>BSYR01000024.1:21887500-23137500 GCA_030270665.1 Hibiscus trionum
ACAGCACATGTCCCATTCTGATACGTCAGAATTAGCCAGTTAAGACCCTTAACACCTTTAAAGCTTTTTTATATATGCAGCAGTGGTCCATTTGATCCTATTTATGTACGTAAATTAGCAAGCCAGTCGGTATAATACGCATTCTCGTTTGCATTACAGCACAGCACTGGGCATTGCCAACTTGCCCTTGCAGTTTTTGTGTAGGCTGCAAACCAATGAAATGCATGGGAACCATACCGATGCAAAATAAATACCTTTAACCAGTGAACTGAAAACGCTTTTATTCCGATTAATTTGCATCCCTTATCTATTCCTTGTTAATCTAAATTCTTTAAATTTAATCAAAATATTTTGATTATCGAAAAGTATGTAATTAGTAGACCTGATAAATTTGATCCGAGACTTATTATGGACAAGAACATGAGGTCCCAAACTTGACTCGGTCTCAAAGCAAACTGAATAAAACTGTATTTTAGTTGAAACGAAACGAAAGGCAATTCGAACCAAAAATTAACCTGGATTTAGTTTGCTCAAATATCTATGTTTTTATTCCCCTTTTGTATTATAATACTAATAAAAACCACATTTAGTAATAGTTTAACGATTTAATATCATATTGTCTCCTTTAAGATATTATATATTGACACAAATTGAAAATCGACTGATCTGATATCGACCCGAAAAGCAAACGACCCGATACTGGCCCGTCTCAAAAATTAACCGATCTGATATTGACTATACACGAAAATTCAACCAATATGATGTTGTTACGACTTGAAAATTAACGATATGATATCGACCAAATCCGAAATAATATAGACCTGAACGTAGTCCCAGTCAAAACCGGCCCAATCCAACTTGTAGCGATCATAAACCAAAAAGCCAACATAACCTTAAATAATGAGATCCGGACATGATCTGAACAATTCAATTGCCACCTCTATGTAATAGTAATAAAACACAGTTGCCATCGAAATAAAAACGGGCCTGTGGGGGAGGAGATAAGGGACCCAATTTCAACAAATGAAATAATGAGGTTTTTTTAGGTAATTTTCGTTTGGATTGCACATGGCTCATCATTTTGGTCACGGACAAAAGCCATTAACGAAGAGCAGAAAAATCTCAACCATTCTCTTATTCTTTCCCACACTTCACTCCTTTTAGATCCCCAGTCCCCAGTCCCCACAATGTTTTCACCATTATCCTACAACTCAACCACTTACCCATCGAACTTGGGGGGTCCACTCCAGTCTAAGTTGTCATTTTTGTTAGCCCCTCGATTACAATTTTGCTTACTTTCAACCGTCGGATCTTTCTTCCTCTTTCTCTAATACCCATTTGACTTATGTTCATCACATGATTCAGATTCAGATTCATTGTCTATTGTTTTTCCCTTTTGCTTTTCTACCTTGTGGGCTCTGCTAAACTTCAACATTCTTTTTTATCCAATAAAGTATTTTGGTGATTTTTTTTCTCTTACATCCGTGCCATTTTATATTATGTTATTCAGGCTTTTGTCCAACCATTTGTTGAAGATCACTTTACTTTTTCATTTATTATGTACACTTCACCAACAAAAAGGCTGGAAACTTTCGTTTTAAGTTTCGGGTTTTGACATTCTTGTAAAATGGGAAAGAGTGATTATAAAGTTAATCCTGAAGTATTTTTTTATTCGAGAATTTGTTGAATTTTAATCCGGAAGTATTACTATTCTATTAAAAGTTAATACATTATCATTTTTTTAGAGTTATTATAAAGTTGATGTGAACATTGATGCATTGTATCATTTTCCACGCGTTTCTCTGACATAATTGAGTAAATGTGTCTTAATTATTCTTAAAAGGAGATTGAATTTTCTCATTTATAATTATAATAACGATAAAACGAGGCAGCCAATCGGTTAGTGGTGACAAGAGAGTTACCTAACCCGCATTATTTTGTGATTATGGATATCAAATGAATGGCAGCTTGATAATAATCGAGTTCAAATCTTTTTATTATTATTACGGTTTAGTTTGTTTTCGAATCAAATTAATGTTAATACCCGTATTAATAATTTAATTTGAGATACTTCAACGTTTACCGACTGTTTTATATTAATGTTTTTTTTTTCGATAAACCCTAAATTTACTCTCATTAACCCCTTTTCTAATTCCCCACCAAAGCCCTTTGGACCGACTGTCATTTTAAGTTTCCTTATGTGTTTTTTTTATCTCTTGTTTTTTTTTTTTCTTTTTGGTTTGTCTTTTGTCTCTGTCATTTTGACGACTTTTTGTTGATCGCACGTCTACATTTCAACGTCATAATATTTTATGATAAGTCTAGTGCATGAGATAAATTTAAATTCTTTAAAATGTGTTTTAATTTAGTTTGTGTTTGATGACGTTAGTCCATCAATAAAGATATCTTAGCTCGTTCTTGTATTATCAATAACTGACAACTAATCTCTTAAAAGAACTAGCATCATCTTCTCTGATGGAACTCATGTAGATATGGTAATTCGATTGAAACCAATAACTCAAATTTCATTGACTTGTTGTTTGTTCTGTTCTCTTCTACTTGCATATGTTTGATGTATTATTTTTGTTGTCTATATGCTATGTGCTTTCGAGATGGGTGTATTTCGACTTCGTTTTAGGGTATCAATCTTTTTATCCATCTTAATTTGTTGATACGTCCATATATAGCTGTTGGTTATAGTTGATGTTACTACTCTCCATCTTTAAATGATACATCAATGAAAAATGATATAATTACTTGAGATTAATCAATTGTTTTAACTTTTAATTTATGTAAAAGGAAGAAGATCACAAAGTGTTGGATCTCAATTGTCAACGCTAAATTATGCTATCTTTTTTCACCAAATAATGATGAAGCCATGAATGTGAGCACATACAATTTTGTCCCCCACATCACATGGCATCACGAGTCTCACTTTTGGGAGGAATGGCCTTAATCCACTTTGGCAAACCCACTTGCATTGTATTTCTCTCATTTCCTCAAGTTAAGATCATTCTATCTCCGGAGATACATATAATCCATCCAGAATCTCGGACAACAACATCCTAGGTTCAAGAATCAAACGGTCAGGATATTCTAAAACGAACCCTTTTAAACATTCCTTTGCATTCCAAATTATAATATACTATGTGATACCACAGTGGATCATGACTCATGACAAGAAGTATACCTAAGCATGTGTTCCATATGTAAATGTGATTTACCTTTCAGCGTTACCTTTTTAAAACAACAGCGAAGATAATTATACAGGTTGGTGATTAAGAATGTAATTATTATTTTTCTTGTTTACCCGTTGTATTATTATCTAAAAACATTTTATTTTCCATTATCCTAATTACTTTATTGTTATCAATAATTGAATACATTTTATTAACTGTAAAAGGAGAATCACAGAGCGAAAGTAAAGAAGGGAGTAAATGGCACCCATGTTACTTCAATTATTATTATTATTAATGCTACTACATAATCTGATCTACATTTTTCCTTTTTTGCTTTTTTAGATTCTAATAGCAAAAATGGTCCTTCATAATTGAATTAAAGGTAATTATTTAATAAATTGATAATCAAAATAAGTTTTATAAACGATGTTGACTATAGAGATATATTTAAATATCTTTTTAAAAATTTAAAATAAAAAGATAAGATTTGTTATCATCTTAAAACCATTTATAAAAAAATATTTTTAATTAATAATATATGAAATGATAATTAATTAAACCTCACACGTAATTAAAATAAACAATAACAATTTCCCATGCCCTTCACTCTCTTTTTTATGGACCCAAATTTCCTTATTCCTAAGAGCAATTAACTTTCTCGTTATTTACAAAAGAGAGGCCCAAAAGCCTAAAGAAACTGAAAAAAGAAATCATATTTTTCTCATATTTCATTTTGTTCCTCTCTGGTCATTCACTAAAAAACAAAACGCTCACCTTTCCTTCCCAAAAAAACATTAATAAATTCTCACTTTTTTCCTCTCAAACTTTCTTTTTCTTCTACCAAAGAAAAATGGAGAGCCAAACATCTGTAAACAAAGAATCCAAAAATCTATCACCATGCAGCAGTGGAAGAAGAAGCAGTACAAGCAGCCATTCAAGTTCACCGGAATTCGAGTTTTGGATGGTTCGAAACCCGTCTTTCCCTCAGCCTGATCTCATCTCCGCCGATGAACTCATCGTTAATGGCGTTCTTCGTCCGCTCCATCTCCTACCCAACAAACAACCTGAAGAGAACCCACAAACCGAGCTTAACCCACCCGTATCAGAACCATTTGTACCCGACCCAGAGCCCGAGCTTAGCTCCCTTATAACATCTGAGCCGGCTCCTGTCTTATCAGCTTCGAAGCGGTGGAGGGATATTTTCAGGAAAGAAAAGGTCAAGAACGGAGCCAAAAATCAACAAGACAAGGATAAAGAGAAAGAGAAGAAGAAAGAAAAGAAGAGCCAGAGTCAAAGCGGAGGGAGTCCGGCTGAGTTGAACATAAATATATGGCCTTTTTCAAGGAGTAGATCCGCTGGTACGAGCGGGACCCGACCCAGAATGACCGCCTCGACGGCGGGTGCCCGGAAAGTAAGTAGCGCTCCATGTTCCCGTAGCAACTCCGCCGGTGAATCCAAGTCTAGAAAATGGCCGAGCAGTCCCAATAGGGCAGGTGTTCACTTGGGGCGAAGTAGCCCGGTTTGGCAGGTTCGTCGTAGTGGTTCTGCTGTCAAGAACTTCGATGCTTTGGCTCGTTCCGCTGACAAGAGTATCGCAAAAAAGGAAGCCACCGAAACTCGTCGCGGTAAAACCGGTAACGGTGGCAACAATAATAATAAAGCCAAAGTTTTGAATCTGAACGTGCCAATGTGTATCGGGTATAAGCATCATTTGAATTGTAGAATGGACGATAATAGTGCCGCAGTTGCCGGTAATAGTACCAACCGAAGTGGCGGCCGAGGTGGAAACGGAGGAAGCAGCGGACCTAACGTTGTAAACGGTAATAATTTTTTTAATTTGCGTAGCCTTTTCACTAAAAAAGTTTATTAAGTGTGTTAATCTTTATTAACCCTCTTTTTTCTATTAAGCTGGATTTTTATATATAGTAATTTTCTTGTTTATCCTTATGTAAACACAGATTAGTTTTTTTTCCCGGCCTAACTTTTACATGACATTCGCAAAAGGGTACTGCTATTATCACGTATTTCAATTAGAGATGTAGATTTTTTCCCTTTTTGTACATATCACATATGTATTGTCTCTGAAACTACGAGCGCTATTTTGAAACTGGTCTGCCTTTTTTCCGTCCTATACAATTTTTTGTTGGTAGTTGTTCTTTTTATTAACGGGAATAAGAACAATTATAAATTACTGTACAAATATCACGGCCAATAAGAAAAGCACAATAAAATGGAGATAAATCGTCAGAAATCACAACATTTTAGATTAAAATGAATCAGAAATATATCACATCGATTATTTCTGGAGTTTCACTTCGTAATTTCGTCATTGTTGACATTTTGATCGATCAACAAGTTAACGTTAACTATGTGCTAATAAACTAGATCTAAATCTTTTAATCCCTTTCAATATTTCAGAGTCTTGACTTGAATTCAATATAAATTTTAAGGTTTAACCGTCGAATAAATGCGAAAATTATATTTTTCTAGTGCCAAACGTTTTGTTTTATAAATTTTTTAATATTTTTTCGTAACACAAGTTAAAGTTTGTTCATTATCTAACAAAATTTTGATAGGTGGTTTATTTTTGTCATTTTCTTTAAATTGTATTTTAAAAAATTAAAAAAAGTTTTAATAAAATAAAAAACTTAAAATATCTTTAGTTTCTCTTAAAAAAAATTTAAACACTAACCCTAAATCTTTAAGTCTTCAAATTTCTCTTCTCCAACCATCGATTCAATCAACATCAGCCATCCCTTCCTTTGTTGATTATCCACGGACAATAACCTTAACATGACATCATCAAAAATCCACGAACGAGCTGTGAAACGATCTAAAAACTTTGAATATAAAATTTTTAATTGAACGAAGAATATAGCTGGACGAATGACGAATTGCGTCTTGCGACTCGTGCGACGAAAGAAGGAGACCCACTTCAAAGACGACGGCATAGTGTTCTACAACGATAAAGGATAGATTTAAGAATTTGGGGTTGTTTTGAAAAATATTAAAGTTTCTGGGTTATGGCCACATGTCACATCTTAATTGGATGACATAATTTTTAACGGCTGTGGACAAAAAAAGATTTAGAAAGATTACAAATTGAAACGTTATACACCTATTTGACCAAAAAATACTCAAAACACCTAACTGAAAAAAGTATAGTTTAAGATCTTATTTAACGGTTAAGCCAAAATTTAAAGATGTATCCTATCACAAGGAAACAAAATATTTAAAATTAAGAAAAGGGGTAAACAACCACGTTATATATTTTTTATGTTTTAGTTATTGACCCTTAAGTTTCTGTTAAGTTTTAATAAAGATGGTGACGTGGCCTGATATGATAATAATTTTGGTTACTAATATTTATTCGTTTTATCAATTAAATCCTAATATAAAATAACTCAACAATTTTTTAGACCAAATTTTGAATTCCCCATTCCTTTTCTTCTTTAAATGTTCCATTCACTAATCTAGTTGAATAAAAAAACTTATGACCAATTTAATTAATCGTAGAGAGTCCATTATCATAAAAATTTATTAATAAATTTAAATTATCTGATTTGTTCTATTCACATCATTAAAATTTTAATCCCTAATATAACTTAAAGGGACTTAGTAGCTCAACTCGCTAGGCTTATGATTGTTAGTAATAATCATATTTTACTCATACTTATTTGTTTAGTTTAATAAACAAAAAATCCGTCAAGCGTTCACCACTCTAATAAGTAAAGAGAGCCATCATATTGACCTGTATTGGGCTTGGCTGGCCCCGTCTCATAATTGTGTTAGAGGCATCAGCGAATAGCTTTGCAGTTCGGTTGATTATATCCAGTTTTTCACTACTCTTTGTTGCTATTTACTGAGCTATGAATACCACAGAAAGCAGACGATTTTTGAGCATTTATTCTTACAGAAGCCGCCCCAGGCCCCAGCACAACGTCGAATCAAGCATCGGATACAAAAGAAAACAGGGCATCCATTCTTAATGAAACGCACCATCATATCATTATCGCATTGAAAAACCTGGTTGAAGCTGAAATAAAAATGTGGTTTTCAATCAATAATCTATGTCCGGATTCAATTCCTTTATGAGGAACCAACCAAGCATCAGTTCCATCAACGTTATCTCGAACTACCAGTAAAAAGAAAATAGTAACTCATTGAAGGACTTCCGGGTGGTACGGGTCCCGCCCGATAACCGAAGTTTGGGCCAAGCGGGCTTAATGTTCAGGTTTTCATGGCAAAGCCGTAGCTTGAGCCCAGGATATATGGACCGAATCAATTGCCTTGGGCTTTGGTTTGACGATAGAAAATAGAATCCAGCCGCCGACAGGTATATAATTTACGGCACATGAAAAGATCCGGTTTTAGCTGTAGCGAAGATAGAAAATGGCCAAAGTGTAAAATCATAAAGCAGAATAACGTTCACTCTCAAAAGTCTAGCCAAGCCGAGCTTTAGCTTTAGCCTAGGGGGAGATACAGAGAAACAGAATTTCTTCTCGATCAGACAAAATCAATGGCTTCCCGTGACAAGAAACCCGCGAAGCCGTCGAGCAGCCGCGCCGGTGGTATACGCACGCTCTCGGATCTGAACCGCCCCTCTGGACACGATTCCGACAGCGATTCCGATGACCCCCAAGAGTACTACACCGGTGGCGAGAAAAGGTATCCTTCTTTTCTCTTTTAATTGTTTCAATTTTTCTTTTCTTTAATTTAATTGATTATTTATTTATTGTTATTATGAATCATCTAATAATTTACTTGATTGTTGAGGAATTTAAAGGTTAAGGAAGGATGTGATTTATTGATGAGTTGTTATTGGTTCAAGCTTGGTTGATTTCTACGGCGACTGAGGATGAATTTGAATTTCACAAAATGAAAAAAAAAACTTAATAGTGGATGAGAACTTAGTAAGAACTTATTGGGGGAGTTTGATGGAGTAGATTAAATTTTTGCCTAGTACTTTGGGAAAATTTTGTTGCTAGACTTTACGATTTGCGTGGGATTGGAAAGTTAATGTTCCAAAAGTATTAACACTGCTTTTCACATTGAAACTAAGTTTAGTGCTCGGTAAGCCTTTCTCGGTTTGAAATTGAGTTTGCTTGAGCAGATCATGTTGAATTTATCATTTAAGTTTGACTGATTTACTTTAGGCTAGATTGGATTTATAATTCTTGTTTTATCAGAATAAAAACATGCTATCCAGACCAGTATCTTGTCTATTGTCACATAGAAGCATACTATTTTTGGGTATTTTCCCCCTTCTCCATGCAATCTCAGTTCAAACAACTTTTAACCCATATTGATACAGTACTTCCATGCTTGATCGCTAAAAAAGGAAAAAATGAAGAGATTTTTTAGACAATATTGACCAGTCTTCATTCAAAAGTTTATGTTGTTAGCTGCACATTAGGTGGTGTATAATTTTTTTCCTCTCATTTGATGGAATTGGAATGTCTTACTCTACAGTGCTGGATATTTGGATTTAGCTTCTGTTTAGGTACTAGCTGTCAGGTTTTGACCTGCACATCTGATGTGTGGTCCAGGAGCGGGTTAATTTATAAGCACACAATCATCATTCTATATTGTTTTTGAAGCTATTTTCATTACTTATGTCAAAGTTTTCACAGAGAGTTCATTGTCGTCCCCACAATTCAATGTATTATGATGAGTTGATGACATGCTAAAGGAAGATCCACAACTCTGTTTTTTTTTTGTTTGCAGCGGCATGCTTGTTCAAGATCCTTCCAAGAAAAATGATGTAGATGAGATTTTCAATCAAGCTAGGCAACTGGGAGCCGTAGAAGGTCCTCTCGAGCACCCTCGTCCATCATCAAGTTCAACAAGTTTTACTGGAACCGGTAGATTACTCTCGGGGGAAACCGTACCTTCTGCACCTCAGCAACCTGATTCTGTTATTCACAACATAGTTTTCTGGACCGATGGTTTCACTGTAGATGACGGCCCTCTGAGAAGGTTGGATGATCCTGAAAATGCTACATTTTTAGAGGTAATGACAAGCAGGATTGAACACTTCTCTTTCAATTAATGGAGGTAAAAATGATAAATAAGGTGACAGATGTTATTGAAGGTGGATGATTTCTGTTCATCTTTTGGAGGGAATACTCAACTGTATGACTACAGTTTACTGAGTTTAGCCCTGCACATTCATGTATTTTCCATTTCGTGCATCTTGCAAACAGGCGTTCTATTTTAACAACTTGATTGCATCTTGATGCAGAGCATCAGAAAATCCGAGTGTCCTAAAGAGCTTGAGCCTGCTGATAGAAGGTCTTCTGTTCATGTCAATCTGATAAAGAGAGAAGAGAAATTCCCTGTTAGTCTCTTGCTCTCGTTAGCATTACCTTTGTCCAGAAGGTTGAAGTCCATTCTAGGATATAACACCAATTTTTGTCTCCTTGCAGGAACCAGAGAAGAAACGCCAGATAGCATTTCAGGGTGTTGGAAGAACTCTTGGTAGCAGCAGTAGTTCAGAATCTCGTGAGCCAACTCTCAGTTCCAGTCCTCTCAACTCAGCTCCAAACCCTTCTTCTGGCTTAGTCGTGGACGAAAGTTTACCATCAACCTCAATTCAGCTTAGGTTGGCTGATGGGACTCGCTTGATAACCCGCTTCAATCTCCACCACATGGTCGATGACATACGTTCCTTCATCAATGCATCTAGACCTGGGAGCGCCACAAATTATCAATTGCAGATAATGGGTTTCCCTCCTAAACTTCTTACTGATCCAACCCAAACCATAGAGGCGGCAGGCCTTGCCAATTCGGTGGTAATCCAGAAGTTCTAGGCCGGGCTGCATGGAAACTGTATCATCTCTACAGGTGCTTATTGTAGTTCCATCGACTTAAAACGATCATGAACCACTACAGTACACTGGAAACAGG
The DNA here is from genome assembly GCA_030270665.1 of Hibiscus trionum. Lineage (NCBI taxonomy): Eukaryota > Viridiplantae > Streptophyta > Magnoliopsida > Malvales > Malvaceae > Hibiscus > Hibiscus trionum. Next base: position 21,897,589 of record BSYR01000024.1, read on the forward strand.
TTTTTAATGGTTGTTTGTGGATGAATGGGATTGAATTGTTTGACTCCCCTTGTTCTTTCTTTCGTTCGTTTTTCTTAATTAGTTTATACTCTAATTATCGTTATTATAGCACTTTTTTATGCTGTCAGTTACAGGTTGAGTGATATATAATAGGCTCAAAAGAGAGAATTTTATTTTAGTAGTTTTTTAATAACAAAATCACAAATCTTTTCTATGTAACGGAGAAACTTATTACTCCAAAAAATCAAATTTAATTTCTCCTCTCTTTTAGTAGTTATTTTCTCTCATTTTTTTTTTGTTTTAGTAGTTTCGTTTTAACTGTGTTAGAGGAGATGATATATTTTTTTGGCACATAAATAAAAATATAACAAATAAGCTTCGCACCAGATTATAATGAGATATTTACAAATAAATTCCTAGTTTACACTATTTTTTTTAACTATCTAGATTTTATTAATCAGAAAGATATTACAAATATAATGTATTAAAAAGAAAAAAAGAGAGGACCAATTCACTAAAATCTCACACAATGTTGCAAATAAAAGTAGATATTTTCATTGAAATTAACATACCATTAAGATCCAGAAACCTTTATGAATCTCTTTGTCTTTAACTAAACGAGACGCTTTACGAGATGAAAAAAGAGTGGTGAGCGAACCATACTATCAAGTAAAATACTCCGTTATCCAGGTCTGATTACATCAGTAAACAACCATTAATGTAGTGGAGACCTATCTTTCTATGGCACCAACATAATCAAAATCAGAAACTAGCGCCGTGAAGATCTTTGTACGAGTACTAAACGACCGCTAAAGTATACAGAAATCATTCCAAACGACAGATGAAACGAACCATAAAAATAAATAAAAAATGTGCCATAAAAGCAGTGAAAAACATGTTACAAGGACAAAGATTCTTATTAAAATAATATAAAAAAATATTAAACCTAATAGTCAACAACTAATATTAAAATTAATAGTGGAACACCGGTTGGTCACTTCATACATTCTTGCTACATAATATAATCGTGTATGCCGATTAAATTATTTAATTTGAAGGCCCCTTGTCCGTATCTAAATTAAATCCCATGCATTGGGCCCAATCTCTATTTTGAAGCCGAGAATTCAACTGAAGCCCTAACCCGAAATTCCTTTCGGTCCAAACAGTAAAAATACCGGAAAACTGGCGAGGTGAGGTTTTTCATTTTCAATACGACTAGCTAAAACCCACACTTTGCCTCCTTTCTCTAAGACCGACGCCCTCAACCGCGACGGTACATTCTCAACGTTCTCCGGTCTCATTCCAGTGTCCGGATTCCCGCCGAATCGTACGTTCTCTTTTCGTATCTCATTTGCTCTGTTCGGTCATATATTAAATTAAGAATTGATTGCTGTTAATCTTGAATAGTTATGATTTGATTAGCAGCTATATTGATATATGCACCGTATAGGTATTTTTTTAGCTTAATACGATTCCAGGGAAACTATTTTTAGGGGCATTTATATTCTTATTCTGAGTTTTTTGTATGTGAAATTTTATCAAATACTTTGCGCGCACAGTGTTGGATGCAAACGTTTGATTTAATCGACTTCATAAATTCATTATTAAGATTATTCGCTAAGTTGTGGACTTTAATCTTAGGTTAAGTTCATTAAGCAATTAAAGTTTGGAGTGTAGATGAGCAAGCGGCTTTGTCTTGTTGAGCAGGTGACTTTGTTTTGATGTTATTGAACAAGTAGTGCCTGGTTATTCAGATTATGGCTTTGTCTATCTCGAGAAGGATTGTACGTTCTTTTGGTTCACTGTCTACCTTATGCTCCCGCGCATCGCCAATTGTTACTCCTCCATTTCAAACTTCTGGTAAGAGTAATGTACTATCATGTCGACATTGTTTGTTTACTGTTTGTCTTTGACTGTAATACTAACCTGGTACATCTTTTCATTTTCTGTCTAATTAGAACTGAGTGGTCTTATTACTGGGGATAACTTGTCTCATGCAGAATGTTTTAGCTTTTCCACGGTATGTTCTCATTTTGTTTTCTTTTTAAATACACCACACAAAAAAATATGGATCCATTAGAGCTTGAATCAATTCTTGGGAAGAGGATTTGGGGGTTATCTAGGTTAATGGGTTCACTATTGTCATTATCCTTCATTTTTAGTTTAGAAGGATTCAATAAGGATAATAATGACATGTTTTTTGTTTCTGCATCTAGTGGAAGTGCACTTCCACAATATCATAAGATTCTGTATTGTTTGTTCCAATCTTTAACACCCCTTCTAATCTCTTAGTGTTTTTGGTCTAGCTATTTTGTTTGTTCGCGCACCTGCCTCTTGTTTTCTTCTGTATCATCAATCATGGCTTTTCTTTATATTTTATTCGTATATGCTATATTTTATTTGATGTAGGGTGGTCCGTCTTTCCTTGGTTTCCGGAGGTTTTCAACTGCAATTTTGACTCCTGATTCGAACGGAGGTGCTTTTCCATCCGATTTACTCTCTTCAAAGACCATACTAACACCAGAGCGCACTATTGGTATGGGAATATTAAAACACATTTCTCGTGTAGCTATTTGAGTTTAAAATTTTTAATTGTCATAATATGGAGGCGTATTAGTGCTTGAAGGCAATATGCACTCATAGGAAACTCTGGGATTTTCCTTGGCTTTGTAAAAGAAATAAAGAAATCAAAGATGGAGGCCTATTAGTGTTTCCAAGCCACTTTATTAGTTGTTTCTGTGCTTAAACTTGCCTCCAGAAATCATTTTGACGTTGACATATGCCGACTTGTGAACTGAATCTCCACTGGGTTTTGTATTGCCTTCCATTTTGCATCTTGTTTTGGTTAAACTGAGTTCAGCTTATGAGCATTTCGATAATCATTGGAATAGGGCAATGTTATTTTGTTTTCTAAGTGAGCAGTATTCTATTGGATTAAATATACTATTATGGTGCAGGAATTTATGAGGACCTGGTAGTTCCCGTGTCAAATTTTCATAATGAAGACCATGGCTTCATGGTTTTGGCTGGTGATGTTTTTGATGTACCTATTAGAAAGGATATTATCCACCGTGTTGTACGGTGGCAGCTTGCAAAACGACAACAGGTGCCATTTCATCCTTCTTTATAGATGCTGAAAGCACACACTTTCGGATTCTCTTGATGTTAGTCTAAAATTCTTCAAAACTATACCATATTGTTTTTCAGCTTAATCCTAGTTCCTATTTTCCACATAAAGTGCATTAAACAGTTCACTTGTGCAATCAAAATATGCTAAGCATGAATATCAGTGATAATCGAATGGCTCACAGGGAACACATTCAACAAAAACCATTAGTGAGGTTAGTGGGACTGGTAGGAAGCCCTGGCGACAGAAGGGTACTGGTAGAGCCAGGCATGGAACACTGCGTGGTCCCCAGGTGACTCCTTTTCTGTTCTTTGAATTTATGAAGTCTTAGAACTAAACAACTATTTTTCTATGGCCTTTTAATTGATTTTATGGATTGATAACAGTTTCGAGGTGGGGCTACTATGCATGGCCCCAAGCCAAGAAGTCATGCTTTTAAATTGAACAAGAAGGTTCGACGTCTTGGACTGAAGATTGCACTGTCTGCTCGTGCTGCTGAAGGAAAGGTAAGTCGTTATTATTTGGCATGCGTATTAAATGTATGGATTCTTTGTACTATTTTTTATTTCACAATGTGGTTTTACTGATTTACTAATAAATGCAGAACAAAGCTTTTCAGTGCTAATTGAGTTTTGAATCCTAACCGTTGAGTATTGCACAATTGAAACAGCTTCTTGTCTTCGAGGATTTGGAGGTGCCTACACACAAAACCAAAAATATAGTGAACTACGTAAACCAAATGGAGAATGCCAAGAAATTTCTGCTGGTGGATGGTGGTCCCATAAATGAAAAGTTGAAGTTAGCTACACAAAATCTACATTATGTCAATGTATTGCCGTCGATTGTAAGTACATACAGTGTTAACTATTGGCTTGCCTTTGTCATTAGTTACATGGCAATACTATATTGTTAACTTTTCATTGTCATGGTCATCATGATCTTTGATTGTTTTATAATCTATTTTCGAAGTTGGCTTGTAAGTTATTTTTCTTGATTAAATTACTTTTTTTTAATGCTGAGACTGTTATGTATGTCTTTGCAGGGCTTGAATGTCTATAGCATCTTGCAGCATGACACATTAGTTATGTCCCGTGATGCTGTTAACAGGATTGTCGAGCGAATGCACACTCCAATCAACCGTTGAACTAGAATTTGCATCGATCGGTCTTTTAGTTTTCTCTTGGAAATAGGAAGCCTTTCATTTTGCTCAAAGCAGCTGGGAGAAAAAAAAAAGTGAAATCCCAAACAATTTGTGCTGTGTATGGATTGATATTGTGAAATGCATGGCTGGGTGTATAAGTTCATTTGTATCGACATATTCAGCTTTGATTTTGGCCGTTCAAACTCGGTGAGAGAACAAGAATTTTTACTTTCTCCTCCTACCATTTTGGTACAAACTCTCTTGTATCATTTTTAAATTATGGAAATGAACCTTTTATTTTTTTAATACTTTATATATAATATATTTTTTTAGTAATTTATAATATATCACGTGGCTTCTGATATTTTATTTTAGAGTTTTTAATACTATTTTTATTTTTATTTTTAATTACTATTACTGTATTATTTTTTTACATTTTATTGACTTAAAATTTTAAACAATTTTTTAATTTTTGTTTAAAGATTAAATAAACCATCAAGCTTTCTATAAAAATTAAGTCAATTCTATCACGACATTATTCACAACAGACATCCATGTTAACACTGTGATCTGTTTAGTAAACAATATAAGAATTAACAATGGTTTTAGTTATTTTAAAGACTATATTGATTTTTTTTCTTCTTAATTTGAACTCCGTTTTTGGTGTACTCCCCTCTCTCAAGCACCCATGCATCAATGGAGCGTACTTCCCTCTCACTCCCCTCTCTCATGCACCAATCGTCGTTGTTCAGCCGTCGTTTATCGCAAATCGTTTGAATAAATTTTTTGAATATTTTAACGTTCGTCCAGCATTTTACACGACTTTAGTCTATTTTCGGCGAACGAGTGATAGGGTAAACGACCATGGCGGTCCAGCGACGGATGTGACAGGTGGCGACGTGGCCATCGGCGACTGAATCGATTCAAATCGTAATTTGAGTTTTGGTGAGTTAGGAATTTCGAATTTGGGGGCTATTTTGTGAATTATGAAAATATAGAGATTTTTTTAAAATTTAAAAAATTAAAAATGAAATAAAAATATATATATTTTAAAAAGTTAACTGTAGTTAACACGAGGCACCTAAAATTATAAGAGTTGAAACTTTGGGCACCTATTTTTACAAAAAATACATTAGGCACCTATTTTTCATTTAAGCCTAAATTAACCCTCAATTTTTACACATTGTTATAATTTAGTCCTAATTCTACAAAATTTATAACTAAGAACAACATTAAATTTATAATAAAGTGTAAAAATTGAGGGTTAAATTTAGTCTTAATTACACATCTGCTCGTGTGTTCTTAGCTATATTTTTTTTAGAATTAGGACTCAATTATAACAAAATGTAAAAATTGAGGGTTAAATTTATTACATTTTTTCGAATTATAACTTAATTGATTGAATGTATAACTATGAATGACTAAATATACTACTTTACAATTTTTTTTAACAACCATGTCACTTCTTTAATGGAGGTTAACAATACAATTACCATTTTGTAACAAAACATAAAGTTTAATTGCCATTTTGTCATTTTTAAAAGTTTGGTTATAATTTTATTTTTTCGAATATAATTTAGTGACCTTCTATGTACTTTACCCTAATTTTTTGAATATACTGGTGTGATGCAAGGGTAGCATCTGTTCAAATTTCTTAATTTTTTCAAAGACGACACACAACATACATTACTGGTGCTCGAACCCGGGTCCCAAGGGATGATGAACATATACCTTTGCCACCAGAACACTAGGGGATGAGCTTTAACTAAAGTTAATTATTCTCTATTTCGAGTTTGTGAAATAAAAAAGATAAATAAAATTGAAAGCGGAATTCATAATTGAAATAAAATAAATAAACTAATAAAAAAAGCTAAAAAACCCTAAAAATCTGAACCATCAATAAACGAATCTATAAACAAGCTTATAGGCGAGCCAATAACGGTTTTCAAAAGAGTTTGTTCATGAACCTAAACGAACCGAACACATATATGTTCGTATTTGTTTGTTTATTAAGTGAATTTAAAAATTTGTTCATACTCGTTTATTTAGCTTAACAAACTATATAAATGAACGCTATACAAACGTTCACGAAGAATTCATCGACCACTCTGTTCATTTAAACCGTGTTTAAAGGGTTAAAGTATTAAGAAAATCAGATGACCAAAATGTTAACACTAAAAGTTGAATGATAAAAACGTTAATAGTTGTTAGGATGGCTGGGTGACCAAAATGTTATCATACTAGAAGTTAAGTGATCATTTAATCAGTTTAACCCATTTATTTCTCTAACAGGCAGAGGACATAATTGATGGCCTTTAATTCAGAAGACTCAGTTAAGAACACTTTTTTTTCGTAAGTACTCAATTCCCCCTTATTATTTTCAAAGCTTTTCTATTTTCACCCTTTCAAAGAAAAAGATTTAAACTTTCCTCCTCTAAACCCTAGCTTCCATGGCAAAAACAAGACCAGGAATTTCTGGTACCAAGCCCAAACAAGGGAAGAAGGACCTCGACTCTTACACCATCAGAGGCACCAACAAAGTTGTCAGAGGTACAGTGTTTCTTATGTAGATACATACGCCTACGAATACGTGTATGCCGTAAAAAAATTGCGATTTTGGTGATGTCGAAAATCATTTTGGGGGAATTTTTGGATCTTGGCATTTCGAGTTTTTCAATTTTAAAAATTTCAAACATGTGCTCTAGCATTAGTTTTGATGATTAAGAAGTGAATGCTTGGTTGTTTTGTAGCTTTTTGCTGGGTTTAATGGATGCATATAAATTCGTGAAATATGTGAATTTGTTAGCAGGAGTTGAAGATGTATCTATCATATTAACATCAATGTATATACATATGTGTGTGTTTTACGGCGTATATAGATGTTAAAAATTATAGTTTGTGATGGCTGAGTGTGAATGTTTAATTTTTTTTATTATTATTATTTACTTGCAGTTGGGGATTGTGTTCTGATGCGACCTTCCGACAGTGGTAAGCCTCCCTATGTGGCACGAATTGAGAAAATGGAAGCAGATAGCAGGAACAATGTGAAGGTTCGAGTACGGTGGTACTATCGTCCTGAAGAGTCGCTCGGAGGAAGAAGGCAGTTCCATGGAGCGAAGGAGCTATTTTTGTCAGACCACTATGATGTGCAGAGTGCTCATACCATTGAAGGGAAGTGCATTGTTCATTCTTTCAAGAACTACACTAAGCTGGAGGATGTTGGGGCTGAGGATTACTATTGTAGGTTCGAGTATAAAGCTGCTACTGGAGCCTTTACACCTGACCGAGTTGCTGTGTGAGTACCATGATCTGTTGGTTTGTGAAATATGGCTTTTAGTTTACTCGTTGGCAATATGGTATCGAACCTCTGGTGCCCCTTTTTTCGGTTTTGAAGGTACTGCAAATGTGAGATGCCATACAACCCTGATGATCTCATGGTCCAATGTGAGGGCTGCAAGGACTGGTATGGTGTTCTATATTTCCTTTTATAATTTCCTGGTGCCAACAGCCCAATAATTTTTAAGATATATTTAATGTTTTCATTATCGTCCCTATAGGTATCATCCTGCTTGTGTGGGCATGACAATTGAGGAAGCAAAAATGCTGGATCACTTTGTTTGTTCTGAATGTTCTGAGGATGATGTCAAAAGATCACAGAACGGGTTTCATCCATCACCAGTATCTGATATAAAGGTAAGATCTCTTCTCACCAAATCCGCATGATGCTTGGCCAGTTGTCTCACTTTCTTCTTTAAGCCATTTTATATTTACTAAACCTCTCATACGCAATTTACCAGATATGTTTTCGGTATCCTGCTAGGAAGTTTGTTTATGAATTTAAGGGTATCTAAGAGACTTTTTGATCCTCTGCTAATAATAATAATAATGGCATGTATAGCATATATACACTGAAGTCACTTGAAACCCTCAAGTTAATGTTGGTTTTCTGTGTTACAATTGATGATAAATCGATAGAAAGTTCATTTAGTGGGGGAAATGCTTTTCCCTTGGATGCAAGTTCTTATATTTCTGTGAAGTGCAACGAGGCCGGATCAGGTTTGAGTGCCTACCATATCTGATGATATATAGTTGGATCATATCTATACATCCAAATACCTGATTGTTGATTGGATTTATTTCTTTATCCAGCGGTCTGCATATGTATTTCCTTTTCATTACAATGTTAAGATTAACATTGATTTTGCTGATCAAGGTCATTATTGTTGTTACCTACATGTACCCAAACATTTTTACCCTAACACATTAACAGGCGCTCTTTTTATTTTGCTAATTGGGATTGTGGAACTGCATAGAGAGGTATAGTGAGAGTGTGTTTAGATATAAAAATGTCATCGCATATAGAGGAAAGTCCATTTATCTGAATTATTTTCTTACAAAACAATTATTTGTGTTTCAAGGCCGCATATAAGAGAAAGAGTCCATTTATCTGGATTCTTTGCTTACAAATAATTGTTTGTGTTTTGAGGTTGTCCTTTGATCTCTCATTTTTGTGATCTTTTCCAGGTGGAGGCCAAACGACAAAAGCGATAAGTTAAAGCATGGGGAAAATTGTGTTGCATGAGGGGAGAGATTCCCTAAGCAGATTTAGCTTGTTTACTGCTGTTGTGCGTGTGTTGTATAGGGTAGAAGTTGTGTCTTGTCCAAAACTTGTGTTGGAGTGGAGACATCTGTGACTGTGGTAGGTTAAGGAGATTAAGTCTGTGCAGGAGGATTCATCTGTAGTTTCTCTGTTGTTGAACCAATATTTCTGCTACGACATCTTACCAATATTGCCTTTCTTTCGGTAACACACGATCTTCGTTATGCATTTTCATCTCACCATAAGATCACCCCACTCAAATTCAATTATCTGCAAAACGAATGTTGGACGACCCGAGGTTGCTTTGAACTTAGGCTGGGATGAAATTGTGTCTCAAAAATGCATCCAGCCTTATGAAGAGTTGCAACCTCTATCGCCAACAGCATTATATTTGCTTCTAACGGAAGGAGAACCAGGCAGCATTTCATTGCTATCTTCTATCTTCTACCCTAGCATGGGTTGACCCAAAGGGGTTTCTTTAACCAGGTTAACCAACAGAGTTTCCGCATATATCATTAACAATTGAAGTTGAGCATTGCACAACCTGCATCTACCAAAAAAAGACAATTTCCAAAGTGATTTTTAACATTCATCTCATACCAGGTTCCAAGGACAAGTTTGCCAAACATTAAGCAACAATGTATAAATAATCACAAAAGTTTGATTTGAGACTGATTTTAAACAACAAAGAATGTTACATGTTCTAATTATAACATCCTTAATAGTTATAAAAGGGAAATATGTCGATCTGTACGACACATACACTCTTTACACCGTGGATACCGGTAAACGCCTGTACCCTTCGGCCTACTCTGGACGTGTTTAGTTTGCCTAACTGCCTTCCTCACTCTCTGCTCGAACACATTCAACCATAAGGTATTGTTCTTTACGAATATATCAGCTAATCTCCTCTTATTTGGACGTATTGTAGGCATCCTCCCTCCACCGTAGTATATTCAATAACCAGACACCGGAGATGAAAACTGGCTATCAGAATCCGTCATGGCAAATGCATCAGCTGCAGTGCAGACAATAAAGACCAGTGCTGTGCTGCCAGCTACAGATGAAAACGTCATGATATGTCATTGCAATCATACCAAGGATGATAGTACCCAACATCCTGAAGAGCATAGAAAACCAGTTGTCCTAATCTTACAGGTTCCCAGTTGCGTTGATCAGCACAGGGTCTCCAAGCAGAAGCAGGAACTACAGGTTCCTGCCATGAATCTTTCGTTTCATGTTTATTTTGTCCCTATGTGTCATAACAAATTTTTCAATGAAAACATGAAATACAAGAAAAGTGGAACTGTACCGAAACAGGAAGTCCATCATAGAGTGAACAAAAAAGAAGATATCATTGCTTTTTCCCTTTACTAAGCTTTTTCACCTTTACCTGTAAAAAGCCACAAAGGTAATGGCTTTGGTGAATAAATTCATATCCTACCGTTCGAATTGCCTCGAGAAATTATATGCATTGAGATCATTTACATTATTTTCTGTTCCAAGATGCATAGCATCAGAAAATCCGAGTTTACTAAAGAGCTTGAGCCTGCTGATAGAAGGTCTTCTGTTCATGTCAATCTGATAAAGAGGTACGAGAGATTCCCTATTAGTCTCTTGCTCATGTTAGCATTACCTTTGCCCAGAAGGTTGAAGTCCATTCAGGATATAACACTTTTTTTAAGGTGATTACAAATAGTTTCTGTTTGTACATTTTTCTTAACTATTTGATAACGCGCACACAACTTGCAAATAAAGTTACTCAAATTCGAATCTCCTAAAATAAACATCATCCTCTTTTCTAATGAGATAAAGTTTCTCGAATTCGAGTCTCTTAAAATAAACATCATCCTCTTTTCCAATGAGTCTACTCGATGAATTCAAAATAAGATTTAAAAAATAACAAAATCACATATCTTATCCATGTAACCGGGAGACTTAGTTATTACTTCAAAAAACCATATTCAATTTCTGCTTTCCCTTTAGAGGTTCTTTTCTCTTATGTTATTTTTTTAATTGTGTGAAAGTAAATGAGATATTTCTGCATTACTTAATTTGTGACTCGCTTTGATTCGTGGAACGAGTACAAGATCGTAATTCGTTAGTTTTATCGTTCTCGGTCTGTTGGGAGTATACTTGTTTGGAACGGATTTTGAGATCATAATTCGTGGTAATATTTTGTTTAGTTCGTTGATAATTTTTTAATAATTATAAATATAAAATATTCATCATATTTAACAAGTTCGAAAATTTTTATAGATAAAATAATTAAAAATGTATAGATGAGAGGGATCTTCAATATTTCTCGACAACTATGATGATGATAAAAAAAACACACCATAAACTAAGTTAAAATTTGGAAGCTCAATTGAAAGAAAATAAGACTTAGAAGCTTAATTGGAAGTTTTATTATAGATTTGAGAATTTAATTGAAACAAAATTAAACAGCTTGATTTCAAATTAAAACTAAAAATGTGCCTTAAAGGACTAAATCATAGGAAGAGGAAAACTACTAAGTCTCTCCGAAAATATACTGAAACCTGAACTCTCCCTCTCGCTAATTACCCAAAATTTGGCATTTAAATACCAACTCTCTTCCCAAACCTCAAGGCCTTCTTTTCCTGTGCCGTTCTCTCCCGTTCCCCTTGTTGACGATTTTCGGCCGTCCTCACCGCCGCCGCCCGTCGAAACCCCTCGCCGACCCGACCAAAACCCCGTCCACCTTTATCCTCGTCGTTTGCCGTTATCACGTCAGCAGTCGACTTGGTCTTGATACTATTGAACAAGTAGTACCTGGTTATTCAGATTATGGCTTTGTCAATCTCGAGAAGGATTTCACAATCTTTTGGTTCACTGTCTGCCTTGTGCTTCCGCGCATCACCAATTGTCACCGCTCGTTCATTTCAAACTTCTGGTAAGAGTAACATACTAAAATGTCAATATTGTTGTTTTTTTTGCTGCTTATCTGCGACTGTAATACTAACCTTGTACTGTACTTTTTTTGGTTTACTTAGAATTGAGTGGTCGTATTACTGGGGATAACTTGCCTCATGCAGAATGTTTTAGCTTTTCCACGGTATGATCTCATTTTGTTTTCTTTTTAAATACATTACACACAAAAATTATGGATCCATTATAGTTTGAATCAATTCTTGGCTAGAGGATTGGGGGTTATCTAGGTTAATGGGTTCGCGTCATTATCCTTCATTTTTGGTTTAGAAGGATTCAATAAGGATAATTATGACAGGTTTTTTGTTTGTGCATCTAGTGGAAGTGCCACTTCCCCAATACCAGTTATAGATATAATAAGTTTTCTGTATTGTTTGTTCCAATCATTAGCACCCCTTCTAATCTCTTTGTGTTTTTGGTCTAGCTATTTTGTTTGTTCGTGCACCCGCCTCTTGTTTTCTTCCCTATCATGGCTTTTCTTTGTATTTTATTCGTCTCTGCTATATTTTATTTGTAGGGCGGTCCGTCTTTCATTGATTTTCGGAGGTTTTCAACTACAATTTTGACTCCTGATTCGAATGGAGGTGCTTTTCCATCCGATTTACTCTCTTCAAAGACCATACTAACACCAGAGCGCACTATTGGTATGGGAATATTAAACCACATTTCTTGCTATGGAGCCGTATTAGTGCTTGAAGTCAATATGCACTCATAGTAAAACTCTGGGGTTTTCTTTGGCTTTGTAAAAGATATAAAGATATCATCTTGATATTGACACATGCCGACTTGTGAACCTGAATCTTCACTGTGGGTTTTATATTGCCTTCCGTTTTGCATTTTGTTTTGGTTAAACTGAGTTCAGCTTGTAAGCATTTCAACAGTCACAGGAATAGGCCAATGTTATTTTGTTGGTTAAATGAGCAGTGTTCTATTGGATTAAATGTACTATTATGGTGCAGGAATTTATGAGGACCTGGTAGTTCCCGTGTCAAATTTTCATAATGAAGACCATGGCTTCATGGTTTTGGCTGGTGATGTTTTTGATGTACCTATTAGAAAGGATATTATCCACCGTGTTGTACGGTGGCAGCTTGCAAAACGACAACAGGTGCCATTTCATCCTTCTTTATGGATACTGGAAGCACGCACTTTAGGATTCTCTTGATGTTAATCTGAAATTCTTCTGTACCATATTGTTTTTCAGCTTAATACTAGTTCCTATTTTCCACATAAAGTGCATTAAACAGTTCACTTGTGCAATCAAAATATGCTAAGCATGAATATCAGTGATAATCGAATGGCTCACAGGGAACACATTCAACAAAAACCATTAGTGAGGTTAGTGGGACTGGTAGGAAGCCCTGGCGACAGAAGGGTACTGGTAGAGCCAGGCATGGAACACTGCGTGGTCCCCAGGTGACTCCTTTACTGTTCTTTGAATTTATGAAGTTTTAGAACTAAACAACTATTTTTCTATGGCCTTTTAATTGATTTTATGGATTGATAACAGTTTCGAGGTGGGGCTGCTATGCATGGCCCCAAGCCAAGAAGTCATGCTTTTAAATTGAACAAGAAGGTTCGACGTCTTGGACTGAAGATTGCACTGTCTGCTCGTGCTGCTGAAGGAAAGGTAAGTCATTATTATTTGGCACGCGTATTAAATGTATGGATTCCTTGTACTATTTTGGATTCACAATGTGGTTTTACTGATTTACTAATAAATGCATAACAAAGCTTTTCAGTGCTAATTGAGTTTTGAATCCTAACCAATGAGTATTGAACAATTGAACAGCTTCTTGTCTTCGAGGATTTGGAGGTCCCTACACACAAAACCAAAAATATAGTGAACTACGTAAACCAAATGGAGAATGCCAAGAAATTTCTGCTGGTGGATGGTGGCCCCATAAATGAAAAGTTGAAGCTAGCTACACAAAATCTACATTATGTCAATGTATTGCCATCGATTGTAAGTACAGTGTTAACTGTAATATTACAATGTCTCCAATTATCAGAAAAATATAGTCGAACTATTGGCTTGCCTTTGTCATTAGTTACATGGCAACACTATATTGTTAACTTTTCATTGTCACGGTCATCATGATCTTTGATTGCTTTATATTCTATTTTTGAAGTTGGCTTGTAAGTTATTTTTCTTGATTAAGTTACCTTTTTTATTAATGCTGAGACTGTTATGCATGTTTTTGCAGGGCTTGAATGTCTATAGCATCTTGCAGCACGACACATTAGTGATGTCCCGTGATGCTGTTAACAGGATTGTCGAGCGAATGCACACTCCAATCAACCGTTGAACTAGAATCTGCGTCCGTCCATTGCTCTGTTAGTTCTCTCTTGGAAATAGTAAGCCTTTCATTTTGCTCAAAGCAGCTGGTAGAGAAAAAGAGAAATCCCAAAGGATTTGTGTTGTCTGTGGATTGATGTTTTGAAATGCATGGATAAGTTCATTTGTATCAACATATTCAGCTTTGATTTTGGTAGTTCAAATTTGGTGAGACAGAGAACAAGAGACTATTGCTTTCTATTCCTACTCCCATTTGGTAGTAATAAATTTTCTTCACCTTTCTTTACCAACAAATTCAAAGCATTGCATTTCTACCCTTCCAATTTCAAGCCCTCAACTTTTTCTTTTGGTTTCTGTGGTTACCGCATAAACATATCGGATTTTAATTCGAAATAGTAACGGATTATTATTTATAAACAAAAATTTATTTGTTTTTGTTTGTAGCATAAAAAATGTAAAAAGAAAATTAAAGAGACGAAGATGAACCAAATTACTGTTAATATATATATAATGTATTTTAATTAATTATTAAAATATATTTATTTTTATTTGTAGTTTAAAGAATAAAAAAATGATAAAACAAAGTGAAATGAAATTAAGACAAAATATTACTTCAATATAGCTGATAAAATAGTTAACAAATTATTGAATTTAATAGTAGTTTTAAATTTGCCGACAATAATTTAGTGGTTAAAGGATTAAAATTTAAAAAAATCATATGATTAAAACATTTTTAATATTTTTGTGTGATTGCAGAGTAGTATATGCTTTTTACTAATTACTCTTAGTCTTTAAAAAACGTACATGTTGGCTCATTCCCTTGTGTCCTAGTGACAAAGGTTGATGTTTATCATCCTTTGGGATCCGGGTTCGAGCACCAGTAATGTCATGCTGTGTGTGCCGTCTTTGAAAAGACTAAGAAAATTGAACAGATGTTACTCTTGCATCACACCAGCATATTAAAAAAAACGTACACTTTAGTGGTAAGAAAAATATTATTACCACGAGAAGATCCTAGTTCAAGCAGTTTTGTCTGTATAGTTAGATGACCAAAATGTTAGTATACTAAAAGTTAACTGATCAATTAATAAGTTTAACCCATTTATTTTCTAACAGAAGGAATAATTGGTGACCTTTAATTCAGAAGACTCAATTAAGAACACACTTGGTACTCAGTTCTCCCTTTTTTTTTGGCAAAATGATAAAAGATGCTCCCAACGTTTGCATGTTTTGTCATTTGACCCCCTATTCTTTTTTCTGGTCCAAATATGCCCCCAACGTTTGCTTGTTTTGTCATTTGGCCCCCTATTCTTTCTTTTGGTCCAAATATGCCCCCCAACGTTTCATTCATAGTCCAAATATGCCCCTGTTGGATGTAAACTGTCAATCAACTGACGGTCAACGGCTTATAAAAAAATTTTGACGTGATATCAGCAGATCTTAATACGTGGCAAGTCCAGTCAGCATCAGCTGTAGAACGTCAGTTGACTGACAGTTTCCATCTAACGAGGGCATATTTGGACCAAATTGAAATGTTGGGGGCATATTTGGACTACAAATGAAACGTTGGGGGGCCTATTTGGACCAAAAGAAAGAATAGGGGGTTAAATGACAAAAAAAGTAAACGTTGGGGGCATATTTGGACCAAAAAAAAGAATAGGGGGCCAAATGACAAAACATGCAAACGTTAGGGGCATCTTTTTTCATTTTGCCTATTTTTTTTTTCCAAAGCTTTCTATTTTCACCCTCTCAAAGAAAAAGGTTTGAACTTTCCTCCTCTAAACCCTAGCTTCCATGGCAAAAACAAGACCAGGGATTTCTGGTACCAATCCCAAACAAGGGAAGAAGGACATCGACTCTTACACCATCAGAGGCACCAACAAAGTTGTCAGAGGTACATTGTTTCTCATGTAGATATATACGCCTACGAATGCGTGTATGCCGTAAAAAATTGCGACTTTGGTGATGTCGAAAATAATTTTGGGGGGAATTTTTGGATCTCGGCATTTCGTGTTTTTCAATTTTAAAATTTTCAAAAATGTAGTCTAGCATTAGTTTTGATGGTTAAGAAGTGAATGCTTGGTTGTTTTGTAGTCGGGTTTTACTTTTTGCTGGGTTTAATTAATGGATGCATATACATTCGTGTTGAAATATGTGAATTTGTTTGCAGAAGCGTCTATCATATTAACATCAATGTATATACATTTGTGTGTGTTTTACGGGCGTATACAGATGTTAAGAAATTGTAGTTTGTGATGGCTGAGTGTGAAAGCTCGATTTTTTTTATTTTATCATTATTTTCTTGCAGTTGGGGATTGTGTTCTGATGCGTCCTTCCGACAGTGGTAAGCCTCCCTACGTGGCACGAATTGAGAAAATGGAAGCAGATAGCAGGAACAATGTGAAGGTTCGAGCACGGTGGTACTATCGTCCAGAGGAGTCGCTTGGAGGAAGGAGGCAGTTCCATGGAGCAAAGGAGCTATTTTTGTCAGACCACTATGATGTGCAGAGTGCTCATACCATTGAAGGGAAGTGCATTGTTCATTCTTTCAAGAACTACACTAAGCTGGAGGATGTTGGGGCTGAGGATTACTATTGTAGGTTCGAGTATAAAGCTGCTACTGGAGCCTTTACACCTGACCGAGTTGCTGTGTGAGTACCATGATCTGTTGGTTTGTGAAATATGGCTTTTAGTTTACTCGTTGGCAATATGGTATCGAACCTCTGGTGCCCCTTTTTTTCGGTTTTGAAGGTACTGCAAATGTGAGATGCCATACAACCCTGATGATCTCATGGTCCAATGTGAGGGCTGCAAGGACTGGTATGGTGTTCTATATTTCCTTTTATAATTTCCTGGTGCCAGCAGCTCAATAGTTTTTAAGATATATTTAATGTTTTCATTACTGTCCCTATAGGTATCATCCTGCTTGTGTGGGCATGACAATTGAGGAAGCAAAAATGCTGGATCACTTTGTTTGTTCTGAATGTTCCGAGGATGATATCAAAAGATCACAGAACGGGTTTCATCCGCCACCAGTATCTGATATAAAGGTAAGATCTCTTTTGACCAAATCCACATTCCACGTGATGTTTGGCCAGTTGTCTCCCTTTTTTCTTTAATCCATTTTCTATTTACTAAACCTCTCATATGTAATTTACCATATCTGTTTTCGGTATCCTGCTAGGAAGTTTGTTTATGAATTTAAGGGTATCTAAGAGACTTTTTGATCCTCTGCTAATAATAATAATGGCGTGTATAGCATATATACACTGAAGTCACTTGAAACCCTTAAGTTAATGTTGGTTGTCTGTGTTACAATTGATGATAAATGGAATGAAAGTTCATTTAGTGTGGGAATGCTTTTCCCTTAGATGCAAAGTTCTTATATTTCTGCGAAGTGCCATGAGGACGGATCAGGTTTGAGCGCCTACCATATCTCATGATATATAGTTGAATCATATCTATACATCGAAATGCCTGATTGTTGATTGGATTTAGTTCTTTATCCAGTGGTCTGCATATGTATTCCTTTTTCATTACATTTTTAATATTAGCATTGGTTTTGCTGGTTAAGGCCATTATTGTGGAACAAATTAACAATTTTACCGAACAATTAACAAATTAACAAGTGCTCTTTTTATTTTGCTAATTGGGATTGTGGAACAGCATAGAGAGGTATAGGCAATTATCTGGTGCTAGATACGAATTTTAGAGTGTGTTTAGATATAAAAATGTCGCTGCATATAGAGGAAAGTCGATTTATCTGAATTCCTTTGTTACAAAACAATTATTTGTGGTTCAAGGCCGCATATAAGAGAAAAAGTCCATTTATCTGAATTCTTTGCTTACAAAACAATTGTTTGTGTTTTGAGGTTGTCCTTTGATCTCTCATTTTTGTGATATTTTCAGGTGGAGGCCAAACGACAAAAACGATAAGTTAAAGCATGGGGAAAATTTTGTTGCACGAGGGGAGAGATTCCTTATGCAGATTTAGCTTGTTGGCTGCTGTTGTGTGAGTTGTATAGGGTAGAAGTTGTCTTGTCCAAAACTTGTATTGGAGTGTGAGACATCTGTGACTGTGGTAGGTTAAGGAGATTAAGTCTGTGCAGGAGGATTCATCTGTAGTTTCTCTGATGTTGAACCGATATTTCCGCTACGACATCTTACCATTCTTGCCTTTCTTCACGTAACACATGATCTTCGTTATGCATTTTCATCTTACCTCTCACCCCACTCAAGTTCAATTATCTGCAAAACTAATGTTGAATGACCCAAAGATTCTTCGACTTTAGGCTGTGCTGGAACTATATTTGTTTCAAGAAATGCACCCAGCCTTATTAAGAGGAGTTATAACCTCTATCGACAACAGCATTATATTTAGTTCTAACGTTAGAAGCAGCAGCAATTATTCTTCTAGCAACGAGTTTTATTGCATTTTTTTGCAGAGGTTTCTTTAACCAATAGAGTTTTAGCATATATCATTAACACGATTGAATTTGAGCTACAATTCCCAAAATGATTTTTAACATTCAATTCAAACGAGTTTCCAAGGACAAGTTTACCAAACATTAAGCAACAATGTATAAATAATCACAAGAGTTTGATTCGAGACTACTATTAAACAACAAAGAATGTTACACGTTCGAACTATAACATCTTTAAAAGCTACAAAAGGGAAATATGTCAATCTGCACGACACATGCACTCTTTACACCGTGGATACCGGTAAACGCTTCTACCCTTCGGCCTACTCTGGACGTGTTTGGTTTGCCTAACTGCCTTCCGCACTCTCTGCTCAAACACTTTCCACTCTATTGTATTGTTCTTTACGAAGATATCAGCTAATCTCCGCTTATTTGGACGTATTGTAGGCATCCTCCCTCCACCATAGTATATTCGATAACCAGACACCAGAGATGACAACTGGCTACCAGAATCCGTCATGGCAAATGCATCAGCTGCAGTGCAGACAATAAAGTCCAGTGCTGCCAGCTACAGATGAAAAGGTCATATTATGTCATTGCAATCATACCAAGGATGATAGTACCCAACATCATGAAGAGCATAGAAAACATTTGTCCTAATCTTGCAGGTTTAAAATGCTGTAAAGAAAGTTTTAATAGAATAATTTCCAAATATCTAACTTGGTATTCCATAACTTATATCACTGATCATTAATGCAGTGAACTCATGAAAACAACCTGGAAACAAGCATTATCAGCTTGTGCATGATGAAATGAGGTAATCCCAAAGTAATTCCGAAAGCTCAAATTTCGTGAAAGACACGCAGCCAAAGAGCCAACAACTCATCAATGCAAAAATAGCAAACCCTATGTTACTCGGACTCAAGTGTGAGTGTCAGATACATGTGTGTACCTAACACGTGTATAGTCAGACTTTTAAGGTTTTACATGTATTTGAAGATTCTTGGAGGTCATATTCTCATATCCATGTGTTGGACACGGGTGCTTCAAGAAAAATGAAGAGTCGAAGCAATATGAGCAAAACCTACACATCTCATCAAACAAGAGGTGAATATGCCACTTCGTACCTGAGACGAGAAGTTCATAAATGGTTCAAGTTCCGTGGGTGAAAGCAAATCCTCTTTGGTAACTAGATTAGGATACAAACTTGACAAAGCAGCTAATCTTGATTTCCCTCCATATATTTGTGCCCCTGCAACATATATTTGAGTCTTGCGGTTGAAACCTAGAGCAGCAAGCATAAGTACTGCTTCTTCGGGTGTTAACGGACATAACCCTTCAGATCTGAGCATGGCAGGGGAAGGTAACCTGAAAGAGTCGGTCTCAATATAAAAGAATATTTTGCATGCTTCTCAAATTCACAAGGAATGCTATGGTATAAGTTTGACAACAGACGAAGAAATATAGAAAATTATCCATACTTTCCTGTCTTCTCGAGCTCCGTTAATGCAGGAAAATGGATTTGTCGAAATGCTTCCAATTCTCGTCTCTCTTCTTCACCTCCACCAAACTCACATAATGAGTGAGCTACCATGTCAATCTCAAACCTCAAATGCAAAGCCATATATCTCGATGGTTTTGTGGCACGGTCATTCCTTTCAATTATAGCTGATACTGCATGTGGACCAACAAGATAATGATCTAATAGTCCTGGCTGAGCTGAATGCTTGTGCAATCTTTCAAGGAGTAAAGCAGCAGTTTCTTGTATCTTCGGAACAAATTTAAGAGCATGAAAATTACATCTGCATCGAAGTCTCTAGATGGAGTTCCCCAATTAGGAAAAACAATGAAGGAAAGAAAAGGGCACAGCCATAAATTTTATTAACAAAAACTGATTATAACATTCATTCAATGAATAAAGCTAGGACCTAAAAGGAACTTGCTATGGCCTCATATATTAATGCTATAAATTTACCTGCAACGGAAATGGTATTGGGTCAAATGCCAAACGATTCCCAAATCCAACAAAATGGATTACTCTTTTCTGGAGTAGGATAGGGAGAATGTTTTTCAGATAAAAGCTTGGTTTAGATTCCTTCATGACATCTATGTCTGTCACCTGGAAAATCAAATGAACAATTACTATAAGATAAAACACCTAAGATAAAAGCTGCAAGCAAAAACCATTCAGAACTTGGTTTTGAGGAAGAAACTCACAACACTACCAATTGCCTCCAAATCTAGAGACTTTAGCTCCTCGGGAAGTTCTTTCACTATTCGAATATCTGGAGCCAGGTCCTTAATAAAATGCTCCTCTTGATAGATATCGCTGAACTGACTACAAAATTTAAAATGCAATACAGTTATTTTTGTACCAAGACCAAATGGAAGTAATTCCGGTTGATATTTTTATAAATTAATTCTGAAAGTAAATTCTTTAATTCTGCATTCAAACAACAATATACCTGCAAAAAAAATCAAAAAGAAATGTTTTCATTCAATTAAACATCCATCTTCCAAGAAGAAGAAACATAAAAAAAGATTAAGATGAAAATTTTCAGCAAAACAAAAGAAAGGAATGAAAAGCTGCCTCACCTTGCATCTTTCCAGACACTACTGTACATAAATTTGGGAACAACAAGAGTTGCATTAAGTAAGCGAGCAACAACTACAGCATTGCAGACCTGTCACCAACAGTAACATTTAGCAATAAAAAAACTATATCTACTAAACTCAAAAGGAGAGGTAAGATGAAAGAAGATTCAAGCTCTCGGAACACATGCTAGAATTTCTGCCATTGGAATCACTTACAGCTACGCGCTGCTGATTTATTCCACCATTTGCAGTGACCATAATGTATCCATTCTTACCCTCTACCAAATAACAAAAAGATGTAATGTGAGAACTAAAAGCTAGCCTATATTTACAACGTGAAGTAAACATATAGAAGTCAAAGAGAGATACCATCAGGTTCCCAGTTGCGTTGATCAGCACAGGGTCTCCAAGCAGAAGCAGGAACTACAGGTTCCTGCCATAAATCTTTCGGCTCACGCTTATTTTGTCCCTATGTGTCATAACAAAATTTTCAATGAAAACATGAAATACAAGAAAATAGAAACTGTATCGAAACAGGAAGTCCATCATAGAGTGAACAAAAAAAGAAGATATCATTGCTTATATTCAAGTACCTCAGCCAAAGCATGAGCAGCCAAAGCCAACAACCTTCCATAAATACCACTGTAATGTTTTTTCCCTTTACTAAGCTTTTTCACCTTTACCTGCAAAAAGCCACAAAGGTAATGCTTTGGTGAACAAATTCATATCCTACTGTTCCAATTGTCTCGAGAAATTATATGCATTGAGAAATTATACCCAAATTATACAAGCTTTCTTTGATTTAGCAACTTAGGAATAATGATTAATGCACTTGGTTAAACTGGAATTACTTACATTAATAAGGAAACAATGCAGCCTACTAAAAATAATCTCCATGATTTTCCTCATCATTACCGCATTGTTAATAACTGTGACATAAATCTCAAAGCAAATGCGAGTTGAGGTACCTGAGGCTGAACCGAAACAGAAGAAGAATTCCTAGAAGATCCGTCACGGGGCCCGACGCGGTGATCTTGTAACCGCAAGAGCATAAACCAATCGACCAAGAAAAACAAACCCACCAATGCAACCACCGCGACGACTCCTTTCACCCTTTTCTTTTGGTACCAAAGTTTAGCTCCTCTTCTCTTCACCTTCTTCGACTGCTTCTTTCGATTACCCCATAATTTCCCCAACAATTCAGCACCAAGAAACGACGCCCCGCTCTTTTCACCGTTCAAGAACCGACTGGGGCCGAATCGGGGTGATTGAGTGGGAGATCCTTGACGACTCCTGGGACTCGCCCGGAGGTCGACCCGGTCGGGGATTCGGATGGAAGTGGGTTGGTCTTGTTTAGATTCAGTAGCAAGATTGTTTGTGTTGCTAGTTAAAGACATTGATTGATGGGTTTAAACGCTTAGATCCAGTGCAAGAAAGTTAAAGAAAAAATGATTTTTGCTCAGAACATCACAGCGGGTGATAAAAAAAACGCCGAGTTTTGTAGTGAAGAGTGGGATTTTGCCGAACGTGGAAGGTGGTGACTGGTGCGATTTCTTGAAATCTTAATCATTCCATAATTTCATTTCCATTACTGTTTCTTCTGTTGGGTTACTCTGTCGGTTTGGCTCACAATATGAGAGAGAGAAAAAAAGATATTTCCTTTACCATCCACCGCACCTCTTTTTCATAAGCCCAACAGCTGAAACCATCAACGGACCCAGGAAACTGGTTCCGTGCAGAAAACAGAAACGGGCCTAAGCCTATGTATTTGTTTCAAAAGTCCAAATATAACGGAGTTTGGAAATTATTCTTCAACTTTTTTAATTTAGGCTTAATACCCAAATAGGTGCCTAAACTATGCTTGTAAATCACTTTTGGTGTCTAAATTAAGTTTTAATTTTGGTCATTCTAGATGTCTAACCGTTAATTACCGTTATTTTTATTAAAAAATATTTTTTTATTTTTTTATTTAATTTTTTAATTTAATTTAAAAAAAACTCTAAATTCTCTAAACTCCCTAACTTCCTCGGGCAAACCCGCCGCCCCCATATCCACCGCCAGACTACCAAGATCGTTTCCCCAACCACCCATCGCCGGTAAACGGAGGTGGGTATGCCGATCGGCTTCCTAACATCGAAAGAAGCCAAAATCGCGAAAGGAAGTCGTCGTCACACCTACCGTCGATTATCGGCGATAGGTGGTTGGGGGAAACAATCGTGGTGGTCTGGCGGCGGTAGTAATAGCCTCTGGTGAGGTAGTAAACGGCGACAACGACGGAAATTTGGAGATTTGGGGTTTTAAGTTAGGGATTTGAGACTGTTCTATAAAGATTTAAAAC
This sequence comes from Hibiscus trionum, assembly GCA_030270665.1. Taxonomy (NCBI): domain Eukaryota; kingdom Viridiplantae; phylum Streptophyta; class Magnoliopsida; order Malvales; family Malvaceae; genus Hibiscus; species Hibiscus trionum. The sequence goes on from BSYR01000024.1 coordinate 21,921,062, forward strand.
TGTTTTCTAGAAAATTAAATTTTAAATTTTATTTAAAAATTAATTAAAAAATAAAAATTAAAAAACATGCCACTTGTCACAATTTAATTGGCTAACGATTTTTTATTAACGGTCAGGCACTTAAAATGACCAAAATTGAAACTTTAGACACCTATTTAGAGCTAAAAATAGTTTAGGCACAAAAAGTGATCCACAAGCATAATTTGGGCACCTATTTGAGTATTAAGCCTTTAATTTAAAATTAAATCTCATTCGTGTTTTTATCAGTAAAATTATTAAGAGAAAATATTTCATGACCATGAAAATTTTGTTTTTATAGAGTGTAATTTAGGGTTTAAAGATTTAACTTAAATTTTTAAGTTTTAAGGTTTATAATTATAATTTAAATTTACTTTAGGGGCTATCATTTAGAATTTTAAGATTTTAAAATTAGAAATTTATATTTTAATTTTTAAAATAAAATTAGGTATACTTTTATAATGTTTCTTTTCATTACCGATGCATGAAATAACATTCGTATAAACTTTAGTTTTAGATATAAGCATCAAATCTAGATACTTATCAGGAAGATTTATAGGAGAAGATTATGATGAACAAAATAGGTTATGTGGTCAATTTAACCCAATTTTGCAAACTCGTGTTATTTAGCTAAGCAAACCGATTATATAATAAATATTAAATACTTAAAATATGTATATATATGGCAATTGGCAACTGCTATAATGTAAAGTTTCCACGTGAGGAATACTGTTTTTATTATTATTATCAGGGTGGCAATTAGATGGATTGGAGCAGGCTATTCTGCTAAAATAATGGTTGGATTCGCCCAACTTTGAATTTATCAAATTCTCCATAGGAAATGGAGTCGCCACGGTTTGAGCTTTTGTACTCCCTGCCTAGCTGTCGGAGTGGGCGTGGCTATGAGTGTGAATGCATAGGTTAAACTTAAAACACTGAAATCAACAAAGGCTGGCAGGCGCAGCGTTGATTCTTATTAGTTATTTCTCAACAAATCTCGTGGAAATCAAATCATTACAATTTACAAAACATGTTGCTGGTTTTCGTTTACAAAAACAAACAATGCCCGACTCCGTGTCTAATCTTTGACCATCCATTAATTCAATTAATTTAAATGTGATAAACACTGTTAATCTGCGAACGTGGCCATCTCAAAAGGTCTCTAAATCCCACGGATTCAACGCTGCATCCTGCCCGCTTTTGGAGTGAGTTCCAACCAATCGCTTTCTGTTTTTTTAGTCATTGATATTTAATTTATTGGCCAATTAATTCGGATCAGGTACTGTAAAAGCTTATTATAAAATGATCCTCTTGATTTAATTTTTTCTATTCATAACGTCATGACTCAAACTTTTAACATTGTTTAAAAAATTTAGTCTTATTCCACTAGAAAGTAAAATAGTGGCAATTGCGATATAATATATTCTTTGAAGGATAATTCAATGTTTACAGTTTTATTGATAATGACTCTAAAAGAAAAACGATTTGAGGATGAAAAGGACATAATTGGTAACTTATTACAACTTTTCTTAATTTATTCTCCATTTTCCAACAAATCTTCTAAACAATGACCGCCACGCAGCTTACGCATTGCCCACGCGGTAACAATCACCAAACGCAGCCGCAACGCTCCAAAGCCCAACACATGTATTTTCACCAAAATAGCACATTTTTAGTTTTATTTTCTAATCTGACACTCATTCAAAATTATTTCTCTTAATATCATTCGTACAGAAACTTGTCAATTCTGCTGAGCTTTATTTTTAATAATTTTTTAATGCAACTAATGAAGTCCTTAATCTTTAAAGAAGATAAATTTTAATGAAATTCGGACCAAAAATAAAATTCATCATATATATCTAGCGAGTTTACTGTAAAGTTATTATACAGAAAATAATTTTATATGGTAAGAAATAAAGTTTAAAAAAAGTTTTGTTTCGGGTGAAAATATCCCCAACACACCAATCGCGTCTCGCATCGGACAAAAAAGTAGCCGTTGTAACGCCCACGTGGCAGGATGCGGAGATTGAAAGCTTTCCGTCACACCTTCAGGTATTTTAATAAATAAACTTATTAATCAAAAATTGATTTAAAACGACATATAAGAAGAAAGAAGACCCTACCAAAACGCAACATCAACCCCAACTACCAACCTGGACTTTATTCTTTACAATACCAACAAATTCACTGTTACAAGAAAAATCATATCCCCGCGAAATTATTAAAGAGATATTCCACTTCTTGTTTGTTTGGCTTTAATGGTTCTAGCTTCCATTATCAACAAGAACGAAGGATTTTCATTCTTTTTTTTTTGGATTTCGGTTCTTAGTTGCGCGCGTTTCACTTTCCTGTCCAAGTAGTGGAGGCCGGAGGGATGTTCTTGCTTTTATCGACTTCTTGAAGCAAATCCAAAATAAAATAAAAAAGTAGTATTTGTGACTAGTTTTTGACTTTTTAGATTGTCCGAATATTGGTCCTTTTTTTGTTCCACTTAAAGATTCACAAACAGAAACAGGTAAGAATTTATTTATACTTGAATGTTTTCTTTGTTTAGATTTGTGGTTGAAGTTAATTTATGTTGAGAGAACTTGGAAAAATCTTCTTTATGTTTTTGTGGGAAGTAATGATTTTGCTGCGAGTTTTATGTTTAAAGAAGTCAATTTTACTTTGAGGTTTCTGTTTATTGCAACCTTGAGAGTTTGATCGTTTGGGAATTATATTTGTGTATGCAGAGGAGACTTTTACATAGATGGCGACACTGAGTGATATAGGGGTTGCAGCAGGCATTAATCTGCTAAGTGCTTTTATATTCTTCATAGCGTTTGCCATATTGAGGCTTCAACCTTTCAACGATAGGGTTTATTTTCCGAAATGGTATCTCAAGGGCTTAAGAAGCAGTCCTTCGAGGTCTGGAGCATTTGTGAAGAAATTTGTCAATTTGGACTTCCGTTCCTACTTGAGGTTCTTGAGTTGGATGCCGGAGGCTCTCAAAATGCCAGAACTTGAGCTTATCGATCATGCCGGATTGGATTCGGCAGTTTACCTGCGTATTTACTTGATAGGGTATGCTGCAGGCCCTCTCAATTTCTTATTTGTTTAATTTTTCTCTCACTGTTATTGCCTTGTTGCTTATGCGCTACAAGTCTTGCTTTTGCTGTAAATGTCAGGCAAATGAATGACCTTTTTAGTTCTCTGCTGATCAAGTTTTATTACAAGCTCTGAAAGGCATTTAGTTACTTATCAATCTTCATTTCATTCTTGTTTTGTTCTGATTGCTCTCTTATTGTCTTGTATGCAGGCTAAAGATTTTTGTTCCTATCACGCTCCTTGCTTGGGCAGTCCTAGTGCCGGTTAATTACACTAATAAAGCATTGGAGTTGCAGCTGAAGAATGTTACTTCAAGTGACATTGATAAGCTCTCAATTTCAAACGTTCCAGATGGATCAGATAGGTAGGAGATCTTCTATCATTGCCAATTATTTTGTCTGAGTCTGTCATTCAGGTCACCATGGAATAATGTTTAATCCTATGCTGTAGGTTTTGGACTCATATTGTAATGGCTTATGCTTTTACCTTTTGGACATGCTTTGTGTTGCGAAAGGAATACGAGAAAGTTGCGAATTTGCGGTTGCAATTTCTCGCGTCGGAAAAACGCCGACCAGATCAGTTTACTGTAAGATGTGTACTTTGCATTATTATCATTTATCAAAATCATTTTAAATTTCCTCTTTTAGTTTAAGTTCTATATATCATTTTCATGCGATCATTGGTCCTTATCATAATCCAAGGAGATCTGATTTCTTGTTGATATTCTATTTATAAAATTGTTTATTTAACGTTTTAAGTTTGTTATCACCAATTTCAAACTTGTTGACAAAAGTGAGTTCTTGAGAGAATTGGGAACATCATATTATCCATTGCATTTTTAGAGGACTTAAAATGTCTGTTCATATATCAGTTTTTTGTTTTTCATTCTGCTGTATATTTTGAACAAAGTCATGAATTTTGTTTTATTTGAGCACAAACACATTTTTGGAAAGTGTGTTTTATCCTGTTTCGTTGTATTTTTCATGCACTTCTAATGATTAGAGTACTGATCTTGAAAGTTAACGCATCATGATCAATCCCCCAAGTTATATAGCTGGGATGATGTAACTTCTTCAATTAGCAGACTTGCACTTTGGTATAAGAATTGTGAAATCATTTGACGTTGTTTCCATAGATATTCTTGTTTTCAAAGATATATTGATCCTGCACATTTAGTTGAATTACCGCAGTTAAACAAATCAAACTTAATTGTTGTATTGTTCTCTTGAAGAACTGTGACACTCATGAAAGTCTCCTAGATGCTAGTACGACACCCTTGAGCTATATTTGGATTGAGATCTTTTACTAAACTGCATCTGAATGAAATTTGATTTTTTAGGTGCTTGTTAGAAATGTACCACCGGATCTAGATGAATCTGTTAGTGAGTCTGTGGAGCACTTTTTCCTGGTCAATCACCCAGATACCTATCTTACACATCAGGTGAGTTCCTCTTGCATTTGTTCCTGTAATCTTGTTATTATCTTCTTGTAATTTATTACTATTCTACTACATATTTTTCGTCCAACATGTTCAAGTTCAAAGATTATTATAGAATTCAGTTTATGATATTGTTCTCCTTACATTCAGGTAGTATGCAATGCAAACAAACTTGCGAAGTTGGTGGAGAAGAGGAAGAGTTTGCAGAATTGGCTCGACTATTATCAATTGAAGTATTCTAGAGATAATGCAAAAAGGCCTCTTATGAAGGTAACTTACTGCTGTCTGCCATGGCTTTAATAGCCAGTCTCCTGCTGATGTTCAGCTTTGGTTCATATTTCTTATTTCTTGACAAGCATATTACTCTCTCTTTACCAGACTGGTTTTCTTGGGCTCTGGGGTAAACAAGTGGATGCGATTGATCATCACATATTTGAAATTGAGAAGTTATCCAATGAAGTAAGTATTTCTTTTTCAACTTGCACATTCTCTTTGGATTGATTTATTTGTTCATTCAGTCAAAAGATTCAAGCCTATTCTCGTATTCTGCATCCAAGCCACAACCATGTTCTAGACTGAATTAATTAATTAAAAACAGCTTAGTTAAGTATTATTATCACAAGAAAATGCCAATAGATGCTTTTGTTTGTATCTGAAGCAATATTCATTGTTTTATTAAATGAAATGATCTTTTGATGATTGAGTGGTATCATTATTGTATTTTGTTTTCCTCTCTTGTTGTCTTTCAATGTGTGATGATGTGGGTTGATTGTTTCAATATTTAGATAGCTGAAGAGAGGGAGAGAGTCCTAAAAGACCCAAAAGCCATAATGCCTGCAGCATTTGTTTCCTTTAAATCTCGATGGGGTGCAGCTGTTTGTGCTCAAACCCAACAAGTCAGGAATCCAACTTCGATGTTAACAGAGTGGGCATCTGAGCCACGAGATGTGTACTGGCAAAACCTGGCAATTCCATATGTCTCTATATCTGTTAGGAGGCTGATCATGGCTGTAGCATTCTTCTTCCTAACTTTCTTCTTCATTATTCCAATTGCATCTGTACAAGCTCTAGCCACTATTGAGGGCCTTGAGAAAGCGTTACCATTCCTGGAGCCCTTGATTGAAATGTGAGTTCCATTTTAATTTCATAATCTTGAGTCATTATGTAGATTGTCATACTATAATCATTAATTTTGGCCTCTTTTTCCTATGCAGAGATTTTATTAAATCAGTTATCCAAGGATTTCTACCTGGTATTGCATTGAAGATCTTTCTCATTTTTCTGCCAACTATTTTGATGATTATGTCCAAGTTTGAAGGATTCACATCAATATCATCTTTAGAAAGGAGATCAGCGACTAGATACTACCTTTTCAATGTAGTGAATGTATTCCTCGGCAGTGTAATTGCTGGCAGTGCAATGGAACAGCTAAACACATTCATTAAGCAGTCAGCTAATGAGTATGTATCCCTTCATTATCTTCTTTGTATATCTGCTTCTAGTGATTCAATTGCTGTTTATACATGGGGTGTGCTTTTGATGTAGGATCTTAGTTATAACCAGTGGTATTAAGTTTGGTTTCTCTGTCAAATTCGATATGTTCAGTTGGATACATGGAATCTTGTAGTTACAGAATGTATGTTGTTACAATATAAGAGGCAATTAATCTTATGCATAAAATTGGATCTCTATAAAACCGTTAGGGATTTTTTATGGACCTTATATTGGACTTCTAAGTTCAGTTTTATGTATTTTGCTGCATACATAAGCCTAATAAGTCCGGGTTGCATTTTCTGGTGTGATTTTGGTGTCTAAATTTTCCTTCATTTCGATCTAAATGTTTTTTCCTTTTCTTTGCAGAATTCCTAAAACAATTGGTGTTGCTGTACCAATAAGAGCGACTTTTTTTATTACTTATATCATGGTTGATGGATGGGCTGGAATAGCAGCAGAGATTTTGATGCTGAAGCCGCTTATATTTTACCACTTGAAGAATTTTTTCTTGGTCAAAACAGAGAAGGACAGGGAGAAGGCAATGGATCCAGGAAGTTTGGGCTTCAACACCGGAGAACCTCGTATACAACTCTATTTTCTACTTGGCATGGTTTATGCTACTGTGACACCTGCTCTACTTCCTTTCATTTTAGTTTTCTTCGGGCTAGCATATGTTGTCTTCCGTCATCAGGTAAGAACTTTGATGCATAATATTAAAGTATTCTAGTAAGTGAATCTTTGTTTAGCTTTGTCTAATTCTCTCTATTTTTTCTCTTTGAAAAATATAGATCATTAATGTTTACAATCAAGAGTATGAAAGTGCTGCAGCATTCTGGCCTGATGTCCATGGACGCATTATAATTGCTTTGCTCGTATCACACGTCACCCTCATTGGATTGTTAAGTACAAAGCATTTGGCTCAGTCGGCACCACTTCTCGTTGCTCTTGCTGTTCTCACAATCTGGTTCTACACATACTGCAAAGCTCGATATGAACCTGCTTTTGTCAGATACCCTTTGCAGGTTTGTTGGTGTTTGCATATTTAGCTGATGGTTTCCTTTGTGTCTCCAGTGATTCATTCATACATAAGCTGGTATTCTCATCATAATCATTTATCCGATGAATTTAGTTAAATGATCATATTCGTTACTTTTGTGTCATTTATTTCAGGAAGCAATGATGAAAGACACTTTGGATCGTACTAGGGAGCCGAACTTCAATTTGAAACCCTATCTTCAAAATGCATACATCCATCCGATTTTCAAAGACAACGGTGAAGAGGAGGAGGAGGAATTTAGCACCAAGTTAGAAGATGATAGCGTGTTAGTACCCACAAAACGCCAATCTCGAAGGAACACACCGGTCCCTAGCAAAATAAGTGGTGTGTCCTCACCATCCTTACCGGAGGCTGTTCCTGAACGTTCAGTGCCTTAAATTAGGTAACAACTGTGAACCGGTTTTGTCACTATACTGTTATGTTTGACCCTTGAGCAAAACCATACAGTGTAAAGAAGAAAGATGAAGTAAAACAAAATACTGTGTAAATTAAATGAACAAACTCCACATCTGTTTTATGCTTTTTGTTTGCAAGGAAGTTCGTGTGCAGGGGATTGTGGAATCCCATTACACCTCATCAAAATCTCAAGCTTTTAGTACAAAACAGAATACCATGTCAAGGCCAAGGGAGGTCTGATAGGAAACTTATTTTTTAATTATTTTTTTCGTGTAAGAACCCTGTTATTGCAATGATTATTACATTTTATAGGAATTGACTGCTGTTTCAAATATTGCCTGTTATTAACAAGGGCGAAGAATGAAGAAAGTGAAAAATGAGGCTAACTTTCTTAGTTTACTTGGAAGCATTTCCTCCTAACTTCCCCTTCATCATTGGTAAGAACATTTGATAAAGATAGCTTCACGAACGCAGAAGAAAATACCTGAAAAAACCGGTACTTGTTGGCCGCAAACTCTGCAACTATGGGCGCGGTTCGTTGATCTATCGACATCCTTGAATCAATAGTGAAGAGGCCTTTCCCCGTTAGAACATCTTTATAGTAGTGGTTATCAAAAGTCAGGGGAGTCTTATCGTTTGGCACAATGGTGAGGTTCGTCAGTGGTTTTTTGGTGGGACAAAGCAATCTGAGCATGGGTTTAAAGCTAGGATTAATTGGGTCGTCAGGCTGCTTCTCAAATAACCTGTCCACTATGTTTATGCAGTGTCCACCTCCTAACGTGTGAGCTCCTGCAAGAAACACAGTAACAACTCCATTAACAAACGAAAAGCTTTTCAAAATCCTTGGGGATGGCTGATTAATTTGCATTACCCATGATTGCGACCGATTCCTTGAGGTTTAAGCCTTTTGACGCGAAGACATCGAGAAATGTATCGACTGTAATGTTCGGTGGAGGAATATTCACATCAGCTGCTTGACGACTAGAAGTGGTGGAATCCTTTCTTCCGAGAGGGATCTGGATATCGGGTCCTCCGGACAGAGCAACTGATACCTTGGCTGCTAAGGCAATGATATCTGCACACGAGACCTGCCCTGGACACTCGGCTTCTAGTTTGTATTTGATATGGTGAATAGTTTCCAGCTTTCTAATGCCGAAATTCATTCCAGAAGCTATTTCTGAATCCAACAGGATTGATGCATCACATCCCTTTATCATAAAAAGAAGTAAGAACTAAGAACAATGGCCTTAAATCATGCCCCTAAAAATGAAAAAAAAAGTCTGGGTCTAATCTAAGAGAGGAATACCTGCACTTGGCAATCGTGAAACAATAGCCTAAGAAAAGCAGCCGGTGCAGTAGGATCAGTGAACACAGCGCCAAGCACAGCATTTCTCACGGTGGTCTCCACGTCGGGACATGAAAACTTGTAATAGTCATAAGCGAGCTGAGCCTGAGCCTGAGCCTGAGCCTCACAAGCTCCAACTAAGATCCCCATCCCTAATGCAGCTCTTAAAATCAACATAAAACAAGTATGGTTTCTCATTCTCGCCATTAATCTTACCGTATCGGCCTCTTGCAAGTACCTAAAGCAATGCGGATGAACAGAAGAAGATAAATATAGGAAAAATGTGATTTCAGAACGATGGGGGAGGGATAGTGTCTTACTCATCATTATTGAAGTTGGACCTCAAACTGATCTTCGCAGCAATAACTGTCCCCGGCTGATAAACCCTATTCCAATGTCCTCCTCCGCAGAGCATCTAAAAACCTGCAGGTGCAAGAAGGTAAACAAACTTGCACCCAACATTTGGTATCAACTAAATTAGTTTACTATTATTTGTTTCAAAATTTATTTATCTTTATCGTTCATGTTGTAAAGAAGACATGAGTTTGTGCATACTTAGTAAGCAATTTCATCTTATTAGAAATATGAGTAATTTATGTATGTGATCGATTATTATAGACGATGGTTAAGGTGAGATTTAAAGAAACAATTCTAATAAATGCGTTATCTTTACTTGAATTTAACGAAAATTATGCATTCAATATTAAAATATTATTTGAAATAATCCTGTCTTTTCGTGGAAGAGGATAAATTCCATGTATTGTTCTTTTTTTTTATTATTATTATCAATATGTACTATTCTTCCATTTATTTTTGGCGTAATATCAAAAAATGTTCATAACGTTTGACTGAAGAGTCACTTTAACTCTTATTCTCTTTTTTTTTTAAGTAATTTAGCTCTAACGTTTTATTTTTGGTCAAAATAGTCCATTTGCAGATGGAAACTATTAGTCAATTGACGATAAACAACTTGAAATGACACGTCAGAAGAAAAATATTTTATATTTTATACATTTTTAAAATTTTTGACTGATGTGTCATTCTGTAAAATTAGAATATTTGTCTATATGACACTGCTATCGTGGCGTGCACTGTCATGTTGGTTTGTCACGTCCATGCTCGTTCCTGAGATTTTAGTGTCCTAAGGGCAAATCAAAAAATTAGGCCCCTAATAACAAGTACGGAAAGAAAGAAATGTTAAGAGTAGCCCCCTCTAATACTAACAAGTATTGAAAAAATATTAAATTTTAATAGTATGTACCCAATAATAAATATTAGAAAAATTGGGCCTTAATAACAAGTATTGTGAAAAAATTAAGCCCTTAATAACAAGTATTACAAAAAATTGAACCCATAATAACAAATATTAAAAAAAAAATTAAGAGTAGACCTAATAACAAATAGACCCATAATAACAAATATTGAAAAAAATAAAATTATAATAGTAGACCTCTAATAATAAATATTAAAAAAATTAAACTATCTTTAAACTAAAACTTATAATTATAGGCAGCGGGCCCTGGGTCGTCGCCCTTATGGCCCACTCTCAGGAACGGCCCTAGTCACGTCATTTACCGTTGGTTGATTAATAGTTTTCATCTATAAATGGATTATTTTAACCAAAAATAAAACACTAAGGGTTAAATTACTATTTTTTTGGCATTACGTGTTTATATTTTGACAATTAAGATATTGCGGGTCTGGATTGGGCCTACCATTCATGAATTGATGTATGAAATCTCAACTCTGGGTCAATTATCATCCAACAAAGCTTAACTTGTATCGGCATGTTAATTTTACTTTGAATTTTTAATTTTAAAAGCATTTATCAACTAGTTGGTAACAATTGACTGAATAAGAAGATAGTTAAAGTTAAAGCCAAAATCCATTTTATATGTTTTTAATATTCCAAAATTTATTGTTTAATAAATAATTTGTATCTGTTGAGTTAAATAATAAAGAGTATGATGTTCTTTTAATTAAAATTTCAAATTCAAACATTATAAATGAGGCAAAAAAATGTTTGAAGGATTTACTCTAAAATAAAATTTGATTTAGATCGGTTTTAAACTTAATCACAATCTTTATAATTACTAGACCCTAAAATATATCAGATAAAGAGTTTTGCCTCAGATGTTCTGTTCATTACCAAGACTGATGAACACCCGTTTCAGGTTTTTTCCACATTTTTTATCTGAACACAAATAAATGTTTTTTTTTAAATGGAGATTTAAATTTGTTGTGAAACATATATTTGGTTGTCTTCAAATGCCATCTGCTGTGGATTCTTGGACTTGATCCATCTACATATTTCCAATGCTACAGCTGTTAAAGCTAAAACTATAAGCATTCCCACATAAACCCACCTCCATATCTCGGCAGCATGGCTTCGGATGTTGCCGATCCCTTCGAATATGTTGGCAATGCTAAGAACAATCACTGCATACCCTAAAACAACATGGTAAATCTCCCACAACTTGCGACACTCGTCTTCTTTCTTCGGTTGCAACCACAATGCCAACATCTGAACCACACAAAACAGGAATCTAATTAAGCTTATGTAACCATGTTGCCTAGCTATAAATCAATGGAAACAAAAAATGCACTCTAGGCTTACTTGTAGAGTTGCAAATGTAAATATAATGATTCCCAGAATCCGGTGTGCCTTCAAAGTGTATTGGCTGGAAGAATTCCCCAGCCATATGCCAATGCCCCATCCAACTGTGCCTATTATGTATGCAGAAGTTTGGCATAGCGTGTGAAGTTGGTACCATTCGTCGCATTTCAAAGGGTACTTTCTGAAATTTCTTGCCACTATGGCTCCTGTGGGCAATAGAATCCCCCATCCAATGATGTTTAGAATCCCATGCACCTGTTAAAAAGGCTCTAGTAGATCATTTCAATGCATCTATGGGGTGAGTTTATGTACTAATACAGTAAACTTACATACATTCTTTAGGTGATGGCTGTGACGCCAGTTAATTTGACCTTTAAACGGTCTAAGGCCCGATGTTACTCCACTTTCAGTGCTCTCAGCCGGTGTAGATTGCACCTGGTGCTCCATTGTTGCTGAAGAGATAGTTGGCTTTGGCAGAACAAAGAGCAAAGTAAAAATTACAAGGCAATGGAAGCACATGATCTTTGTAGTTTCTAAAGTGGCCTATAGGAAATATATTACAGTAGGGAGGGGAAAAACAAATTCTGAGGAGCAGGTTGTTAAAACTGTTATATATATGTTGTGCAACATGTTTTCTTTTCTTTTTAACTAGTATTGTCTGATGGGTTGTCTCCAGAATATGTGCTTTTCTTACCAAAATGGGGAATCATGTCTACCTTTAATGTACAATAAACAACCAGATATTGTTCTGTTCTTTAGCAGGTTTTGCTTTTGTATCTTGTTTTCTTAGGTACATTATTTTCTCTTTTCCTTTCTTTTGCAAACAAGTTTGTTTAAAAGCATGAAAGCATAGTTGGGTGGGGACAAAGAAGAATGGTGAATTATGTAAATCTTGGGTTTCAAAAAGTTAGATTTTGTTAAAAGCCTAGGAATTAACCAACTTGGAAGAGCTGAATCTCTAATGTCAATTATGGACAAAAGAAGGCTAAAATTAAATAAAGAATAACTTGATTCTTTCTTCCTTTGGATGAATTGATTGATAGCTAAATAAGTAACATTTGGAAGAATGGGAAAACCACTATAAAATTAAAATTTTCCCATGTGAGCTAAAGGGGAAGAAAATCAAACAAGTACAATTGAAAAATTCAAAGTCAATACCATACATAAACGTGTACAATGTAGGCGTATCAATCAAATCAAATACCAGAAAATTAGAAAACTATGTTAACAAAAGTGCGTATGTCAAATGGATACTAACAAGGGCAATCAATCTTGTATTAAGAAATAATATAAAAGTCAATGCAATCAAGCGCGCAAAGTATATGCAGGGAAAATATGGTATACTTGAGTGCTTGTATAACGGTTTTTCCTTGTATGCTAAGCTTGAAATATTGGAATTTCCTTTACATATTTTTAACAACACGTCTCCTCTAAGGAAGCTGTTTTCCACTCTATTATTGCACGTTGTTTCACTCTTCTATCTTTCCTGCACGATTAGGGACGAGTAAAACTCGACTCGATTCGAAAAGAATGATGGATCTAAAAATACTTTTCAGAGTGAACACAAGTTAAAATACTTTTAAGGGTGGGCATAAATCATAAAAATTTTAAAATTTTAAGATGAGCATAAATCATAAAAATTAAAAAAATTTAAAGACCAATTCATAAAATTTAAAAAAACTGAAGCAAAATATGTGAACTTTAAAATGTTCAGGTGGACACAAGCCCACCCAAACTTACACTTGCATTCGTCGATGCTCGAAAAAACTATTTTTTTCGACTCGACTCAAAAAAGTTTCAAATAAAATTTGAGTTGTAAAATGGAAATTAGAATAACTCGAAATTTTTAATAATTAGTGGATTGATTTTTAAGTTTGAGTTGAGTCCCTCAATTTTTATTAATATATATATCGATATAAAAAATATATGTCACTATGAAAAAATATGAAGATATATATATATATATATATATATATATGCATATTTTATATGATTAGAGAAAGTCGTTTAAATTGCAATCAAACCGTACTATAACATATAAATAATGACTATCAAATTCGTATAGAAACTCAAATCAAACAAATTTCAAATAAAGTTCAAGTTGTAAAATATGACGTGTCAACTCAAATAACTCAAAAATCTTAACTCGACTCAACTCGATCGAATGCTCACCCTACTCACTAATAACATCTTAAAATATAAGTAAAAGCATTATACTCAAGTGCACAAAAAGAATAATTTGTTTAAAATACGAACCGGACTTAAAGTTCTAATGTTTAAAATCCGAATTTACCACCAATAAGGGTTAGGTGCAATGGCAAGGCACATTGCTCTATCAAGAGAGAATTCGAGAACAAAATTTAAAAATAATATTATTACAGGTGAGAGCCACGAATCTCGAACATAGACTATAAAATGAACAGTACTAGCAAAAATCAATAAACAATAAGCATTGGTATAATTCTCTTAAAAAGTTTACAACCTCAGAAATTTAAAAAATTTAAGCTAAGCCCTCAAAAATTTTAAAAGTTCTTATTAAACCTTTCAAAAAATGTAAAAATTTTAGTTTAAACCTTCAAAATTTTAAAAAAATCCAAGTTACCCCAAATTTCGCCATTGATAATAACATAATTAAAAATAAAAATATGGATGGGGTAACTTAAGTATAATGCTTTTACTTATATTTCATGTCAAATGAGGTTTGAATAATCATATATAGTTTTTGAATAATATATGGACCTGGTTCATATTCAGTTCGACCTTTGAACAACTTTGCATCTATGTGTTTTTTTTACATAACCATCCAATATTTATTACATTGGTCGAATAATACATATTAAAATATTGTAAAGATCTATTATGAGAATGATTTTACAAATTAGAGGTTTGAAGTATAATTAGAGGTTTGACTAGTCAAATCCGCTATTATTGATGTTTGGTAAATAGTGGATTGAAAGAGCGGATTGAGGTGAAAAAACTAATTTTGAAAAAGCTCATAATATGAGCTTTTGAGATTAGAGTTTTGATATTAAAGTTGTAATGACTCTTTTACCCTTAACAATTACCAAAAATTTCCAAATAACCTAAATTAAATAATAATATTTTTTTATATAAATAATAATATATTAAATATTGGACTTATTTGTTGTTGTTACTACTAATTTATATGGTGACATATGTAAGTTAATTCTATTTCTTTATTATCACATATTTATATGTGCATATAAAAAATTTAATAATTATATAAATAATAAATTAATATATAAATCTTTCAAATTTGTTTAGGAAATTTATATTAAAAAATATTTTTTACAAATCTAATTAATATTTATTAGATACAAAATATTAATAACTGATAAATTATTCCAACAAGTATTAAATATAACAATGTCCTTATATGTCATTTTGCTTGTTTAAATAATCAAACAGCTATCAGCTATCAGTTAATTTTACCAAACACTTTTATACAATCAGCTAATACAAACCGCTAGTCAAATCAGCTAATACAATCAGCTATCAGCTATCAGCTAATGTAATCCGCTATCAGCTATCAGCTATCCGCTAATTGCCAAACAGGGCCATAGTATTTTATTGGATAGTTGGTGTATTTTTTTTAAAATATATCTACTATTTTTATATGAAATTGTCTATTATTTTTATTATAAAAAAGGTTATACTTGTATGAAAATATCAATATTTCAAAAGGAAAAAAAGTATATCCCTATCCCTTTAGATGTATTCTGCCATTATGTATCTACACAAAAAATTCAAACATAACTATCTATAAAAGGCTAATTATAAAACTATGCAACGGCTGAGAAAATGATAATTTTATGTAGGTATTGAAATTAAAGTTTAGGAATTTCGCCTAATATTTGGGTATAAATTTTCTTGGGGACGCCTAACTTAGTTTACTTAAATATCTTGGAAACACACGTTGAATTGGACCGTCCCACTAACGGCAGTCTCTGCAAGAACGAAACCATGCAGAAATTAGTTTTCTTCTTTAAAACGAACTCCTTCTCCTTCACCTTTAATATATGTAATGTCAAATTGTCAACCTCCCTCCTTGTCTATAAATACCTCTACATCACTTCATTCTCTCTTCACACCCAATTCATCCAAACCATCGTATCATTTTGGACTTACCAACTCTCAAACATGAAACCTCTCCACATCTTCATAGTCTTTGCCTTGTTCATGGCCTTGGCCATCACCAATCTCTCCGCCACACCGTCTGAAGACGATTCTTTGTTCGGCGACAATAACGAAGATCGTAGCCAGGTCGAACCACCTTCCGTAGGGATTAGAAGCCGGTTTCTTGCTCAGAAACGTCGGGGAGCGATGACGTGTGACAAATACCCGAGAGTGTGTCGTGTGGCGGGCAGCCCGGGGCCTGATTGCTGCAAGAAGAAATGTGTGAACGTGACCACGGACTGGCTCAACTGCGGGAAGTGTGGTAGGAAGTGCAAGTACTCGGAGATTTGCTGCAAAGGGAAGTGTGTGAATCCAATGTCCAGCAAATGGCACTGTGGTGGCTGCAACAATGGCTGCGACAAAGGAAGTAAATGTCTGTACGGGATGTGCAGCTATGCATAGAAACTCTGGCAGATATTTCATCAAATATTCAAATCATAATTAGCAGCTAGCATATGCGTATGTCATAATAAATAAAAGCGACCCATCAGAACTTGGTGTGCGTTTCGCTAGACGTAATTATTTTTTTAAATTTAATTATTGCTTCAATGATTTCATGTAACTATTTGAAAATATATATGATACGTGTGATGCATAAAACTTATTTGCATTGATGGTTATAATTGATACTACAATTTCTGGCTCAAATAAAAAAAACTCCCACGAACTCTTTTAGCTCTTTGTGGACGAAGTTAATGAACTTTGTAGTTCTAATTGACCGGTTACTATGTGATTCTTGACAATCATGATCAATAAAACACGACTGGAACTTGGAGCTCAAATCCACAATCGTTTCGTATATGACAATGGTATCAGGATTACAAAAAAAAAAAACTAATTTATAATGAGATATTAAGTTTAATTTTAGAAAGTCACAATTTAGAATGAGAAATTCTTAAAGAATCTTAAAAAGTATTTAAAGAAGATCATATTAGTTTTTACTCACAAACATGATCATGTTGGAAAAAACGTGAGAAAATAGTAATTTTGAGCCTTATTTCGAATAAGTATAGGCTGAGTTTCGAATCAAGTTCTACTATGCTCGAATTTGTTCGTGAATTCTCCAATAGTGTTGCTACAGAAATTCATCCGTCTTAAAGAAACTGTGTAACACCCGTGTTTTGGGCTTAGGAGTTAGCCGGGTTCAGTTCGAGTCTAATAAAATTAAATTAAAATAAACCAACTTCAGATAATGACCAAATTGAGCTTTAATAAAAAGGGGAGGGACCTATGTTGCAATTTTACCAGAAACTTTTAAAAAGCTAGACAACTTTAAACCAAAAGTTGTCATCTTCTCTTTTCATCTTCTTCCAACGTTAAAAGGGGAAAACACCATCTCTAAAACCTCTCTAAACCTTGTTACTATTCCATCTATTTTAGCACCCGATCTCAACCCCATTTTAAGAGGTAATTACATTTTCTTAACCTCCTCTCTATTCTCCATCTATCCCTTGTTTTAGATTTCAAAAATAGTGAGTTTTGGAAATTAGGGTTCATATGGAAATTTGGGGTTTTGATGGGGTTTTTCAACTTGTTTTGATAAATTGTTTTGGGGGTTTGTTTAAGTACTATGAAATACACAACATATCTTAATTTGGTTGATTTTGGGTAAATTTTCGTAGTATGGTCTTAAGGCTAGTTTTAAGGTTGTAAAACTTGGGTTTTTGGTGGGTTTTGTGTTGAAATTGAAGGGCTGTTGATATACCTATGACATGGGGGTGTTTTGGGATGTCTTGGAAGTCATTTGGATGTTTGGAAATTGGTTTTTCAGCAAGTCTTTAGGGGAGCACAAAAATGGGATTTTTAGAGATGTTATGTGGTTTGGAAATCGTGGGATTTGGGTTGTGTTAGCAAGTATGTTGATGTTTGAGTTTAGCATTGAATTGGGAAGTAATATGTATGTTTTGTTTGGTTAGAAGCAAGTGGAAGCGCGGAAGAGGCTTTGGGACCGAATCCGGGTTCGTAGGGAGTTCGGTTCGAATTGCTAAGGAAGGGCGGTGAGTGGTTGAACTTGTTTTTAAGTTTGGTTCGAGCTTGGTAGTGTGTGTGTGTGTAAAGTGTGCTTGGTAGGCCACTTCCATTTAATTCAAGTTGATAGCTTAGCTTTCGATATCCTAAAATGCCTTGTGCTTACTAGCTATACTCTTGGATTGTGGTTAATTGATACAAGTATATATATCATGTTGAGTAGATATGTGATGAGCATGTATTGTGGTTGATGATATGTATGTGATGTGGTTATGATAATTGGCACTAAAAATTACCGGTTGTAAATGATCGATCATTAGGATAGTGTGCACACAAATTGAGTCAAAACGTACGTGGCCTTGATGGCGTTAAGTCATCAAGGAGGAGTACGGTGATGTAACATTCCACCGGAAGCTATTCATATATTTCTACGGGATGATGAGTGGAATCCCATCCGTAGGGCATGTGGCGATGAGTGGAATCCCGCACATGCAAGGGCCGGTGATGAGTGTAATCCCACCGAGGTAAAGTATTGTTGAGGTTTATATCCGCACAATCGGGGTAATTAAAGTGGCCAATTAAACTTAAATCATGTATTGTGATATATGATGGTGATGTGTGAGTGTGATATATGGTATTGTTGTATGTTGATGATATTGATGTTTAATCTTGTTAGGAATGAGAGACCATATATGCCACTTGAAAGACTAGCTAAGTCTACTTGATATTATGCCTATGTTTGATGTATGTAGACTAGGATTAACATGCTTGGACCCTGCATTGTTGTTGTTTTTCATTTTAGAGTACCCTCACTAAGCTTATAGCTTACGCTCTCTATGTTCAACAATGCAGATCATTAGCGTGGCGTTAGCACAAGGCAAGGCAAGAAGGGCTTCCAAGTTTGTAGCTCAAGTATGGTTATCGATTTTGTATTAGCTAGCAATGTGGCAAAGGTCTTGTATGAGCATGTGTGACTCATTTAATTGATGTTGTTTTGGATTGATGTTTGGATTGTAAGCATGTTACACTATGATGAATGTTTCGATGTTTGATGGCATGTTTTATAATGCTTAGGTTGCCTTGTGTATGAATGCAAACCTTTCAAGTTGTCTTGTTCCTTTTAAGGTCTTTTGAGCTCTTGTGTATGTCAATATTGCATAAATTGCTCGTTGACTTGAATGCTATGCATGAGTGTTTTAGTCCATGTTTAAATGTTTCCCTTGGCTTAAATTTGTGTGCCTACGTGTTTGTATATGCTTAGGTGAGTCGAGAGTTGCATCTAGAGTCGTGTTTGAGGTCGTTTAGCTAAGTTTTGTGGCCTTACAGTGCAGGGCGTATCGATACGCCCAAGGGCTGTATCGATACGGCCTTGCTCTGAGGAAACAGTTTTATCTGGGCGTATCGATACGTGGGGTGTATCGATACGGTCCCAACACTCTGAAATTCAGGTTAGGCTGGGAGTATCGATACACAAGGGTGTATCGATACCCTCTTAACTCTCTGAAATCTTGGGGAGTTGTAGAGTGCTTGGCGTATCGATACGGTGTCCAAGCGTATCGATACGGTCCAACGGTGTTGACCATAGGGTGTTGACCCCGGTCAAGGCGTATCGATACCCTCTGAAGGTGTATCGATACGCCCTGTTTAAAAAGGGTAAATGGGCTGTTTTAAGGGGCTGTTTGGGTTGGTCGTTGCTATGGTGTTTGTGTTCCCGCTGTCATGTTTCACATAGGACTTAACAAGGCATCTAGGCAAGATTAATTAATGAAAAAAAATAGGGTTGCTAACTGAGGGGGAACCTTAACGGGTTTCGCTTCGGTTTTCCCCGTGTAGCTCACTCGGACCGGTCATCCGGCCAGACCGGGACGAGGGGGTTACATTTGTTGGTATCAGAGCCTGAGGTTACCGAGACCTCGAGCAGGTAAGTGAGGTAAGCTTAATGTGTTAAGTGCTTATGATGTTCGATGCATGCTTTGCCATGAATCCTTGATGTTTGCTTGATAGTATGCTGTTTTGAAGCATGAATTGTCGTGTCTAGTGTGAGTGTGTGCCCATTGCTACTATTACTTAATTTAAAAAGACTTTTGGAAAGAGGAGTACTTGAGCACTATTGGACCTTTGCCTTGACTAACGTAATCCTTATCTGTTTCTTGTTGTAGTTTACCTTGCTAGTTGAACCATGAGACCACGTGGGAGGCCTAGGATGGTTCGACCGGAACCACGGGCAGAGGCTCCAGGAGTAGAGCCAGTAGTTAGGGTTGAGGCTCAAGTGGGAGAGCCTGTGGTTGGAGTTGGAGCTCCTCCACCACCTCCACCACCACCACCTCCTCCACCGGGAGTGGGAGGCGAGGCCGGGCCCGAAGGAATGGGACCACAAGGAGGCCAGGGTGGCCAAGGACCGGCCAGAATCGACTTAACTCCGTTGGTTCAGGCGATAGCCGGGGCATTCCAGGCTGCAGTAGCTGGAGGTCAGGCAGCTCATCATCAGGGTGAGGGCACCGGATTGCCATTAGAGAGACTTCGGGGCCTTGGGGCCGAAGAGTTTAGAGGTGCTACTCCGGAGAGGTCAGAGATGTGGTTTGAGAAGACCGTCCGTATTCTTGCTCAGATGGGATGTACTGGTGAGCGCAAGTTGGGATGCGTTGAGTCTTTGCTTCAGGGTGATGCCTACACCTGGTGGGTCACCGTTACTTCAGGGATGTATGAGGCCGAGATTACATGGGAGTTCTTTGAGACAGCTTTCCGGAAGAAGTATTTGGGTCCGCGATACCTCGACGAGAGGAAGAGAGAGTTTATGGCATTACTTCAGGGGAGTATGTCGGTGACCGACTATGAGATCAGATTTGTTAGACTGAGTCAGTATGCACCCGAGCTTGTACCTACTGAGGTGGAGCGTTGTAACCGTTTCCGTTATGGGTTGAATGAAGAAATCAAGACTTATACTCTAGCTTCAGACTACACTGATTTTGATGTCTTGGTCTCGAGGGCCAAGGACTTAGAGCACAGTTTGAGTTTGACCAGGCGGTCAGGTGGATCTAGTTCGGGTAAGAGGTCCAGCAACTTCGATAGAGGTGATGCCAAGAGGCATCGGGACAACCGACATCAGTTTGATCATAGGCGTGGTGGCGGTAACCACGGTAGGGGCCATCAGGGTCAGAGAGCTGGAGGGAAGTTGCCCACATGTGCTACTTGCGGGAGGAACCACACCGGTGAGTGTTGGGGGAACTACCATTCTTGTTGGAGTTGTGGTGCTAGAGACCACATTAGACGTGACTGTCCACATCAGGTGGGACAGGCACCAGCTCAGGCTCCTGCTAGAGCCAACGACTTTCAGAGAGGCCGCGGGCGCGGTAGAGGTAATTTCCAGCCGAGGAACGATGGTCAGAGAAACTTAGCTCATGTAGTTGCAGTCCAGCCGGAGGGCGGAGGACAGGCTAGGGTTTACGCTCAGCGCGGGGAGCAGCATGACACCGATGTGATCGCAGGTAACTTCTCGATACATTCTTTGGGTTTGCTTTCTTTGATTGACTCTGGGTCTACACATTCGTACATATTGAGTGAGCATGCACAGTCTTTGAAATTGCCTTGTGAGTTGTTAGAGGTAGGAGTTAGTGTTACTAGTTCTTTTGGGGACACGGTAGTGGTTAGGAAGATGTATCGAAGGTGTCCGTTGATGGTTCAGGGGCATGTGTTTCCAGTGGATATGATGGAACTTCCTTTCTACGGTTTCGATGTGATTCTGGGTATGGATTGGCTCACGGAGCATAGGGCTAGGATAGATTTTGAAACTAAGCGGATTTCTTTGAAGCTCACAGATGATTATGAGATTGTTGTGGTGGGTGAGAACGTGAAGTTCTTATCCAATGTGGTTTCAGTGTTAGAGGCTAAGAGATTAGTTGAGTTAGGGTGTGAAGCATACTTAGCGTATGTGATGAACCCTAATATGAGTGAGGTTAGACCTCAAGACATCCGGACAGTATGCGATTTTCCTAGTGTGTTTCCGGAAGAATTGCCAGGGTTACCACCGGACAGAGAGGTAGAGTTCAGCATTGAGACTTATTCTGATTCAGCTCCTGTTTCGATTGCTCCGTATCGTATGGCACCAAAAGAATTGAAAGAGTTGAAGGCTCAGTTGCAAGAATTGACAGATAGAGGTTTTATTAGGCCTAGTTCTTCACCTTGGGGTGCACCAGTATTGTTTGTGAAGAAGAAGGATGGAAGTATGAGAATGTGCATAGATTATAGGCAGTTAAATCAGTTGACAATGAAGAACAAATATCCGTTGCCTAGAATCGATGACTTGTTTGATCAGTTGAGAGGAGCATCGGTCTTTTCGAAGATTGATTTGAGATCAGGTTACTACCAGCTAAAGGTTAGAGAGGTTGATGTACCGAAGACGGCCTTTAGGACTAGATACGGTCATTATGAGTTTTTATTCATGCCATTTGGGTTGACTAATGCACCGGCAGCTTTCATGGACATGATGAATAGAATCTTCCACCAGTATCTAGATCAGTTTGTAGTTGTGTTTATTGATGACATTTTGGTGTACTCGCGAACTGAAGAAGACCATGACCGACATTTGAGACTTGTTTTGAAGACTTTGTTAGATCATCAGTTGTATGCGAAGCTCAGCAAGTGTGAATTCTGGATCCGAGAGGTAGTCTTCTTAGGACATGTAGTGTCAGCTGAAGGCATCAGAGTTGATCCGAAGAAGATTGAAGCCATTGTTGAGTGGAAGCAACCAAAGTCTGTGACGGAGGTACGTAGCTTCCTAGGCTTAGCCGGATACTATAGGAGGTTTGTAGAGGGTTTCTCTAAATTAGCCGCTCCATTGACACAGTTACTTCAGAAGAGTGTTCAGTTTGAGTGGACAGATGCAAGACAGAGAGCTTTTGAGAAATTGAAAGAAGCTTTGACCCAAGCTCCGATCTTGATTCAGCCTGAGTCCGGGAAGGACTATGTGGTTTATAGTGATGCTTCTTATGTAGGGTTAGGATGTGTTCTGATGCAAGACAAACGGGTTGTGGCTTATGCCTCAAGACAGTTGAAGACCCATGAGCGCAACTATCCGACCCATGACATAGAGTTAGCTGCAGTTGTGTTTGCTCTGAAGATTTGGAGGCACTATTTGTATGGTGAGAAATGCACAGTATACACCGACCACAAGAGTTTGAAGTACATTATGACTCAGCGAGATTTGAATCTCAGACAGCGTAGGTGGTTAGAGCTACTAAAGGACTATGATCTTACCATTGAGTACCATCCGGGTAAGGCCAATGTAGTGGCCGATGCTTTGAGTAGGAAGATGGCCGTAGACTTGAGAGCTATGTTTGCTAGATTGAGTTTGTCTGGAGATGGTGGCTTGATAGCCGAGCTTCAGGTTAGACCTACTCTAGGTCAGATGATTAGAGAGAAACAGCTCTTAGACAGATCTTTGGCACCTCACGTGCAAGATATAGCCGAGGGTAGATCTTCAGACTACAGTTTCAGTTCCGATGGGGTTTTGTGTTTCAAAGACAGAATAGTTGTGCCAGAAGATAGTGATCTGAGACGTACAATTTTGACTGAAGCCCACAGTAGTCCGTTTGCTATGCATCCGGGAAGTACGAAGATGTACCGCGATTTGAAGAATGAGTACTTTTGGGTTGGCTTGAAGAGAGATGTAGCCGACTTTGTGAGTAAGTGTTTAGTGTGTCAGAGAGTGAAGGCGGAACATCAGGTTCCCTCAGGTTTGTTACAGCCGTTGAGAATACCGGAATGGAAGTGGGAGAACATCACCATTGATTTTGTTTCGGGTTTGCCTTTGACTCCTACGAAGAAGAACTCAGTTTGGGTGATAGTGGATCGATTTACAAAATGTGCTCACTTCTTGGCAGTCAACACTACTTACACTTTAGATAGATTGGCCGATTTGTACATTGGTGAGATTGTGAGGTTACATGGTGTGCCGAAGTCCATTGTATCAGATAGAGATCCGCGGTTTACTTCTAGATTTTGGGAGAGTCTGCATACCGCTTTGGGTACCCGTTTGAACTTCAGCACTTCTTATCATCCTCAGTCAGATGGTCAGTCAGAGAGGGTTATTCAGATCTTAGAGGACATGTTGCGATGTTGTATCATAGACTTTCAGGGTACTTGGGAGAAACATTTGCCTCTAGTAGAGTTCGCGTACAATAACAGTTTTCAGTCGAGCATTCAGATGGCTCCGTATGAGGCCTTGTATGGCCGGAAGTGTAGAACTCCAGTGTGTTGGGCCGAGGTGGGACAGAAATTGTTACCTATGCCAAATTTGCTCAAGGGGACAACCGACAAGGTAAAATTGATTTGCGACCGTTTGAAGGCTGCTTCGGATAGGCAGAAGTCCTATGCCGATTTGAAGAGGAAGGAAGTTGAATTCTCAGTGGGTGAGAAGGTATTCTTGAAAGTGTCTTCGTGGAAGAAAGTGATGAGATTTGGCCGAAAGGGGAAGTTGAGTCCGAGGTACATAGGACCGTATGAGATTGTGAAGAGGGTTGGTCCCGTTGCTTATCAGTTGCGTTTGTCGTCCGAGCTTGAGAAGATACATGATGTATTCCATGTGTCGATGCTTCGCAAGTATAGGTCTGATCCATCACATGTTATGCCCGTGGAAGAAATTGAATTGAATCCGGATTTGACTTATGAAGAAGAGCCAGTAGAGATCTTAGCTTCTGACAGAAAGGGGTTGAGGGGTAGATCGATTGAGTTAGTAAAGGTGCGGTGGCGACGTAGAGGTGTGGACGAGGCCACTTGGGAGAGGAAGGAGGATATGGAAAGGCAGTTTCCGTATCTCTTTCAGTCAGGTAATTTCGGGGACGAAATTCCTTAAGTGGGAGAGAGTTGTAACACCCGTGTTTTGGGCTTAGGAGTTAGCCGGGTTCAGTTCGAGTCTAATAAAATTAAATTAAAATAAACCAACTTCAGATAATGACCAAATTGAGCTTTAATAAAAAGGGGAGGGACCTATGTTGCAATTTTACCAGAAACTTTTAAAAAGCTAGACAACTTTAAACCAAAAGTTGTCATCTTCTCTTTTCATCTTCTTCCAACGTTAAAAGGGGAAAACACCATCTCTAAAACCTCTCTAAACCTTGTTACTATTCCATCTATTTTAGCACCCGATCTCAACCCCATTTTAAGAGGTAATTACATTTTCTTAACCTCCTCTCTATTCTCTATCTATCCCTTGTTTTAGATTTCAAAAATAGTGAGTTTTGGAAATTAGGGTTCATATGGAAATTTGGGGTTTTGATGGGGTTTTTCAACTTGTTTTGATAAATTGTTTTGGGGGTTTGTTTAAGTACTATGAAATACACAACATATCTTAATTTGGTTGATTTTGGGTAAATTTTCGTAGTATGGTCTTAAGGCTAGTTTTAAGGTTGTAAAACTTGGGTTTTTGGTGGGTTTTGTGTTGAAATTGAAGGGCTGTTGATATACCTATGACATGGGGGTGTTTTGGGATGTCTTGGAAGTCATTTGGATGTTTGGAAATTGGTTTTTCAGCAAGTCTTTAGGGGAGCACGAAAATGGGATTTTTAGAGATGTTATGTGGTTTGGAAATCGTGGGATTTGGGTTGTGTTAGCAAGTATGTTGATGTTTGAGTTTAGCATTGAATTGGGAAGTAATATGTATGTTTTGTTTGGTTAGAAGCAAGTGGAAGCGCGGAAGAGGCTTTGGGACCGAATCCGGGTTCGTAGGGAGTTCGGTTCGAATTGCTAAGGAAGGGCGGTGAGTGGTTGAACTTGTTTTTAAGTTTGGTTCGAGCTTGGTAGTGTGTGTGTGTGTAAAGTGTGCTTGGTAGGCCACTTCCATTTAATTCAAGTTGATAGCTTAGCTTTCGATATCCTAAAATGCCTTGTGCTTACTAGCTATACTCTTGGATTGTGGTTAATTGATACAAGTATATATATCATGTTGAGTAGATATGTGATGAGCATGTATTGTGGTTGATGATATGTATGTGATGTGGTTATGATAATTGGCACTAAAAATTACCGGTTGTAAATGATCGATCATTAGGATAGTGTGCACACAAATTGAGTCAAAACGTACGTGGCCTTGATGGCGTTAAGTCATCAAGGAGGAGTACGGTGATGTAACATTCCACCGGAAGCTATTCATATATTTCTACGGGATGATGAGTGGAATCCCATCCGTAGGGCATGTGGCGATGAGTGGAATCCCGCACATGCAAGGGCCGGTGATGAGTGTAATCCCACCGAGGTAAAGTATTGTTGAGGTTTATATCCGCACAATCGGGGTAATTAAAGTGGCCAATTAAACTTAAATCATGTATTGTGATATATGATGGTGATGTGTGAGTGTGATATATGGTATTGTTGTATGTTGATGATATTGATGTTTAATCTTGTTAGGAATGAGAGACCATATATGCCACTTGAAAGACTAGCTAAGTCTACTTGATATTATGCCTATGTTTGATGTATGTAGACTAGGATTAACATGCTTGGACCCTGCATTGTTGTTGTTTTTCATTTTAGAGTACCCTCACTAAGCTTATAGCTTACGCTCTCTATGTTCAACAATGCAGATCATTAGCGTGGCGTTAGCACAAGGCAAGGCAAGAAGGGCTTCCAAGTTTGTAGCTCAAGTATGGTTATCGATTTTGTATTAGCTAGCAATGTGGCAAAGGTCTTGTATGAGCATGTGTGACTCATTTAATTGATGTTGTTTTGGATTGATGTTTGGATTGTAAGCATGTTACACTATGATGAATGTTTCGATGTTTGATGGCATGTTTTATAATGCTTAGGTTGCCTTGTGTATGAATGCAAACCTTTCAAGTTGTCTTGTTCCTTTTAAGGTCTTTTGAGCTCTTGTGTATGTCAATATTGCATAAATTGCTCGTTGACTTGAATGCTATGCATGAGTGTTTTAGTCCATGTTTAAATGTTTCCCTTGGCTTAAATTTGTGTGCCTACGTGTTTGTATATGCTTAGGTGAGTCGAGAGTTGCATCTAGAGTCGTGTTTGAGGTCGTTTAGCTAAGTTTTGTGGCCTTACAGTGCAGGGCGTATCGATACGCCCAAGGGCTGTATCGATACGGCCTTGCTCTGAGGAAACAGTTTTATCTGGGCGTATCGATACGTGGGGTGTATCGATACGGTCCCAACACTCTGAAATTCAGGTTAGGCTGGGAGTATCGATACACAAGGGTGTATCGATACCCTCTTAACTCTCTGAAATCTTGGGGAGTTGTAGAGTGCTTGGCGTATCGATACGGTGTCCAAGCGTATCGATACGGTCCAACGGTGTTGACCATAGGGTGTTGACCCCGGTCAAGGCGTATCGATACCCTCTGAAGGTGTATCGATACGCCCTGTTTAAAAAGGGTAAATGGGCTGTTTTAAGGGGCTGTTTGGGTTGGTCGTTGCTATGGTGTTTGTGTTCCCGCTGTCATGTTTCACATAGGACTTAACAAGGCATCTAGGCAAGATTAATTAATGAAAAAAATAGGGTTGCTAACCGAGGGGGAACCTTAACGGGTTTCGCTTCGGTTTTCCCCGTGTAGCTCACTCGGACCGGTCATTCGGCCAGACCGGGACGAGGGGGTTACAAACTGTGTTGGTGCAAGCCTTAGTCTACAGGTTTTTGGTTAATTTTTTAAACCTGTTTTTAATCTATTTATTTCGTTTATTCTTTATTTTATTTTCAGATTTATTTTTAGTTATTTGTTTATTTCGGATCTAACCTTGAATTGTCCAACAGAACACAATAATATTTACGTGTTGGTCAACAATGTACAATAAAAGAGAGAAAATTATTGATTGGTCTTTTAAATGAATCCTTAAATGATGGTTATAATTGATACTACAATCTCTGGCTCAAATAAAAAGAACTCCCACGAACTCTTTTAGCTCTTTGTGGACGAAGTTAATGAACTTTGTAGTTCTAATTGACCGGTTACTATGTGATTCTTGACAATCATGATCAATAAAACACGACTGGAACTTGGAGCTCAAATCCACGATCGTTTCGTATATGACAATGGTATCAGGATTACAAAAAAAAACTAATTTATAATGAGATATTAAGTTTAATTTTAGAAAGTCACAATTTAGAATGAGAAATTCTTAAAGAATCTTAAAAAGTATTTAAAGAAGATCATATTAGTTTTTACTCACAAACATGATCATGTTGGAAAAAACGTGAGAAAATAGTAACTTTGAGCCTTATTTCGAATAAGTATAGGCTGAGTTTCGAATCAAGTTCTACTATGCTCGAATTTGTTCGTGAATTCTCCAATAGTGTTGCTACAGAAATTCATCCGTCTTAAAGAAACTGTGTTGGTGCAAGCCTTAGTCTACAGGTTTTTGGTTAATTTTTTAAACCTGTTTTTAATCTATTTATTTCGTTTATTCTTTATTTTATTTTCAGATTTATTTTTAGTTATTTGTTTATTTCGGATCTAACCTTGAATTGTCCAACAGAACACAATAATATTTACGTGTCGGTCAACAATGTACAATAAAAGAGAGAAAATTATTGATTGGTCTTTTAAATGAATCCTTAAATGATGGTTATAATTGATACTACAATCTCTGGCTCAAATAAAAAGAACTCCCACGAACTCTTTTAGCTCTTTGTGGACGAAGTTAATGAACTTTGTAGTTCTAATTGACCGGTTACTATGTGATTCTTGACAATCATGATCAATAAAACACGACTGGAACTTGGAGCTCAAATCCACAATCGTTTCGTATATGACAATGGTATCAGGATTACAAAAAAAAAACTAATTTATAATGAGACATTAAGTTTAATTTTAGAAAGTCACAATTTAGAATGAGAAATTCTTAAAGAATCTTAAAAAGTATTTAAAGAAGATCATATTAGTTTTTACTCACAAACATGATCATGTTGGAAAAAACGTGAGAAAATAGTAACTTTGAGCCTTATTTCGAATAAGTATAGGCTGAGTTTCGAATCAAGTTCTACTATGCTCGAATTTGTTCGTGAATTCTCCAATAGTGTTGCTACAGAAATTCATCCGTCTTAAAGAAACTGTGTTGGTGCAAGCCTTAGTCTACAGGTTTTTGGTTAATTTTTTAAACCTGTTTTTAATCTATTTTTTTCGTTTATTCTTTATTTTATTTTCAGATTTATTTTTAGTTATTTGTTTATTTCGGATCTAACCTTGAATTGTCCAACAGAACACAATAATATTTACGTGTCGGTCAACAATGTACAATAAAAGAGAGAAAATTATTGATTGGTCTTTTAAATGAATCCTTAAATGATGGTTATAATTGATACTACAATCTCTGGCTCAAATAAAAAGAACTCCCACGAACTCTTTTAGCTCTTTGTGGACGAAGTTAATGAACTTTGTAGTTCCAATTGACCGGTTACTATGTGATTCTTGACAATCATGATCAATAAAACACGACTGGAACTTGGAGCTCAAATCCACGATCGTTTCGTATATGACAATGGTATCAGGATTACAAAAAAAAAACTAATTTATAATGAGATATTAAGTTTAATTTTAGAAAGTCACAATTTAGAATGAGAAATTCTTAAAGAATCTTAAAAAGTATTTAAAGAAGATCATATTAGTTTTTACTCACAAACATGATCATGTTGGAAAAAACGTGAGAAAATAGTAACTTTGAGCCTTATTTCGAATAAGTATAGGCTGAGTTTCGAATCAAGTTCCACTATGCTCGAATTTGTTCGTGAATTCTCCAATAGTGTTGCTACAAAAATTCATCCGTCTTAAAGAAACTGTGTTGGTGCAAGCCTTAGTCTACAGGTTTTTGGTTAATTTTTTAAACCTGTTTTTAATCTATTTATTTCGTTTATTCTTTATTTTATTTTCAGATTTATTTTTAGTTATTTGTTTATTTCGGATCTAACCTTGAATTGTCCAACAGAACACAATAATATTTACGTGTCGGTCAACAATGTACAATAAAAGAGAGAAAATTATTGATTGGTCTTTTAAATGAATCCTTAATATGAAAACTTCAATTGAGTTTGCTCCTAGTGTTAGTAACTTTTTACTGTTACCTAGAAGAACCTGCATTAGCATTTAGGTTCAAATTTGTGATAGAAAAAAGGGATACAAATAACGTTATAAGGAGAGAATTACTCACAAAACAAACATTACCCTTTAGATTCAAAACTAAACTTACAAGGTGATAATGATGATCAAATTTGAAATCCTAACCTAAACAGGTATTACCATTTCTTAATCACTCTATTGAGATCTCCCAAAAAAATCCTTAAAAGAAGGTTTATCCAACAAATATAGTATCCTTTAAAAACATCAAATCCAAGGTGCTGGAAAGTGTAAATTACTATCGAAATGATAACAAAGAGGTGATTTACCTACCTATATCTGAAATTTTCAACTCTGATTTCTTCATTAATTCAAGATGCCTAATTCCAGTTCCTTGTATTTTTTGCACACGTTGGATTAGACTGCGGACTAATTAACCAAAAAGCAACTTCCCATGGATCCATATACCATGCATAGCAGTAAATTTTGGTTATACCCCTAAATTTCTAGCCTCGTTCCTTCTATATAAATACCCCATGGATGCCTACGTCCTTCTCCATCCAAGCAACATTTTTCATAAGCCTACTTTCGTATTCGGAAAGACATGAATTTCCTCAAGTTCTCCCTTATGTTGGCTATAGTTATGGCCTTGGCAGCCATAACTCTCTCCACCAACACTAGTGAAACTTCTCATCCTCCTCCCGCAGATCACCAAATGCCAACCTCGTATCGAGGAGCAGGTCGATTTCTCGCCCAGAAACCTCGTCATGCCTTAACATGCGACCGACACCCTGAAATTTGCAGCATGAGGGGCAGCCAGGGCCCGTTTTGCTGCAACAAAAAATGTGTAAACATCAAAACGGACAAATTCAACTGCGGCAGGTGTGGGAAGAAGTGTAACTATTCCAAGATTTGCTGTGAAGGGAAGTGTGTGAGCCCATTGTACAACCAGAAGCACTGTGGAGGGTGCTACAACAACTGTGGTAAAGGAAACCCTTGTGTTTATGGGATGTGCAGTTATGCATAAAAATTGGCTGCTCCACATTTTAAGCTCAATAAAAGTAATAAAGTAATAAATAAAAGGCGAAGCATCATTGATGTGCTCGCAGATGTTTAAGTATATTATTGTTTTTATCTCCCTATATGCATCTATAATCTATGGCCTTATTTGTTTATTTTAATGTTCATATTCGGGGTGCGAGGTTGCCCCTCCTAACAATGTTGTCTCCAAAGCTCGAATTTGCTGTCCTCTTCGTCTCCAAGGCTCGAACTCACGTCCTCTTGAGAATGCAACATGTCTCACCAATGCATCCAACACTTGGTATCTATGGCGTTGTTTGTTAAATAGCGAATTGGGCCAAAATTAGAGAATTGGCCGGTCAAATATGTTAATTTGAATGTTTGATGAATAACTTATTAGAATAGTGGATTGTGGTGGAAACTCTAATTTTGACTAATATGCTAATAGTAGTTTTTTGAAATTAGAGGCTTTGACATAAGAGTTATAAAAACTCTTTTATCCTTAACAATTGTAAAAAATCTCAAAATAACATGAATTTTATATTTTTTTATTTTAATTTTTTACCCTCACATATTTACATTGTGACATTTATAAAACAATACTTTTTGATTTTTTAGTTCTCACACATTTATATTTGTATTAAATTTAATAATTAATTAAATTATATAAATAATAAATTAATATATGAATACTTCAAGTATGCTTAGTAATGTTAAAAAATTATTTTTCATAATCTAATTAATATTAATAAATACAAAATATTGACAACTAATAAATTATTCAAATAAGTATCGAATATCAGCTAATTTTATTAAACACTTTTAACAATCAGCTAATACAATCCGCTAGTCAAATCAGCTAATGCAATCAGCTATAAGTTAATATAATCCGCTATCAGCTATCTGCTAATTGCCAAACGAGTTCCGTATAAAAAGTATAAATCCGGAGAAGTTTTTTAATTGATAAAAATACCCTTCATTGTCTATTATATTGCGAACTTTTTTAATTTTTATTCATCTATAAATATTTTAAGATATGTTTTCACTAATAATAAAAATATATTCATAAATTAAATTTCTTAAATTGTTAAAAATGAATTTATTAACTTAAATTTATATTGTATAACAGATTATTAAAATTTTAAAAACAATTTTTATAAAGAATTTTTGATCCAGACGAGGCGGGGTAGTTATACTAGTTAATCGTAAAAGCAAGGCTTTATTTTATTCTTTAATTTTATGATTTACTTCATTTTAAAAATATTTTTTTATAAATTAGATAGGTAGACTTTTCATTCTAAAACTTTTCAAAATTTAATTTATTGATTTTCATAACAAATAAAAAATAGTATTAAGTCAGTTATTTTTATACATGCGACATGTCATGTAACATATAAGTTCTATTATTATAAATAAAATATATTAAAAATTGAAATTAACATTACTTTTAGTCCAACTTAATTTAATTTTTATAAATGATCAAAATATAAAATATTATTATATTTTTATAAATAAAAAGTGTATTTTAATAAATTCTTATTTTGAATTAAAAAATATATTGATAAAATAAAATTTTGAAACCCTACAAAACGGAGGATTATTCTAGTTATACTAACGCCATGCTAGGAGGGGTGTGAAAAAATACTATTCAGTTGATCCGATCCGTTTAATCGTTGGTTTGATTTGGAATTTTGAATATTCGATCCATTTTTTATTTTTTGTATAATTCAGATCGAATAACTGAAAATTTTAGATTGGATATCCGATTATCCGATATCTCAAAATTCAAAATTTTTATAGATATGAATCTTGTTATATTCGATATTTTTACTTGTTATATATTGAAAATTGAAATTTTCATGGATACAAATCTTATTATATTCAATAATTTGTTGATTGTTATATTCGAAAATTTAAAAATTTTATGGATAGGACCGCCAAATAAAAAATAATAATTAAATCAAGTCACAAATGCGGATATTCGGATATCCGATCTGAAATTTTAGATATCCGAAAATTAGGTATATGATTTTTTCAGATCGGATACGGGTCGCTAAATTGCCTATCAAATTTTTTTGGATCAGATCGAATATTCGAAATGCACACCCCTACATGCTAGGCGGCTTGCATTCATGTCGAATAGAAATCTTCTACCTTTTTGGTGCCCTAGTTATGCCTCATATTAAAAATTAAGTTTGGGTTTGGGGTTTATAGTTTATGGTTAAAGTTTAGGAAATTTGGGGTAGGATATATTTTTAGGGTGTAGGATTTAGAATTTAGGGTTGGAGTTTAGAATTTAGTGTTGGGGAATATAAATAGGTACCGAAAAGGGGCAGATGATTTTTGTCCATTCATTTCCGCTATATATACATTCTTCTCTGTATCTCGATGAAGAAAAATTATTAGATGGACCCGGCTCACCATGTTATTTGTGGTCCCAGGCTCCCAGCTAATAAGGTCCATCCACCTAAAAAAAATTCAAAGTGAATCTTCATCTCTTTCATACCTGTCAATAAAAAGTTGGTAGTTAATTGGAGAAATTATATCATAGGCCCGGCTCGCCACGTCATCCATGGTCTCAAACTAATAAAAAACATTCATTTCATTAATTTTTTTCCATGTCATTTTTTACCGAGTGAATCTTCACTCAGATTTACTGTAAATTAAATTAAAAAACACTTTTTACCAATTGTAGATTCACTCCGTAAAATATGACATGAAAAAAATTATTGAAATATATATTTTTTATATGTTGAGACCATGGATGACGTGGCGAGCCGAGCCTATAATATAATTTCTCAGTTAATTGAAAGTTCAAATTAGGTGGATAAACCTTATTGGTTGGACCATGGATGACGTGGTGAGCCGGGTCCATCTAATAATTTCTCATCGATGAGTATGTTTTATTAATGTACAAAATATAATGTTTATATTATTTATATTTTTTATTTATAAAAAATGATATTGATTGTTTATATTATTTATGGTCATGTTTGGTAATTAGCGGATAACGGATTACATTAGCTGATAGCTGATTGCATTAGCTAATTTGACTAGCGGATTGTATTAGCTGATTGTATAAAAGTGTTTGGTAAAATTAACGGATAGATGATAGCTGTTAGATTATTTAAACAAGCAAAATGACATATAAGGTCATGATTATATTCAATACTTGTTTGAATATTTTATTAGTTATCAATATTTTGTATCTAATTGAGCATTCGAGGATGGCCTGGTGGTCAGAGTACGTTCACTTGCTACACTCCCTTCCCCTTAGGTCTCGGGTTCAAGACCCCTTAGGAGCGTTGCCTTCACCTAGATTTTCCCCCTCCCCTCTAGGTAGAAGTAGAATAGGTTTTAAAAAAAAATTTTGTATCTAATTAATATTAATTAGATCTATAAAATTATTTTTAATATAACTTTTCTAAATATATTCGAATGATTTGTATATTAGTTTATTATTTATATAATTATTTTAATATAATTTAATTAATTAATAAATTTAAATACACATATAAATATATGATAATAAAAAGAAAAAAAAAAGTAAATATGATTATCTTATAAATAGGGTGAGAAAATATTTAATTTAGGTTATTTTGAGATTTTTGGTAACTAGTAAGGGTAAAATAGTCTTTACAACTCTAATATCAAACCTCTAATCTCAAAAAACTTCTATTATGAGTTTTTTCAAAATTAACAGTTTCACTCAATATTAACAGATTAGACTGGTCAAACCTCTAAGTATGCCTCAAACTTCTAATTTTTGCCCAAACCACTCTTTACTATCAAATTTCAAAACTTTAACTTACAATCAAATTTGAAATTCTAACCTAAACAGTTGTTACTATTTCTTAATCACCCTAAAAATCTTTACAAGAACAAATATAGTATCCTTTAAAAACATCAAATGCAAGGTGCTGGAAAGTGTAAATTACTATCAAATTGATAACAAAGAGGTGATTTGCCTACCTTCATCTGCAATTTTCAACTCCGATCTCTTCGTTAATTCAAGATGCCTAATTTCAGTTCCTTGTATTTTTTTGTACTCGTTGGATTAGACTACCGACTAATTCACCCAAAGCAACTTCCCATGGATCTATATACCATGCATAGCAGTAAATCTTGGTTATACCCCTAAATTTCCAGCTTCGTTCCTTCTATATAAATACCCCATGGATGCGTACGTTCTTCTCCATCTAAACAACATTTTTCATAAGCCTACTTTCATATTTGGAAAGACATGAACTTCCTCAAGCTCTCCCTTATGTTGGCTATAGTTATGGCCTTAGCGGCCATAACTCTCTCCACCAACACTAGTGAAACTTCTCATCCTCCTCCCGCAGATCACCAAATGCCAACCTCGTATCGAGGAACAGGTCGATTTCTCGCCCAGAAACCTCGTCATGCCTTAACATGCGACCGACACCCTGAAATTTGCAGCACGAGGGGCAGCCAGGGCCCGTTTTGCTGCAACAAAAAATGCGTAGACATCAAGACGGACAAATTCAACTGCGGCAGGTGTGGGAAGAAGTGTAACTATTCCAAGATTTGCTGTGAAGGGAAGTGTGTGAGCCCATTGTCCAACCAGAAGCACTGTGGAGGGTGTTACAACAACTGTGGTAAAGGAAACCCTTGTGTTTATGGGATGTGCAGTTATGCATAAAAATTGGCTGCTCCACATTTTAAGCTCATCTAGATATAACGAGCAATGTGTTGCAGTAGCTGAAATGAATCGAAGTTTCTTCTGTTATAGCTAAAAAATGCTGTGTGTATCACTAATAAAGTACTAAATAAAAGGCGAAGCATCATTGATATGCTCGCAGATGTTCAAGTATATTATTGGTTTAATCTATCTGCATGCATCTGTAGTTTTAGATATGGTCATGTTTAGTAAATAGCGGTTTGAACTAAAATTAGAAGTTTGAGCTAATATTAAAGGTTTGACCGGTTAAATCCGTTAAATTGAATGTTTGGTAAATAGTGGATTGAGGAAATCTCTAATTTTAAAAAAATGCTAATATGAGCTTTTTAGAATTAGAGGTTTTGACATAAGATTATAAAGACCATTTTACACTTAATAATTATCAAAAATCTCCAAATAACCTAAATTTAACATTTTTATTTTTATTTTTCACCATCACGTATTTACACTGTCTCATTTGTAAACTAATATTTTTTTCCTTTTTATTCTAACACATTTATATTTGTATTTAAATTTCATAATTAATTAAATTGTATTAAAAATAATTATATAAATAATAAATTAATATATAGATTCTTCAAATATGGTTAGTAATGTTATATTAAAAAATATTTTTCATAATCTAATTAATATAAAAAATATTGATAACTAATAAATTATTCAAATAAGTATCGAATATAATCATGTCCTTATATGTCATTTTGCTTGTTTAAATAATCAAACAACTATCAGCTATCAGTTAATTTTACTAAACATTTTTATACAATCAGCTAATACAATCTGTTAGTCAAATCAGCTAATGCAAGCAGCTATCAGTTAATGTAATCCGTTATCCGCTAATTGTCAAACAGGACATATATAAAAATTTAAATTTGGAGAAGTTTTTTAATTGATAAAAATACCCTTCATTGTATATTACTCATATATTGCAAACTTTTTAATTTGTATTCATATATAAATATTTTAAAGACATGTTTTCATTAATAATAAAATAATATTCATGAATTAAATTTATTAAATAGATGAAAATTAAAAATGAATTTATCAACTTGAATTTATATAACATTATTAAAGGAATATTTACGGGAATATTATATTCCAATTTTTTTTTTCAGAAATAGGGATGGGATGACATTATTTACACAAGTAGAGAACTTTACTGTTCAAAAGTTGAACACAGTCAGCCCACCATCCGACTTTGAACAGTATTTTTCAAGCTTTGGTACTGTTCAAAGTCGGATTACTTTCCAACCAATATTGAAGAGGCTTGAATGCCACGTGGCGAGCTGTGGGAGGGTCGGGCACTGTTCAAAGTCGGACTGCCCACCCCCCGACTTCAAACAGTGCACCGGATATATGGTGGGGTGGCAGGCGGGTCACGGGTAGGCAGCCAGGATGCCACGTGGCGAGCTCTGGGAGGGTCGGGCACTGTTCAAAGTCGGATTGCCCACCCACTGACTTCAAACAGTGCACCGAATATATGGTGGGTGGCAGGCGGGTGGCAGGTCACGGGTAGGCAGCTTTAATTGGGGGTTTGACTGAATTTGGGGTTTGATTGGATAAATAAGAGGTGGTATTTTTTTATTTTAATTTTGGATCGAATATAAAATAATAAGTAATTATTATTTGAATATTAAATATTATAATTATGAGATCATAATTTTTATTTATATTTGAAAAAATATTTTACACTAATTATGTACTAAAATATAACTTAATTTTTAATCCAGTGATCAATTTTTTCAGACTGAAAAAAATATTCGAATAATTATTTTAATTAATATTTTTTAATATGATTTGATATAGGTGCAGATGTAGGGTTTCACTGATGTGAAATAATAGTGATGTAGGTGCAGGTGTAGGGTTTCAGTGATGTGATATAGGTGCAGGTGTATGTGTAGGGTTTCAGTGATGTGATATAGGTGCAGGTGTAGGTGCAGATGTAGGTTTCAGTGATGTGAAATAATAGTGATGTAGGTACAGGTGTAGGGTTTCAGTGATGTGATATAGGTGCAGGTGTAGGTTTCAGTGATGTGAAATAATAGTGGTGTAGGTGCAGGTGTAGGTTAGTAAAAAAATTAATTGTTAAATAATTTTAAATTATGTAGGGGTAGTGTAGTTTTTTTATTGGAAATCTGTTAGTGAATATTAAATTTCGTGTAGGGGTATTATAGGGAAATATTCAAGTTGGATTTTATTTTAAATAGGTTCATTTAGTGTTGAAGAATGTAATTTGATAGAAAACTGTTTAAGTTATATTTGAGTAAAGAGAGAGAGAGAAGAAGAAGAAGAAGAAGAAGAAGAAGAAGGTTGGAAGAAAAAAATGTAAGTTGTTTTAAAATATTTTTTTATCTGTATATTTTTTATGTTATTTGAAAATTAATTGTAAAATTTTTTTTCGAATATGCAGAGAAAATGAGCAACAGCAGTTGTTTTGTGACTGTCCATTACAATGGACAAATTGTAAAATCTGATGTTGGTGTCGTATTTCATTCGGAGAGGCCTACGAAGATGAGAATTAACAAAGAAATCACACTTCGAGTTTTGAAAGAGCAAATATCGGAAAAAATTGGAGCTCCGATTCATAGTTTATAGTACCGGTGGATGACATGTTCGAATCCAGTCATATATTCCGCGATTGATCTCGAAGATAATGAAGATGTGGAAGTTATGATTGCAGAGCATGAGTCAATGGGAATTCGAAATGTCGAGATGTTTGCCACGATTCTTGATATTCCCGGCCCCTCTAGAAATGCAACCGGAGAATCTAGTCAAATGGGTGTCGGTAACGAAATTGATATGTCCGGAGGTAGTTTTGTTGCAATGTTGGCAACTGGGACATCTAGTGGATTTCATGAAGGTGGGCCGTCAACATATGATCCATCGTACAGACCGACTGTTGATGTTGATGCTAATATTGCACTTGGACGTGGCCGGTGGGGAGAATCATTAGAAGATTCCAGCGAAGATGAAGATATTGGGGATCCTGATTTGTTCCCGAATAACGATGGTCAAGCCCCTGACTTCGGTGTTGGAGAATTTGTTCCGACCGGGGGCGACATTACATTATACGAAGCTCCTGCTCATATGCACTCGGTGGATTTTGATGCGATGAGGGCGCCACAATTTCCAGATATGCCCCAAATAAGTTTTAGTCAGAATGGCGACTTGGCTGAGGGGCTGGAATTTAAGGTGAAGGACGAAGCTATATTGGCAATTAAAGAGTATAATATCAGACAACATGTAGATTATACGGTTGCTGAATCCAACACAAAAACTTTCCTTGCGAAGTGTGTGAAGTACGGAGAAGGGTGCAACTGGAAGATTCGTGTAACGAAGCTTAAGAAGAGTGGTCGTTGGGAGGTCACGAAGTACAATGGCGGTCACACATGTTTACGAAGAGCCATCGACCAGGACCACAAGAAATTGGACTCCAGCGTAATAAGTCATCACGTGATGAAGTTGGTCGAAGCAAATCCAAGGGTTCCAGTTTCAACCATTCAAGCAACCGTTGCACAATTATTTCAATATCAAATACAATACATGAAGGGGTGGCGTGCAAGGGAAAAGGCATTGAATTC
This sequence comes from Hibiscus trionum, assembly GCA_030270665.1. Classification (NCBI taxonomy): domain Eukaryota; kingdom Viridiplantae; phylum Streptophyta; class Magnoliopsida; order Malvales; family Malvaceae; genus Hibiscus; species Hibiscus trionum. Next base: position 21,960,034 of record BSYR01000024.1, read on the forward strand.
AGTGTACGGTGATTATGACAGATCGTATAATGAGTTACCAGCGTTGTTGATGGCAATGACACAGTTCATCCCAGGCACCATAGTCAGGTATCAAACAAAAGATGCGTACGACCGACAAGGGCAATTGCTACAAGGGTATAAATTTTTCCATCGACTGTTCTGGGCTTTCAAGCCATGCATTGACGAGTTTCCATATTGTAAGCGTATGATCCAAGTGGATGGAACGTGGCTTTACGGGAAATACGCTCACATACTACTTGTTGCTGTTATGCAAGATGGTGAGAACAATGTCATTCCGATTGCATTCGCAATTGTTGAAGGGGAAACTGCGGAAGCTTGGGATTTCTTTTTGACAAATTTGCGTGAGCATGTGGTCCTCCAAGACGGGGTTTGTATTATCTCCGATCGAGGGACGGGTATCAAAGCAGCAATTAATCAAGAGGGAAGTCGTTGGACACCTCCCTATGCATACCCTGCATATTGTGTTCGTCACATCGGAAAGAATGCCGTTGAAAAATTCAAAAATCAGTGCCTTCGCAGTGAGATTATGAGCATGGGTAAGTATCATTCTTTCAAATTAAGTTATATATGTGTATGCAGTGATGTGTTTTGATTTATGTCGATGCTAAGTCAAACAATAATTATGGCACAGGTTTTCAATTACTACGGCCAGAATTTAAAAGGAAGATGGCGGGGTTAATGAAATATGGCGAGCGTGTTTGGAGTTGGGCTAACAGCATCGAGAGAGAGAGATGGGCCCAATCATATGATGAAGGTGGTAGACGATACGGGCAAATGACTACCAACCTTGTGGAGTGCATTAATGGAGTACTCAAAGAGTCGCGTCATCTTCCAATAGCCAGCTTGGTAACCGAGACATACTAACGTTTGGCTAAGGTTTGGGCCGTCAAAGGGAAGAAGGTGCAGGCAGCTTTAAATAGTGGACAACTATTTCCGGTGAAAATGGTTGAAAAAATGGATGCAAATGTGACGAGGGCAACGGCGTTGGTGGTTCACGCATTCGACCGCCATTATCAGACTTTCGATGTTGTTGCTTCCAGATCCCGACACGAAGCCCCCCACTCGAACGTATTTCGAGTAGATTTCAGACGTAAGTGGTGTGACTGTGGCGAGTTCCAAGCGTGGCGATATCCATGTGCTCATGCAGTTGCAGCATGTTTGTTCGTCAACGTTGACCCGTACACATTTGTTGACCCATGCTTCAGACTCAGCGAGATATTAGAAATTTACAAAATTGAGTTCCCACCTATTCCGAATTCTATGTATTGGCCGCCAGTGGAGCATGATAAATGGTTACCGGATCCGACACTACGTAGAAAGCCAACTGGGCGACCTAGATCGACTCGGATCTACACGAGTATGGATCTTCCTGACAGAGAGAAAGGCCAACGCAAGAGATGCAGCATATGTAGGGGTGAAGGCCATTCGAAAACAACATGTCCCAATGAACCAAGATATGTGGCCATGCCTCAATGATTATTTGCGGATTGTACTTGAATTCAGGAAATATAATGTTTGCATTTAAAATATTGTCTGAATTGATTTCCTACGCTTTTCACTATTTAGTGACCATTTTGTAAAGTATTAAACACTGTTTTTATTCGAATTCATGTACCAAACGATTTCCAAAAATTACCAAATTTTAACAGAAACCTTAAAAATAATATTTCTAATAGCATACAAAATTTTAGAATGTTTCAAATTCATTTACTACGTTTTTCACTATTTAGTGACCATTTTGTAAAGTATTAAACACTGTTTTTATTCGAATTCATGTACCAAACGATTTCCAAAAATTACCAAATTTTAACAGAAACCTTAAAAATAATATTTATAATAGAATACAAAATTTTAGAACGTTTCAAATTCATTTACTACGTTTTTAACTATTTTACCGAAAATATATCATTTATATCATATTTTAACCAAACAACGAACGAATAATAAAAAAAAAATACATAGTGAAAATTCAATATTCAAATTCAATCAGTACTCTAAGTTATTACACAAATAAAGATAACATCATTTTTTCTTCTGCATCCGCTTACGTAATTTTTGACAATAAGCGGATATAGTCGAAAAATATGTATGTTTTTTGGTCCTTTTCCGTTGTGGCCTCAATTCTTCCTCAAGAACCTCTTCAGCATCCACCTCTCCAGCATCCACCTCTCCAGCATCCTCCTCATTCACCGAGGGCATAGGAGGCGGTGTTCTGTATGTGTCCACGCAACCCGTGGAGTAACGAGGCAAAAACTGGTGAATTCAGGAATTCTTGTATTTCCTGAAAATTCATGCTCCGTTCAAAGTTTGAGTAACGAGGTAACTGTTGAGGAATAAACTCGGGTGTGTATAAATCAACATCAGCAAACTCGTGAGTATCGGAGGAGCTCTGGCCCACTTCTCCTGCATGATGTGTTTGGGTCGGTTCTTTTTCCCAAAGAACTGGCGAGCGCGCTGGATGTTCCCAAGTTGTTGGCCAACCTTCGGAATTTCGAGGCCAAACGGGATTTTGAGATGCGGCCGTTGCTGCTGTCTTGGAAGACTCAGCTTTACCGCCATATTTTTTCTTAAATGTTTTACATTGTTCCCGTTCTTCGACCGAAGTTAGGTAAGGCTTTCCATTATTAAAAAAATAAATCAGGTACTCTGACCTCTGAAAATCGAAATCTTCCTCTTCGATTTCGGCGCGAAATGGTATCGTTGAGTTTCTGTTGTTCCACATCGTAACGTACTCAGCGTGTATGACTTCCCACGGAACATCTGCCCTACCGCGTCCTTCATAATTGTGCAAATAATCATGATGAGTGTGTGGAAACGGAATAGGCTGGTGGAAGCCAAATTGCCTAAGCACCCTGTCGGCAAAGTGGAACTCAACAATCGAAAAGTGGATCAACGGTGTAACCGTACACCACATGTCAGAATCCTTCAACAGTTCATCTGGTACAAATATGCGATCATCGTAGTACGCCATCCAAATAAACTGCAAAAATAATGATTATTATTATCAGACCTAACTATAATGTAAAAAAAACTATTAATTTATATCTATCTTACTAAATTGTTAAAAATATAGTTAACCAAATACCCGCTCCTGACAATATAAATCAATTTCCACTTTAAACACCTTCAAGTTGTTGTTCGCCAATCCCGTGTGCGCTTTTTTATCGCACCATCTGCATACAATTCACAATTAATGTTTTAACTAATAAAAAAATAATTTAACATTAACAAAAAATTAAACTTACAATCAAAATAATTACCTGGCGACAAGAGGAAACTGTACTGGTGTTCGAGTAATCGGTGTCCAGAACGGAAGTCGCTGCCAAGCCCATGCTTGCAGCAACAACAAACATCCACCAATACCTCGAACCTTACGACCATTATCTATTTTAGTGCCCTTGCACAACTCACGATACAAGAACGCTAATATGGCCGATCCCCAACTATATTGAGCAGCTTCCCACGGGTACCTCAAAAAGCGTAGATACCGTGTATGTACAAGATTGCCAGATTTATCCGGCATTAATATACCGCCAATGAGCTGCAGAATATAAGCTCGACTGGCATTATAAACAGCATCATTCGAACTATATTCATTGAGATTGAATTCTTTTTGCAACCAACTCAGTTTCACGCGACTTCCTGACAAATTTGATTTGTCCGGCACCTTCCCGAGAAAATAACCGCAAAGTGCTTCAGGACTAACTTCAGTCTGGTCGATCGAAGGTTCCCCGGTCAATGGTGCCCCGATCAATGGTGCCCCGTTTACCGGCACCCCAATAAGCATGACCACGTCTTCAAGTGTGATCGTGCATTCCCCACACGGCATATGGAACGTATGGGTTTCCGGCCTCCAACGCTCAATCAGAGCAGCAATCAACCCGGGCACCAACTTGTACCCTCGAAGGAATGTCGCATAATAAAATCCAGATTGTTGCAACCATTCAGTGATTCGACCGTGCGGAGGATTTTTTGCCATGGTCAGGTGATGTTTAAATGTATCCTCAAAATCCTGTAATTAACACATCAATAAATAAAGGAATTAACCAAACAAAATATTATTAACATAATTGAATTGAATTTCTAATAAATAAATTATTAAAAAAATTGTACCATCTCAGGAACCGGCAAACTACTAATGTGTTCATCCTGAAATCTCAACACAGGAGCTTGCTCAGCCATCCTACATGATAAGTATGAATATATTATAACCTGACACTCAATTTTGTAAAATTCTACGCAATTAAAATTTTCATTCTAATACATTTATTACACTACTACTACTAAATAACTAAATAAATGTTTAGAATTTGAATTTCGTTGAATTTTACGGAATTAAAAATAATACTAGATATTATAAATAAAAAACTGTTTAGTGACCATTTCGTAAAGTATTAAAAACAGTTTTTATTCGAATTCATGTACCAAACGATTTCCAAAAATTACCAAATTTTAACAGAAACCTTAAAAATAATATTTCTAATAGAATACAAAATTTTAGAACGTTCTGAATTCATTTACTACGTTTTTCACTATTTAGTGACCATTTCGTAAAGTATTAAAAACAGTTTTTATTCGAATTTATGTACCAAACGATTTCCAAAAATTACCAAATTTTAACAGAAACCTTAAAAATAATATTTATAATAGCATACAAAATTTTAGAATGTTTCAAATTCATTTACTACGTTTTTAACTATTTAGTGACCATTTCGTAAAATATTAAATACAGTTTTTATTCGATTTCATCTACCAAACGATTTCCAAAAATTACCAAATTTTAAAAGAAACCTTAAAAACAATATTTCTAATAGCATACAAAATTTTAGAACTTTTCAAATTTATTTACTACGTTTTTCACTATTTAGTGACCATTTCGTAAAGTATTAACCACTGTTTTTATAAATTCTAACATAAAATTATTGTTATAAATTCTAACATAAAATTAACAACAACAGAAATATTCAAAAATTAAAATTTTCAAATATCAACTCCAAAATTATAAAAAAACAACAAATTAATCTCTTCATAAATTTATAAAATTTAACCACCAAATTAAAATTGCATTATACTTACTATATTTCTTCAAATCTCTATTTCACAAACTCTTCACAAAATATCTTCTTCTCCTCTTCAACAACCTATTTAACACAAAAATTTCAATATTTCAAACATCAACTTCAAAATTCTAACATCTAAAAAATTAAAAAAACTAATCTGAAAAAATAAAAAAATATAACTACAAAAAAATACATACATTACAAATATAAATTTAACATAATTTTCTCAAATAAAATATAAATACTCACAAATTTTCTTCAAAATCTTTCTCTTCTTTCTTCTTTCTTCAACCTTCAACATTCAACACAACCCCTATTTATCTTCACCTCATTTCACTTTCAACCACATAAATTACACCTCCCAATCAACCAATAAAAAATAAAATAAATAAAAAAAGAAAATTTAAAGGCTGCCACCCATGAACCCTGCACCCGCCTGCCACCTGCAGCATTATTTGGTGCACTGTTTGAAGTCGGGGGGAGGGCAGTCCGACTTTGAACAGTGTCCAACCCTCCCAGCTTCCGCCACGTGTCATCGTGCCCTCTTCAAAAAGGGTAGGAAAGCAGCCCGACTTTGAACAGTAAATCAGCTTGGAAAACACTGTTCAAAGTCGGATGGTGGGCTGAATGTGTTCAACTTTTGAACAGTAAAGTTCCCTACTTGTGTAAATAATGTCATGTCATCCCTATTTCTGGAAAAAAAATTGGAATATAATATTCCCGTAAATATTCCCATTATTAAAACTAAAAAAACAATTTTTTATAAAGAATTCTCGATCCAAGCGAGGCGAGGCGGGGTAGTTACACTAGTCACTAGGTAATCGTAAAAGCAAGATTTTTATTTAAATTTGTTAATTTTATGGTTTATTTGATTTTTAAAAATATTTTTATAAATTAGAAAGGTAAAGATATTTCATTCTAAAATTGTCCAAATTTTAATTTATTAAATTCATAATATATAAAAATTAGTATTGCATTAGTAATTTTATACATGTGACATGTCATGTGATATATAAGTTTAGTTCTTTTATATAAAATATATTGAAAAATGATATTTACAACATTTATCGTCTAATTCAATTTAAATTTTATAAATAATTAAATATTAAATAATATTATAATTAAAAACAATCTTTAAATAAATTTTTATTTTGAATTAAAAAATACTATTAATTACGCAAAGCTAAATTTTCTATAGCCAAAGGCAGTAGCGATGACTCGGTTTCAACGTGAGGAATGAAAGACGCTTAAACAACTTCGGGTTTTACTTGTCTTTATTTTCAAAAGCTAAACTTCAAACCAAAACGATTTTCGAAATAAAAGATTGACTTTATTCGAAATATGGTTTTTAGTTAATATGTGTGAAGAAGGATCGGCTATTGAAGCACATTCGACTTCTTGGGAGCACAATTAGTAAATTGATTACTAAGAGAAAGTTGAGATCGAAACCGTTATTATTGAAATAACACATTCGAGTCGGTTTTTATTGGGCTTAAAACGAACTTGGGCTACAACGTTGTTGTTGATTAAGATCAAGTTCGAATATCGATATCAAAGAAAAAATTTGGATATTCGGTATACAAAGTGAAGTCTCAAGGATTGAACCTTGTGGACAAGTAACCGACGTAAATACTAAAGTGAAAATCTTTTTCCAATGATACAAAGAAACTGAGTCAAAGCGAAAGCCTAAGACTAGTTTTAGATATTAAATTTATTTACAACTATTTCAACCACTATTTTATTTATTACCTTTCTTAAAATTAACCCCTTTTTCACTTTGATAATACTCAATTCACTTCTGCGCTTAGAGATCAAACGAATATAATCAGGAAGTTTCTTAGTCCCCGTGGAATCGTCCCTTACTTCTCTTTTACTACATTTAAATTAAATTCCTTTATTTATTTATTATTTGAGAAGAAGAAATTATTTTTTACGCGTAAACGACGCGTATCAATGTTTCACTCGAGTTATAATTATTAAATACAATATTTGTAATTAGACTTGTAATTCTTTAAAATAATAATAACTAAATAATCATTTTCACGTTAGTTATTTTTTTATTAAATAAAGATATTATATTTTTAAGACAAATATCGAGATACGAACTCATACAAATTAGTGTAACATGAATATTCTTAACCACTCAATCAATTAGTAGGTCTCGTTAATTTTTTTGGATATAACTAGAGATTTCGCAATCGTTGCTCATCTCTATATTTTCAAAAAATACCTCTAATGTTTGGTTGAATAATCACTTTGGCCCCTATTCCTTTTTTGAAACAATTTAACCTTTAACGTTTTACTGTGGATCAAAATAACTCATATGCAGATAAAATTTTTAGTCAACTAACAATAAATAATTTGAAATGACGTGACAACCTACTAGGCAGTGCATACCGACTTAGCAGTCTCATATAAACAAAGGTGTTAGCTTGAAAGAATGTCATATAAAATTATTATTTTTTGTTGACGTGTCATTCTGACAAGTAATTTCAAATTGTTTACTGTTAGATGACTAACACTTTTCATCCGCAGAAAATTTATTTTGATCCAAAATAAAACGTTGAAGATTAAATTACTTCAAAATGAATAAGAACCAAATTATCTATTTAGTAAACCTTAGAAAATTTTTATATCATACCTTGTCAAAATAAGAACAAGTTTCCCCTTCTTCCCACGTACATCTAGAAAGATTCATTTTTATGCAATAAAGAATAAAATGGTGCGAAGTAAACCATGGAAACATCCTTGGAAAAAAAATACAAACACGTTATGGGAGAGTCTAACGTATAACAGGCAGGGGTGGATCTTGGGGTCGGAGTTTGAAGGGGCCTACTTAAAATTTTAAAATATTTAAATGTTTAAATTAAAAATTTTAAATATTTTGATGGGTTTAAATTAATTTTTTTTAAAAATTTGGAGTCGACTAATTTTTTTTTTTAAAAATAATACTTTAAGAGAACTTTTTAGAATTTTAAGGAAGGTACTTAATTAAAAATATTCATAAAAATGAAATATAATAAAAATATTTTAAATTTTTGAAGGGGCCAAATTAAAAATTTTTAAAATATTAAAGACAAAATAATAAAATTTCAAAAGTTTGGGGGGGCCAGGGCTCCCACCGGCCCCCAATACCATCCGCCTCTGACAACAGGGTCGCGATGCGGCATCAACAGAAAATGTTATAAAATGCAGAATTTAAAATTGAAAATGTTACACTTTTTTATAACATTTTAAGTTGATGGTTAAGTATCGAAAGTTAGCTTCGAGTATCCATACTTATGAGCAGAAGAGGACTTTGGAGTATAAGTTTGAGGAGGCCAACTTAAATTTTTTTTTAAAAATTTGGAGAATTAAACAAAAAAATTTCAAAAAAGTTTTGAGGGTTTAACGAAAATTTTTAATAATTTTGAGAGATTTAACAAAAAAATAAATTTTGAGAAGAAATTTAATTAAAAATATACAAAATTTTTAAAATTTAATATGAATTTTTAAAAATCTTGAAGGGATCAAATTAAAGTTTTTAAAAAATTTAGTAACAAAAATCGAGTTTCTCAAAATGGGGGTGTGACCCCCACCGATCCCTTAAAGCTTCCGCTCCTGCTTATGAGTAACTTCTTATAACATTTTAAGTTTTTATAAGTATCTAAATTGTCTATAAGTATCGATATTTATCGTGAGACCACCAACATAAAATGTTATAAAAAATATAACATTCTCGGTTGATATAACATTTTAATTTTTTATTTTATAATATTTTTAATTGATGCCGCATCGTAACCATACTTTGACCAAGTTATACCCATACCATAAAAGTCCGTGGAACGAGAAGAAAACATTAAAGAGGAGAAGGCTGCTCGGTTCACATGGAAGCATGTAGGGTGTGTTGAATTCCAAGTCGCATGCTCTAAATTGGGGGGGAAATAGTAAGAAATAATGAAACAATATGAGAAATTGTACGGCGGATGAGGTACGGTGCGACCCGAGAAATTATATTATGGGTGATTCCCACCACGTCATCCATGGGACCAACCACTAGAAACCACCCACTTCATCATTTTTATCCATGTCATTAATTTAATAATAAAATAACTTCCAAAAAACAGTTTTTAAAATGACATGGAAAAACTTTAGTGAAGATTCATTGGTTGGAAAAATGACATGAAAAAATCATGGTAAATTGGGTGGTTTTCATTGGTTGGTCTCATGGATGACGTGGTGGGAATTACCCATAATATAATTTTTCGTGCGACCCACATTGGGGTCCGGGTTCCCCGCTTCCACCTCTCCACAAAACACGGCAGGGCTGGATCATACGTCAATCAAGCGGGATGGGCTGCACGGTTCTAAAGTCAACATTCGTATCTCATTCGTCCAATAAAAATAAATTATTCCCCTCGAAACAATTAATCAACATCTTCTTCATTGAATAAATTTGACCAAAACATATTAATGATAATCGCAGGCACACGTTGTTGCCTCAAGTCTCGTTATAAAGTCCATTGTCTCGGTTCTCATCAAGTTATCCTCATTACAAATAAACTACGTGTCAAAAGATGGTAGCTGTACTTCCTTGACTGTTTAGAACAAAATAGAAGAATATTCCACGTAAACTGAAAAAATTATTCGTTTTGTTTTTTTCTTCTCGGATTTGCATATTTTTCTTCAAAATTAATCTTTTGTTTAAATGTAAATGTTACATTCAATCATTTCATCTTGTTGTGAAGATATTGTTCTTGAAACATGAGTTAAAAAGTTGGATATAACAAGATGGGCGTTAGTACCGCATTACGCATTGGAAAAACCAAATTATGATCATGCTATTCCGTGTATTTACTTGGAAAATTGAATCGACTGACTCAAGTGAAACAACAATAACAAAAGAATGAAGTTTGTGTAATCTCCATCTCATCCCCCAATTAAAGAACATTAAAAACAAAAGGAAGGGGGAAATGGGTTTAACAAAAAAAAGTCGTTTCTAAGTAATTACCGGGGGCGGGGGGTGAATTACTGATCTATTGGGCATTACTTTTTATTGTTGTTGGAGGTGTTGCTGCTACTATTACTTGGGTGAGCACCGCCAAAGATGGAGGTGATGGCAGCTGCGAGGGCGGCGGTGAAGCTCGGATCATTCGTGATGGCAGCCGTGGCGGCGCTTACTTTGTCAGCCAGCGTGGGAACTTGGTGGCTTAACTGCGAAGACAACTGTAGGCCTGAGAATTTTGACTGATTATACGGTGCTTGACCAAAAGCTTGAGGCAATTGAGGTGCCGAAACTGACGCTAAACTTTGGGGATTGCCCGGAAAAGGGACTTGGAATTGGGGAGGTGGTCTTTGGAATTGTAGAGGGTTTGGTGATTGAGTAAGGTCCAATGTTACAGTTGGGAATGGAGCCGAAGCTGAAATCGTTGCCATGCTGGAAGAGCATGAGGGAAGGATTGTCCTGGCTAGCAAATTCGGGTTCATGATCCCATCTGAACTGGGCATTGACCCCGAAAGCAACATGCTAGCAGCTGCTGATGTTGTTGACGCCATTGCCATGGCAGCAGGAGGAAGTGGGTGATTGTGGTTGCCCTCGTAAGTTGTTATCAAAATTGTTCTATCTTCAGCGCAGCGTTGAACCTGATAATCACCATGAACACTACTAAGATCAGTTTCAGGCCTTGAGAACTGAAACAGTGAAATCTAGGCATGTTAAAAACATACTTGTTTTCGGACAGGACAACCAACTGCCATGGTGCATCGATAATAAGCTCGAGGACAGGGGTTTCCTTTTGCCATCTTTTGTCCGTATTTTCTCCATTGGCATCCATCACTGATCTGTATCAATTCAACTAAACAAGTCAACAAACACTTCATATCGGTCCGATGATCTTCACAATTTGTGAATGAAGCAGTAACATACCATGGGAGCTTCCGATCGAGCTCGAACAGAAACACGAGCTTTCCTCATGGTAGCATCCGTAGATTGTTCAATTAGCTTTTCAGGATTCAACTTTTGGACTTTGTTGGGAGTGGGACCGCATCCATCAGATTCTGGACTTTCTTCTCTATCAATTCTCTTGCCATCCGGATTAATCTCAGAAATCTCATTTTTGCCTTTGATATAATTCTTGGATGCAGCTTCCACGTTGTTTGGAGGAGACCCTGAACGCGTTCTTTCTTCTGATGAAGGATGTAGCGTCTCATGATCTGCTTCGGTGGTGCCTGAATATGGGAGTAGACCCAGATATTGTCTAGGCACTATCACCTCATCTTTCTTCGCTTCGGATTTTACTTCTTGAATCTGAATCCATGGAACATAATTCGAATAAAAAATTATAGATATTACACAGTTCCAATAATAGAAACATAAGAAGAATAAAATTACCTCATGTTCTTGGGTGGTTTTGGCTCCTTGATTTCTTTGCTGTTTCGTTAAGGACACAAGGTGCATCTGTAGAGCAGTGTAGTTGTTGCTGACATAACTGATCATGTTTCTTAACTTCTGGTTTTCAGCATGCATACGTTTGAACTCCACTTGTAATTCCACCAGCTGAATTAAAGTAAAAAAAGATCATTCGGCGGCATATATGCTGGCTTGCCGATTCAAAAAGACCCAAAACAATAACAACTTTTCACTTTATACCTCATTCTTTGCTCGCTTATCTTCCGTACCCGATGATACCCCACCATCAACCGTGAGAAGATGCAACCCAGTCTACAGTTAGAACAAAAACGAAACAAAACATCATCATCAACAATTCAGTCTAACTGTGAAACTGTTTTTTTAGGAGAATAGAAAAGAAAAACCATTTACATTTACATCCAAATGATCAGAGCCTGGACCGCCTCCACCATGAGAGGTTTCCTTCTTGACGGTGACAGTAGTACTACTACTAGGTTTTTTGTCATCGTCAATTTCAACCCTGTGTTTCTTATCGGAGAAAAAGTCGACCTCGTCAACCACCACCCGGTTGCCAGCAGAAGCAGGCGAGGAGGAAGAGGAGGTTCCACGGTGGTCCTCCCTGGAGCCAGCAAGGCTAACAGGGAACAGAAACATGTCCGGCTGCTTTAACCTGAAGAAAGGTCCGGCGGTGGTGGAATTGGTTTTGTTGGGGAAGAAAGTAGATACAGGATCAGAAGTACCAAGGGTAAGCCCCCATCCTTTGTCCATAAATAAATTAAGAAGCTGTGAGAAGACCAAATTAAAGATGGAGTTTGAAAGAGATAGGAATGCGTTTGAAATGTATTGTGAAAGTCGTTCTAGTCTTTTTACAGGTGCAATGGGCCAATGGGGTCGCTGTTAAAAAAAGGCTTTGGAACGTAAACAAGATATATCTGATATCTACAGCGTATTACAATTTCTGGAATTTTAAGAATTTTTCTACAATTGTTACGTCAGATGATGCGTCAGATTGCCATCTGGCAATTTGACCCCTGTGAGAAATTAAATATAGAAAGGACAAGGCAATGAGTGAACTATTAATTTGGAAACAAAAATCATCTAAAATTACATGTTTTCTTAAGTAAAATATTCGTACAATATATGTAAATTTTATTAAAAATTAAAATTAAAATATATATTAATATAACGTCATATTAAAAATCTTAAGTAAAATATATGAAGTTTTTGAAAGTTTATAAAGAAAAAGTAGGTTGCGTCAAGAAAGGGATTTGACTCTACTCTTTTTTTTAGCAGACTCCACAGCTTTTTAAATCTGAAGTTAAAGGAAAGAAATCCACCGCCCGAAGGGTGCGGCGCGTTCCACGTGATTAAAATTACAAGCAAATTTTCTGCCACGGAAATGAGAGGATATGTGCTCGAGCTTGTTCCAAAATTCAAACAATGAGGCATAGACTTAATTAAATAAATATTTCGGGAAAAAAAGAGATTTTATAATCGAAAGAATTTCATTTTACCAATCTTTCGAGTAGTTCAACAAAAAAAAAATATTATTATTTTTAAAAAATTTAAGTTTAAACAATTTATCTACAAAATGTATTTTCTAAAAAAATTAACCCAACCAATTTTAAACTGCCATACAAAACTCGAATAAGTTAATTACTTGCATCTAATTATCAGCTTTGAGTTCAAAGCGAAGTCAAGGAATTTGACAGATCGGGTCTCGTATGACTGGCGACTGGGTGGTGTGGGGGGCCGTGGGGGAGTGTCTGGGTCTGTTTTTTATTCTTTTATTTATAAGAAATGGGTGGGTCTGTTGTTGGCCCCATGTAGCGTAATTTTTATATTACAGGCGGTACTTTTTTATTCACTCTAAGTTTGAAATTCTTTTTTTATATCATTATTATTATTTTCTTAAATCAATAAACTAGTTGGTATCTACGAATATTTATCGAATAAATAAGACTACAAACAATATAATATAAAAGACATTTAGCGATCGACGAAGCAAAGTACAGGATCGCTGCAAATCACAACGCGTAAGGTCGCCCGCGAATCGTGCTACACCCTTTGTAATTTATGGCGAACTAACAAGACTACAAGCAACATCGCATTCAGCGATCACATGACTACGCTCGTAATCGCTACGAATGTCATAGTGAACCTGAGACTTGACGATACACGTGAACCACACCGACACCTAGTCACAACAACTAACTAAAACATAAAACATATGTTCCCCTCGATTGACACGTGTCTCACTTCATCCAACCCCTTTATAAGGGGACATGCATCACAAACAGAGGCCAGACTCCCCATAACACACACATAAGTTCCCATGATCAAAACTCGGGCTTTTCAAGCTCCACGAGAATTATTCATCCCGACACCACAACTACAAGAGAAGCAAGAGTCACACACGAGTGCTAACTAAGAACAATCATTTCGACCATTATCGAACTACTGTCTCTTGTCCCTGACCATTTTGACCATCAACAAAACGCCTGGTGTAGATAATGACAAGACGTTATAATATTTTTTCAATTAGTTAAAATAATATAAAAAATACCAACAAAAAGTTAAGAAAAAGTCTACATTTAAAATGTTTAAATAAACTATATGACTTTATTATTTGGATGACGAAATTTATGACGAAATTTGGCCCACAAAGATTACTCTGATGTGTTACATTAAAGAATTATTGATTGAATTTTCTTCTATTCTACATAATAATTTTTAATATTCGAGATGTCATTGGTAAACTTATCATATAATATTGATTTTCCAAATTTTTGGTACCCTTCAATACTTGTTTGATAATATAGTATTTGAGATCAGTAACTTCATTAAGATTTGGAAATTTTCAATCAGCAATTAGAGCTCTCTTTTTTGTCGCAGTGCAAGACAAGACATAATAAGCAAGTTCGATTAAGATTCAATACATTATTCTTTTCAAATATATTCATTATTATCACACACATATTATAATTATCAAAAGCATGCTCAAATTAATTGATAGGAAAAGATTTCGTAAAATTTTTGACACCCCTTGATTAAGGGTGCACTACAACAAAAACATGTTTTCTGCGGCGTATTTTTAGCCCTTTAGCGGCTCTAGCTCCGCTAAAAACTTTTGCTTCGCTAAAAAAACACTACGAAAAGTGCCGTTAAAAACAGCGCCGCAACAATTAGTGGTGTTTATGTTTAAAAAACACTGTGAAAGATCATGCTTTATAGCGGCTTTTGAAATTTCAAACGTCAATAATGCCTTCTCTTTAGCGGCGTTTGTTTTCAAACGCCGCAAAATGTCGTGCTTTTTTTTTTTAACAAATGTCTCGGCGTTTTGCTTTCTAAACGCCGCTAATACCTTGTCCTAGTGACGTTTTGTTTAACAAACATCGTGATATGTCACTACTTTCAGTGGCGTTTTTTTGAACAAAAGCCGCTATGTGTTGTAATTTTTCGTGGCGTTTTCTCTGCAAACGCCGCTAAGCTTACTCTTTGCCAAGCAACATTTTAAAATTGTATACTACCTAAATTTAACTTGTAACATTATCCAATAACAATAAATTTGAAAAATAATTACAAAAATTAGGTAGAAACAACAAACACAAATTTAAGTCTAGAACATTAAATTAAAATATATAGCTGGAGGTGATGAACACGCCCAGGGTCGATGAGGAGCACGGCTAGGATCGACGGTGATTCTTGCTTGTTGGTGCAACCGAACTTTGTTAACTTCCGGTGTTGGCTTGCTTGCAGGTGCGACTGAGCGACCTGAGGGACGGTCGACGGCGAGGCGAATGACGAGGAGCACGACCAAGAAGGAGTAGGAGCAGTTAGGAATTTTTGCACGATAGATTTGGGATATGAAAATGTCTGAGATTGAGAGGATATAATAGTCAAAACGACGTGTTTTATCTTTTACCTATTGCACGTTTTTGACACAAACGCCGCTACAACGACACCTACTGCGACGTTTTTGATATCAAACGCTGCTAACATGGAACTTATTGTGGCGTTTCTGTTACGCTTGATAGGCCCGATTTCCTTCGACCGATTTAGCTAGCCAAGTGGTGGAGAAGTTGGATTTTTTGGTGATTTTGTGGGAGGTAAAAATTAGACAATGGACACAAGAATTTATAGTAGTTCGGCCTTCTAACAAGCACCTACATCCACTACCTTAGCTTTCCACTAAGGATTTCACCAAATTTACTCTTGAATTCTTCCCATTTTCTAGGCTAAGGAGACAACCTTTACACATTCAAAGCTTTCTAACTCAAAGCTTGAGTAAACCTTCTTTACAAGAGAAATTTGAGCAAACTCGAAATCCCTCACTAGGTAGATAGTTTGCAGTCTTAAGCTCACTCACCCAATCATAAACACTTGAGCAAATTTGACAATTTTGGCTCACAAGTGTTGCCTATACTAGAAATATACAATTTAAGTTCTAAGACAATTTCTTCATCATAATGTTGTTGACAATTGAAGCATTAGTCTTTTCTTGATGCTTGGAGGTCCCTTTTATACTCCCAATTGAGTTTGTAGCCGTTGAGGATCGTTGAGGTTGAATTGGAGTTGTTGGAGACTTTATTTCCTACCATAAATGCAGTTCTAGTGATGTTTGTTTCGATACACGCGTAGTTGTATCGAAACGCCCTTCTTCAGAACTAGCCGTTGGAGTCTGATGCGGTGTGCTGTACCGAAACACTTTGGGTCGTATCGGAACGCCCGTATCGAAACGTCTAGTGTCGTATCGAAATAGCCTGCAATTCAAATAGTCGTTGGGAAATAGTCGTTAGGGTGTATGCCATGTAGGCGTATCGAAACACCTTTTGGTGTTTCGAAACAACCCTTGTCCGTATCGAAACAGGTAAGCCCTGTATCAAAACGAATTCTGGCAGTTTCCAAATGTATCGATACAAATTATGCATGTATCAAAACGAGTCCATTAAAAGCACTGCTTTGGCTACTTAAAAACGTTTCAAATCTTGCCAAAACCTTTTTAAACATCCTCAAACTTATTTTCAAGTTATTTTAGACTTAGAAAGTATTTTAAATTCTTTTCAATTAAGTCCAAAACATTTTTCAATTATTATATTAAAACATATATTTCTACAGTTTCCCACCAATCGCCGCTAACACGACACCTATCGCGGCGTTTATCATATAAAACGCCGCTAAAACTACACTTATTGCCGCATTTTAGAAAATCGCCACTAACACGACACTTATTGTGGCGTTTATGATACCAAACGCTGCGACTACGAGACTTATTGCGGCGTTTTCATAAAAAAAACCACTAATTGTTTTTCTATGGCGGTGTTTGTCTTCAAAACGCCACAAATTTACCATTTTGTGGTGATTGTCTTCTAAACGCCATGATAAGTGAAATAAAAACAAACGCCAAAAAAGTGTCGCTATATAACAAGTCTGGTGTAGTAGTAGCTTCGCCCATGTTTGATGCAGGAAGAGGTTGCCTGATGAAATAGTTTGATTTTAGAAAGTTCTCATCCTTTAAAAATGTAAAATGGATGAATTAATTTCGCAATTCTTATTAAATAGAGGTACTGAATTCACAATTAAATCCATTTTAATGTATTACATATATATTATAAATTCAATATGAGATAGAATTAAAATCAAAATAGATGTGAACGGTGTTGATCTTTAAACAGTAGTTTTAATTTGACTAATTGATTAAAGACAGCTATTTTGGATACATCGCAAAAGAAAAGGCATCACTTGCAGACGAGCGAGAAGAAAACATAATGAAACTCACCATCTTTTTCTTTGTTAATGGCAAACCAAATTTGAAGTCATATTTCACTTGTTTAATTAATGTAACTGCTAATTTAGGTTTCATAATATATTCTAGGGGCATGTGATAATGATATACGAGAAAATATTTCAAAAATAGAAAATTAGATTTAATTCTCTCACTCTTTAAAATTCAATAAGTAATTTCGGTCAAAAAAACAGATGATGTTCATTTTAAGAGACTCAAGTTCAATCGGTTTGTCTGTAAAATATATGTGCATTGTCAAAAGATTAAAAATATATATGAACAGCTACTACTTTATAATCAAGTTTAAACTATTAAAAAAATCTCTCACTATCTAAATTTCAAGTAAAAAATAACTTGAGATGTCGGTATTCATGGACCAGCTTGGTTTTAAAAACTTTTGAAGCCTAATCTCTAAATTAGCCCGACCTGTAGACCCGTTTTATTGATTACTCTTTAATTACTTATTTTTTTTACCTAACTACTTATTGATTCAATAAGATGAGATATTAGGTCTTTTAAGTAATGGTAGATATTTAAATCATAACATTAAAAACGGAGCAAATCGAGTTGAGTTGGAAAGGTCTTTCCATGATGAATTTCTATATTTTTTTATCTGAATTAATTGACCAATCAATAAATTATTTTCTTGTTTTTTAAAGAGAAAAAAGCCTGGTTAAAAAATCCCTTCCTACCTTGAAATGACCAAAGCCATACAAGACAGACGAAAGGGGGCGATTTGTTTTTGTATATTAACTAAAATTGGAGGATTGAGGTTTTTCTCCTTCTTGGATCATCATCAATTAAAATCAAACTTATTTTTATTTTTAGAATCAAACATATCAATACACACCAGAATTACTATTTTCATAATTTTTTAGGTTTCCTAGTACGTGGTTGAAGCGCGTATCTCTTAATTTCAAACCCCCATTGTTGGGCGACAAATCGATGACAGTGACGAATGCATTGGTCATATTCATTTGACGATAACAACCATTTCAGATTAAATAATTTGACCCTTTTTATTATTACTATTATTATATCCCGTAAAAACAAATTAGAAGTCGCCGTCATTGATAATTTGTCAAACAAACAACAAATTAACTTGATTAATTTACTGCTACATGAGTTAGTCCTCCTGTGATTGTATTGTACAGAAAAGAAAAAACATATTAAATGGGACAAAAGATTTGAAAACCCACCTGTTTTTGGTGTTTTTTTTTTTTGAATTAAAAGAGGAGCCTAAATATTAGGATCTAACAACATTTTGAATATCCTGTTGTAGAAAGGTAAGAACTTCTGCCGGGGGGGAATGCAAGTGTAGCAAGTCCAGTGTGGCCATGTTGGTTGTTTTTGCAAGCATATCAGCAACGCGGTTCGTTGAACGTGGAACCCAAATGACCTCAGTAGCCCAACCATTCTGGCGAAGTTTGGCAATGGCTCGGACTAGAGTGAGAGGATTTCTGTCGACGGTCGTGGCATTCACCATCCTTACCACCTCGGCACAATCGGTTTGAACTTGTAGAATCTCGATACCCTGGTTCCAAGCAAATTGTAATCCCACGAGAATAGCCCATAACTCAGCATGTAGAGGATTACATTTTCCGACAGCACGCTGAAAACCGGAGATCCACTGCCCAGTGCAGTCACGCAGCAGACCACCAACTGCAGCATTGTTGGTGTTCATAGAGACCGCCCCATCCACATTTAGGCATGTCCAACCCTTCTCAGGTTGCCGCCATTGAGATGGTAGTTTGAGTGCAGGTGCAGGGCAAGGGAGTGACGGAGTACTAACCGTATAGTGCGTAGCCCATGTTTCGGCACGGCTTAGCAACACCTTGGATATGAGCATGATTCCATTAAAAATCATATCATTGCGGCCCTTCCATAGCTGCCATAGCATCGATGTGAATAGTTTTGGCCAAGGGATGTTCCTAGTTCCTGATGAAGCCGTGGAACAAATATTTTCTGCGATCCAATCCTGTAAGTTGGTCTGGAAGAAGCGTTGGTGGATTGAAGCCGGCACCAGCTGGTTCCATACAGCAGATGCAAAATGGCAGTCCCTTAGGGCGTGTAAGATGGATTCATCTGCTGCACTACAATGCGGACATTGGCTGGATTGGCCAATAAACCGACGACACCTCTCAAGGTTCGTCATTAACCTGTTGCGATAAGCTACCCATAAGAAAACTCGCAAACGTTGTGGCACAGGGGTTTGCCAGATACGCTTCCAGATTGCATTGGGTTTATCCCAAGATTGTTGCGATAGAAGGGCATAGGCAGATCGAGTCTCAAAATTTCCTCTTGTCGTCGATTTCCAGATTATGCAGTCGTTGGAGTCGGATGGGTCGGGGCATTTGATGCCTAGTATATGCGGCACCACATCTGAATGGAAGATGGTGGCGAGTTTAGCTCGATCCCAGTCTCCTTTTGAGTCTAGTAAGTCCGAAAATGATCTAATCGGAAATAGTAGACCTTCGGGAGTCAAGTGTGTGGATAACGAACCTACGGAGGGGATCCAAATATCATGTAGAGGATGGATCGAATTACCTGACCCCAAGGACCACGCAATACCAGATCGGAAAATATCCCAGTACTTTGCGATTGCTCGCCATAGAGGAGTGCAAGATGCTCTTTGAACTGAGTGTGGCAGAAGCTCATATATCTCATATTTTTTCCTAAGAAGCTGAACCCTCATTGCTTTAGTGTCCGTGACTAATGAGAAAGCAATTTTCATGATAAAGGCAATATTAAAATCGTGTATACTACGAAGACCAAGACCACCATGGTGAATGGGTTGGCATATAGATTCCCAATTGACAAGGGAGAGCTTTGTGGTAGTCGAGTTAGCACCCCATATGAATTGTCGGATAATCTTTTCAATTTTGAGGCATACTTTTTTTGGAAGCAATTTTCATGTTTGTTTTCAAGTCGGAATTCGCCATTGGGTAGGTATCCCTATTAATTAACTAATAGTGAATTCGATCAAAATTTTTTTAACTAATAGTGAAAATTTTCCACCAAATTACCTTTTACAAGGACATACCAAGATACCTTTTGTTGGTAATGCTTCAAGAGTTACCAAAGCTATATCCCACATTGGTTGGGAAAATAGCTAGGGAAGGGTATTTATACCCATGCTTCCTCCCTCCCTTGTTGAGTGGGAAAGAACAAGGGAAGACCTCGCGCGCCGCCGCCGGTTCGGTTCGGTTCGGTTCGGTTCGGTTAACACGTGTCTTAGACACGTACGCGCGCGTAAATATTTTTTTGGAGAAATTTCGTAGGAATTTTCTTATGAACAAAAGAATATATGTGAAAGAATTTTTTCTTATTTATAGGCTTTTGATTCAAACGTTCAGAACCGTTGAATAGTGAAACGGCCGTTGAACAGTAAACAGTGAACAATGAACAGTGAAACGACCGTTGAACAGTGAACAGTGAAATGGCCGTTGCACAGTAAAACGGCCGTTGCACAGTGACATCCGGCCTATAAAAAGAGGTGCTTCATACACCATTTGTATCATCCGAAAAACACATCAAAAACTCTCTTGTTTTCCTCCATTGTTCGAGCATCATTTGAGCAGTACCACTGTTGTTCACTCCTGACTCGAGTGTACGATTCTTGGAGCGTCCGTATGCACCTCGGGGGACATTCTGCCTGTGAAGCGACTACACTGTTCGGGGCAGTTTTGTTTCTAAGGCAGTGGTTATCATACCACGACACGGTTCACATCTTTTATTACCGTTGTTTTATATTTTCCAGTCAGTGCTAACAGCCAGTTTTGCAGTCTATTTTACCAACAATTTAGAAACAAAACTTTTCTCCGAATCTGCAAAATGGCATCTTCATCCGCACTAAGCAAGCTCATTCCCGATCTTTCCAAGCTCGATGCTTTAGATGGCAGCAACTACCGTAGATGGTCCCAGCGCATACTGATTTTCTTTGAGCAATTGGACCTCGATTATGTGCTGCTCAACGAACCACCACTTGCACCACCTACCGTTGCTGTTCCTGCCGATAACCAAGGCCAAACTGATGCTGCCGCCGATGTCCTTGCTGCTGCCACCTTTGCCAAATATGAGAAGGACAACAAGACGGTCCGTGGCCATCTCCTAAGTCACATGTCTAACAAAATATTTGACATGTACCTAAAGGAGAGGAGTGCAAAGGCAATATGGGACTCCTTGGACACCAAGTATGGCACCGATGATGCGGGGATTAAAAAATATGTCGTGGGCGAATGGTTGAAGTTCCAGATGACTGACGACAAGACCATCATGGACCAAGTCCATGACTATGAGAATCTTGTCTCGGACATCATAGCGGAAGGCATGCAAATGTGTGAAGTTTTGCAAGCCAATGTCCTTATCGAGAAGTTGCCAAAATCATGGTCCGATTACCGCAACTCCCTCAAACACAAGAAAAGGGACATACCACTTCAGGAGCTGATTGGTCACATGAAAATCGAGGAGGCCAACCGGTTGAAAGATAAGGTTTTGAACAACTCTAGTCACTTATCTTTTAAAACTAACATTGTTGAGTCTGGTGCTGCTTCAGGGTCCAAAAGGCCCTTTAAGAAAGGCCCTCCGAACAAAAGGCCCAAACCACATCAGACTACCAATTTCAAGAAGCCCAACAAGGCTAAGCACGACATGAAAACCATGAAGTGCTACGTGTGTGGGCAAGCCGGTCACAAGGCGTACCAATGTCAGCACCGCTTGGACCGCCAGAACGAGACTAGACCACGCATGCATGTCGCGGAGGACATGGATGATGAAGTCATAGCTGCGGTGGTTTCAGAGGTCAACTTCGTAGAGAAGAACACCGAGTGGGTCGTAGACACTGGAGCTTCTCGACATTTCTGTGCAAAGAAGGAGCTATTCACCGAGTTCGAGGACGCGAAAAATGGTGAACGCGTGTACATGGGGAACTCCAGCAGCTCTCAAGTGATGGGCAAAGGCAAGGTTTTACTCAAGCTGACTTCCGGTAAAACTTTGGCCCTTAATAATGTCCTATATGTGCCTGCCCTACGTAGAAATTTGATTAGTGGTGGCCTCTTAAATAAGGCAGGCATTAAGTTAGTTTTTGAGGCAGATAAACTTGTACTTTCCCGTAACGGTGATTATGTTGGGAAAGGTTTTTTAAGCGAAGGTTTATTTGTCATAGAAACTCAACTTAATGAAAATAATAAAGCCACCACTTCTGCTTATATTGTTGAGTCTGTTGATATGTGGCATGCTAGATTAGGACACGTAAATATTCAATCCTTAAAGAAAATGATGAATATGAATATTTTGCCTAAACTAGACACAACAAACTATAATAAATGTGAAGTTTGTGTAGAAGCCAAGCATGCAAAACCTACCTTTAAAAGTGTTTCTAAAAGAAAGACTGAACTGTTAGAACTTATTCATACTGATCTAGCAGACTTTAGAAACACTGAAAGTAAAGGAGGAAAACACTACTACATAACTTTTGTAGATGACTTTTCTAGGTATACAAAAGTTTATCTCCTAAGAACTAAAGATGAAGCTGAAAATTTCTTTCTTATTTATAAGACAGAAGTTGAAAATCAGTTAGATAGGAGAATAAAACGTGTTAGGTCTGATAGAGGTGGTGAATATGGATCTAATTTTCTAAAAGAGGTTTGTGAGACGAATGGCATAATACATGAAACTTCAGCCCCTTATTTTCCTCAACAGAACGGCATAGCCGAGAGGAAAAACAGAACTTTAAAAGAGATGATGAACTCATTATTGATAAGTTCTAGGTTGTCTGACAACATGTGGGGGGAAGCCATTCTATCGGCTAATCATATTCTGAACCGAGTACCTCATAAGAAATTTGATTCTACCTCATACGAATTATGGAAAGGGTATACCCCAAATTTACAATACCTGAAAGTGTGGGGGTGTCTGGCCAAAGTGGGGTTACCAGACTTTAAGAAGTCCACCATTGGACCTAAAACCGTTGATGCAGTGTTTATAGGCTATGCTTCTAACAGTGCCGCATATAGATTCATGACTCTGCAAGACTTCTCTATTTGTGAATCTAGGGATGCTGTTTTCTTTGAAGATATCTTTCCTCTAAAGAAACCTAGATTAAATGTTGAAACACAAATAGAAAGCTTGCCATCCACTTCTTCTAGTGTGCCTGCTAGGTCTTCTCAAGAGATTAAATTTGAGCCTAGAAGAAGTAAGAGACAAAGAGTTGAAACCTCTTTTGGACCAGACTTCATAACTTCCTTTATTTCTGAGATAAATGATTTAGACACTCTTTCTGATCATATAGCTCAAGCATATCTGTTAGATGAGGATCCTAAAACTTACGAAGAAGCTATACGATCTATTGATGCTAGTTTTTGGAAAAGCGCTATAAAAGATGAACTAGAATCAATAATGTCTAATCATACTTGGGAATTAGTTGACTTGCCTAGAGGATTTAAAACCATTAACAGTAAGTGGGTCTTTCGAAAGAAACTTAGACCAGATGGTTCTATCCAAAAGTATAAGGCAAGACTAGTAGTCAAAGGGTTCACTCAAAGATTTGGTCAAGACTTCTTTGATACTTACTCTCCCGTCACAAAAATCTCAACGATCCGTGCATTGTTTGCACTAGCCTCCATTCACAAATTGCAAGTGCATCAAATGGATGTAAAGACTGCATTTTTGAATGGGGATCTAGATGAAGAGATCTATATGGAGCAACCTCTTGCCTTCGAGGCGCCTGGTATGGAAGGCAAAGTATGTAGACTTAAAAAGTCACTTTATGGCCTGAAGCAAGCTCCCAAACAGTGGTATGAGAAATTTCACAAAACTATTCTTAGTTTTGGTTTTGTTGTGAATGGTTCGGATGCATGCGTGTATTCGAGGATGTTTGGTACTGATTGTGTCATCATAAGCTTGTATGTTGATGACATGCTGATTTTCAGTACTAACATTGAGTCCATTAACAAAACAAAAAGTTTCTTGTCTACTAAGTTTGAGATGACTGACTTGGGAGAAGTCGATGTAATCTTAGGAGTCAAAGTAATCAAATCTGAAAAGGGATTTTCTTTAAGCCAGGCACACTATATTGAGAAAGTGTTAAAGAAATTTGACAGTTTTGATGTCGTCCCTGTTCGAACTCCTTATGACTCTAGCATACATCTCTTTAAGAATGAAGGAAGTAGCGTTTCTCAACCGGAATATGCCAAAATAATTGGCAGTCTAATGTTCTTAATGAACTGTACTCGGCCAGATATTGCCTATGTTGTTAGCAGACTCAGTAGATATACTCATAACCCTAGTAATAAGCACTGGTTGCTCTTAGACGCTTACTTAAGTACCTTAAGGGTACTATGGACTGGAGACTTGAGTTTGTTGGCTTTCCTGCTACATTAGAAGGATATTGTGACGCCAATTGGGTCTCCGATAGTGATGAAGTAAGCTCTACGAGTGGGTATGTATTTACTTTGGGAGGAGCAGCAATTTCATGGAAGTCTTCAAAACAGACTTGTATTGCTCGCTCTACTATGGAGTCAGAGTTTATAGCTCTTGACTTAGCTGGGCAAGAAGCTGAGTGGCTAAGGAGTTTGTTAGCCGATATTCCGTTGTGGGGAAGCCCGACTCCTCCTGTTTCCTTATTGTGTGATTCACAAGCCGCGATTTGTGTTGCCAAGAGTCAAGTTTACAATGGTAAAAAGAGACACATTCGCATAAGGCATGAATCTGTTAGACACTTAATAAGGAATGGAGTACTCTCTTTAGAGTATGTGAAGTCGGAAAGAAACCTAGCAGATCCGCTTACCAAAGGGTTAAGTCGGAAATTGGTCCTAGATTCGTCGAGGGGGATGGGTTTAAAGCCCATTGGTTGAGGAATTCATGGTGGATACCCAACTTAGTTATCTAAGTTCAATGTGGTCAAACGAAACCATGAAAAGACTCATAGTGTACATTTCTCACTACCTATCCCTATGACGAATAATGTACATGTCCAGGTTGAGTACTATTACTCTTAATAAATTCAAAGCCCATGTTTTGGGTGGTCTTTGTGAGAAAGACTTGATGAATTTACCGAATCATGGTTGAATACTTATTCTTAATAAGTTCATAACACAAGTATGAATGTGTTGTCCTATTGAGAAGGACAAGATGAACTTACCGCCAGAAAGGTTGAGTTTTAAGAAACTCTTAATGAAATTTAAAATGATCCTATTGAGAAGGACATTTTGAATTCACCGACAATGAGGTTGAATATTTATTCTTAATGATTTCTTATCCCAAGACTGGGTGGTTCATTTTAAATGGACTTAAAGAAATCACCATAAGTCTATAAGAGGTTGAGCCATTACAAATGGTTCTTAATTATTTCATAGCCCAGATTCAGGGTGGTTTATATTGAGATAAACTTGATGAAATAACCTATGTAAGTGAGAAGGATTAGCCACCTTCTATGAAAAACGTTGGGCCGTTTTTCTAAAACACTTACTAGAATCCTGAGGGTAAGATGGCCAAATATACACTTGTGTATATATATATCTTACACATCGAGAACTTCAGTGGATGAAGGAGTTAGTTGTGTGTTATGAGTTTACCCCTATCTTAGAAAGTTCAAGACTAGTTTCACTTATCTAAGAGAAGGATCGCTCATTATCACTATGTACTAGTTCAAGATACGTTCACTAGTGCTTAAGCAACTAATTCCGCTACTGCTCGTCTGAGGAGGTTTGTGTTTGAGATACAGATGAATTCTTTCGCATTAGTGGGGGAATGTTGGTAATGCTTCAAGAGTTACCAAAGCTATATCCCACATTGGTTGGGAAAATAGCTAGGGAAGGGTATTTATACCCATGCTTCCTCCCTCCCTTGTTGAGTGGGAAAGAACAAGGGAAGATCTCGCGCGCCGCCGCCGCCGCCGCCGTCCAGTTCGGTTCGGTTAACACATGTCTTAGACACGTACGCGCACGTAAATATTTTTTTTTGGAGAATAGTGAACAGTGAAACGGCCGTTGAACAGTGAAACGACCGTTGAACAGTGAACAGTGAAACGGCCGTTGCACAGTAAAACGGCCGTTGCACAGTGACATCCGGCCTATAAAAAGAGGTGCTTCATACACCATTTGTATCATCCGAAAAACACATCAAAAACTCTCTTGTTTTCCTCCATTGTTCGAGCATCATTTGAGCAGTACCACTGTTGTTCACTCCTGACTCGAGTGTACGATTCTTGGAGCGTCCGTGTGCACCTCGGGGGACATTCTGCCTGTGAAGCGACTACACTGTTCGGGGCAGTTTTGTTTCTAAGGCAGTGGCCATCATACCACGACACGGTTCACATCTTTTATTACCGTTGTTTTATATTTTCCAGTCAGTGCTAACAGCCAGTTTTGCAGTCTATTTTACCAAGATCTGAAATTTTAAATATCCAAAATTTTTTGATAGGTAATTTATCGATTCGTATACGATCTAAAATTTTGGGATATCTGATTTTTGGATATCTGAACATTTCGGATCAGATACTCAAATATTCGAATTTATAACTTGATTTAATTATTTTTTAATTTGCCGGTCCTTTCCATAAAAATTTTAGGTTTTGAATATAAAAATCAGCAAATTATTGAATATAACAAGATTTGTATTCACAGAAATTTTGTTATATTCGATATTTTTACTTGTTATATATATATATAAAAAGTTGAATTTTAAGATATCGGATAATCGGATATCCGATCCGAATGTGAAATAACTATCCGTATCTGATTCAAAATTTTCGGACATCCGATCTAAATAATCCAAAAAATAAAAAAATGGATCAAATATCCGAAAATTCGAATCGAAATAACGGATAAACGGAACGGATCTTTTTGCACACCCCTACATTGTACTGGTTTTATCATTTATGGGATTGGTCTGTCATTATAGACCATATTTTTTTAACTTACCACGTTCACCCATCCATATTTTCTTTCTTCGTAAACACAATTGTGAGGGAAACTTGTTTGTGCCTTTTTTTTCTTCTTCTCAATTATGATTGTATAGCCCAAAAGTTTCAACGGATTTCAAAGGCACATGTGAATATATTTTTTTTTCAGACAAAGTGATTCATCACAGCTAATGCTTGTTCACGACTTTTCAGCCTGTCACTTCTTGTCAATGTAACTTTCCCACTTTTACTATCTATGTTTGACGATTGAAACCGGGGCCGAGAATATAATTAAATGCATATAATTTTTGTCAAATGTAGAATAAAATTCCGAGGTCTTAACATGAGCTTTGTCTTTTTTATGACAGTCCAGATTATTCGAAAGGGCATCAATTTTCAACGTTCTTAATTTTGTCTGTAGCGTTTTTTTATTAAATAGAGATTATATTTTATATTAAATTTTAAATTTATATAAAATAAAATAATATAGACATCCTTAATCACTAGGTCAATCAGTGGATCTCTCGTCCGTAGCGTTATTTAGTGTTACCTAGACGCAAGTTAAATCAGCCATTACCTTATTTGACAATATTAAATAGAAAACGTAAGTGTGTTCCTTTATGTGTAGAATAGGCCAAAAGCCCAATGTAGCACATACCTTTTTTTTCCCATACTTATCCATAAAATATATAAATATAAAACCCAAGCTCGAGTGAAGAAAGGGCCTAAATTGATACTTAGTGGACCTTCTTCTTTGGATCATGCAAAAGTTGAAGCTCACTAGGACATATAGGCTTGCCTTAATAATGGCGATAGGGCTCAAATAAACTGTTATTGGGATATTAAATTATTAATGCCCTTAGCCCTAGAGGCATAGGCCCAAAAATCCAAGTCTCAAATACCCTTTTCACTGCAATGGACAAAATACGTTAATGTTAAAAAAAGTTTATGGATTCCCGCAAAAGATCCGATTAAAAAAGAGGATGATATTCATCATAAGAGATCAGGGTTCAAATCACTTTGTTTACAATATGTGTATGTTTTGTTGAACGGTTAAGAATATGTATGAACAAATATTATCTTTTAAATCACCTTTAGACTATTCAAAAAAAAATCTCGTACTATGATTTTATATTTTCATATATATTTTTAAAGAATTGAATCGGTAAGATAAGATATAATTGCACTCTTAAAAACCAATATCAACTGACAAAATGATGAAAAACATCAGTGCTCTAGCTTGCATATGCTTTTCATTTGATGAAAAACTGTACATATCATTTATTTTATGTTTGGTTTTTAACCTCCAGCTTCAACTACCCAGATAAGAACAATTAAGATACCAAGCAAGTACATTAATGTATGCATGCGTTCTTGTTTCCTTCTTCAACTCGACAGTGTGGGGCCTCAGTTCTTAATACTGTCCATCGTCCGTCCACTGTTGTGTTGTTACAACATAAAATCATGATGTGTTTTAAATACTTACGTCCTTGCCCTGGTTTAATAAATATGTTAGAAAATAGCATTTACTTGCTTCTTTAGTTGTATTCCTTAGGAAAAGAAAGGTGTAATTTATATGCCAATGGGAGGCTTATATTCCTTAGAAACTTCTCTTTGAACCCTTAACGAACAAGTAAAAATGGAATTCGTATGATTGCCACAATCAATTAAGCATTGGCTATAAGGCATTCAACATATGTAGGAAAGCAAAGGAGAGAAAAAGTGGCAATTTTCTTACCGAAAGCTGAATCAGCCAATTAGCCAGAAAGGAATATAAATGGTGGCTGCCACATGAAGAAAAGCAACGCTCGGATTGGATTTTACTTGAAAATGACGCAATGCGTCAAAAAGGGTCTCCAAAGTAAATTACAATAAAAGATCATAACCAACCAACTTATGACAATGAAAGTTGGTTTGGGGAAATATGAGTTGCCGTTGGGGCTGGTCGGTTGGGTTTTATTGTCTTTCCTTCTCTCAACTAAATTCCAACTGTACCAACCCTTTTTGCTTTTTATCCCTTGCCCTACACCTATAATATTCCAAGCAATGTAAGAAACCATATCTAATTATTTAGGTTGTAAGAATCAGTTACCCTATCATCAAACTGTTGGATGTTACGTTGCACTTTAACCATGTTTTGTCAAGTAGCCATTGCATTAACTAATTCAAACATATAAAAAACAATATACTTTGCTTCACACTTTCGAATGCTAATGAGTAAAAAAAAACTGCAAGCAAAGTGCGAATAGCATCATGATTTCGTTCGTGAACTCTAGACGTTTACCTTTGTTTTAAATAATCCAAAACCTAAATTTAATATTCAATGGATAACCTAAACTAGTTCCTAAACAACTGATATATAAGTGTAGTCGGAGATGAACATAGGGGTGGTACTGGAAGGGTAGTCGCACCCACCAAAATTTTAAATTTTTCTATAGTTTGGATATTTCCTTTATATTTTCTATTGATAATTTAATGTCAGACCCTTATATTTCTAATATAATTTTCTAATAGTTTGCACTCCTTATATAAAATATTGCGTCCGTGTAACTAATTAGCAGCTCAATGAAAGTAGTGTGGATTAGTTTAATGTAGAAGTTAATGTAATTAATTAGTGTTAAAATGTTTTCAAAGCTAGGAATACGGCATTAGCAAAGGACCTCATTGCGCCAACTAGCACCGCAGTCTAAGCATGCGGCTCATGTGAGTATACGACAGTATGACAAGCAACCCGCCGCCCAAGCTTTTAATCCAACATCCTTTTGCCACGTGGAAATCCCTGGTTTATAGATGGAAAGAACGGCGGCCGCTCATTGGCCACAAAACAAAACATGCTGTTAAGAAGGCATTCATTTCTTTTGCATTAGAGCCGAACCTTTACCAAACTAAAGCCTCCAAATTTTGCATATAAATGCTTAGTGGTTAGTACCCACAACTCACCAAACCATCCAAATTCTCCAGCTGAACTTTCAATCTCCACATTCCTTTCTAAGCTTAATGGATTGGACCCGTGGCAGAACCATTGGCCGCGGCTCCACCGCCACCGTTTCTATTGCAACCGTTGACCAGTCCGGTCACGTATTTGCTGTTAAGTCCTCTGAGCTATCGCAGTCGGAATCTCTTAGAAAGGAACAGAGCATTTTGTCTACGTTAAGCTGCCCTCAAGTTGTAGCATATAAAGGGTGTGACGTTTCAACCGAGAATGGTAAGCTTCTGTACAATCTTTTCCTGGAATATGCCCCCAGCGGCACCGTCACGGATGCAATTCACAGGCACGGTGGTTGTCTTGAGGAGGGTATGGTCCGGTCCTACACTCGTGGGATTTTACTCGGCCTTGAATTCCTGCACTCTCGAGGAATAGTGCATTGTGACATCAAGGGGCAGAACATACTGGTTACCGATGATGGGGTGAAAATCGCTGACTTGGGTTGCGCTAGGCGAGCTGATGGGGCGTCGAGTACCGCTTGGTCGGTTGCTGGTACCCCTGTTTATATGGCGCCAGAGGTGGCGCGTGGCGAGCAACAAGGATTCCCAGCTGACGTGTGGGCACTTGGATGTACGGTCATCGAGATGGTTACCGGACGAGCACCGTGGGCAGATGTTCGTGACCTTGTTTCTGCACTGTACAGAATCGGATTCTCAAATGATGTGCCGGAAATACCAATCAATATTTCGAAGCAGGCAAGGGATTTCTTAAGCAAGTGTTTGAGGAGAGACCCCGCCGAGAGATGGTCAGCAACGCAGCTTCTTTCCCACGATTTCTTGAAGGAATCGAAGTTTCCAGTGAAGGAAACTGGCGGTTCTAAACTGGAGACACCCAACAACGTACTGCACCCACACTTGTGGGACTCCATGGAAGAGTCGGAGACAATTGAGATTCCTTCCAAGTCCAGCAAGTCTTTAATGGAAAGGATCCGACAATTGGGTGAAGACAATCTTGTTTTGTCTTTAAAATTACCCAGTTGGGAATACGATGAAAATTGGGTGACAGTAAGAAGCAATGGCAATTTGGAAGTAGAAATGCTACCTAACAGTAACGAACAGGACCATAATCGTTTACATGTGGATGAATCTACAAGTAGTAGTGGAGGAAACATGAGTAGGATGAGCGAGGATTATGAAATAGTAGTTGATTACTATCTCATAAAGATTAGTGGGCAAAATTGTTTAACCACTAACAGCGAGAGCGTTGAGAGTAGATATAATTCATGTTCATTTACAGCATGTAAATGTATAATTTACATCTTCTGTATGAATCTATATTACTCTAATGATAAGTATTTTCTTAGTCCATTTGCTAGTGCTTTGCAGTCTTTTTTTAATTACAGCCTCTCTCGATGAATATGTTACGTTTTCGGAAAGTTATTATTATTATTATTATTATTATTATGTCCATATGATCAAACACTTGTGACTTGAGTTTCCCATTGCTGACTTTGAAGGTCAATAACGAGTAACTAAACTTGGAACAGACAATCGCATCGGGACCAAAGTCTTTTGTCTTATCTCTTGCTTAACATATTAGACCAAGTCTCAGAAGAACACCCTGAAACTGCCAAAAACAGATGTATTATGAAGAAACCAAAACCACATTCAACCAATATAGCATTACATATTTATGGTAATTTAGTAAAAAAAATCATGTTGTACACTATAATTTTAATTCCATCTTTATGGAGTCATGAAGAATCCTGGGATTTCTCATGCTAGCTGAAGTTATTCTTGCATTCCCAATTTTTAATACAGAGACCTCATGTGCATCTCAAATCCCCAGTTCCAGTCTTCTCATTTTTGTGGCTGGCTTTCATGTTTTAATACATGAATGTCCCAAAATTGGACACAGGGAATTGTTTCCTAACAAATGGAATAATATTAGGACACGATCATCATCCTGCCATTTCAATTCAGGATTCTGGGGCATGCATATTATCTAGTACTGGCACGTAAGGCTGCGTAGAAATTTTAAATTGTTTAGCTAATCACTGAACGTCAAGGAAACGAGACATAACATCACCAATCAATTCATATGGTTGCCAAGAAAAAGTTTCAAACTACATAAAATGAGCTTATGATATAGAATGTCATATGATATATTATTCAATCAATCCAAGCGCGAGGAAGGTTTCCAATCATTCAGTTACTCTTGGGCAGTGCAGCCTTGGACAGTGTCATAGATCTTGCTCGTAGGTTCAGAAATATTCCCCTGAAAGATGAAGTTCAAATGAATAAAGATCACCTTGTTAGTAAATTTATATATTTCAAAGGGATAGAATAAAGAGGGAAAGAAGAAAAGCATTTACCAGCAAAATGCAACAAGGCTGCCAAAAATGACACGGAACTGCAATGGCACGTATCGGTGATTTACCCATCCCACAACAGGCCAGAACTGCAATTTCATTCAGGTAGGTTCTAAGGTATATATGTACGGGACTACGGGCAGAGGGCTCCTCTTTTTCACATCAATATATATAAACCATAACTCTATTAGTACTCAGAAGGGGAAATAGAGTGATACCGTCCATGCAGTCATCTGTACTTTGGGATACTGCTGCTTGATTGTTGATTTCACATGCTTCCAGGGTCTTCCTGCATTTAAATTTACATTTAAACTAACACAAAAGAAGCAATGAAACTAAATCGTGTTCAATTTCCTTTCTTCAAAATTAAATATTAACTAATACTTTGTCACATAGCTTTTGTTTTTAGCAAGATTCACCTCAAATATTAAACTATCATCAACTTAAGTTATTTCCAAGAAATAATTTAAACTCGGTCTTTTTGCTTGCCGAGAATATGTGCATAACCTAACACCACTTATCCTCAACAACCACCCCTAAGTAAATCATGTTCAATTGCCTTTCTTTAAAATTAAACATTAAATACTTTGTCATGCAGCTTTCGTTTTTAGCAAGATCACAGCACAAATATTAAACTATCATAAAATTAAGTAATTTCCAGGAGATCATTTAGATTTAACCTCTTTCCTTGCCAAGAATATGTGCATAACCTAACACCGCTTACCCTCAACAACGACCCCATAGTAAATCATGAAAAGCAAGTTGTTGCAAGGAGAACTAGTCAACTGTTCCAGCACCACCTGATACAATTTTAGTCAACATTAGCCACTTTTCCTAGGGTTATTATCAAGAGGAATCAAGTTGATAGATTGAATTCGATATGATCTCGAATTCGAGTCAATAGAATTTGAAACCTGGTTTTATTGGATAACTGGAGAAATAAAATGAGTGTGTAACATACCTTCTTGACAACAGTTTTGGAGTCTCTCTTCCCCTTGAAAATTTTATCCAGCAACATGTACATGTAATGTCCAAATGGCCCTAGATAAGCAAATCCAAAGAGCTGCATATGGCAATGGCAGTGTTAGATGATAGCAAATACATATTTTTCCCTTCTGGTGAATTCATAACATCACAAAGTCAACCCTACTTCTCAATACCAACTCTTTGGTGCTACACAAATAAATTCCCAATTACAATACAATTTTACCCAAATTTCCTGAAACACCTCTTAAGGCTCAACATAACTGTGGATCCAATTCACAATTCACAATTCACTCATTTATATTAACCAATGTTCTAAACATCGCAACACTAAGGTCAACTCGGTTCGTACCCATCAGTTCAATCGGTTAAATCGCGTGCTCAAAAGAGGGAGAAATAAAAGAAAAGGAGAGGATCTTTTACCATTTTGAGAAGAATCCGTCTCAGCTGAAGTTTGGGTATTCCAGAAAGCTTCTGAGAAACAGTGTCACTGATCCCTGACAAAACCGCAGCCGTAATTGCCTGCACCAAATTTCCTCAGTTCTGTTCAATCTCATATTTTCCAGAAATCCCAAAAAAATAAATAAAAATTGAAACAAAACAAGAAACCTTAGTTCTCAAAGGGTGATGTTGAAGCTGGAACAAGTATTTCTGCAATCCCTTCTTTGCTACCGAACCCATTTGTTCTTTGCTGCTGATTACTTTCCCTCTGACTGTTTCTCAGTTGTGTTTTCAGCAGAGAAAAAGTGGTACTATTTTATAACGTAAAAAAACCCAATAATTGCGCACGAGACTACCTACTCTATATAGTACTAGTGTGAGTTAATCAAACGGCTCAGTATTTTACTTCGCATATCCGGTATCCCCATTTTGTCCTTCAGCTTTTGGGGCTGTGTTTGGTTCGATGTTTTTTAGGGACGACCAGGATCAAATTTGGAATATCGGAAGGTCAATGAATATCCAAAGTTTTATGACACATATTTTATTTAGGTTTAAGGGATAGGAAACTCTTCAACTTTAAAAAAAACAATTAAGCCCTAATTTTTTTAGTTAATTACGCCTTTGAACCAAAAGGTAAATCAATTAAATCTTTTAATTAATTTTTTTAAAAATATTGGCAGTTTCTTGATATGTTTGTATAATACATGATGTCAATGATTCCCCTTAGACATTTTCAAAAATTTTATATTTTATTTAATTTTTTAAAAGATCAAAAAGTTATAAAAGCTTTATAAAATTTATAAAAAAATATTTTTTTAAAAAAAATTGTAAGTGCAACATGATAGAATTGTAGTGTATTATGTGCTAATAATATCTAAAGAAAAAGGTATCAAAATTTAATGATTAAAATTGGTCAAATGTTTAAATGATTAAATTTATTTGTTCAAGGGTTTATTTAGATGTAAAAAATTTAGGGGCTTAATCAATTTATTTGTTCAAAGTTGATTAAATATGGTTCACTTAAGATGAATATTATCATCTTTTCTATTGGGTCACTCGTTTTTATAATACTTTTAATCTGACCAACCTAGCTACATGCCTAAATTAAAAACAGGCCCACAATTATAGATAAATATTATCATCTTTTCTATTGAGGTCGTTAATTTTATGATACTTTTAATCTGACCTAAATTAAAAGTAAATCTGTAATTATAAATAATATCATATTTTTTTCATTGAGAACACACAATTTATGATACTTTTAACCTGAGCGGCCTACCTATCTACCTAATTTAAAAGCAGGCCCACAATTCTAAATGAATTGATTGTTAATTTGTTATGCTGTTCGCCTATTGCTTTCAAGTATAAGCATTAGGATCTTCCAGCTTGTATTTAACTCGAATGGAATCCACAAGGGAAGTGATTTTTAAGCATAACCAGATTTTTTATGTGGCAAATGACAGTGTTTTGTAATTTCTTAATCCTTTTACGATGTTTGTTTTAAAGTTCCAGACTTTTGAAGGATATTTTGATCAAGTATACTTAATTTTATGTCCTTCTATATATTACAATTATAACAATATTAAATCAAACTAAAATTTGATTGACTTTTATGATGAGTCACGTCGATGTACCCTATGACGCAGCACAAAAATTATCCAATGATATTTTAAGAGATTTATATACAATGAACGAATCAAAGTGAAAAGGTGAATAATTACCTGTTTAAAATATGAAATTCTAAAATTGGAGAAGACAAAGATCCAATCACGATTCCACAATGTCGATTCCTAAGCCGCAACAATAACACTCCAACCTCTTTTTAGTTCACTCAGTTAGAACGAACAAATAAAACTCTCTAAACTATTTAGAGGGTTCTACAAAAAAAACATTAATTATTTTTTTT
This sequence comes from Hibiscus trionum, assembly GCA_030270665.1. NCBI lineage: Eukaryota > Viridiplantae > Streptophyta > Magnoliopsida > Malvales > Malvaceae > Hibiscus > Hibiscus trionum. The sequence continues at coordinate 21,995,817 of BSYR01000024.1, forward strand.
GGTTAAAGCGAAAAACATTAGATTTAATCTTTATATAGCCTTTGTAATTCTAATTCAACTCATACTAGGATTTTAATATATATATATATATATATATTAATATTTATAATTCTAATTTAACTTAACTAGGATTTCAATATATATATATATATAATTCTAATTTAACTTAATTAAGATTTCAATATATATATATACTAATATATATTAATATATTTAATTCTAATTAACTTTAATTAAGATTTTAGTATATATATATATATTAATATTTATAATTCTAATTTAACTTAATTAGGATTTTAATATATATATATATATTAATATATTTAATTCCAATTCAACTTTAATTAAAATTTTAATTTATATATATATAAATTTAAATCGAAATATATTATTTATATATTAAAAGAGTTATAATTACAATATTTATTTTTTTAATATTTATCTAATAGTTTTTTTTAATATAATATTTATCTAATAGTTAAATTATATATAACAAATATACATTAATTTAACTAAATTCGTGTACAACAAATTTGTACATATATAATTCGTTTAATATCTACTCGTTTTAACTGTGTGTATGACTTTGTAGGTTATTGTAACGTTAGTAATAAATATTAGAACAATACAAACAATGAGTGACATCTAGCAATATGTCATTGTCACCTAAGTTACAAGTAGTCATGATTCGACATAACCTCTTCGTGATTAATTCTTTTATGTATTACATCCGTTTGTCCTTTATATCTAGATTAGACACAAGTCATGGAATAGTCATACTTGTATAGTCCAACTAATATTTCTTGATATTTTGAGTAGATTATTATAAACAAATCATTTATGATATCTCATATCATCTTATTTGAGCATGGTCATACATTTTAGTCTCACTCAATCAAGTGGCCTTAGACATCGTTCATATTATGTATGAATGACAAATCACATCTTAATCAACCATAGCTCACTGCATAGATTATGACATATCCGATATCATCTTTATAGTATAATCAGTTACGACAAATGTTTGACTGTATCAAAATATGTGAATCACAATGTTGAAATAATGATGATCTCAAGTATGATGATCATACATGTAGTTATCACTATGAGCAATGTTGTGGCTATCGCATAATAATTCAAGAAACATGCTCATAGCAGGTCAGTCCAATATGTCGTTCTCTAGCACGTACCTATGTATTAATTTTGACATCTCTATGTCAATGACAACACTTTGTCATCAATCAACTACAAATTAATCTTAATTCATTATTGTTGTTCGTGCCCACAATAATACTTTTTTTATTATATGGCCACAATAATACTTGACTAAGGACAAAAAATAACTATATTATTCTAAAAATTTTATTATAGTTAAAATTATAACGATAACATCTCTATACTAATAAATAAGGTAAAATAAATATATTATTTACAAATATTTTATAATTGTTCTTTAAGAATACTCTAATATTTTATACATAAATTATTACAACATTAAACCATATTAAATATGTTCACAAAATATTATAAACTTGTAACAATTTATATATCTTTCATGACATATCATTTACCTTAATTTTACCCTAAATTAAATTCATAGAACCTACGTTTTAGAAGAACCAACCTCAAAAGTCAAATCAGCAAAAAAATTTACAACCTTGCTTTCATATAGCATATAGCCATCAAGCTCCCAGTTGGAATATAAACAAATCAGATATTAATTTAAAATGATTATAAAATAAAACCTTGATTTGTATTATAGTGAAATTTTATTTTTAATCTTTCTTTTATTATTTCAATTAGTTTGATACTTTGATCTATAAATTTTTATTGTCTATCATTTTAGTTCTTTGTCATTAATCATTATATAAAATGAAGTGGCCTAATGAGAGACTGATATGTATGAAAAAATTAAAACAAAATCATAAAAATCATATTCTTATAAAAATATATAAAAATAGAATTTATTTTTAGAAATCACATATTTTATAAACTATATTTATTTTAATTTATTTTTAAAAAAATAATTATTCATAAAAGCATCCAATTAAGAAAAAAACACAAGGCTTTAAAACAGGTTCTCTTTTAGAGTTTTCAAGAAAAAAAAAGAATTTTTAACTATTCTTTTTTTAAAAATAAGCATTTTGTTTTTTTTAATAAATGATTTGGAAAAAATTAGAATTTGATATTTTTAAATAATCGATTTTATTCGAATTATTACAAAATAATTACTAAATTTGTCGAACTATTATAAAATAATTATTATTATTTTTCAAAAAATATTTATAATATTGTCGAAGTTATTTTGTATCGATTCCTTAAATTAAATAATTATTTTATAAAAATTAAAAGTTTGTCAACTAAAAATATCATTTTAGCATAGTTAAATGAAATCTCATATTAATTCTCGCTGAGAAATTAACCTATTAAAACTAGATGTACGATGTAAATCGGTCCAAATTAATTATGGTGAAGAAATATGATACTCTTTATGCTATATACAAACAAAGGACTAAACCGGGGTATCAACTAATCTCATTCAAAAGATATGAAAAAAAGAAGAAAGTTGGAATAGTGTTATTTTGTTAGACGGTTTCCAAATCTTGCTTCAGGTTTAGTTTTCTTTTTCTGCGAACGTAAAATATATATTATTTTACAATGATTTAATATATTCAGAACCCAAATGGGAAATAATCTAAAGCGAGTTGGTCAGCCAAAGAACCCTAGTCAATTCAATCACTCAGTCAACATTTTCCAACATGACTTGATCTCTTCAAATCTATTAATCCTTGCCTTGTTCGTTGCTATATATAAAGTCCCCCCACCTTTCATTTCATCCATAACAACTGCAAACAAATCTTTCATTTCTTTGCTCAAACCACAAATCTTTTAAAACTTATTTCCAATACAAATTCATAAACAGAAGAGTCTTGAAGCACAAAAGCCCTCACATGGCTTCTTTACAAGCTTCTTCTAATTTTCTACTCTCTTCGTCTTCCTCTTCAAAGCAAATCTATGCCGCTCTATCTGTGCCAAAGCTTCCATCCATTGGGTTTTCGGTCCCAAAAGTACCAACCAAAGGGTTGTCTCTGGAATTGAATACTAGGGATGTGTTCACCAACAAAATTCCATTTGAAAAGAATCTCGTTACTTCACCATTTGTTCAAGAAACCTCATCTGTTTCAATGGCTACCTTACAACTTTATGCTATCTTAGAGTCCATTGCCGACAGAGTGGAGATGCACAACAACGTCGGCCAACAACGGGACAACTGGAACACCCTTCTTCTTAACTCCATCAACATGACCACACTCACCGCCGCTACCATGGCTGGTTTTACGGCAACCGGCGTCCATGGGGATTCTGTTTTGGGTTTGAAGTTGGCGTCCACTCTCTTGTTCTCTGCAGCCACGGGAATGTTGGTTTTGATGAACAAAATCCAACCCTCACAACTCGTGGAGGAGCAACGTAATGCGACGAGATTGTTTAAGCAGCTTCAGGGACAAATAGAAACCCTAGTTGCTATTGGCTCGCCAAGCAAAGAAGACGTGAAAGATGCTATGGAGAAAGTCTTGGCACTTGATAAAGCTTACCCTCTTCCCTTGCTAGGTGTAATGCTTGAAAAATTCCCAGAAAGTTTAGAGCCTGCTGTTTGGTGGCCTAAGAAGACCCGGTCTCAGAAAACCAACAAAGATAAACACTTGAAGGGAAAGGTAGAGAGCAACGGATGGACCGAGGAGCTGGAAATGGAAATGAGAGAAGTGGTTGAGGTGATTAAGAGAAAAGATAGTGAAGACTACGAGAAACTGGGCAACAAGGCATTGAAGATGAACAAAGTTTTAGCTGCCTCAGGTCCATTACTAACTGGAATTGCAGCCGTAGGATCTGCCTTCATGGATTCCTCCAATGGACCATGGGCAGCAATCATGGCAGCTGTTGCAGGAGCTTTAGCTTCGGCGGTTAACACTTTGGAGCACGGTGGCCAAGTTGGTATGGTGTTTGAGATGTATAGAAACAACGCCGGCTTCTTCAAACATGTGCAGGAATCAATCGAATCAACTCTCAACGAAAGTGATTTGGATAAAAGAGAAAACGGGGAGTTGTTCGAAATGAAGGTGGCATTGCAATTGGGAAGAAGCTTATCGCAGCTGAGAGATGTAGCCAGAAAGTCCAGTTATTCTGGAATAGAAGGGAGCCCCATTGATGAATTCGCAAGCAAGCTGTTTTAATTTAGAGATTCATGGTGATGACTACATGTGCATATGTACAAGGATTATTCTTTGATTCTTTCATTCATTTAATTAACCACTGCTAATAGTTTTGTAAAGATGATACAGTTCAACTATGGAAATATCATGCATAGAAATCAATGTCAATGTGTATCTTTTCTTTAAAGTTGAGTATCTGTTTGTTGTGTTGTAATCTGTTTGATTTTCTTTAGAAAACAAAAGAGAAAGAATTGGATGTGGTCCATGTGGACATTTTGACTTTTTCCAGCCCTTTTTTTTAGCATAAGAAGTATTCAACATTATATGCTTGGTATGCTCTTTTTGCATATTCATCTAAGAAAACATTATATGCTTGGGGAGTGGGTCGATTAGTTATTAGGGTATAAAATTTAAGGTCAAGTGGGCTAACTGGTCTGCTTTTCGTCGGAGTTCCCGTGAGAATCAACTGGTTGATATTTGATAGTGTACTGCTTGATACACGAGGAATCTGATTTTCGCTTGCAGATATAGCTTGGTTGTGGCTAGAACCGGCAATGGGGTGAAACGGGTGAGAATTGTATCGTTTTATCTTCATCTCTCTTTTTATGAATTCTTAGTTTTATTAAATAAAAATATAACAAAAGTTTATAATTTAATAAAAAAAAGAGTTTACAAAATCCAAAATAAACTAACCACGCTAATCAATTATTTCTTCTAAAATAATCAAACAACAAAAGCTAACCGTTGAATAATGAAAATACAATCATACCATCGGTAGTGGAAGTTGACGAAAGAGTTCGGCTGGATTAATTTAAAATTTTTAAAAACTTTAAAATGTTTAATTTATAATTTTCAAATAGTTCGGGGTTTAACTAATTTTCAAATAATTTTAAAACTTAATAAAAATTTAAAAAAAGTTTAAAGGATTTAAATTAAATTTTTTAAAAATTTTGAGGGGCAAATTCTCATTTTCCAATTTTTTGTTGGGATCATGCTCATGGCACACTAATCTTCATTGCTCCATGAGGTTTTGATCGAGATTTTTACAGATAATTTTTGGTAAAATATTAAGTTCAACCTTTGAACTACACTCAACTTTACTTTTGATTTCTATTTTTATTTTTTTTATTTTGATACCTACATTATTTTTTTCTTAGGTTTGACCTAAAATGTTAACATGATAAAAAAATAAGTAGTGTCAGTAAAATATAACACATCATATTCTACCTATGCATATATATCATGATCTTAAACGACATCATTCGACACATGTCACGTTTTTATTTTTTAATATTTTAAGTGTTTTCTTAATATATATTTTTGGATGAACATATTCATATATAGGTTGTTATTTTAGTCTATATAGTATTTTCGCATTAATTTGGACCTTGAAGTAGTCGAATTATATTACGGATTGCCCAATGGCTGAAGGAAGCTAACGTTAACCGTTACAGTGCTAACGTGACAGTTTACGATACTGGCGTGGCAGTCCACATGTAAAGATGATGTGACAGATGGGCAAAATTGATTTTTTCGAGCGAGTTTGAGGGTAAAAATAAATTTCTATTGAGTGCAAGGGCAAAAATATGAGTAAGAAAATATTAAAATTACATAAAGATTAATAAAACATATAAAAATATATTTTATTAATATATGAGTAAAAATAAAATAAAATTATACAAAATTAAGTAAAAATTATAAAATTAAAATATCATAAGCTAATAAATTATTCAATAATTAAATTTTGAAAATATTTATAATGTATTAAAAATTATGAAAACTTTCGTCAAAAAAGTTTGGACAATTTTGGTTTTATTTCTTTTAAAAAATATAAGGGAAAATGACTCTTAAAATAAGGTTAATGTGATTCTCTCAACCGAACAAAAATCCTCTATCCTTTTTAGTGGCCCCTATCTATGCTCCAATATTAAAAAAATTAAATTTTATAATGTAACTCTAATTTCTAAATTCCAAACCCTAAAATCTAAATAATTTATTTGATTAATTAAATTTATACACATACTTGTATGTTTCATAATCACTTTATACTGATAAAATTTTCAATTAGGGTTTAGGATTTAAAGTTTGTGATTTAGAGTGTAAGATTTAAAAATTAAGGTTATAGTGTAAAGTTTATTTCTAAGTTTTGATTTTTGAATAATTTATAATTTAATAGGTTCTGATATTTTAATTTTATAATTTCTATTTTTTTAAATATTTTTTTTAATCATATATTAATACAAAATTTAATTTTTTATCATTTTAGTATTTTCTTAAATTCGTATTTTTTTACCTAAAATCAATTTTGTCCTCGTACTCAACCAAAAAAATTAATTTTTTCCCTCAAACTTGGTCATAAAATCAATTTTACCCATTTGTCATGTCATCTTCGCATGTGGACTACCATGTCATCACACGTGGACTACACATCAGCATCGTTGACCGCCACGTTAGTACCGTAACGATCAATGTTGGTTTCCGTTAGTCAAGGGGAAAACAATGATACAAATCGACTAGTTCAGTGGAATATTAATGCAAAAACATCATATGGGCGAAAATATAAATTAGAACTACTATAGGAGCAAAAGTAACCCTTAAGCCTAAAAATATATATATCTAATTCTCTATTGCCTTCTTATTTTCATTTGTGTTTATTTTGTATTTTTTGTTTATAAATAAATTATGTTTTTGTTCATTGTAATTTTGGGTTCGACCTTGTTTTGTTTCTATTGAATAAAATAAATTTACATTAGTTTTGATTCATATAATATTTGTATATATTAGGTACAATTTTTATTTATTTTATATAATATTAAAATAAATATCTTACTTTTAAATTCGTGAAAACAAAAACTTTGTAACAATATTTCTTAGGAAAATTCTACAACGTGCGACGAACACCGCTGAACATTACTAACGCTGAACACCGTTGAACATTATTAAATTGATTAATAAAGATTAAAAATTTAAAGGACTCAACGTACAATTATAAATTATTTAAAGTAAAATTTCAATTAAATTATTTTCTACATATATTATATTTTTAATTTTTTAAAATAATTGGATCAAATATCAACCTTAGTCCTTAGTCAATTTAAAAAATAAAAACCCTAAACTAAAAACTAAAAACCCAAAACACTAAATCTCAACCATAATCTATAAATATAAAACCCTAAACCCTAAACCATAAATTTAAAAGTCAAAACCCTAAATCTTAAATTTGAAAATATCAATGTTTGCTAAATTTGAGAAATCAAATGCTACCATAGAAAGAAAATCGAGAGAAAGAAAGCAATAAAGTCCGACTATGGTTAACAAAATGCGTATTTTCAAAAATGAAATTCTACTTACACAACATATAATGCTATATTTGTCAACACATTCAAGAACAGAAAAATAAAATAGTTATCGATACTTCGATTTGAAGTTATCGATTCAAGATGAAGAACCAGGGTATATATCATGCTAAAATTGTGACATGTTAAGATGTAAAAAGAATAGAGTAAAATGTTTAACATACTTTGATATTATTTGGAACTAAGAAGTACATTGACTAGTACAAAGTAGCTCCAAGGAAAGTAAAAGATTCACATGACCTAGTCTAACGGTGATTGACCAAGTTCAGCACAATATTAAATACCCAACAAAAAACAATGGAAAAAGCATGTACAAAAGAGTAGTTCAAGACTAAAAATTTTATCACCACAAACCCAACCAAGCATTTAGAATTTCAATTTTATGCTCACAGGTACGTTAGAAAAGTTTTTCATTACTATCACAGAATAGATTTAATTGTAATGTAAACTAGTTCAAGTTAAATGTATCCGCTCCAACTAACAAAAACTGTTGACATAAGTAGGCTTCCCACTAGATAATTTTAGGGTTTAGGGTTTAGGATTTTATGTTTAGGGTTTAAGTTTTTTATTTTTTAAATTGACTAAGGTTAATATTTGATCCAATTATTAAGAAAATTAAAAAAATATAATATGTATGGAAAATAATTTAAACAAAATTTTATTTTAAATAATTTATAATTATATGTTGAGTACTTGATATTTTTAATCTTTATTAATTAATTTAATGATGTTCAGCAATGTTCATCGCTAGTGGTATTTAGCGGTATTCATCGGACATAGTAGATTCGTCCTATTTCTTATTTTAAAAAAACTGATGTAAATAGGTCAGTTTGGATTTATTTTAAAAAAAAATGGCCAAAATCCTACATAGCACAAGAAATAATATAATACTTTTACCCAAAACACTTGACTTTTTTGTAATTTACACAAGTATCTTGTAAATCATTCTGAATTTTATTGATCTAAGATGGCGGAAGAATTGTTTCATGTTTGACCGCAGAGTACAAGCTGCCTGCCATGTCATGCCAAACATGAGTTGAATCCTTCAGAGTCGGACGCCAACGCAACGAGTTGTTTACCAAGACCAAACCAACTCAGGAAATCATCTTCAGCATGAAAAGGTTTGATTTAGCCCAATTCTTCCCACTTTTAAAATTTAGTCAATTCACTTTTATTTCAAGGAATTTAATTTCTCTATTTTCCACTTATTTGATTTGATAATCTATAAATATATTTAAATATCATAATGGATAGAATACTACAAATACTTGCGTATATTCAATTTAATTTGAATGTTATTTTGGTTTAATCATTAGTTTTTGATTTACTAACCGACATTCATTATGGCAGCATTCTTTTTATCTAATTTTTTTATTCACAACGTCAAAATTCGAATCTCTAATTTTTTTAACGGAACTAATGTCCTATCCTATTACACTAACTTGTTGTTGGTCTAACATGAATGCTATACAAATAATACATGCATTCAAATATTGTAATTCCTAGTCACATTAAATTTCGAACAAATACGGATATTAACCCTTGAATATACGATATTCACTTGTGTTAATAATGAATTTGGATTCAGATTTTTTTTGGTGAATATGGTATGATATCATAGAAAAAGAAAATCATACATCATAATATTATTAAGGCCTCGTTAAAACGAAAAAAAAATACTGTCTTTTTTCGGTGTATCTTTCTATGCCTCAACACTAAAAAAATAAATTTTAATCTCTAACCTTAAATTCTAGATCCTAAACTTTACACCCTACCCAAATTTTTTAAACCCTAACCATAAACCCTAAAACTTATTTTAATGTAAGGTATAAATAGGGGCACCAAAAAGGGACAGACGATTTTTATTCCTTTAAAACCCCTAAACTTAATGGGAGAAAAATAGTACCATGATAACACCCAAAGTTTAACAAACTGGACAAGCCTGGAAATGAAATAACAAGATGAAACTTAAAACTAGAAAAAATAACCAGCACCCATATGGCCAACTAAGAACCATGGCCGGTTACATCCTCCTGCAGCAAGACACAAACCGCATCCGGGGAATGCTGAAGGTAATGAGCCTCAAGTCTGAATCGCTTGAAGGTAACGAACCGCATCCGGGGATTCAGATTTGTTATTTGCTTTACTTTTTAACAAATTCTTAAGAGTTGGACTTATTAAATACAAATTACTTGGATATCCAATGAATAATTTAATTAATTTGTGTTATAACTCGAATAATAATACATGGATACTTTTTTAGTAATATATGAATTTGGAGTTTAAAGAACATTCATGGATTCAGAATTTTATAATAATTGTCTAATTCAAAAATTATTCAACATTAACCTAACTCAGTTAATAGTGTTATCAATAGGATTATAGTTTTTATATCATGCAAGAAGAGGTCTTGAGGGGACTAAATTTCAAATAGGGTGAATAGTACAGGGACCGAAAATATAATTAGATCACTAAGAAATTATAGAGCGAACGGGTCAGCCGAAGAGGCTAGTCAATTCAATCAGTCAGTCAACATTTCTAAACATGACCCGACCTTCTCAAATCTCTTAGTTGTGGTTGTGGCTATAAATAAATCCCCCTCGCCTTTCATCCATAACAACTGCAAACAAATCTTTCATTTCTTTGTTGAAACCACAAACCTTTTAAAACTTATTTCCAATACAAATTCATAAACAGAAGAGATCTTGAAGCATAAAAGCCTTCACATGGCTTCTTTACAAGCTTCTACTCTTTTACCCTATTCTTCTTCATCTTCAAAGCAAATCCATGCCGCTCTATCTGTGCCAAAGCTTCCATCCATTGGGTTTTCGGTTCCAAAAGTACCAACCAAAGGGTTCTCTCTGGAATTGAATACTAAGGATGTGTTCATCAACAAAATTCCATTCGAAAAGAATATCGTTACTTCAACATTTGTTCAAGAAACCTCATCTGTTTCAACGGCTACCTTACAACTTTATGCAATCTTAGAGTCCATTGCCGACAGAGTGGAGATGCACAACAACGTCGGCCAACAACGGGACAACTGGAATACCCTTCTTCTTAACTCCATCAACATGATCACTCTCACCGCCGCTACCATGGCTGGTTTTACGGCAACCGGCGTCCATGGGGATTCTGTTTTGGGTTTGAAGTTGGCGTCCACTCTCTTGTTCTCTGCAGCCACGGGAATGTTGGTTTTGATGAACAAAATCCAACCCTCACAACTCGTGGAGGAGCAACGTAATGCGACGAGATTGTTTAAGCAGCTTCAGGGACAAATAGAAACCCTAGTTGCTATTGGCTCTCCAAGCAAAGAAGACGTGAAAGATATTATGGAGAAAGTCTTGGCACTTGATAAAGCTTACCCTCTTCCTCTTATAGGTGTAATGCTTGAAAAATTCCCAGAAAGTTTAGAGCCTGCTGTTTGGTGGCCTAAGAAGACCCGGTCTAAGAAAACCAGCAAAGATAAAAACTTCAAGGGAAAGGTAGAGAGCAACGGATGGACCGAGGAGCTGGAAATGGAAATGAGAGAAGTGGTTGAGGTGATTAAGAGAAAAGATAGTGAAGACTACGAGAAACTGGGCAACAAGGCATTGAAGATTAACAAAGTTTTAGCTGCCTCAGGGCCATTACTAACTGGAATTGCAGCCGTAGGGTCTGCCTTTATGGATTCGTCCAATGGACCATGGGCAGCAACCATGGCAGCTGTTGCAGGAGCTTTAGCATCGGCGGTTAACACTTTGGAGCACGGTGGCCAAGTTGGTATGGTGTTTGAGATGTATAGGAACAACGCCGGCTTCTTCAAACATGTGCAGGAATCCATCGAATCAACTCTCAACGAAAGTGATTTGGATAAAAGAGAAAACGGGGAGTTGTTCGAAATGAAGGTGGCGTTGCAATTGGGAAGAAGCTTATCGCAGCTGAGAGATGTAGCCAAAAAGTCCAGTTATTCTCGTATAGAAGGGAGCCCCATTGATGATCATGATGATCATGTGCATTTAATTATTCTTTGATTCTTTCATTCATTTAATTAACCACTGCTAATATTTTTGTACAATTTTGTAAAGATGATACAGTTGAACTATGAAAATAAACATACTTCATGGCTCATGCATAAAAATCAATGTGTATCTTTTCTTTAAAGTTTGAGTATCTGTTTGAAAAATTGTATAAATTTTTGCTCAAGGCTGGAGCCAAAAAAAATTTGTTTGCGGTGTCAAAATTTAAATTTTTTTCAATAGGTTGGAACAAACAATAAGTGTCAATTTTCTTGAAGTTGTGTTGATTTTTTATTGAAACGGTATCAATTATTTTTAAACCGATGTTAATATGTATTTAAAATCATAATAATTTATATAAAATATATTTTTTTCTCAAAATATTTTTAGGTGTCATTTGACACCCCCTACTCAAAGGGTGGCTCCGCCCTTTTTCTTGCAGCATAGTTTTCTTTTAAGTTTTGGTCCGTCGTGTTCTTCTTTCTTTGTTTTTTTTTGGCGTTGACAACACATGTTTTAATGTTGGTCGACAATGGTCGGATCCATTCTTTATTTTTAGTTTTTAATAAATAATTCTTCTCTTGTGATAATGTTTTACTCTACTTTTTGGCATGTATTTTTTATCGGTCGTTCTTGTTGTTTTTTTATTTGATTTTCTATCAGGGTTGGATATGACGTTGCCACGACTGATCAAGATGATGTTCTTTTGGTTATCCTACTAATCTCTCTATTTTGGACCTTCGAACTGGATTTGGATACGAGCTCACAATCATTGTTTCTTGTTCGCGATTGAGTTATGGTAATAACCATGTTGTCACGTGCCTTATTGAAACATGCATTTTATGTTGTTTGTTGATATTTTACCTTTTATCGTCGATCTTGGGTGATGTTTGTATCTATCTTTTGTTTTAAGTCTTTGGGTTGAGTTTTCATATTTTTCTTGTATGATCCTCTTATGATCTCGAGACTCTAGTTTCTTGTTTCAATGGTTATAGGAATATGTCCGTATTAGGTGTTTTTGTACACAATGTTGTAAACTTTCATTGTAATTTTAGATATATCTTCATTCAATAAAACTAGCATATTCAATAAAACTAATTTAGGGGTTGTGATTATAGGTTAGGGTTTGAATTTTAGGGTAGTATATTAGAGATTTTGGTTTTAACCTATAAACCATAAACCTCAAATTTTAACAACCACCACTATAAATTCCTACGCCTAAAACCATAAACTTCAAACCCTAAAATAAATATTTAAATCTTAAAATAAAACATTTGTGAAAACAAAAAATTTCAGAAATAACCCATATAATATTTAATTTAATTTTTTTACCATTCTAAAACAAATTAAATACCTGTACACGTAAACAATTATAAGCTACGATTAGTTATTCATAGATACATTTTTCTCTGTTTTGGCTTTTCATTTTCTTTCAGACATTTTTCTGGTTTTTTCTCTGTTTTTCTAAGTTTTCAGTAAAGGAAGCCCGCAATTATTCAAAAAAAAACTTTTTTTTATTAATTTGTTTTGATTTTAGCCATATATAAAATAATTTTATTTTAAAAAAAAATATAAAACCTTTTCTTCTTTGAATATTTAATGATTAAGTGTTAAGTTCATAAAGACAATTTAACGTAAATAACTTTTTATTTTTATTTTTTTATACTATTAGTGCATTAACAATCAACAATAAAATTGATAAAAAAAATTTATCGATAATCCTCTTATTCTTTTTGAAATTTATAAATATTATTATTTTATTTATTTTAAGATTTAATCGATTCAGTGATTAAAGATGTTCATGTTATCTTATTTTATACGAAATTAAATCCAAATGTTTTATTTTACATTAAAAATTAATACTTCTCTATTAATAAATTAAAGGGTAAATTACATAAATCATAACTCAACTTTACTCTATGACCTATTTTGGTCACCCAACTTTCAAAATGTTCAATTTACTCACTAAACTTTAAACATTAAACGTTTTGGTCACTCCACCGTTAAATAATTAACGGTGTTATAACATGGCACACGAAACCAAAACGACGGCATTTTGAAAAAGTTTAATTTGTATCAAAACGACTCCATTTTGAAGAAAAAAAACTAATTTGTATCAAAACTTTTTTTATTCTGCAATTTTTATTTTTATTTGGGGTTTGGAAGTATCCACTTTTTCACCTTCTCAGCCGAGTCTGAAACATATGGAGACTGCTAAAAACTCTCCGAGATAGCAATCTCAAAGCCCTAGATTGCAGAGAAAATGATAGCAGATAAGCTCCTTCTCCTACGTTTTTTTTCCCTTAAAGTAAAATCAAAAACGTTTTTTTTAAATTTTTTACTTCCCGAAAGGCCAAAACCCTAATCCAATACTACTCTTTTTCTTTTGTACTGTCTCTGATAAGAATCAAATGACAAAACATAAATTGTTGCCTGCTACTACTACTATATATTATTATTCTTAGATACTCGTTGAAACTTTTGATTTCAAATGCTTTCTCTTTGCCATCAAGACAGTAGTGGAATAGAAGGGAAATTTAAGTTGTTTTGGACCAATTGTAAATTTGTGATTTAATTGAATTGATAATGGTTTGTTGTCCAAATATTAATAAAATAAGTCACGTCATCGGACTGTTAATGAGAAAATAAATAAGTGACCAAAAACGTTCAATGTATAACCTTTAGTGAGTAAATTGATCGTTTTGAAAGTTCAATGACTAAAATAGGTCAGAGAGTAAAGTTTAATGATAATTTGTATAATTTAACCCTAAATAATATACAATGCTTTTACCCCAACCACTTTGACTTTTAGGATAATCTTGCAAGTCATTGTGATTTGTGAACTTTATTGATATGAGATGGCGGAAGATGTTTAAGCAAGTACGTTGTTTGACCGCAGAGTTCAAACTGCCATGTGATGCCAAATAATAAATATGAATTGAATCCTTCAGAGTCAGACGCCAAAGCAACGAGTTGTTTTACCAAGACTAAACCAACACAGGAAACCATCTTCAGCATCAAAAGGTTTGATTCACCCCATTTCTTCCCACTTCTGAAATCTAGTCATTTCACTTTTATTTCAAGAAATTTAATCTCTTTATTTTCTACTTATTTGATTAGATAATCTATAAATATATTTAAATATCATAATGGATAGAATAGTTCAGATATTTGCTTATTTCCAACTTGAAGGTTATTGTCTTATTGATCCAAATAATACATGCATTCAAATATTCTACTCTTGTTTATACAATATTCATTTGTGTGAATAATGAATTTGTATTTAGATTTGTTATTTGCTTTACTTAAACAAAACTTCTTAAGAGTTGAACTTGTTTTTTTAAATACAAATTATTCGGATATCCAATGAATAATTTAATTAATTTGTGTTATAATTCAAATAATAATATTGTTATGAACATAGATGGAGAATCGAAGGATCTAGGGTTTCCTGAGTTGAGACCCAAAAAAAGTGAAAGTCAGAAGCTTCAAAGAGCCTTGTAAGTGAAACAAAAGGGCTGAACTGTCAGATGTTGGGCGCACGTGAAGAAATAAAATCGACTGAACGGAACGACGTCGTCCCATGAAGGGCGGTTGGGTCAACCTCAAACGGGCCAAATAAGGTGGATGAGGGCACGAGAAATGGGCCGGTTGACTACCAAGCCCAATAGCCAGTTATCTGTTGGTGTTGGATTAAATGGAATATGAATTACTCTGGGTCATTAGGATTAGTTTTGCCAGCTGTCTATATATAAATTGTACGAACCGCATATATATAGGGTTGTACTAAGCTTTGCCAATCATGCTTGATGAATGAAATGAATTTTTCTCTTCTAAAACTTACATCTTTCTATTTTGAAATCCCCTTTTCTTTAAAGTTTCTAGCTTGCACATTACAATACATGGATGCTTTTTCAGTAATAAATAATTTTAGATTTTAAAATGCGTTCAGGTATTCAAATTTTATAATAGTTGTATTTATTTGACATGGTGATTATTTTTAAATCTAATTCAAAGTACATCATTCAAAAATTAAAGTTCGATCAATAAAGATTATTCAAATTTAACCTAACTTAGTTAATAGTGTTACCAATAGGATTCTAGTTTTTATATCATGCAAGTAGAGGCCTAGAGCGGACTAAATTTCAAATAGGATGAATAGTACAGGGATCGAAAATATAATTAGATCACTCGGAAATCATAAAGCGAATAGGTCAGCCGAAGAGGCTAGTCAATTCAATCAGTTGGTCAACATTTCTAAACATTGGGGCTATAAATAAATCCCCCTCGCCTTTCATCCATAACAACTGCAAACAAATCTTTCATTTCTTTGTTGAAACCACAAACCCATAAAAACTTATTTCCAATACAAATTCACAACCAGAATAGATCTTGAAGCACAAAAGCCTTCACATGGCTTCTTTACAAGCTTCTACTCTTTTAGCCTATTCTTCTTCCTCTTCAAAGCAAATCCATGCCGCTCTATCTGTGCCAAAGCTTCCATCCATTGGGTTTTCGGTTCCAAAAGTACCAACCAAAGGGTTGTCTCTGGAATTGAATACTAGGGATGTGTTCATCAACACAATTCCATTTGAAAAGAATCTCGTTACTTCACCATTTGTTCAAGAAACCCCATCTGTTTCAATGGCTACCTTACAACTTTATGCTATCTTAGAGTCCATTGCCGACAGAGTGGAGATGCACAACAACGTCGGCCAACAACGGGACAACTGGAATACCCTTCTTCTTAACTCCATCAACATGATCACTCTCACCGCCGCTACCATGGCTGGTTTTACGGCAACCGGCGTCCATGGGGATTCTGTTTTGGGTTTGAAGTTGGCGTCCACTCTCTTGTTCTCTGCAGCCACGGGAATGTTGGTTTTGATGAACAAAATCCAACCCTCACAACTCGTGGAGGAGCAACGTAATGCGACGAGATTGTTTAAGCAGCTTCAGGGACAAATAGAAACCCTAGTTGCTATTGGCTCTCCAAGCAAAGAAGACGTGAAAGATATTATGGAGAAAGTCTTGGCACTTGATAAAGCTTACCCTCTTCCTCTTATAGGTGTAATGCTTGAAAAATTCCCAGAAAGTTTAGAGCCTGCTGTTTGGTGGCCTAAGAAGACCCGGTCTAAGAAAACCAGCAAAGATAAAAACTTCAAGGGAAAGGTAGAGAGCAACGGATGGACCGAGGAGCTGGAAATGGAAATGAGAGAAGTGGTTGAGGTGATTAAGAGAAAAGATAGTGAAGACTACGAGAAACTGGGCAACAAGGCATTGAAGATTAACAAAGTTTTAGCTGCCTCAGGGCCATTACTAACTGGAATTGCAGCCGTAGGGTCTGCCTTTATGGATTCGTCCAATGGACCATGGGCAGCAACCATGGCAGCTGTTGCAGGAGCTTTAGCATCGGCGGTTAACACTTTGGAGCACGGTGGCCAAGTTGGTATGGTGTTTGAGATGTATAGGAACAACGCCGGCTTCTTCAAACATGTGCAGGAATCCATCGAATCAACTCTCAACGAAAGTGATTTGGATAAAAGAGAAAACGGGGAGTTGTTCGAAATGAAGGTGGCGTTGCAATTGGGAAGAAGCTTATCGCAGCTGAGAGATGTAGCCAAAAAGTCCAGTTATTCTCGTATAGAAGGGAGCCCCATTGATGAATTCGCAAGCAAGCTGTTTTAATTTAGAGATTAATGATCACAACATGTGCATATGTACAAGGATTATTCTTTGATTCTTTCATTCATTTATTTAACCACTGCTAATATTTTTGTAAAGATGATACAGTTCAACTATGGAAATATACATACTTCATGGCTCATGCATAGAAATCAATGTTTATCTTTTGTTTAAAATTGATTATTTGTTTGTCTTTTGCATTCTACTTTTTCTTCAACAAAACAAAAGAGAAAGAATTGTATAAATAAAGTGAGAAATGTCAAATTTCAAAGTAAAAGAAATGAATATTATTCTTTTTCTTTCAAGTAGTAGTGTAATACATCACCGTTGGATGTTGGCATTTTGACTCTTCCAACTCTTGTTGAAGGATAAAGAGGAGGAAGTGTTCAACGTTGTATGCTTGGACTGGGTCACTCAATCATTCCGATCCAAAATTTAAGCCCAAGTAGTAATTTCCACATGGGCTTTTTGCTCTCTTGGATCAAGATTTGTCCGAGCACAAGCCCATGGAATGGTGGCAGTCCACAAAGAATGCCTTGGAAAAGTACCAGATTTGGCAACCGATGATTTGTAAGATGTAATTCCTGTAGTGTTGGACAAATTGGATGAGACTCGGTGCGGCTAAAAGACTGCAAGTTTCGAAATTTGTTCAAAAATTTAAAATTTTAAACTTTTACATAATATGTTGTATTAGTTTTTTCATGATTTTTGACAAATTTCATTACTTTGTCAAAGAGCCTAAAATATTATAAAAATACAAACAAATATCAAAATTTGTCAAAATTCACAAAAAAAAAATCAACCTAAAATGTTATATAAAAAAGTAACATTTTCAATGTCTTGTCTTACAGAAAGACCTTGCAAATTTAATAATTGTTGCTGCTCTAATTCTTTCCTCTTTCCTTCAACTCTCCTAGAAATGTTAGCATAATGATTAGCATTAAGAGCTCTCAATTTCGGCTTCAAACGCTTGAGCTTGATGAAGAGTTGCTGAATTGGGTTTCCTCCAGCAGGCTCAGCCCATGAGGCACTCACAATTGTCTTAAACTCAGGATGGAGAGCCCAAAAGTTAAAAAACTTGAATGGTTTGGGCTCGTTTACAGGGGCACACTCCTGAAACTGAACAATCTCAGGGCAATGATCCAAGACTCCAGGGGCAAAAAAATTAACAGTGGAATTAGGGAAATCAAAAAACCAAGACATATTAACAAGCACTCTATCCAACTTCCTTGCAAGAAAAGTGTCACCCTGCTTATTTAACCATGTGAACAGTGGTCCAATAAAAGGATGACCCCTCAATCCTACCTCATTAAGACAAGACTGAAAAGCCTCCATTCCTGAGGAAACATGATCACTAGGGACATGAGCAGAGCTTACAGAAGGATCCAGTATAATATTGAAGTCCCCTCTACAATCCAAGGAAGGGACCCAACCAAACTTGCCACATGCCTCAACTATTGCCAAAGCTCTCCTCTTAAACCACTATCATTACTTCTATAAACCACAGACAGCAAAGCTACTTTACCGTTTATTTCCCCTTTAACAATAAGTACTTGGGAAGCAGAATGAACCAAAGTAAAATGTAATTCTTTCCTACAGAGTACCCAAATCTTCCCTAACTCAATTGCATCATGATTAGTAAAGGAGCACCAATCCTTAAAAAATGATCTACAGTTCACATCAAGGTTACTCGACTGGATCCTAGTTTCAGTTAAACAGAGTAACTTAATCTGCAAGCAATCCATTATAGCAAATACTTTTCTTTGCTTGCTAGGGTTATTGAACCTTCGAACATTCCAAAACGCAATATTCATTGAGAGGGTTATTGAACATGAGCAGCAACTGCAGTTGGAACTCCTTGATTTGGAGAAAGCTGAAGCCCAATTCTTTAAACAAAAGGCTAAGGTTGATTGGTTGCAGCATGGGGATCAGAGTTCTAAATTTTTTCATGCTATGGTGGCTATGAAAAAAAGAAGAACACTATTTCTTCTGTGTTTGATAGCAGAGGAAATAAAATCTCTTCTTTTGAAGGGATTGCTGAAGAATTCATCACATTCTTCACCAAGCAGATTGGATCTGTTGATGAGGGTGTTAAAGGTTGCAATGCTAGTCAACTGAAGGACTTGTTGAATATTGTGCTTCCTGATAATGTTAAGTATGATCTGGTTAAAGAGGTAGCTGTGGACGAAATTAAAAATGTCATTTTTAGTCAGGGGAAGGACAAGGCCCCTTGACCTGATGGGTATACCTCTTGGTTCTTCAAGAAGGCCTGAGACATTGTTGGTGCTGATTTTGTTCGAGCCATCAGGTTCTTCTTTAGCACATCTGAATTGCTCCCTGCATTTAATGCCACTACTTTAACTCTTGTACCTAAAATTTTGAATTCTTGTCACCCTAAAGATTTCCTGCCAATTGCAAGTTGTTCTGTAATTTACAAGGCCATTACAAAGATTTTAGTTGATAGGCTTACTCATCTGTTGCCTGCCATTGTCTTGCCTAATCAATCTGCCTTTATTAAAGGTAGAAATATTGCTGACAATACACTCCTTGCACAAGAACTTGTTAAGGGTTATGGAAGAGGTAATATTTCACCTAGATGTGCTTTGAAAGTAAATTTACAGAAAGCATTTGATTCTGTGAATTGAAAGTTTCTGGTTGCTCTGTTGGAAGCTATTGACTTGCCAGAGGCCTTTAGGAAATAGATTATTGCCTGTGTCACTGGTAGTAGGTTTTCCATTTCTTTAAATGGGAGTTTGGTTGGGTTTTTCAAAGGAAGAAAGGGCTTAAGGCAAGGAGATCCACTCTCTGCTTACCTGTTTGTTTTGGCCATGAACATTCTTTCTCATCTCCTTGATCTGTCAGCTGTAAATGAGATATTTCGTTATCACCCAAAATGCAAAAGAGTCAATATTACTCACTTGTGTTTTGCTGATGACTTGTTAATTTTTTGCAAGGGTGATATTAGCTCTTTGTTTGGTGTGCAGAGTGTTCTTGAGACTTTTTATGAGATATCTGGTCTTAAACTCAATACTGCAAAGTCTGAGATGTTTTTAGCTGGGGTTTCTTCGGTTAACAAGCAAGCTTAGAGTTTAGGCACTGGGTTTGCTATTGGCAGATTGCTTATGAGATATCTTGGGATTCCTCTTGTCACTAGGAAGCTCATAATTAAGGACTGTGAGGGCCTGATTTTGAAGATTAAAAATCAGCTGGAGCATTGGAGTCATAGGCACCTTAGCTATGCTGGGCGTTTGCAACTTATTAAGTATGTTCTATTTGGTATTGCCAATTATTGGTGCAGGCAAGTTGTGATTCCTAAGGGCATTATTCATCAATTGGAGCAATTGTGTATGAGGTTCTTTTAGAGAGGCAAGGATGAGTCAGCAAAGGGGGCTCGTGTTAATTGAGGGACTGTTTGCAAGGTCAAGAGTGAAGGTGGATTAGAGGTGAAGGACTTGAGTCTATGGAATAAGGCTTGCATTATTTTGCTCATTAAGAATTTGCTCTCTATGGAAGGTTCTTTGTGGGTTGCCTAGGTTCATGCCTATGTGTTGAAGGATAAATCCTACTGGACTGTGGATGTTAAGCCTTGGTTCAGTTGGAGTATTAAGAGGATGCTGAAGATGAGAACTGAGGTTCATAGTTTGTTTTTCCCTGGCCCTATAGATAAACGGATGATATAGAAGAGCATAAGGAGTGAAGACCCTAAAGTTTTATGGCATAAGATCATCTGGTTTGGCTTGCATATTCCTAAGCATGCCCTTATTGCTTGGATGGCCATTATGAATAGATTGCCCACGCAAGATCGACTCCAACGTATGGGATTAAATGGGGACCAGACCTGCTGCTTGTGTGGAATTGAGCAAAAAATGAGAGATCATCTCTTCTTTGGATGTGTTTTTGCTGCCCAAATTTTAAATTCTTTTTTG
Source organism: Hibiscus trionum (assembly GCA_030270665.1). Taxonomy (NCBI): domain Eukaryota; kingdom Viridiplantae; phylum Streptophyta; class Magnoliopsida; order Malvales; family Malvaceae; genus Hibiscus; species Hibiscus trionum. Next base: position 22,016,990 of record BSYR01000024.1, read on the forward strand.
ATCCTTTGCAGCATCAGGAAAACTTTCTGTTCTTGAAACGAAGAGTTGCAGTGGCTAAGTTTGCATTTAAGGGGTAAGTCCATGCGAGTACTCATACTCAAGCTTGCATGGAATGCCTTTATGTACTATATCTGGGAAGAAAGAAACTAGAGAAAATTTCGGGGGCGTGCGTGAGATCCTACATGCTTGCTCAACTGCATCAAAGATGTGATTCGTATTAGACTTGATAGCAATTTTGCTCAATTTTCTGATGTAAATAGGCCTTTATACATAGCTTGGGGATTATCTCCTTGAACTTTACTTGTAATTAACAGTTTTGCTGTCTTGGATAAATAATACTTCACAACTTATCTAAAAAAATAAAAAAGTAACATTTTAAGTTCTCGAATAAACTTCGAAACTTACCGTTTTATAGACGTACCCTAAATTCTTGCATCACACAAACATATTCAAATATATATATATATATATGTGTGTGTGAGAGAGAGAGAGAGAGAGAGTTAGGATCAACTTACGCATTGTAAAGCTCTCTAAGTTTTACATGTTTTTTGGATCGTTGGATGTGAGAAATGGACGGCTGAGATTAACTTCTTACTCTTTTTTTTCAAGTGATAATTTTCACATATTCTACTGTTAATTTCATCCACCCATCCAACAATTCAAAAAACGTGAAGTTTTATACTGTGTAACTGGATCCTATATATATATATATATATATATATATATATATATATAGAGAGAGAGAGAGAGAGAGAGAGAGAGAGAAGCTCCACCACTCCGAAGTCCTATAAGCACCACTCGCTGATGATGTGGTTTTGTTGGCTATTTGTATTTTTCTGGATTTTGCAGACCAACTTCCTCCACCCACTACTTTACTACCAACAAAATCATCTCTACATTTTTTTAACACTATATTTGTTCAAAAAAGTTTGTAGTTTATATATAAAAATAATATCTTTCACCTATATATAAAAGGCTATCCTTTTTTATCTCTTAGCAGAGCAATGGTCTCTTGTGCTCTCTGCGAGTTTTGAAGAAGAATAACGCAAAGAAGGTTTCTTTGTAAGCCTTTTCCATTCTCTTGCTTCTTTTTTATTGCATTGATAGTTTATGTCTTTAAAAACTTGGTTCATTACTACTTTTTTTCCTTGTGATGTGGTGAATTTGATTGTGATGTTCTGATAACGTGGCATCATTGGTTTCTTTTGTTCTTTTGTTATACCCCTTTTATATTTTGATTGTTTTTATCTCAAAAACTCTTGGCACAGTGGCGTGTTTTTCATTGGAGATGGTTTGGGTATTTTTTTTAAATGTCTTGGGTGGCTCAATGCTGATTTTTAGATAGTTTTGGGTCATCATCTGTGAAGAAATTCATTTGATATTTGATTGGTAATATGGTGTTGTGTTGTGAACATTGACATTGAACCGATTCATTGGATTGCTTGTGTGATGTTGAACACAGTCGGCAGCATGTTCCCATTCTTTTTGCCCTGTATATTAATCATGTTTTTGTACCTTTGGCATTTTGCCAAAACCTTTTTAGTTGAAGTTGGCAGAATGCTGTAAAAAACAGTTTCCCCTTTCAATTACAATGTTCCAAAACGGGTTTCATTTGACACTGCTTTTGCCTGTTGCTAGTTGTTTGAACTTAATGTTCCTTACACTTGACTGAGTATTGCCTATTTTATCTTCAACTTTCCGATTTTTGAAGTGAGATGTGAATGCTATCTCTAGTATTACAAGATTGTGTTATTGCTTATTTTTTGGAAGATTACTTTTCATCAGACATTTCAAGTTCAGAAGATGAGGGGAAGTCTTTGGCATCTCGGGCAATCGGTTACACGCCGTCTTGCTCAAGCTGACAAGAAGGCTGTAGCACGACGGTTCTTTGCTTCGGAGGCTGATCTTAAAAAGACTGTTCTTTATGACTTTCATGTTGCTAATGGTGGAAAGATGGTTCCATTTGCTGGATGGAGCATGCCGATTCAGTACAAGGACTCGATCATGGACTCTACAGTTAATTGCAGGCAGAATGGTGGACTCTTTGATGTATCCCATATGTGTGGGCTTAGCCTTAAGGGAAAGGATTGTGTTCCATTCCTCGAAAAGCTAGTCATTGCTGATGTTGCTGGACTTGCCCCTGGAACAGGAACGCTAACCGTCTTTACGAATGAGAAGGGAGGGGCTATTGATGATTCCGTGATTACCAAAGTGAAGGATGATCACCTATACCTGGTTGTGAATGCAGGCTGTAGGGATAAAGATCTGGCACACATCGAACAGCATATGAAGGCATTCAAGTCCAAAGGTGGCGATGTCTCGTGGCACATCCATGATGAGCGATCTCTTCTGGCTCTCCAGGTTAGTTACTAGACTCTTCTAATACTACGTCTCCATGCTTGATTCTCTTTTATAGATTTCATTATTTTGCATCCTTGCGATTTTCTGATGATTGTTTTGAGTCAAACATTCATACTTTTGCTTTTTTATTTAGTTCATTCTATGTGAACGTTTCTCCTTAATCAAATGTTTTCGTTTTATTCATATGAATAGTTTGGTCTGCTTGCAGTTTGCAGGTTATTGAGATCATGAATTGCCTGTGGCAATCAAACTATGTTCGTGTTCAGCTCTTCTTATACGTCTGTTTGTAGTTTGTCCTCTCTTTATATGTGGAAAGCGTAGTCTTATGTTATCAATGATGGCGGATAGTCTTTAGAATATGCAATTTAACAGAATTAGATGATATCGAAACATTTGTCTTCACTGTTTCAGGGTCCTCTTGCTGCTCCAGTTCTTCAACATCTTACAAAGGATGATCTGAGTAAGTTATATTTTGGGGAGTTCCGTATATTGGATATCAATGGTGCTACATGCTTTCTCACTCGGACCGGGTAATCTTCCATATGTGTTACTTCTTGCTATTCAAAGAGTAGTAATTTGGTTGTCATCACTTGTTGAGATGGCTATGGAGGTTAACTGATGAGTTCTCTTTAATCTATCCATTAGGTACACTGGTGAGGATGGATTTGAGATCTCAGTTCCTTCGGAAAATGGTTTGGATCTTGCTAAAGCAATCTTGGAGAAATCTGAAGGGAAGGTTAGGTTGACGGGTCTTGGAGCTCGAGACAGTCTCCGACTCGAAGCTGGGTTGTGTTTATATGGTAATGACATGGAACAACATATAACACCAGTGGAGGCTGGACTGACCTGGGCCATTGGGAAGAGGAGGAGGGTAGAAGGCGGATTCTTGGGAGCCGAGGTCATCCTTAAACAACTTGAAGAGGGTCCCTCTATCAGACGTGTCGGCTTCACCTCCTCCGGCCCACCTCCTCGATCCCACAGCGAGGTTCAGGACGAAAAAGGGAACAACATTGGTGAAATCACCAGTGGAGGATTTAGCCCCTGCCTTAAGAAGAACATAGCAATGGGATACGTGAAATCCGGGTTACACAAGGCAGGCACCAAAGCTAAGATTTTGGTAAGAGGAAAGGCCTATGATGGAGTTGTCACAAAAATGCCATTTGTACCAACAAAATATTACAAGCCATCCTAAGATCAATTTGATACTTCAGGCTCGGCTCCAACACATTTCGCATTGTTTCCTGTTATTGTGTTTCTTCTTTTATAAACTTCAACTGCTGCATTTAATACTAATCTCCCGTATCTGTTAATTGACGGGGCATGCTGTGGTTGTTTGCTTTATTGTGTGTTAAATTCCAATTTACTCGAAAAGTAATAATTAACATATAAATTAAACAAATATCATATAATTATATTCATATTATTTTCACATCATATTACAATTTCCATGTTCAAGTCGTGTGACAAATTCTAGCATTACTCTATCTACTGCAGTTCTGCACTGTTTCTAATGTAGAAAGGTGGAGAAATAAAAGTATAAAACTAATAATTTTGATATATATTCAATGCAGATGATAAAGCAACTCAATATGTTTAGGCCAATCGTAACTTCACTAGCAGCATTAGGGAATCCATGTTCATACCATTATCCACAAGCTCTCAGCTTCTGATATTGACATTTTTGTTCAGGTATGTAAGTTCCATCCTAAGATACTCTACCCAAAGGTCTTCTGAATTGGGACACATTCTCAAACCACTTTGCATTAATACACGAGCAGCTGCCACATTCAAATTATGGTCGAATTCCCAAGCTGTTGCATATATCCAAACTCCTGGCAACTTAGGATGAAACCTAATCACTTGAGCCAAAACCTACAATGTTTTTTTCTTTTCAAAAAGCAACAAATTAAACAATCAAACACATATATATCCAAACTCCTGACAACTTAGGATGAAACAATTGGCTTTTGCATTTTTTTAATTCAAATATTCAATGTTGGAGACCTTCCTTCATCTAACTTCATTATTAGCAATCTTATCATTTTAATTCGTCTCACTTTGAGGTACTAACAGTTTTCTCCATGACAATTATCTTCTACTTCCCAAGTAGACAAGTAGTATTACAACTGTACGAGGAACCAATCATATGTATGGTGAAACTAACACATTGTTTGAACTTTGAAATTGGCCTACAAAAAGTACAGGGATGACAAAAAGTTATATTGTCCTTTCTTTGATTAAAATCAACCTGGCCCTTAACATTAAGCTTCAACTCAACCTCCTCCTCTTTTTTCCCTTTGCATCGAACTTTTCTGTGGTAAAACTGAAATTCTCCCATTGAAGTAAAGGTAACCAAAAGTTTGGTGTATCATCAGCACTCATATATTGATTGCCGACTTTGGCATCATCGGACCAAAATGATATACATTAAAAGTTGGTGTAACATTAAGCGAGAGTCGTTGAACAATCGTTCACATTTAGGGTCTTGGTTTTCCGATCGAATAACCCCCACTGTCTATAGTCCATATAGACCGGAACATCAGGAAGATGGTCAATTAATATATCTTGTATTGTTTGTTTCCTGCACCAACTATGGTTGGAATTGGATCTCCATACAACATGTATATGTAAATTGCTTTGTACTAACTATTTCTTATAGGTTATAATAATACTGTTGTACGGTGTATAACCTTTGGCGTGCCGAAACAAATACACAGAAAATATAACTATATGTACTCAGTGGGAGTGACGGCATAAGTGGCGTACGTTGCCAAATGAATAAAATAAAAATAAAAATTCCATGGTGGCCCTCTATAGTCTATACTCTGTAGTCAATGTTGCACACTCCATTATTTCCGTCCTGTTTTTCATTGTTTATAACACGAAAGACTAAAAGGTTCTAAATTATTAAAAAGTGCAGTGCACGGTGCACCACTACAAGAATACTTTTGTTTTTTCTTTAAATTAAAGGTCGCCTTGCATATCCAAAATGATCTAAAAAGCAGATTCAGCATACAACGATATAATAACAAGCAAGAAATCAAATACAAAGCAGCTACCTAGTATCTTCTATCTCCCACTTCCTACGTCTGCCAATCCATATATAACTAAAACGTATCACTCATTTTATTGGACGCTCACACGACACTCATCTAAAGAATTATCATCAACTTACAATAAAGATATACCAACAAGGGTTGGATACAATGGCAAGATACATTCTTTTTTCGAGGGAAAAAAATCTGAGTTTAAACTTTGAAAACAATATTATTGGAAGGGAAAGCCACGAATCTCAAAGACAGAACAATAAAATGGACTTTTGAAGGGGTTGTTGCCTCTTCCAAAAAAATTGTACGATAATAATTTAAGTCTTTTTTAATTGGCTTAATGGTCTGTTTGACCCCTAAAGCATACACAAAATATCGAATTGCACCTAAAGTATTTTTGGGACGTTTTACCCCCTGAACTAAAAATCGTTATCCCGTTTGGCCCCTCTGTCTAACGTGGTTAAAAAAATTGTCTTGGCCAATCAAGTTACGCCACATGGTCATTTATTTTTGAATTTATAATAATTATTGTAATTTACCGAAAATTGGTCAATAATAAAATAAATAATATTATAATATTTAGAAAAAGCTCCTTTTTACCCCTCTTTCCAGCGTTTCTTCTTCTTCCACCTCTTGATTTTCTTTAACAAATTTTCAGCAACCACACCAAATCTCTAATCGGTCCAACCATCGAAGCCAACGCAAAGATTTTAGTGAATTTATTGCTGACAAAATCGACTTGCATTTTTTAGAATTCCTTCCTCTAGCATCATTAGAATCATCTAGCTTGGGCTACCCATTGGAGCAAACTATTCGATTCTGGATCAAGTATTTCATCTAGCTTGATATATCTTTGTAAAAACGGGTATGCCTCCAAGTTTTGAATTTTCTAGTTAATATCCACAGATGAGATCCGTTCTCAATCCGTTTTGGGTGATTTTAAATTTTGGGTTTTGTTTTTCAGATGTTAATCGTGTATATGGGTTATTTTTTTTTAAGTTCTATTTTATTTGAGTATGATTCCAATTTTGAGGAAGAAACGTATATGAAGGTGGAGATGACAACTCTAATGGTGGCATGGGCTGAGAAATGGACTGCCATAGAGAAGAAGATCAAAATTTGGAAATTCCTTTTTCTCAATTTTCTTTATTAACAATTTTTCTCTCAATTCCATCCTTAATTACACTGAATTAGTAATTCGTGATGAAAACTTGTAGTTTATCAATGGATTTGTTGTTGATGTTTGAATTTTGAAAGAATCATGTTTGAAGAAACCATGATATACAGCGATAGGGGAAGAGTGAAGGGTAAAATAGAGATTTCCTAAGCATTATAATATTTTTAATATATTTTTCTTTAATTAAATTAAAATTTTTATTTGATATTTAATAGGGTTGACGTGGCACATTTTAATTGGTTAAAGAAAAAATTTAACGGCGTTAGACAGAGTTCATGGGGCAAAATGTCCAAAAAATACTTTAAGGCCAGTTCGGTATTTGTATATACTTCAGGGGCTAAACAAGTCATTAAGTCTTTTTAATTTAAATATTAGTCAAATAAAGCTTTTGTTCCTCAATTTCGAAATTTAAAAGCTTAATAGATTTGTCTCTACCAAAATTTAATTCTAGAATTATATTATTATATTACTTATTATTTATAAAACCATATTTTTTAATAATAAAAAACATCTTTTATATCTTTTATCGTAATATATTCAACCAATACTGAATTATAAGGTTGATGGAAAGACGATTCTCATGTATAAATTATATTACGGTCATGTTTCGCCACATCGTTTATGGTCTCGACCAATAAAAATTATATATTTTATTATTTTTTATGTTATTTTTTATCGAGTGTAAATCAAATTTAAAATTAGTTTTTTATTAAATAGAGAGGTATTACATTCTCACACTGGGATTCGAACCCGTACAAAATAGGATAATATGAGCATCTTTAGCCACTAAGTCAATTAGTGGATCTCTTAAAAAAAATTATCGTGTGAAGATTTATTTAGTAAAAAAATGAAATGAAAAAATTAATAAAATAAATGATTTTTACTAGTTGGGACTAGGGCTGTAAATGAGACGAGACAGATCGCGGGCTACTCGAGATCGGCTCGGTCAAAACTCGATCAAAGCTCGACTCGATTGGACTCGACTCAAGCTCGAACTCGACTCGAGTTCTTGACGAGCCGAGTCGAGCTATTTGATACTCGACTCGAAAAGCTCGCGAGCTACTCGAAAATATAATATACTAATTTTTATAATTTAAAATCTAAATTCTTAAACTTAAAACCCTAAATATAAACCCTAAACATAAGTACTAAACCCTAAAATTTAAATCCTAAATTCTAAACCCAACAACATAAACCTTAAAGGCTTAAACTAACACCATAAACCCTAAAATTAACAAGATTGAGTTTACACAACTTGTGTATCTAAGTTTTTTCTTCATAGGACTTTAAATGAGACATGACAGATGAAGAGTTACTCGAGTCCAATGCGGTCAAAGATCGATCAACACTTGACTCAATTGAGCTCGAATCAAGCTCGAATTCGACTCGAGTTCTAAACGAGCCGAGTCGAGCTCAAATTTCTCAGGCTCGTTAAAATTTACTCAAGCTCGAACTCGACTCGAACTCGTAACGAGCCGAGCTTAGTACTACTCGAACTCGACTCGACTCGTTTACACCCCTAATTAGGATCATAAATGACGTGACAGGACAAACCTATAATATAATTTCTCATGCATAATTAATAAAAAAGTGGGTGACTGAGAAAGAGAACATTTCGTTATACAATATATCTATTATATTAAAACATCAAATTAAATATTCTCTCTACCTCTAAAAGTTAAAAGCAGCGGGTGTTATTTATTAGTATTATATAACAATGGACAATTTGGGTCGAATCAAGTCGGTATTGCGAGCATTGTTAATCCTCAAGATTTTTTTTTTTTGAAAGAGGTTAATCCTCAAGATTGAAAACAAGAGGTATCGGGTGTCACATCCAATAAGCTAACCACCATAGCTCTAATTAATTTAATTAATGAATAGTAATCTGTGAAAGATGCATGCATCCTTTTACTCACCCCAAAGGTCAAGGTTTTAGTTGCCACAACAAAAGTAAGATTCGTCCATGTTCAAAGGTAAAAGGGTGCATAGTTACTTAATATTATCTAACAATTTAAAATTATATAATTGTGTAATTATAAGATATAATTATTACATCCTACCAGTTGAAGATATCTAAAAATAAAATATTTCTTATAACTATAACGTTGCATAGTTACTTAAAATTACGTATTTTCATTATGGTATCCACATACACTATGAAGTTATTGATGTTGTTTTGAATATAAATTTAAAATACAAACAAAAAATACATGTACTACATATACGATGTAACAACATATCTTTATGTAAAGAATTTTATAAAATGGAGGACCAGCCACATTGAAGTGTCCTTTGAGTGCATCACCAGCCACCAGGTCCCCACACACATTTAGCCGATAATGTGTTCGAATGGAGTATTTGAAATAGGGATTCCATTTTAACTGGACTTATGCCCCACGGGTTTCATAACGCGGACCACATATTTAGGTTCCATTTCGTGTGTTTCTTAATATTTGAATGAAGACCTGAACAAAAATTATGTTTTTTTGGTGTTATTTTTGTCTCAACACAAAAGATTTAAATATAAAGTTATAACTGTAAATTTTAGATCTTAAATCTTGATTCTAAACCTTAAAAATACACTCTAGTCCAATTCCTTAAATTTTAACCCTAAATTTTAATTTCAAACCCTAAATCTATTTTTTAGTGTGAAACATAAATATGAGCACCAAAAAAGGATATAAAATTTATTATGAAAATAGAGTAAAGGCTGAAATTCAAAAATTAATCAATTGGTCAAAAATGCTCATGTTACCTTATTTTATATGAGTCTGAATGTTAATATTTTATCTTGAGAATGTAATATTTTCACTTAATTTTAATAAAATTAGAGTAAAGGCTAAAGCTTATTCAATGGGTGGGAGTTTTTCAGCGCAACTTTGAGAATCTTTAATTTTATTTGTCCCGTTGAAGTATTTCTCACACCATTTAAAATAAAATAAGTAATATTATTAGCGAAAAGATTGGACCTTGGCTTATGGCGTGGACCACCCCGGCCCGATTGAACCAAATGATTCTTCAGAGCTGAGGTCACAATAAATTGCAGAGTTTAAGCCACACCTTAATAACTCTTTGTCAAATTTCAAAAACATATATTCGGGTGGATAAAAATAAGAAAGAAAAAGAATAACCAGAAAAATAAAGAGAATAATCTATGAAAATAATAGGACCGTTTTTCCACCTTCCAAATACGAGCTTAACAGCCTTTACATTGACCACGTCTCCGTCGTGCTGGGCCTCCTGACGGAAGCGATGATCAACTATATTAAGATCCAACCAACCATAATCAGCCACGTAAGCAATTCAATGTTATCCGAGATTGCGTCCAGGTTCAATGAACCTTGTACCTCGTCTTTAATCGGCCTCTTATTTAATCCTTTAACCTTCTTTCCCTCTCTAACAAACGCTCAACATAGAAAAAAAAAAATCCCAGAATCTCAGCGGGAAGCCGAAGCTTTTTTCCCTGTTTATTGTAAACAAAGTAATAGTTTTTGAAAATGGCATTTTCTGTTACTGCTTCTTCTTCGGCTGCAATTTCCGGCTCCAACTTTTCTCGTTCAAGTTCGTCCTCGGACCTCAAAGGTACTTTAATTTAATTTTAGGAAAATGTTTTTTTTTCTTTCTTGGAGGGGGCAATTATGCTTATTGATATTTTTGTTTGGGGTTTCCAGTTCCGCAAATTGGTTCGTTCCGGCTAGCAGATCGCCATGCTACGGTGAATCTATCTAAAAAACGTTGCGCAGTGAAGCCCGTGAATGCAGAGCCAAAAAGGAATGATTCCCTGCTTCCTCAGGCTGCAAGCATCTCTGCTCCAGGTAAAATTTCAGATTTTTTTCCTTTTTCTTTTTCCAAATTGTTAATTTAATGTTGATTAGAGAGATTTGATCGGGGATTAACTATTTATGGATTAACAGAAGTGTCGGAAAAGGTTGAGGTGGAGGATTTTGAGCAGTTGGCCAAAGAACTTGACAACGCTTCTCCACTTGAAATCATGGACAAGGCTTTAGAGAAGTTTGGAAACGACATCGCCATCGCTTTCAGGTAAACCCTTAGCTCTAAATTTATTAGCTTCATTAACTTATATGGCCTAAGCAATTCCATCGAATGTTTTCACCGTAGGATCTAAACTGTAAATAAAATACGACTTTTTAATGTGTTGGTGCCACTGTGTTACTTTTCAAATTACTAGATTCGTTTTCTGTTATGGTGAATTTGAGTGTTAACCAGTAATGGAATATTTTAATTGATTAATTAATTGTTTTTATTTTGCAGTGGGGCGGAGGACGTTGCTTTGATCGAGTATGCAAAATTGACCGGTAGACCATTCAGGGTTTTCAGCCTTGATACTGGCAGGCTGAACCCTGAAACTTACCGATTCTTTGATGAGGTTGAGAAGCATTATGAGATCCGCATTGAGTATATGTTTCCGGATGCTGTTGAGGTTCAGGCCTTGGTTCGGAGCAAAGGGTTGTTCTCATTTTATGAGGATGGCCACCAAGAATGCTGCCGTGTTAGGAAAGTGAGGCCTTTGAGGAGAGCACTCAAGGGGCTGCGTGCCTGGATTACCGGTCAAAGGAAAGATCAGTCTCCGGGAACACGATCAGAGGTTCCCATTGTTCAAGTTGATCCCGTTTTTGAAGGTTTGGAAGGTGGAGTTGGTAGCTTGGTGAAGTGGAACCCTGTTGCCAACGTTGATGGTACAGACATTTGGAACTTCCTCCGGGCGATGAATGTGCCCGTCAATTCTTTGCATTCCCAAGGATTTGTGTCCATCGGTTGCGAGCCTTGCACTAGACCCGTATTACCAGGACAGCATGAGAGGGAAGGAAGGTGGTGGTGGGAGGATGCCAAGGCCAAGGAGTGTGGTCTTCATAAAGGGAACTTGAAACAAGACGGTTCTGCTCAACTTAATGGCAACGGAAGTGGCGCTGCTGCTCATACAGACATTTTCGATAGCCAGAGCTTGGTCACATTGAGTAGGGCAGGAATTGAGAATTTGGCGAGATTGGAGAACCGGAAAGAGCCATGGATTGTTGTACTCTATGCCCCATGGTGCCCTTATTGCCAGGTAACCCCTGCTTCATACAATGCAGAATTAGATTGAAAATTGTTGTTTCCTTTGTCATTTAATGTACAAATTTTAAAACAGGCAATGGAAGAATCGTATGTTGCATTGGCTGAGAAGCTGGCAGGTTCGGGGGTGAAGGTTGCAAAATTCAGAGCCGATGGTGAACATAAGGAGTACGCGCAGAAAGAGTTGCAGTTAGGAAGCTTCCCCACCATACTCTTCTTCCCCAAACACTCGGCTAAAGCAATTAAGTACGGCTCTGAGAAGAGGGATGTCGATTCATTGATGGCCTTTGTTAGTGCCCTCCGATGATGGGGTTCAAAAATAATTTGTCGAATTGAGAATAATCAAATGATGAGGGGTGGTTCGTGCTGAAGTATCAGAAACAAGCTCATGAATCCGGATTTTGTCGTATGCTTCCGGCACCCGTAGCCTCAAAATGAGCTTGCGTGTTTTTGTATATTTAACACAGTATTCCTTGTTTTGGCCTACTTTGGACATCAACATATGAAGTTGATGAGTGATTTATAAAAATCTGTGTTGTGTTTCATTCTCTTTTCCCCCTCCAAAACTTCAGTAACCTGACCTGATTTGATATCATAGAGTTCGTTAAGCGAAACATTAATAATCGAGAATTAGACAACTGTTCTCTAATAAAGTTGGAAATAAGAAGTCCTTTCTTGATAACGTAATTTTCATTAAATGTAAATATATGACATTTTAAAACTAAGACATACCTAAAATATATTATTACCTAAAGTATTTTTTAATTAATAAATATTTAAAATATTTTTTTGGTCAAAATAGGTATTTAAAATATTTTTTGTCAAAATAGGTACCTAAAGTATATATATTTTTCACCTAGATTCCTAAAAATTGTCATGTGACATTATTGAAAAATACATTAGGTACTTATTTTAACAAAAAAAAACTTTTGGCATCAACTTTAAAAAAATATATAATTTATGTACCTACTATAAAAAATACTGTAAGTACTTATTTTGACAAAAAATACTTTAAGTATCTAAATAAAAAATTAGTAGGTAAAAACTAAACTTAAATTTGAAACTTTAATACTTAAGATTTAAAATTTGATGTAACGTCAGTTAACAAATCAATTGAATTTTATTTTTTAAATCAAAATCAAAAGCAATTGGTTGGTTCAACGAGTTGTTCATGTATTTCGGGTAGAAAGACCACAATAGTGTGGTTGATTTTTTCCTCTCAAAATATAGTTTAGGACATATTATTTTCAAATTTATGGTGGTTTATTGTTTAAGTCAGAAATCAAATTAATTTCTACCCAATATTATACAATGTTTATTCAAAAAATAAACTCAAAGTTGGAAATAAGCTTGAAGATAGATCATGGACAATCCGATTTTGAACAATGTTCGTTATTTTTACTGTTTAAAAACGGATTACAACCAGACTGACTTTAGTAGATTAATAACATGAGAAAAATATTGTTCAAAGACGGATTGTGTTCATTCCGACTTCTTATTTTGCTACAGTGAATAACTATACTTTAAAAAATAAAGTAGAAAGTATCGTAGTAGTTTGAGAGAAAAAAATAGAGAACCATATTTAGGTAAATTTGCCTGTATTTCGATACTTGTTTCAGTAATAATACTTATCCATATAATATAGGTAAAATTTTAACCTCTCAACTTATCTCCTTTTCTATTTATGTCAAAAAAAATATATACTTTTCTATATTGGTATTTATTTTTCTTTCATATTAGTATTTGAGTATGATATCTAACAAGAGTGTAATAGGAAACTCCCAATTACATTCTTTGGTTTTTGAGGACGGTGATGTAATTACTATTTAGACATGAATAAAAAAATTAAAATACAATTACACTTTGCTAATCAAACATGTTCACCGAATTAGAATGGCTTATAATTACAATCACGAGTATTAGTAGAGTAGTAATTATATTTTTATGTCAATACAATATTTTGTCTAAACACATTCTTAATGATACAATTATATAAATCCAATCGAGAAACCTGTAGAAATAGAAAAAAAAATATACTTGACATATTTTTAAGCTTTTTATAATGATTTAAAAAAATTATTATGTCATTGATAAAATTTTGGTACAAGCTAGCATATCTACACTATAAAATTTAAATCTTAAATTCTGCACCATATACCATAAATTTGAAACATTAACTTTAAATATTAAATCCTGAAACCTAAATTTTTAGACTTTAAAACTTAAACTGAATCTCTAACCCTTAAAACTAAAAAACTTGTATAAAGTTTACCCAACCTGTTCAATTTTTTTCCTCATTATGTTATTATCTACATTCATAAAATGATATTTAAATATTTTTAAAGTTATCTATCAATAACTTATTTTTATCTTTCAAAGTAGTTTTCCACAATTTTTTTTTCTTTCCCTCAAATATGTGGGTACAGGTTGATTATAGTATTGATTAAGTTGATATAAAAAACCACCCAAATACAAAAACCTTTGTCTAATGTAAAAATAAAAAATGTATATTGTAAAACTTATATTTGATTTTTGATATAATAAGGAGTTTTAAGGTATGTTTTGTAAAAAAATATAAATTTTTAAGTACTCAAAATTTTAACAAGTTGACAAGGATTCGAACTTAAAATTATTTTTAAGTCAAAACCTTAAACCCCAAATATTTTCTAAGTGGTTTTCGTACTCAAATAGCCAAATTGGTCCAAGAGTATCGAAACACCTTTGGTCGTATCGATACGATTTTTCGCTACTGGAATTTTAATTTTAACTTGATGGCTATAGCCTATAGGGTACTGATACACATGTACTCGTATCGGTACACCATTCAAACTTGGGAACCAATTTGACATCGAGTATCGATACGACCTTTGTGTGTACCGGTATGGGGTGTTAAGATTTTCCAAATCTTTTGTAATTAATATTCGACCGTTTCTTGTTAGGTTTATTGGAATCGCAACTTTAAAAATCAGTTAATGCATACTGATACACATATAGGCGTATCGATACAATTTTTCGTGCATAGCTTATTAGGATTTCAGTGAGCAAAATTGGTATCGATACGGTACGGCCCGTACCGATACCCTTTGTAAAAATGCACTCCGCGTATCAATACCCCTTTGTACAACAATTCTTTCTTCTTATAGCAAGTACCGATACGATTACTCGAATACCGATACTTAGTGTTGGCAGACAACATTTATTGCGAAAAAAATGAAGTTCAACGGCTAAAATTAATATCTCAACTACCCAAACGGTTAGAATTCAATGAAGGGGTATAAAAACAAGTCTATAGATCTTCTCCAACAACTATTCTTCAAGTCATAAGCATTCAAGCACACATTCAACAATCTTTAAACTTTTAGAATCAAATTCTTGTAACTCACTTGAGTGGCATATTTGTAATTTTTTGTTCAAGTATTGGAGTTTGAGTGAACTTAGAATTGTGCAAATATTTAGCCTTCGAGAGAATTTTTCAGTTTCCTTCATTTGTAATCTCTTTGTGAAGATTTTTTTTAGACCTTGGAGTATAAGTCTTTAGGGAGTGTAAGATTATCTCTGTTGGCCTCAAAAGAAAAACAAATCTAGTGAATTTAAAAAAATCCTTAGTGTGTATAGCTAAAATAGTAGATGCAAACCTTGTTAGAAGGTTGAACTACGATAAATTCTTGTGTCCCAATCTTTTTTATCTTTCCATTTACTTTTACCAATTTTTGAAATGGCTAATTCACCTGTTCGTGGCCTTTTACCATTAATTGATCATCCTAAATATCAATACGATGGCAATATTATACCATATAAACATATTTAAATAAAAAACAATGTAAAAATAATCACCATTTACACCTAACCGAGAGTAAGATTATTGTCAAAGTACATAGTCTTACTCGAAATTAGAAAAGACTTGGACACAAATATTATTTGAAAATGAGCTTAGCAAAACAAATAAATTTATTTAGAATATAGGCTGGACGCGGGCTTTAATATTTGAGGGACTCAATTTGGTTTTTAAATTTGGCGGTAGAAAATTGTTGTTTTTGTAAGTCTCATAATTTTAAGGTTTAAGGTTTAATGATTTATGTTAGTTATTTTTAAAATTAAGGATCGTGGTTAAAATTTAGGGTGTATGATTAGAGTTCAAAATTTAAATGTTAAGTATTAAGGTAATATGTTAGGAATTTATGTTTTAACCTATAAACCCTAAAATTAAACCACAACCCCTAAATTCTAAGGTCGTAAACCTAAACTGGTAAACTATAAATCCTAAATTCGATTTCTAACCTCTTAAAATTAGGGCACTTGTGGAAATAAATTTTTTTACTACCAATGTATGGTATAATTACCCTGTATATAATACAAATATTAAAAAATAAATTAAATTGGGAATGTTCGAAGGAGTGAAGAATTTATCTGATAAACATTTCTACCAACTATATGAAAGATCACACACCCGGGATGTAACTAAATGGTTAGTGGGAGGGGCTCTTGACGACTTGACCCATAAGGCAGGAATTTTTTTACTTTATATATAATATATATTTTAAAAAATTTATTAATTATGAATTTATCGCCACACCTTTTAAATTTTAAGTTCTGCCTCCTATTCAAATTCTAGCTCTATCCCTTCATGCACCATCCTTAAAATTTAATATTTGTGTATGGTTAAAAAGCATTCCTGCTTTTGTAAAATTGTGTCCGACATTTATGTACTTACTGCTATTTCAACCTAAAAGAAATTCTATTAACAAGTTAAATCCAATGATTATGCTTTCTTGCTTCATTGATCATTTAGTATTTAGTCAAAAGGCAGAGGAAAACCATCCCTGGTTAGATCAACACTCAAACGGCAATTCACATTCGATTCTAAGCCCATCTTCTGTAGAGGGAAACAGACACCATCATGAAATATCAATACATCTACACCATGTTTTACTCACGATCCCTTAATATCTAAAGCATCAAAACCGAACCAAACACAAACAAGGAAAAGGAAAAGAATAAATAATAGTAGTACAATATTTGTGACCCCCGACATGCTGCAGGGCGTTCTGTTTTTACGGTGCTCGTGACTCACTAGTTGCGTTGTTATGGTGTGTACCTGAGCTGAGATGCTGTGTTGTTTTTGTTTGATGCTTGGCAGTATCCTGTATCCGACATCTTCAATTGTTTATCAAATAATTGCCTTTGCTCTCCCTTCCTACTCTTTGGAATTTTCTTCCCACCCAATTATGCAAATAACATTTTTTTATGGATTTAGGGGTTAGATTCATTATCCTTTGCTTTGCTATTACGAAACGAGATTTTTGCATCGTAAGATCTACCAATCTAAGGAGTCATAATTGAAGCTCATTTGGAAACAAATAAAATAAGCAACAAAAAAAACCCAACACAAGTTGAGATTTGTACAATTCAGATACGATGGTTTATTCAATTGCGAGTCGAAGTTGTCCAGTTGATTTGGAAGTGAACTTAAATGTTTCCCTTACAATGCTAGAAAAATAAGCGAGCAGTAAGTGTGAACCGTGAGCCCTGCGAGTGGGAGTAGCGAAATAGACTAATGAAAGAAAGCAGCTACAGTCTACAGCTGCTGCAACCGCCAGCCTGTATTATTTAATCAATATTCAAGAAACTCCATTTACAGTGTTTAATTAGTAATTACCCACATTATTAATAGCCTTTGCACTTTTCCCAAAGTAACGCTCGCCAAACATAAACAATCCAGTTGGAATTAGAAGGTAAAAGAAACATTTTTTTCACTTGTCGGCTCAAGGGGTATTTTGGTAATTGTGTGGCTAGAAATTGAATTATGGACGGTACCAGGAAAAAAAAAACCTTCTTGGGGAAGCAAACAAAGAAAACCAGTTAAGCCCCCAAAAGACTCTTTGAATTTGCTAATCTTTTGATAAATGTCAGTACCTTTCTTCATAGTTGCTATAGTCCCGACTTCTTAAGTCAATTCCGAGCAAAACAGATATAAATCCACAGTAACCTGTAATAGAAACAACGGAGAGCTTGCAAAGATAATGCTAGGATTTCTAGCACAGACTGAAGCGGAGGATGCAGAAATAAAGCTGAAGCTCCTCTTCAATGGCCAACTCTGAGCTTATCACTTATTTTATCATCATCGTTCTGTTCTACTTTACAGTTCATTCAACAGGTAATGTCTCAAAAACCCCAGTAGAAAATAGCTTACTAGAAATCGCAGAAACCGATAAAGGTTCAATTTTTATAGTTTATATTTTTTGTTTCTACAAAATTTTGCAGCGAAGTCGTTTACTTTAGCCCAAGAAATCAGGCAGCAAAGTCAAGAGCTAGATAAAGAACCGTTTGTGGGTGTTAACTTAGGCACGGATGTCTCAGATCTGCTGTCACCTTCGGACTTGGTTTCGTTCTTGCAAGTGCAGAAAATTTCTCACATTCGACTGTATGATGCAAACCCCGATATACTCAAAGCATTGGCGAAGACGAAGATCCGGGTCATTATCAGTGTACCAAATAACCAGCTTTTGGCAATAGGGTCATCCAACACCACGGCGGCTTCTTGGGTCGGTCGAAACGTCGTCGCTTACTACCCGGAAACGCTCATCACCGGTATTGCAGTTGGAGATGAGGTTCTAACGACCGTACCATCCTCGGCTCCTTTGCTGCTTCCTGCAATTCAGTCTCTTTACAGTGCTTTGGTGGCTGCAAATTTGCATACTCAAATCAAGGTTTCAACCCCACATGCAGCTTCCATTATTCTTGATACCTTTCCTCCTTCTCAGTCTTACTTTAACCAAAGCTTGACTTCAGTTATGGTACCTTTGCTTCAGTTTTTGTCAAGAACTGGGTCTCCTTTGATGATGAATCTTTATCCTTATTATGTGTTTATGGAGAATAAAGGAGTGGTTCCCTTGGATAATTCCTTGTTTAAGCCATTGACACCGTCTAAAGAAATGGTTGATCCTAATACTTTGTTGCATTACACTAATGTGCTGGATGCCATGATTGATGCTGCATATGTTTCTATGAAGAATTTAAATGTTACTGATGTTGTGGTGCTTGTTACTGAGAGTGGGTGGCCTTCGAAGGGGGATTCGAAGGAGCCTTATGCTACTAAAGATAATGCAGATACCTATAATTCGAATCTTATTAAGCATGTCTTAGACCGTAGTGGAACCCCTTTGCATCCAGAAATCACTTCCAGTGTGTATATATATGAGTTGTTCAATGAGGACTTGAGGTCACCCCCAATATCCGAGGCGAGTTGGGGATTGTTTTATTCGAATTCAACCCCAGTGTATTTGCTTCATGTATCAGGAAGTGGAACCTTTTTGGCAAATGATACAACTAACCAGACCTTTTGTATTGCAATGGACGGAGTTGATTCGAAGACTTTGCAGACGGCTTTGGACTGGGCTTGTGGTCCTGGGAGGGCAAATTGCAGTGAGATTCAACCAGGGGAGAGCTGCTACCAGCCTAATAATGTGAAGAACCATGCTTCTTATGCATTTGATAGTTACTATCAGAAGGAAGGGAAAACTTTTGGGTCCTGTGACTTTAAGGGTGTGGCCATGATAACTACCACTGACCCAAGTAAGTATTACCACATCCATTCCTTAAATCAACATTTGTTTTTAGTTTTACATTGTCCCTCAATGGAGTTGAATTTGTTGTCCTAGCCGTTGTAAGTGGTTAGTAATCCAAGTGCTCAGCTTTATCTTGTGATCAAACTATTTCCGACGAAAAATTGGAAATGAAGATATGTAACATTCAGCATTAGTTTTGTTTGTGTGTTGTCCCTTGATCTGGTTCCTTAGCTGCAAGAATCCGATATTTAGTCCCCAACTATTGTGCATTTACCATAGTCTAGAACAATGTACTCCTTAGTCAATAAGGCCCCAAGGCTTAATTTATCAACTTGATCCTCTTTACAGCTAACCTGTTGCTTAAACATTAAGTATTGGATTTTAAAATATAAAGCCCAGTTATTAGAAAGTAAAGTTGTGGGAATATTGCAGTTCCAAGTTACAAGCCATACATGTAGGGATACTCCATGGGGGAAAAGGTCACTTCTAAGAAAGAGCGGATGTACATTTTCTACCTGGCAGAGTCACATGGGAATAACATTTTCTTGTTCAAGAAACTATTATTTCAGTTTGGACTCTGCTTCCTAGTGTGCCCCACTAGGAAACCTTGTGTTTGGATTGCCTGAGAAAATGACTCTTCTTTATTCTCTCAGTCATCTTCTATCATTGCCTTGTTACTCGTTTCTCTTTTTCTTTTTTCCTTCCATTTATTCAGCACCAGTTTTCTAAATTTGTGCGGTGTATTTGCAGGTCACGGGAGCTGTGTATTTCCAGGAAGGTGAGACATTTTGTTCTTAACATCCTTCCCTTTTAGAGTATTAATACTGTTAAAGCATTATGTAGTTAAAACAAAATGCATAAGGTTCCTAATAGAGAACTCTTAATTTCCATTTGCAGTAAGATGGTAAGCAATAAGACGAGAACGGTCTCAAACTCAACGGAATCAAGTGGTGCAGCTGAAAGGTTAAAGTTCAACACTTTCCACAGCAGCCGAATAAGTGGAACTACTCTAGCATTGTGTATTTTGCTATTCATTACTTTTGTGACGACTCGATGAGGAGGAAAATATATATATATATATGTTTGAAAATGTATCATTGTTGTGCATTGAATTCATAGGTGACCTTTTTGTGCAAAGTTTAAAAAGAAATATTTTTGATGATGATAACTATTCGTGGGCTTATATTGTATGTAATCAATGCAATGATTGTGAAGCTTAGCAGTTGGCATAAAGTGTGACTCGTCTGCACCATGCAGTCATCATGTAGGAGAAATGGGATCAGTTTTGGGCAATTTCCATGGCGAAGATCAAGAGAGCCTTTTCAGTTTAAAACAAAAAGTAGTCTAAAAAAGGTTTCTAAGCATTTCTGAACAGTTTTACATGAATTGTAGAGGATGATTTCAATGGCACCAGTTTTCAGAGAATGGTCTGATGTAATACTGTCTTACTTCCATTACCACACACAAAAACCGTCACTCCCAAGCAGGGTCGATCCGAGTTATTCGAGTTGATGCTTTATATTTTATAATTCAAATTCTATTTGATTTTTTTTTTCAATTTGAGCCGAGTCTGGTTTTCGAGTTTTTATACAAATTTAATTGTAATTATTTATCATCTTATAGTACGATTTGATTCAAATTTAAACGACTTTTTCAATCATATAAGATATGCATTCATATTTTTTATATCGCTATATATATCAAGAAAACTTAGGAACCGACTCTAACTTAAAAATCAATCAACCACTTACTAAAATTTTTGAGTTATTCGAATTTTTATTTTACAACTCACACTTTATTTGGAAAAAAATTCGAATCGAGTTTATGAAATTTCAAGTCTGAGTCAAGATGAATTGAGTTTTTCACCCTAAGTTGACTCGAAAAGTTTGATTTTTTCAAGTCAAATTTTGTTCAGCCCTATTCCAAGGCCTGTAATGTGAACAAGTGGAAGGACAATCTTTTCCCAAGCATATTTATAAACTCCTTTTGGGCAGTGTCTTCGCATTGAGCTGTTTTGTGGTTTGAAATCCGGGAACGGGAACCGGTTCAAAACCCGGAATAACCAGTTAGTGAGTAAAATCCAAATCCAGATGGTTCATATTCCACTTAAAGCAGCAGCCCATGAGCCCAATACCAGTTGGTTTGTACTTAACCCATTAATATTTTTTTCCTTAGACGAGTGGGCGGAGATTAAATGACATTGCTTTTGGGTCCCGACCTCGGATCAGGTCAGTCGTATAAGGTTTTTGTGCTTCTCACTGTTGAAAAAGAAGAGAAAGCGTTATCTTTAGTCTTTACCACCGTTAAGCAGCGCCTCATCAGCTAGAATTGTCGGTACTGGATGGTGCACTAAATTAAAGCACGACAGTCCACTGTGGATCTCATTCTGCGCTCACGTGGCTGCTGTCCGTAGGCCAGATGAACATTGTACCAAACCAAACTGTAACTCCCAAAAGCGGGAAAAGTGAAAAACTAAACAAGCAATTAAGTCGTGAACATTGTACCGAATCAAAGTTTTTTATAGATTTCGAAACTCAGTCGCCATCATTGATTGCCGATTCTCGTTATAAAACTATAGAATCTGGTTAAATCACGAATCTGATATCCTCCTTTGTACGACCTTTTCCTAATAATGATGATTTATTTTGCCCATACTCTGTTAATCGTGCAATGCCTGTGGAAAATGGAAGATGGCTCAGAAGTCATTGTTAGCAAATTCGGACAGGGTCACATGAAAGTTTTGGGTGTTTCCAGGCTTGCACGTGATTGTGGTTGACCCGTGTCTTGTGGCTTGACAGGCTTTACTTACAATCTTTGCATATGATCACAAGCTTATATTAGTTTTCCAGGTTTGCATATGATCAGCTCTCAAAAACCAAAATCCAAATCACGAACCGTCAAACTTCAAGCCTACAACCGGTCTGAACACTTCAACATGAACCCACGTGAAGATTAATAGCCATGATTGAACTGGGGACCACGCGTTTCTCTAGATTCGACCGTATTTCGTTGGAACCCAATGACAGCTAAGGCCTAATATGTAAATGCAATGTAATCTTCTAAAATCTATTTATTTTTCCCTTCGCATATGCATACAAAACAAAGCTCTGCTTCCCCCTTCCCCCCATACTAAAAGTAAAAAAGAGAGGGAAAAACACAGATTTGGAGAAAAGTACAACAATGGCGCCTTAAAGGCTCAACTCTTTCCAGATCTGTGTTTGTTATACAACATTTTTTTCCAAAACAAAGCATTATTGTTCCCTGTTTTCGAACGGTTTTTGTATTCTAAGTAGAAAGGCAAAGACAAAACAAATGGGAGACAACAAACATCTGGTTTGCTGTTTCATTGCTTGCATTTTGTTTCTTGGCGTCAATGGAGAAAACCCTTATCGGTTTTTCACTTGGAAAGTCACGTACGGTGATGTTTACCCTCTTGGTGTTAAGCAACAGGTACATTTTTTTCTCTTCTTTTCTGGTTTTTGTTCTATGATTTGACATTTGGGAAATGCTTGATTTTTGTTAAAATGTGATGCAGGGGATCTTAATAAATGGGCAGTTTCCAGGGCCTCACATCGATGCAGTTACTAATGACAACCTCATTATCAGTGTTTATAACTACTTAAATGAACCGTTCCTCATCTCTTGGTAAACTTGCTGCCATTCCACTCTTTCTTTCTCTTTATTTTACTTCAGCATTTACAAGGAATGAAATAAATGTGTAATCTTGGAAAGCTTGACATTTGCTCAATTTGCTGCTTATTGTTCCAAGTAAATGCCTTTTTGTTTCCATTGGTTGAAAAATTTGCTCTAAACTTTTAGCTTCAAAAGATAACAATATCATTTCTAAAATGCCTTATCCTTGAATCTTGATCCTTTTGTTATGGAAGTCCATATAGAAATAAATAGAGTGGGCTCGAAAAGGCATAGTTACTTTTGACGTTTTGGTTCTGTTGGTTTACATAACTCTTAAAATAACTCCAACAATATGGTCCCAGCATGGTTAAATGATTAAAAATCTCATCTTTTCTGAGACTACGGGGCATGGTAACTTTCTATGTTGTTTCTAATCTTAATTTTTTTAATACTATACTCAGATCTCACTCCGAATACCAAAGGTTTTGGATCTCCACACCTACTGTATTAAAAATGGATGTATAATTAATTATGTCTACGTAGTTATGGCATAACTGGTTACATTAAAATATTTAAGCGCATGTGCTTGCCCATCATTAGAAAAAAAAAAAGTGCTCTACTGTCTTTTGAGCATATTTAGGCAGACCAGCATGAGACTAGGGGCTTCGACCTAGTTCTTATAATGGTGTAACATTTCTTAACTATCCAACCTACTTCAGTAGACGTTGCGCATTAAATTAAGGTTCGGACTTCGGCACATGGATTCTTTGCATATTGCAAGATCAAGCCAAATGTTTATTATTACTTTCCATAACTATGTTACATTGGTGATAAAAACTTAGAACTATATACATTTATCGCCTAAAGGAATCTAGATTGAAATGATTTCTCTTTTGTGTCTATGAAATAAACAGAAAGAGCTTCTGGATGCTGCAGTTGATCTGAAATATGATGCCATCTCCTTGTTTGGTTTCTTCAGGAATGGAGTGCGGCAGTGGAGGAACTCATGGCAGGATGGCGCGCTAGGCACGAATTGTCCAATTCGACCCGGGAAAAACTTCACTTATGTTCTCCAAGTGAAAGATCAGATTGGTAGCTTTTTCTACTTCCCGTCACTTTTATTCCATAAGGCTGCTGGAGGATATGGTAGCATCAGAGTCTGGAGCCGCCCTAAGATCCCAGTACCTTATCCCGCTCCTGCTGGGGATTTTTGGGTACTGGCTGGGGACTGGTATAAGAGAAATCACTATGTAAGAAAGCTGTATCCTAGCAGAGTTACTTGAACCTTAATTGTTATTCCGATTTCCGCCTTCATTGTCTTATTGCTTCCAATATACTGTTCAGGTATTGAGACGTTTCTTGGACAGTGGTCATAACCTTCCCTTCCCTGACGGGCTTATTATTAATGGTCGAGGGTGGAATGGATACACATTCACGGTTGATCCGGGTAGGACATACAGGTTTAGGGTATCAAATGTTGGGACTGCAGTTTCAATTAACTTCAGGATCCAGGGGCACATGCTGAAGCTCATAGAAGTAGAAGGATCTCATACAATTCAGAACATGTACAGTTCTTTCGATATCCATCTCGGGCAGTCATGCTCTTTCTTGGTCACTGCCAATCAGGTGCCGCAGGATTACTATGTTGTTGCCTCTTCCCGCTTCACTCGTCGCGTGCTCACAACAACTGCGGTTCTTCACTATAGCAATTCTAATAAGGGAGTTTCTGGTCCAGTTCCTGGGGCTCCCACAATTCAAATTGCTCCATCGGTCATGCAGGCGAGATCCATACGGTACTTTATTAATTATGTCCTTTCTGGAAGCTATAATACTAATCTATAAACATGCATTTAGCTGATAAGTTTTCTCCTTGTACCAGACGGAACCTGACAGCGAGTGGACCTAGACCTAATCCCCAAGGCTCCTACCACTATGGAATGATCACCCCAAGCCGCACCATCATGCTCTCAAACTCTGCTCCTTATATTAATGGAAAGCAGAGGTATGCTGTCAATGGTGTTTCGTATGTTCCAGCAGATACTCCACTAAAACTAGCAGATTACTTCAAGATTCCGGGAGTCTTCAACCTCGGAAGCATTCCAACATGGCCTCCTTCGGGAAGTAATGCCTACTTTCAGACTTCTGTCATGGCAGCCAACTTCCGAGAATATGTCGAAATTGTATTTCAAAACTGGGAGAACACCGTGCAGTCATGGCATATCGATGGTTATTCCTTCTTTGTTGTAGGGTAAAGTTCTTTTTTGATGCTTGTTCTCTAGGTTCATGTTTCTATGCATGGCCAAATTTGTTAAAAAAATGTTGGATGAATCAGGATGGAAGGAGGGCAATGGACGCCTGCCAGTAGAAAAAGCTACAATTTGAGAGACACGGTATCCCGCAGCACCACTCAGGTACGCACATGCATTGTGTTTCGGTCGATGTGCTTCAAACGCGATGAATCGTTGCATCGGCTCGAAGAAGCCGGTTTTGTTGATATGTTCACATGGATGCATTTGCAGGTGTATCCGAGGTCATGGACCGCCATCTATGTGGCTCTGGACAACGTGGGGATGTGGAATATAAGGTCCGAGGATTGGGCCAGACAATACCTAGGGCAGCAGTTTTATCTCAGGGTTTACTCACCTGCAAATTCATGGAGAGACGAATTGCCGATCCCACGGAACGCTCTCCTCTGTGGCCGGGCCAGAGGACGCCATACGAGGCCTTTTTAATTTAGCTGAACAAGAAGGAATCACAATGTCATGAAGGGGTGACATGGGATATGATGAACATAATTTTAAGTTATTATCCGCAGGAGCTCAACTTGAGCTTTTGAGCCATTTTCTTTGTTTCCATGAGATGATTATCAACCTTGTATTTTTTTTCTTTTCATTTTGGCTTTCAACTTTCAGATTCCCCTGTCCATTATTTTCCCGGAAAACATCAGAATTGTTGAATATTCTTTTTGGTTATATGAATATTCTTTCATTTCTGGGTTCTCCATTCTTGTTTTGCCACTAAAATTTGTTCCAAGCAGATGATTAGTAGTAGCTTTTCTTGATAGGTAAGAAAGAAAAACTGGAAAACAGAAAGGGGAGTGAGATGATGATACTGGTCTGCACTCGGTGACGACAGAAGCCTATTTCACGACTCTCTTTCTCTTTTCTGTTTTGTTTCCTACTCCCCATCAAATCATTATTGCATTATCTGGGTGATCTCCACTCACTAATTTCTTCAGAATTCTACTGTATCCACTTTCCATTCACTTCTTCACTACAACCAAATCAGTGTTCTCTCTGTATATATATGTCTCAATATTTGAGTAATTTGTCCAGGTATTTCCTTTACAGAAATTATCTGTAAAAATATTGCTCCGAGGAACGTGTGGAAAAATATCCTCATTTGGCT
The DNA here is from genome assembly GCA_030270665.1 of Hibiscus trionum. NCBI lineage: Eukaryota > Viridiplantae > Streptophyta > Magnoliopsida > Malvales > Malvaceae > Hibiscus > Hibiscus trionum. Next base: position 22,043,254 of record BSYR01000024.1, read on the forward strand.
CACGTCACTGTAAATCGCGTCCAGTAAGACGTGATATTCAAAATCGCGTTGTACACGGAGCGACTTCAGTCTGATGTGGATTATATTATCCTGTATTTATTTAAAAAAAATAAATTGAAGTCGCGTTCTGTAGGACGCGACTTCTACGAGAAAACTAATAACTTTTTCCTTACCTTCGGGCTAGCGAAAAAACATATGGAGTAGGCTGCAGAAGCTCAGAGCGTAAAAACGACATTCTCTACCACGCCCAGGACTGGAGCAACATCAAACAACCTCCGATGCAATACTTTTCTGGATCGGTATTCTTGCATAGCTCCCTAAACATAGTGGCTAAAACTGTAGATTCTCAACTCAGTTTACCGGCATCTTTAAAATTCTACAAATGCCGCAACCAGATCGTGTGAACCTTGTCCCGAAATTTTGTCAGGAATCAATACCCCGCCGATCATCTGTAAAATATAAGCGCGAGCATATGCATACAATACGAAAATATATATTATCATATGTAAAAAAATTATTATTTTAATAATATTCACTAAAAAAATTATTGTTACCTTCTTCACTCGGGTCAACGGGTACATCACCAAAATTATTCCGCAACCACACTAATTATATTTTTTCGCCGTAAAAACGCTCCGACGCAGCCCCTAGCCCACTCAAACATAGGTCCACCCAAGCATCAGCACCGGGGCTAGTGATAGCCTCTCCATCAACAAGCAAATCTAGGATATAGGACACATCCTCTGGGGTAATCGTCACCTCGCCGCAAGGAATGTGGAATGTGTGTGTCTCCGGCCTCCACCTCTCCAAAAGAGCGTTTACCAACGTCTATTTTTGCACCTTCAACAATTTTGAATGCCTGCAAAAACTCGGCCTGCTCTAAGTATGGTTCTATCAATAGGTCTGATAATCTCGTCATCCGGTTGTAAGAAACCTCTAGACGTCGCTCCATATTCTAAAAAAATAAACGCAAATATAAAATTTAGACTATATAAAAATATAAAAAATATCTATGTAGTAATAACAATATATAATAAAATAATAAAAAATAAATAAAATAGGATAAAACTTACATGTCTCCGATGATAATCGAACACGTGTTTGTGATTCAACTTTATCAATCCCGCTATTATATCAAATACGAAAAATCAACCAAAAATTTGAAAGAAAGTAGATTTGAGAGAGTTAATTTTTTGGTTTGGGGTAGAAGGAGGGTTGGAGACCAATTTATAGTGGTAATCGCGTCGGTTGGGATGCGATTATTGAATGAAAATCGCGTCATGTACAACGCGACTTTGGAAATCGCGTCTTTCACAGCGCGGCTTCTTCATAACCCTAACGCAGTAATTAAATTTTCAACCGTTCCAATTTATTAACGCAGAAATCGCGGCTCACACAATGCGACTTCACCTTATCGCGACGAGTCGTTTGAAATTCTCGTAGAAGTCGCGTCCTACAGAACGCGACTTCAATTTATTTTAGAAAAACAAATACCAGATAATATAATCAACATCGGACTGAATTCGCTCCGTGTACAACGTGATTTTGGATATCACGCCTTATAGGACTTAATTTACCCTGACATGAGCCAAATGGAAGTATTTTTTCAAATATTCCCTAAAAAGAGTATTTTTCTAAATAATTTCTCAAAAAAAAATATCTGAACAAATTAGCCTCAATATTTTACAAGTGGTCAATCAAACCATAAAAAGTAAAAAGAAAATCCATCCAATCCTGTTGCTTTGTTATTTGCTTTCACCCATATAAAATATCCACACACAAAATTTAAGGGAAAGAAGAATTAAGAAATGTGGGAAGTTCTAGGGTGAAACCTGTTAAAATGAGACTAAAATGAGGTGTGTATTTAATTTTTACAAAAAAATCGTAAGAATTTATGTACATGTACTAAAATTGTTACAAGTTTTATCATTTTTGTAATGATTTATGTACATGTACCGAAACTATTACAAAAGTTGTAATAATTTATGTATATACCAAATTTCTTACTATTTTTGTAAGAATTTCGGTACATATACATAAAACCTTACGATTTTTGTAAGAATTTAAGTACACGTTTTATTTTAGTCTCATTTTAATGGTCCCAAAAAATGTAGTCAAATATCAATAAAAACAATACAAAATTTTAAAGCAATTATTGTCCAAATGATTGAGGTGATGGGATGTTGTTCCAAAACCTCTTTGACTAGTTTTATTAACTTTGATAATAGAATCCCTGAAATATAAATCCTAAAATAAAAATGGTAAAGGCAGAATAACATCATTGAAAAACAAAAGGAAAAAGGAGGGGGAGGAGACGTTGAGTTGGTCTGGTCCTAGATTGCGTGTAAGCCGTCCCTCTCCTTCTCTTTGCACGCTGCCCCATAAAATCATTTTGCCATGAACAGAAACACGACTTCACTCTCACTCTCAATCTCGACTTCACTTTCTTTCTTTCCCATCTCGTTTACTCCATTCGGAAAAGGCTTCGGTAAAAATAAGATTCGTGAACTCAAATAGGTGCAGTGCAGTGAAGAAAATTAGAACGGAAAATGTCCAGATCATCATCAGCGTCCATGATGACGCGGTTTTCATCTATCAAACCAGAGGATTATAAGCACAGTCCTGTACACTACGCCCTCGTTTTGGGCGATCATTTGACTTTGACTCGTCTGCTTTCCACTCTACCAAAGCTAGCTGATCCTGCTCACATCCACTCCGAAGCCGATTCACTGAGTCAAGAGCGCTTAGCCAACCAGATTTCCGCTGTTATTGATCGCCGTGACGTACCCTTCCGTGAAACTCCCCTCCATCTCGCTGTCCGCCTAAACGACTCCGTAGCAGCCAGAACACTCGCAGCTGCTGGTGCTGACGTGTCCCTCCAGAACGCTGCAGGTTGGAATCCACTCCAGGAAGCTCTCTGTCGCCACACCTCTGAAATTGCAATGCTTCTCCTGAAACTCCACCACCGCTCCGCCTGGTGCAAATGGCGCCGCCGTTTACCTCGCGTAATTGCCGTCCTCCGCCGAATGCGGGACTTCTACATGGAAATCTCATTCCACTTCGAAAGCTCTGTAATTCCGTTCGTCGGGAAAATAGCACCTTCAGATACTTACAAAATCTGGAAACGCGACGGCAACCTCCGAGCAGATACGTCATTGGCCGGCTTCGACGGCTTAAAAATCCAACGAGCTGATCAAAGCTTTCTATTTCTTGGCGACGGCGATCATCACCACAACATCCCCAGCGGTTCATTGCTAGTACTAAACCATGACGATGGTAAAATCTTCGACGCATTAGAAAACGCCGGGGTTCAGATGAGTGAATCTGAGATTACGGGGTTTTGTTCCCAAACAAGCGTGTACCGACCCGGCATGGACGTAACCAGAGCTGAACTCGTAGGAAGAACTAACTGGAGACGCCAAGAGAAAATAGAGAGCGTCGGTGAATGGAAAGCTAAAGTTTACGAGCTACATAACGTGATTTTCAGCTTCAGGTCACGAAAAGTCGCAAGTTCCGGAAACGACAATGCGGGAAGTGAACAAGTGTTACCTTTAGAGCTTGACGAAGACGAGGACGGTTTTCTGGTTTGTGAAAATCCAAATTTCGCCATGCCTGATAGTAGAAGGCACAGTAGCTTTGTCAGAGAAGACAGAGAGTGGATTTCAGTTGGTCGTAAGAGTGTGGATGTTGTTTTCCCTTCTTCAGCTGCGCCTCCTAGAAGATCAGTTACATTTCCGATGACAACGGCGGTGCCACCTCCGCAAACGAAGGAGAAAGAATATGTGCGAAGTTTACGACCGTCCGTTTGGTTAACGGAACAGTTCCCATTAAAGACAGAAGAGTTATTACCGTTACTTGACATTTTGGCTAACAAGGTGAAAGCTGTTCGAAGGATGCGAGAGCTGTTGACCACCAAATTCCCGCCGGGAACATTTCCGGTCAAGGTAAGGATAAATTGTTGTTGTTTTTTTAATATGGGGTCGGACGTGGATGTGTGTCTCCCTAGGAGGGTGTCTCTTTTGTGTCTTTTAATGCGTTAGGGCAAGCAAGCAATGGCCGGGCTTCTGCTGCAGCCTGCAGCGCCATTCCTAAAATCTAAAGGAAACAAAAGCGTGTTTTAAGTTCTGTGCTGTGCCATTTCTATTTTCTTCGATGTTTCTTTTTCTCCACAGACAACAAGGCTTGCTTCGTGGGGCCCTTTTTTTTACCTTTTTCCTGGTTGATCCTGTTACCACGCCCATGATCCATCCACGTCATTTGGACAGACCATGAATGATGACGTGTCAGGATCGTGGATGTCCAAGGATTCAAGTGGGACCAAATACCAATATATAGGTGTAGTTCAACTTCAACCGTTAAACTGTCTAATCCCCGTTTGAATTGTAATCCTACTTAGAATAGGAGATGTTTTTTTTTTTGTTCTTTCACTTTTTGAATTGGGTGATTTTCGGACAAGGTGGGTCTTAGTTGTTTTCTGATTGGTTTAGCACTTTGGGTGAAGAACATGATAAATTATTTGTTTGGCGTGGGGGTAGCTTGCAATTCCGGTCGTCCCAACAGTAAGGGTGGTGATAACCTTCACAAAATTTGTTGAACTCCGATCAACCGATCAATTCTACACTCCGCTCTCAAGTCCTAGCCTTTTTTCCCATGGTGGAGGAAGAGGCCAAGCGGCAGAGGACCCGAATTCAGATAATAACAATAATCCATGGTTCAGGCAAAGCAATGGTCGATCGGTGTCCATGAGCAAACATCAGCAGCAGCAACGTGGTTCTTCTTCAACGGCACATCTCGCAGATCCTTTTGCTATTCCTAGTGGATATACTTGGACTAGTGTTGATGACAAGTGTAGTAAATTGAAGAAATCAAAGTCCACCAGGAAATGAATTACGCGGCATGTTAGTTTGGTTAGATTTCAACTTGCAATTTTCTGTGTAAGTATTAAAAAAAATTATCGTCTGTTAAGAAATTAGCGTCCGTTTTGGACTGAATTTGTTCATCTGTGTTAAGAAATATATTTGTGGCATTGCCACGCCTTGCTTTATGTATGATTGTGCCATCCATCGACAACTGGAAAAGCAGGACTTAGAAAAGCCAAGCCCAAATCATATGCTGCTTTTTCTTAATGAATGTGGCATCCACATTCAGCATTTCATGGCAGTTAGATGTAACAAAGTCATCGAGCACTTAGCTGGGCAGATCAATGGAGTTGGCTGCCAAACCTGCAGGATATTTCACCTAACTCATTTCTACTCTTGAAAATGGCCCTATACCAATCTTGAAATCTTTCAACATACAACAGTTGGTGTCAAACAACTACTAATTTCATTTGTTATTCAGATCCGTTCATTGGCCGAGTGATGAAGGATAGATTCGAATGATTAATGATTAATATAAAAAGGGAGATCAAATAACCAACAGCACTGCACTCTCATTGGGTCAAATAAAGATGAAATTTCGTTTCTTACTTTTAACTTTATTTGGTTCTAATCAGGAAAAAAATGGGTTGGGACACAGATTTATGTCTTTTTCCTTTTTCCCAGGAAGAAAAATAAAATAAAAAAGCACTCTTTATAGATGCCATTATTAGGTAAACATGGCATCAAATGAAAATAAAAGGGAATGCAAATGTTAGAATTTGAATATCACCAATAAAGAAAGAGCTTTGACATCAAATATTATAATCACCAACATGCATTATTTGTAATAATTAAAAAAAAAGAAACAGGAATGAAAGATGCTACAAGGAGATTGCTTCAGATGGTGGGAACAAGTGAGTTGGCAAGTCCTTTAAAAAAAATAAAGGGGACAAAGCCATCTCCTCCTAGTGGTCCTTTCTCTCTTACGTTTTTAAAGGTTCTTGAGCAGAGAAATCTCATTATTGTTCATCAGCTGCTGCTGTTATCAACTTGTTCCCGGCACGGCAGCCACGGCCACCGTCAATCATCACCAGCACCAGGTGCGTACTTGATCTCTTCCATACCCTTGTCTACCTTTTACGTATTGCTTTTTATCATTTCTGTTATTCATAACAAATACTCAAATCTCATCATAGATTTCATAGGGAGGATACATAATCTCCCAAGTCCTAACCTACTTCTGCAAAAATGCTTGTTTTAGATCCTATTTACATTCTGTTTTTAAGCTCTTACTGTTTTTTAGAATCAAAGTATGATTACAACATATATGATATAGGCTAAGCTTAATATACACGAAAAAAGAAAGAAGCTTTCGAAATCATGTTATTCCAACAAAGGATCTATGTTTCAGTAGAGATTTGGCTTGCAATGGTTTCATATATTCTCTTATCTTCTGGGAGTTGGATTCACAAACTTGTTTTTGCTGCGACTTTGAAGGATAACAATTAAGGAGGATCGATGGCGAGTGAGGCACCAAGCTGGGCTGATCAATGGGGTACTGGAGGAATTGGTGCCATGGAAGAAGAGGACGCCACAGCTAAGAAAGAGAAGGACACCGAGAAACCCAAAGGAAAAGGTGGCTTTAAAACAGTGGCCAAGAAATTCAAGCTTGGGGTTGCCAAGGGCTTAACATGGGTAAAGAGTAAATGCCAGAAAAAGAGTTCCTCCAAATGAACATTAAAAACAAGTCCACTGGAACAGAATTTTGTTAAAGATTTGTAATTGCAAAGGCTTTGAACTTCGATGTATTTCTCAATTCATTTTAGAGGGACTAATATTCTCCAATTTAATGGCAAACTTGAAGCATAAAAAAATAGTTTCATCGAGCAACTTCAATGGCCATACCCAACAATCACTATAGAAAATGACTGGATAACGCTCATGGGAGATGAGATGAAAGAATCATATCAAACAAATGACTTCTCTCCTAACATATAATAACTTTCATAAGCATTCATGAATCATACTTAAAACTAGTGTAAATTTACAACTGGAAATCACTGATAAAGTTGGCCTAATTGGAAGTTCAGATAGTTATAGAACTGTCAATGTCACTGGCCTAATCGGGGAATCACTGAGAATTTACACCTTCCTTTCTAGCTATTTACGTAGACTGATAGCATTATGATTCAAGTAAAGGGGAACCAAATGTGTTCTCTCCACTGTAGGTCATATAAAGAAAACCATCTTCATCCTTGTTTTCCTCATAAAGTGCAGATATCAATGCAGCTGTAACCAAATAAAAAAGAATTAAGCCTCACAATTGCAATAGGTTATAACACTTGAAGCTAATATATCATCACTCACCGGTAGGAGGGAGGGTGTTCTTCACAAAAACAAATATAGCTTTCTCGGCACTAAGCTTAATCCTTTTACGGACAACGTAGACAAACTGACCCACAGTCAAATCAGCAGGAACAAGATACCTAAATCCAAAATAAAAAAGAATTTTAAGAAAAAGGACAAAAAAAAAGTTATCAGGCAAATAACAGATGGAATAACTGGAAGGGTGAAGCATTGATGTTTCCATTCTCAATATAATTAATTCACTTTAGAAGTACACCAATATCAGAATTATAGCTTCCGGAAAACAAAAACTACAAGATAAAGTGATGTTGGAATTCTATTACTATAAAAAGCAATGTCAACTTTAATAAGGAAAATGCAACTAACTTCTTTTTATCAATATCAGGAACGTCGCTGTTTTCAGCCTTCTCAATAATAACCTGCATGGTTCACATAAGCAGAGATGAATTTTAAAAGAACAATGCAGGATTAAAAAATGTTCAAAAGACAGGAAGATAGTAACTTAAATATTCTTACAGGAATTCTGTCGGGATATTTTGCCCTGATGCGAGCAACTTCATCCTGCCTCCTTTCTGGAAATTAGGAATTTTAGAAAAGGATTACAGAGTATAAAGAAAATCCTATTAGCTTAATCAGATTAGAGAACAAGAGCAGCATAGGCCATAGAGCCATAGACAACAACAAAAAATAGCACAACAGCATTCAAAAGAGATCAGACAAATTGAAACTATTTCTATATATTATGCAGAAATAAGAGGGAAAAAGAGAAAAAAAATAATGAAAAGGAAAGTGATGCTTTGCTAAGTAACGCTGAGAAAAAAAGCTTCAAGTGCCCAAAAAGCAAAGAGAAAAACCCAAGTCTTGCATAAATAATGAAAAAATACTAACATTTTGCAATCAGGCATCATTACAAGCAATAACAGAAACAACATAGAAATGCAAAACAAGAAGATACAGCAGAACATGGAAATGGAATACAGACAAACATAAGCAAACGTGTAGCAAGCAGACAGCTTGCATGTTTTGCTCTTTTCAACACATACATAGCACCCTTTAACAAAGATCATATTATTTTGTCCTAAGAAAGGAAACATATGTATAGGAATATGTATATGGAAACGATATAACATCTTTGGCCCCAATTGAACCAGGGTTTAATAAACAATTTAAGTATAAACAGTGAAGAAACAAATCAGAATATAATCCCCCAAACATAAAAACAAAGAACACCCAAATTGAATTTTATCACAACAAGAATTCAACCGAGCATAATTTCAATAAAGTTCTTATGCGAAAAATGAAAAGACAGAGACCAGGAAAAACAAGGGATCAACGAAACTAACCCAATGGATGCTCAAGCTTGAAGGAACTTTTCGCCGTTGTAGGGTTCGACATCTGATTAGCCACTGCAAATTTCAAACATCGTAACATCAACAACAAAAAATATTCTTTTTTCTAAATTAGAGAGAATAAAAAGAGATAGCATATCAAAGTCAAAACTGTCCACAAATACATTAGAAGAAAATGAATACCAGGCAAAAAAGAAGGGGGAGGCTTTGAGAAATTAGGGTTTCAATAAAAAAACTTGATTGATTGATCGATGTAGAAGAAAGGGTTGATTTCAAGCAAAGAAATTTATACGAAAAATTAAAATTTATAGAAGGAAGGCAACAAGGAAACCTTCTAAGGGTCTACTACTTGCATTCGAGCCCAACACGAAACCAAGTTTTAAAATTTACTGATTTTTTAGTAGTATATTCCCCGATTAGATTGCCCCACGTACAAGGAATCTAATGCGTGCCCTACCTTGGTTAGCAATTGAAACGAAGTCGTTTTAAGGCTTTTGCTTGGAGCTAGGCTCCTGTGGGCTCGCATGAACAATAAAATAGGCTGCTTTGTTGCTCTTGTTTAGGGGAAATTATTATATGGATCAGGTTGACCGCGTCATTTATTATCTATCTAATAATATTTACTTATTTCAGTGCAACTTTCAAGTAACAACTCACTGTTTAGTTACATGTAAGGAAGAGATAAAGATCGACTTTAGAAAAAAGGATTAATATCCTATACACTGGCGGTAGAAATTTTTTGTTTCCACAAGCGCCTCAATTATATGGTTTAGGGTTAGGGTTTAAAGTTTAGTGGTTTAAAGTTTAGTGGTTTTAGTGTAAAGGTTTAGAATTTAGGGTTCATGTTTAGAATTTAGGATTTAAGGTTAGAATTTAAGGTTTAGGGTTAGGGTTTAATTTTAGGGTAATATGGGTAGGGATTTAGGTTTTAACCTATAAACCCTAAATTTTAACCCTAAACCCAAAATTCTATCAACAATCCCTAAATTCAAAACTATTACACTTTTACCCCTAAATTTTAAACCCTAAATGGAGTCCCTAACCCCTAAAACTAAGACGCTTGTGTAAAAAAAATTCCACAAGCGCTTGTGTATAGAACAATTACCCTAGAAAAAATGGCATAGAAAAATGTTATTAGATGGGGTCATTAGAGATGTGTATTTTACTCGACCCGACCCGAAACTAATTATGCATTTTTCCTTTAATTTTTTTTTAAATAATTTATAATAATACCTCTCTTTATATATTTTTTTATAATTAGGTCTTTAAAATTAAATTTTTATTTATAATTTAGTCCTTATTATTATTTTTTACGATTAAGTCCCCTACAAATATTTTTTTACAATTGGGTCTCAAAAATTATTTTTTTCTATATGTCGGGTCGGATTTGGATATAAGATATTTATATTTAGATCGAGTTTAGGTTAGGGATGGCAAAAATACCCGGCCCCGACCCGACCCGAGGTGCCCCGACCCGACCCGATCGGGTATTTTTTCTAAAATTTCGGGGATCGGGTCGGGGCGGGGCGGGGCGGAAAAAACATGAAGTCGGGGCGGGGCGGGGCGGGTTCGGGTATTTGCTAGAAATTCCCCGCCCCGCCCCGCCCCGGTATATTTTTATATATATTTTTATTATATTTATAAAAAAATATCATTATATTTAAACATTTTTATGTGTTTTAAGCTATTTTTTGTTTTTGTTTTGGTTCGTACATTTTGTAAAATTTTGTTAGATGTTGTTCAAGTTTTAATATATTCGATTCTAACGGTCAATGATTCAAATTTATTCTTTTAAATATGTAGTTTTAACACTTGGATAATTTAAAATTGGTTTTATTTTATTTTTTTATATAAGTTTGAAGTCACTTGAAACCATAATTTGTGATTGTGGTGGAAGATTGGTCGAATCTAACATTTACCGTCGACGAAGATTAATTTTTTTTTAATTTTTCGGGGCGGGTCGGGGCGGGGTCGGGTTTAAGGGTTATTGTATCGGGGCGGGTCGGGGCGGGTAAATTAATATTTTAATTCGGGGCGGGGCGGGGTCGGGTATAGTATCTTATAGGTCGGGGCGGGTTCGGGGCGGCCAAAAACCCGCCCCGCTGCCATCCCTAGTTTAGGTGGACCAAAAACTTGACCGATCTGTGCCTATCCTTAAGATCATGGATGACGTGGTAAACCAGACCCATTTAATAATTTTTCATTGCTTAGTGTTTCTATTTTTTTTTTTGAATATGCTGGTGCGATGCAAGGGTAGCATCTGTTCAACTTTCTTAGTCTTTTTAAAGACGGCACGAACCCGGGTCCCAAGGGATGATGAATATCTACCTTTACCACCAGGACAGAAGGAGATGAGCCTTAGTGTTTCTATTTGATAGATTGTTTATATGAGATAAGATTTTTTTAGTAATTTTTTTAGAGCTTCTATTTGATAGATTGTTTAAATTATATATATATATATATATATATTACAAACTCAAACTAATATAATGAGAGGATTTGGCCCAAAATAGTATCCATGAATTTTATTTTAGATCTCAAATCATTTATAATCGATACAACAAAGATAAGATTTTTTTTAAAAAAATCTCAATACTTAATTAATTTTTAATTAAATAAACAGATTGAACCGATTCATGATGGTCTATAATCAGTGTACCATTACCAAAATTAGTACTAAAAAACCATTAAGTTATGTTAATCGTTTCACCGCTTTATAAATAAATAAATTCAACCACTTGTTAATCACCACATGAAATTGAATATTAAGGATCATTAGTTTTCAACCATATTTGTGTTTTTCTACGTTATTTTATCATTTCATAGAACATAATGAACAACAGTCGAAAGATTTTGTAGCTCTGGAGAATGATACATATTTCCTTCTTTTTCCTTATTTTGAAGAGAGCCTATTGCTTTATGATACACAAAAATGGATTTAAGTGCTAAAACTATAGCAGTAAAAGATGGGCATCACTAAACAATTTACAAGCTATTGGAGATGGTAATCATTTGCTTTAACCGGCTTTTAGTACTTCTTTGCCGCATGGTACAGCTCCATATAATCAAGCGCAGGCCGGTTCCAAGACCAGTCTTGCTCCATCACCCTCTTGCACAATGAGTGAAACCAGTCCCGGCCATCGTACCAAGCAGAGATTGCCCTACATTATAGATGATTCAGTAATAAAACGAACAGCTCGAATCAATCATATATATACTCAAAACATAGGGATGGGTATGAACAGGAGGAAACGAGAGAACAAATGCAGCAAATGCTATGTCTTCCTGAGAATTATGGAACTCCGGAAACTAAATGACAACGAAGGAATAGATGAACAAGTGCACCTACAACAGTGCTGAGAAACTCACCTATTGAGGGCGTAATCAACTCCAGCACTATCAGCTCCATCGAAATTAAATCCGTTGGGTTCAAGACCTTGTGCTTCGGCTCTAGCTTTATCGTGGTCAACATCAAATACAGTATCATACAGTCCTTGAAACAAGTAAAGGAAACACAAAGTCAATACACTTTGAGATGATCTAATTCCCAAGAACAGAAGCTAAATAAGATTCATATAATATAACGTCTCCATTTCCCATCCAAGAAAAACAAAAAATTAAATGATATCAGATGAATTTGTAGAACATAAGAGAAATCTTGATGTCTGTAACTCATATTGGCCATAGACTCCAATATCCGCCGTAATAGTTCATCCACATATCAACACATCTCAGAGTGTAGAAGAATATCATTCAGAAGTATCAACATTACGGACTTAAGATGAGTACGCACCTCCTGTTTTACGAACAACGGGTATGGAACCATATCTCATTGCTGTCAGTTGTGTCAGTCCACAAGGCTCAAAAATAGAGGGAACCAGAATGAAATCAGCACCAGCATATATCTGTAAAAATAGTCAAAAAAAAAATAAAAAAAAAAATAAAGAACATACTTAAACTGCTAGGGTCATATTGTAAAGCAAAATATAAGAATGCTCCTTCAAAGAATAATAATAAATGAAGTAAACTTTGATAGTGCAAACCAAGTGAGAAAGAGGTTCATCATAGGTCAAAACAAGGCGAGCTCGATCCCCATGAGTTGAATGCAGCTGATTGGCCAAATTCACGAAATCGTTTTGGATGCGAGGATCAGGAGCTGAGCCAAGCAATACAACCTGCCACCAGAAATTCCATCATGCACTTAATGCATTAAGTACAAATATACAGTCGAGGAGGCACGCGAGAGGCACTAAACTTCCTTGTTTATACATTCATTCAGAATACATCAGAAAACATGATTTCTCAACTGCATTTCGCAAGCACACTCATGTTAAGAATGCAAGAAAAAGAATGGCCAAGGAAAGTCCTAGGGAGTATCACATCAATGTCACTACCAAGAGCTCAGGCTGATACAGATCAAATAGTGTGTAGTTGTACATGAGTTCATGCAGGGGATGCTGAAAGGAGAGAGGGAGGGAACCTGTCCATTGCGTTCTAAGGTGCGCCAAATTGCATGCTTGATAAGATGGATTCCTTTCTGTTGAGTTAAGCGAGAAATAATTCCAACCACAGGAAGATCAGATTTCTTCAAACCAAGCCTTTGCTGCAAGGCTTCTTTGGCAGCTTGTTTGCCTTCAACAACATTTTCTGAAGTGTAAGGTATCTGAAACGACCAGCATCTTACATTAAGAACAATAATAATTGCAAAAATAGGACAAAACTCAAAAGCATAAACGAAATGCTCTGGAGGTCTTGTGGCTCTTGTCCATGTACAGATGCATAACAGTTCCCTTTTTCATTCATTAAGGTTTGGGGAAAAGTTCATAGGAGATTTATCTATTAAATGATGGCATATCTACTTACAGGAAGGAAATTATCGTTGTACGGATCCCAAATATCTAAGTCAATTCCATTTAATATTCCATGGAACTTGTGAAGATTAGGAGCAACTGCAGGATTTCCAGCAACCTCCTTTGCGTAGGTGTGTGATACCTGCATAATATGAATAAGCACTGAGACATCATCATAGAAACATGAAAGGTAAAAGACCATCAAATATCTTGTCTGAGATACCATAGCATGTATTGATACAACGTAAAATAGAAAATTATAATTTGAATGGATTAAGAGCATCAGAAAAAAGGTTATTACAGATGCATCACTAAGATCAGTATATTCTATATCTAGTGAATTATACTCGATCATCTTTACAAAAACAATTCAAACTCAATGTGAAAAGTAAAGTAGATGAAACCTTCTTTGGAAAAAAGATTAAATCCTGAACCACTTAGTGGTTAGTTATATCTCTTCAAATGAGAATGAAGAAAGCTAATGCTTATTGGTATGGAGGTGCCCCAAGGAACCAAGGATATGGTCCTATATACCTTTAATTTAGAACATTTACTTTAGATAAAGAGAAACTAGACAACAAAAAGAACCAAAATATAGTAAACAAATCCACGTGTAATTGATCATACATACACTATATATAAGAATATATCTATACATGTACACAGCTACTACATTAAGTAAACTACATTAGCTATAAGGAAATTTAGGTACATACAGTTGTAGCCTTGTCTGCATATTGCATAGCTTTCGCAATGAAGTGTGCTCCAAATTCAAGGTTATGTATAGTGAAGACAACCCGAGTTTTGCTAAGACCATAATGCATGTAATGGTCCTTAAATAGCCACGCAACTGGGGCACTAGACCAGTCATGGCAATGGATGATATCCTGCCAAGAGTTAAGCACACTAAAATGGTTAATCTTTGGAATTTCCTTTCTGTCCGTACATTCAAGAAAGACAATGGTGTACCCATAACATTCTTCTATGAATGAATTGTAGAGCCTATAGAGATGAACAACAAACAAGAAGGGTATTGATGATAGCTAAAAAATACCGCCATGCATGTAGGAGGTTTGCATGATATACTGCCATGTATGTGCATTTAACTAGTTAAGCAGAACGCCATCAAAATGTTAGTCCAGTGGCAAGAACTTGCGTGGCATAAGAGCTTTCAAACCTGAGCATCCCCCCACCCCATCCCCAAATTATCAAATGTACCCCAAAAAATTAAGCATAAATATAAGTTGGTCTAAACTTACAGGCTGAAGTCCACCTTGGTGTAGAAATTCAAGAGCAGCATGACAAAAGAAGCCAAACCTCTCTGCATCATTATTGCAACCATAAACACAACCTTTCCAGACAATTCTGCAGGCAACAATATGTAGGTTGTTAACAGTGTAAATAGAAGAGTTTTAGTGTAATGGTACTAAGTCAGTAGTTTAGATTAAGTCTAACTCTTAGTCTTATCTTACTTAGAGATAATGTAGTTTAGATTAAGTCTAACTCTTAGTCTTATCTTACTTAGAGATAATGTTTTTTAAAGTAGTCCTACTTAGATCAAATTACTTATATAGTCTTTTTAAAGACTGTTTTCTGTAATGAGTAAATTTCTTTTTTAAGTGAAAATACACAGAGAATAAAAACTGTTCTTTCTCTGTACAAACCTATCTTTCTTCATGGTATCAGATTAGGTTTCTTGTCGATCCTAAACAATAAACCTAGCTTACATGGCTGGCATCGAGAGTTCTGAAGTTAATTCTGAAGCTGGTCCATCCAAAATCAGCATCCAGAAATTTTTTGGTCAGATGACAGCAGCAAGCAAAATAGCCCTGCATTCTAATGCAGGTAATCTTTCCTTTGTGAGCTTGGTGAATCGTGGTAATAACTCCTCTTGGATTGTCGATTCTGGGGCTTCTGACCATATGACAGGGGACATTTCTTTGTTTACAAGTCTTCAGAAACTGAGTTCTCCTTCCTACATCAAAACTGCTGATGGTTCCTTCTCCGAAATTGCAGGAAGTGGTTCAGTTAAACTCAATCAGAATATTACTCTAAATTTTGTGTTATATGTACCATAGTTGGCTTGCAATCTCATATCTGTCAGCAAACTTTCGAAAGATCTTAACTGTACAACTAAGTTTGCTTTCAATGTTTGTGAATTTCAGGCGATGGATTCGGGGAAGGTGATTGGCAACGCTAGGCTGTATGGAGGACTCTACATTCTTCAAGGAGGAACTCCTATTCAGGGACAAGCAAATAAAAGCCTCTCTTTTCATACTTCTACCTTAAGACAGAGTATTTTTGATTACTCAAATGATATTTTGTTATGGCACTTTAGGTTAGGTCATCCCAATTTTATTTATCTTGCCAAGTTGTTCCCTCGATTATTCAGTAATAAAGATCCAAAGTCTTTTTCCTGTGATATTTGTCAGATTGCCAAACAAGCTAAATCAACATACCATGCATCCACTTATAAATCTTCTCATCCTTTCTCACTTATACACAGTGATATTTGGGGCCATTCGAGAGTAAAAAATGTCAATGGAGCTAGATGGTTTATAACCTTTATTGATGACCACTCTAGGATTACATGGACCTTCCTAATGAAAGAAAAATCTGAGGTTGAGGGGATTTTTAAAAAGTTTGCTGCTATGATTGAAACTCAATTCCACACTAAAATCCAAATGTTTCATAGTGACAATGGGAGTGAGTTTTTTACTAAAACCTTGGGATCTTTTTTCCAAACCAAAGGCATTGTTCACCTTACCTCTTGTGTTGAAACACCCCAGCAAAATGGGATTGTCGAAAGAAAAAACAGACATCTTTTAGAGGTTGCTAGATCCTTACTTTTTTCTACCAATGTTCCTAAATACCTTTGGGGAGAAGCTGTTCTCACTGCTACCCATCTTATCAATAGGATGCCTAGTAAACCCTTAAGTTTTCGAGTTTCTAGAGATGTTTTTCTTCAATTTTTTCCTCATTTTAAACCCATATCCTGCAATTTACCTTTGAGAGTGTTTGGGTGTACAGCTTTTGTGTATAATCATCATCCATCCACGGGTATGTTAGATCCGAGGTCCATAAAATGTGTATTTTTGGGTTATTCCTCTACTCAGAAGGGCTACAAGTGTTACTCACCCATTACTAAAAAGACCTATACCTCCATGAATGTTTCTTTTTTCGAAAATAGACCTTATTTTACCACCTCTGAAATTCAGGGGAGAGTCTATTTGAATTTCAGCCTACACCTATACAGCCTTTACAGTTCCAAACACCACCTTCACAGCCTACTACTGTGCAAAATCAGCAAAATCAGACTCAAAATTATCCTTCACAGCCCACTGTTGTGCAAACTCAGGAAAATCAGATTCAAAATTCATCTTCACAGCCTACTGCTGTGCAGAATCTTGTCTCACCTCTTTCCTCTCCTAAAACACATACCCATACCACTCCAACACCTTTACCTTCTCCTAATTTGAGGCTCCCTAAAACCCCTCAAGGAACTCAAAATAATGCGCATGAAAGAGGAGAAATCAGTGTCTACAAGAGGAGAAAAAGGCCAATATTGCAGTCTGCCATACAGCCTGGTTTTTGCCAAGAACTTGACTTTAATCATGTTGCCTTTGAAAATCTGGAAGGTAATGAGTTACCTGGTAAGGAAGTGGTTAATGATACTGTTCTTATTCCTTCTATTGATAATATTGACCTTCCTATTGCTCAGAGGAAAGGTGTAAGGAAGTGCACTAATCATCCTATACAAAGATTTATTGCTTATGGAAAATTACAACCTTCTTTTCGAGCTTTTACAACAAAAATTGACAGCATCCAGATTCCACAAACTGTTGAGGAAGCCTTGGGGGATCCTAAATGGATAAAGGCTGTAGAAGATGAGATAGAGGCTCTCAAAAGCAATGGGACCTGGACATTGACTGAGTTACCACAAGGAAAGAAGATTGTTGGCTACAAGTGGGTATTTACTGTGAAGTATAATTCTGATGGGAGTGTGGAGAGATTCAAGGCGAGGTTAGTGGCAAAATGATTTACACAGTCTTTTGGGATTGATTATCAAGAGACTTTTGCCCCTGTTGCAAAATTAAATACAGTAAGAGTTCTATTATCCTTAGCTGTAAATGAAAACTGGAAACTTCACCAGTTAGATATTAAAAATGCATTCCTTAATGGCAACCTAGAGGAAGATGTCTACATGCAAATACCTCCAGGGATGGAAGAGAAGGGCATTGAGCAGAAAGTTTGCAAGCTAAGGAAATCATTATACGGCCTAAAACAGTCTCCAAGGGCTTGGTTCGAGAGGTTCACCAAAGTTGTTATAAAGAATGGTTATAAACAATGTCAGACTGATCACACATTGTTTGTAAAAATGGGACCAAATGGAAAAAGGGCCATCTTAATTGTCTATGTCGATGACATTATCATCACTGGAAATGATGTTGTCGAAATAGATAATTTGAAGAAAATATTATCCAAGGAGTTTGAAACTAAAGACCTTGGAAATCTCAGATATTTTCTTGGAATGGAAGTTGCAAGATCTCGAGCTGGGATTGTCATTAATCAGAGAAAGTACATCCTTGATCTACTTTCAGAAACAAGAATGATAGGATGCAAGCCCATAGAAACTCCTATGGACAGCAACTTCAAACCAAGAAGGGGGGAAATGGGTGTTCCTGTGAATAAGGAGCAATACCAAAGACTTGTAGGTAAGCTAATTTACTTGTCTTTGACTAGACCTGACATTGCTTTTTCTGTTGGAATTGTAAGCCAACATATGAATGATCCGAGGGAAGAACATCTTGATGCAGTCCATAGGATACTAAGGTACCTTAAAATTACCCTCGGACATGGCCTAATTTTCAAGAAGAGTGATGACAGAACTATAAAGATTTTTACTGATTCTAGTTGGGCTGGAGAACTAACAGACAGAAGATCAGTAAGTGGTTATTGCTCTTTTGTTTGGGGTAATCTTGTGACATGGAGGAGCAAGAAACAATCAGTGGTAGCAAGAAGTAGTGCTAAAGCCGAATATAGAGCTTTAGCTCTCGGAATTTGTGAAGGAATTTGGCTGAAAAGAATGCTTTCAGAATTAAATTTTGAGTGTAGCCTGAAAATTGAGCTACAAAGTGATAGTCAATCTGCCATGAGCATTGCTAAAAACCCAGTTCATCATGACCGAACTAAGCATATTGAGATAGACAGACACTTTATCTCAGAAAAGGTGAATAATGGAGAAGTTCAACTCAATTTTGTACCTACCAAAGACCAACTAGCTGATGTTCTCACCAAGGCCCTTCCAAGAAGCACCTTCGACGAGTTTACATCCAAGCTGGGACTCTACAACGTATACTCACCAGCTTGAGGGGGAGTGTAGGTTGTTAACAGTGTAAATAGAAGAGTTTTAGTGTAATGGTACTAAGTCAGTAGTTTAGATTAAGTCTAACTCTTAGTCTTATCTTACTTAGAGATGATGTAGTTTAGATTAAGTCTAACTCTTAGTCTTATCTTACTTAGAGATAATGTTTTTTAAAGTAGTCCTACTTAGATTAAATTACTTATATAGTCTTTTTAAAGACTGTTTTCTGTAATGAGTAAATTTCTTTTTTATGTGAAAATACACAGAATAAAAACTGTTCTTTCTCTGTACAAACCTATCTTTCTTCACAATACACCAAAGCATTCTTTATGGTTGTAGTTTGCTTATTAAAATGAAACATTTTAATTCTTAAAGGTGCATCGGGATTATTAAAATTACCCATTTTGTGGCTCCAGAAAATAAACTGAAATGCTTTCCACTTTACCAAACCAAACTTTAACTTCAGTGTCACCCCAAAAAAAGCTTCTTTGGTAATGTAAGTCCTTCACCTGCATCATAAAATATCCATTTGACAGATCTGAAATTACTTAAGACAACTTCCACAAAAATGAAAAGCAATGAATGCTTTTTTTCTTTTTCCTTTTTCTGATTATTAGAATATGAATAACAATGAGAAGCAGATTAAATGATACAAAACATTTTTTAAGTAGCGTCCACTCATTTTTTAAATAGAAAATCCAATAAGAGAAGTGCATGCAACAATTTTGCACCAATATCTTATTAAAGGAAAAGTGCACCTCAGCCAGTTAATAATGCACAATTGCTAACATAACGTGCAAGCGTACAAGCAGCATGACAAGTAAGCAAGAATTAAAACAAATGAAAACAATCGAGAAGGAAACAAAAAGCTTGCTAAAGAAACAGCAATGAAGCTTACATGGTTAAGTTTCAAGCAGTCATACTTTGGAAAAATGATGTTCACATTGTGGTTTAAATCTTGAACAGCACGAGAGAGACTAGTAACAACATCACCAAGACCTCCAACCTGCAATGTTATTAAGGGCTACAACTGAGATTTTACTACAGATATGATCACAAATGGAGATTAATATTCTACAAAACTCACTTATACGAAATGCTTTATCAAATTCAGTTATATGGCTTATATCAAGTCAAGAGCCCAGATAAATGTATTGTCCAATTTCTGTAAGAGGCGCAGCATCCTCTCCCCCTAATGGGTTCATTTCTGGAATACTTTTCACCAGTGTATGTCATCTTAAAGAATTTTCTCTTCATTACGAGAAAGAATTTGAATGGACTCATAAGCCAAAATAATCTAGAAAAACCATGACAAATCAGGGTAATGAAAAAGTTTCCGAAAGTGTCAACACCCTCAATGTCCAAAACTTACCTTTGCAATGGGGGCCATCTCAACAGCAATATGCACAATGTGCATAGGTGGCTCTTTCACAATTCCTCCCAAAACAGGTATATGGTAATCCATACCATCTTTGTTGTCAAAAGTTCCACCATCTTCCCTCTCGGAAAATACAAAGTCCATCATATATGCATCCAATGGAACCTTGACTGCAAAGACACATAAAGACAAGCTTCATTCTTCATCTTAAACAGAGAAAGCTATAACTGGAATTGAAAGCAGATCTGCATAATTCAAAATCCCAAGAAAGTTGACTGCATTTACCAATTGCTTTTACATGAGAACTATTATCTGCAGGCAACATTCTCTGAGGTGGTAATGGACCCATACGGTGAGTCCAACGATTAAATGAACATCTGAACCATACTTCTTGTTTTCCATTAAGTACAGTGTTAGCAGGATTGTAACAAACTGTAACGGTGCTTCCTGCATGGACATCAAGAGGCTCGGTATAAACTATATGTTTTTGGGAAAGCAAAAATCTCTTCAATGTTCTTTCCTTCATTTCAGCTTTCAAACGTGCTGTTTTTTCAGCCTAAGACAACAGAAGAAAACAAAAATAAATCAGTAAATACAACCGAGATAAATGAATAAAATAAATACATAAATAAACCTTTTTTATAATTTTTCCTCCTACTGGAAGAGTAGAACACAAGAAAACTAATATCAGTCGATAAATATGCAGAAAATGCATTTCCAGTAGCAACCTTTACATTCTGACAATGGTCCAAAATACACATTTTTGTCGTAGGAGAAACAAAGAAAGGGTCAAAAAGATGCCAGCAGTAAATAACCAAAGCAATCAGATCCATGTCTCTGTCATCATAGTAAATGAAGAAAAAACTTGATCTTTATACACATTTTTGTCATAAGGAAAAAGCGTCAAAAAGAAGCTAGCTGTAAATCACCCAAGCAATCAGATCTGTCTTTGCATTCATAGTCAATGAACAAAAACCTTTATCTTTTGTTACAATGTTTTTAAATTTAACTATCCTAACCTTTCTGCATCTTGCCATGAACATTAAATCTTTAATAGAGTAATATTTGAATATTCACAGCGTTCTATACTGCTGAAATTGATTGTTATTAATCAGAATATCATTTTATGGGAACTAACCTTTGCACGTATGGCCTCCTCTCTTAGTTTCCTCTCTTCTTGAAGCTTCCTAAACATTTGGTGTTCTTCCTCAACCCAGAACAGCTCTTCAGGAATGTTTTTGAGGACAATAGCATGGAAATCTTGACGATTGTTGTTATCATATATAGTGGCAACCTTTGGCGGTCCATCAGCAAATACCCAATTTAACACGAGGGCTCGATCAGGTATAACAACTGCAGAACAATTCAATCTCAATCATATGATAAACAGCCCAGAAATGTCCCTATAATTACAAAGTATGATCCCAATCAACAATGCAGCAAGTCCAATCAGTGACTGATAAAACAGAAGGAATGAAATGGTTCTCTAGCCAACCAAATCAAGACATTCAAGAAATCCAAAATAGAAGCAGCAAGCAATATGTGATTTAATGCAAACAAAAATCCTCATGCAAATGCAATCAATCAAGCATGTTCATGGCCATAACAATCACTTTGTTCTCAACAGCATGGATATCCAATATATTCTACATCAAGCAACGTTTCATGGAAATTTCTATAAACTTGAAAAAGTGTCCAGAATAATGTCTAGCAAACATCGAGATTGATTCTAAATTTTAGACTTATAGGAGATCACCTTTAATATCATACACAAAGTACTAACTACAAATTAAACAGAGGATAAGTTCCAAACATACCTTCTGCATACCACCAATCACCACCCTCTCTCTCTGATCTGACAAGCTTTTCAACAATTGTTAATCCATCACTCCAATTATTATGCCCTCCATGAATCCAAAGTTCATTGGCATAAGCAAGAGGGCCTGAAGTTTTGTTATAATATAACTTAACCTTGTCTGCCCCTTTGAACTCGTTAGGCTCTATGAACCAAATGTTATCAACTGATCTTGCAGCATTTTTCATCAATTGTTCCAATATTTCTCGCCTCTTTTGAGCCTCCACCTTTGCTTGTGCTCTGTCTGCTTCGTTTGCTGCCTTCTCTGCTTCTATTCTTCTTTGCTCTTCTTCTTGCCTTTCCTTTTCTTCTTGCTCTTTTGCAAGTTTCTCTAGTTCCCTTCTTTTCTCCTCAAGCAAGAAATCTTCAAATGCAAACTCATCCATTCCACCCTCCACGGTTATGCAGAAATCTTTTTTATCATTATTGTCGTACAAATTCTGCCCATTGAAGAACACAAAATCCATCTTGTAAGCTTCCTTTGGAACATGAATCTGGCACGACCACCAATCCGCTTTGAGATGAGTCTTATTCAACCTTATAGTGAAGGATCTCCATCGCCAGCTATTGAAGGCTCCCATGATTAGAATATCTGGCTCGTCATTTAAAGGGGATAAGGTCCTATTAAAGAACACTTCTATGTCTTCATCGGGCCTTACAATCGGAGGATAAACAAAAATTTTGTTCCCCTTCAAGAAGTTTTCCTCCGCAAGCACCTCAATTTCTTGTTTACGCAAGTTTTCTTCCATCTCCAACTTCAGTTTTTCCGAAACATCTTCAACTACTTTTTCGTCAGGCTTAACACTTTCATCCTTTACAATATCATTGTCATCAGTCTTTCTGCCATCCAAATGCTTTCCTTTGGTAACAGTGTCATCAGCTATTGTACCGTCGAAATGCTTCCCTTTAGCAACAGTGTATTCAATTATTGTACCACCCAATTGCTTTCCTTCAGTAACAATGTCATCAGTTATTGTGCCATCAAATTGCTTTCCTTCAGAAGTTATATCTCTTGATGTACTCACAGTATCATTTTCCAAAATTACTTCTTTCTTCTGTAACCCCACAACATCTTCCACAAACTTACTTACACTTCCATTTTCTGCATTCAAGTTGCTTTTGGCAACAGCTAACTCTTTGCCAGATGATGTTACATCCTCTTTTGGCTCTTCCTTTTCACCTTCATCTATCTTATTCTTCTGAGAAAGCTCAATGGTCAATTCTTCTTCAGCTTTTGATTCAATTTCCATCTTCTTAGGCTCTGCAGACTCTCTCGATGCTGGAGTGCTTGAATCCTCCTCCTCATCGTCATTATTCTTTTGATCCCTCTTCTTGTCACTTGTTCCTGCTTGTGTTTTCGGGGTGAAGCCCTTTGGAGATGAACCGGAAGATAGTCTTCTTCGTCTCCTCTTTGAAAAATCTATAGAAAGTCCCAATTTTTCAATAAAAATAAATCAAAGATTGATTATCAACAAATGTTAATTCGAACCCACAGCACTTCACTTGGCAACAACTAACCTGCTGCACTGGCAGTAACTCTATGCGAAACCCTTCCAGCAAGGCACTCATTTCGCGACGGAGTGAACTGACATCAATAATCAAGACAACAATAAAAGAGAAACAACAGACATAACAGTATAACACTACCAGAACCAGTTGTACTATGAAAAAGAAACGATATTTCTACGGATAAACGTTAATAAACTGGAAATAAAATGCTCAGCTAAACACAAAGGGAAAGCAATCATTTTGTATATGAAACAAAAGAGAAATGCAATAACCCGACACAGTGAACAAAACCACCAAAGACGAATATTTAGTACTACCACTTATCATTTCAATTAAGGAAAGAAACCAACAAACGGATACAGCTAAAAACCCAAACCTTGTACTCAAAATCAATCCCAACAAGCAAAAGAAGAAGAAGAAGAAGAAAGATAGAAAGTTTACCAGTACAGTTCTGGCAAAAGGCAAGGAATTGATCTTGAAACAGTCAGTCCTGTGGCTAAGCACAGCTTTGTATCTCAATGGTCTTTGCAATTGCAAAGACACTTCCATGGATAATTTGTCAGAACACAAAACAGAATGTTTGTAGTTGAAGTTTTGCTTGGATGGAAATATTCTGCTTCACTGAGATCTATAGCTAATTGATTCATTCAATAAATTTGATCCCTCTCAACAACCGTGAACATAAAAAAAGAAATACTATAAAAATCCAAAATTTCAAATTATACTGAAACAGAAGAGAAGATGGATTGGAAGTGAGCAGACTGGTGATAAAACCCAGCATCAAAAGACCCTAGAATCTCAGCCATAAAAAGACTAGAGTTTTAAAATGTTAAATGCTACGGTGGGATATGATTTTTTAAAGGATTGATGACAGCCGAACTTGGGGATTATTAGTTAATCCAACGGTGGGATGTAGCATGAAATGTTTGTTCTGACAAGATCGGTTGTAGACAAGAATATCTCATGACAAACCATGTTCTAAAGATCTGTGAATATTTTGGAAGTACTAAAAATAGGCTTTGAGAGGCTGTGCCTCTTAGTTCGTGTAACTTGTAAGGGTGAGATACCGAGAGGAGATGTAGGGAGAAGAGAACCTTAGATTGGAATTAGAATCAATATCGACCTAGACATTGACACGTCAAATTGTAACATGCCACCTGGCCATTATCTTTTGGCCATAGTTTATCTTTCATTATTGTTCCTGTGTCGATTGTCTTCTTTTACTATTAGGCTATTAGCTAGCTTTCAACAGCTGATCTGAATTTGATGAAGCTTAGCAAACCCAAGAAGCTTATGGGCCTGAGTTTAATGAATCAAAACTGGAAAACACGAGCGGCATGAAAGCCCCGTAAATTAGACTACTACAACATAAAGCTAAAAGCCCTTAATTTGACGAAAATCTCTTGTTGGTTACCCCTACCCTCGTGAATCCAAAGGTTTAGCAAAGGGTTTTTGGAGCCGAAAGAAAAAAAAAAATGGACTTTGACAAGAGGAAGGCATCGACGCTAGCGTCACTGAGCTCCAATGAAGCAGACAAATCTCCGAAAGGATCTTTAGACACACCCATCATTCCTCTCATCAACGCCCTCAACAGCCACCTTTCTTACTTCACCACCAGCTCCTGCTCCGGCCGCATCTCCATCCTTTCCCAACCCAAACCCGATCCCAACTCAAGTAATCCCACCAAGAAGAAAGCCCGAGGAGGCACCTGGCTCTTCATCACCCACGACACGGCCGATCCCGACTCACTCATCTCCCTCCTCTTCTCTGACTCGACCAAGTTTACTCAAGACGGTGAGTTGGTTTTCCGGTTCGAGCCTCTCATCGTTGCTGTTGAGTGCAGAGACTTGAATTCAGCTCAGAGTTTGGTCTCTTTGGCGATTGCTTGTGGGTTCAGGGAGTCCGGGATTACAAGCGCCAGCAAGAGAGTGATAGTGGGGATACGGTGCTCGATACGGATGGAGGTGCCTCTGGGGGATACCCAGAAGATTATGGTGCCTGAAGATTACGTGAGGTTCCTTGTCGGGGTTGCTAATGAGAAAATGGAAGCTAACTGGAAGAGAACTGATGGGTTCCTTAGAGCTTTTCTAAAGAATCAGGAAGAAGAATTGAAGAACGGGGATGTTTCAAAGTGTAGTGAAAATGGTGGCGATTGTAATGAAGGTCAAGAGGGTCTCGAGAGAAGTTTTGGAGATGCTCAAGTTGGTAATTTTTGTTCTAAATGTCGTTGTTTTTATGATTTTTGCAATTATTTAATGGACCTTGACCTTTGTGATTATAATGAAAATTTGCATTTATGCTCGAGTCTTTAATTTGTAAGCTATTTCATTTATGTGCTAGCAGGACATTGTTCCTAGTGAGAAAGCAAGTTTTTCTTGTGAATCATTGGGGGAGACTGAAGTAATTCCCGGTTGCAGTTTATCTATTAGTCAGATGGTTATTGCTGGTGAACCCATAGAGAGGCTGTTCCTTTGGGGCCATTCGTCTTGTAGCTTAGAAAACACGGATGAAATTAAAGTTCTTATATTTGGTGGCTTTGGGGGCACTGGAAGACATGCAAGAAGAAATGATTCTTTTCTCCTTGATCCATTCCATGGGACATTGAAAGAAATTAATGTGGTCAGCCGTCCATCTCCTCGCCTGGGTCACACAGCTTCTTTAGTAGGAGATTGCATGTTTGTTATTGGAGGCAGGGCTGATCCTACTACAATACTGAGCGAGGTATGGGTTCTCAATACCGTAAAGAATGAGTGGAGGCTGCTAGATTGTACTGGCAGTGCTTTTCCTCCCAGGTACTCATATCTTCTTGTTCCATCTCTTGTTTTCATTGGGTTAAATATATGTTTTAGAAATGCAAAATCCCCCCTTCAATGCTATGAATGTGTAGTAATGTCCTCAGCTACTATTGCTCTCCCCCAACTCGGCCCGCATTTCATTTTATTTTTGCTCTTA
Source organism: Hibiscus trionum (assembly GCA_030270665.1). NCBI lineage: Eukaryota > Viridiplantae > Streptophyta > Magnoliopsida > Malvales > Malvaceae > Hibiscus > Hibiscus trionum. The sequence continues at coordinate 22,069,738 of BSYR01000024.1, forward strand.
ATTTGTTGTCTATATGTGTCTTCCACAGGCATCGGCATGCAGCAGCAGCTGTAGGATCAAAGATTTATGTCTTCGGTGGACTTAATAATGATACAATCTCTTCATCCTTGCACGTTCTTGACACCAATACATTGCAATGGGAAGAATTGGTGGCCCATGGTGAATGGCCATGTGCCCGTCATTCTCACTCAATGGTAGCATATGGATCTAAGATATTCATGTTTGGAGGGTACTATGGGGAGGCTCTTGGGGACTTGTACAGTTTTGATATTTTGACGTGTTCATGGAAAGTAGAAAAGGTAGGTGGAAGAAGTCCACATGATAGGTTCTCCCACTCCATGTTTGTCTACAAATATTATATTGGAATAATTGGAGGTTGTCCTGTAAGGCAACATTGTCAAGACTTGGCATTACTAGATACACGAAGCCTGGTCTGGAAGCATGTGACCCTCAGTTCAATGGATAAAGAACTGTTTGTGCGTTGCACAGCCAATGTTGTTCATGATGATCTTATTATGGTTGGGGGCGGAGCAGCTTGCTATGCATTTGGAACCAAGTTTAGCGAGCCTATGAAAATCAACTTGCTTCCTTTATTATCTCTAGATGATCATGACAATTCTCCAAGGCATGGAGAAAATCAAGTTAATAAGCAAGAGGAAGGTGTGATAGGAAATGGGAATTTTCTTTTTCAAGCTCCACATGTTGGAACTGGTTCAACTCAATGTCCTGAAACACAAAGCTTAAATGTTGAGAACCAGAAGGGACTTGCAGGCGCTTCAAGTTGGGTTGTAAAACTTGAAAAAAGACATGCAAAGTTAGGAAAGGACATATTGAAGAAGTTTGGATGGTTAGATCAAGAGAGGAAAGTTTATGTACAAGAGGATGGTTTATTTATCTCTTTCCCTGTGACAGAGAAGTTTTGTGCTATATTCCTAGAAGACAAATTTGAAGGTTCGGGTGACCATCATCCAACTAAAACATTTAAAGCTGGAAGTTTTCACTTAAATGAGATGTCCTCCTCTGCAGCTTTGGACATTCTTAAGGAATTCGGTGCTATTAAGTGGCCAGATGAGGTTGTTCAAAAAAGAAAAGCTTCCAAATCTCCCCTAAAAATAATGACTGAAGCTGTTGCCTCTTTGATTAGGCAAAGGGGGTTATCAGATGAACTTCTGGAGCAGCTACCAAACAGGTTTGTTTCACTACTTCACTTTGTTTGCTCTTTGCCAGTTTCTGTTGTGTGTTATGCAGTTAGATATAGAGTGGCAGTTGCTTGCTTCTGTTTTCTATGTGCAAATGTGGATGCAATATCCTCTCAATATTTTAACATCTTTTGACTAATTCAGGTGGGAACGACTTGGCTATATTGTTGTGCTCCCAATTTCATCCTTCAGGGACTCGGTATGGGATTCAATTGGAGGGGAGCTCTGGCCCATTATTGCCAAATCCCTTAATACTTGTCGCCTTGCTCGGCAGGTATGATATATGGATGAATGATGATATATGATAATCCTTTCTTTCTTTACTTTCTTCAAAAAAAATTGTCTTAGGCTGATTCAGTCTAACACTGTAAACGATTGTCATGTCTATTTAGTTGGACAGTTGATTTATTATGGCCAATTTTTACTTGAAAGGCAAAGTTATTATTTCAAGAGATGACTTTGAAGGTTTTAATTTGTTTTATGTATTTAACTGTTGGTTCCTTTTTATTGTCTGAATTATGTGTTCAATTATATTAACTGTTCATTTTCAGACGAAGAGTCAATAGTTACGAATCTTATTGATACCATTTATCATATATTATTTATGCCACTTGTGCACTCATTGAGTTAATTCTTATAATTTTTCAAGGGTCGGGTTGCTGCAAATGGTACAAGGGACAGTACTTTGGAGATACTTGTAGGAGATAGTGGCTGGGTTGATCATCGTGAAAATGGGATTCTATATTCTTTTGATGCTACTAAGTGCATGTTCTCTTGGGGCAATCTTTCTGAGAAAATCCGTATGGCCAATTTGGATTGTACAGATGCAGTCATTGTGGATCTGTTTGCTGGAATTGGATATTTTGTGTTGCCTTTCCTAGTTAGGTATGCTGTAATTATGATTCTTACGTCTTCCAAAATTTTCTCCAAATCTCAAGTATTTTCAGCTTTCTCTCTAAAACATGCGCATTACATCCAAATCTAAATGCATGCTAACTTGGTTTTTGTGATCTTTGACTAGAAGTAGACTTATTTTTTCCCACTGAAATTGATAGATGATTTTGTATGGCACTTATAATTTTTTGGGTTATGTGGAGGATAAGGATTTCTCGTGCCATTCCACCATTGTTTTCTTAACAGGAATTACAAGATTTGATGGGGAATCATTAGAATATGGAAATTTGTCATTATAGTTTCTGTTTTCAATCAGCTGACTTACAATGCATGCAATTTCATTGATTCATTTCTCTTTTCTGTTCCGGTGTTGATTTTCCCTTAATTGTACTGCTCATCAATCAGGGCAAAAGCGAAGCTCGTCTATGCTTGCGAATGGAATCCCCATGCCGTTGAGGCTCTTAAACGTAACCTGGAAGCCAATTCTGTCTCTGATCGCTGTATCATACTTGAAGGAGATAATCGGATTACAGCACCCAAGGTATGTTGACATGCTTAATATCTGCGTGGATGCATTGTAAACTTCTATACCAAAGGCATGCATATGGAAATATATATTTTTCATGAAATGATCCAATATTGGTTTTTGAAGTTTTCTTCAGCTATTTAAATAGACTAAAAGTATCGTATTGGCATGGCAACATGACCTTGAAGTATCAAACTGAACCATGTGTTGATTGATTCCTATTGATTATTTCCTATAGGGAGTTGCAGATCGAGTTTGTCTTGGTCTTATCCCATCAAGTGAAAGCAGCTGGCTTACTGCCGTGAGGGCATTAAGGTGCTTTGTTTTGATGTTATTACTTGTGTTTCAACTTTCATTTCATGCCATCTCTCTTGTTTCGACTTTAAAATCTGAATTCAATGGCAAAATGGAACGGAGGTGCAGGGTGATGGGAGATATCTAGTGATTACGTTCTTTTTCTTTAAAATGTTTCTCACTAGACATGAAGATCGTGTCATCTCTCAGTTCACCCAATTTGCAATTGTTTCTCACTCAAGAGTCCATGGCCATCTACCCTTGTAATTTGCAGTTGTACTGGGTCCTGGATAATTTTCATATTTGCCTTGATGTATTTTGTTTCTCGACTTCTGGGTTGATAACTCCATTTTGTGGCTTCAGTTAGTAAGTATCTTCTAGTGTGGCTGTAAGTAATGTGGTAGTAGTTTTGCTCGTATCTCCAAATCGTATCTTAAGTGTTTTCCATTTCAAGGAACTACACATTCTTCCCTCTTTCTGAGCTTGTTTGTGGTCACATTTAATGGTATTAAAAATGCAGGAGTGAGGGTGGGATATTGCATGTCCATGGGAATGTGAAGGACGCCGAGGAGGAATCGTGGGCTAACCATGTTTCAAAATCGATATCTGAGATTTCAAGATCTGAGGGTATGGCTTTCTGAGCTTATGTTAACGTATGTCTACGTGCTTATTTTAAGAAATGGCAGTTTACTTGAGTGACTATGGTTGTGTGCAGGCCATTGTTGGGAGGTTAATATTGATCATGTGGAGAGAGTGAAATGGTATGCCCCACACATACGCCATCTTGTTGCTGATGTGCGATGCAGACAAATCTAGCATGAATTGTGAGAGGGGGGATTATACAGTAACCCCATTAATGGCCTGCTCAAGTAGTTGTACTTGTATGAGAATGCCCAACCATCTATCTATTCACCCCGAATAACTCTGATAGAGCTCAGCCCCTGGTAAGTTTATCATGTAAACCATCTCGAAAGATTCGGTTATAAATGTTTTCTATGTGAACTCGTCTAAACTGCAATATCAATGTCGAGATTAAAGTCGAAAACGGCAAGTTGAGTCGAAGAAGGGGGCAAAAGCAAGTATGTCATCACAATAATAACCATTATTAGTATTTCTCTGCTTATTCCGAATGCATGCATGCATGCGTTCATACGAAAATAATTAAGCAAAGGGCATTAAGAAATAAGAATCTTGAAGCGTCTTCTGTTAAATTTCATTCTACTGCTTACCATGCAACCAAACAAGGTCACAAATGTCAAGTTCATGGTTAGAACTGGGAATTGCGAGTCCGTACATTTTCTTTTCTTTTCTTTTTTTCTAATGTTTTTATTAGCTGTCATGATGATTCATCGTTTGTCCATAAATGCTATAGGATTTTAAAAGTGTCGGTGGAGTGTAGTCCACCCATTAGGCCATTACATTTACACGCCTCAAGCTACTAGGCTCCCCAATTTTACACATCTACCCTTCATGCAAAGAAAACTAGAGCCCAAAAACACAAGGCGTGGCGGGTTACGAAAGGGCATTGTGGGCAAAATGGAAGGCTCTCCACTCCACCTCCTATGCCTATAATGTAATAAAAATAAATCAGGATAATCCCTTTTTTGCCTAAAGCCTCAAAACACTCTAATTATTAAGCAAAGTAATTAATTTGAATGAAAGGATGTACGTGACACTGACATGTCTTGCTTTCATTATCATAATAATAATAATAAAACCAAGAATAATGTTAGCTTTCTTTCCTCTTATTTCAATAATGTATTTGCCCCGTTACCATTAACAGTAGGGTTACAAACAAGTTTCTAATATAAATAATAAATATACCCACACAAAAAAATGTAGCTTTCATGTGTGGACGGTGGACCCGTTGTTCAAATCGTCCAAATGTGCCCCCCACCCAAGTAAAAGGCAAATGTCTCTCAGTGGTAGGCTGCTGGCTGCTACTCCTCCATCGCTCAAATGAATCATATGCCCTTGTCCCCCCCCCCCCCCCTCTTTTTCTTACGGATGAGTAAAATACAATCGAGAGAGGTAAAATCAGTTATAATCGAAAGACTTAAGTGCATGATATTTTAAATTAAAACTGAAAATATTGTGTTTTCCATAAAAAAAAATGTGTATATTGCATAATTATTTTAGTTACAACGTAAAGAATGTAACATTCTCGATTGTAACTAAAATTATTACTGCAACTTTTTAAGGTAGACATGTATATTCTAAGTTAAAACCTATTGTAATGTAATATTTTCGTTTATAACAAAAATTATTATTAACTGTGTATTTTTTAAATTAAATAAAATAACATATTAGGTTAAAACTTGTCGCAAATTAACCTTAATTTTGAGTTCCGCACATCAGAACTACCGCCTTTTCACTGCCCTTCTTCAATTTTACATTTGATTATCAGTTCCTTTAAGTTATATCTGCTTTCTCTTTTATTGCCAATACGTACCCCACTGAAAGTGAAAGGTACCTTGACTTTTCTTTTTTGGCTTTTCCCCCTAAATTAATCGAGGTTTAACAATTTAGGTATTGCTTTAGAGTTTTAAACTGAAGACACTATTTGCATTATTGCTGCCTATTTTCATTAACCAATAATTTGTTGTCTTCAGAGTTTTGTTTTTTTATCCCATTCATATCTTTGCTTAGTGATGAAAGGTAAACTGTACCAAACAAATTAATCCGTATCATATACAAAAGAGATAAATGTATTTACTACGAGCATACAAATTCACTTCTTTTGACCATTTTTTATCAAGTCCCAGTAATTTTATATAATTCACGTGAAACAAAAATACTATTCAACTTCTCCGACTAAATTATTTGATTTTGATCTCACTATTAAATATCTCTACCAATCTTTCAACTTTTTATACTATCTCATATGTACTTGAAACATTGCATTACTGGTGTCTTTAAGAATGCTCACCTACCGGCATGGTACAAAATTTTGTATTCATTTAAACCCATAGTTTTTTGTTTTATTAAAGATACATTCCCTATACTATTTTCTAATTATTATTTTAATCTAAACCTCCAAATTTTACTATTTAACCCCTCAACTGTAAGTTCTTTACCAAATTCAATAAATGCGTGCACAAATGGAAGAAGAAGAAGAAGAAAAAAAACAGTAGAAAACCGATAGGCATGTGCAAGTTCAAAGTTCAATGCATTTACAATAAAAAAATCTGCAAAAACTGTACTCATTTTCTTGCGCATATATATAATATTTAACAATAGCAACAACAGTCAAACTTGACTCCTGTATAATCTGTAACCCTTCACAAATGTGTGTGTACAGTGTACATATATTAATATAGATATGTTGTTAGCTTTGAAAGAATTGAAACTGAAGTTAAACAAATCGACCCTTAATTTTGCAACAACGTTTTCACATATTTTTACACGGTCTAGGGTTTACTGATTATGGAAAGAACAAATCTTGTACGAGACACAGGGAGCAACAGGAAGATCCCGGTCCAACATCTTTCAACAACAGTAAAACCGGATAATTTGGCACCCATGTTTCAAAAATCTTCTAGGGACTTACCTTAAAGGTTGATTTGATTTTGACAATGGATTCCAATCTTACAGCTTCATTCCTAGATCTTACAACACACACCGTTGGATGAACTAGCTTTGGATCTCGGTCCCTCTGTCGGTCTTTCTTTTTTAACTTGAGAAAGCTTTGGCATTTTCTGTTGTTTAACTCACAGGTGTTACCAACCTCGTAAATGCTGGGGACTATTAATGACAAGTGTAAAAAATAAACGTAACTGTACTTATTTTCTAATTACCAAATTTGACACTCTCTGAATTATTTAAGCAAACATCTCAGAATAGATCTGAAGCAAAAAAAATATGGGTGCCAAAGCTCTCTTCTTCTTTGCTTTGCTTTGCTTTTCAGCAGCCTCTGCATTTGCAGAGAATGAGGAAGATCCGGGTCTTGTTATGAACTTCTACAAGGATACTTGTCCTCAGGCTGAAGACATTATTAAAGAGCAAGTCAAGCTGCTGTACAAACGACACAAGAACACTGCTTTTTCTTGGCTGCGAAACATTTTCCATGATTGTGCTGTTCAGGTAAATTTCCATACACTGTCTTTTTCAGCTTCTGTTTATAGCTTTTATATACTTTAACATGTACAATTTTTTCCTCTTTTTTTTGGAGTAGTCATGTGATGCTTCACTGCTGCTGGACTCCACAAGAAGGAGCTTGTCTGAGAAGGAGACAGACAGGAGCTTTGGCCTAAGGAATTTCAGGTACATTGAGACCATCAAAGAAGCTGTAGAAAGGGAGTGTCCTGGTGTTGTTTCTTGCGCTGATATCCTTGTTTTGTCAGCTAGAGAAGGCATTGTTTCGGTAAAATTTCTTTACATTACTTCAATTTCATGTGTTGAGACTTCAGATCCTAGTTTATCCGAAATAAGTACTTACAAGTTACAATTCCTGGATGCATTTCTTAGTTTAGTGGATTACGAAGTTTCGCATGTCAGACAGGTAAAAAATAACACTGAATTTACTTGCTTCAGCTTGGAGGCCCTTACATCCCTCTCAAAACTGGAAGAAGAGATGGTCGAAGGAGCAGAGCAGATCTTCTGGAGGAGTATCTTCCCGACCACAACGAGACCATCTCCGCCGTTCTCGACAGATTTTCCGCCATGGGTATCGACACCCCTGGAGTCGTTGCCCTCCTAGGTACACCTTTGCATCTTTACATGAACATCAGTAAAAAAAAGGGCATGTGACTATTTTGTCGCATCTTTTCGCTCAAGTTTAGTTTTGTATATTGTGCAAAACAGGAGCTCACAGTGTCGGCAGAACTCACTGTGTGAAGCTGGTGCACCGTTTGTACCCAGAGGTCGACCCTGCGCTCAACCCCGACCATGTTCCACACATGCTCCATAAGTGCCCTGATCAGATCCCGGACCCCAAGGCCGTGCAGTATGTGAGAAACGACCGTGGAACACCCATGGTACTGGACAACAACTACTACAGAAACATACTGGACAACAAGGGGTTGTTGATTGTGGACCACCAACTGGCTTATGACAAAAGGACCAGACCCTATGTGAAGAAAATGGCCAAGACCCAAGACTATTTCTTCAAGGAGTTCTCCAGGGCCATTACTCTCCTCTCCGAGAACAACCCTCTCACCGGTACCAAGGGTGAGATCAGGAAGCAGTGCAACCTTGCAAACAAGCTTCACTAAACAGAGCCGGTTGTGGCCGAATAAAATCGTTTGTTTCTTGTCCTTGTGGCAAGTTTGTTAATGGTACTGGTTTGCTATGATCGGTTGCAGTTTTTAGGATGGATGTTAGTCAAGGGCTCTGCGGATGTTAGGATGGATGATGTAATGTATGTATGTAGGTATGTAAGGATGGTGTTGATTGTGTATGATGCATGATGCATGAATTTCAATGATTTTAACAGTTATGATGATTCATGCATATAGTATACCCTTTCCTTCTCCATTACGATATCATGCAGATTATTTGAATATGTATCGATTTAATGGAAAGGACCCATCACCCATCCCGACGACGACAATAAACGAAACAAACGGTGGCCCTCCAGGCTCCAAGTGTCCACCAAGTTGGATAAAAAGATTCCAGCCAATGGGATATTTAAATGGGTTGAATCCTTGTTTACACATAGAATGGATATGATTCCATTCTATTGATATTCATATTTTTTATGGGGGACCTGGAGTAATTATTACATAGTCCCGGACCACCACGTCATTCATGGTCTCATCCACTAAAAATAAGTCACATAATTTTTTTTCTATGTCACTAATTCATTTATAATTAACTTCTATGTAACCACTCACTCCCTATTTATATGACTTAGAAAAAAATGACATAAAAATTATATGGTTGAATTTTAGTGGGAGGGACCATAGATGACGTGGTGGTCCAGGACCGTACAATAATTTTTCGAGGACCTGAGTCTCACTCAATGAAAGCTACACTACAATATGAATTATAACGCTATGGACAAATGCTCCAATGTACGGAGGTGACATCGATAGCGATTGCCATTATATATTTATTTCATTGAATTCATTCTTCTACGAAATAAATATTTTTTTAACAGACGATATAAATATTTAAAGCTGGGATTATTGGTAAATGAGTTATTAACAACTTGAGCTTTCTCTACTGTTTCCTTTGCAATTTCTATTCCCTAAAACATTAAGAAATACGAACCTTGTAGGCTGTAGCTAAAGAACTGCAAGTTGGCCCTCGGATTGTGTTACGGGCGGAAGATGTACACTTAGGGATGGTCATTTTACCTGGCCCGATCGGGTCAAATTTTTTAATAAAAAATTTAGGTTCGGGTCGAGCTCGGGTTTAGGGTGGAAAAGATTCGACCGGATCTTACCCGGGACTAATAATGTAATTTCCTCTTAAATATTTTTAGGGATATTCACAATAATGCTCACTCTTTATATATTTTTTTTACAATTAGGATCTTGAAATTTATTTTTTTACAATTAAGTCCCTAAAATTTATTATTTTTAATAGCTCGGGTCGGGTCCGGATTTGAAGTATATATTTTCGGGTCGGGTTCGGGTGGGCCAAAAAACCGACCCGTGCACATCTCTATGTACACTATGTTTTGTCTAGTGAGGGCGGTGAGGGCTAGGGGTGTGAAAAAAATTCGATCCGATTATCCGATCTAAAATTTTGGATATCCAATCCGGTTTTTTTATTTTTTGGATAATTCAGATCGAATCGGGTATCCGATATCTGAAAATTCCATTTTTATATAGATGTGAATCTTGTTATATTTGATACTTTTACTTGTTATATATGAAAAATTGAAATTTTTTTGAATACAAATCTTGTTATATTCAATAGTTTGTAGATTTTTATATTCGAAAACTTAATATTTTTATGTATATGACTGCCAAATTAAAGATAATTAGATTAATTCATAATTTCGGATATCCGAAAATTAAGTATCCAATTTTTTTAAATCGGATACGGATCGCTAAAATACCTATTTAAAAATTTTAAATATCCAAAATTTTGGATCAAATTGGATCTAATATCCAAAATGCACACCCCTAATGAGGGCCTTTCCCCACCCCCAAATGCTAAAATTTCAGTTTGGTACGACAACAAATTGTAAACTAATACCACGATAATTGCACAGTTTTTGGCATTATTTTTGAAAAGTATGGTAGAAAAATATTTTTAAAAATTCTAACTTTCAAAAAATATTTTTTAAACCAAACTGAAAAGTATTTTTGACCTGAAAAATTTAATGTTTTGTATTTTTTTTCACAAAATTACTTTTTAACCCAAAAAACACTTTTCATAAGCATTAAAGAACAGGCCCGTGCGCACGAGCCTTGTAAATCAGGGAATTCAGGCCCAAATTGAGTTTTTATCGCCCATCAGGTTTTGCTATCCTATGAAGATAAGTAGTATTTTCCTGTTATTGGGCCTAAATGGATCAACGATTTATAAGCCTAAAAAGAGAAAAGGGCCATAGACAGTGAGCCCAAATTCTTGTAAATCGCAAAGATTTCGTTTTCAATTCGCCATGTTTGACAGACATAAACAAACCCAAAGAGCTTTCCATTTCCAAATATTGGGTTTAGACAATTACATTGGAAATCTTAACAACCAATCAGCAAAGGAACTTAAAAACATTCAAAATAGATTTTGTTCTTTCCTTCTTTTGATTGTTCGTTTCAAAGTCGTATCAAATTGCATGGATCACACAAACAGAGAATCTAAGAACAAAACAACTTTAAGCAATAACCCATTGTGAGCAAGCAAAGGGCCCTCAAAATATCCAAAGACAGAAAAAATGAATGGAAGGAAGAAACGAAAGGTTCTAAATGTATTTGCGAGCCCCAACACATGAAGACTTGAAAGTCATATTCTCAGAAAAAGGCAAATGCCCCATTGCCCCCATCGTCCTACACACTTTGACATTGTTTCAGCTTTCTTTCTCTTGGAGCATTGTCGTCGTCTAGTTGTGTTAGCCTGGGGCCCTGACCCTCTTCACTACTATTACTATTCCTTCAAAGTCGCTCAACTCTCTTATGTAAAAGTTGTGCCTTTTGTCACGTCACTAAAATCCCGACCAGTTGGACGTGCGGCCTTAGGCACCTTTGTGCGTGCGTGGAGCCTAAGTCAGCCTGTCGATCTAGGCGAGAGAGCCTAGATCCGCGCGGAAACGATTTAACACAAAGAGGGTGACGGCCAGAGAAAAGTGATGTGGGGAAAAGCCGCGCGAATGCCCGACACCTTTTATTGGAATGCTTAACGAAAATATGGCTCAAGGCCAAAGAACAACTGAAATATGAATAATGAGGTGGGGGTAAGCCTCTTTAAATAGCCCCTCTATGTCCTAATCCTACTCTAACTAGGATAGCTAATGTCCTACTTCTTCAAGGAGAAGCAATCCTTGTCCCAAAAGGATTCGTGGCCCCTAAACCCCAAGGAATGCTTGGTTCGCGCGGAGGCTAGGCCCAAGGTCGTGTGCAGACCCGTGGGGTGCGTCCAGCTGGCCCTGTCCAGTCCCTTCGCGCGCGCTGTTGTCGGGCCCATGGTGTGCGGCGTGATCAGCTTGCTCGGTCCTTGAGCGTAGGCTGCTGTCGGGCCCCTGGGGCGCGTCGGGCTCGGTCTGCTCGGTTCCTCGGCACGTGCTGCTGCCGGCCCCCTGGTGTGCGGTGAGATCGAACCCTAGGGTGCGGCCCTAGGCCCCCACGGTGTGCACCCTCGGTGTCGACCCTTAGGCCCCTCGGTGTGCACCCTTGGTGCCGGCCCGTAGGCCCCTCGGTGTGCACCCTTGTCGGACCCTTGGGGTGCGGCGGGCTCATCCTGCTCGGCTCCTTGGTCCGTGCGTCTAGCCCCTTGATCCGCAAACCCGGCCCCGTGGGTTGCGGACGCGTCCCGTCGGTGTGGTGGAATGTACGCACGAGGTGTGGGCGTGGCCCTCTCGGTTTTCCCCGTGCTACGCTCCTCGGTTGTCGTCCCTTGGTGAGCACACACTCGACCTCTCGATGTGTTGCTCCGTTCATTTAGTGAGTCCAGCGCCCTGGTGTGGCCTGGTGCTTTGGGTTTGGGGAGATGCTTGTTGGAATTGGGCCCCTTGGTCCCTTGATGCGTGGCTTGATCGGGTCAAAAAAATTGGGCCATGACATTCTCCCCCACTGGAGTTAGTGACGCCCTCGTCGCTTTGTTAAGATGGCATTGGCTTACTTGTCTTTTGAACTGATATACGACCTTGGCTGGTTCCCAACTCCCTTTGCTATTGGGAAGTCCTTTCCATTAGACAAAGTACTCATGCCTCGGTTGTTGTCCTGATTGTTGCATGACCCTTTCCGCTTGTATGTCTCCAATTTCATCGACATAGGAGACTTTTACTTTGTTAGGTGTTTGGTGTGGCTTGCCCTGAACATCACCCATCTTTCCTCGATGGTATGGCTTGAGTGAACTAACATTAAACTCTCGATGAGCCTGGATGGTCGATGGCAACTCCGCTTGGTAGGTCTTCTTACCTATTTGCTTAGATACTTTGAATGGACCCTCGTACTTTCGTACAAGCCTTTTGTGGGCGGTTGGGTGGTGTGATATTCCGATCAACCTGACAAGGACTAAGTCTCCAACTTGGAAGTTTCTGTCCCTACGCTTTTTGTTTGCTCGCTTCTTGGTCCGCTTGTGTAAACAAGCCCGGGTGGGTGACCCCGTCATTTGCACAAGCTCGATCTTGTGCTCGACTTCCCGCTTTTGTGGGAGAGTCCTAGGTGATTCGGGTGAAACTTGTCCCGTCTCTATTGGGACTTCTGTGGTCATGGTCGGCTTCTCATGTGCCCTTGTTCTTAAGGGCGTTGGCACTTTCTTACGTCCCTCTTCGTGGAATTGAATGGTTGACACTATCTTGGCCCTAACTTCGGGTTGTCGCTTCGTCTTCACCGCGCATGGGCGCTTAGGGTCAAGTATGTACAAGCAATTGCAAAACGGAACAGGGAATGCCTTGATTCGGTCAAGGAAATCAATGCCAATTACTACGTCAAAGTCATCAAGGGGAATTACTTTGATGGTTTCTTTGCCGGACCAGTCGTCGATGTTGAGTTTGACTCATTTCGTTATCCCGGTGATAGGAGTCGACGGATAATTCACGGTTTTAACAAACCCTCTTGCCTTCTCAACCCGAAGGCCAAGTCTTTCGGTAGTGTGTTCTGACACAAACAATTCTGAGGCGCTTGTGTCTATTAGCGCGTTCAGTTCTTGGCCTGCCAAGGTGATGTCCACGAACATCAGTCCCTTCTCTTTGGAACCCTTCTTAGTCTCCATGGAACTGATAATGACATTTAGTTTAGTAGGTTCTGGTTCGTCTTCGCTATCATCTCCTTAGATGGTTGCCGCTTTCTCGAGTTCGGGACAATCCTTTTTCATGTGATTGCCTCCGCAATTGTAACAACTAAAGTTGGTGTTGTTCTTTACCCACGGCTTACGGAGTTTGAAATCTCTGTTTTATGGCTTCTTGGGTTCACCCTTGGGTTGTCCATCCCGATCTTCCTCGTCGTTGTCTTTCGTACTTGGACTTTTGTCTTGGCTTGTCTGATACCACTTGTCATGTCCCTAAAATTTCGACCAGTCAGACGTGCGGCCTTAGGCACCTTTGTGCGTGCGTGGAGCCTAAGTCAGCTGTCGATCTAGGCGAGAGTGCCTAGATCCGCGCAGAAACGATTTAACACAAAGAGGGTGACGGCCAAAGAAAAGTGATGTGGGGAAAAGCAGAGCGAATGCCCGACAGCTTTTATTGGAATGCTTAACGAAAATATGGCTCAAGGCCAAAGAACAACTGAAAGATAAATATTGAGGTGGGGGTAAGCCTCTTTAAATAGCCCCTCTATGTCCTAATCCTACTCTAACTAGGATAGCTAATGTCATACTCCTTCAAGGAGAAGCAATCCTTGTCCCAAAAGGATTCGTGGCCCCTAAACCCCAAGGAAGTCTTCGTTCGCGCGGAGGCTAGGCCCAAGGTCGTGTGCAGACCCGTGGGGTGCGTCCGGCTGGCCCTGTCCAGTCCCTCCGCGCGCGCTGTTGTCGGGCCCATGGTGTGCGGCATGATCAACTTGCTCGGTCCTTGAGCGTGGGCTGCTGTCGGGCCCCTGGGGTGCGTCAGGCTCGGTCTGCTCAGTTCCTCGGCACGTGCCGCTGCCGGCCCCTTGGTGTGCGGTGAGATCGGACCTAGGGTGCGACCCTAGGCCCCCACGGTGTGCACCCTCGGTGCCGGCCCGTAGGCCCCTCGGTGTGCACCCTTGTCAGACCCTTGGGGTGTGGCGGGTTCATCATGCTCGGCTCCTTGGTCCGTGCGTCTAGTCCCTTGGTCCGCACTCCCGGCCCCGTGGGTTGCGGACGCGTCCCGTCGGTGTGGTGGAATGTACGCACGAGGTGTGGGCGTGGCCCTCTCGGTTTTCCCCGTGCTACACCCCTCGGTTGTCGTCCCTTGGTGAGCACACACTCGGCCTCTCGATGTGTTGCTCCGTTCATTTAGTGAGCCCAACGCCCTGGTGTGGCATGATGCTTTGGGATTGGGGAGATGCTTGTTGGAATTGAGCCCCTTAGTCCCTTGATGCGTGGCTTGATCGGTGTGCACCCTCGGTGCCGGCCTTTAGGCCCCTTGGTGCCGGCCCGTAGGCCCCTCGGTGCAGGCCCTTAGGCCCCTCGGTGTGCACCCTTGTCAGGCCCTTGGGGTGTGGCGGGTTCATCATGCTCGGCTCCTTGGTCCGTGCGTCTAGTCCATTGGTCCGCACACCCGGCCCCGTGGGTTGCGGACACGTCCCGTCGGTGTGGCGGAATGTACGCACGAGGTGTGGGCGTGGCCCTCTCGGTTTTCCCCGTGCTACGCCCCTCGGTTTTCGTCCCTTGGTGAGCACACACTCGACCTCTCGATGTGTTGCTCCGTTCATTTAGTGAGCCCAACGCCCTGGTGTGGCATGATGCTTTGGGATTGGGGAGATGCTTGTTGGAATTGAGCCCCTTGGTCCCTTGATGCGTGGCTTGATCGGGTCGAAAAAATTGGGCCGTGACACTTTTCTTGAATCTCTCGCTTGCGACTATTAAAATTCAGTTTAACTCCCAACTCTCTTTTTATACATTTTTAGAAAACACTGATTGAGTTTAGTCTCATCAATATTGAATTAAGTATAAATTTAATATTCACGAACATGGATGGACCTAGAGGGGCTAAAAAGGGTGGTCGCTCCCTAAAAAATTAAAATTCTTATATGATTTA
Organism: Hibiscus trionum; assembly: GCA_030270665.1. Classification (NCBI taxonomy): domain Eukaryota; kingdom Viridiplantae; phylum Streptophyta; class Magnoliopsida; order Malvales; family Malvaceae; genus Hibiscus; species Hibiscus trionum. The sequence goes on from BSYR01000024.1 coordinate 22,084,922, forward strand.
GAAGTTTTTTTTTAGAAATTTACTATTTATTTCCTATTGAAAATTAATTTTCTTTATAAGTTCGTCTCCCCTAAAATTTTATAGGTAACATAAAGGGTATGTTTGGTAAACAACTTTTGAGCTAAAATTAGAGGTTTAGAGTATTTTTAGAGGTTTGACTAGTCAAATCCGCTAATTACGATGTTTGGTAAATAGAGGATTGTAATAGTGGATTGAGGCGAAACCTCTCATTTTGAAAAAAGCTCATTAAAGAAACTTTTTGAGTTAGAGGTTTAGATAAAAGACTTGTAAAGACTATTTTGTCTTTGATAATTATAAAAAAATAACATAAATTTGATTAACTAATAAAATTTAACAAAATAATTTCAGAAATAATAAATTAATATATAAATTAATAAATACATATAAATTTAATAACTAATAAATTATATTCGAGTTTACGCGTCATATTTTACAACTCAAACTTTATTTGAAATTTTTTCGATTCGAGTCGAATTTTCGAGTTCCTATAAAATTTTAATTGTAATTATTTATCATGTTACCATACTTTGGAATTTTGCTTTAAGGACCAAATTGAAAGAATGCGTAAATAACAAGGGCTAAATTTAGTCAATTGTTTCAAATTAAGACTAAATTGATTGAATGTATAAATATGAAGGACTAAATGTGTTATTATACCAAATTTTATAACAGACACTTAACGAGATTTAACGTCTAGTTACCATTTTGTTATAAAACATAAAGTTTAATTGTCATTTTGTGATTTTTGAAAATTTAATTACTATTTTATTTTTTTAATAAAATTCAGTGACCGTCTGTGTAATTTACCCTTATATTAAACCCACATTAGAACAAATATTACACACCATCAATACACAGAATAATAATCACACATATATATATATATATATATATATATATTAACAAAAGACAAACATTGTTATCAATTCCTCAAAGCAACAAATAATGAATTCCAACTTTAAATAAACTCTACTTTTCCCCTAAAAAACGTTTAACTTCAAAACAATACCATATTAATTATATATTTCTGATGCTTGTTTTAAAATAAAAGTTGCTGCTGATAAATATTTTGGTTAAATGATATGAAGCTAAATAATGATGTGATTAAAACAAATTTCAAAAATATAATTTTAATACGTGTAATTTATTGATAGCAGACTTTCAAATGATAAGCATATTCTGAAAGGGCCTGAACGGTATCCTTTAAATTAATAGCATATTTTTGGGAAATACCTAACAATTTTCAAAACAAAGGCTCACCAGTCACCACTGCTTATTTTTGGAGTTACTGTAACAATTGGATTGTCCATAGCCTAAAATGGAAAATTTTGTCCAACGATCTTTGATTAAGAACAGAATTTGGTTTTCTTCAGCTTAATTTGGTTCTAAAATTACCACAATTAGAGAAAACGGAAACACGCGTTTAACTTCCAAATTCCAATCCAATAACAGAAATATTTTTACGACACCTCAATACAAAATCCTGCTTGAGCTCCCTCGCCACCAAGTTGACTCATCTGTGTCGACTCAGCCGAATCATTGCCCAATTAAATAATGATAATGACGTAGTAGCTTTTTAATCAATCATAATTCAGCTGCTTTAGGCTCCCCCCAGTGGCTAACAAATTGGTTAACCATCGAACCCTGTTTGGCTCCAAACTGCGTCCCTGACCCGGCTCATGTCCCGGCCCTTGAGGGTCCGACCCACGCCTTCGAACACCGAAGCGCCGCTAGATTTCTTACTCCGAGCGTATTCACGCGCCAAGTATTCGTGTGGCGGCACCATCTCCGAATCGCCGTCATCAAACCCATCATCCGAGTCGTGTACCCACTCCACTGAGTTAACTCTGTAAATCTTACTCCAGTCAGGCACGTTCACTGGAGCTGACGTGGCCATCTGGTGCCCACGTGGCGAGGCTGCTGCCGCCACGCCGTCTTGGCTACGAAACTGGTGCACGATCCTAGGCATCGTCGAAGAAGAATCCTCGAAAGCCAAGGACAGCCCACCCACGTGCCGATCGCCACGCGGAATCCGACGGCGATTGCTCCCCCTCACGTCGAAACTTCCATTCCCATTACTATCGGCTTCAGCGCGTGGGCTCCACTGGCGTCGAGAATTATCGACAGGGCCGTCGTCGTCTCGTTCTGCGACGTTATCAACCATCGACCAAACATCTTCTTCACCAAGTTCTGCATCGTCAATGGCAGTGTCCCCTTGGCCGTGCCCATAGCTAAAGCTTCCGAGCAACCGCTCGCTTCTGCTGGTGGTCAACCGCCGGCCCTTCGCCATCAAACAACCAAATAAAAATAACTATCCAATACCAAAAACCAAAATATCAAAGATCAAATAAAGGAAATTGAAAACAGAAACTAAAAATAGAAAATTAAGAACCTATTCTACGAGGGAAGTTAAAAGGAGTCCATTAGAGAAGAGACTCAAACATAAGGAGGCTTCGAAGGGGAAGGCATGAATATATAGCATTTGAGGAAGTGGAAGCCATTTTCATTTCATGTGAATTTGGAATTCAATTTGTCCTCATTTCATCTCTCCACTCCCACAACCTCCAATCAGATCAACGGTGAGAATATAGAAGATGCCAATATTAACACGAAACGGTACCATGCCAAATAAACTAAAAAATAACTAAGAGAGATGAAAAATAGTAGGCTCACGCGCTCTTTTATGAGCGTGTGAAACATCCCACTTGGTTGCTGTACGAAATCCTGGAACTAAACAACAAACTTAAATCGGATTTTGGATCATTCCTTATAAGATAAATAGCTTCTTTGTTCGGTCAAATTAGGGGAATATTGTGGTGCGGAAAAAATTGGTTGGATTTTATTTAAAATTTATTATAAAAATAACACTTATGGAAGAATGATTCTTGAGATGTGTCTGACAAAGTGTGTGCTCACTTATATGTAGATGCTACTATGTATGACCAAAATAAAAGAAAAGGAAAGGAAATTAAACAGATTTTGCATTATCAAATCATATGTTGGTTAGATATTGAGTTCTTCGCCCATTTAAATCTGAATATAATTTTTTTTATCTTATTTATACCTTTACACTAAAAATTAAATTTAGAATTTAAAAAATTTAGAATAAAATATATTTTTAAAATATATAATATAGAGTTTAGAATTTATAATTAAACACTTAGTGATTTAGGACCAGGCTCATACATGAGTGTTGCGGTTGCCTGCGCCCAACTTGTAATGTGCTAACATGTGTCATCCACTCAACCGTGCATGTTACATTTTTGTTAGAAACGATATCAATTTGAGATTATTTTTTTTGAGACAATGTATGTGTTCTCATTAAGAGGTGTACGATTAGTCATGTAATGTACTTCATTATTATTGGTAGGAATTAAACTCCTAATTTCATGGTTGGTTAAGGAATGAGGTGAATAACCACTACACCACATCTCATTGTTAATTTGAGAATTAATCTTTGATTAATGTTTTTTAAGGATGGTATTTAGGTAAAAACACCTAATTACTGTGCTTGTGCTTTTTAGGTGATTAAATAATCGGCTGAACTAATTAATTAATCAAATGAATCAATTTAATTTTTAGATTTAATTAGTTTTTGCCTTTTTGGTTTATTAGGTTTGGTAGTTTATTTGAATCTAAATAGAATGAGTCAAATAATTTTTTTAAATAAAAAATTACATGTATATATTTAACTAATTTAATCTAAATATAAAATAACTTAATATAATGAGTTAATTATTGCACATAAATATTTAATTTAATTTATTTTTATTTAAAAAATCTAACAAGATACAAATATTATCAATTTAATTTAATCAATTATTTTGGTTTGATTAAAAGGAATTTTTGTTTATTATTTCAGTTTTGATAATAAGATCAGTTCAATGCATTCAATTTTAAACGCTGAATCGACTGAACCAACCAAATGTATACCCTAATACCCTATATTCTTTTACCTTACAGAACAAATACATATTGAAACTATAGCTTATATAAAAAAACATGGCTTAATAATAAATATTTCATGTCCGTATGATAATAAAATATATCACGTCCGAAATATTTCTTCTACATGTATATGTATATAGATATTTATTTATAAAATAGTTAAAACATATGATTAAAAATAAACTATTTGTTGAAATACTCACTTGATAAAATACAGGAACGCAAAATAAATAATGTTTGTTAGATGGATTATTAAGGATGATGTGATCGTTTTTGTCCAACTTAAAATTTACATCCACTTATTTGATTTGATAGATTAATATTTTTTAATATATTTTAATTTTAATCCTAATTCTACTTAGAGATGAAAAAAAATAAGGAGAGACTTTAAGGGAAAAGATGAAATGCTCTTAATTAGTCTAAAATCTATGAGCTAAAGAAATAATTGGAAATAAAAATAAGTAGTTTGACCAACTGAACAAATGTGCTTATTCGATAAATTAATATATCTATTTTTCTGAAAAAGATAGATTGATATATAATCTTTGTTAAATCAACTGACTACTAATGAAATATCATTTTTTGAATAAATGAAATATCATTTTTAAATAAGAACAATAAGATTGATCATTTTATGTAATAAAACAACATATTTAATGAGTAAAACGGCAAGATGGGACTTCTTTAACGTTGATTAAGAAGCGTGTAGACCGTGGTAGGCACGCAATACGCATTTTTCCCAGATTAAAGATTCAAATGACGTTTGATAAGATATATCCACGTCAGATTTTGTTCACTCCTTAAGTTAGTGGAGCCCACCGCCAAAACCTTGTCCATCTTGTTTGACTACGTCAATCTTCCATCTAAAACTATGAGGCCCGCACTCCACGTGGTGCTGACATAAACCCCTCATTTCAACCGGTGTATCCCTAAATTTAATTTGGGTCCCACCAATACGAAGAATATAAGGTGGATGATTATTTAAAAATTAAAATTAAAATTAAAACAATAATTTATATAGAGAAAAAAATATATAATTTTTAGCAGTATTATTTAAGGTAAACTATATAAATGGTCCTCCGACTATGCTTTAATTTTTTTGTGTCCCGACTATCAAAAGTTATAAATTGGTCCCTTAACTTAAAGAAGTAACAAATTGAACCGATGCCGTTAAAAATTTAATGACTGATGACGTGGTAGTTAATATATATTGGTATAATTGTATAGTTAGCCCTCAAGTTCTACACTTATTTTAATTTGACCCTAATTCTAAAAAGTAACCATCATTATTTTAATATTCTATCAATTTAGTCCATCAATAATCTACAAACACGTTCTTGATTTCTTTGTAGTCGTATTCCCGCGATTTTCGTTCGTTCTTCTAAATTTTGGGTGAAAATGAATTGAAGAGTTACATGCGAAAATAAATAGAAAAAGAAGATAGACGAACTTGATAGAATATTAAAATAATGAGGGTTAATTTTTTAAAATTAGGGTCAAATTAAAATAAGTGTAGAACTTGAGTGCTAACTGTGTAATTATACCAATTTATATTAATTGCCACGTCCTCAACCGTTAAAATTTTAACGATATTAGACCAATTTGTTACTTTCTTTTAAGTCGGTGGACAAATTTGTTACTTTTGATAGTCAGGGGATGCAAAAAAAAAAACATAGTCGGGGGACCAATGTAATTTACCATATTATTTAAAACCACAAATAACGTTCTGGGACAAATCCATATAATAATTTCTCTAGCAATTGTATTCACATAACGCCATGTAGCAAATGACCAAGTTAAAAAGAGACCAATCTATAAAAGAGTGCATTTGCGCTTTTTGTTTTTACATTTTAAGAGTTACTATTTGACTGAGTTACGACTTACGAGAGTACAAATTCTTTTTTCTTTCTTTTAACTGCTTGTGATGTTGCAGATGAACTAATGACGGCAGTGGGACAAAAATTTGTCCTAATAGTCTTTCATATTTTTTTTTGACAAATTTTAATCTTAATCTTATCTAAAAAAAATAAGAAAATTTTAAGAGAAAGAAAAAAATGTTCCTTATAAATTTAAAATCCTTAACTTAAAAATAATAATAATAAAAAAAACATCTTAACCAACCGTCTAAATATCTTTGTTCAACAGCCTTTCATTATTATGGTTTAGGAGAGGTAAAATAAGTATATATATTTATTTTATTTGGGTGGTTTAAAGTTCAATTAATCCCACTTGTGGCTGAGGGTTATGAAAAGCAAAAGTCTCCAATGTGATGGCCACATTTAGCGGTTGACAATGCAAACATACAATGTGTGGGGCCTTTCCAAGGGTCATATTATATAATTTCTTTTAATATATTGATGTGATTATATAATATTATATATATATATTTTTTCTTTAACTATTTGACAAGATACACTCGTGTACTCTAATTCAAATTTTTTGTGATGAACATCATTATTTTTCTACTGAAACTATTTGTTGAGTTTTCTGTAATATAATTTTTAAAGAAATAATAATTGATTTGTTCACAAATTCAATCATTATAAATATTGATTTAATTTAAATTGAAAAATCTAAATTTAACTAGAATATAATATTACACTTGATAATTTTTTAATCTAGGACTTTAAAAATCTCAAAATATTTTTGTTATAATAAACTATAGTATGATTAATTTTTGTGGAGGTATTAAACAATGATAAAACTTGGATCACCCTTCCAACATCATAAACCTCACAAATCACTATCTATTAAGTCCAACATTAGGCCTGTTTTGCAAATAAAAGTTGTACTTGGAGTTTTTCTTTCTGGATTAAATTTATTTATTCCAATTTAAGACGAGTTTGAAATTCGTACATAATGAAAGGATATATTTTTAGCTTAAGTCTGATATTGATTGTTTTGAAATGAAACATTACATATAATTATAAATACCGTGAGCAAGTAATTATTGGGGAATAAAAAATGGATAAATATTATATACACAGGTGGTGGAAACCGAAAGTTTCCACAAGCGCCTTAGTTTTATGGTATAGGTTTTAGGAGTTTAGGTGTAGGGGTTAGAACTTATGGATAGTTGTTTCAATTTAAGATTTAGGGTTTATAGGTTAAAACCTAAATCCTCACCATATTACCCTAAAAACTAAACCCTAACCTACAAACCCTAAATTATAACCCTAAACATTAAATTAAAACAACTAACCCTAAATTCTAAACCCATATACCCTAAACTAATTTTCTATACCCTAAAACTAAGGCGCTTGTGAAAACTTTTATTTTCCACCGCCCGTGTATAGGATATTAATCCATAAAAAATAAGTACTATTAAATAACATGTTGTACAATATAGACTTGTGGAAAATAAAACAGCAACTCTTTTATTGTGAAGGGGACCGGACCTGCCCCATGGACCCCTTTGCTGATCTGATCCAACTCTGGCTAGCATGTATATGGACCCGTCATTCTTAATCAGTATCCTATGCTAGCTTGGTTCACTTATTTCTTCATATTTTGTTACTGCATAACTCGTGGTATATCTATTATAGGACCAAATTATATGAAAATAACAACACTCCAATACCATGGGAACTGTTGATTAACATTTAAATATTCCACAGAGATGCAACTTATTAAGCCCTCACATGACCCACCGCTTGTCCGCTTGTGTCATAAACACGCATAATGACAGCTCAAATACACTTACCATAATCAGCAAAAGTATCCCATGCTTTATTTGGGTTCTTTTTACTTTATTGAGGTGAACATGTGGAGAATCTCCAAAGACAAGATCCGGATCTCGTATCGTTTATGTTTTGGGAGAATCATAATCTCAATTCTCTCCTCCTCCTCATGAAAATTGCAAGTGCGTATTTGTTTTAATATTGGAGGGATCATCAGAACTTCTGGTAATGATTGTACCGGGGGGAATTGGAGGAATGTTCAATGTGATTATATTTTTTACGAGTTCGAAAGTGTAAAGCCTGAAAAAGGTGACGCAGAATGAGCATCGTTTTGTTGGGGGCATTGTCGTGAAGCGAGGCTTGGAGTTGTCGGGCCAGCCAATGAAACAAGAATCTTTGATTCTTTCACGACTCACGAGATACTCAAATCAAATGTTCCACTGTAGTGGGCTCCATTGGTTTCTGGAATTTAACCACATGACCCACGTCTCTAAAACCAATTTCAATGCCATTGTAAAAACAAATATTCCTCTACAGTGCAAGGCTGGTCTGGCAAGCACTAATACGTTGGAGCCGAGCATGAGACAAAGATTTTCACTTTACCATAGGAAAATGACCATCAACAGTGAAGAGTGGGATGGACAAATCTATTGATCAGTCGAGTCCATAAATAACGACAAAATGCAAGTAATTGATATGGCAACAGTATCAATGTAGGTGGTGCAATATTGAGTCAATCTTGTAGCAATGACAGATTGAAACACGAAATGCTCCTCAACAGATCCTACATGGAATTGTTAGTGCTTTGAGGTTGGCTCCATTGCCTTTCGTATTAACACATATGCATGTGCCCACCACGTTTATGCAATCAAATTCCCTCAACTATCTCTTTCTCTTGGGTGCTCGGTACTTACCAATATATTTGATGTTTTATTATCTCAAAGATGTGGCATGTGGCCCAGTTACGAAGCTAAGATTTAAGATCGAGGGTAAAATATAAATGTTTGAAAGTCAAAAAAAAATTTAAAAATAAACTTATTTTTTTAATAAAAAAATTAAGAGGGATAAAAGTGAAAAAAAATTTAAAAATATTTTTAAGGTGGACAGATATAAAATTTCAAGATGAACACAACTCATAAAAATTAAAAAAAAAGATTAATTCAAAAAATTCCAATGTACCACCGTAACATACACTTGGATCCGTCACTAATATCCTCCGTTTTTTTTTCATTTCCATTGTGTGGGTATGAAAAGGGAGGGCAACAAGTCAATAATTTTTTTTCTTAGATAATTGAAATTTATATTCATCTAAAAATTGAAACCTACAAGGCTACAAGCCTACAACTAGTGACAGATTCATGTGTAGGGTAGAGTAAGCAAGTGTCCACCTTAAAATATGGAATTCATTATGCTAATTATCAATTTTACTGATTGTTTGTATTATGAAATCTGAATTTTTTTATATTAATTATTTATTTTATTAATTGTATCTACCTTGATATTTCTAAATTTATGTATGTGTCCACAGTCCACCCAAAAAAATATTTATGAATCCACAAAGGACTACAACAAATATATGCTACCGCTAGAATTACATTCTAGCATCCTATACACCGAAACAATTATACCATGCCTCAATTACTCAACAACTTATATTAATTGTAGATCTATTCTGTACACAAAGAATTTACACCTACGTAGAAGATTTATCATGTATTCTACTATTCCTCTAAATTCATACGAAATATAACAAAGCAAACCAAACAAGCCAAATAATAATAGGCATAACGGTTTGCCTTTTCCATGTTGAATCACTTAATTAAATATGTTCTGTTAACAACCACGATTCAAAGGACTTACAAGTAGGGTTCTTGAGAGTATGACATAGAACTGTCGGTTGCAGCTGCAATGTATAACAAATTACAGTCGAAAATGCAGCTATGTTCCATTATTTTCCAAGGCAACCTACTGGCAGATCCCGGTATATCTATATTAAAATTAAATAGAGAATCTAGCATATTAATATACATTACTAAACAATCTTTTTAAATAGGTTACAAGTACTTTGATTCCAATATTTTGCTTCAACAACCAACAAGGTAGTACCCTATTCACATTAAAAACCAATGTTTATTTCTTTTATTATAATTAAAAATAAACATTAATCATACTATATATAATTTAGTCCTCGAAAAGGAATCTTTTTTGTCTATTATTTTTTTTTAAAAAGGCATCTTTTTCTTGTGATACAAGTATTACTATATAGTTGTGTAATTTATTCAATATTAATGAATGCGGGTATTATAAAATTATGGGATGGCAATCGGCAAGAATCTTACCCTTTCGAAAACATAAAGGGGATGGTCTTGCTTTGACCCTATGGCCGCGCTTCATATCCATCATCAAGGGTGCCTTTCATAATTGCTGCTCCTTTCCAGTACTTTTCCCGTATTAAGACAATCAAAATTATTAGACATTAAACTAACATGAATTATTGGCCTAATTAATCAAACAACAGTTGCTCGATTGAACCCCCCAGGTCTCCATCACCGATTATAGGCTAAAATTTATCACTTATGAATTATGATGGGCGTAAAGTCAATTAACTGTTACCCTCTACTATATCAGTTATAGCGACAGTTAACAGAAAAGGTTATCTTTTTCCAGTTTACAACCAGAGAAGTGCCCCGCCCACTTGCATGGTGTGGTGGTGGTGCTTGGTGGCGAGTCAATTTCTCATTCAGGGTGGGGTTTCTTTTCAATCATCAACACAAATGCACTATGGCTCTTGTTTGGCCTATAACATCGGTTGTTTTCTTATCATCTAATCGGATGAGTGTCACTAGGATCAAATCAAAGTTATTATCTGCTTAACTAAATTATTCATATTTTGGTTAAACAATACATGGGAGCTGTTTTGATGTCATTTCTTACACCTTTAGTTATCTTCTCAATACTTTGATCCAGAAAACTAGCTGGAACTCCAGATATGAAAGAGTTTATATGGCTGGAGTCATAACCTTAAAGTTTTCAAACCTTAATATCTACTGTGGCCTGATTGATTTTGCTGACTTACCTCTGTTGCATAAGTTTATCCGAATCTAAATTACAGCTGATGCCTGAATGAATCGATTTGCATCATATTATGAACTCAAACTTTCATTCGTTACGTAGACATGGAAGTCCAAGTAAGGTAGAAACTGTTCATAGGGTTTTTAGCCCAAAGCAACCAATCATTGCAATGAAGTGGAGGCTCATGGGAAACACGATTGGACTTGGATGGGGTATATCTTTAAGCTGAAGCCTGATGGTGAATAGTTCAATGCATTGCCAATAGGAACACTGGAAAATTAGGTTATGTTTTCAATGTCGGACTATTCATGATTTGAAGACTAATAATTGTAGACATGGGAAGTTCAAGGTGGGGCTATGGTGACGAGAACAAGAGAGACAACGATCACGCCTTGGCACCTACCGTTTTCGTTTAATTTCTAGCCATCCAAATCTTTTATTTGTTTTTTCTTTCTTTCTTGGAAATAAGACAACCATGATTCTGCCATGTTGTGTTGGACATTTCTGTTGCTGGGTTTTGTGTGGTAATTCCGGTTTGTCTTTAAACCCACTGGACTAATGTTCGGTCCGAATTAAGGATACGTACATATGGTTTTAGATCTTGGGATAAAACTAGTTTCAGTTGTCACCTGTTTTGCAGGCCCGACTGCCACTATCTATAGACTATATTTCACATTTTCTATTTCTTTTTTTTTACATAAGTTCACATTTTTTATTTCGTTACTGGCCCCGCTGTACTACGAATGTGAAATTCTGAAAAAACATATATCTTCGGACTGTAGATAGATCCATCTGACTCTTTCACCTTGTCTCATATATTGTCGATTTGCTTCCTATTTTAATGAGTTTGTCGTATATTGGGGTCACCCAATTTTTATTTCGGTTTCATTTTGGTCCCTCCCATTAGAAGTCCCGTTAGTTTTCCTTTTCTTCAAGGGTAAACTATATAAATGGTCACCAAACTTTTAAAACGCTTTAATTTTGGTCATCGAAATTTTAAAACTTTCATTGGAGTCACTCAACTTTTGTTTTGCTTTAAAGCAACCCCTTGTTTTAAGAAAAAAACTCTTTCAATTTATAAAAAACAAAAGTAAGAAGTAGATTTTACCTTTTGATTATCGATGAACAATATTTAAAGTTGTATAGATTGATGTATTTACTAACATAAAATATTTTTTATATATAATGTTCTTGAATATTGTCTGTAATGTAAGCCCATTATTTTGATCTATTGATTAAATTGCATGCAACCTCATCTTCAAGCTACTTCAAGGTTAATAAGTACAAGGGAGATAAAAAAACATTGAGGTTAATTATTGACCAAGAGTATAGCATTTTAGTTTACTTCTAAAAGTTGTATCCAAAAGTTGTTCGACAAATTTCCTAGAATATGCAAGCAGAATTGATGCACCTCGTGTTTAAGTTCAAACATTAATTTACTTTGCCATTAGAGATGGAGTTAGGACCAAACATTAGGAGGGGAAGAGTCTATTAAACCTTTAAATATAAAAATCGAGAGGGACAAAAATCTTATTTGATTAGTATTTAAACTAATAAGGACCTAAAATACTATTATACCTAAAATCGGGAGAGGCAACCCATACATCCCTTCGTCCTTGTTCGCCATCATGTTCGGTGTTGTTTTGATAGATGCCTTTGTATTGGGTGACTCCAATGAAAGTTTTAAAATTTTAGTGACTAAAATGAAAACATTTTAAAAGTTTGGTGACCATTTATATAGTTTACCCTTGAAGAAAAGGAAAACTAACGGGCCTTCTAACGGAAGATAACGAGAGGACCAAAATGAAACCTAAATAAAATTTGAGTGACCCCAGTAAAAATTTTAAAAGTTCGGTGACCAAAATGAATGCGCCCTAAAAGTTTGGTGACCATTGGTGTACTTTACCCTTAAATATAATTCCTCGGAAAAATAAACATAAAAAATCCAACACAATCGTCAAAATATAAAACACAAAACATAAAAGAATTCAGTTTTTTTTTTTACACAAAACTAACCTGCCTCACATGGTCACATTCACTTTAAAAAAAAAACGTATCGGAAACGTATCAGTTAAAAATCTAAAGGTGTTCAGGTTATGCCATCTCCATCATCAACTATGTGCCGGATTACAACCCTCACACGTGTTCAACACGACTTGTCACGAAAATGGAATTTGTAGACGGAGCTGACGAGAAAGAAAATGAAAGACTAACGCGATGTATGGGCTATGGCATTTGCATTAATGCAGGAGCAGTGGATGCGGGGGTTAGTACATTCCCCACCACCATTTTGATTTTTGAGAGTTTTGTCTTCGTCTGCTTTCCTTGTCAAATTGTCTGCACATTTTCCCAACTGATAGGCCATGTGTAAATTATGAAGGTTGATGCAGTCTAGTCCTTTTTTTCCCCGGGTCTTTAGACTATTTCCCTAGTCCCTACAACTAACACTCCAGCAGTCCAGCTTTCCTTTTTTAGCTGTTTCTTACAGCAGGTGTAAACGAAAACTACAACCCATGCTGCCACTTAATGATGTCTTTTTCCATCCAACATTTGTTTCAGAGCATGCTACGGAAATTTCCAAAATATATGTATTTGAAACATCTTATATTCATGTAGAGTAACAACTCCGCATGCAAAACTATCGCACACGCAGAGAGACAAAAACACGATCAGGTGGTTGTGGGATTTAATGCATTGATTGGCCCAGGCTGTTGTGATATTAGAAATAGTGGTTGATCATCAGGGACTTTTATATCATTAAATGCGGCCAGGCTTTAGCAGCAAGGTAAGTTGCCATCTTTTTCTCGTTTTTATGTGTCCCTTTACCTTTGTCTCATACCGACTACCTTTTTAACAGACCTGAAATTGTTGTTCAATATTAAATCTCCCTTTTCTTCAATCTGTTGTAGGCTCAGCTAGGATAAGGGAAAGTTTTGGGTTTTCATTAACAAATAAAGAAATTATTATATTAATAAAAATAGTTAAATATATATATATATATATATATATATATATATATATATATATATATATATATATATATATATATATATATATATATATATATATAGGGTAAATTGACGAAAAAAGCAAAAACTATTATTAAGGCTTTTTAGTTGCTCGTTATCCGAAATTGATAGAGGCTAAATTATTCTATTTATCACATTGTGCATTTGAACAAAATTTATGGCCATGTTTGGTAAACAGCGGTTTGGGCAAAAATTAGAGGTTTGAGGTATAATTAAAGGTTTGATTGGTCAAATCTGCTAATATTGATGTTTGGTAAATAACGGATTGAAAGAGCGGATTGTGGTGAAAAAGCTAATTTTGAAAAAGCTCATAATATGAGCTTTTTGAGATTAAAGGTTTGATATTAGAGTTGTAATGACTCTTTTACCCTTAACAATTACCAAAAATTTCCAAATAACCTAAATTAAATAATAACACTTTTTAATATAAATAATAACATATTAAATATTGGACTTATTTGTTGTTACTAGTAATTTATATGGTGACATTTGTAAGTTAATTCTATTTTTTTTATTATCACATATTTATATGTGTATATAATTTTTTAATAATTATATAAATAATAAATTAATATAAAAATATTTCAAATATGTTTAGAAAATTTATATTAAAAATAATTTTTACAAATCTAATTAATATTTATTTGATACAAAATATTCATAACTGATAAATTATTCAAACAATTATTGAATATAATCATGTCCTTATATGTCATTTTGCTTGTTTAAATAATCAAACAGCTATCAGCTATCAGTTAATTTTACCAAACAATTTTATACAATCAGCTAATACAATCCGCTAGTCAAATCAGCTAATGCAATCAGCTATCAACTATCAGCTAATGTAATCCGCTATCAGCTATCCACTAATTGCCAAACATGGCCTATATATAATTTTAAAATTAATTTTTTTTAATCCAATTAAACGTCTTACCTTTCCATATCAATTACATACCTCTTAAATTGCACTTATTTCATCTGTTTAATTGTCACCGAATCAATAATATCAATTCCAAATTCTCTAATTATATTGAATTGAGGATAACTTTTATTTATTGTATAGATGTGATACATAAATTGACAAAAAGCATGAAATAAAGATATTGATATTTGATGTTTAAGCTTATAAGTTTAGAATTTAGGGTTGTGATTATAATTTAAACTTTATAGTTTAAAACTTAAAGATCTGTTAGGTTTTAAAAAATATATATTTTATTTTTATTATTTTTATTTTCATTCTCAGAAAATAGTTTTCATTTTCATTTTTTTCAAAAATAGAAAAACACGCTTGATTAATATAAATGAAATAATGTTTTCAAAAATGAAAATAGTAAAAATGTATTGGTATATCATTTTCCAAAATAAAATGAACAAGTGATTATGTTGGGTTTTTTAGGCACGCTCGAATCGATCACCGAAACCGTCAAGGAGGGTTGTAAATGTTTGGTGGTTGAATTGGCTAAAACTGAAAGAAAGGTAGACAATTTGCACGATGATTTTAGAGTGGTTCGACTACTCAACCGAGTCTACATCCACTACCTTAGCACACCACTAAGGATTTCCCAATTCACTCGACAATGAATTCGTCCCCTTTTCCAGGCTCAGGAGGAAACCGTTACAACCCTATCTTTTGGACTTGGCTAAGATAGAACCAACTCTAGTTTTTCTCTCAAGGCTAAACTAGAACCTCTCCTTTTACAAGGGATATATTTGGTAAACTAAATACCTCTCTAGGTGGGTGTTTACACAACTTTAAGCTCACAAGAGTACAAAGGATTTACAATTAAGCACTCTCTAAAGACTATGTACAATAGAATAGTAAAAATAAGACTTAAATTCTAATTCTCTTGATCATGTTGCTTGGATGTTATCTCTTTCATTCTTCAAGTGTTCCAGCCTTCAATTTATAGTCCCAATTGAGTTTGTAGCCGTTTATAGCCGTTGGGAATATTGCCGTTTATAGCCGTTGGGAATGTAGCCGTTTATAACCGTTGGGAATATAGCCGTTTATAGCCGTTGGAATAGTACCATTTATGACCGTTGGAAATAGTACCATTTATGGCCGTTGGGAATAGTACCATTTATGGCCGTTGGGAATAGTACCATTTATGGCCGTTGGGCTATTTCAAAATACACCGTATCGATACGGCTAGGCGTATCGGTACGGGTTTTGGCTACTGGAATTTTGGTAGTTTAAAAACCCTAAGGCGTATCGGTACGGTCCAATACCGTATCGGTACGGTTACTTGAAAATCATGGTTTTGACTACTTTAAATACATTTTAAAACCATTCCAAAGCCTTTAAAACCCTTAAACATATTTTCAAGTTGTTTTTGACTAAAAACATATTTTAAATTCTTTTCAATTTAGTCCAAAACAATTTTCAAATATTATATCAAAACCTTAGTTCTACAATCTCCCCCTTTTTGATATAATAAAACCAACTTGAAAAATTGTTTGAGATTCTCCCCCTTTAACTTTAAAATTGTGAATAAGAGATTAAGATATGAAATCAAATAAAGCTCCCCCTTATTCATTTGAAAATTCAATTTTTCAAACCATTTTAAATTGTTTGAGATTCTCCCCCTTTAACTTTAAAATTGTGAATAAGAGATTAAGATATGAAATCAAATAAAGCTCCCCCTTATTCATTTGAAAATTCAATTTTTCAAACCATTTCTCCCCCTTTTTGTTATATCAAAAAGAATTTAAAATGACATTTAAGTTCAAGATAACATAGGAGGCAAAAAAAATTTTGACACTTAAAATTTTGGTTTTAAAAAAAATTGGCTCCCCCTTACTCATTGTATCATTGTTAGGCTTAACAAATAATCCAAGACTTTAAACAAAGGTTAGATAACCAAATGTATAAAATAAAAGCATTAAGCTTAGAGGTTACCTAATATTCTTCACTTGTGTGACTAGAGCATTTGAAATTCTTGCTTTTCTTGCCTTTGCTCCAACACACCTACAAGAGACACTTACTTGGATTTTGGTATCCAAATTGCTTTGGATCCATTAAAATTAATCTCAATGTCTCTAGTTCCCTTAGGAACCCATACTTGTCTAATCCTATAAGATTTTTTCTTCTTTATAGGACAAGTATGCAAGGAATGACCATGATAATGACAATGTGAGCATTTTGTCATTATGGGATGAGATGAATTATTAAAAATAATTTCTTTTTCTTTTGCTAAGCTTTCAAGCTTAACTTTCAAATCAAGATTTTCTTTTTCTAAAATTCCATTGCTTGTTTTTGAAAACTCTAAATCATTTTTCAAAATCTCATTTTGTTTTTCAAAATCCAATTTTGTTTTCAAAAGAAAATCATTTTCAAATTCAAGTTTAGAAATCATTTTCTTAAATTTGGAATTCATGGTCTCAAATTCCAAAAATAATTCATCGAAAGCATCTTGCAACTCATCAAATGTATAAGAATTTAATTCATTTGAGTTAGAAGATACCTCGGGCTCATCGAGAGCCAAAACACCATCCACCTTTGGATTGGAGAGAAGGTTTGCACATAATTGATCATCATTTTTCTTTTCTCCCTTCTTGTTGCCATAAAGCTTCTCAAGTTTCTCCCACAATTCTTTGGCACTTTTGCATGTGGAGATCTTTTTGGAAACTTCTTCGTTGAGGCCACAATAGAGAATGTGCATCGCCTTGGTGTTTAGCTTTGCCTTCGTGTCGTTGGCACTCCTTTGCTTTTTCTTCTTCTTTGGAGCTTCCAAATACCCATCTTCAACGATGTCCCAAACCTCATAGTCTTGAGACTTGATGAAGAATTTCATGATATTTGCCCATTGGAAGTATGCTTCTCCTTTGAAGAGCGGAGGACACGAGATAGAGCGGCCTTCTTCAAATCTTGCCATTTTCTTGAACGGTGGACTTCGAGCAAATGATCTTTACTCCCGGATGTTAGTCTTTCGATGGAGACGAGGCTCTGATACCAATTGTTGGATTTTTTAGGCACGCTCGAATCGATCACCGAAACCGTCAAGGAGGGTTGTAAATGTTTGGTGGTTGAATTGGCTAAAACTGAAAGAAAGGTAGACAATTTGCACGATGATTTTAGAGTGGTTCGACTACTCAACCGAGTCTACATCCACTACCTTAGCACACCACTAAGGATTTCCCAATTCACTCAACAATGAATTCGTCCCCTTTTCCAGGCTCAGGAGGAAACCGTTACAACCCTATCTTTTGGACTTGGCTAAGATAGAACCAACTCTAGTTTTTCTCTCAAGGCTAAACTAGAACCTCTCCTTTTACAAGAGATATGTTTGGTAAACTAAATACCTCTCTAGGTGGGTGTTTACATAACTTTAAGCTCACAAGAGTACAAAGGATTTACAATTAAGCACTCTCTAAAGACTATGTACAAGAGAATAGTACAAATAAGACTTAAACTCTAATTCTCTTGATCATGTTGCTTGGATGTTATCTCTTTCATTCTTCAAGTGTTCCAGCCTTCAATTTATAGTCCCAATTGAGTTTGTAGCCGTTTATAGCCGTTGGGAATATTGCCGTTTATAGCCGTTGGGAATGTAGCCGTTTATAGCTGTAACCCCCTCGTCCCGGTCTGGCTGGATGACCGGTCCAAGTGGGCCACACGGGGAAAACCGAGCGAAAACCAATTAAGATTTCCCCTCGGTTAGCAACCCTATTTTTTTTTCTAGATGCATGTATTAAATCCTATGTGAGGGGACACGCAGCGAACAAACACGGATACAAAAACCCACAAGACATGCAATTAAACAACTCAATTTTCCCTTTTTAAGCAGGCTGTATCGATACACCTACATAGGGTATCGATACGCCTTGACCAAAGTCAAGCCTCTCAGTCAACTCAGGGAAGATCGTATCGATACACCCTTGAGCGTATCGATACGCCCCTCTCGGTCAACATTTCGAGGTCAACGAAATGGAACCGTACCGATACGATACAACCCCGTATCGATACGACTTAAACCCACCAACTCCTCTGAAATCCAGAGAGTTGGGACCGTATCGATACACTCTTGTGTATCGATACGCTCAACCTGACTTGAATTTCAGAGAGTTGAGACCGTATCGATACACGTGGGTGTATCGATACGCCCAGCCAAAGCTGAGTTCTGCAGGCAAGACCGTATCGATACACCCTTGAGCGTATCGATACGCCCTGCTTTGCAACACTCCAATTTCAGCAAAAACACTTAAGGCTCACACTCTAGATGCATAACAAAACCTCCCTAGACACATCCAAGCATTCATACCACCTCTATTAACTAAAATATAGTCATACAAGGCAACCTAAGCATTTGAAACATGCCATCACACCCTAACATTTATCATTGTAATTCATGCTTTACAATCCAAAATATCCATATATATCAATGAGTTATATAAAGCTCATACAACAACTCTTGCCACATTGCTAACTAATACAAAATCACCACCGTACTTGAGCTACAAAACTTGGAAGCCCTTCTTGCCTTGCTCCGAGCTAACGCCACGCTAATGATCTGCATTGTTGAACATTGAGAGCGTAAGCTATAAGCTTAGTGAGGGTGCTCTAAAACGAAAACAACAACAATGCAGGGTTCAAGCATGTAATCTCTAAACCTCATATCGAACATGCATAGGCAACCTCACAAGTAGTCCTAGCTAGTCCATCAAGTGGCATAATATGGCATATTACCTCATACTAAGCATCAAGCATCCATATCAATAATCATGTTTCAACACCATATATCACAATATATGAACAAGTTAATTGGCCACTTTGAATTACCCCGATTGTGCGGATTTAAAACTCAACAACACTTTACCTCGGTGGGATTACACTCATCACCGGCCTTGCATGGACGGGATTCCACTCATCGCCACATGCCCTACGGATGGGATTCCACTCATCATCACGTAGAATATATATAAATTTCTGGTGGAATATTACATCACCGTACTCCTCCTTGGTGCCTTAACGCCACCAAGGCCACGTACATTTTGACTCAATTTGTGTGCACACTAATCCTAATGATCGATCATTTACAACCGGTAATTATTTAGTGCCAATTATCATTTACCACATCACGTTTTCCATCAATCATAACTCATGCTCATCACATATATATGCACCTCATGAATATACATGTACAAAACAACCAAGATCACAAGAGCATAGTTAAGTAAGCACAAAAGCATATATGGTATTAACGGCTAACTAACAACTCGAATTAACTAAAAGTGGCCTACCAAGCACACTTTACACACGCACACTACACATACTCGAACCAAACTTTAAGACAAGTTTGAAACCACTCACCGCCCTTCCTTAGCCAATCGAAACAATCCTCCTACAAACTCGGATTCTGTTCCAAAGCTCCTTCAACGTTTCCTCTTGCTTCTATCCAAACAAAACACACTTATTACACCACAATTCAATGCTAAAACTCAACTAACAACTCATTTCACAAACATAAGCCATAATCTACAATTTCTCAATCCACAAATCATCCAAAAACTCAATTTTCGTACTCCCCAAACACCTCGCTGAAAACTCCACTTCCAAACACCAAAATGACCTCTAACACATCCCAAATCACTCTCATATCATACCCTAACCATCAGCCCTTAGTTTTCAACATAAACTCCACCAAAAACCAAGTTTTAACATCTTAAAATTTACCCTATGAACATAATACGAATTTTCATCCAAATTCAACCAAATTGACATATAATGTGTATTTCATCATGATTAAGCAAAATCCCAACTCAAATCATTAAAACAATTTGAAAAACCACCTAAAATCCAAACTTTAACATAAAACCATAATTTTTCAAAATCCTATATCTTTGAATTTTAAGACCATAGATAGATAGAGAATAAGGAGGAGAGTCGGAAAACATAATTTACCTTTCAAAACGGTGTTGAAATCGAGTAGTATGATCAATCGAATAGTGATAAGCTTGAGAGGTTTTTGAGAATGGTTTTAACATTGGATGAGGAAGAAATGAGGAAGAAGAAGATAACTTTGAATTTATAAAGTTATCTTACTTTATTTAAAAGTTTTGGGTAAAATCGCAACATAGGTCCCTCCCCTCTTATTAAAGCTCAATTACACCACAACTTAAGTTGAATTGATTCTAGTTAAATTTTATTGACTCGACTATAAACCCGGTTAACTCCTAGGCCCAAAACACGGGTGTTACAACTCTCTCCCACTTAAGGAATTTCGTCCCCGAAATTACCTGACGGAAACAAATACGGAAACTGCTCAATCATATCCGCTTTCCTCTCCCACGTGGCCTCTCCCACACCTCTATGTCTCCACAACACTTTGACCAACTCTATGGTCTTGCCACGCAACACCTTGCTATCAGAAGCAAGTATCTCAATGGGTTCTTCAGTATAGGACAAATCCGGATTTAACTCTATCTCCTCAACGGGCATCACATGAGAAGGATCCGATCTATATCTCCTAAGCATAGACACATGAAAGACATCATGGATCTTCTCTAACTCAGAAGGTAACCTCAAACGATAAGCTACAGGCCCAATCCGCTCAACTACCTCATACGGACCAATGAACCTCGGACTCAGCTTGCCCTTTCGGCCGAATCTCATTACCTTCTTCCACGGAGATACCTTCAGAAACACTTTCTCACCCACTGAGTACTCTATCTCTTTCCTCTTCAAATCCGCATAGGACTTCTGACGATTGGAAGCTGCTTTCAAACGGTCGCAAATCAGCTTCACTTTGTCGGTAGTTCCCTTAAGCAAATCTGGCATAAGTAACAATCTCTGACCCGTTTCAGCCCAACAGATCGGAGTCCTACATCGTCTACCATACAAAGCCTCATAAGGTGCCATCTGAATACTAGACTGATAACTGTTGTTGTAAGCGAACTAAACCAACAGTAAGTGCTTCTCCCACGAACCCTGGAAGTCAATCACACAACAACGAAGCATATCCTCTAGAATCTGTATCACTCGCTCTGACTGCCCATCAGACTGCGGATGATAGGAAGTGCTGAAATGCAAACGGCTACCTAGGACACTATGAAAGCAACCCTAGAACCTCGAAGTAAACCTAGGATCCCTGTCTGAAACAATGGACTTCGGAACTCCATGAAGTCTCACAATCTCACGGATGTACAAGTTTGCCAACTTGTCTAAGGAATCCGTAGTGTTCACTGCTAAGAAGTGAGCACACTTAGTGAACCTATCCACAATCACCCAAACTGAATTCTTCTTTGAAGGAGATAAGGGCAACCCCGACACAAAATCCATGGTGATCCTCTCCCATTTCCATTCCGGAATCTTCAAAGGCTGTAACAAACCCGAAGGAACCTGATGTTCTGCCTTCACTCTTTGACAAACCATACAACGGCTCACATACTCAGCTACATCTTTCTTCAAACCAACCCAGAAGTAATCATTCTTCAAGTCACGATACATTTTGGTACTACCCGGATGCATAGAAAAGAGACTCGAATGTGCTTCGCTCAGAATCTGACGTCTCAACTCAACATCTTCTGGTACAACAATTCTATCCCTAAAGCACAACAAGCCCTCACCACTAAAACTATAATCGGTCGGTCTTCCTTCGGCTATGTCCTGGACATGAGGAATTAAACTCTCATCTTGCAATTGCTTCTCTCTAATCAATTGTATCAAAGAAGGCTTCACTTGCAACTCGGTGATCAAACCACCATCATCGGACACACTCAATTTAGCAAACATAGCCCTCAACTCTATGGCCATTTTCCTACTCAAAGCATCGGCGACTACATTCGCTTTACCCGGATGGTACTCGATGGTCAAATCATAATCTTTTAGCAACTCAAGCCATCTTCTCTGTCTCAAGTTTAACTCCTTCTGTGTCATCAAGTACTTCAAGCTCTTGTGATCGGTGTAAACAATACACTTCTCACCATACAAGTAATGACGCCAAATCTTCAATGCAAACACAACTGCGGCTAGCTCGATATCATGAGTAGGATAGTTCTTCTCATGAACCTTCAATTGTCTAGAAGCATAAGCAACAACTTTTCTCTCTTGCATCAAAACACATCCTAAACCTACGTAGGAAGCATCACTGTAAATTACAAACTCCTTACCCGAAACAGGTTGTACTAACACTGGGGCATTTGTCAAAGCTTCTTTTAATTTCTCAAAGGCTTTTTGTCTTGCCTCTGACCATTCAAACTTAACTTCTTTTTGCAACAGTTTAGTCAAAGGAGCAGCTACTCTAGAGAAACCATCAACAAATCTTCTATAGTAACCGGCTAATCCCAGGAAACTCCTAATCTCGGTCACGGACTTAAGCTGTTTCCACTCGACAATAGCCTCAATCTTCGATGGATCAACACGGATACCTTCGGCCGAAATAACATGGCCAAGAAATACCACCTCTCGAATCCAGAACTCACATTTACTAAGCTTCGCATACAACTAATTGCTCAACAATCTCTGTAAAACAACCCTCAAGTGCTCGTCATGTTCTTCTTCCGTCTTCGAGTACACAAGTATGTCATCAATGAAAACAACTACAAAACAGTCTAGATAGTCTCTAAAAATTCTGTTCATCATGTCCATGAATGCTGCAGGTGCATTCGTGAGCCCAAATGGCATCACAAGAAACTCATAGTGACCATATCTAGTCCTAAAAACTGTCTTCGGCACATCACACTCTTTCACCTTTAACTGGTAGTATCCGGATCTCAAATCTATCTTCGAGAACACTGAAGCACCTCTCAACTGATCAAACAAATCATCTATGCGAGGCAACGAATATTTGTTCTTCACAGTCAATTGATTTAACTGTCTATAGTCAATACACATACGCATACTACCATCCTTCTTTTTCACAAATAACACGGGAGCACCCCACGGAGAACTAGTAGGCCTGATGAACCCACGGTCTAATAATTCTTGCAACTGGTTCTTCAATTCTTTCAACTCCTTTGGAGCCATACGATACGGAGCTATCGAAACTGGATTAGACCCTGAAATGGTCTCGATCACAAACTCAACATCCCTGTCAGGAGGTAAACCCGGTAACTCTTCAGGGAACACATCCGGAAAGTCACACACTGTCCTGATATCTTTTGGTCTAGCTTCACTCATATCCGGATTCATAACATAAGCTAAATAAGCCCCACATCCAGAGTCCATCAACTTGTGAGCCTCTAAAGCTGACACTACATTAGACAAGAATTTAATGTTCTCGCCTACTACTACTACCTCGTAGTCATCAGAAAGTTTCAAAGAAATTCTCTTTGTTTCAAAATCCACACTAGCCCGATGCTCAACCAACCAATCCATACCCAGAATTATATCGAAACCATAAAAAGGAAGTTCCATCATATCAACTGGGAACACATAACCCTGAATCTTCAGTGGACATCTCCTATACATACGTCTAACCACAACTGTCTCACCAAAAGAACTAGTGACATGCATACCTACATCTAAGATCTCAACAGGAATATCTAACTTTTGTGCATGCTCACTCAAAATGTAGGAATGCGTAGAACCCGAATCAACCAGAGAAAGTAAAGACATAGACCATAACTCGAAATTACCTACTATCACATCAGTGTCGTTCCCGGCCTCTCTCTGAGCATAAACTCTCGCTGGTCCTCCTGCCTCTGGCTGTACTGCCACAACATGAGCAAGGTTCCTCTGAGCATCTACCTTAGGTGCATCCGTCCTAGGCTGGAAGTAGCCACGACCGCGCCCACGGCCTCTCTGAAAATCAATGGCTCTAGCAGGAGCCTGACCTGATGCCTGTCCCCCTTGATGTGGACAGTCACGCCTAAGGTGGTCTCTAGCCCCACAATTCCAACAAGAATGAAAATTTCCCCAACACTCACCGGAGTGGTTTCTCCCGTAAGTAGCACATGTGGGCAACTTCTCACCAGCTCTCTGATTTTGATGGCCTTTACCGTGGTTACCGCCACCACGCCTATGATCATAATGAGGTTTGTTGTCCCGATGCCTCTTGGCATCATCTCTATCAAAGTTACTGGACCTCTTACTCGAACTAGATCCACCTGACCGCCTGGTCAGACTCAAACTGTGCTCCAAGTCCTTGGCCCTCGAAACCAAGACATCAAAATCAGTGTAATCTGTAGCTAGAGTATATGTCTTGATTTCTTCATTCAATCCATAACAGAACCGGTTATAGCGTTCCACCTCAGTAGGAACAAGTTCAGGTGCATATTGACTTAATCTGACAAATCTAATCTCATAGTCTGTCACGGATCTAAGCCCCTGAATCAAGGCCATGAACTCCCTCTTCCTCTCGTCGATGTATCGTGGACCCAGATACTTCTTCCGGAATGCTGACTCAAAGAACTCCCAAGTGATCTCAGCGTCATCCATACTCGAAGTAACAGTGACCCACCAAGTGTAGGCATCGCCCTGAAGCAAGGACTCAACACAGCCCAACTTGCGATCACCAGTACACCCCATCTGAGCCAGGATACGGACGGTCTTCTCAAACCATAACTCTGACCTCTCCGGAGTAGACCCCCTGAACTCTTCAGCCCCAAGGCCCCGAAGTCTCTCTAATGGCAATCCGGTGCCCTCACCATGATGGTGTACTGCCTGTCCTCCAGCTACTGCAGCCTGAAAAGCCCCGGCTATCGCCTGAACCAACGGAGCTAAGTGAATCCCTGCCGGTCCTTGGCCACCTTGGCCACCCTGACCTCCTGGTGGTCCCTCTCCTTCGGCCTCAGCCTCGCCTCCCACTCCTGGTGGAGGAGGTGGTGGTGGTGGAGGTGGTGGAGGAGCTCCAATTCCAATCACAGGCTCTCCCACTTGAGCCTCAACTCTAACTACTGGCTCTACTCCTGGAGCCTCTACCCGTGGTTCCGGTCGAAACCTCCTAGGCCTCCCACGTGGTCTCATGGTACAGCTATCAAAGTATAAACTACAACAAGAAACAGATAAAGATTTCGTTAGTCAAAGCAAGGGTCCAATAGTGCTCAAGTACTCCTCTTTTCAAAATTCTTTGTAAATTAAGTAATAGTAGCAATGGGCACACACTCTACACCAGACACATCAATTCATGCTTCAACACATTATACGAACAGTCAAATATCAAAGATTCATGGCAAGGCATGCATTGAACAACACAATTACTCAACATAACAAGTTTACCTCACTTACCTGCCCGAGGTCTCGATAACCTCAGGCTCTGATACCAACAAATGTAACCCCCTCGTCCTGGTCTGGCTGGATGACCGGTCCAAGTGGGCCACACGGGGAAAACCGAGCGAAAACCAATTAAGATTTCCCCTCGGTTAGCAACCCTATTTTTTTTCTAGATGCCTGTATTAAATCCTATGTGAGGGGACACGCAGCGAACAAACACGGATACAAAAACCCACAAGACATGCAATTAAACAACTCAATTTTCCCTTTTTAAGCAGGCCGTATCGATACACCTACATAGGGTATCGATACGCCTTGACCAAAGTCAAGCCTCTCAGTCAACTCAGGGAAGATCGTATCGATACACCCTTGAGCGTATCGATACGCCCCTCTCGGTCAACATTTCGAGGTCAACGAAATGGAACCGTACCGATACGATACAACCCCGTATCGATACGACTTAAACCCACCAACTCCTCTGAAATCCAGAGAGTTGGGACCGTATCGATACACTCTTGTGTATCGATACGCTCAGCCTGACTTGAATTTCAGAGAGTTGAGACCGTATCGATACACGTGGGTGTATCGATACGCCCAGCCAAAGCTGAGTTCTGCAGGCAAGACTGTATCGATACACCCTTGAGCGTATCGATACGCCCTGCTTTGCAACACTCCAATTTCAGCAAAAACACTTAAGGCTCACACTCTAGATGCATAACAAAACCTCCCTAGACACATCCAAGCATTCATACCACCTCTATTAACTAAAATATAGTCATACAAGGCAACCTAAGCATTTGAAACATGCCATCACACCCTAACATTTATCATTGTAATTCATGCTTTACAATCCAAAATATCCATATATATCAATGAGTTATATAAAGCTCATACAACAACTATTGCCACATTGCTAACTAATACAAAATCACCACCGTACTTGAGCTACAAAACTTGGAAGCCCTTCTTGCCTTGCTCCGAGCTAACGCCACGCTAATGATCTGCATTGTTGAACATTGAGAGCGTAAGCTATAAGCTTAGTGAGGGTGCTCTAAAACGAAAACAACAACAATGCAGGGTTCAAGCATATAATCCCTAAACCTCATATCGAACATGCATAGGCAACCTCACAAGTAGTCCTAGCTAGTCCATCAAGTGGCATAATATGGCATATTACCTCATACTAAGCATCAAGCATCCATATCAATAATCATGTTTCAACATCATATATCACAATATATGAACAAGTTAATTGGCCACTTTGAATTACCCCGATTGTGCGGATTTAAAACTCAACAACACTTTACCTCGGTGGGATTACACTCATCACCGGCCTTGCATGGACGGGATTCCACTCATCGCCACATGCCCTACGGATGGGATTCCACTCATCATCACGTAGAATATATATAAATTTCTGGTGGAATATTACATCACCGTACTCCTCCTTGGTGCCTTAACGCCACCAAGGCCACGTACATTTTGACTCAATTTGTGTGCACACTAATCCTAATGATCGATCATTTACAACCGGTAATTATTTAGTGCCAATTATCATTTACCACATCACGTTTTCCATCAATCATAACTCATGCTCATCACATATATATGCACCTCATGAATATACATGTACAAAACAACCAAGATCACAAGAGCATAGTTAAGTAAGCACAAAAGCATATATGGTATTAACGGCTAACTAACAACTCGAATTAACTAAAAGTGGCCTACCAAGCACACTTTACACACGCACACTACACATACTCGAACCAAACTTTAAGACAAGTTTGAAACCACTCACCGCCCTTCCTTAGCCAATCGAAACAATCCTCCTACAAACTCGGATTCTGTTCCAAAGCTCCTTCAACGTTTCCTCTTGCTTCTATCCAAACAAAACACACTTATTACACCACAATTCAATGCTAAAACTCAACTAACAACTCATTTCACAAACATAAGCCATAATCTACAATTTCTCAATCCACAAATCATCCAAAAACTCAATTTTCGTACTCCTCAAACACCTCGCTGAAAAATCCACTTCCAAACACCAAAATGACCTCTAACACATCCCAAATCACTCTTATATCATACCCTAACCATCAGCCCTTAGTTTTCAACATAAACTCCACCAAAAACCAAGTTTTAACATCTTAAAATTTACCCTATGAACATAATACGAATTTTCATCCAAATTCAACCAAATTGACATATAATGTGTATTTCATCATGATTAAGCAAAATCCCAACTCAAATCATTAAAACAATTTAGAAAACCACCTAAAATCCAAACTTTAACATAAAACCATAATTTTTCAAAATCCTATATCTTTGAATTTTAAGACCATAGATAGATAGAGAATAAGGAGGAGAGTCGGAAAACATAATTTACCTTTCAAAACGGTGTTGAAATCGAGTAGTATGATCAATCGAATAGTGATAAGCTTGAGAGGTTTTTGAGAATGGTTTTAACGTTGGATGAGGAAGAAATGAGGAAGAAGAAGATAACTTTGAATTTATAAAGTTATCTTACTTTATTTAAAAGTTTTGGGTAAAATCGCAACATAGGTCCCTCCCCTCTTATTAAAGCTCAATTACACCACAACTTAAGTTGAATTGATTCTAGTTAAATTTTATTGACTCGACTATAAACCCGGTTAACTCCTAGGCCCAAAACACGGGTGTTACAATAGCCGTTGGGAATATAGCCGTTTATAGCCGTTGGAATAGTACCATTTATGACCGTTGGAAATAGTACCATTTATGGCCGTTGGGAATAGTACCATTTATGGCCGTTGGGAATAGTACCATTTATGGCCGTTGGGCTATTTCAAAATACACCGTATCGATACGGCTAGGCGTATCGGTACGGGTTTTGGCTACTGGAATTTTGGTAGTTTAAAATCCTAAGGCGTATCGGTACGGTCCAATACCGTATCGGTACGGTTACTTGAAAATCATGGTTTTGACTACTTTAAATACATTTTAAAACCATTCCAAAGCCTTTAAAACCCTTAAACATATTTTCAAGTTGTTTTTGACTAAAAACATGTTTTAAATTCTTTTCAATTTAGTCCAAAACAATTTTCAAATATTATATCAAAACCTTAGTTCTACAAATTATTAAATAATTAAATTTAAATATATTTATTAGAAAATTATAATAATAATAATAATATGATTAAATAAACTAGTGTTTTAAATTTAATAAAAAAATTAAAATTAGAAGGATTCGAACTCGGGTTAAATAAAGCTAAACTTAAAAATTGTTTTCATCTTTTTCACTTTTCTAAAATATTTTCAATGAAAAGTAGTGAAAACATATTTTTTTATGTTTTCAAATTTTTTACTCATTTTTGTTTTCATTTTCTAAAAATTATTTTTCTAATTTTACGATTAAACACGTTTTCTTCAACGTTTTTTTAATTTTTCAAGCAAATGAAAACGACTTTTATTCTCTAGAACCAAACGAACCCTAAATTTATCATCATATTGCTCTAAAACCTAAATTCCTCACCCTAAATTCTAACCACTATCTGTAAATTCTAAACTCCTATACCTAGAGCCATAAACTCTAAATCTTAAGTTGAATCCATAAAACCTAAAACTAAGATATTTTTATTAAAAAAATCATTACCAATGTATTAAATATAAATCCTTAATATTTATATAAATGTTCAAAAAAATCATTTCCCCTCTCTCAGTCCAGGGAAGTAAAACAAACCAGAAAAAAAGGTAAACTACAACGGAGGTCGCTTAATTATGAGTAAGGTTACGTTTGAGTCACCCTTTATATTTAAAAAATATCAATTTAGTCAAATTTTCTTCCAAATCACTTGTATACCCTCGTTAACATTAGAGTACTTCATTTGAAATCATTAATTAATCTAATACACAAATTGATATACTTTTTTTAAATATGAAGGGTGACTCAAATGTAATCTTACCCATAATTGAGTGATCCAAATGTAACCTTCAATAATTGGGTGACCCAAATGTAACCTTACCCATAATTGAGTGACCCAAATGCAACTTTTAATAATTGAGTGATCCAAATGAAATCTTACCCATAATTGAGTGACCCAAATGTAACTTTATCTATAATTGAGTGACCTCCGTTGCAGTTTATCCAAACAAAATAAAAGCTTACGTGTCAGTTTCAAAGTTATGCATTTTTATAAAAAATAATTATGTATTTTTTATTAAGGCTTAAGGGTATAGGAGGCCCTCAAACTTTAAAAAAAATTCAATGTGGCCCTTGAACTTAATTTGCACTTAATGTAGCCCTTTAACTAAAATAAATAAATTAATGTGACCCTTGAACTTAATTTGCACTCAATGTAGCCCTTTAGCTAAAAAAAACAATCAATGTGGCCTTTTGACCAACGGTTTCTATCGGTTATGTTAAAATGTGTTGATATGGACCATTATTACTACCATGTCACTCTATTTACAAGGTTAAAAGGTGTTGAGTTGAATTTTTTTTATTACTTGACTTTTACAAAATAAAATTTTCATTTAATTTAAAAAAATCATCTTTATATCGGAAAACCCTAATCCCATATTCCTTAAAAATTAAACAAGTAAAAAAAAAGTAAGCAAAATAATAACAACCGATAAACAAATCATAAATTTAAATAATAACAACCAGTAAACTGAGAGTAAAATTTAGGACAAAAGTTTGTGAGGAGAAATAAAGAAAAGGCAAATAAATACTAAGTTAAAAAGTAAGTAAATAAATAGCTATAAATAAGTAAAAAAACAGTAAGAAAATAAATTACTACCGATAAACAAATAAGTAAAAAAACAGTAAATAAATAAAAATGGTTTTTTATTAAATTAAATGAATTTTTATTTTGTAAAAGCTAAGTAATAAAAAATTTTAACTCACCACCTTGACATGGTAGTAGTAACGGTTCATGTCAGCACATTTTAACATAACCGTTAATCAACGATGGAAATCGTTGGTCAAAAGGACACATTAATTTTTTTTAATTAAAGAGCTACATTGAGTGCAATTTAAGTTCAAAAGCTACATTGATTTTTTTAAGTTAAAGGGCTACATTTAGTGTAGAGACTAAATTAAGTACAAGGGCCACATTAATTTTTTTGAAAAAAAATTTGAGGGTCTCCTATGCCCCCTTAAGCCTTTTATTAATATTACAGATTTATAATTTTCCCTTTGCTTTCTTTTCTCTTCATCCCAATTGGTTCATTCATATTAGATAGATACAAAATTAAAGGTAAAGGAAAAGGAAAAAGAAAAAGAAAGTTTTTTACTTTTTTATTGTGGTGGCTTTGTAAAGATTATTTTACTCTTTTGAAAGGAAAGTGCATCTGTATTCAAGTTGGTTCTTGATTGCTAGATGTAGTGATGTATATTCGATTGAGTCAAATCGAGGCGATTTAAAAAAAATTGAGTTTGTCGAGTTGAAGAACTATATTTTATAACTTAAATCTTTTTGAAATTTTTTCGAGTCGAATTGTTCAAGTTTCTGTTCAAATTTAATTGTAAACATTTATAATGTTATGATACTAATTAGTTCCATTTAAAATGTTTTTTTATAATCATATACAATATATATATATATATATATATATATTCATATTCTTCATATATATATATATACCATGCAGAATCGAGAGACTCGGACTTGAAAACTAATCCACTAGTTACTAAAACTTTTGAGTTATTCGAATTTCCATTTTATAACTCAAACTTTATTTGATTTTTTTCGAGTCGAGTTTATGAAAATACGAGTCAAATATTCTACATTCAGTCGAGTCTAATAATTTAATTTTTTGAGTCAATTTTTGTTCAATCCTAATTATTATATATAGTTGTAGTATTTGAAATATATTAGTTTATTATGAATTTGAAATACTTTTTAATTTAAAAGTTCTAAAATAAATTATTATGAACTTTGTAAACATATAGGATTGTAAACAAATTTTAAATGAAATGCAATTGAAACTTTTAAATAAAATAAAAAACATTAAATGTGAAACTTTATAAAAATATAGAAACTGACAGCATATTTTGAATTAAAAAAAGTAGCTTTTCATTTTTCATATTCTAAGGGGACCTATAAAAGGTAGTAGCTTTTATATTAACGTTTACTGATTGTGTATGAAAGAGATAAACCGGGTTTATATTAGGGAAACATTATCATTGATAATTAAACTATTATCGCTTTTTTTTATTTTAATCATTAAAATATTATTTTATATAAAACTATGATTAATATTGTATTTTTTCTATTTTGGTCACTAATATTTTTTTTCTGTTTTGGTCACTAATTTATTGTTTTTTTTTCTATTCTGGTTACTAAACTATTCATTCTTTCCCGTTTTTTTGTGAGTTTTTTAACGGCGAGTGATCAAAATAAAAAATAATAATAATATTAATGACTAATTTACCAAAAATAATAGTTTATTGACCAAAATAAAAAAACGAAAATATTTTAATGACCAATAGTGATTTTTACCCTTCATATTGACCCTACAACAATGAATCAAATTAGATCAAGATCCTAAGTAAAACAAATGGTTAAAAATATTGGATAAGTTTTAACATTTTGCATCTTAATAAAGGGAAAGAGTCCTTTAATAAATGTTATCTACATTGTTTGCTTCGTACAGGCCGTAAATCGACCGCGAATTTTCACAGTACCGGTTTATACTTTATGAGGTTAAAAACATGGATTGTCACGGGCCTTTTTAAAGTAAAAATAAAAATATGTATTGATTCACCTAAAAGCTGGTTAAGGTGCTAAAAGAATCTTTAAATTATTTCACTTGCTTTTAAGTAAATCATTAAATTTGGTTACTCTCAAACAAGCCTCGAATGATTTGTACGTGATTAAGTTGTTATTATACTGAAATATTGATTTACAACAACGGTTTAATTAAATGTTTGAATAGTATGGCTTAAATATTAAAAGCTTTTTATGTACAAGTTAAAAGGATTAATATTTGATGCATCATTAGTGTAGTTTTTTCTTTTAACAAGCCGACTCCAAATGATGCATATATCATTTTAGCGGCATTAAACCCTACACACTAAAAATTAAACCTTAAACAATAACTCTAAAACCTAAAACTAAAATCCCAAACTCTAAAATAGCACAATTTATAAAAAATATTCATTTTCCACCGTTAGTGCATCAAATCATTTTTCTAAGTTAAAATATAATCTAATGACTTATTTGTGTATGATGAGTTTTTAAATAATATTTGGGGTAAATTGTAAAATTGGTTGTTCTATTTTTTCTCACTCATATTTTCATTTAATTTAATTTTTTAAAATTTGATCGCTAAACTCTCAAATTACATTTGTTTTAATCATTTGTGCGTTAAATCAGACACTTGAGAATAATGTGGCAACTACGTGCTGATGTGAATTGAATTTGTTGATGTGGCAACCATGTGTCTTCCACATTTTTGTTCTTTTTTTATTTTATTTTCTTCTCACAAAGAGAAAACTTTCACAACTTCATCCATGTGACACTTCAATGCTATGATCGATGCTCACTGACACCTTCTACGACCACTAAAGACACCAAAGAACTCGCCTTATTTTCTCTTTCTACTGTTATCACTTTAGATTTTTTCAAATCTCTTTAAAACTCATGAAATTTTATCCAAAAATAAAAACTCATGAAACCCCATATGCTTTAATCTACAATCCCACCGCATGATCAAGGTGGAATCAAAATATGTAGCTCGTCTCCTTCTTTTCCACATCCCCACTGTTGAGATTAGGAAAAAAAATACTCAATCGTCGAGAAATCAAAGGAAAACTGAGACCAAAATTTTTTCACAAAAAATAAAGAAAGTGTTGAGGCCATTTCATAATTTTAAAAGACAAAATGTTAATGTTGTTAAGTATTTAATGACTGAGTGACCAAACAAAACAATTTTAAAATTTAACGACTAAAATAGAAGTAAGAAGAAGTTTCATTCTAATTTACCCTAAAATCCGAAGATATTTTGTTAATTTGAACAATAAAATATATTAATCACTTTTTGCTGTCGTTTATATCTGTCAATTTTTTTTTGTATTTTTGCTGTTTATATGACTCGACTTTCCACTTAATTATAGAGAAAAAAACATTTTTCTTGAAGAAAAAAAAAAGAAAATAGTTGGTGATTTATGCAACTTATCATTTTACCTGACATCACTTCGTGGTCTATCTCTTTATCAATACAAATGGAATTTGTGGACTTACAAAAAAGAACGTATACTCCTAGTTGGCTATTCTTGTTTATCACTCTCCAAAAATTTATATACGAATATGACATTCTTTTTAATTATTGATGAATATGACACCATTGTTGGAAGGAATCGTTGGCCAAATACATCTTTTTACAAAATTTTTTGAAGGTGAAGCGCACCGAGAGAACTCTATAGAATGAAAATTTTATTCTATTTGTGTCCGCTTTATTTTTATTTTTTTGGGTAAAATTATGTCATTATTCTATATGTTTTGTACATTCAGTTCACATACTCTTAATTTGATAATTTCAGTTTATATGTTTTTTTTTTGAAATTTTGAAATTTCAGTTCTAACCCAAATGATACATGAACAATATAAGTAAATTTTGATCATGATCTTGACAATAGTTGTTAAATAGGCTAAGTTGGGTTTTGTTCTTCTATATTATGAGTAAATTATGAATTTAGTTCATGCGTTTCATATTGATTAATTTAATTGTTTGTAATCTAATCATGTTGTCATAGTATTGTTTGGGTCAGAACGAAATTTTAAATTCGAAAAATTATTAGACTAAGTTTAACAAATCAGAGTATGGTGACTAAATATAGAATATATGCATAGAACATGGGATAATGAAAAGTCTTGACCAAGAATTTAAAGCATGAAAGGCGTGGTTGGCTTAAAACGCTTTCTCTTTCGTTTCACTTTTTTGGTGAAGTCTTGTCACTAATACCTGAACTATGCATAAGTTCTCTGATTAGTATTTGAATTCTAATTTATCAAATTTAACTATGTATTTTTAAAATTTTGAAATTAAGTCTGACCCAATTAATATGGAAAAATTATAAGAATTTAAAACAAGGATTATTATATTATACAATGACGGTAGAAACTAAAAGTTTCCATAAACAACTTAGTTTTAGGGTTTAAGGGCTTATTTTATGGTGTAGGGTTTATGAGTTTAGGTGTATGGGTTTTGAAGATATGGATAGTGGTTGAAATTAGGGTTTATGGTTAGAATTTAAGGTTTAGAGGTTAAAGTTTAGTTTTTAGGGTAATATGGTGAGAATTTAGGTTTTAATCTATAAATCATAACCCTAAACTATAAATTTCAACCACTCCATAAATTCAAAACCCATACACCTAAACCCCTACCATACACCCGAAATTAAGTCTCTAAATCGTAAAACTAAAGCGTTTGTGGAAACTAAAAAGTTTTCACCGTCAGTGTATCAAATAATTACCCTTAAAACAATTGTTTTGGAGAACAAGATCTGAATTTAAAATTTACTTATAATATTAAAAAATATAACTCGTCTGAACAGATTTAATGATTATTATTTGAGTCATATTATCCCTATATTGTTCGGGTCAAAATTAAAATTATAAAATCGAAAAAAATGAACTAAATTAAAGTATATAGACTAAATGCACAACATATAAAAACTAATGACTTAATTTTATAAAAATAGTGGGCAAGAAGTAAATTTTCATTCTCTAAGGCAACTTTAGAGGGAGTTCTTGGTGCAAGGCTCCTTCCATTTTTTTTTTTTATAAAACGTATTTGGCCGATCATGTTTTCTAAATGTGTCTTATTCGTCATCAATCGAAAAAAGTGCCATATCCGAATATAGAATTTTAAAGGGTAATATATGATGAAAAAGTCCTACTCTTTATATATAGGTTTAATAGTTAAAAAATGCCCAATCTATACTCATTATTCCAGTTTGGT
This sequence comes from Hibiscus trionum, assembly GCA_030270665.1. Taxonomy (NCBI): domain Eukaryota; kingdom Viridiplantae; phylum Streptophyta; class Magnoliopsida; order Malvales; family Malvaceae; genus Hibiscus; species Hibiscus trionum. The sequence continues at coordinate 22,120,774 of BSYR01000024.1, forward strand.
ACCTAACGATTTTTTAAGCCATTATGGTGCTTAACGTTTTATCTCGTAATTCATATTAAATTTTTTCGTCAACGGTCGTTAAAAAATTTTCGTTAACCAATTATAACATGACATGTGGCCTATTTTATATATTTATTTAATTTTTGAATTACTTAAAAATTATATGCTTCTTAAAAAAATTCAAAGTTTCAATTTCTTTCAAACAAACCCTCAAATCACATCTCCATCACCGTTCGGCATTCCCACACGCCGGCGGTTCATCGTTCGCCAAGCGTCGAATACCTCACCGTTTAACATCCCCACCCTCTAGTCGTCGATTAGAAGCCCATCCGGTCTTTTTTTCTTTATTTTTGGATGTTCATCGACGTAGCAATCGATGACTCATTTGCTGGTTTTCGACAACAGAATCACGGGGCTTTCAGTCATGGGGGGCCGACGAAGGCAAGGGTGGCCAGTGGTGGTTGAATCGGTGGTGGGAGGGGAGAAATTTAGGGATTTAGAGTTTGGATTTGGGGGTTTTAGAGAAAATAAAGATTTTGGATTTTTTTTATAAAATTAAAGATTTTTTGATTTTTAGAAAAATAAAAATTTAAGAAAATATCAGAATATGTCATGTGTCGTATTTTTATTAGATAACAGAAAATATTTAACGTTCGTTATGAAAAAACTCAATATGAGTTACGAAATGAAACGTTAGACAGCAAAATAAATAAAAAAAACGTTAGACACAAACTAAAACAAGAAGTATAGGTTGGACACTTTTTCTAAGCCTTATATATAAGGGGAAAAGCCAATTCCTTTTCAGTGCAACTTTGAATAATTTTGAACATCTAAAACAAGTTGTAAAAATGATGTAATATCTTAACTCATATTTTCCAAGTCAATTAATCTTTATAAATGTTTAAATTTTTAACGTAATAATGAATAACTACATTTGGTTGCATCCAGTTCAACAAGGTGAGTGAAAGAAAAAATTATATGTATATATATATGTGTGTGTAAAATTTTACTATAATAATTATTGGTGGAGTATTAAAGGAGAAATTAAAAAAATGTGAATTTTAGTTGTTTATTTAAAATTATATAATTTAAAAAGACAAAAATATTATCAGAATACTATTCATTGTAATTCAAATCAGGAAAATACTTTGATGCACAAGCTGTATAAACTTTAGTTTACACAAGCCCTTTAATTTTAGAGTTTAGGGTTTAGGGTTTTATGTTAGGGTTTAGGGGTTTAGTATGTAGGGTATATAATTTAAGGTTTATGGTTAGAATTTAGAGTTTAGGGTTTAGGGCTTACGTTGCTAGGGTTTGTGATTTAGATTTTAAATTTTATAAAAGGATTGTGTAAAAAAAAATTTACACAGCTTGTGCATCAAAATAAAACCCTTCAAATCAAGGATAATTTAATAGTATTTAATTGAATTACTGCCTAATTAACTTGTGGTAAATTAGTCAGAATTTTAATATATTATACTAATTAATTAAGTTTTTTTTAGCTTTAACTTTAAATTTTAAAAAGCTACCCATTAACCGTATATGTAAAGTAGTAACATGGGATGTAAACTTTCTCTTTTTCGGTGCCTCTACTTATGGCCCCACACTCAAAAGTGTGTTTAGGGTTTTAAGTTAGGGTTTAGAAAATTCAAGGTAAAGTGTATTTTTAAGATATATATGCACGGTTTAAGATTTAAAATTTAGAGTTATGACTTAAAATCTAATTTTATACTGTTTTTTATTGTTGAGGCATAAATAGGAGCACCGAAAAGAGATAAGACGATTTTTATCCAGTAACATGGATGCTGGAAGAAAGTGGCAATCGTTCTTGGAACTATTCTAATCTCATTAATATTCCTTCATCCACCCATAAAAAGATTAAGAAAGAATCCTGACAATGGCAACTGGCATCGATCGTACATCACTTCAATGCAAATAAAACCCTATATGAATATCAACAACACTATTCTCTAATTCCTCACAATTTCTCTCTGAATACAATCAACCATAGCCTAGAACTGGTAGCAAAAACCATGGATTCCCGACAGGAGCTTAATCACCCAATCCTGAATAACTCCATGCAGGATGATCATTATCAGCAGCAGCTACCCTCAGACGGCTCATCAGGAACTGGTCATGGCCATGAAGTAGACTCTAGGCTCGAGCAAGTTTTGTTAGACACCGAGCTGCCTTTCTTCAAGCGTCTCCGGCTGGCCTTGATGATTGAAATGAAGCTGCTTTTCCGCCTGGCGGCGCCGGCGGTCTTTGTTTATTTGATCAATAACGCCATGTCTTTGTCCACTCGTGTCTTTTGTGGTCATCTAGGCAATCTTGAGCTCGCTGCTGCATCTCTTGGGAACAGCGGTATCCAACTCCTTGCTTATGGCCTCATGGTACTAAAATTTAACCTACTTTATTCTTGATATGAATTATGAATCGATCACTTTATGTATCTAATTTGGGTAGGGTAACTAACGTTTTGCAGCTAGGAATGGGGAGTGCTGTAGAGACCCTATGCGGACAAGCTTATGGGGCTCTTAAATACGACATGTTAGGGATTTATCTTCAGAGATCAACCATTGTCCTTACTTTAACAGGGATCCCACTGATGTTGGCCTATGTGTTTTCCAAGCCAATCTTGATCTTACTAGGCGAACCTGCGGATGTTGCGGCTGCGGCTGGCGTTTTTGTCTATGGTTTGATCCCACAAATCTTTGCTTACGCTGTCAACTTCCCCATACAAAAGTTTCTTCAATCTCAAAGCATTGTGACTCCGAGTGCGTACATATCAGCCGCCACACTAGTGGTGCACCTTCTGCTAAGTTGGTTGGCGGTATACAAGATTGGTATGGGTTTGATAGGTGCATCTCTGGTGCTCAGCTTGTCGTGGTGGATCATTGTGGTGGCCCAGATGGTGTATATCAAGATGAGTGACAAGTGTAAGCTTACATGGTCTGGGCTGAATTTGCAGGCCTTTTCTGGGCTCTGGGATTTCTTGAAACTATCGGCTGCTTCCGCCATCATGCTGTGCTTGGAGACTTGGTACTTTCAGATACTTGTTTTGATCGCTGGTTTGCTGGAGAATCCTGAGCTTGCACTGGACTCCCTTTCTATTTGGTAAGATACTTGGAAAGTCTATTTCTTGATATTACCATAGTGATCTTATCGTTTAGAAAATTCAGTTACTCCAATTATACAGACATTATAGCTTGCGATCACGGTTCATTTGTCTTTTAGTTCAACTTGTTAATCAGACATTATAGCTTGTGGTCATGGTTAATTTGTCTTTTACTTTATGTTAATCAATTTTCCGACTAAATGACATAATGACACAGCATACATGGAGTATGGAAGTGGAACGTCTTCTCACCAAAAGGTGAAAAGAAGAATAGTAAAAGTGTAAAACCCTGACATTTTTACTGCCAAAGGATTATACGACTATTTTCTCTGTTACACTAAATTCCAGTCATGGAACACACCCTAAACATTTTCCTATCGCTTCTTCGTTTTAATGCTTTATAGTTTTTTATTTTGATCATTTGCTGTGGGTGCAGCATGGCTATATCTGGATTGATGTTCATGATTTCAGTTGGGTTCAATGCAGCTGCAAGGTTCGTCACGTTTGCTTCACCATTCAAATACAAAAACAAAAGCACCCCAAAATAATGCTTTTTTAACCCCAAGAAGCCATTAGAAAATTTGATGTTCATGTTTCTGTTTCCATTATAACAGTGTTAGGGTCAGTAACGAGCTGGGAGCGGAACATCCCAAGTCGGCGGCATTCACGGTTGCCGTTGTGACTTTGGTTTCTTTCATCATTGCTGTTGTGGAAGCTATCATTGTTTTATCTCTACGAGATGTTATAAGCTATGCATTTACCGAAGGCGAGACCGTGGCCAATGCAGTCTCGGAGCTATGCCCATTCTTGGCTGTCACTCTTATTCTTAATGGGATTCAACCTGTCTTGTCTGGTAAGAAAATTCCCGGCCACCAGTTTCGATGTTCCAAGTCCGGAAAATGAAACGAAAATGTGATCGATGCAGGGGTGGCCGTTGGATGTGGATGGCAGGCGTTTGTAGCCTATGTAAACGTGGGATGCTATTACGTTGTTGGGATTCCAGTGGGCTGTGTTCTTGGCTTTAAGTACAACCTCGGTGCAAAGGTAAAGTCTTGCTCGAATTAAGGCACTCGGTTCATTTGTAACATCTTGGTAAATAAATAATCTTTTTTCCCTCTATCTTTGAGCAGGGAATATGGTCCGGTATGATAGGAGGAACAATGATGCAAACCCTCATCTTATTGTGGGTTACATTCACAACAGATTGGAATAGAGAGGCAAGTCCCTTGGAAACATTTGATCGTCTAAACTAGTTTAAAAATTCTGTCATCGGAATTGATAAAACTACCAACTGAAATTTCAGGTGGAGATCGCCAGAAGGCGGCTAGACATATGGGAAGACAAGAAGCGGCCTCTTCTTAGGAACTGATTATTGAAGATATCTTCGAGACTTGCCGGCAAATAAAACGCATCAAACAATAAAGAAATAGGTCGGAAATTGATTGTCGACCCACCACGTGCAATAAGTGGTATTTAATGACAAGCAGTAAGCCCCAACAATCGGGACGACCCGATAAATGCTGCTAAACCTACCAACACATTTTGCTCGTACTATAGTGAAATGGTTTGCTTACCAGCTACTAGCAGTTCTGCTGGTTTTTCTCATGTGCCATATAAGCCTTTGAAATAAGGTAAAATAAACTATGTTCCTTGTTCTGTTTTTCAGTCCTGCTATTTGGAATTTAGATGCAAACCATTCACAGAGGAAACAACACCATTAGAATGCCTATTATTGCAATTTGCACGTTTATATATATAAAATGAATGTAAGCATATTGTAAAATAGCCCTTATATGTTGAAGAATGTAAGCCTTGTTCCAGTCCTCCAAGCTTCTTAATCCTAGTCCACCTTCTGGCCCCTTAAAGCAAATAGTTGCCCAACTAACTCTTGCACCAGCAACAACTTTATCTTCAGATTATTATTTAATTGGATGAGTTATAAAATCATTATTATTAATTATTATGGAGTTGAAAAATAAACCGTAATTAAATATTTTTTACATATATTCTAATACAATAAAGTTATCACGAATTAGAATCATGTAAAATTAATTATAATATTATTAATTTTAACATAATTAATTTATTTAATTATAAATTTAAATTAGTGTAGATCGTTAATTTAATTGTTCTAGATTTGAAACTTGATCAAAAATACAAGTTGAAGGACATTTGGACCACAAAAGCCCAAAACAAAGCCTTGTTAGGCCTATGACTAACAAGTTCTAATACTAGTAAACTCTTCCTCTTATAATCATTTTTGCGTGTGTTTTTACTTCTCTTTAGAAAAATATGGGAGTAGAAAAGAAGAGATGAAAATTTTAAAAAATTATATATATTTTTCTTTTCACTCTATTTCGGCGATAAGAGAGGTTTTGTCCTAACGCATTTTTCTTGAATTTTGATTAATTAATTGTGTTCGCGGTGTACACTTAATGTTAAGTCTATAAGTTTAAGAATAGTGAAGAATACATATCGATCAAAAGTGAAAATAAAAAATTTATTCAATTTTTTTTCTAAAAAAAATTAGACCAGTTAACTATTACAAAATTTATGAATTCAATAAGTGTCTCAATGGAAAAGCAGATAGTGTTCATCCTAGGAGACACGAGTTCAAATCATTTTGTCTACAAGGTGTATGCACATTGTCAAATGTTAAGAATATGTATGAATAGATACTACTTTGTAATCACCTACCATTCAAAAAAAACTATTACAAAATTTATAATTTTAATTAATTCAATTAATATAATCAAATATATTATTTGAAATCCCCTACAAAATTGGCCCCAATGCTAATCTATATACGCATAACTTTTGGACCAACCTTTTCCATTTTATTAAACGCTAACTTACATAGCTTTCAGCCCATAGACCAGCATAAGGCCGTGCATAATTTGGGCTTATCTTTTCATATATAAACTAGAAACATTTGTCAAAATGGGAAAAAATAGAAATTGTGGAAATAATTTAAATTAATAAGAATTTATTTGTTTTTTACTCAAGTTTGAAACCAGATTAAATTTTGATCATTAAAATTTAAAGAACCCAATATTTTATTAACAAACCAAACAAGAATTTATAGTATTAGATAAAAAAAAACATTAACCTTCTCTTTAAAAAAAATCTAGTGAAAATATTAAGTGCTATAATAACGACAACTTATTTTCCTTGGAACAAGGCCTACTATTAGTCTATAATAGAAAAAAAAAATTTACCCACTGAGTAGATGACTCAGCTGATATGGTATTTTGAGTGCTCGAACTTATTAAATTTAGTATAAAAATTAATAAGATAAATGATCTCTTTCAAATTAATACTAAAGTTTTAACTTTAAATTTTAAGCAATAATTGCATTATCCTTTTAAAATTTTAAATGATAATTTTTCAAATTCATCATTTTGAGCTTAAATGACAATTTTTCAATTTTAACCCTTAAAAATTTTATAATTTATATTTTATTCACTTATTACACACGTAAAAAGATTAATAAATTAAAAATATTTTACTATTTATTGGGTGTAAAAAAATTTAACTATAAGTATATGTTAGTAGAAATAATATTATGAATCGATGATTAATTTGATTCAAACACCATGTGTATAAAAGATAAGATCATATTTTTAAATACAACAGTTAAATTATTAACTTTTACATCGTACAAAAAATCGTATTATACTAAATTAGATTTTTTTTTAGATTCTCAAATATTTTTGGATTGATATTAACACGATATCAATTATGTATATTAAAATTTATTTCAAATTCTCAAATTTCTTATACTATATTAGGTACTATCTTAGCAATCGCAAATACGGAGAAGGAATGGAAGACAATGTGTATTTTGCCATTGAGTTGAGTTACATATGGCAGAGAAATGAGGAACCACAATCTTTGTTCCTGATCTACGGCCCGTGTCCTTAAAGTTGTGTGGATCGAAAGAGTTGGATAATTGGAAAGTAGAACGGTCACACAATTAAATAAACAATAAGTAGGAAAAAAATTCACCGTAATGTCAAATATTTCAAAAGAACGGTTTTGTGTGACTTAACGGCTTTTCAATTTTTGATTAACTCTAATCCATAACAACTATTTGTAAAGTTATTAAAAGAAGCATACATAACAAGAAATTTACTCGAATTATGTTTCATGCTCAATTCATTAGTCCTCCCCGAAATGCAGTTTTGGATCATAACTCCGAGTTCGCTGATAAATTTTTAATTCGTGATGATATTTTGTTTGGTTCACTGATATATTTTTAATAATTTATTTATATGTTCATTCATTTTTTTTGTAAAATAATATGTCTCAACACATTTAATGGTAGATAACAGTAATAAAAAGATAAAGTACCAAAGTCTAAACATTTGAACTTAATTATTGGATCCAGACTGAACATGGAGGGATATGGCCCATTCGAACATTTAAAGTAAATTTCCCCTTTTTTTAAATGATATTTTTTTAGAGAAAATAGTTTTTAAATATTTTTAATCAATCGCCACATTAACAAAGTGTCATGTGGCAGTGCCAGGTTATCTCCCCATGCTCTACAGGCATGCCATGTCAACCTCAGGCGTTGACTGTTAGTTGACTAACAGTTTTCATCCAAGAAAGGTAAAATTTGAACGAAAAATAAAATGTTAGGTGGTTGTTTGCACTAAAAAAAGATAGGGCTAAAATGACCAAAAGGTGAAACATTGAGGGCTATTTTTGACCTTCTACCTTTTGTTTTCCATTTCTATTTTTAGAAAATAATTTTTATTTTTCGTTTTCTAAAAATTAGAAGACAAGTTTGTTCATATAAATGAAAACTTGTTTTCAAAAATGAAAATAGTGAAAATGTATTTGGTATCTATTTTTTTTTAAATAAAAAGGCTTAAAGGTCAAATTAGCTTTCAACGAAAAATCAAAAAATCAGTTAAGCCCTTATGATTTTTTTACACCCAATTTAGCCCTCATAATTTAAATTACAATCAATTAGACCCTCATAATTCAAATTACGATCAATTTAGCCCTCTCATAACGCTGACCATTATAATTGATTGTTAACTCACAAACAATCATTAAAATAGTGATACGTGGTATACCTGAAAATATTAAAAAAATTTAAGAAAATATATTTAAAATTAACCTCTCCACAACTACCCACCTTAAAATAGTTTGCTAATTAGTTCACCTCCACAACTACCGTCTTCACTTGGATCCATTGAAAATCTATGAAGTTTGCATGGGTTGAAATTAAATCTGACATCTCCAGGTTTCAACATCCATTTTCTTCTTAAAACACGATTTGTTTGTTTCCTGTGAAATTAATAAAATTCCAATGGAAATTTTGATTCGCATGGATTGGAGGAAGACAGGATAGAGGATCTACCATCTATGTTAGTTCTTACAGTAATGATAGTAATAATTATAATGGGGTTTGAAATTTGAATTAAAAAAATCAATAAAAAGCAAATTGAAAATAAAACACAAAACTATTATTGTTTTGAAATAAAAAATCAATAAATGGCCAAATTATAAAATATATTTTTTAAAATTTTTCATTTTTTTAGAAATTTTAAATATTTTTAATTTTTTACGGTTTAATAATGTAACACTTTTAGAGTGTGTCACGTGTTATCATTTATGTTTTTTAATGAGTTAATGGTCAAATTTTAGCCAACCATTACGAAAAGACTAAATTGAGCGTGTTTCGACTAATGATAGTTAAATTGGGTGCAAAAAAATAATAACGGATTAATTTCTTTTTTATTTTTCGTTGAAGACTAATTTGATCTTTAATACAAATAAAAATAAACAAATAGTTACTCATTAAATAATTAATTTAAAGTATAATTATTAAAAACGTTATTATAATAAAAATAAAATATGATTAAATAAACCAAAGTTCTAAAATTGGCATTAAAAGGATTCGAACTCGGATTAAATATAGTAAAAATTTTAAAATTGTTATGAATATTTATCTATGTGGATGTCTATCATGATTAGAACTTTATCAAAGGAGTTTGATTTATTTATTATTAGGAATATCATCTCTATGAATTAGAGTTTAATGTATTATGTACTTCTTATGCCTATAAATAGATGATTCATTGAAGGCATTGTATACAATTCTATATTTGAGAATAATACAAATATCCCTCTTTCTCTCATCTCTTTGTTCTTCTTGTTCTTATTCTTGTTCTTCTTTATTTTATTCACAACACGTTATCAGCACGAGACTCTAATCAACTGAGGTCTTCATCGTTATAATTCAAAAGAAGTTACCGGGAAGAATTTGATTATAGAATAACCAAAGATAAGTTTTTTTTTCTCCTTATTTTTTTTAGTTACCGATTGTCTTTCTCTTTATATTTTAACTTTGTTTTAATTTTTGAAAATTTTGGAAGTATGTTTGATTTTATTCGAACATTGGAAAGAGATAAATTTGTGGCTTCTCACAAACCAAAAGACGAATCGACAGAGACGAAGAGGTTACGTTTGGTGTAAATTACGTGTGTTTTCTCTTGTTCCTAAAAGGGTTAATTAGCGGTATGCTTATTCATACTTTTACTTATATGATTATATTTGATATTTTTCATATTATTATTTATGTCATTTTATTTGGTAAAAAGTTAATATTTTTAACCGTGTTTTGAGTTTTACATGATATGCTTAAATGGCTTGGAAAGAGATGTGATATAAAGGGACTATGAGAAGCTATCTCGGTCATATGCTATGTCTCCATTGTCCACGGGAGAAAAATCAATATCGGTAAATTTTGGTTTTATTTTTTTCTATATTATTATTTTAAAGTGCGATAAATCATGATGATTTTGAATTTACAAGAAGATTATTATAAAGTTTATATTTGCTCAAAAGTAATATTTCTTCTTCGTTGAAAAACTTGACCATAGACTTCTCCCAATTTCAAGTTACGAAAATTCTTCTTGATCCAAAAAGTTTTATGGGAGGCATTCCTTGAAGTGAATGCAAAGCATGATGTTTATTCCATGCAATTATCAATGATGGGGCATTCCCTGAAGTGAATGCAAGCATGATGTTTATTCCATGCGATTATTGGATCTGTTTCATTCCCTGAAGTGAATGCAAACATGGTAAATCATTATTCAATTAGAGACATAATTTCGATATAATCCAAGTATAATTGGCTGGACATCCCGTTCTGCGAGGCTACTGGTCTCAAAGGAGGTTTTTAAAGGACCTTGTGGACAGGTTTAACAATGCCGCGTACGAGGATTAAATCTTTGTTATCTGTGATAAGGATATGTGAAAAAAGTTTTAAAGGCCCACTGGCTCTACTCCATTCCCTGAAGTGAATGTGAGATTATATTATGAAAGGAATAAAAAATCACATTAAAAGTTATGGTCGTGGTCGAGGCTATGAATATACACATGAAAAATATAGTCATTTTAAGAATACTTCTACCCGCTGGTAGCAAAGTTATAAGGATGACAAGAGTGATAAAGATTATTCTAAGGAAGTGAAATCCTTTTACCAATGTGATGTTATAAACCATTGGTTTCGTACTTGTCAAACGCCAAAGTATTATGGACTTTATCCGTAATCATGAATGATAAATGAAATAAAATATATAAAAAATTTGTTTATGGCGTTATTGGTCCAACTCAATTGGATATTGTTAATTTTCTCATAATCTTTGAAGGGAATAATTTACCATTTATTTTATTTCCCTTATAACCTCTAACAGGAATAATTGGTTTTTTTATTTTATTTTAATGTTAATTCGTTTTATTTATTATTTATTTATGTTAGTTTGCTTTATGTTTATTTATTTCATATATTATTTATTTACGCTTTATGTCAATTTATTATTTGAAGAATATGATTACTTCCGGAATAAAATATACAATGAATTGTGGCTATTTATGCCTAGAATTGTGGCTATTTATGCCTAGCAGATAATGCAAGTACTCATATTGTACTTAAGCATAAGAAATATTTTTCCCATTTAAATGCAAGGGGAAAATATGAGTAGTATTTCTCAAAGTACTAAAATATCAATACTTCGGAAGAGCACTTGAAAGTTTATCTCTGATAGATAATCGACTTGATATGATGTGCTATATTTTATATTTTTCATTACCTGAAGTAAATGAAACAAAGCACATTTTGAAAGGTGCAGAATTATGCATTTCTCGATTAAAATGCAAGATAATAATGTGAGTACTATATCCGGAAGTACTAATATCACAAAATGCTCTGGTTGAGCAAATATGTTATTGTCAAATGGAACTTTATTCCATATTCACATTGCGTTATACTCGTCAAAGTCATAAAGAGAGCAATATGAGTTCGCAAAATATCCCCTTGGAAATTATAGATAACATATGTTATCAATTGGCATTTGAAATAAGCCAATATGGATATAAGTTCTGGTAGCCAAAAAGTCAGTTGAAAGCTCTAGGAGAGCTACTTATTGCTACCAAAAGATAATTTCAATTGAAAGCTCCGAAAGAGCTAAATATATTCCTATTAAAAGGAACAATTTTGATGGTCATACTAGACATGTACGAGTAGGATTGAATTACATGTTATGATAAACAAGAAGTTTACAAATTCAGAGATATATACACACATATATATAGTTGGCATGATCGGTTAGACCATCCTGATCAATAATGGTGCAGAAATTATTGAGATTTATGTGCACATGTATTAAAAGAACCTGTAGTTCTTGTGGTGCTTATTCTCAAAGGAATGAATTAAATTTCACTTATTAAAGAACGTGAAGTTCTTGTGTTGCTTAAAGGAATTGATTAAATTCCACTTACTAAAAGAACATGAAGTTCTTGTGTTGTTTGTTCTCAAAGGATATAGATGATTCCACTTACCAAAAGAATTAGAACTTAAAGTTCTTGTACTGAAGTTAAGACTGTATGTCTTGCATATCTGAACGAAATATGGGCCCATATATCCACAAATGTGGAAAGTTTTATATGATTTTAGTAGATGCATCTACATTGTTTTATCGACTTACAACCAGAAGTTTGTGAGATTGATTCTAAAAAGATTCAGATTATGCAGTTAGACTATTCGTCTTGAAAAGCTAGTGGGTTTATATTTTAGGCTATATCAGTTGTTACAAAGCCTATTGATTATAAAAAAATATAGTTTAGCAAAATTTCAATTGGATGCATCCTATTTAATAGCTAAACTATGAGAACAAAAGAGTTATTATTTATATGGTGTTTCCATATAGCAACACTTATACGCATCAAGCCAACGAGTTATAATAAACTCTCCGTTATGATTAGTTTTTGGTCAGAAATCATACATTTCCCATTTTATGATTTTTGAATGTGCGATATAAATTGCTCCACCACAACGCACAAAATGGGTAAATAAAAAGGGTTGAGAATATATATTGAGTACAAGTCTCCTTTTATGTTTAAATTCTTAAACATTAATTGGAGAATCATTTATGACATGATTTTTCTCAACATCAGGGGGAGATAATAATCAGCTGGATAGAGGAAAATGAATTATCATTATCTAGATCCTCGTATATGAACTAGAAATTCATAAGATAATTCATGTTATTACATGTCAACTGTCAGACATATTTACTGACCTAATGAGAGTAATTAAGTCTCATATACCAGCTGAAATGCTCTAAGTTTAAATTACATATTAGAGCGAGAGAATGTAAATCATGCCTGAAGCATGATAGTTGAAATGGTTCCAATGATCAAAATTCTCGTAAATAGAAAGTAATATGATATGGTCATATATTGGAGGCGGGTGCTCCTGAAGAGACCCAAGACATAACAAATAATAAAACTCTATAAGAGTTTCAGGTACCTGAAATAAAGATTGAAATCTTGAAGAGATCTCGATGAGTTATGTCATTAAGAGAATGGAACCAGAAAATTGGAAAGTTGTCGACAACGATTTTACAAACAATTTTACATAAAATACTTCTATAGAAGTAAAGAAAGAAATCGAGGATCTTGTATAAAATTTATCCAGAAGTATAGATATTGAATTGGCCAATGTTGAAAGACGCTTTGAACTTCTAAAATAGAAGTATTTGGACCAGCAGTCCAAACACCTAAAGGTGTAATGCAAGTGAGGCACAAATAAGTAGTCGTAAATACGACTTGAACTATGATTTATGAAAAGTTTTAATTACTTCATGATGGATGCAATTACTTTGGCAGTTTAGAAAATTTTACATGCGTCTAATTATTTGTGGATCCATATTTATCCTTGAAGGATCTAAAATGCTATAAGCATTTGGAAATTTCTGAGGAAATTTATTTAGACATGTCTCATGAATATTTTGGCATATTTGGTATAATCGCCTTAGTGAATACTAATTGAGAAAATACTATAAGAATGATCAGATTTCCTTATGTATTTTATAAAGGAGTTTGGATCAAGATCCATTATGATAATTTTAGAACTCCTAAAGAGCTTCAAATTGGAAACTCATGAAGTACTTTCAATACAAGTACTTGAATCTTGACATCAAGTTTATCTCGACCTGAAGATCGAGCATTTTTATATATTTCTTTTGTCTATGAATAGACATAAGCTGAAAGAATCTTAAAGAAGATTCAATATGAATAGAACATATCTATTGAGTATCCCAATAGTTGTAAGATTGTTGGATGTGAATAAAGATAATTATATCTTTTCTTGGTCTTGAAGCACTATATATTAGTTGGTCAAGAAATATCTATGAATATACAAAGATCATTACATTTAGATCTTCAAACATTCGTTGATGCCTCCTCAAATGTCGTAGAAATAATTGTTATGCACGAGGCAAGCCAAAAAAAATGTGTTTGGCTAAGACTATTGACCCAACATATCCAAAAAATATGTGGATTTACTTTTACAAGATATGATAAAAGCTATCTTGTGTGAAGATAACGCAAGATGTATATCTCAGTTTGAAAGTGGATACATCATGGAACATATTACTCCAAAGTTTTCATCCCTCACGATCTTTAGAAAAATGATATTCAAGATTAAATTATGAAGATTCAAAGATCTTCTGTGATGTTTGCATGAGGGGGAGTAAATACGCGTTGCACTCTTTTTCCCTTAACCGAGGTTTTGTCCCAATGGGTTTTCCTGGTAAGATTTTTAATGAGGCAACATGTTATGCGTATCAAAGATGTGTGTACTCTTTTTCCTTCACTAAAGAATTTTTTTTTCCCACTGGGTTTTTATCTTAGTAAGGTTTTAACGAGGCACATTATCTTCATAGACATCCAAGGGGGAGTGTTATGAATATTTATCTATGTGGATGTCTATCATGATTAGAACTTTATCAAAAGAGTTTGATTTATTTATTATTAGGAATATTATCTCTATGAATTAGAGTTTAATGTATTATGTACTTCTTATGCCTATAAATAGATGATTCATTGAAGGCATTGTATACAATTCTATATTTGAGAATAATACAAATATCCCTCTTTCTCTCATCTCTTTGTTCTTCTTGTTCTTGTTCTTATTCTTGTTCTTCTTTATTTTATTCACAACAAAAACTCTTATTTTCATGTTTTCCACATTTTAAAAACATTTTCAATAAAATTTTGAAAATATCTTTTTTATGTTTTCAAAATTTCACACATTTTTGTTTTCATTTTCTAAAAATCATTTTCAATTTTTGCAACCAAACATGTTTTCTTCAACATTTTTTATTTTTCAAAAAAAAAATAAAAATACCTTGTATTCTCCGGAATCAAACACACCCTTAGTTTCTCTTTTTATTATATTAAAAAATAAAATATTAATTATAAGAAATTAATAGTTTGAAAAGTTCTTTATCGGGTCAAGATATATTAATTGTATTGTATTTATAATCTTGAGAATTCTATATTAATAACACATGTATTAATTGTATCACATTTATTGTTTATTAAAAATACATTGTATTACATTTATTAATTATCATATTATGTGTCACTTCAGCTGGGTAGATAACACAGTACGTAGATGTAACATTGTTAGTCTATTACCTGAAAACAAGGCTTACTATGTATAATATTAAGTGCTATAATAACTTGAATGATTGATGTGTTTTCTTAACCTATTATCATTATATTGTGTAATTAAAAATTAATTTATTAGCTCACAAAACAATATTGTTAAGTACAAAAAGCAAACTAGAAGGACAAAGAAGAATATAAAGCGTGCAAAATAGTCAACAAAACACAAGAAGTGAAAAGCACGGGAAGCCATAAGCCTAATGACTTGTGAAGCTCGACTTTGACATAAGCTAACGTGGTCCCATGGTTGTAATAGGTGTGCAATGCATGAACAATGATGAGAGCAAAGAGAGTTAAAGCAATCAATTTTATTAGGCTTAATGGTCAAAAAAATATTTAATTTATACAATTTTTTCAGTTTGATGTCTAACATTTTTTTTTGTTATTTGAGTGCTTAATGTTTTATTTCGTAACTTAGTTTGAGTTTTTTCGTCAACAGCCGTTAAAATATTTTGTTATCCAATAAATACACGACACATGGAATATTATGATATTCTCCATCATTTTTATTTTTCTAAAAATTATAAAATATTTAATTTTATAAAAAACCCCCAAAATCTTTAATTTGTCTAAATCCCCCAAACCTAAACCCTGGATCCATAAATTCCTCCTCTTCCACCACCGTTTCAACCATCACCGTCCACCCTTGCCTTTGTCGCCCCCCAATACCGAAACCCCCATCACCCCGCCGTCGAAAACCGGCGAATGAACCAACGATTATTTCACCGACGAACATTAAAAAATGAAGAAAAAGAGACCGATTGAGCTTCTAATCGACGGCTAGAGGGTGGAGAATGTTGAACGGCGAGGTACCTGATGCTTGGGGCGTGAACGATGAACCGTCAGCGTGTGCGGGAGGCCGAACGGCGAGGAAAATGTTATTTGAGGGTTTGATTGAAAGAAATTAAAATTTTGGGATTTTTTAAGAAATTTATTTTGTTAAAGAAAAAAAAAATTAGTCACCTTCTTGACTATTAAGCTTTTTTATTATTGCTACTTTGAATGCATATTCATAGAATCATACAATACCAGATTCCGATGAGCTTTTCGACAATCCAAATAGGCACCAAAATACATGCTTTAAAAACTTTTTTTAATTGCATTGATTAGGCCGGGTGGTTGTGGTTGGGTTGACCACAAGCCAATCGGGCACCGTCATCGAGCCAATCAATAATTAAAGTGTAATTGATCAGGACAGTCCGGCATGAGGGGAAATTGTCTGGTTTTTAGATCTTTGAAACACACTCTCTCAGGTACCAAGCTTTGAATGTGCCTGCTTGCTTTATGGCAAACATTTCAGTAAATGAGAGAAAATGCGGACAGTTGAAACTTGAAACCCATGTGAGTAGACTGTCTCAAATCTCTGCTTGGATCTTTTATCATTTGTAAGCACCTAGCTGGAGGTAGGGCCATAATCTGATAACCCTAAAGAGAAGTGCTTATCGAGTAAGTCGAGTTAAATAGTGCTCAATTCGACTTGAAAATTAATTGATTCGTATTCAATTCAATACTCAATAAGCTTGTTAAAATTTTACTCGAGTTGAATAGTGCTGCTCATTAAGCTTGATAAATACATAAAGCCTTAGAAATTTGAACACAAAAGTTTTTTATGGGTAAATTACTGAGTAAGTCACCGAAATTTTCTAGATTTTTCAACTAGCATTCAAACTTCTCGGAACATAATTATTAGCCGAGTTGTGTCTTACTCGAGTGAACTCGTTAAGATCTCGAGTCCAAATTAAATCATTTCGATTCAAATTTTGATCAATTCGAGCTCAAACAGCTTGCGATCTGGTCAACTCAATTATCACCCCTAACCTCTACTTTTATTTTAGCTACAATATAGTTGCTGGAAAGCTCTGATTTTGGCGTCGAACAACATGAGGCAATGCCAAGATATGAAAGGAATATGTTGAGAAAAAAAAACTCGTGATTGCAAAGAAAAAAGAAGGAAACACAAATCATTCTTATATTTCAAAAAAAGCAAAGAGAGAATGTATATGTAATACTAGTAACATATGTTTTTCAAGTGAACAATGGACGAGGAAGGGTGGCAATGGTGGCATTATGACCACCACGGTTAAACAATCGTCGCCATGTCTTGAGTTGATTCATAACCTGCTTGTAAACACCAATTCTTGCTGCCGAAATACTAACCAACGCACTCTTCCTTAGCTTCTTCAATCTCCTCCCGATCTTCACCTTTAGCCTACACAATCTGATTCGTACGAACGATGGTTTTCTTCTACAATCCGCTTGCTCCATCACTTTGTAGATCAAGAACTGAGCTCGTCGATGAATTAACTCCTCTGGGTCTTCCTTATCCACCTTTGAGTAGCCATTTGATCTCCTCAGAACCGCCATTTTTGTTTATCTGGGGAAAATTATACTATCAGAAGGGGAGTTAAAGAGAGCAAGATGGGACTTTAGATTGAAGCAATATATATTGGGGGGATGAATGTATCAAAGCTATGGAATAAGTCATATGGTGATGAAGCTGTACATGTGAAGCAATATCAGTTTCATAAAATAATAACAATTATAGTGGAGAAATATATGTTTTTAATTAGCTGGCCTTTACGTAGTGTGAAAGCTGGCCTGCTCTGCTCAGGAAGCAGCATGCCCACTACCTAATTACTAAGCTTTTATATGAATGCAGGTTCATTCGGATTTCACCAAATTAGCTTTGCTTTTATTTTATTTTTAGTCTACTTCAAAGACAAGAAATAAATGAATTCAGGCAAATGCATGGACTATGTCGAAGGTTATGCCTTAAAATATATTTAAACCGTTGACAATTATAGAATCCAATGAGGTGATATTATCAATGAATCCATGTCATCTCGATGTAATTGCTGTAAAAAGAGGATTATGTTCTCGTAAGTCAAGCTACAAACGAGTTCATCATATGGTAATTCCGATTATTTTATATAATTCTAATAATTACATTCACGACTCTGATAATGATCCTAATTGCATGGAGAAGAAGAAAGGAGAGGAACGAAGCACGTGGTTGAATATCTGGCTTAAGCTGGATCACTGCATATGGTCCAGCTATTGATTAGATTTGAATTTGAGAGCACACCATATATGGAAGTAAAACTCAAAAGAGTCAAAGAATTTCAGTGTTTTATTGGCTGGGTTGGGCCAGAGACAGAAAAGAGAGATATGAAAGTCAAAGGTAGCCAATCTAAAACAGACCAAATTTCCACCGGCATGACATGTTTGAAGTTGAAGCATCTTGATAAGCAAAAATCACTGTTATATTTTTTATTACAAAAGACATCTCTTTTTTACAAACGAGTTTGGTCTAAGTGATAAACAACTTCATATTATTTAAGTAAATTTCGAGTTAAAGTCTTGTGTATATAAAAATCTCTGTTAGTAAACTCACCCACCAAAAACAAGTGTATAACGCGAATTAATCTGAAAAATCCTAAAAAAACAAGGAGAGCAAAAAAAAAAGACATTTCCTTTTTTGCAAGGGTCCTACCAATAATGGAATGTATATCGCTGATAAACCATTGACTCAAAAGTATATTATTGGAAAAAAAGGACAATTTGTTTCTGAAAAACTAAGAAAGTGACGAGCATGGGAAAGAGAAAGAGAAAGAGGTCTGCTTGTCTAAATACAATAACTGATTAAGGATTAATACCTACTTTAGTCTCTCTATTTTAGGTATTAAACCATTGATTAAAAAGAAAGGCAACTCCTTTTTTCTTGTTGGTTGCACAATGCACAGTTCCCAGATTATGGTTCAAGGGATAATCTGGAAATTAGAAATAAGTTTTATCAACTTCGATTTTAAACTCTCATTAGACATGTAATCAGCGACGGACGTAAAATTTCATGTAAGGGGTGCGAACTATCAAGAAGCTATATTAGAAATGTAAGAAGTACAAAATTACAAGAATTTAAGGATGCAGAATTAGATTATCAATAGAAAATACAAAGTAAATATATAAAATGTAGGGGAACATAAAATTTTTAGGGGGTTTGACTGCCCCAGCACCCCTCCGTCCCTGCATGTAATGATGTTCTAACCCTGCTGTTGTATAATAAACTCACACCGACAGCGTACAAAAAGCAAGCTCATTAAAAGAAGATGATTGAAATACTAAGAGAAACTCAATCTTCTGCACAGCAATACACAAAATGGACATCTAAGATGTATATTACAAGGTTGTCCAGGGTCTAAGAGATCAAGTATATAGTATACACAGAGGTATAAATATTCAGAGAAGTATGTAATAATATACATTGAACGTTACATATTACATGGTTGTTCACAACATCACTTCTGAGAACGGTAAAATACATCAAAGCTAACTAGTCTTTTTTAAAAAGACTATTAAGTACTTGAACGTTATTGAATTCATTGACAAAATTATTTTATTATCCAACATGGCATCAATTGAGCAAAACCTGCATCATGCTTAACCCACGGATCCCTCGAGCTTCAAACTCATGAGTTGGTTCACCTCAGCACCAAACTCATCTGGAAGCTCATTGAAAACGTCACGGCAAAACCCAGAAATCATGGCAGCCATGGCCTTCTCATACTCGATTCCCCTCTGCTGAAAGTAAAATAACTGATCCTCACTGATTTTGGAGGTGCTGGCTTCGTGTTCAACACGAGCTGAGGGATTCTTAACCTGTTAAATAACAGCAACCCAATCATAAGCAACAAAATGGAGCTCCTAGCTTCTTGTTGCAACAACTAACAACGGTGAATCATACATAGTAATGTAATGCTTATTGGCAGGAGGTCAAATAAAGGATCTTGTATTGGTAAACATGATCGTGAGAGAACATGAGTATGGATTGATATTATGGAGCATGCACGGTATAGGAGTGAACATTATTTCAACAAAGAGTAATAATAGACTGTTAGACACAGATGTCGGGAAGTTGGATATACAGGAAAACACATGTATGCCAAAATATCAATCTAAAAGCTTGAGTTTTTGCAGTAGTATATTACCGAAAGCAAATAAAAGAGAGGGGAGTCACCTACTTACCCAAAATGATACAATCATAAAAAAGTGGTACTAAAAAGTAGTACGTACACAAATATTTTAACATAATATAGGAGAAATTGCCAGAAATCAATATACGCACCTGAATGTAAGGATATGTGTTTGCAGCAGCATTATCACCAATAAGCATTGAATCACATTGTGAGGAATTTTTAGCATTCTCTGCCTTTGATTGAACCTGAACCAGCCCACGATAACAGTTTCTTGAATTTCCAGCAGAAATACCCTTCGAGATAATCCTGCTTCTTGTATTCTTCCCCTTGTGTATCATTTTTGTACCTGTGTCGGCCTGCTGATAGTTATTTGTGAGTGCCACCGAGTAAAACTCACCCACAGTGTCATCACCCTCCAAAACAACACTTGGGTACTTCCAAGTTATAGCAGATCCAGTCTCCACCTGGGTCCAAGATATCTTTGATCGATCTCCAGCACAAATTCCACGCTTAGTAACAAAATTAAAAATCCCACCTTTTCCTTCCACATCACCGGCATACCAATTCTGCACGGTGGAGTATTTAATCTCTGCACCCTCAGCACAATACAACTCAACAACAGCAGCATGAAGCTGATTCCTATCATAAGAAGGCGCAGTACATCCTTCTAAATACTCCACAAAGCTTCCCTCATCAGCAACGATCAAAGTCCTCTCAAACTGTCCAGTTTCCAATGCATTAATCCGGAAATAAGTCGAAATTGGCATTGGGCATCTTGTATCCTTTGGAATATAACAGAATGACCCATCACTAAAAACAGCTGTATTCAAAGCAGCATAATAGTTATCATCACTAGGCACAACTCTCCCCAAATATTTCCTAACTAAATCAGGGTACTCCCTAATTGCCTCCGATATCGAACAAAAAATGACCCCAGACTTTTCTAAAGTCTTCCTATGAGTAGTGGCAATTGAAACACTATCAAGAACAGCATCGACGGCGACATTAGCCAATCGATTACGTTCGTTCAAAGGGACACCCAATCTATCAAAGTACTTTAGAAGTTCAGGATCAGCCTCATCTAAGCTATTCAAAGATGGCTTCTTTTTGGGTGCTGAGTAATAACAAATATCCTGGAAATTAAGAGGCGGGTACCGATTATCAGACCATTTGGGTTCTTTCATTTTCAAGAATTTCTCATAAGCATTCAATCTAAACTCCACCATCCAATCAGGTTCTTCCTTCAGAGAAGAAATTAAACGAATTGTCTCCTCCGAAAGCCCTTTGGGTATCGCAAACGAATCGATATCCACAGTAAAGCCAAATTTCTTATCATAATCGCGGTTTCGAAGAATTTCCTGGATTTTGTCATCGTAGGACTTACCTGATGAAGAGCTGGGATCGGAAGTGAGTGTTTGAGGATCGAAACCAACATCTGCTCTGACCTTCAAAAGCCTTGAATTTGGAGGTTTTGGGGTTATGGGCTTCACGAAATCGAGCTTTGGGTAAAACCCTTTATGGGACTTTGTTGAATCTGGGGTAGGCTGTAGTGAGAAGCTAGAGATGCCGTTGGCTAGCAGGGAAGACATGGTTACGGCTGTGGTTTCAGGATAGGAAAGGAGAGCACCAGAAAACAAAACAATAAATATAGGGAAATCAAAATTAAACGTAATATTACAAATAGATTTTTCTGGTTCCTAATTTCTATTTGTAAATTTTATTTTTTTTCTTGGCCACGACATTGTTAGATGGTCTCGTGGACAACACGCACTCATCACGACTCTATTGTAGGAGCCACCAATTGTTACTGTTTTATATATATTTATACACCTTCTATTATCAGCAGAAGCGCCTGTGGCCTAATGGATAAGGCGTCTGACTTCTAATCAGACGATTGTGGGTTCGAGTCCCACCAGGCGTGAGCAATTTTGCTATTTTCCTTTTTTAACAATTTAGACGAAACAAAGCCCAACTAAAGGCCCAAACAACTTAATAGCTTTTCGGCGTTTCCTCGGATTACAGTTTCATATTAATATATTGTCCCGCGAACTAAACAGCTACTCCAAAGAAACCAAGAAAAGAAAACTCAGTAAATTTTCGATTTTGAAATACTCAATTGCTTTTTTGGTTTCAAAATCAAGTTCCTTGATTATTTCACCGCCCTTTTCACAGTATTCTTGGACCTATTCTACAATGCAGGCACGTTAATTTTCTCCTCTATTACCATTTACAAACTAGTTTTACTTGCGTTCTGATCACTGAATTTTCTTTTATTTCTTGATGGAATGAGAAACAAGATTTTTGGGGATCGTGCGTGAGTTCATTACTTAGCAAGATTCATTTTCCTTTTTAGATTGCAAAGAAGATGGTTCTTTTGTTATTTTCTTTATCTGCACCCGTTGTAACTTGAAATGTGTTCAAAATGTTCGTATTTTTAATCTTGCTGATTTGGGTTTTGATTATGGGTTCAAGTTGAAATCAGAACAAGAAAAAACCAGAGATTTTCCGATTTGAAAACACTCAATTGCTTCTCGGTTTCAAAATCAAATTTATTGATTATTTCACCGCCCATTTTTCACAGTGATCTTTGAACATATTCTACAACGCAGACACGTTAATTTTCTCTTGTATTAGTTTTACTTATATATTTGCGTTCTGATCACAAAATTTTCTTTTATTTCTTGATGGAATGAGAAAAGAGAGATTTTTTTTTCAATTTTTTTCCGATTAGAAGATGGCTCTTTTGTTATTTTCTTTATCTGCACCCGTTGTAACTTGAAGTGTATTCAAAAAGGGTGTTCGTATTTTTAATCTTTCTTATTCGGTTATGATTATGGTTCAACTTTTCTTGTCTTTGGGGGTGTTTTTCGGGGAAAAAGAAAAGAAAAAAAGGAAGGCTTCTTCGGAAGTATAAGTTGCTCTGCGTGGTTTTATAGAATGGTCCCTTCTTTTGTGTGTTTGTATGCATATATATATATATATATTCGAACGGTCCCTCTTATCTTTGGTCGGTGATTGTGATTTTCCATATATATTTCCTTTTTACATAAAGGAATAAATCTATTGAGTACTGTCTCGTGTTGGAAATTGTTCATTGGAGGAAATTTTTGTTTTCTCAACTCTCAAAATCTTGAATAATGTGAGACTTGGGTTGAGAAATCATGGATCAAATATGAGAATTTGTTTAGCGGAACAATTGCATACAAGTCTGGGCATTACATTGCTGTTGGAACTAATCGGAACTGTCCCTTTCATCTTTGGTCGGTGATTGTGATTTTCCATATATTCCTTTTTACACGAGTAGCTCTATTGAGTACTGTCTCATGTTTGAAATTGTTGGTAGGAGGAAATTTTTGTTTTCTCAAGTCTCAAAATCCTTGATAATGTGAGGCTTGGGTTGAGAAATCATGGATGAAAATTGGTAATTTGTTTCGCAGTACAATTACGTATAAGGCCGGGCATTACATTGCTGTAGGAACTGATTGGGACTCTCTCTTTCATCTTGCGTAAGTGATTGTGACTTTCCATATATTCTCTTTTTACATAAGGAGTAGCTCTATTGAGTACCATCTCATATCGGAAATTGTTCATAGGAGGAAGATTTTGTTTTCTCAAGTCTCAAAATCCTTGATAATGTGAGACTTGTGTTGAGAAATCATGAATGAAAATTGGTAATTTGTTTCGCAGGACAATTGCATATAAGGTCGGGCATTACATTGTTGTAGGAACTAATTGGACTGTCCCTTTCATCTTTGGTAAGTGATTGTGATTTTCCATGTATTCCCTTTTTACATAAGGAGTAGCTCTATTGAGTACCGTCTCATATCGGAAATTGTTCATAGGAGAAAGTTTTTGTTTTCTCAAGTCTCAAAATCCTGGATAATGTGAGACTTGAGTTGAGAAATCATGGATCAAATATGGAAATTTGTTTAGCAGGACAATTGCATATAAGGCCGGGCATTACATTGCTGTAGGAACTAAAAAAAAGACAAACAAGCAGCACCTATGACTTTTGCTTTGGTTGTTCTTCATGATATCAGATCTATACCAGAATTTTTTGGTCATGCTTAGATGTCTAGACATCCTTCATTGATAATGTCTATATTTTGATTTTACCCTGTAACTAAAAAAAGACTAGTTGTTCTCATAGAGGTGGAGAGGTATTACAATTGTGATATTCATAGCTTTTATTTTGTGAACTTTTGCTCCCGAAGTTATAGCGATTAAATTTAAAACTCGCCATCTTAAACATAAAGAGAATATATGAAGCATTAGTGCGTTTACCATCTGCTTAGGTGCCCAAAATTTGGAAAGCATCTGCGTGAGATATCACGATCACTTGTCATATATGAATTTGCATAGATCTGGCTTGTTTTTTAATCTGCCTATTACATAGATAACCTTCTTGATATGCATATCTTTGTCACTTGTAGCTCTTTCCTTGAGTTGGTGATCTTATTCAAATCTATCCCATATATGCTTCTGAAAATTAATACATTACTCTAATTTCTTCATCACATGCAATGCTTATTAAAATCAAAATTTTAGGCCAAAACCTGGACCTACTCCAAGAAAACACTTAGCTATTGCACCGAATAAGTGATCTTTATGTTAACAGTAATTGAGAGGATTTCTTGATGTTATTAAGTTCGGAATATTTGATTGTTGTGAAATATAATTTACTACCACGGCAAAAGAAGTGGTACTAGTCTTATTAACTATGTTTTTCTACCATTTTTCCTGGGTACTCAGTTCTTATGTTGGCACAATGATGACAGAAGTTTTGGGTACTTTCGTCACTGCAGGTAAGCTCAGAAAGATTACTGTAAAAGGATTTCTAATAAGATGGTATAAATGAGGTTGTGCAGCCATTTGTGGAGGATGGATAACCATAGTCAAGGAGCAAGCTTATCTTCGACGGCAAATCCCCCTACGAAGCGAAGACGTGGGCGTCCACGCATAGATGATAATATTCAAGGGGATAGCACGGCTCTGGCACCTCCATCTGACAATCTCAAAAACAAGCAGAGTGTGGGAACAAGTCTCCCTACTTCTGATGACATGGTAGGTCAGATGGTTTCCGGTGTCATTGAAGGTTCATTTGATGCTGGATATCTTCTTAGTGTTAAAGTGGGTGATACCGACAGGCATCTTAGAGGCATTGTATTTCTACCAGGGCGACTCACTCCAATTACTGCTGAAAATGATGTGGCTCCAGATGCTAAGATGTACGAAAGAAAAGAGATTCCTATCCCATCTGTAAACTCACAGGGTCATCTCCATGCTACGAGTCCATCAGGGAAAAGTGAGAACCTTGTTGAGCATAAAAATGATGCACCTAACCTTCCAGAACAAGGCCTACATATTGGCCTTCAGTTTAGTGCCACAACTGCTAGTGAGAGCCAATCTGCCTCTATTCTAATTCCTCCAGTTAGTAACTTCCCATTTAATGACACTGGTCATCCCCTGGGGAAAAAGAACCTGCCAGAACAAATCTTAGATCCTGGAGTGCAGAATGATAAAGTTGTTGGACAAGATCAGTCACTTCTGGGATCTGAAGCCTCCGAGCTGATGAAAGGACCAAATATTAATGTAGAGGCACTTAATGTATCTGAGCCAGTGTCTGCAACATTTACTACTACTTTGCCAGCTACTGAGACTGTAAATCTGAAGCCTCAGGTTGAAGACAAAGCCATATATTCTGATCTTATACCACAGGAATTGTTTCATGATGATACAGAATTTGAAGCCTCCAAGCTGATGAAAGGGCCAAATATTAACGTAGAGGCACTTAATGCATCTGAGCGTGTGTCTGCAGAATTTACTGCTAATTTGCCAGTGATTGAGACTGTAAATTTGAATCCTCAAGTTGAAGAAAGGGTCATATGTTCCGATCTTAAGCCACAAGAACTGTTTCTTGATGACGCAGAAAGCCTTGACCTTGGTAACAGTCAAACTCCCAAGTTATCTGAACCTGAACCTCAAGCCAATGCTAGTGAACCCACTCGAACCAACATATTGGAAAAACAGTCGCCATCAAGGCAAGATATCGATGTTTCCCAAGATACTGAATTGGAGCTTGCTACAAAGAGTATCTGTGGAGCTGGCACGTCTCACATGGACCTATTATCTGCAAGGGAGGCAACCACAAGCATCCCATCTGAGCCCAAGCCTACTACTGAAGAATGTCTTCTTCCAAAAATGGATGTTCCTGTGATGGCTGCCGACACGAAAAGTGTGGAATCTAATGAAAAAGATGGCATTCCACTAGCACAATCTTAATTTTTCAGTTGTCAAACTAAAAGCACAAAAGGAACAAGCCTTATAAGTCATTACAGTTAATTCATGACTGAGAATAGGTGGCATTAGGGTGGAATTCAGGTGCCCTTTCTCTCAAATTTTGGATTATTTGCAATGGGTACCCTTTAACATCATGCAGTCTTTGACAACATTGTGTGCGTGCTTTCTTCTTTGTTTTCGTTCCTTTTTTGTGGGGGAACTCGATACCCAATGCCTCGAAGGGTTGGATGGATCAAGAAGAAATCGTCAAAACTCGCACTTTGTATCCATAAAATAATGGACAGGATATTCTACAACACTCCTTGTAAATTATATAAATAATGGCAACTAACCTTTGTGGAATTTTTTAAATGGTGAAATATATTTTATCACCTATTTTGTTACGTTAAGTATTTTATAAAAATATTAAAATTAATCATTTTCTTACTTATTGTTTAATCAAATAAAGGTCGTTAATTTTTATTATCTAAACAAGAAATTTTTTTGAACAAACAAGTACATATATTAATTCATTTCCTTTGTAACTTTCATCTCCTGTAAAGGTTAATTCCATCTATTTTTTGATTCAAAGATATAATAAAATATTATGTTATTTAAAGGTATATTTGATATTTTCCGATTTGTGAACTGTAACGGTGTTTTTAATGGTTGATTTAGTCCCCCCCAAAAAATAATCACAGGTCGTCTTCACTTAAAATATGGGCTAATTTGTCTGGATTTAGTTTACCTTTTGGTCTTTTAAGTGTGCGGTGTGCTTGCTCTAAACTCTACACTCTGAAAGTGAAAGCCAACGGATCTAGAGTTCTAGACTGCCATTTCACTCTTTTGAATCTGAATGTTGAAGGAGAATTCTACGGTACAGCTAAGTCATGGTATGGAATTTTAACCTTTAGCTTCCAAGTTGAGGTAATTTAACTCTTCTTATTGCCTGGTAATCAGAATCCCCACTTTTAGTGTGGAAAACAATTTCTTGCTGGAGTAGCTGCTCGTTACTGAATTTAAAGTTTCTGTCTTGGGGGAAATTCTGGGTTTAAAGTAATTGTCTTGTGAGATCTTTTGAGTTTTGACAGATTTTGATTGGTTTCCTCTTTGTAATTGGAATTGGTGTATTTTATCTCGTTATCTAAGAGCCGTCAAGAATTTTGCTAGATTTCATACTACGGTTCCAATGGACTTACATTTGAAGAACCTGTTTGATAGATTCCAGGAGCAATTTGGTTCTGGTCCTGGTCTCGGTCCTGGATCTGGGACATGCCTTATGAAGGTGGAAGGCATTTCTTCTAACTTTATAAAGCCCCTATTTAAAGCCTCTGCAGCCCTATATAGAACTGAACCTTGGAGGAGATTGCGTCCAGGACATCTGTTTGGTGTCCGAGTCGGGAAAGATTCAGATTGGTCTGGCAAAAAACAGCCTTTTCCATGTTCCCAGTTCATTGGAGGAGATGGTGGGGATATTGGGTTTTATATGTTTAGATCTGAAAATGATGCTAAGAAGATGACAGGCTCAAGGGAGACAATTCGAGTTCCAAATGTTGAGCTTTTGAGGGTTACATATGAGCTTGAGATGTTGATGTTTCCTTCCAACCGCAAAATGATCAAGTCATTGTCACTGGAAGCATCTGGGAATGATCGGTTTCCTGTTATTGACGTCGCACGTTGCACATCTTCAGGTGAGCTTCAGTTTAGGAATCCTACTCTGGAAGAGCTAAAGTTCGTCTACGCATTCATGAGAGCCATTTCCCTGGTGCACCCATTGCTTCAGGGGGATAAAGAAGTTGGTTCAAACTGGACAAGGTTGATATGTTTCGACCCCTTCATTGAGACAGTTGATATTCAGTGGCCTCCAGAAATGGCTAGAGGTCATGAACTTGTTGCTGTTACAATCTCTCATCCGCCTGGTCAGGCATATGAAGAAAAGACAAGTTCAACAGCCAGCTCAACACCCACTAAGTATGCAGAGCCACCAGATGAGGCCACCTTCATGGATATTAGAGTAAACTCAAATTCCAGTTCAAGGCATTGTGCAATGTGTGAGAAAGAAGTTAACGGAGAACAATCTCTCTGCTGCGGGCGATGTCGAGCAGTGGTCTATTGTACTTCTCTCTGCCAAAAGCAGCACTGGAAGGAATCACATAAAAGCATGTGTGGCCTTTACAAAGCTATGATGGAAAGGGAAGAAGAGCTTGTAATGAAAATTTTCATGTTCCCTTGCTCTGCTGATCAACCTTGTAAATGGCTTGAATCATTGGGCATCCATCAGAAAGGGATGTGGAGAAGGAAGTGCAGTTGCTATTCTCACTGCCCTTTCGGTCTCCTTCCGGTTAAAGGTGGGCTATGGGACTCCTGGGGTGGGCTAGACGAGGAAGAATACCCTGGTGATGTACCCTTTCGCAATCAACTACGAGATGGGATCTCCAGCCCTATCCTTCTCTCTGGTTGGTCCGAGTACTACAACCTTCGATCTCTGCCATTGTCAAGTCCTGTTGCTGATATCCTTTCCCACCCTTTGACGGTATATTATATATTGACAGCTCTCAGTATCAATTCAAAGAATCTTTTACTAAAAGGAAAGGAGGTGATTCTTCACTACCTGGGACCTGAAGGGGAGATGGATTGGATGCCTGCATTTGCCGAGATCGGTCACTTATTAAACGGGTTGGGTAATATACAAATAGTTATGGTAGGACCTGAAGTTCCAACGAGCTTGTCAGGTACAACATCAGGAATTAGTAGCAGAGTTAGGGTGAATCTAGTAAGGGGTGTTTATCAGGAAGAAGCCACCTACTTGCCTTCACCCCATGTTATAGTTGCACTGAACTGTGCATTGGATAGGTACTCCAGTTGGGGTGGTGCTCTCGATTTGATTCAATCCACTGGCGTCCCTGCTTTCTTTACTGAACAGTCAGAAATTTGGTGTGCAAATGCTAAACAGGTTCTACGTGGTGCTGGACTTCACATCACCCACCCTGTGACACCAAATCCCTTCCGATCCCCGGTGAAGAATCACAATTCTTCCACCAATCTTCCTTCTTACAGCAACGGATTTGTGCTGGGGGTAAACACATGACTCGAGTTTCAAACATTACCGAACATTAGAACCTAAAGTTTTTCATTGTCTTATTGTAGAAACATACATTGTATGTTCTTGATTGCTTTACGTACTGATAAGGTATTGGCCGAGTGACAATCTAAGAATGAAATTCTAAATGTAAGGTAACATGTTTCTGTTATTGAGTTGAATTTTCAATTAGATGATAACAACTTCATTGTTATTCTGTCATTTCTGATCAATAAAAAATAATGCTATTGTTTTCAATTAGATGTTCCTCTGACTGTGAAACTACCAGATATATTATTCTGCTTAGTTTTCTTGGTGGGGTACATTTCACTGCAGTAATAGAACTCTTTCTAGAGGATCTGAATCTATTAGAGAATTAGCAATTTCATATATGTTTGCAGTTGAAACCGAGATCTCTTTTATGCTGAAGTTCTTGCTGAAATGAGAATCACGGCATCTGTTCGATCTTTTTTTCTTCCTTTCTCATCCTACAATATGAATATGATCAGATGCTGAATTTTATACATGGATACTAACTATCCAATCATAATGCTAACATGGACTTGCATGCTTCAATAACTCAGTTTGAGATCTGTCAATGAGGAAATATTAGAGTTCACCCCTTTCAAAACCCCAGAGTTTTATGTTTAAGTAGGGTGAAACGAATGTGTCATTTTCGACAGCCGTAGAGTCGGAGTTTTGAATTTCGTTTTCAGATGCCATTCAAGGTCAAGTCTGTCATCTAAAAAACAACCCTTTTTCCATCATTGCCTCACAATCTGATATTGAGATTCATCCAATTCAATTCGCTCAAGGTATAAACATCTTAATTCCCTCCCGTAAAGTCTGAGACTTTGAATATCCAATAAGGTCCCAATTAAAAGGCCCCATTACATCAACTTGCCCACTTGGCCATAAAAAAAGGTGCAAACAAGACTTGTCTTTCCATCTCCTTATAAAAACCAACCCCAATTCTGGCAACCGAACAACTTTTCTCTCATCAGAAAAATGGAGTTTCCTCTCCCTGCATACCGGATTTCGCCCTTGCACTATCTCCTTACATCTCCTGCCCTTTTCTCCAACCAGCTTGTTCCTGAAAACTATATTAGTTGGACTGAAACCCCAGAGGCTCACGTTTACACTGCTGATCTTCCTGGTAACTCTTTGCCATACAAAATCTATTTCCATCCCTTATTTTCTTTTCCTTTACCATGTTAGTTTATATACTTGGGAATTGGTTTCATGCCACTTTTTTTTGTTTCATATATTAGGTGTGAGGAAGGAGGAGATAAAAGTGGAAGTTGAAGACTCGAGATATCTTATAATTAGGACCGAGGGGATCGGTGAATTGACAAAGCCAGCCATGGACTTCATGAGGAAATTCCGGCTGCCTGTTTCGATAGATATCGAGGGAATATCAGCAAAATATGAAGATGGGGTCTTGACAGTAACCGTGCCAAGGTCTTTCAGGAGGAGTGGTTTCTATATTGACCCAGCTGATGTGCCCGACAGGGTTGAAGTTCTTGCAAGGGCTGCTTGAATTTGGAAATATACTTTGGTTACTTGTTTAGTTAGCTACTGGTGTCTTAGTCAATGGTTCGATTTTATTAGATTGTAAGCCTTCTTTGTGGGTTTTGATTGGTCTGAGAAGTGAACCTGGGGAATATTGTTGTACCAAAGTTTGATTCCAAGTAGGAAAGATTGAATTGGGTTGTAGCCATGGCTGTAATCGAAAACTTCTTAAATTTTCTCAGGAAACGAACATCCATGGACATGGGGTGAACATTTATTTGATTGCATATTATCTAAATTTCATCTACAGTTTCCACCCACCATAAAAAGAAAAGGAAACCTCTCATAAGTCATATTGACATGTGAAGGAAGACGAGCAAATTGCCCACATGATATTGGCACCTTTTCACTGTTTCCATATATCTTTCCTATCGGTTTGTTGGTGACAATATTGAATCTAAATTGCAGAACAGCTGTGTACTTAAAAGCCGACAATTAACTGCAATGGAAGTCATTCAGACTACTGAAAACAAGTTAACCCACAAGGGCTTGTTTGTTGTGCTTTTTCTTTGTTGAATTTAAAGAACATTTTCAAGCAACAACGGATCCAAGTGACAATTAGCTTAGTATAGCTTAAATAAGTCTCGCACTAGCTTAGTATAGCTTAAATAAGTCTCGGGTGCGAGGCTTTTGTATGCAGAAATTTTCCGTCAAGAGATTCACTCACCAAAACTAAACGTACGACATGAGTCGATCTAAATTAGTCAGGACAAAGCTCTAAAAAACATAAAGGACAACAACAAAAAACACTTCCAAGTGGGTAAAAATATGTACCTCGAACAGACACCTGCCGGAGTTGGTTAGATATTTTTGGGGGTGGACCTCTGGCCACAATGACAAAGATCATTCACGTGCGCAGCTGCCATAGGGACTAGGGAGTGCAACCACCACAAAATCAATTTAAGTTGAAGGAACAAATCTATATTAAACAATAAAGGAGATATTGCAGCTTTACTTGAATAAACAAATTTGCAACTTCAAATCTCGAAAATAAAAATAAAATGTTGCCACTTTGTTGGCGAAAACATCTTCTGCAACCTGGAATATCCGCAAATATCAACCCTCAAAGCAATTGATATTAGCGGTAATATACATAGATATATACGAAGAGCAAGAGCATTCTATAAAAACTAAAAGCACTCAGTCAAGTATTAATTACAAATTTTCATCTCCAATTCTGCATATATAGCGCAAGCAGCAACATCTGATATACACACCTCTAATTCTATCAAAAGATGTATCGTCCGTAATCAGCAATTTAGCATGTTAAAGCTACTTGTATAAGAAATTGGCCAACCAAGCTTTTTTTAGGCCTTTCCTCTCAGAGAGATCGATTCAACCAAAATTGCTCTAGTTTTCGAAGGGCAGACTAGTCTCTGTGAAGTTCATCCACAGGTGGTGGAGCGAATCTAACATTTTCTGGTCGTGCTACCACCACAGCTTCATCTGCAAACATCGCTTTAATAAAGGATGGAGTTTTTAGGGGTCGACGACCAGTCATTCGCGGATATACATCTTCGAGAAAATAGTAGGCATGACCGGCAATCATTCCCTGGATAAACAAAATATTGATCGAGTTTCATAAAACAAAAGCCACAAAAGTAACAATGAAAACCGTGCTAACCATCAATATGCAAAAGATGAATATGGCAGCAGTGAGGATCTACGAAAAGTGAGACCAGAACAGGCGGGAGTTCATAGGGCGACGGCATAATTATAGTCCACCAAATTTACTTCCCCACATCACTCCACTTTGCTGAACATGCTACAATGGATTTTGGAGATACGCAAAAAAACTCATACAATACTATCCCAAACTCATACAACACTATCCCAATATTTCAACATTAAAGCAGGCTCTATAAGGGAAACATACCAAGAGATCCACCCAAGCACTAGCACCAACAAGGACAGAGAATCCCAAAAGCACCTGAAAGACGGGGAAAAGAAGCAATTACATTCTTTTACTAGGAGTAGGATCAAGACCACTAACATAAATAAGAAAAGTATAACTTTAGTGCAATGGGAAATCCACTAAAGCAACCATTTTTGTTCTTGCTTTCATGCTTTGAAATATAAAATAGATACTCAAAGATCAATAAAAGAAAAAAGGATAGAAGGCATGGTGATACTCACCCAGGGTAAGTAAGCTGCTGTAAAGGTAAATAGACCCAGAAAACTCATATGTATAAAAGGATTCTGTTTGCTCCACACATAAACCTACAACATGTAGTACAATAAGATGGCTTCCAAAATGGATACCAGAAAACATATGCTGCTGGTAAACCATATTTTTGCAGGTAAATGAAGGCAGACATACTTACCATCATGAATGTCAATGAATTGCTTAGAAATATGATCTTGGCAAACGATGCAGACAGATAAGGTATCATTCCTCCGATAAGAACTATGCCCGTTAAGACAGAAGCTCCAAACAAGAGCATGTAAAAGAAATCTGCAGTCCTTCCCCTGAAAGAGTTCTCTTCAAGAAGCTTGCAGTACCGAGCAAGAAAGAACATGTGAAACATGAAATCCAAATCTGGCATTACCAAAGGATACAGTGTTAAAGATATAAAATGATTTGAGAACGATACCAGCTTCGATCATATACAAAGTTATCACATATACATGCCTGGACAAGTACTATCGATTTTAAAGATGTTCAATGTCATTTGTGGAATAAACTAAGAAGAAAGGAAACAGAAAGGGCAGGGAGAGGAGTATGGATTATGGACTCATTCTTTAAAAAATATATACCTCATTTCACTTTTACCTACTCAGAAAATCATCTAAACCACAACTGCATTTGCATACTTTTGACTAAAATTTGAAGGGATACATAATAGAAAAAACTATATTCTGTTCCATTGGGAACACATATTTAGCAATAACATGCACAACATTGTTCTGAAGGCATAATAAACCACAGATTTCACGACACTCAGACGTAAAGGCACTTGAAATTTACCCATCTTGCGGAAGTACAGGAAGTTAGTAACGAGCCGCCAGAATTGGTACTGCTTAACCACGAGCTTAGGGTTCAAGTACAGATGATAAGGTGATATTATCTGCAGAGAATCAGAAAATTAAATTAGATTAGCATAAAAATCTCAAATACATAATAAATTCTTCTTTAAATCGAGAAGGAAAACCAGTAATACCCAATTGTCTATCTATTATACTCTTAAAAGGGGAAAAGAGGAACAAACTACTGGTTAGCTTTGCTGCTCAAATTCCCAACTAAGTTTCTCAAGAAACAAAATTTCGAAACATGAATGATAAACTGAGAAACATATGGCAAATCCAAAGGGAAGTCGCCAAATTTACAAAATCGAGACGAGCACAGATCAAATCTGCCGAAAATATTCAGATCCTTTTGCATATAAATTAAAAGGCGAGTACTAATTAATCAGTGAAAATTGAAGGCACGATTTCAATCCTACTGCCCAGATAGAGAAAAATAACACCAAAACAAAATAAAAGCAATAAAAACATATTAAAAAGGGAAAAGAGGCATACTTCGAGAGAGCAGCCGATAGTGGTAACTACGGCAGCTGTAAGATACGAACGGGTGATGATAGGCATCTGCTTATACCATTCTTCAACAGCTTGAGCCATTTTCTTCTCTCTTTTTACAAAGAAAGTTCTCTTTAATTCCAGCAATAGAAAAATTGAAACAATATACTTTAAAGGTTAATTCGATGATATTGCAATTTTGATTTTCTGGGCTTTGGGGTTCTTCAAGATTGAAACAGAGATTGATGAAGAACCAAAACGAAGAAACGACGGGAAGCACGATATGGAACAAAAAGTATAATTGACAATAATTTGGCTACGCAGTATACTCCGTGTCTTGTTTAATGACAAATCCGGGCGAATCAGAGAGCGCGTAGTAGACACGGGCCAATAACACTGCATTCGGTGGTCAATAAATAGTAATCCATGTCATGATCCTAAATATTTAAGGTAAAAAAAAAGAATAATCCTGTCCTAATCGCTATGTGTACTATTTTTTAATAGTCTAAAATTATTATAAGGTAATATTCTATATTTCTCTGATAAAATATATACATCTTGCTAGGGGTGGGAAAAAATATCCGACCCGATTGATCCGACCTGAAAATTCGACGACCCGAACCTATAATATCGGGTAATTTTCGGGGGAAAAATTTAGGGTAATATAGTGAGGATTTAGGTTTTAACCTATAAACCCTAAATTATAACCCTAAACCTTAAATTGAAACAGCTATCCCTAAATTCTAACCCCCTACACCTAAACCCCTAAACCCTATACCCTAAACTAACTCTATATACCCTAAAACTAAGGCGCTTGTGGAAACTTTCAGTTTTCACCGCCTGTGTATAGAATATTTATCCTTTATATTATCAAAATATCATATATCATGACAATATGGGAAAGAGTGATTATAAAATAACTCCCTCAATTAATTTGGTTTTGGTTTTAATAAAAGAAGGGTAATTATTTGCGGTGGAAATTAAAAAATTTCAGAAGTATTTTAGTTTTAGGGTTTATGAATTTAATTAAGGTGTAGGGTTTAGAGGAAATTTTTAATTAATTGAATATAAATCATTTCTTGGTTGGTCATGCCTAAACCTTACCCCTAAACTAAATTCATAAACCTAAAACTAAGACACTTGTATAAACTTTTAGTTTTCATTGCCAATATATTGGATATAAATCCATAAAAGAAAACATATTTAACCGATATATAATGTCTAAAATAAAATATGTATTATTTGATATATAGATTTATATCCAATACACTGGCGGTGAAAAACTAAAAAGTTTTCATAAGCGACTTAGTTTTAGGGTTTAGTGATTTAGTTTAGGGTGTAGGGTTTAGGGGTTTAGGTGTAGGGGTTTAAAATTTAGGATAATGGTTAGAATTTAAGGGTCATAGTTAGGGTTTAGGTTTGTATGGTAATATGTTGAGGATTTAGGTTTTAACCTATAAACCCTAAATTCTAACCCTAAACACTAAATTCTAGTCACAACCCATTTATTCTAAACTACTAAACCTAAACCCATAAACTCTACACCTTAAACTGAGTTCCTAAACCCTAAAACTAAGTCGCTTGTGAAAACTTTTAGTTTCCACCGCCAGTGTATCAAATAATTATCTTGATATATTGCCAACAATTTTTTTAACTCCATCGTATATCTCTTTGTTTATTTTAAAGATCAACATGTTCAATTTCTTAGCTTCACCAGTAAAATTGAAAAATAATAATACAAGATTTATAGCCAATACACTGAAGTGGAAATTTTTAGTTTCAACTAGTATCTTAGATTTAAGATTTAGGGACTTAGTTTAGAGTATATGGTATATGGGTTTAAAATTTTGAGGTAATGGTTAGAATTTAAGAGTTAATGTTAAGATTTATGGTTTAGAGGTTAGGGTTTAGGTTTTAGGGTAATATGTTGAGGATTTAAGTTTTAACCTACAAACCTTAAATTCTAACCCTAAGCCCTAAATTATATTCATAATCACTAAACTCTAAACTACTAAACCTAAACCATGCACCCTAAATTGAATCCTTAAACCCTAAATTAAGATGCTTGTGGAAACTAAAATATTCCACCGCCAGTATATCAAATAATTATCCTAATAATAATAAATTA
The DNA here is from genome assembly GCA_030270665.1 of Hibiscus trionum. Taxonomy (NCBI): domain Eukaryota; kingdom Viridiplantae; phylum Streptophyta; class Magnoliopsida; order Malvales; family Malvaceae; genus Hibiscus; species Hibiscus trionum. Next base: position 22,157,472 of record BSYR01000024.1, read on the forward strand.
AATATTTACTAAAATGTTTATTCATGTGTTGCTCAAGGAAGTTTCGGCAGTCTCGGTTGCTGTTCAAATCCCCTGGATGGTGCAACGTTGTGTTCATTGTCACGTTTTTGGTCATTGATCAGAAGAAGGTTGTTTCAACTAAGCAATGGGTGCCTAAGAAGGGTACTGAGGTTTGGAATAAAAACTCTAAATTCTTTCAGACTATGGTGAAGGCAAAGCAAAATAAGCAAGCGATTCGAATGCTTAAGAATGACGATGGAGAAGTTCTGGGCTCGCCTGATATGATTTCTACATAAGCTCTGAACTATTACACAATGTTATTGAGCAGTGGTGAGTCAAATGTTTCTGGATGTTCAAGTTCTATAGCTCTCTTGAAAGAATTGTTGGGCTGTGAAGGACGATATATCAAAGGTTGTAAATAGAGAAGAAACAAAGGAATCCATAATTGAGTAGAATGACGATATAGCACTAAAAAAGAGCTGTTGTTTCACAGATTGTAACTGAAAATGAAATTTTAGATTTTCAACTCTCCCTTCAACAAGCTTCTGCAGCTCTGCTAGTAAGGCCAACAATCATGTATTCATGTTTTGCCCACGGCAAGTTTACAGAAACAAAGGCATGCATGCATGCCCAAGACAAATCATGATCATGTTCATTTTCTAATAAACCAACTGACGAAACAACTACTAAACGTGCAAAGCATCAGATAAACCAACTATTCGATCACATAATGAATTGAAGAATTCAACAATGATCTCCCCTAAAGAAACCTGCAAACAGCTATGTCACATACAAATTAAAAAATTTTGCATGCATCATGAACACCATTCCAGTTCTACTTCAGGTTCAGCTTCCATCACTCGACTAGAAAAGTAACTAACCCTCTGAAACATGCCAAAATCATATCTTTGTGTTTTCCTGTAGGAAAAACAATCCTACCAGCAAAGCATTTTGCCTAACGGATTGGGTGATATTGAGCGGATACTCTCTTTGGAGGCAACTTACGCAAGATGTACAGCACTAGAGCTGAAGGTAGGATCTCAACCAGCTGTAATTTTATCAACAGAAACGCGTGTTTAGGAAAATGTAACTGTGAGAAATAGAAACGACACAAGTAAAATGGAATTGTGAAATACCATGTAATAGATCAAGTTCAAAACTGGATGCTCCAAAACATCAAGCGACACATCCGCATCAAAGGCAGATAAAACCACCTGCATATAGAGAAGTTAGTTTAAAAAAGCACATAAAGCAACAAATGAAGACATCATCAGCACAACGCCATTGTTTCCAAATGATTGATGGAAAGAATTTTGTTACTCAATTGTTGTCAAGCTAAAAGAGTCTAGGTCAAAGATCACCCTCCAACATAACTTGTTTTATGAGAACCAGAAATTACTCACACATCTTTTTACTTACATCAGCAATTCAACTGGTCACACCTAATCCTGGGAGTATTTAGAGAAATGGAAACTATATATATGTGTCCCTTATACATATTATTAGCGAGAATATCGAGAAAAATAAAAGCTCCAGGAAAGTTCAAGCTTTCGATTTAAAAGGAAGAAAAATAAATGGAATAAACACATGATGAACTGTGGAACTTTTCCTTGGAAAATATTGTTTAAAGTCTTCACCTCATTTTAATCTTTTTTTTGGGGGGAAAAAGAAGCTAAAAACTTAATCTCTCAGAGGTTCCCTCTCAAGTGAAGCATGTGGCGTGTCTAAATGCATGCATACTTGAGAGTTCAGATTATTAGTTTGCCCCAATATATAAAATCAGATGGACTGTCATCTGTTTAGAACAGAGAGACTGCTGTATGAGTTAACATACAAGAGACATATCAAACATGTAATAGTTTAAAGAGCTACATTTTCCGTCAAGCAATAAATTATATAGCTTGAAAACATAACACAGAGTTGGGTCAAGAAAGAAAAACTTACCACAAAGCACCTAATAAGGAAGCAGGTGAAACAAATGGCTGTAACAGATCCGACCTACAAACAAAAAAGGCATCAATCAAATAAAGAATAGTAATGTTGAGAACTTCCTACAACTTTTAAGTTATGCCAGACTTTAACCAAAAAATGAATTGCTATTTAATAGAAGCACTATGTAGGAAGGAAAATACCTCATGAAGCTTCTTCCTTCTTCCTTTTGATTCAATAGGGAATCGTCTTAGCATGAAAAATAATCTGGAAGGAGTTGAGTAGTAGGATTTGGTCATATTAGAAATTCAAACTCCAATTATCCATAAATAATGTGTTAACAAGCCATAATTACCTTCCTCCATAAAACAAGAATCCTAATGCAGCTATAAATGACACCACTGGAGAAAATAATAACAACATAAGTGGCTGAGAATAAGACTTAAAAGTGCATAAGATTTCCATTAAGAAGAATGAGCACTACCCAAAGATAAACCTTGTGAACTTCTTTGATGAATCACTGTAACACTTACCTGCAATAAATATTTTTCCAATGAATTCCACCACGCTGTTGTCATCTATCCAGAGGTATACCCAGACACAGACCTGAAGTCAAAACTTAATTTTTAACTTTACTAGCACATTTAAGTATGTGTTAGAGATATAGTGGCAGTAAACTTGGAGATAAAAAAAAAAACAAAAAAAAAACTTGACAGACAAATAAGTTAGCATTTATAATTATTTCCTTCACACATTAACCTGGTATTAATGACTGTAATTTACAAAGTAAACAGCACAAGAGAAGGCAAGTTGAAGCGCACCTGTATAATGTAAATAACAGCATTGATTGACACATAGAAAATTCTGAGTTTATCCGTTGGTAAGCTTCTTGCCTGCTCATAACGGCAAGGTAAAATGTCACTGTTCCTGATGAACAAGCCAAATTTGACGCATCATTTCACAAAAACAATTAAGAAAATGTTCTTGCCTGATGGTAAATCTCCGCCCAAAACAGGACAAGTAATGTGTACGTGGAGAAAAATAGAAGTCCCGGAAGATCCAACAGTATAAGTGTGAGTACCTAGTTCAAGAAGTTACAGCTGACATTAGTACAAACCTATGTCTCAATTAAGATCATAACAACTTGTTGGTTATATAGTCCTTATTCTCTCAAAATAGCATCCTCCATTTTCCCCTTATGCAACCCAAGAAACCTTACTTTATATGAGAAACTCAAACAACAAAGACCTAGATTGTAAAGCGGAAAGAGTGGAATGAATTTGCTTACCATGCCCAAATATGAAATGTAATCTTATCAGTTATCACATTTCAAACGCAATGTAAGCTTTGTTTCAGACAAGAAATAAAGTACGCGAACCAATATCTTTCAATCCTATAGCAAACTAACCTTGGGATGCAATACAAATACTTGTTTGTGAAATCCAAACACAATTGCACGCACTGCAACAAGTACAAAAGTTCACAATCAAATAATCAAACTAAAACCCTAAATCCTAACAATAATGTAATAGAAAACAGTACATATTTTTTGAGGACTTTGAATATCACCTCCATTAACAATGAAGTTCATAAGATGGAAAACTTTCTGTGTCGTCCAACCATATTCGGGCACTCTCAATTCAATCCTTATCAATTGTATCTGCACATTACAAACACCAAATATTACATACAAACTAATCCTGTATCCTAACACTGTGAACAAATTTCTCGAAACTGGAATCATTAACAATAAAAACCTGGAGTGAAATTAACATTTTAAAAAGCTTTGATTGTATATGAAATATTTACTCCAGTCATTCAAGTTAAAATAAATCAATAAATAGTTGCAATAGAAAATAGAGAGAGCATTCTCACTCACTGGGTAATCAAAGTAAATCAGTTTGAATCACAAAACACTGGGAAGTAGTGACATAAAAAAAAAAAAAAAAAAAACTAAACTTTCTACTCAGCACTGATCCAAGCAGAAAACAAAAAAATCGAACAGTTCAGCGAATAAAATAAAAACTCATAAAAATGAAGGAGATAGAAGGAAGAGAGAGATGACCAGAGCAACGGAGGAAACTAGGGCATAAGCGGCGCAGAGAGTGTAGAAGATGCCATCCTGCCACTTAGTGGACTCATTGATCTCGTCCCACCAACCGGACAGCAGAGCTGGAAGCTCCAAAGGCGTCAGTGGCATTTTCGTCATTCTAACCATTTTCTCTTATTTCCCGAGCTTTCCCGGGAAAGTCAAAATCCCCTCAGCCAAACAGAAGAAAACCAAAAGAAAACAAAACAAAAGACCTGAAAGAGAAATGAAATTTTTTGAAAAGCCGAGGACGCGAAAGAAAACGATACAACTGTGTGACAAAGATAGGGAGAGAGAGAGAATTTCCTTTCTCTTTTACACGCCTTACCAGACGGTCCAAAACGATGGAGCCACAATCTAATTTCGGAAATTAGGTAAAGGAAAGCCCCTTTTTCATGTTTTTGATTTATGTTATGGGCCGCTCTCGTCTCTTCTCTTCCCCTTCTCGACTCTCACTCACCTAAGCTTCTACGAGTTCGTGGTGGTTGTAACTTGTAATCTCCAATTTCTAATTTTGCTTCTTTTTTTATATTTCTCTTTCAGCTTTTCTTTTCTTGTTGAAGCATTTATGGTTCAAACGTGGCAAAATTAGACTAAATAGATGATTAAGTTGGAAATTGATTTCGATGTGAATTACGGGGGGAAATATATTGTATATCATCTAATTATTTATTTGATAATAAATAAGTTATTTTTTTAATGTCATTAAAATATTATAATATATATATATTATTTTTTCATTAAAATTAAAATATAATACATTATAATAACATTTATATATTCTATCAATTTAGTCTTATTTTAAAAAATAAATTAATAAATTTAACTTTTTATATTTAAAAATTTGGAATTGCACCATCCGATCACTTGTCGCACTCCATACTACTATAAGTACTATCAGGGCCGGTCCTGAGCTTTTGGTTGCCCGGGGCGAATATAAAAAAATGGGCCCTAAATTAGAAATTTAAATTGCGGTTGTGATCGTATATAGAGTAATGTTAGGTTTTATTGTGGTTGCGAACATTATAGATGATATTTCGGTCACTGCAAGTATCGCAGTTGTGACATCTCTTAATAACATACGCTATTGTGAACATAATCGTTGCAGGTATCACGGTTTCAGATGGTGGTGTTGCTACCCATGTGCGAATGTAGCATATAAATTAGGATGCAATTGACTCCACTTGATTTGTTGAGGTATGAGGTTTTCAATGAGGTAATATAAAATTTTTCATAAGAAATACTCCCTCTGTCCCACTAAAACTGTCACATGTTGACAATTTTTGAGTCAAACTTTTTTAACTTTGACCTCTTATAATTTAAAATTTATTATTGATAAAAATGTTAAAAAATATATCTTAATTAATTAAAATTTTTAAATAAATTATAGTCAAAGTTGAAAAAAATTGACCAGAAAAATGTCAACATGTGACAGTTTTAGTGGGACGGAGGGAGTATTAGATTTGACCCCACTTAATTTATTGGGGCATAGGGTCAACAATGCTTATTATAGTCATATAGAAATCTCCAATATCTCATGCTTCACTCGTGACCCCACTATAAAAAAATCTTGGCTCCGCCACTACCATTATTATCATGTAACGGTCGCTGTTGCGGTTGCATGGCGTTATTTAAATCTCAGTCTCCAATAGCAAGTAACGAAAAAAATTAATTTTAAGATTAGGTACATAATAACAAGTATTGAAAATTTGGGCTCCTAATAACAAAAATTAAAAAAAAATGAATTTTAAGAGTTTACCCAAAATAACAAATATTAAAAAAATCGTGCTCCTAATAACAAGTATTAGAAAATATTGAATTTTAAGAGTAGGCCCCTAATAATAAATATTGAAAAAAAAACTTCTATTAACAAATATTGAAAAAAGATAGGCCCCTAATAATAAATATTCAAAAAAAAATAAACTTCTATTAACAAATATTGAAAAAAGTTAGGCCCTAATAATATGTATTAAAAAAAATAGGCCATTAAAAATAAATACGATTCAAATAAAATTAAAAATATGTAACTTCTTTGAGTGATGGGCCCTGGGCGGGTGCCCTTGTTGCCCCTGCCCAGGGCCGGGCCTGAGTACTATCTCTCAGCTCGATAATCGCCAATTGTTATAACTTGAGTACTTGACAGAAACAATCACTTTAATACTAGACAAATTGACAGACTGATAAAATAGACTCATTATTCCCTCAACGTTACTACAAGTAGACACAATTATTTCATTGTGAGCGTTTTAAATATGCATGGTTAAATTTATTAAAATATTTCGAATTAAAATTAGATTAATATAATATCTAAATTCAGGACTAAAATTATTATCATATCAAGTTGTTCGTTTCAATTTATCCTATTGTTTAATTCTATGACGTTCAGACTTTGTTTCTTTTTGTGTGTTTTTATATACTTCGTTATTTTTTTAAAGAAGATGTGGTTATAAAATAATTATTGTAATATTCTGTTTTGAAAATAAAATAAAAATCAGTAACAACTCGAATACTAAATATTCAATACTAAATTTACGAGATGATATGAATAATATTTTAATTCTAATCAAGAAATTCAATCATAGTGCACCACACATTATTTCTTTATAAAAACAAAATTCAAATCAAAGGAAAAAATTACATATAGCTCGTTAGTTTTAGGGTTTAGAGTGTTAAGCTAAGATATTAGTTTAGGGTTTAATGTTTTATATTGCAGATTTAACATTTAGGGTTAAAGTTTAAAATTTTTAAGTTTTAATTTTAAAATTTTAAAATTTAAGTTTGCACAAATTCCTTTATCAAAATATTTTTCCTAAATCAAATTAATAAAATAAAATTAACCTGCATTATAACATGTAAGATCACAATTCACAATACTCCATCATATGACCCGAGAAAAATTTGACTCCAAGACACCCAATCTAAATAATATTTTAAAAAATAGTTCTAAAAGTGATTAAATGTAGTATATGCGTATACATATTCTTAATCTATTGACAATACACATACTTTATAGACAAAATGACTGAACATATATCTCTTAAGATAAACATTATCCGTTTTTGCACTCAACCATTTGTTAAATTCCCAATCTAGATAATATTTAACAGATTGAATAACGATTATTTATTAGTTACGAAAATCTATAATGTACAAGCAATTGGTGAGTGAGTTTTTTTAATAAAAAAATACATTGAAATAGTTTTTTTATGACAAAAATATATAGTTTTTTTAATATATTTTAAATAATACTAATTCTTGCACGCATGAAAAAAATATAATTTTTTAACATAGACAAAAATATACTTATGTTATTTCATTTTTTATTTTTTTATAGTTTTTATCCTGAAATAATGGATCAACTTATTATTACAATTCCTCAAAAAAAAAACTTATTATTACAATAAATCTAATAAAAATGAGCTTTGAATCTTAAATTTCTCTACTGTTATTATGAGTGATTTGGGTATATTTGTTCAAATCATTAGTATTTATTAGCATGAATAATTGAAAATTATTAAACTCCTAATCATAGAATTAATGGTTAATAAGATTAGTAGAGAAATGGAGATGAGATGGAATTTGAAAAATTCGTAAAATGGAGGTGAAGTGAGTGAATAGGAGGATCACAGGTGTGGTAGATGCTATATGCCGTATGAGATTCCGAGCAATTGGGTCCCGCAATCATGGAGGGAGTACTACATTACCAGCTTGTGACCCGAAGTTTCATCACTGCCTCATTGATGACGTGTCCATGGCCCATGGTCTGTTTCGGCGGTGCCTCTTCTGCATCCGATTTTTAATTATTTATTATAACACAAACAAACCTCTATTATGATACTAGCTTTTTTATCATCTCTATTTGGCAACGTCTGTTCTTTTTATAAGTTTTTTTTTATAATTGATTAAGGATTTTTGTGAAAAAAATATTTTACCTATTTAAATAATGTTTATAGATAAGATGAGATGCGGAGGTAGTCGTCTTACATCATAAATGACGAGTCAAATTATTAAATTCTTTTTTTATTTATAAAACGATGTGATATAAAATGTCGTTATGCATTAAAAAATTTAGGGTAAACTATGTTATTACTAAATTATTGAGTGTGACCTGTTTTTACCATAAATCTTTCAATTGGTTCATTTTTGTCACCAAAACTTTATTTTTTGACTCGTTTTATATTACCGTGCCGTTAACTCTTTAACACTGTGATGACTTGGATCTTAGATCAAAACGATGTAGAATTAACGGCGCGGTAATATAAACGAGTCAAAAAATAAAATTTAATGGCAAAATTGAACCAATTAAAAAAATTGGTAGTAAAAATGAGTCCCACTCAATAATTTAATGTTTACCCAAAATTTTAATTACAACGTATATAGTAATATACTTCACAAATGCATTAAAGGCATGAATGATGGTATAGATTATTTTTTCTAATGAATAAATGATGTTAATATTGCATTAAAACGTGAACCTAACAAGTGTTTCAGTAGAAAAGTTGATGGTGTTTATTTTAGAAAATACAGGTTTGAATCATTTTGTCTACAAAATGTATACGCAGGGACGGACTCATGACTTTAGGTTAGGGGGCGAACCTATAATTTTTTTAGGGGGAGAACTTATAAAAATTTAGGGGGCGAAAATATATTTTCAATAGGAAATACATAAAAAAATCCGTGTATGCGCATTGTCAAAAGGTTAAAAATATGTATAAATAGATAGTACATTGTAATCACCTTTAGACCGTTCAAAAAAATATTGCATTAAAATGTAAAAGAATTATCGACAATTAATTTGTCTAATACGATGGACACTGAGTCATTAAAAAATAAGTGATTCAATTTTTGACGTTGTGAATGTTATAGATTAGACTGAAATGCCGTTTTTATAATGGGCCACTGCATTGTCTCATCCATATTAGTAAGTAAATAAATTAATCACGGGTGGTTATAAAAAAATACAAAACAATTATTTTAAATAATAAATTAACTAGTTAGCTAGTGTATAACTTTTTATTATTTTTAAGTTGTAAATATTTTTTTAACAAAGTTGTAAATATTTCTTTTACTTTTTATTTTTGTAAAATAAGATATATAGAGTTAGTTGTATTATATGTCCCTAAGCTACAACCTTCATTTTAAATTAGTTTATAAACTTTTGAATGTTCAAGTTCTAGCCCCGAACTGTAACTCTAATTCTATATTTGATTCCACATTTTTTTTAATGTTTCAATTCCATCCAAACTATCGATCACAACCATTGCTAATAAAATCTTTAAAAAATTGTTAAGTACCATATAAACATTGTGGTGTAATTAACTCAAATATATAACTTAAAAAATATACCCAATACGTTTGTTGTTTTCAATAACAACATATTTATATTATATTCAGCATGCCAATTAATCAATTGTTTGGGTATTTTCAAGTTTTTTTTTCATTCAGTTGAAATTTGTTAAAGATTTAAACTCCAACACAATTAATTTATTGTCATTTATGCTTCAATAATACTTTGAAAACACTCTTTGGTGAAACCCGTAAAATTATTAACATTATTGAAGTTGTTCGTATGTTTTGCCCCTAAACTTCGAAGTTCAAACCCCACCCACTTGTATCAGTATACCACAACTTTAGTAAGATAGGTATTGGAATGTTTGGAGCTAACTAATTGTGTAGGCCGCCTGATTTAAACGCGCCCTACGCGCCGATATTTTCCAAAGGCCCGATTTAGGTCATTTCGACTCTTTTTTCGACAGTTGTTTGTTTCAAGCAGGGCGGCTGCTCCTGATGGCCTTGAACGACGGTGCCGACGTTCCAAGAGTGTTCCCCAGGCCGTGGGTTTTCTCTCGATCTCGCGGTCTTTGTATCAGGGAAGTGGAGGTAGTGGTGGACGATCCGGCGGATTTGGTTTTCCCTGGCGGAGTTTTTTATTTCCCTCGAGTGCTTGTGGATTTCTGGTTGTGGGTTTGGTCACAGAGGAAAATTATCCGACTCTTGCTTCCCGGTGATTCTTTTCCTTTCCCTTGGGTGTTTCTTCTGGTCAGCTACTAAGATAAGCACCGGTGATCTCGCTTCTGCTTCCCGAATTTTTTTGCGTTTTCCTTGATCATTATCACCCTAACGAAAAGGTAATTTCTGAGTTTTCTCTCCCGACTGTTCTGGTTTTGACTGAGTACATGAGAAGATTGGAAGGTAACTGTGAGGTTCTGTGTTTCATCTTTTGATCTTTGGACCTCTTGAACACCGCACATCTCAAGTTCATTGCAACCCTCGCTCCGGTGCCCCTCTGGCGAGGATCGAGCGGGTTTCGATTAGGTGTTCTGCTTCTCCTTTACCGACAACAGCCTTAGTTCTTGGCCCTTTTTCGATCAACCGAAGAGGTTGATTGTTTCCCTGAGGGGCCTTGGATCGTGTCTTGGATCGCGAGTGACCGGTTCACCTTGCCGGAGAAACAACTTTGGCGTCAATGGCAAGGGAAACCGTCGGCAGGAATGGCTTCTGGGCTGATGTCTTAGGGGTAATTTGGTTATTTCCTCAGATGAAATATTTTCCCATGGCTGCATCTCATGTCCAGAAGATTATCTCTTTCCATTTTAAGCTTAATGTCAGTAGAGTGAAGGGAATTTGGAAATACTTTGTGTACTATGAGGCCTGGCTAACCAAAATTTGTTTCAAAATTTTTTATTTTAAGCCAAGCGTTTCCTATTCTCACGGGATTTGGAAATTTGATGATATAAGGTTTGGATGGGATCCATGCGGTTTTACCCCTCCTCACGAGCCCGGGTTGTTGAGGTTTCGTTCTTCGGAATTTCACCGTCTCTTTATTTCACGGTCGGTGGTTCTCAGCATGGTAGTCACTATATTGACTCACGATCAGTTAGAAGGTTATCTTTCCGCGATTTTGGTGATAAGATCCAATCCCACTATGGGATTGGGAGGCTGCCTCCGAAAGGAGCTCTCCCAAAAGAGTCGGGAGTTCGTTTACATTCTTTTTGATCAGCGGTATCCTTGTAGTGTTTGCCTTGTTTGGCGTTTACTTGTCATAGTGGGCATGGCTGTCCCGGTTCGGGATAGACTCTTAGCCTCTGTTGTGTTGTACTCCCTCTGCACTGCTCGACTTTGCATTGATACTGTTTTTTACCACATGCTTGTCTCGCGGTTTATGTTACAATTTTTCTTAAGTTTCCCCCACACCATGTACATGGGTCGCGTCCCCCTCTTTTTTTCTTTTCTAAATTAACGGTTTTATTCTTTGGATAAAAAAAAAAACCACCCACTTGTCCTTTTATTTGCTGATAAAACAACATTTGGACCAAGTTTAGTTTCTTTGTTTTCTTCGAGTGTCAATTAAATCTAGGGTAAACTACATAAATGGTCCCCCGGATATGTTCTAATTATTTTTTGTATCCTCCGACTATCAGAAGTTACAAACTGGTCCACCGACTTAAAAAAAGTAACAAATTGGTCCTACGCCGTTAAAAATTTAACATATGATGACGTGGCTGTTAATATAAATTGATATAATTAGCCCTCAAGTTATACAATTATTTTAATTTGACCCTGATTCTAAAAAATCAACCAACATAATTTTAATATTCTATTGATTTGACCCTAATTCCCAAACCATTTTAATACCAACCATTGTTTAGACCAACCTTTTAACCTGCAGCTGTTCTATCCCACCAATTTGTTCTTGCAGTAAACTCCTTTGTTATGGCTGAACTAATATATACTGGTTCATTGGTCGTTTCAATTATTCCGAGTTAAACTTGTAAATCTTCAGGTTTAACTGAATTTTTCCGGGTTACAAAGTAATGGCGACAACACTGTTTCTGCAACAGTCCTCTCTATTTCCTTTCCCTTCATTTACTCAGAACCTCCATTTAACTAAACTTGTCGACAGTACCCAATAATTTTCCCTTTCTCAAACCACATTCGTTTCAATCTTGTTTCTGATTCTACTCATTTATCTGCTCTACCCAGTGTGCGTGAAAATCCAAGCTCATCGATTAATGAGGTAAGAAAGATTTTGTTTGGATTGGGGTCTTTAAAAATTATCTAATAGGAGTACTAACGCCTTCTTGTTTTGGGTTTCAGTTGATTGAGTGCTTGATCAATCGCGTTGATTTAATGTAGTCCGAGGCCAAGTCGTCTCTGAAATTTTTGTTAACTGAAGCTATTGAGGCTCTCATTAGTGTTTTCCTTGTTAACACATTTCGTGGCATTCTAAAGAAAATTAAGGTTGATTTACATGCAAATGGCCCCCTCCATTATTTGAATGCGGCAGTGATCAGAGTAAAAAAGAGTGGTAGTGGCTTCTAATATGGTTTTTGTACAGGTTGTTGGGATTCGCGAGGAAAATGTTAAAACATGCTTTGAAGGTAGAAGGGTTAAATGATGTGGTTGACATTGTTGGAACGGGTGGTGATGGAACAAACACCGTGAATATCAAAATGGTTTAAGAATTAGGGTCAAATTGATAGAATATTAAAATTACGTGGGTTAATTTTTGAGAATTATGGTCAAATTAAAATAAGTGTATAACTTGGGGGATAATTATGTAATTATATCAATTTATATTAACTTCCACGTCATCGGCTGTTAAATTTTTAACGACGTAGGATCAATTTGTTACTTTTTTTAAGTCGGTGGACTAGTTTGTAACTTATAATAGTCGGGGGATGCAAAAGATAATTAGAGCATAGTCGGGGGACCATTTATGTAGTTTACCCTTAAATCTATATAACATCAAAGATGCGTACGAGTAGTCAAATCGAGTATATTTTTAAGTTTTTATCGTTTAATATTAATATTTAAATTTAATAAATTTAACCGATTAAGTTTGTTTTTTTGACATTATTGCTGGTAAGAACTCAAGATGAAACATATTTAAACACTCATTATCTTTTAATTTATGAGTGAAGAAGGATTTTAAATATTACAAACGTGGTACAAAAATTATATGTTAAAAAATATGTAATCAATTTAAAAACTCTAAGTATGTATTAAAAATCCAGTTTTTTTTTTTTTTTTTTGAACTTGACGCTCTAAACATCGTTACTTGGCTATCAAAATTACACGTCCGTGTATAAGAAAAAAAAGAAGCCGTACAATTTAGTTAGAACATTATCTTACCTGTTACATATACGAAGGAGCAATTATTAGGCACAGGACAAAAATACTCGATCCCAATCTCTATGTCTATCCATCTGTATATGTTATTAAGAGTTAGTTTAGCATTATTTTTAAAATGTCGTTTTTAAAAGTGCTGTTAGAAATGAATTTTAAAAAGCTAGTTGTAAAATTTTAGTGTTCAGCATTGATGTCAAAAAGTGTTTTTAAGAAGATAAATGACTATTTTTAACATGATATTGTAAGTTATATATATATATATATATATATATATATGATATTCAAACTCTTTAATGTTATAATACATGAATTATATCAGCTTAAATTATTATAAAAATATATAAATTTTTTTTATTAATAAATAGATTTTTAACAACTATACATGTTTATGAAAATATAATAAATTTAAAATATTTTATTTAAAAAATTTGACATGAATAAATATATATAATTTTAAAATTAAAAAATAATTCTTAATTATATAATTATATCTTCATAAAGAATTATAAATTATAAATAAATATAATCGCAAATGAAGGTTAAATTGTAATTTAGCTCTCAAAGTCACTTTAACAACTACAAATGCTAAAAATTTTAACTTTTATGTTTAGGTTGAAAAGTACTTTTCAAAAATAATTTCTTCTCCAAAAATTAGTTGTTTAGCACAACTTTTAGCCTCAAACCAAATTTTGAAATCAAAAGACTAAATAAATCCTAAGTCAAAACTCTGATTTTGGCCTTATGCTAATTGCTAACTTAAATCTGATAATGGTTATTGATATTGCTCTCTAATGGAAAATGGGCTAAAACTAAAGAAAGTTAGGCCTAAAATCTCCGAAGTTGATTGCAAAACAATGGGCCCCAATCATTCAACACCGACCCAAATCTCGACTAGTCTTATCTTAAACCCTGTACACCAAAAAAGCTAAGCCAACACTGGACACTGCAAATCCATGAAGATGGGTTCAGCTGGCTTAGCTTCAATCTTTAGCAATGGCTACCGGAGTCTCAGCGCTCCAGCCCCCTCCCTGCGAACGTTAGCGTCTTCTTCTTTGTTTAAGCATTGTAAGAGCAATAGCAAGAGTGCGATTTTGCCTTGTTCGAGTTCAAGCAAGAGAGTGCTTTCCTGTTTTTCTTCCAGAGTGGATGTTGTCCAAACAGCAACTACTTCTTCTGTTAATGGGTACCTCAGTTTTTATTTTTTATTTTTTTGCTTATTTTTGTTTCTGGGTATTTGTTTTGAGAGGAAACAAAATTATATCTTTCGGATTAGAAACGTGAAGCGAAGTTAGGTAACTCAGAAAGTGTTTCTCTTTCTTAGTGTATCTGTTTCAACTTTCAACTATATAACTTTTGATGTTCCATGAAAAAAACAAAGTATAATTTTTTGATATGCCAATTTTATCTCTATTGGCATTCTGATAATATTAACATTGCCCAAAACGATTATTATGTGAAGCTAAGAATTTGATTGAAAAGGCATGAAGGCTTATTGGGTTCAGCTGTATTACAACTTCCTCCGAATTGTTTATTATCTCGAATGAATTAGCTTCGGATGATGGGATTATTTTGGTGTTCTTATACCGTCACAGTTTGGTGAACTTTATAGGCTTCTCTAAAATCTTTTGCTATTTGTGGTGGTACATTGAGCTTATCTTTCTATTTCCTTTTTGTTTATCCTTTTTCTTATTGTTAATTATATGTTTTGTAATTGATATTCATTTCCCTTGTGCAGCTATCCCAAATATGACCGGTTGCTTCCATGTCCCTCAGACAATGGCCCGCCAAGAGTAGAACACTTAGTTGTTTCAGAAGGAGGACCTGTTCTCGAGTATATCTGTAAAGCACTGGATCTTCCTCCTCTGTAAGTAATTATCTTTTTTTGTTTATTTTGTTTTAACTATGTGATTTATGGTCTTATGCACTAATCTTTAATTAATAAGAACAGAGTGATATATGCAAAATTTCATTCTTTGAAGGTTTGTTGCAGATCTCATCCATTTTGGAGCAGTATATTATGCCCTCGTGTGTCCACAGCCTCCTCCTACTGCCACCCCGGAGCAAATTAGGATTTTCAAAGAAGTAACAGCACCATCAGTTTTGTGTAAAAGAGCATCCATTAAGGGAAAAACTGTACGAGAGGCACAAAAGACTTTCCGTATAACTCATGTTGAGCAGTTTGTTGAAGCTGGAACATACTTACGTGTGCATGTACATCCCAAACGTTTTCCAAGGTTAAACACTCATATCTCCACTTGTCACTTTAACTATTTTTCACTGTAATGTTATTGACATGTATGTATATCAGGTGTTATGAAATTGACTGGAAATCGAGAATCATAGCTGTGACCGACTCTTATGTGGTTTTGGATAAACCTGCTGGTACATCTGTATGTGCTCGCTTCCTTTACTTCAATTGTTATTTTAACTCTGCGAAGTCATTCTGTTAATGCATGCCCAAATTCAATGTTTGTGAATTTGAGGTGTGGATGAATTATAACATCTATATTCTATCTCAACTTGCTAGGTTGGAGGAACTACAGACAATATAGAAGAAAGTTGTGCAACATTTGCTAGTCGAGCCTTGGGATTTTCCACCCCATTAAAGACTACTCATCAGATAGATAATTGCACAGAAGGCTGGTATTGTATCTTGTGGATATTACATTGCCTGTGGTTGATCATAGACTTTTTTCTTATTATTTTATTTCCATTTTTGTTGGTATGATAAGTAATAGCTACTATTTTACTGGCAGTGTTGTGTTAGCTAGGACTAAGGAGTATTGTTCGATTTTTCATGGAAAAATCAGAGTAAGTTTCTAATAGGGTTTGTATAATTTGTGAAAGGTAGTTCTATCTAAGAGCTTCAACTCATAATATTCTGTGAAGTTATGTTTTTCCAAAACTAATTGATTAACTAGTTAACTATGTACAAGTGTGTATAAGGTTTAATTTAGCAAATGAATATTTGTTCACTTTGCTAATAGATTAATTCGTAATAATCTGGTTTTATGACAACAGGAGAAAAAGGTAAAGAAACTATATCTTGCTCTCACAGCTGCTCCTGTACCAATTGGAATAATAACACACTATATGCGTCCAATCAATATGGCTCCTAGACTCGTCTCAGAAGGTAATACCGTCTCCTAAGCATTTGGATTATGCTAGTTTATTTCTCAACCAAACCCAAAAGTCTCTAAGAATGAGGGGGAAAAAATGGAAAATAAAGATTTAGTCCACTCCTTATTGCTCTTGTCAGACCATACAATGTCTCACTCTTTCCCCTTAATTTCATTTCATTAGTTGGCATGAGTACCCGGCTTATGTATTAAAAGATCCTTCATTAGAAGTAGAAAATAATTGCATTCCTGATTTATAGGCTTTTCATTGGATGTGTGAAAATTCTTTTGCTCATTACACGATTTCTACAAGTACATGGAGATTTCACTCCCTAATTTTCTCAATCTATTTTTACATTGTCGCTTCCGCAATTTGCTTGTTACCATTTTCTGTCTGCCTATTTCAACATTTGTAATATGGATGGATTAAAGCCCAAAGTTTATATGACTTGCAGATTTTATTAAAGGATGGTACCTGTGTCAACTTGAGGTTATGGAATGCAAGGAGGTTCCCTGGCCAGATTCTGTCATTCAAGAAAACTACTGTATTGAGGACTCTGGGTGGCCTTTGAAAGATCATGCTTATGAGTGTAAAATAAACCTTTTGACTGGTCGAACTCATCAGGTTATTAAGTTATTTCTTTCTGCAGTCTTCTAAGTTAACTTGATATGCGGTCTTTCATATTATCTTGTTGCCATATGTATCAGAGCATGCTTTTCCTTTTATAGATTACCGGTTCCTAATATTAAGCAAATATTTGTTATCATAGACATTATAGGAATATGCAACGGAAACCAGATTATCCTATGCTATTCAACTTTGTTATCAAACGTCCCATGTGAATTTACATAGTATTAAAGCCGAAACTTTAATAACTACTAAACATTTGATGCAGGTTCGTGCACAACTGGCTGCCTGTGGGGCACCAATAGTGGGTGACTCGATGTACATGCCAGCTGCTATTGCAGAGATGGCGAACCCTGGGCTTAACCCATTTGGAAAATACAAGTACACTAGTGAGGGTGATAAAGAAATGGCAATCACAGAGTGGATTGCTCAGTACGGGAAAGAGCCAAGTGTTTCCATTGGTCTGCAAGCATGTCAGATTTCATGGGATGATGGTGAGCACTTTTATGAAGCCAGATCTCCCTGGTGGAGATCCAGAATGGCTTAAATTGTATACAATGGGATGATGTAAATCAGTCATTTTAAGGTACGCGTCACTCGTATTGTAAAGGTCTCATTTCTGTTTACAAGGGGACTCTAGAGTTTTAGTGACAAACATGCAGGTCAGGTCTATAGATCGGGGATGACAGAAGATGATAAAAGGTTAGAGAGCCAGTAACATCATCGACTCCGACCAAAATAACAAAAAGAATCTTGACCTTTTTCTCTATGAAGTTATTGTGGCGGGAGGGGATGCTCGTATGGAAGCAAATGTATTAGGGTTGTGAGAAGATTGATACAGATTTTGCACTTATATGAAAAACTTCGTTTTCTG
The DNA here is from genome assembly GCA_030270665.1 of Hibiscus trionum. Lineage (NCBI taxonomy): Eukaryota > Viridiplantae > Streptophyta > Magnoliopsida > Malvales > Malvaceae > Hibiscus > Hibiscus trionum. Next base: position 22,175,243 of record BSYR01000024.1, read on the forward strand.
ATATTCTGAGCTGTACCACTCGGATATTCTTTGTAATGTTGGTTTTAAAATTAATGAACCTAGATGTCCTGACTCCCCTTTTTGTAATGTTACAGTAAGCATTGAAATCCATTTTCTCGTCTACCACTGACTTACATGGAGACTAGTCACATTTGGATATGATGATCACGATTTTATTTTACACACGAAGACCATTCGATGGTCCAGATGTCTCATAAATATCTTCATATTAAATTCACGTCCAGGTTTCAACATCTCGATAAAAAAGGACATTCAAGCTTTTTTAATGTCCTTTTCGTTGCAACTGCCAAGGTATTTGGACATTTTAAAAGAGTAATTCATATTTAAACATATGTTCATTATATGCAGACAGTATCAGAATTTCACTGCATCATTTTCACAGGCCAAGAAGAAAATGCAATTGTCCAAAGGTAACTACTTCCAAATAAACCTTTATTAACACTCATATATGTGAATAAACTGTCATTTCATCCATAACATGAAAAAAATAGATTCATTTACAAACTTGTCGACGCCAATAATCTGAATCACCAAAACTTTCCACCTACACAACTCAGTACAACTAGTTTAGCAGCACCATTACTCATAGTAAACCAGAAACTTCCTTCTGCCATTAGATAAGTCGAGTCCTTGGACTTGGATTGTTCCTTTCTGTTCCAAACCTAATTTACTTTTAGCCCTTTTGTGGATTAAATATGATTTTCTAATTTACACTAGCTTTTGGTTCAAACTCCAGCACTTTCTGATCTTCATGAAACTTCTATATCGATCGTTGATGAGTTGAAATCAGAAGCCAAATCTTGTTACATGAATGTATCACTTAGGAGAGCTTGTTGCCTTCTTTTTCCGCTTTTGTTTCTTAGGAATATTCGGGAGATCCGTGCAAGACAGGTTCCTCATCATCTCTGTTGCAGGTTGGCATCCCATGGATTGCTCAAAATCTGTAATTAAATAAAGAAAGACCTCATCAGAATATAGGAGAAATCTATATCTATAGAAGTGAGTTATACTTATACAGGGCCATTAAAATTATTGCAAGGGACCACCAGAATGAATTTTTAGTTAGGACTAGTAGCATATAGGTTCCCTTTGATATGGCAGCTTCTGTCCCGTGACAGAAGAGCCAAAGGAACATTGATATAATCTAAAAAGCTTTCTCCATGTTTTGGAGATGTATAATACATTTCCCTTTGTCAATGTGACCCGTGAAATGGCCCTATTTTCTGTTGTCTTACTCTTATTTAAGAATTTGTCCACATGGTACCTGACAATGCATTAGGGATACATGATTTTGAATTATAAACAAATAAATCCACCCTTGGCTTGTGTACCACTCTCTGTTATTCTATTTTATCTAAATCATGCACACATATTATTATTCTATCACTTTGAGAACATTCATCATATCAAAGAAAATAAGGTAAATTGAGAGGGGAAAAACATGCCTTGAGAAGACCATGTAGGATTAGAATCTCTGGAGTTACCGATTGATGTTGCTGTGAAATCCGAGTCTGTCTTGAATTCATTCATCTGCATTAAGTTCCAGGTCAAAGCAACAATTAAGAGATGAGCACAAGGGACTGGTTGAATGTTCAACCAGCATATTGAACCAGAGTGGAGATAGATAACATACCCAACTGGGTCCAGAGCCTGAAGGGCCATCCCAACCAATGTGAGACACATGTTTAACATCTGTAGGATACCCAATTTCCATCTCTCGCTCTTTCACAACTACAACAACAACAACAACAACAATACCCTTTCTCACCTCAGTTCCAAAGCAACCAAAACCCATAAAACAAAACACAGAAGTAACCCCAGGAAACATGCTCAAACAAATACATACATATTTCAAACATTTCTGGAATGCATAGAGGAAGAGACAGAAAGGGCCTCACCAAAGATTTGGGAAATGAACTTGAAACCTTTGTAGATCCCTTTCATCTTGGTAACCATGACTGTGGACTAGGGACACAATCGAGCAGCCGGTTCAAAGAATGATTGAATGTTGAAGGAACCTCTAGATAAATGAGAAGAGAATGTACTTTTGCCTGCTGGAAAGTAATTGTACTTAAGATGAGGTTTGTTGCTTTAACCCCTTTTTATATATAATCACCAAAAACTAAAAAAAACAACACAAAGTGACAAAAAGTTGCAGCGTATCAGAGGAGTGATTACATGTGATTTGAGGAACTATATTACCCGTGAAACAAGGTTGGTATCTATCCTTGGAAATAAAGTAAATTATGATGATAAATAGATGAAAGCTAGATCTTTTAGTTGTAAAAAAGAACTTTAATGTACCTACAAAATTCCCTCCATCTCCTCCAAGCATTGATGCAAGGTTCCATGCTTCATCTTGTTTGCCATCACTTTTTCACAAATATGGATGGATTAGCATGAAAAAGAAGAAGCAAAAAGCCCAACACAGATGCAAACGACCCTAAAGGAAACAAACAAGGAAGAAAAAAGGGAAAGAAAATGCAGATGGCGGCCTCAAGAAAATGAAGATAAGAGGGTTCTAAAGGGAATGGAAGAGATGGTGGAGGAGGGCCATGAAATGAAACTAATAAGAACCTCCCAAAGGTAAAGGTGAGATGGGTGTTGAAAGACAAACAAAACAACAAAGAATCGAGTCAGGACATTAAAAAAATCGGGTGTTGCCTTTGTTATTAGTTTGGTTTAGAAGCACAAGATTGAGACTTGAGACAATATTTGTTGTCGGGGGTGTTGGCCGCTGAGAGTGGGTAAAGTGCGGAACTCAGGTACTTTAGTTTATATGTATGCTTTTAAGGCTACCCGTGAAAGAAAATATACATTGCTCTTTCTTATGTTGCGGGTAAAAAACCAGAAGAGGCTGTAGGAGGACAAAGATATATGCTTTTACTGTTCATAGTTTTTTTTGGGGGGGTTTAACTTTAATTTTCCCTAAAAAAATGTGAACTTTCCCCATTCTTTTTTCACCTTATTACTACTATGCTAATTCTTGGACGATAGGGGAGAAATCAAAAGTCCAACATCAAAGAATCATTCATTTTATTTGGTTCATTAACAGAAACGTATCTTTTTCATAACTGTCAAGCAATTATGATGGATATTATTTCGTGACGCCCACATGGATAGTCGTATCTTTAAAATATTTATTGCAATGAATCTGATTTTCAACAATGTCTTCCTCTCAATTTGCCAACAAATTTTCCTTTTCTGGGGGGTTTATTATAATATTCAAACTGCTTGTGACCAACATCATCTTGGAATCTGATACAGCTAAATTTTCTAAGCATGTCTTTGGAAATCACAATATCTTATAAATGTAATTGATTGTTGCAGCCACGTTAGGAGCAGTTGTTTCTTCCAATGGAACACAGCCTTTCTTCTTGGTTGACGAATTCTGCATTTTTGTACAATGTTTTAGGCCAAATGACAAGTAGAGTAATCAGCAAATCTCTTTTAAGTTCAACAAAATTAAGGTTCTGAGTGAAAGGTTACCATCAAAATTGGTTTCATGGAGATGAGCAAGACAATAGCAAGGTCCAAATTAGTTTTAGCTTAGAATTATAAAAGATAACAGGAATGTATTTTATTCAATACATTAATATTGAACGACAAGTGATTGAATGGAAAATAAAAAACCATTCATCCATAGTTGAGGCGGAATATATCGTTCTGCACGAAGAAGTTTCCTTCCAGCGTAGAGACCAAATGAAACATCTGTAACACCATTAAAAACTAGACTAAAAAATAGAAACAAAATGTTTATCAGTTAAGAATGAGAACCAAGGTCTTGAGTAAGAAATAACTAACCTGGCTGTACCGTAAATGGTGCTCCTCTCCGGGCAACTGTAGGCTGCCACTGACGAAGACGACAATGCCACCGGTGAGAGTAGAAGGTTGTGAATCGATGGTGCTGATCACATGTCTGCATTTATCAAATGGCAAACTGGTGAGCTTAGCAGTGATGTCCTCAACACCTTGTATCTTCTGGCCCTCGAACGTCAACATGGAGGAAGGCTTGTAGAGAGCAGACAGTGCAGGGCGGTCATTGTCGAAAAGATGGTAGTAATGATCTGCAAATGCCTTCCCAACCAAATCAATTTGTTCTTCCATTGGTTAATATCTCTCGATAATACTCGAAAGGTTTGGTTTCTTCTCGAGTGCTACCGTGCCATGGCCCATGGGAATATAAGGATAGCTGAATATGCCACAAAGGGAATAACATGCAGGCTAAGCTAAGCAACCAAAAAAGGGACTGTCTCCCAGGGTTGCCATTTAGATGACTATAGTGACCTCATATTCATTTGCCTTCAGCTCCAAGGGAAGAGGTTTCTTCATGCAAAATGAAGGGTGCAATCGTAATTGGAGGATGAGGAATCGACACCGCTGCCGGCAGGAGTACGCAAAGTTGGATTGGAAGAAAAGAGTTGGGTCTCCACCACAAATCAGAGGCTTTTCTAGCCGTCCAAATGACTCATCAGCTACCTTTTGTGATGTTCATCAGTAATCACATGCTAAAAGTGAAAATGAAGACAACGTTGATAAAATTAAGTAGGAGGTGGGCCGAAAGTTTTGAAATATTCCTCTTTCAGTTCTTTACCTGATAAATTAATCTTCTTTAGATGGATTCCAAATGCTTTAAGAGGATTGTATTCCCATATCTACACTTAAGACAGTGGACCAAATCTCCATAATCAACAAATTCCCAAGCACCTAATTTGGTTTGGTTTGGAAAGACGAACCCGCAAACAATTATTCTGATTTGAGAGGCTCTACTTATTTTTCCTTTCAAAAAATACAAGTATATCATATTGATTAATAATTATAAAGAAGATACATTTTATGTAGTTCTAAGTAATACTAATCGCCACAAAGTATAAAACAAATATAATGTTCTTGCCTTGATTCCCCTTTTCAACATCATTCGATACATGCTTGTCGCTTCATCTATTTTTCCAACCTCGGATATTGTCTTTAACAAAGATCCATAAGTATTGTCCTGTAATCTAATGTTCTTGCCACAGGCCTTCTTAAATATCACTTCAGCTGCATGTATCTTCTTCAAACAGTTGAAGGAGTAAATCCAGAATAAAAATCTAATTAGATTATCGGTTCAATCAGTTGCATTATAATTTGATTCATTAACAAAAGTGATATAATCATATAAATTGAATAAAAAATTAATGAAACCGAGTTGTGGACGATTCATGATGTGTTAAAATAAGCTTAGAGTTTGGGTCATGAGTTCAGATCGAAACCGATAATGCTGATGTTATTGAAGTGTTTAGACACCAATCGGCAATCTTTTTGTAGATGCTGTTCGGATTTTTTAATTTAGATTAGGAGGTGCGAATTCGCGAGATCAGTCGTGAGCAAAACAAGGTAGTTGATGCGTTAGTCGTGGTGAGTCATGGTGCACCTGTTGGGGAAATGTTTTACGCTACTTCTTCGTCAATGATTCTGAGGCTACTCAAGGAAGGGTACTAGCTTAGTCCTTCTTCATCCGGTATGATTAAAAAAATAATAATGAATGGCTTAAATTGATTTAAATGAAAAATCAGGAATCCAACAAATTGGTTAAAATTTTGTAAAAAAAATGACATTTTATTCTGAGAATTTTTTATTATAATAATAGGCTTTTCATTATATTATGGAGTAGTTCATTTTCATCATTGCTTTTTTTAAAATACATTTTCTCTTTAAAATTTCGGATTTTCCCATTTTGAATTTTTATAGGGTTTTCCCCTTAAATATTATCAATTTATATTTTCCAATTTTCTGTTATGATTGAAATGGAAATCAAAGATCCGATTTGATCTTTCCGATCATCAGGTAGTGCGGAAATTAGATATTTTGATTTTAGTGAGATGATCTTTAACTAAGATCATCTTGTTAATCAAATCATTCTCTGGTCGTATCACTTTATTTATTTATCCTAGAAGGAAACTAGCCTTAATCTTTTATGATTAGCAAATTGGGTATGGTGGTGAGCAAAATTTGACTCGAAAAAAATTCGTATATTTTGATTCGGTGTGAAAAAAATTAGACTTATAATTTTATAAATTTGACTTGAAAAATTTTCAAATAAATTTTGAGTTGTAAAATGAAAATTTTTAATAATTAGTAGATCGAATTTTAAGTTCAAGTACTTTAATTATGCCTGATAATATACCACATGAAAAATATAAAGAAATATTATATATATATATTATATGAATATAAAAAGTCATTTAAATTAGAATCAATCTGTATTATAACATTGTAAATACTTATAATTAAATTTATATAAAAACTCAAAAATTTGACTTGAATCTTTTTAATTTAACTCAATTCAACTTTATCAAATACTCACCTGTACTGTGACAGGCTTCAAGGCGTGTATAGAATTTTAAGGCTATTGCATGGCTACCTCCTTTTAGGGTCCGTTTGTTTAAATGGATACATTTTCAAGAAAATACTTTTCTCCTTTTTCAGTGTTTGGTTGAGTAAAACTAAATACAGTCAACGTAATTTAAACTACGGTCAACGAAAAAGTGACTTACCGAAAATCTGACGATAAGTCACTTTCCCAAAACTATTCACTTTTATCCCTCGAGTCCCTCTACTCTCATCTCACCATCTCACTTTCTCTTCTTCCATCGATCGTATCCGCCTCTCACCGTCTCTCTCCCTATCACCGACACTCTCGTCTCTGTCATCTTCACTATAGGTAAGCTTCACCAAGATATGTTTTCTTTATTATTTTTAATTTGAGAAATGGATTTTTTTTTGTTTTTCTCCTCAAATCTAAATTTCTTGTTGATTTTTCTCTACTTATCGACATCTTTATGATCAAACATTATATGATCAAGAATATGTCTTAGTGCCAAATTGTCAATTTCTTGTATAGACAAACTGATGTGACCACGTTTATGCCACCCAACGATGCAACTTCAAACTTTCAGGGAAGTTTGCTTTTTCATTTGTTACATACTGATGTGTAACATTTCTTATACTTATATTATTTATATCAGTGTGTTTACTATGTATATAGTATGTTTGGTGTGTTTTGAATAAGTTTGATATAACTTATGGTGTGTTTATATTTGTTTGTGTGTTAATAAATAATTGTGCACTTGTTTACGATTTGTATTATTGTTTCCATTAAGTTTACAATGCTTTAATGGAAGTTTGTTGCCTTTTGACATAGGTACGTAGGAGGACACTAGCTCAAGAGAGTATATGCAGCTCCACTCCAGCTCAAGTGAGCATATGCAGCTCAAATCCAGCTCAAGAGAGTGCAACCAGCTCATTTTCAGCTAGTTCGTTTCAGCTCAGCTCATTTCCAGTCAGCTCAACTTTAGCTCCACTAGCTCAACTTTAGCTGACAAGTCCAGAAGTAGCTGAAAAGCGTCTTGCATATCGGGGAGTGTGCTAGTGCACATGTGGCAGCCTAGGTGGCATCCGGTCATCTCCAGCACCCACGTGGCAGCTTGACACATGTGTGTGAGTGTGCAGCGGAATCAGCCCGTTTTCTCCTTCATTATGCGCCATTTTCAAGAAAGGATAAGCCCGAGTGGTTATGTTTGAATTTCAAACATAAAAATCACATGTTAAATGTGATTTTCATGTGTTTTGGGCGCCTAAACTTGTGGCTGCCAATTGAGTCCGCCCAAAAGGAGTTATTTTCACTCAAATTCAATTTTTAAACTCCTTTTAATATCAACCACACAACTTAAACGAATTTGGCATCCTTTGTACCTATATATATATGTGTTTAAACAATGTAATTTGGTAAGACATTTTGGAAATAAAATTTGTTTGAGAGAGTTTCTCTTGTTCGGTTCTTTTTAGAACTATCTTTTGACATTTCAGACTTTGTTTTGAATTGTCAAATTTCCTTGATACTTCGGGTTCCTAGATCGCTATCTAGTGGGTCCAAGTCCTCCGACGTAAAGCATATTCGATTCGGGTTTGCTCAGTATATTGTGCAGGTTCTTTCGAGGTTTTCGTCTTTGACGTTAGACAGATTCGATTCGGGTTCGTTCAGCAGATTGTTCGAGTTCTTTCGAGTTTAACGTTGCCAAACTTTCGCTGATTTTCCAGCAACGTTTCTGCCACAATTTGGTCACCGAATCAGCCTTGAAAGCCCGTTCAAGCCTTCATCTTTGTTCGATTCCAAATTCGTCTAGAAATTCCTACACCCTTTTTCTTTGTTTCTTTTTATCTCTTTATATTTTTTTTGTTATTTTAACTATCTAAAAACGTCCATTCTTGTGTTTTATTGCAGAGAAATGTTTGCTACGTGTAACACCCGGGTTTAGGGGTTAGGTGAAAAATAATATTTTAATATTATTTTGGGCTCGGTTTTATAATTTAAATATCATTCCGGGTTCTCGATTTCAATTTATTAATTTAAGTTAACCATGTTTTGAAATTTAATCTCAAATAGCCATAGTTGGTGTGCCCTTGTGAATACCCCATTTCATTAAGGGCAAAAGAGTCTTTTAGCCTTGAATTTAAACAAACATATTAAAAAGAAGAAAAACCCAACTCCCCCTATTCATCTTCTTCTCCACCAACGTGAAGAAGAACTCCTCACCCCTATCTACTGTTCCATCCTATTTCTCACACTTTTCAGCCCCAAATCGAAAGGTAATGATATTTTTGACTTCCCCTTACTCCCCTCTCTTTAAAAGTACCTTCTATATTCATATTCATGTAGGTTCTAGAAAATGGAATTTTGGGAAGTTTGGAATAAAAATGAAAGCTTTATGTAGTTAAAGTAAATGTTTTGATTTAACATGTTTAGTTATGATATAAGGAGGTCAAATGGTATATCATATATGAATTTCTAATAGTTTTGAGCAATTTTCGGATTTGGGTTTCCAAGGGGTTTTAGGAGGGTTTTAAAGTGGTTTTGGGGGTGGTTTGATGTTGTTTTTCGAGGGTTGTTGTTAGTATGATGTTTGAAGATCATTTTGGGTGCGATTGATGATTGTTTGGGTGCTTGAAATGAGAGTTTTCAGTGGGTCAAGTGGGCTGCTCGAAAATCCTGTTTTTGGTCTAGTTTTGAGTGTTGAATGCTTGGTAATGATAATCCGGGTTAGTTTCGATGACAAGATATTGATTGTGGATGTTTTGTTTGTGTTTGGGATTGATTAGAATCAAGTTTGGGCACCGGTGAAGCATCGGAAGTGAATCCGGGAAATTGAAGACAATTGCTTGCTTGGTCTTGAGCTCGGGAGTTTAGGTGAGTGGTTAATTGTTTTAAACGGTTTTAAATTGGTTGGTTCGAGTATGTGGACTAGGTTGGGCTTGGTAGACCCACCTAGAGTTAGGATTAGGGTGGTAGCCTAATCCTAAACTTGATCTAGAGCCTTTGGTTGAACTCATTATATGGTTGTGTATGTCTCGTATGAACTGTGGTATGAATGTCTATGTATATTGCTTTATACATGTGAAATGAGATTTGGACTTATGATGCTTGAGACATACATGATGATAGTTGTTGGTGAGTACGTGCTAAGCACAAGGTTATTGAAATGAGTAATGTGGAGTGAGTAAATATTGGCACTAGTAAACTTAAATACAAATGATCGATCATTAGGATGTTAGTGTGTACACATGAGTCAAAAGTCGCGCGTGGCCTTGGTGGCGTTGAGTCACCAAGGAGGAGTACGGGTACGCCCGGAAATGGTATTTAAATATAGTCGGTGATGAGTGGAATCCCATCGACGGGGCGTGAGGATGAGTGGAATCCCCTCCGCGAGACCGGTGATGAGTGTAATCCCACCGTCAGGTAATGGTTGTGTTGTTGGATGTGAGTCCCAACAGTTATCCGTGTATTTGAGTCTTAACTAGGTGCCAATGTTGATTGATATGTGTATCAATGGGTTGAGATATATGAGCTGTTTGGATGTTTAAATGTGATTACATGTATGGTAGTGTTGAGCTCATGATTAAGGCATATATGTGATATATACTGCTCATGCATCTTTATCTTATGGACTTTTGGTAAATGTAAATTGCCTTGGCTAGATCGTGCTCGGACCCTGCGATGTTGAGGTTTGTTCTTTAGAGCTTACCCTCACTAAGCATCATTGCTTACGCTCTCTTTGTTCAACATTGCAGATCCTTAGTTCGTGGGTTGCTCGGGCAAGTGGAGGGCCTCCAAGTGTGGTTTTTGGACTTGAGTTCACCAAGTATGGATTTTAATGCTAAGACATGTAATAGTTTAAGCAATGAGACGTGTAATGTTCTGTTGGATAGTTGTAGGTTGTTAGGAGCATGTTTAGACTCCTTGATGCCTTGCTTTTGTGTGGTTGGTATTGCCTTGATGAATGTTAACTCATGCATAATTGCTTACTCTTGTTGAATGTTAGCCTTATGCCTAAGAGGTTGCCTTCATGTTTGAATGTTGATGTATGAACTTGAATGCTTGGATGCCATCTTGGGCCTATTGCATGATCTCCTTGATGTTTATGCTTATTGAGGGTTTGTATGGCTGCTTGGTGGTATACGAATGTCGTATGTATGTTTGGTTGGGGTTAGGAAAGTCCTAAATTGCATCTAGGTCCGAGTCTTGTTCGTTTTAGCTGAGTTTGGGAGTTTTTGCTGTGCAGGGGTATCGATACGGTTGGTCCAGTATCGATACCGCCTTCTTGTTTCAGGCCTCGTGTATCGATACGCGAGGGGGCGTATCGATACCTTTTTGGTCACTGGAGCTACTGTCCATTTCGGTATCGATACGGGCCTCTGGTGTATCGATACCGTCATCTTAGCGTTGACCATGGAAAGTCAACCGCTGGGGAGGGTATCGATACACTCCTTGGGCGTATCGATACGGTCTCCACTGGTTGACTCTGACCAGTTGACCTAGTCAAGGGGTATCGATACACCCCTTAGGTGTATCGATACCACCTGCAGTATAAGCTTAAAATTGGGCTGTAACATGATTGTTTGAGTTTGTTCGATCGATTTGTATATGTTGTTCCGCTGTATGATCACTTAGGGTTTAATATCTATTTAGACAAGATTTTAAAATGAAAAAAATAGGGTTGTTAACCGAGGGGGAATCCTTAGGGGTTTTCACTCGGTTTTCCCCGTGTGGCCCACTCGGACCGGTCATCCGACCAGACCGGGACGAGGGGGTTACACTTGTTGGTATCAGAGCCTAAGGTTACCGAGACCTTGGGCAGGTAAGTGAGGTAAGTTCAAGTTTTTGCTTGATATGCACGGTGTTTGCTTGCTTGTAAGAATGGTTGCTTGTTTGACGAGTATGTTGCTTGTTTTGTTCAAAGCATGTGTGTGTGAGTCCCATTGCTACTATTACATTGTAAAATGGTTTTGTTTTAGTGAGGGAACGTACTTAAACACTTGGAAGCCTTGCCTTGCTAACCCAACTTGTATGTTTTGTTGTTGTGGTTGTAGTTAATATTTGTGAGAGCAATGTCTAGACCGAGAGGTAGACCGAGAGTGGTTCGTCAGGAACCACGGGTTGCGACTCCTGTTGAGCCGGCTGTTGGAGTGGAGGCTCATCTAGAAGGGCCGGTGGCTGCGGGAGTTGGCGCTCCACCACCACCTCCACCACCACCACCTCCTCCACCTGGAGCTGGAGGTGAGGATGGAGCCGGAGGAGATGGACCTCAGGGTGGCCAAGGTGGCCAAGGTCCAGCTGGAATTGATATGACTCCGCTAGTGCAAGCGATAGCGGGAGCTTTCCAGGCCGCAGTTGCGGGAGCTCAGGCTGCAGCTCAGCCTAGGTGTGATGATGCTAGTCTACCGTTGGAGAGGCTCCGTAGCTTGGGAGCCGAGGAGTTTAGAGGATCTACTCCGGAGAGGTCGGAGTTGTGGTTGGAGAAGACGGTTCGTATCTTAGCTCAGATGGGTTGTGCGGGCGCACGTAGATTGTGTTGTGTGATCTCGTTGCTTCAGGGTGATGCCTACACCTGGTGGGTCACCATTACTGCCGGGGTTCCAGAGGCCGAGATAGATTGGGACTTCTTTGAGTTTGCTTTCCGGAAGAGGTACTTGGGACCGAGGTACCTAGATGAGAAAAAGAGAGAGTTCATGGCTCTCACTCAGGGGGATGCATCTGTGACTGATTATGAGATTCGTTTCGTCCGTCTGAGTCAGTATGCTCCAGAGTTAGTGCCTACTGAGAGGGCTCGATGTGATCGTTTCAGATACGGGCTTCATGAGGAAGTTAAGAGGTATACCTTAGCTTCAGATTATTCTGACTTTGATGTCTTGGTTGCTAGAGCCAAGGACATTGAGCATAGCTTGGGGCTGACCAAGCGTTCTGGGGGATCTAATTCTGGTAAGAGGCACAACAACTTTGATGGTAGAGATGCTAAGAGGCACAGAGGTGGCGGACATCAGTTTGATCAGAGACGTGGCAGTGGCCACCATGGTAGAGGCCATCAGGGCCATAGAGGAGGAGGGCGTTTGCCCGAGTGTGCACAGTGTGGGAGGCAGCACACTGGTGAGTGTTGGGGTAACTTCCATGCTTGTTGGAACTGTGGTTCGAGGGACCACTTTAGGAGGGACTGTCCACGTCAGGCAGCTCAGGCACCGAACATAGCTCAGGCTCCTGCGAGAGGTAATGATTTTCAGAGAGGCCGTGGGCGCGGTCGTGGCTACTTCCAGCCTAGGGCTGATGCACCTAGGGGAGATGCTCAGAGGAACCTTGCTCATGTTGTGGCTGGGCAGCCAGAGGCGGGAGGACCAGCGAGAGTTTATGCTCAGAGAGAGGCCGGGAACGACACCGATGTGATAGCAGGTAATTTCGAGTTACAGTCTATGTCTTTGCTTTCTTTGGTTGATTCGGGTTCTACGCATTCCTACATTTTGAGTGAGCATGCACAGAAGTTAGATATCCCTGTTGAGATCTTAGATGTAGGTATGCATGTTACTAGTTCCTTTGGTGAGACAGTTGTGGTTAGACGTATGTATAGGAGGTGTCCACTGAAGATTCAGGGTCATGTGTTCTCAGTTGATATGATGGAACTTCCTTTCTATGGTTTTGACATTATTCTGGGTATGGACTGGTTGGTTGAGCATCGGGCTAGTGTGGATTTTGAGACAAAGAGAATTTCTTTGAAGCTTTCTGATGACTACGAGGTAGTGGTAGTAGGCGAGAACATTAAGTTCTTGTCTAATGTGGTGTCAGCTTTAGAGGCTCATAGGTTGATGGACTCTAGATGTGGGGCCTATTTAGCTTATGTTATGAATCCGGACATGAGTGAAGCTAGACCGAAAGATATCAGGACAGTGTGTGACTTTCCAGATGTGTTTCCTGAAGAGTTGCCGGTTTGCCTCCTGACAGAGATGTTGAGTTTGTGATTGAGACAGTTTCAGGGTCTAACCCAGTTTCGATAGCTCCGTATCGTATGGCTCCGAAAGAGTTGAAAGAATTGAAGAGTCAGTTGCAAGAGTTATTAGACCGTGGTTTCATTAGGCCTAGTAGTTCTCCGTGGGGTGCTCCCGTGTTGTTTGTGAAAAAGAAAGATGGTAGTATGCGCATGTGCATTGACTATAGACAGTTGAATCAGATGACTGTGAAGAACAAGTATCCGTTGCCTCGTATAGATGACCGTGGTTTCAGGGGTATCGATACGGTTGGTCTAGTATCGATACCGCCTTCTTGTTTCAGGCCTCGTGTATCGATACGCGAGGGGGCGTATCGATACCTTTTTGGTCACTGGAGCTACTGTCCATTTCTGTATCGATACGGGCCTCTGGTGTATCGATACCGTCATCTTAGCGTTGACCGTGGAAAGTCAACCGTTGGGAAGGGTATCGATACACTCCTTGGGCGTATCGATACGGTCTCCACTGGTTGACTCTGACCAGTTGACCTAGTCAAGGGGTATCGATACACCCCTTAGGTGTATCGATACCACCTGCAGTATAAGCTTAAAATTGGGCTGTAACATGATTGTTTGAGTTTGTTCGATCGATTTGTATATGTTGTTCCGCTGTATGATCACTTAGGGTTTAATATCTATTTAGACAAGATTTTAAAATGAAAAAAAAAATAGGGTTGTTAACCGAGGGGGAATCCTTAGAGGTTTTCACTCGGTTTTCCTCGTGTGGCCCACTCGGACCGGTCATCCGACCAGACCAGGACGAGGGGGTTACACTACGATCCTAGATCCGTTTACGAACAAGGAGCGTTGTTTCTGAAGCAACGTACCCATGTATCATAGTATTTCTCTGCAACATAAACAAACATGGTTTTGTATTTAGACGTCAAAAATAAAGAAAAGAAGAAGAAAAAAATGAAAAAAAAAATCAGAAATGGGAAAAGAAGAAAGGTGCCGAAATAATTTAAGGACTAGGTGTAAGGTTGAAGATGATATCTTCAAGCATTCAACAATGGCAGCAACGTTCTTGGACTTGAACACTAGTGAGCCAAAATTTTCATATTTGCTCAAGTGTTCTAGGTTTTGGGTGAGTGCTTAAATTTGCAAACACATACCTATTAGAGGTATTTCTTGTTTGCTTTGAATTTCTCTTTTAAAGAGTGTTTACTCAAGCTTTGGGTAGAAAGCTTTGAGGATTGTAAATGTTGCCTCCTTAGCCTAGAAAAGGGTACAAAGTTCATAGTGAATTTGTTTGAAATCCTTGGTAGGAAGCTAAGATAGTGGATGTAGGCTTTGGTTAGAAAGCTGAACCACTCTAAATCATTGTGCAAAACTTCTATCTTTTTGCTTCCACCACCATCACTCAATATTCCATTTCTCCACCACTTGGCGAGCAATTCGGTTGAAGGAAATCGAGCACCATAAAACCCAACAATTGGTATCAGAGTGAGGCTCAATCAAAGAGGATTAACATCCTATTGAGGTGATCCGGGTAGCTCGATACAACATATCAACCAACCGATCAAATGGCACAATCCATCGACAAGTCACCATTCTTCGACGGAACACAATATGCCCATTGGAAGACAAGAATGATGTTTTTCATAAAGTCCAAGGACTACAAGCTTTGGGGCATAGTAGAAGACGGTCCGTTCGCGCCACAACGAAGGAAGGCGGATTGGAGCGCAGATGATCGCAAGAAGATGGAGCTCAATTGCAAAGCCTTGCATATCATCTTTTATGCATTGAGCCCCAACATCTACGAGAAGATGTCTTCTTGTGAAGATGCCAATGAGGTATGAGACAAGCTTGAAGTCACATACGAAGGAACCAACGAAGTAAAGGAGACCAAGATCGGACTTCTTAACCACGAGTATGAAAACTTCAAGATGGATCCTGAAGAGGACATTAAGAAGATGTTCGATAGGTTCTCCACCATCACCAATGGACTCAAAGGCTATGGAGAAGCCATCCCAGAAGAAAAGCTTGTACGAAAGCTTATCTACTCTTTTCCCAAGTCATGAGACTAAAAAAGGACCACCATCATCGAAGCTAAGAATTTGAAGACCTTGAAGCTTGATGAACTCATGGGGTCACTTCTCACTCACCAAATAATGAAGAAAAACAAAGAAGAGGTTCATCAAGGCGGAAACTTGTCCTTCACACTACAAAGATTCTATTTGGAGGTTCATCCCAGCGGCAACCATTTGGTCAATTTGGTTATTCCGTAACGATATCATCTTCAAAGGAGGCTCTCTAGACTTGATACAACTATACTTTGCAACAAGACTAAGACTAGCCACATGGTATAAAGCCAAGTTTCCCACCTCCTAAATCTCACTAGTGGACCTTGCGGCAAACCCCAAGTTAGCAGATACATTCTCAAGGACCACAAGTCACTCTCAAATCCCTCCTACTTGGTCCCCTCCTCCTTTGGGATCCTTAAAGTTAAATGTAGATGGAGCAATGTTAAGGGATGGAAGTGCTGGGGGCATTGGAGGAATTCTGCGCAACTCGGACGGTAAGAAGATTATGACTTTCTCCGAACCCACAGGTCCAGGACCCCCAATCTTGGTTGAACTTCTAGCATTGAAATTCTGCTTTATGTCCACCTCCCTTTAAAAACATTGTTTTAGACATTAGTAATCTTAAGGAGTGTGGAAAATGTATCTTTCGGGTAATTTCTAGAGCTATCAACCATGAAGCTGACAGACTTGCCAAAGCAGGAATTGGGTAACCTTTTTGTAACTAGGCTTAGATCTTAAGGGTTTCGAGGATATGTGGTACCCTATCGGGTCTTTTTATTTCGTTGTAAGCAACTTTTATTAATAATATTCAGCGGCGCTCTTTTCCTCCTTCCGCTGTCGGATGGTGTTCCTTCGGGTACACTAGATGATATGAAGGGGGTTTTTAACGAGGCCCTCAACTCTTATCAAAAAAAAGAAGAGGAGAAGAAGAATGAAGAGATTAGAGCTATGGGGGAAAAGAAGCTCAAAGGGCTTGACATCAACACAAATGTCATTGCTCTCAAATCCTCCATATGACATCATGTAGATTCAAGTGAGGAGGAAAGTGAAGATGAAGAGATGACCTATCTCTTCAACAAATTTACACGATTCATGAAGAATGAAATGGAAAAATCCAAGCATGAATCGAAAAAGAAGATGAAGGAATCCCACAAGTCTAACAAGAAGGGATCATCTTCAAAGCAAACATATATGGCCACATGGAGTGATAAAGACTCCATCGATGATGAGGTAGCCCACCTATGCTTGATGACCCTCAATGAGGGAGAGGTAACTTATAACTCATCCATTTCAAATTCCTATACTTTTGATGAGTTACAAGAAGCCTATGATGAGTTGGTTTTTGAATTCAAGGCTTCATTTTCAAAAAACAAAAAGTTGATTTCAAATTTGAAAAATGAAAATAATTTTCTTTTGAAAACCAATTTTGAGTTTGAAGCAAAATTGAAAGATTTTGAGCAACAAGTTTCTAGTTTACAAAACTTGCTTCAAACAATGAAAAAAGATCATAAAAAGAAGTTGATGATCTTAAGAAAGAAAAGATTTTGATTTCCAAGGAACTAGAAAAGAAAAATTGTTTTGGAAAATCAAAATTTTACCAAAGACAATCTAGTGCCCCTAGATTTTTAAATGGAAAATGTTTTAGAAGTGTTTGGGTTCCAAAAGAACTAATCACTTCACATAAAAAGGATGAAATTGAAAAAAGGATTCCTAAGGGGACTAAATTTTGTGCAACTAACGTTTATGGATCCAAAGCAATTTGGATACCAAAATTTGTATGATTGTCTTGATTAGGTGTGATGGAGGTGTTCAACAAGTCCAATCAATGAGGGGGAGCTCCATGCACACAAGGAAGAACATTTGAAGAAGGAAGGCTTCACATCCTTCCTTGGAGTTCAAGTGTTGGTAAAATCTAGTTGTTTTTATTCGCTCAATTCAATTTATTTTCTTTTAATTCAACTAGATTATCATGTGTTGGACTAACATCTTTTGATGATGCTTTGAGTAAGGGGGAGCTAATTTTAAAACCAAAACTCTTATTTTTGTCATTTTTTAAACCTTCTAAGTTATTTTGAACTTAAAGTCATTTAAATTCTTTTTGATATAATAAAAAGGGGGAGAATTAATTTTGAAAAATTGCATTTTCAAATGAATAAGGGGAGCTTTACTTACTTTTAAAATTTTCATCTCTTATTCAAATTTTTAAACTTGAAGGGGGAGAAATCCCAAACAATTTTTCAAGTTGGTTTTATTATATCAAAAATGGGGAGATTGTAGAACTAGTGTTTTGATATAATAATTGAAAAATATTTTGAACTAATTTGAAAAGAATTTAAAATTTTTTTAAGTCCAAACAACTTGAAAATAAGTTTGAGGTATTTAAAAACGTTTTTGACAAAGTTTGGAATGTTTTAAAGTACTCAAAACTGACTTTTCAGCTCTACCGTACCGATATGATATACCCTGTATCGATACCTTTTACTCCAGTTTTGATTATGCCAAAACTCGTACCGATACAAGTTTGCCCGTATCAATACGGATAGGGGGTCATACCGATACGTCTTTAAAGCGTACCGATCCCTGGTTTAACAACCCCCAACGGCTATTTCCCAATGGACTTTTAAATTGCAGAGCATACCGATACGCTCCCTAGCGTATCGATACGCTTAGGTTGGCAAGAGCCCAACGACTAGTTCTGAAGAAGGGCGTACCGATACGAGTCCCCGTGTACTGATATGATAGGCACCAAAACTGAAATAAATGTGAGAAATAAAGTCTCCAACGGCTCCAATTCAACCCTAACAGCTAGTAACGGCTACAAACTCAATTAAGAGTATAAAATGGACCTCCAAGCATCAAGAGAAGACTAATGCTTCAATTGTCAAACATCATATGATCAAAAATATGTCTTAGTGCCCAATTGTCAATTTCTTGTATAGACAAACACTAGTGAGCCAAAATTATCATATTTGCTCAAATGTTCTAGGTTTTGGGTGAGTGCTTAGATTTGCAAATACATACCTATTAGAGGAATTTCTTGTTTGCTTTGAATTTCTCTTTTAAAGAGTGTTTACTCAAGCTTTGGGTAGAAAGCTTTGAGGGTTGTAAAGGTTGCCTCCTTAGCCTAGAAAAGGGGACGGAATTCATAGTGAATTTGTTTGAAATCCTTGGTAGGAAGCTAAGGTAGTGGATGTAGGCTTTGGTTAGAAAGCCGAACCACTTTAAATCATTGTACAAAACTTCTATCTTTTTTCTTCCACCACCATCACCCAATATTCCATTTCTCCACCACTTGGCGAGCAATTCGGTTGAAGGAAATTGAGCACCATAAAACCCAACAATTGGTATTAGAGCGAGGCTCAATCGAAGATGATTAACATCCTATTGAGGTGATCTGGGTAGCTCGATACAACATATCAACCAACCGATCAAATGGCGTAATTCATCGACAAGCCACCATTCTTGACGGAACACACTATACGCATTGTAAGACAAGAATGATGTTTTTCATAAAGTCCAAGGACTACAAACTTTGGGACATAGTAGAAGACGGTCCGTTCGTGCCACAACGAAGGAAGGCGTATTGGAGCGCGGATGATCGCAAGAAGATGGAGCTCAATTGCAAAGCCTTGCATATCATCTTTTGTGCATTGAGCCCCAACATCTACGAGAATATGTCTTCTTGTGAAGATGCCAATGAGGTTTGGGACAAGCTTGAAGTCACATACGAAGGAACCAACGAAGTAAAGGAGACCAAGACCAGACTCCTTAACCACGAGTATGAAAACTTCAAGATGGATTCGGAAGAGAACATTGAGAAGATGTTCGATAGGTTCTCCACCATCACCAATGGACTCAAAGGCTATGGAGAAGCCATCCCAGAAGAAAAGATTGTCTGAAAGCTTATCTACTCCCTTCCTGAGTCATGAGACTCGAAAAGGACCGCCATCATCGAAGCTAAGAATTTGAAGACTTTGAAACTTGATGAACTCATAGGGTCACTTCTCACTCACCAAATAATGAAGAAAAATAAAGAAGAGGAGAAGAAGAAGGAAGATATTAGAGCTATGGGGGAGAAGAAGCTCAAAGGGCTTGGCATCAATACAAATGTCATTGCTCTCAAATCCTCCACATGCCATCATGTAGATTCAAGTGAGGAGGAAAGCGAAGATGAAGAGATGGCCTATCTCTTTAACAAATTTACACGATTCATGAAGAGCGAAATGGAAAAATATAAGCATGAATCGATGAAGAAGATGAAGAAATCTCACAAGTCCAACAAGAAGGGATCATCTTCAAAGCAAGCATATGTGGCCACATGGAGTGATGAAGACTCCACTGATTATGAGGTAGCCCACCTATGCTTGATGGCCCTCAACGAGGGAGAGGTAACTTCAAAGTCATCCATTTCAAATTCCTATATTTTTGATGAGTTACAAGAAGCCTATGATGAGTTGATTTTCGAATTCAAGGCTTTATTTTCAAAAAACAAAAAAGTTGATTTCAAAGTTGAAAAATGAAAATGAATTGCTTTTAAAAACCAATTTTGAGTTTGAAGCAAAATTGAAAGATTTTGAGCAACAAGTTTCTAGTTTACAAAACTTACTTCAAACAATGGAAAAAGATCATAAAAAAAAAGTTGATGATCTTAAGAGTTGATCCTGGAGCAACTATCGTTTTGAATTATAATATTAAAGTTTGGTTGGTTGTTGTCAGATTTTGGGTTTGTTGGCTACAATTAGGAATTAAGGTCATAGAGTTATTTTGGTTGTATGGTAATAGGGATTACTTGTCACGCTTTGATTTGAGATTGGTGTGGTTTAGGGGTGAGCTTTGTGTAGAATGTTTTGTTTCTATGATCACCTCAATGTGAGGTCGTTCTTTTATTATTAATAAAATGATATTATTTTCGTAAAACAATGAATTGCAGAATTACCGCTGCATGTACTTAATCACATAATTTTTCATTTTTGGTCCTTTAAAAAGATGAAAACATAGAAAACATGGAACTTTTATGCATATACTTTGGCTTATATAGAAGAAAATAATTTTACTTATTTCATTAAAAAATAAAACATTGTAATATATATTCAAAATTCTGTCAAATACTATTTTGTTACATCAATAAATTTGCAACGTGTGCTTGTTTTACTTAAAAACAGATTTCAAAAAATGTTTTTATGAAAATTTACAAAACAGTGTAAAATAAATTACACAACATCGTCTAAATACCGAAAAATAATTTCTGTAATTAATTTTTTAAAAATTGTAGTTCATTTTACGAAAACAGTTTTTAATGAAACAAACGGACCCTTAAGTTGCAATATGCAAGTCTCGTTCTTAAACAAAAAAGGCTCAATGTGTTTTAAGTCTATAAGGGCTCAACACGAAGCCCAAGGCTTTTAGGTATAGCGGCACAAGTCACAGCATTGGAGTTCAAGCAAAACTCACATTTCTATCGTTTAATATATTGGGATATGTTCTTCCTTGGCTATGCTAAATTTATTGGGATATGTTCTTATATATCGGCTTGTCGCAAGCTTGGTCTCATGGTTGCCGTAAGGTTATTTTGGAGATGGATTGTAAGGAGGCTTTTTCAATACTTCAAAGGAATGCGCTGACGTCAAGTTTCATTGGGTTGTTACCTTTCATCCGTGAACTATTGTAGCGAGATTGGGAGGTTATTTTTCAGCATGTGCACAGAGAGGCGAACAAGGTTGCGGATTAGTTGGCCAAATTGGCTCCTGCAAATTCCTTAGTCTGTCGTTGCTTTGATACTCCACCGGATGTGGTGTCGGGGCTGTTATTTGCGGATCAGTTCCAGTTAGTTTAGTTTGGTAGTCTTTCTCTCGTGTTATTAAAATATATATATATATATATATATATTTCTAAATTTTAGGTGGGATTGTATGATAATTCTTACTCATTTTTTTTGAAAACATATATGTATACCATACAAACTATATTGCTTGAACCTTGATCATTCAAAAAGAATAACATTTTTTTTTACCATTGGGATAAGTCAATGAGTACTTTTATCATTTAATATTTGTTATGTACTTTGTACAACAATTTTCCAGCATTATATGGACACTAACAATCTCTCAATTTTAACCAAAACGGAATACTTTTAGGGGAACACAGGAATAATGGCATGAATGGCTTTAAACCATAGCAAATCTTTAAATTAAAAGTAATAGAGTATGTTTTCGTTCTATAAAAGTTAATTTTTAGTTTTCCTTTAATGTTCAAAAATATTTAAAATAACTCTAGTGACATGATATACATTTACAATCTTTAATTTGATATATGGCATCCCATTAATTAAATTATAGCTTTTTAACAAATAAGTAATTATTTTTGTTATTACAATAAAAATAATTGTCACGTGATGAAGATTTTGGTTTTTAGGAAAATAATGCACTGAAAATAAAATATTAAGGATATTAAGTATGTTAGAGTTTATTTAGCAAAGTAGACGTTTGCCAGTGAAAGGGAAACTCGTCTTTTGTTCATGATGAGTTCTCTATATTTATTATTATTTTAATAGGTAAAAAAATTCGTCGTATGTTTTTAATGAGTTCACTCAAAATTCATCAGAAACACACGACACGTTCTCCATCATCTGTAAAATAAAATACCTTATATTACTAAATATTTTTTAACATGTCATATATTCCTAATATTATATTTTTATAACATTATTTCTCTAAATAACCGAACATCTCGTGGTGCCATACGATAATATTACGTGGTCTCATATGGAAAATAAAAGAATAATTGTTTTAATTTCAAAATTAAAAAGATTTGGCATATGGCGCCGCACAATAATATTGCACGACGTTATTGCACATGTTAGTATAAAGATAATTATAATGTAGTATTTATTTATATATATTTTTAATTATTTGATAATTTATACACACTTTGCAAATATAATAATTAAACTCAGATCTCTTAAAATAAACATCATCCGTTTTTCTATTTTGATCACTTGTTAACATATAGATTATTATTACATAAAAAAGTTAAATTTAACATGTAAAATTATGGTGTCACATTTTAATTTTTCGTTAAAATAAAGTAACAATTCTCTATTTTGATACATCACATCGTTATGTAATATCAGACATTAAAGTTGCAACTGAAAAGACATCTTGTTTAACTATATTTGAATACGTAGAATGTAACCGTAGATATGAAATTGACATTTTTCTATTAAATAAAGATATAATTATATTCTCAAAAAAATGTTAGGATTCGTAATGTATTTATACAAAATAAGATAATATAAGCAGGTGCGGAGCCAGAATTAAATATTGGGAGGGGTCGAAATATTAAATTTAAAAAATATAATGACTTTTTAGTTATTTAAACTCAAAATTCAAAAGAAAATGTTTAATTTGTCAATTTGAACTTAAAGGATTGGGGCGACTATTAGAGTAGCACCATGAGCAACTGTTCAAGACCCTAACCAGCCTAAGGCCCCTAAAAAATAATTATTTTTTATCAAATGAACAAATTAATTTAACATAATTTAATTATATTTTTATTGTTTTCCAACCTAACAATAAAAAAATAAATGATGCAATATTCTTCAATTTTTTGTATTTATTGTCTGAAATCAAACTTCATATCATACACACAATTCAATTTTTTAAAACTTTCTTAACAAAACAATAAGAATAATGTATTTGACAAAGTATAATCATGTTTCTTTGGTTTATCAATGGAATATTAAATAAATTGTTCAAAGTAATGAGATATGTCGCTCTATTGGGATCTATTTTTAGTTTTCACTGGGGTTTCGAAAATGTCTGAGACGATTTTGATAAAGACTTAAATTGTTGTTAGACTAAGAAATTTGAAAATATTAACACGTCCTTCTTTGGTTCAGCCCTACTTGATTAAATATTTAATAAATTATTGTATTTTTAATTTAAATACTTATTTTTGTTGGGGACAAAATACTATAAAAATTTTGACAGGGCTTTGGGCCCAAACATGGCCCCGCCACTAAACATAAGTATCCTTGGTTACTCGACCAATTAGAGGATATTGTCACGTCCCAATTTTTTCGACCCGATCAAGCTACGCATCAAGGGGCAAAGGGGTCTGATTCCACCAAACACCTCCCCAAAACCGAAGCACCAGACCACACCAAGGCACTAGGCTCGCCAATGGGACGGAGCAACACATCGAGGGAACGAGTGTGTGCTCACCAAGGGACGACATCCGAGGGGCGTAGCACGGGGAAGACCGAGAGGGCCACACCTCGTGCGTACATCCCACCACACCGACGAGAAGCATCCGCAACCCATGGGGCTGGGTGTGCGGACTACAGGGCCTAAGAGCCCGCACCAAGGGTGCACACCAAGGGGCCTAGGGGCAGGCACCGAGGGTGCACACCAGGGGCCTACGGGCCGGCACCACAGGTGCACACCAAGGGGCCTACGGGCCAGCACCACGGGTGCACACCGAGGGGCCTACGGGCCAGCACCACGGGTGCACACCGAGGGGCCTAAGGGCCGGCACCACGGGTGCACACCGTGGGGGCCTAGGGCCGCACCATCAGGGCCGATGCACACGCACACAAGGGTGCCGACAGCCGCCCGCGCCGAGGAGCCTAGAGGACCGAGTCTGACGCACCCTAGGGTCCCGATCACACCGCACCCTAGGGCCGATCACGCCGCACCCTAGGGCCGATCACGCCGCACCCTAGGGTCCCGACGACAGTGCACCCGGAGGGGCTGGAGAGGGCCGGCCAGACGCACCCTAGGGTCCGTACACGGGGCCTTGTTTCCACACAAGCAAGATCTTCCTAGAGGTTAGGGACTACGAATCCTTTTGGGACAAGGATTCCATCTCCTTGAGGGAGTAGTACATTAGGTTATCCTAGTTAGAATAGAATTAGGACTAGAGGGGCTATTTAAGGAGGCTTACCCCCACCTCATTATTCATCTTTTTTTTTTCTTTCAGTTGTTCTCTGGCCTTGAGCCATATTTTCTTTAAGTTCAATAAAAGGTGCCGGGCATTCGCCCGGCTTATTCCCACATCACTTTTCTTTGGCCGTCACACATTGTGCTAAAACGTCTTCCGCACGGATCCAGGCTCTCTTGCCTAGATCATCAGGCTTAACTTAGGCTCCACGCACGCACCAAGGTGCCTAAGGCCGAACGTCCGACGGGTCAGAATTCTAGGGACGTGACAAGTGGTATCAGAGCAAAGGAGTTTGCTCGGGATGGCCAAGAAAGACGAAGCCGGGACAACATCACAGGGCACGGAGGCCCAAGTAACCGACAAGAAAAGGGCCGCTTCGAAAGATCGGTTAACAACACTTGAGGACAAGACAGAACGAATCGAGACCAGGGCAAAGGAGTCGGTTGAGTCCATCGACGCTGTCAACGATCGCTTGAAAAAGTTAGAAACCGAAGTCGGTCCCCTCAGAGATAAGGTCGCAGAAGAGGTGGGAAAACTTCTCGATTAAGCATACGAGAGATTAAACCGACAAGACATCTCCCTTCAAATTGTAATGGAGGCAACGAGGGGAGAGTTGTTAGGAGAAATCAAGAAACTCAATGCCGAATTATCCCTCTATAAGAATGACGTGCTAACCGGCATGGTGGGACAAGGATTCCATCTCCTTGAGGGAGTAGTACATTAGGTTATCCTAGTTAGAATAGAATTAGGACTAGAGGGGCTATTTAAGGAGGCTTACCCCCACCTCATTATTCATCTCTTTTTTTTCTTTCAGTTATTCTCTGGCCTTGAGCCATATTTTCGTTAAGTTCAATAAAAGGTGTCGGGCATTCGCCCGGCTTATTCCCACATCACTTTTCTTTGGCCGTCACACATTGTGCTAAAACATCTTCCGCGCGGATCCAGGCTCTCTTGCCTAGATCGTCAGGCTTAACTTAGGCTCCACGCACGCACCAAGGTGCCTAAGGCCGCACGTCCGACGGGTCAGAATTCTAGGACGTGACAATATCATGAAATCAGGGGCAGATGCATCCCTATTTTTTTGTTGAGAAAATTAAAAAAAGAGAGTTTAGTTTGTAAAAAAATATTTTGCATACTCATTTTTGAGATTTTGGATTCGTCATTGCATGAAATTGACATTTTTTAAATGTAACTATCACATTAGAAGATTTATTGTAGTTTAAGAACCATTGGTACCGAAATTTACTGCAGCAGGAGAGGAAGACCCCAGCCAGCTCAATGCACAGTTGAGGACCTTGATGCGAACAGGTCGGCAGGGGTGAATGCTAGTATAGTTGTATGCTACTGTGCTAAAAGGCTAAGCCGAACCTAAGGAATGCGAAATGGCCACGTCTTGGATTGAAAAGGGCGAATCTCTAGGGTGTTTTAGACAAAAAGGGAAAATTATAAGGTCGGAAAAGGGAAGGAAGCGACGGGGGCTCCCAACAAATTAACGACATGACCTGCTGAGCCCGCCCCACCATCGACCGACACTCCCACCAGCATCACAGTCTCGAGAGATACTGATCCATTCCTTTTTTTTTAACCAAAATGACAACAATCTAAAATCTCCCCTTTTTCATTCCGACACTAGTCGTTCATCTGGATTGCTCCACAATAATTGAACCAAAATCTGTTCACCTCCTTTATTTTCTATCACTTTTATTTAGAGAAAGAAAGGCTGTATGAATCCACACAAGAAAAATTAGTGAGTAGCAATGCATTTGCAGGTAGCAGATGGTCACTCATAGTCATGGCCATTGTTTAATATTCTCCGAGCACATGAGCACCACAAAATAAATGCACTGTGATGAATATGCCAGAACAATCCTTGCTTAATATTCTACTTTACTTGTTAGCTTAAAACCTTCCTGCAAACCACCATTGTTTCTTTGGTTACGATTTACGATAACTAGCTATTCTTTTCACGACGCACAGACAGACGGTAATAGGTCTGAGGGGATTTCAATATTTTGAAAAATTAGCATTCAATTCCTCAATTTTTCTTTTAAAAAAAGAGTTTGACTACTTTAAAATTTATAAAATTATTATTAAGATTTATTTTTTTAAAAATCTTTTATATTGATTCTCCTTTTTATTTTTTAAAATTTGTTAGTCAGACCTCTAAACTAAAAAAACATTTTGAAACTTTTAGTTTAAGCTTTTTTATTTTTTAAAAAATAAATATTGTTATAATTGGTTTGTCAAAATCAGTCGCTGGCTGATTTCTAACTTAAAGGTTAGTTTTGTGCTTGGTAGGAAAGAAAAGAGAGCGTAAAGAAAATGAAAGAATGGTCTTTTTCCAACATGTGTAGAAACGGAATAATTCAATCCAATTTAAAATACAATTGATGGAAAGAAAATACAATTTTTTCCCTACCAAGCACACCCGATGAAAGAATATAATTTCCATCTTTTCACTTTCTTACTTTTTTTTAATTTTCACTATTTTAAATTTACTTATTCTACTCTACCATTAAAAATGTGTTGAGATATTGATTTTAATATAACAAAGTGAAAAATGTTTTTGGACTAAATTCAAATATTATAAAAATAATTTAAAGTCCACAAAACTTGAAAATTTTGTTTAAAATATTTTCACTTTGTTCCTATATCGAATATATCTTTTAAAGTCAAGTTTTAATCGATTTTACAAGTTTTTAATGCAGGTTTCGAAACTTCTTATAAGTGGTTTCGAAACCAGTGAGGCAGTAAGACCCGTAAACCAAACCTGAGAACATGTTTCGAAACCAGCTAGGTGGTTTTAAAACCCCCTGCTTGGATTCTATACCAGACACATGTAACATCTACTTTTTTTTTTGAAAACCTCTAATGGTTTCGAAACTTCTTCAATGATTTCGAAACACTGTGTAGGTGAACATTTAATGCTCGATTTTAATGACTCTCAACGGCTCTAAATCATCCTTAACGGCCATAAACGGCTAGTAACTCATTCCAAACATAAAAGCAAGACTTGGGACACTTGAAGATGGTTAGAGACAATATCCAAGCTTCATGATCAAGGGAAATAACATTTAAGTCTTTATTCTTCATTTCTAATGTATATATTGTATAAAGAGTGTTTTTCATTGTTTTATTCTTTACACTCTTGTAAGCTTACTTCTTGTAAACACCCACCTTGTGGGGTTTTCATTGTTTACAGAAATTACCTTGTAAAAAGGAGAGTTTCTAGTTTAGCCTAAGGAAAAACTAGAGTGGTTCTATCTTAGCCATTGAAAAGATATGGTTGTAAGGTTACCTATTTGGCCTCAAAAGGAAGAATTCATAGTAGTGAATTGAGAAATTCTTAGTGGTGTGCTAAGGTAGTGGATGTAGACTCGATTGAGTAGTCGAACCACTCTAAAATCATCGGATAAATATTGTCTACAATTTTTCAATTTTAACCAATTCATTCGATAAGTAATTTTAACCCTTTTGAAGATTTCGGAAGATCAATTAAAAGCTTAACAAAATGAAAGTATGAAAGGAGGGAGTAAAAAAGTGACGTGTTTGGTAAGAAAGAAAAGTAAAGATAAAATAAATGAAGGGTGATTATTTTTCATAAATATATGTAAAAACAAATTAATCACTCTAATTTGGAAGAAAAAGATAAAGATAAAATGTAGGGCAGTTCAAGTTTAATTTTTTATTATTTAAGTAATTATATTTTTAATTTTATTAGTTATTTAAATTTAAGTTATTTAGAGAATTTTTGTTATTGTCAAAGCCAAAAGAATATTTACAACTTTTATATCCAATTCTCTAACCCAAAAACTTTTTTTAAGAGCTTATTTAATTTGTGAAGTTTCACTTTAATCCGCTGTTGCAAACTTGCAATTTTTAATTTACCAAACACATCAATAAAAAAAATAATTTCAGAGGTTTCACTTCAAAGTTTAATTTTTCAATTTGGAAGGACAATCTTTATTATTGTACCAAGTACATCAATGGAAAAAATAATTTTTCATTAAACTGCCATCCTTATTAATTTTCTTTTTATCTACCATGCAATGTCTTATTATTTCGAAAAAACATCTCACTGAACTTTCAAACGCATCATAAAATAAGAATGTGATGGCAGATGTTAGGAATTGTTCACAAATTATTAAATGATTAGAGAAATCAGCTGCATTTACTCCGGAATTAAGTTTAAGGGATATTCTGCATGAGGATCTACTCTATATACTTATGTATCGACAGTAACTAGGTAAGAGATTACACTTCTTTTATGATTGGACTCATTGGAGTTTGTATTGAACCGTGAAACAATCATGCGCCTTGCTTCTCAGATCATTTTACTCTCATCAGACCAAAAATTAACAGCGGTAGAAGTGTCAGAACCCGAGGTCAAAACCTTTTGGTTGGTCCAAATTCAGCCAAGTATATATATTATCGACATGGCTATACCGATTTCGAAGCAAGATGAAGAAGCTAACCAACTTGCTCTATACTTGCATTTGAAAGAAAAGAAAAGAAAGGCATGCAGTTGCAGTAGCGGCCAGATGTATTTCTCTGGTATTCAGAAATGCCACGCATTCCTTCTATAAAGCATAGGCTCCAAGTAACCCCGTACCGTTTTTGTTGTCATAAATAATTAACACCAATAATGAAGATGATTGACGGGGGGTCTTTTCTTTTCCCATAAAATATCTGTCCTTCAATCTTTCTTCGACTACACAAATAAAGTAATCGAATTTCCCGTTCAACACCTTGCTCACTATAAATAGATATAGCATCTCCGTTTAAGGAGTACAACTTTCTCGTGTTAAACTGAATATTAAATTTTTTTCCTTTTTCCCTCCCAGCATTTTTTGCCTTTCCTTTACCTTCGCCTTTTATTCTCGGATAAGGGTGGGATTATAGTTATACGGTACGATATTAGATAATAAGAAACTGAAAACAACGGGACATATCTTCACCCCCCACCCCCTTTTAATGCAGATGAAATAGTGCCACGTTGCATACTGAAGGAAGAGTGAAATTCCGGACGGTCATAATCTGATGGCAAATGTTAATCAGGTAGAAAATGTGTTCAAAATATCCTCAGTGTTTCCCATTACTTTTATGCAGTTAATTACCATGCAGCTGTGGGATTTTGCAAATTTATTTTTAGTTAAAATCCCATATATACGTACATATATTCAAACACACACGAATGCATGGAGTCGTCAGTCGAGTTCAGAATCTAAAACATTAGATACACATAAAAAGCATGACGGATTCATAAATTCAAAAATTAGTCTAAAATATTTTTTTCCTAATTAAATATGTAAATTTTCAAAAAAATTTCAATAAACACACTCAATTAAGTTTTTTCCTCTAAAATGAGATGCAAATATTTTTCTAAGTGGTTAAGTGAATCCGCCACTGTCTATAGACCATTTAATCTAATATTTTTGTGGAAACAATCAAATTTAATGTAAAATATACACGTTTTTGAGCGTGTATTTTGAGATGCTGCATCTCCCGTTTCGCTAATGAATACTTGATTAGTGTTTAATTTCATAAAAAAAACTGATGACACGACAAAACTCTTGTTTTCCCCACCAAACTCAAGAATGAAAACCCACAATTAAAGAACAATATTTGTGCCCTTTGTTTCATTGCAACTGCCAACTCCATGTGAGACAGACACAAAAATCATTACACAAGTACAAAGTGGCCACTGGCCACATCTTTGCTGTAATTTTCTTTACAAAAATTAATAAAAATGCTTCTAAAAAGAAATGCAACCAAATGCCAAATACACCCTGATAAAAGTTAACCAGAATGATAGAAAGAGAGACCTGAACGATTTGATTGATTTACGTCAGCGATGGGAATATGGGGTACGAAATAACCATAACGGATGCATTGGATTGACATCAAGTGGTTGATATTATTCCCCCAGGACCAGAACTTCTTGTTTCAGAGGGTGAATCTATCAAACTCGATCAACCATTAACAATTAATCCTAATGTGGGTGGATTTGGTCAGGGGATGCAGAAATAGTACTTCAAGATCCACTACGCGTCCAAGGCCTTTTGTTCTTCTTGGCATCTATTGTTTTTGCACAAATCTTTTTGGTTCTTAAAAAGAAACAGTTTGAGAAGGTTCAAGTGTCCGAAATGAATTTCTAGATCCGTGGATTTATCAACATCAAATTAAATAATAATTTTGGCATAAATGAAAAACAGTCCTAAACAATATTGTTTTTAATTTTTAGTCCCTAAATTATTATTTCTGACCACTTTTATAAGTACCTAAAACATCTTTTGGTGAAGAAAAATACCTAAACTATTTTTATTTTGCTTTTAATCTTTAAACTAGTATTTTTTTCTTATCAAAATAAGTATCTAAATCTTTGTGACATGTTAATCTCGCATTGGCTAAAATAATTCTTTTTAACTTAGATAACGGTCAGACTTAAAGTGGACAGAAATAATAGTTTAAGTACTTATTTTAATCAAAAATATTTTTAGGACTAAAAACATAAAATGACATAATTTAAGGGCTAGTTTTCTTTTTTTTTTTATTTAAGAATTTTTTTGAATAGTTTAAAGGTGATTGTAAGATAGTATATGTTCATAGATAACATTGCACGGGTCACTTGTAGGGACAAAAATCATCTATCTTTTTTCGGTACCCTTTCCTATGCTATAACACTAAAAATATTAAATTCTTAGCACTGGCCCTAAAATTTAAACCACAAACCTTAAAAAAATACACTCTAACTATAATTCCTTAAGCACTAACCATAAACTTAATTTTGTAGTGTGAAACATAAAAAAAACACAGAAAAAGAACAAAAAAAAATTTATTCAGCTTGTAGCCGCGCATTAATTCCGATGTGCATCTGTTTATTTCATCGGCATTTATTATTACTTTACTTTCCATTCTCAGATATTGGAATATGCTTAAAACCTATTATGTCTTCGAGTGCAGTTCAAAAATTAAAAGAATTACCAAGTTACATTTTTAATTAATTATATATAATGCGGTGATTTTATTATTTATTTTGAACTTTATTTTGTGCATTTAAGATATCTGTTACTAATTATGTCCCATTAAGGTGGTCTTTCTTGTGCTTTAAAATTGTCTAGCTTATATTGTTATTTTGTAAAACTAATAATTTTTACTATGCACATTTCTCTTATTACCATATTTTTAATTTTTCAACAAAACAAATGTTAGCTTTTTTATAAAAAAATAAAACTATTATGCTTATTTAAATTTACGGTTGAGTTTGTGAACTCAATTGATTTTTTAAAAAGCAGTTTTTAAATAATAATAAATATTATTATATTCGTGTTTTTATCTTTTTTATAATTTTTAAATAAACGACTAAAAATTATTATTTAATGATAAAATATATATAAATTTAGTATCACATATTAAATGTCATTTTATAATAACAACTTTTTTTTTTCTTTTGAAAAAAACTACCATGAAAAGTAAGTTTTCACTTTTTAATTTGAATCTATAGACCTTTTCAATATATCGTTTGTAAAAAATGTCAAAATTTAGTTTTATTAATTTTATTAATATTTTCATCATATTCTCTAAGAATACGTGTCAATGGCTGATAATTAAGTAATTTTTAAAGTATCAATGGCTAATTTATTAAAGGGTTTACAAAATCAGTTGTTGATATTAAACTCTTTTAAGAATTATAGAATATCAACCCAACAAGTGTCCCAATAAAAAAAACGGATGATGTTAATTTTAGGAGACAGAAGTTCAATTTGCTTTTGTGTACAAGATGTATGCTCATTGTCAAAGGCTTAAGAATATGTATGAACAGATATTACATTGTAATCATCTTTAGACTATTAAAAACAATTACTAGAATGTCCTATAATTAATGCATGTTTCCTTCTTTTCAATAGAATATATACTAGCATGTAATTAATTACATTCCTAAAAATTATACATCATTAATTTAGGGGTTTAATGTAATTAAAATTTAAACCCTAAAATTATAAATCCTAAACCTTTAAATCTAAAACCATAAACCATAAACATTTTTACGTGATTATTACTTACATTAAATACTTTAAATTATTTTATTAATTACATCTACAATTAATTATATATTATTCTTAGTAAATTCTATTAAACATAACTCTTATGGTTGCGTACAGCAAATTTTTTCATTAAATGCTTTTTTTATTATTTTGATAGAAGGTTTCACATAAACGTTTGTTCCAATGTTTATAATTTCAAGAGAATATATGATTGGGATAAACAAACAGAAGGGTTAAAGAGAGAAAAATAAAAAATAAAAAGTGTAAGAAGAAAATTGTAACGAAATTAGAAAAGTTAGAATAATAAATATAGATAAATGAGCTCAAATGTTAGATTGTATAAAAAAGACATACAATCGAACTTTGTCACCAAAGTCCAAGATGAGAGAAAAAGGAAAGGAAACCCCATATGGCCATATTAACGTTTTCATCCAATTCCAACCTAAACAACGAGAATTTTCTTTGTCTCAATCCCTCCTCTGTCTCCATTCTCCTTCACTACCCTACAAACTGCTTTAACCTTCTTCTCTCTTCGATCAGCCTCTACACATGGATCCAGACCCCCCACTACACGAGACCTACAAGCCCCTCTTCGCCAATACCAAAATCTCTTCAAAAGACGACGACGACGACCGCCGCCTTGTCACGGTGGAGGAACGGCAGCTCCCCTTGATTGATCTCGGCCGCTTAAGCCTGAACGAGGTGGAGAAGGAAAAGTGCAGAGAAGAGATAGTTAGGGCAGCACATGAATGGGGATTTTTTCAAGTCATAAACCATGGGATCTCTACGGAGTTATTGGAGAAGTTGAGAGAGGAGCAAGTGAGAGTGTTCAAGCAGCCTTTCCAGAACAAGTTCCTGAGTTTCTCCGCTGGTAGTTACCGTTGGGGCACTCCCGCTGCTACTTCGCTAAGGCAGTTATCATGGTCTGAAGCTTTCCACATCCCCATGACCGATATCTCAAGGTACCTTCTCTATTTATTTTACTAAAATCCTTTATGTATATATATATAGGGCGGTTCAAAGATTTAGGGGGCTTGTACAATTTATTAAAGTAAGGTCTTTAGTTTATAGTCTGTAAGAAATATTTATGACCGATATCTCAAGGTACCTTCTCTATTTATTTTACTAAAATCCTTTATGTATATATATAGGGCGGTTCAAAGATTTAGGGGGCTTGTACAATTTATTAAAGTAAGGTCTTTAGTTTATAGTCTGTAAGAAATATTTTTTTTTTCTCAAAAAAAGTAACCATAATACAAAAAATTGTTTAATTACACTCTTGAACAACAAAAGTTCATTTATAAACATCTAAAAATCTAACATTTTCACTTAAAAGTGCCACTCTTTTTGCATGTTTTAAAGCAAAATCATTTACAACATTTTCAATATCAACTTCTTCCAAAAGATTACTCTCGATTGTCATCAAAGTAAGTCAATTTAACCTTTCTTGCGACATAGTTGTCTGTAAGTATAACTTCAATAACTTTAATTTCGAAAAACTTTGTTCTAGAGAAGCAACAATAATAGAAATAGTCAATAAAATTCTATAAGCAATTGTCACATTTGGAAAGCAATTAAAACGTTTTAAAATTTTTAATAAATCACCTTTCTTAAGAGTATTTTCAAAATTATTATAATGAATTTTGAGATTAATGTCGTCCAATGAATGCGATTTATCAGAATGAAACAAAAAGCCAAAAACATTGTCATATAATTGATATTGTTCAAATCTTGTATCCAAAGAAATAATGGCTTGATTGAAAATATACAATTAGTATTCGATTCTAAATGACTCATTAGGAGATATTAATGTTCGTATTATGCAATTAATTTGAAGGATGTTGTAAGTTGATCACAAGTTATTAATTATTAAATATAAAAATTTATAAATATTTAATTTATGTTTAGCCCTTAATTTTGGGACCTCTTTATTCGAGGGCCTTGTGCAGTCGCTCCACTTACACATGTCCAAAACACCTACTATATATATCCCCATCTCATTACCTTGTTTCGGCAAATTCGGTATAACGAATAACAACCAAGAATTAAAAGAGCTTACAAAATCAGTTGTTGGTATTATGTCATTTTTTAAGTTAAGACGGTTAAGCCTTGTATATATCTGCTGATATTTCATGTCGGAGCGTAATTTAAGCTTAGCTATAGATATAGAAATATTATAGTTGGAAAAATCACCAACTATTATAACAACGAGACAGACAGCAAGGCTCAAATCTATACTCTTTTTCTGTTTATTTTTTGTTCATGAAATCCATATTCTTTTTCTGGTTTCCTATTCATGCAATGTTACTGAACTCTTTTTAAACTTATTTGTACTTATGCTTAACTGTAGAAATCGTATGTCTTTTTCGCTGTCTCTATTTATGCTTCATTATATAAAAAATTAAGTTTAGAGTTTAAGATTAAAGTTCAAGGTTAGTGCTTAGAATTAGAGTTTAGAGTATTGAGTTTAAGGCGTATTATTTAGAATGTAAACTATCAAATTAGAAAACATGTTTATTTTTTAAAAATATTAATAAATAGATGTTTTGTGTATGCATATTACGAATTATTTATTAGTTAGAGTTTATTTAAATTTGTAAACTATCAAAATTACGAATTATTTATTATATAAAGAATTTTCTATTTTTATTTTTTGTTTTCATTTTTAAAAAATAGTTTTTATTTTTAGTTTTCTAAAAAATAGAAAACATGTTTGGTTAATAAAGATGGAAAATTATTTTCAAAAATAAAAATAGTGAGAATGTGTTTGGTATATAGTTTTTCAAAATAGAAATGAAAAAAACAATTATTAAATAATTGAAATAAAATATAGTCATAAAATATAATAATAATAGATAAATAAAATATAAAAATAAACCACAGTTTTAAAAATGGCATTAGAAGGATTCGAACCCGGGTTAAAATTTAAAAATTTTTGTTTTCAAATTTTTCATTTTTTTAAAATTTTCAATGAAAACAATGAAAACATCTCCTTTATGTTTTCAAATTTTCACTTAATTTTGTTTTCCTTTTCTAAAAATCATTTTCTATTTTCACAACCAAACACGTTTTCTTCAACTTTTTCTATTTTTTAAGAAAATGAAAATGAAAACGCACTCCATTCTCTAGAACCAAACACACCCTAAAAAAAATTTTTCTTTTCATTTCTTTCCTTAGAAACTTAATTAACCCTTAAAAACAACAAAAATCCATTATTGTGTTGTCTTCATAAGACAACACTTTAAACCAAAATCAATCTGTCCCATTTAATTTGAAGTTAACTTCTATAAATTGTATAGATTTTGCATATTAATTGAAATGATAAGGTTTGTTTCCATGTTTTCTTTTATTAAGCAGACATAATTACAATTTTAAGACAAATGTCAAAATTTAAACTCATGTAAAATAGAACAACATAAATATCTGTAACCAGTCGGCCAATTAATTAAACTCTTTCTCTCCATGTTCTAACAATCAAGAAACATGGGTTAATATTAAACATGTAGCACCAGATTTTGAAATTTGAATGTTTCATTTCTTTTATTAGTTAGAGTTTATTTAAATTTGTAAACTATCAAATTGTCTGGGTGGTGTAGTTGGTTATCACGCTAGTCTCACACACTAGAGGTCCCCGGTTCGAACCCGGGCTCAGACAATTCTTTTTTTTTTCTTTTTCCCTTGGCCATTGTGGACATGCACTCCTGCTTATCCCTGTCAACGTAACATTGGGTTCGTTGTCCCGTTTTCTTGATGAATATCTATATTTTATATCGCCTATACTCTCCTACTGTGTGATTGGACCTACCTCCTTATAGTTGGGAGATTCTTTTTTTCTATTTTCATTTCTTCAAACTATACAAATGTT
Organism: Hibiscus trionum; assembly: GCA_030270665.1. NCBI lineage: Eukaryota > Viridiplantae > Streptophyta > Magnoliopsida > Malvales > Malvaceae > Hibiscus > Hibiscus trionum. The sequence continues at coordinate 22,211,484 of BSYR01000024.1, forward strand.
AACCATCTCGTTATGTGTTAACCAGCTCATCAATGGAACCGTTTGCTACAAAGGTTGCCAGTCTTGCTCAGAAACTAGCTGAAATTTTGGCAGAGAAGTTAGGTCAGAATTCGAGTTTTTTCCAGCAAAGTTGTCTGCCAAGCTCTTGCTATCTCCGGCTGAACAGATACCCACCCTGCCCCATTCCTCTAGACATTTATGGTCTAATGCCGCACACCGACAGCGACTTCCTCACTATATTGAACCAAGATCAAGTCGGAGGTTTGCATTTAGTAAAAGATGGGAAATGGATTGCTGTTAAACCCAATCCCGAAGCTTTAATCATCAACATTGGAGACTTTTTTCAGGTGATCATTCTCAAAATTTAACCCTATACTATAATAATAGCAAGGGGTGATTTCTCATGTTGAATATATGTGCAGGCTTGGAGCAATGGTTTTTATACTAGTGTTGAACATCGTGTGGTGACGCATCCAACAAGAGAAAGATTTTCGGCTGCATATTTCCTTTGCCCAACGTACGAGACTGTGATAGAGAGTTGCAGCCAGCCCTCGGTTTACAGCAAGTTTAGCTTTGGGGAATATAGGCAGAAAGTCCAGGAGGATGTACAACGATATGGTTATAAAGTAGGGCTCCCCAGGTTTCTTGCATAAAATATTATCTCCATGTAAAAATGTCATTTGCCTCTTCTAGCTATGTATAGTTAGGTAAGTCTAGCGTAAGAAAAATATTTTATTTAGTTAATTTATGCAACCACCTTTGAAAAATGATATTCAATAAGAGTTTGAGTTTGATAAAAAAAATTATATTCTAAGACTAAATTATTTGATAGTAATAATATTTGCAAATGCATTGAAAATAATGATGAATACATAGTGCATTTATGCTATTGCTTTTTTAGGACTACTATTTTTTCCTCATGTTTTAGAACACGAATTGAAAATAAATTAACTAGTCACTCACGTAATTTAGATCAAACAACAAAACAATACATATTGTTTATGTTGAACGTGTATTATTTTTTACATAACTCATTTTTTAACTTAAAGTTTATATTTGTAATGATCTTTATATAGGTTTAACAATCTGTTTCAAGTCATAACCCTAAATTTTAAATTCTAAACCCTACAACTTATACCTTAAAAAATATACCCTACCCTAAATTCTCTAAACGCTAAACATAAATCCTAACTTAAAACCCTAAATCTAATTTTGAGCGAGAACATAAATAAAGACACCAAAAAATAGCAGATAATTTCTATCCATACATAGCGGCTCGTGTTATATAAAATCAGATAAGGCCTGAAAGTAAAATAAATATATAGGTGGAGAAAAGAACCAATCCTATCTACCTTCTAACATTTATCATCCTCCCGCGAAAAAATAAACCCTAAAACCGTAAGATACTTCATTTTAATTCTCTCTGTCATTTTTTAAAAGAAATACACTTTTTTTTTTCATTTAAGAATCAAGAATATCTGGAATACCAACACCAGCACTCCTGCAATTTACTACTGTTTGTTTTGCATGTTCCCACTATCATTCCCTAAGCCACTCACCTTGAAATTCCACCTCAGAAAGACCCCAACAAATATTATGACCATTTGTTTGAAAAAAAAGAAGTTTGAGCTGAAATGTTATTGTTTTTGTCTAAAATAAGATATTGTGTGACGAAGATAATCATTTAGGCTTTGTTTGGTATAAAAGATAAAAATATGGAAGAATAGTAAATTTGTTAATCAAATGATTAAGATTTAAAAATAAGGAAGTGGTTATGAATCTTCACCATTTGATTGATAATTTTTTCATCTTTTCTCCTTCTCATATTTCATACCAAGCAAAGCCTTAGCAATTACAGAAGAAGCTGAAGCGCAAGATCAATCTTTTTTCTTGAAAGTAATTTAACAACAACTTCGTATATGAAGAAATTAATTTTAAATATCGATTTTCTTGAAAGTAATTTAGGAACAAGAGAATTTTCAGTTTTATTTAATGTTTTGAACGTCATGAAATGACGGGGATGATCTTCAATGTTTATAACCATTCAAAGAAACATGCAGGGTGTGGTACCACTGATTCACTGAAGCCTTGTGGAATAGAATATTGGGCTAACCTTAACCTAATTAAAACTTAACCTTTTTTTCTTTATTTGTGAAGGGGGGTTAATAGGCTAATTTTCCCCTAATGGCTCCAATGGCTGGAGGGTTGGGTGGTCTTTTTAGAATTGGAGGGGGGTGCTTATAAGCCCACTTCTACTTCAAATAGGAGTAGCCCCTGAGGCAACTATATCAGCCACTTGTCCCTGTTTTAACCATTATGGAGTTCCTTAGTTTTATCTATAACAAAATCCAAAAACCAATGATTTTAACCATTTGCACTAGGTAGTAGGTAACGGCAGCTACTTGTTCTTTCATGGTTTTCTTCTCATCCACAATGTCTGCATTCCGATACTTATTATTGGGTATGGACCAAGACCACATTTGCACTGCCCTTATATTTTCGGCCATTTGTTTCGTCGATTGGTGGTGGTGCAGAAGGCCATAAAACGGTTCGGAAGGGCATCCCTAATCGTGTTCTCGGTTGATATAGTGATGGCCCTGAGACTGAGTGCCGTTTTGATGACTAACTTGGTTTTAAATTCAACCGTGTCTTGCCTTAGCTTTGTAATGAAGCAGGAGGAATTAAATACCTTATCTGCGTTTAAAAAACTCGGTTTTCCAAGTCTCTTTATTCCATTCCCCATTTAGAAGTAAACTTTTTCAAGGAATATCAGAAGGCAACTTCATCAAATGGCTGATGCTATCAATGATTGCAGCAGAGGAATCAAATAGGCAAAGAACTGATTTTACTTGATTTCAGGTAGAAATTACACAAACTGATAACTCCAATGTAACAACGCTTTCCAATTTTAGGATACCTAGCTCCAAAGATTTGGCAACAATAGTTGACTAAATCTTAGTTATACAAAATTTAGAAGTTATCCGAGCAAATCAATGTAGTTTCAAACATTGCTTCCAGTTCTTAACAATGGTTCTTTGTGCCGAGGAAGACAACCTCAAAATAGCAGGCTGGCAGCTTATGCAACAGGAGGGCGGAGAATATGATCCTGTGATGTATCAACAGCAGCAGGAGGCAAGAATTGCCACATGGAAACTCCGGGATAGCCAACAAAGGGCACCAGCTTCCCACCAACAACTTGGCTTGGGGTAGAAAAGGGAGTTGGAATCACAGGAGCTTGAGGTACAAATCCTTGCTGAGAACCTAATGTCTTTACCTGCCGCTCGAGATTATCTTTCTCGGTCTTTAGTCTCTGCTTCTCATCGCGAAGTTCATTCTTTTCGGCCTACAAAATAGAACTCAACTCAGCATATCCAAGAAACAATAAACATTCAAGCCACCTGAAATTTTTAAGCAATACTGATGCATTAAATAAATTTTTTAACATGCAACACTTGTCCCGGGCTCTCACCTTAAGCTCATTAATCTTCTCCTGCAGACTCTCATTTGATTCCCTCAGTTTCCGGGCTTCATCCCGTAACTGAGTAACCACCCGAACTGCATCAACCAATATTACAGCCTTGTCCATTTTGGAAGACCTTCCAGGATCTAGGATAGAACCCAATTCTAGGAACCTTGAGACAGTGAAATACAAACATCAGAGGAGGCAAAATGGGTTAAAGATAGAGAAATAAGGGTCAACAAAACACGCCTGTCATTTAGCTTATCCCTTCGCATCTTTTCTCTGCAAGCTTTGGACCCAGATGCACTGCATGATCCAGACCTCATCCTGGTATGAAACCAAGCACAAACAATTGCACTATTAAATGGTGCAGAAGCAGACCAGACACTGCATTATAGAAATAGAGTAGACGAATACAACAATAAAAAAGAAGTTATGGTTGAGTAGCTGTGTACCGTTTTCTGGAGCCTGTTTCATTAAGATTGTCTGAATTCCCAAACGAATCAGTAAATTCAACACTGCAGATGTATTAAGAAAGTTTAATGAACAATTAACATTGCCTAGCTTAAAGGAGCAGCTGGGGCCATAGTCGATTACTGCTTGCCACCACCCACTTAGCTTACTACCCAAATCCATTGCTAAACAAACAGACAACTTTGAAGTATAACTATAAAAGTTAAAAGCAATAGCTTTGAGTGTACCACGATGTTGAAAAAATCCCCACTTGGAACTTTTTCCGACTTGAAAGTTCCGCTAATCAAACATGTACAAGTACCAGTGAATTCTATGCCAACTTAAAATTCATAAGCAATGAAGAAAAGAGGAACCTGAGAGGAGTAGAGGACCAAATTGGGGCTGAAGGCTCAAGTGAGGGAAGATCACCACCAGGGACAGGAATGTCTTCTAATAAACCATAATCATCAAAAATCCACTCGTTCGTATTTTCAGGGGAGACCAGAACCTCCGCACCCGGTTGCCGCCGGGATATCATTTTCCCGGCAAGGATTCAGTTATGTTAAAAGAAGCGGAAGATGGGTTTTTTTTTGTTGTTGCAGAAGTAAAGAAAACAAAACAAAAGAGAACAGAGAGAGAAGGAGAGAGAGAGATTACACAGATATGGAACGAGTGAATTTGGTTGATTTGGGAAATTTCGGGTGGGAAGATTGTGATGGTGGGGAAAGAATATTTTCTTGGGATTTGGTTTTGAGAATCGAAAGGGATTAATCATTGGTGAGGGAAAGTCGACATTTTTTTTACCTTTTTCAAACCGATTCTTTTTAGTTCCACTTCCAGTCCTCCACTGTCACAAACAAAGCCACCACGCGCAAAAAAAGACTAGACCAGAGCCCCTTTCTTTCGGTTTCTGCTACACAAGAATGACACATAAGCAACTAAAATTGGGCTTTATATGTTTTTATTCTTCATGGATGTTGGGCTTCATTCACCAGAGAAAATGGGTTTTAATACTTATGCAAAGCCACCCAACAAGACCTGCCCGACCGTAGTACAACTGTTTCAATTTTTCACCCCTTCACTTTCTTCGGTTGATAAAAGTTTAAAAACCAACAAGAAACAGTCGATCTGTTTTTTTTATATCCAATGGCGGCGGAAAGTTTTCCACAAATGTTTTAGTTTTAGAGTGTAAGAACTCAATTTAAGGGGTAGGGTTTAGAATTTAAGGGTTAGGTTAGGATTTAAGGTTTAAAGGTTAAAGTTTAAATTTTAAGGTAATATGTTGAAGATTTATGTTTTAACCTATAAATCTTACATTCTAACACTAAATTCTATTCATAGTGACTAAATTCTAAACTGTCAAACATAAATTACAAAACTCTACGCTGAGCTCTTGAACCCTAAAACTAAGATTCTAGTGTATAAAATAATTTTTTTTACGATAAATTTCGTAACAGAACCAGGTTCTAGAGTTGTCAACTTCTCAGTTACATTTCAGACAATTGGAATCACACTTATGAGACAACACAGAATACAAACACCCCTACACGTTCAAGTGTGTACAAATATGACAAGCATCGATACTATGCAACATATGCAGGATTGGGTTGCATAAAACCATGAATCCGCTTCCTTATCTCTTATGGATTTGCACCAACCAGCTTGTCAACAACAGTTCTTTCCTTCATCAGTAAGAATGTTGGCATTGCCTTGATCTCCATCCTCGTTGCCACCTCCTGAATAATCCACTCACATCTTACATAATAAACACCAGGCAAATACAAGAAATTCATTCATTCATTCTGGACCCTCACTTTTTCAGAAGATTTACTAACAACCGACAAGAAATTAATTATTCAAATTATATTGTCTGGTTTTTGATAGCAACATAATTCAAACATGTGCAGAAATTTAAAATGGTTTTTAATCTCCCAATCTATTGGCTTCAGCACATGGTATGTTAAACTCTATGTGTTCTTAATCCAGGACCATAAATGAAGGGTGCACTTGCACTACTAAACAGCTTACCCAACCAGAAACCTAATTGGAATAAAAAAATAGAGTATAATGTGGACCAACATTCAAAAAGTTTACTAGTCATAAACTCATTATACCTAATAATACCAAAAGAAACCACCCTTATCACAAGGGATGGAACGAGGGAGAGCTGAGGGGTGGTCGGCTCGCCCCCTTAAAAATTTAAAATTCATATATGATTAAGAAGTTTTTTAGAAATTTTTTATGTATTTTCTATTAAAAATCTATTTTCGTCACCCCTAAAATTTTATAAGTTTGTCCCCTAAAATTTTATAGGTTCACCCCAAACATAAAATCTTGCGTCCGTTCCTGCTTATCACAAATACTTATCCTCAAATTCACATGGTGTGATCTAACTTACAACCAAAACATATTTTTCTGAAGATGGTTCTATCATTCTACTAGCACATCTTCACCGGATCAAGCAACAGTTACAAAATAATTTGCATGTATTTTAACTATTCTATCAGCATTTGTATGTATCAAGAGATCATACAGTTCTTACCTTAACATCATCAACATCAACGACGAGAAACAGGGCATCTTGGAAGGTTAAGGCCAGTTCTTCAAAAAAGGGGTTCATGGCCGCTGAAGGAATGCACCATGAAGCTGCAAAGTGTACAACAATCTACAACATACCCAGAAAAACTGAAATTAAAAAGTCTGGAGAGAAATAATCACTGCAAAATCTTTAGGAACAAAGACAGGGTCACAAGGGACAGGGGGCAAAGCCGAAAGATTACTAGAGAATTTTAAACATGAAACATGAAGAGTCGAATAGCTTACCGGGCAGCCTTGATTAGCTTGGTTAAAATAGGAGTCCCAGGACTCAACAGAGTCAATCTTCACAACTCTAGACTTGTGCTGCTCTTGTCCCTCCATCGTTTCCTTCCTTCAATCAATCCTCTTTTGATGCTTTGCTGCAACAAGAGAAATGTCCTTTAGACTGACCAAGATATTAAAACTGAAAAACTAGGCTTGAAATTACTATAGACTTCTCGGCTGGTAAACAAAGTTTTCTTAATCTCGATAATTACAACTTGTAATAAACGGTGTAGGTTTTACCATATATTATTGTCATAATAGCCATCATTCTTTTTCTGTATATGTGATTCCTTCTATCTTGTTTTGGAGAGCAAATTGTTTCCTTTCCATAGAAGAAAACAAATCTGAACTTGTTCTTTAGCTATGAAACTCGGTTTTGTCAAAACAATGGGCTGAGCCGCCGAAGATATATATGTTTCATTTACAATATATCCCTACTCATTTGTTTCACATTTTTACAGGGGCGTGTTTCAGTGTTCCGAAATATCAAACTTGAAGATCGTTATGAGAAAGAAAGCTTAAAAGCCAAAAAAAAAAAAAACGAAATCGGATAAAACATAGAATTCCTTTGTTTCTGTATTCATCAAATGATGAACTTTTATCTTACAACAAAGAAAGAGTTACTTTCTTGCCGCTGCCAATAAATTGGACCATTTTCCTATCACAAGTCCTTATCAGAAGCAGCATAAATCTAAGAACACAGATGATTAGTAGGCAGAAGCAGTAGCGGCAGCTCAAGCAGAAGCTCTACAGATGATACAAAAACCCAAGCTCAATTACAAAATGTAGTTAACACTATTACAAGAATTTGATAATGGTATAACATCAATTCAGCCACAGCTCAGCCGAGAATCAGTTGTCCGCAATGTCAACTGGCGGCGGGGAACTCCGATTTCACAAGCATTAACTCTAGCAGCGAATCGGAGGGAGCATAGAGACTCGCCCACGGAAGAAGGTTCCGGTGATACATTGACAAACATTAGGGTTTTCGAATCTCCACCAAGACAAGGCTGTAGTTATGATGAAAACAAATGTAAAGGGAAATCCAACGATTCATTGATTACAAAATGATACTAGAATATACAACAGCAAAACTGATTCTATCACACATTTAGGCCGCACGTTATGTATTGAAAAACAAGATATTAGTCAAATTTTGATATCAGAAAACACGGAGTTAGCATCAACCAAACAACACAAAAAAGAGGCTAAATTATCCAAGAGCACTCTACCTGGAGAAGATATGTCAATTTGGAATTTCTAAAAGGCACATGATCCTCCTTTTTGGCCAAGGCAAATATCACATCACTCAAACATGATAAGCTCTTGTTAATGGCCTAGTTTGCACAGGAATACAATATTAGAATGTTAAAGAACAATTTATGGGACAAACAACAAATACAATAGTGCATTAAACACCTGAGTCTCCTTCAACCGATCTCCAGTCGCACCACTCTTCGACAGACGTTCGCTTCCAGCAAGATCAATGAGGTTTAAGACACCCTGTACTTGTTGCTCAGTGCCCTAACAAATTAAAGGAAAGAAATGTCGGTATAGATAAGAAAGAGGGTTATTAAGAGACTCAATATAAAACAATAGCACTCAAAGGAAGTATATTTACTTCATTCATGCCTGAGATCCTTAAGGTGAAAACCATATGACTTCTAGATGATTGCTCATTCATCTGCGTCCTGCCCACAGACCTGGAAAACATAAAGTAAAACCTCTTGAATATCCCCAAATTGTTATATATCATTGTCATTGAAAAGAGAACTCGTGGTATATCAGAGACGATATTCTTTTGTTTTGGGTTTTAAATTTTGTTATACCCACACTAGACAATAAACTTATCATACATAAAACATTTCATAGTTTTCAATATTAACTAATTCAAAAGAACTTAATATTTTCATTAAAAAAATCATTCCATTGAGAAATTTCAGGAACAAATATGATATACCAACTTACACTTAGAAACTTCCTCAAACTTTAATAGATGCATAACACAAGAATAATATGTACAACATTGACAAAAATCTTAACACTTTAAGAAATTTTACCTGCTTTGAGCAGCCTGCCTTAAAAGTGAGGAAATCTCTGTAATAGTGCTAACATCGACAATGGTCAGATCACTAACATATGTATTACCATTTGCATCATGTTTGATTGTGTACTGCTTTCCGGAAACTGCACTTTCTGGACGTGTCGGATCAGAAGCAATTGATCGATTGGTTGATAACAAATCACGGATAGTCTCATTGTATATTTCCAACATCGAGGCCTAATTTTTTTTTAAAAAAGGATGATTAAAGCCATGATTAAGCAATATAACAAAAAGAAATCAAAATCAAATTAAACTACCTGCATTTTGTATTTCCATCCTTGAGCTTGAAGAGACTGGCTAATTTGAAATATCTGCTCCAACGAGCGAGGTATCAACCCTTTTTGCTCTGAGACTTCTGGCCTTCCCATCATTGTGTACGTCTTGCCAGAACCTGTCTGTCCATAAGCAAATATACAGACCTGAAAACAAACCAAAACACCAACAACCTATGAATGCATATTTACTTCAAAGGGAAATCATGTAAATCATAGAGCAACCATAGACAATCAGTAGAATTTATAATTCAAACATCATAACAGAAACTGCAGGACTCAACTTCAAAGAATAAAAGGATTTGCTTACCATAGATAATCACTAGCAATTTTACATTTACAAAAACAAGAGTATAAAGTAGTTAAATCACCTTGTATCCATCAAGGGCACTCTGTACCAATTGAGATATTTCCACAAAGACATCTTGTTGTGAAGCCTCAGGATTGAAAACCTTATCAAATGTGAAAGGATACTTTTGCCCTGTTGACAATGAGATAAAAACGACTAAGGGTCTTACTTTTGATATTGAACAAAAATTGAGTAGCAAAGAAAGAACACATGCTCAAACCATTCTGTATTAAGTCAATGCCACGACCAAGAGCTTCTGTTGATGTAGGATAAGCAACCACAACACCTTCTGCTGTACCATCATCTGGTAATAAAGGACGTACCCGGCAAAATACTCGAATATTCCCTTTCAGTTCCTACAATTAAAGAAAACTTAGTATTATACATGATTATAGTCAACAACAAAGGAAGGGCAACGAAGCAACAGTACCAAAATAGTGTTGTGCAGCTTTTTCCTCAAATTTTCTCCCTCAAGTAGTTTACGTTCCATATCTGCCGATCGATCTTGTAGTTCTTGTATGATTCTTTTTTGTTCTAAGTATCCCACCCTTGTTTCTGACACTGATAAATCAGCCATCTAGAGATAGGAAAAGAAATATAAAGTTATAACATCAACCAATAGATTTATGATTGTTTTTGCAAAACAAAATTAGAGAAAATTAAACTGTCTTGATTTAAGCATTTTTGGTACCTTCAACTTTTCATTTGCAGCTGCAAGCTGAAGCTCCAGTATTCTTATTTGCTCCCGCTGGGACGAACATGTCTCCTGAAAAGAAAAAAACCTAGCATGTAGTAATGTTTTCCATAATGGAATTACTACTTGGAAGAAAAAATCGTCAACCAACCTCCAAAGATTTTGATTTCATAGTCAAGTTATCTAATTCTTCAAACGATCTTCCAGCACTTTCTTTAATCTTCACTATTTCGGCAGATAAGGCTTGCACCTTTGACACTTGGCGTTCGCGATCATCCCTCACTTGTTGTAGTTCCCCTCGTAGGCATTTGACTTCATTAACTAATGTTTCCTTTTGATTAACAGCATCATCTTGTGAAGCCTGAAAACAATAACAACCAAAGGATTCAAATCTACTGAAATGTTATTGCTGCCTTCATGCAAACCTGAGTGCTACAGATTGCAATGAGCAGTCGGGTGATTGAAGACATGTATACAGCGAACCAACTATTATATAAACTGAAGGTTACATCACTTAAATTCAGAAATAAAACAAAAAGGTGCACAAAAGACCTGAAATATTTTAGAAAGTCCAGAATTAGTCATCATGAAAAATCTGACTTAAACCATACAATGGAAAGATTAAAATAAGATCCAACAAACCAAATGAAGTTATCAAACTCATTTAATTACATGAAGCATGTGGAGGGGAAGGGGAGGGATACCGAAAGAAAGAAATAACTGAATAAACTAAGAAAAATTATACAGCAGGCTATAACAAAAACCATACCCTTGACATGGTTAATTGCTCTTGCAATGAACTACAATGACCCCTCAAAGTGCTAAGATTCTCCACTATTGTCGATTTCTCTTTTTCTACACGTTTGAGGGACTCACGGACTGTTTCAAGGTCAGAGATTAATTTGGAATTGTACTGTTGCAGACTCAGGATGTACTCTTGCAATCGCTTGTGTGTATTGTCAAGTGAGGTAGCCTGCAAAATACAATAAAAGTGAACCAGCAAGTGGAAACTATTTTAATAACAGCAACAAATTCGATATACATTACCCTCTCATTGGCAGCAGCTATATCCTGCTGAGCTTTTTGAAGCTCTTCTGTCAAAGTAGCAACCGACTTTTCAGCAGTAATCCTAGCTTCAATTTCACTTCTATGGCGGTTAATAGCATCCTAGTTATTAATAGAAAACAAGTATGTAAAAGAACCATTAAAGAAGAGCATATATTCACAACATATTTTTAAGATTAATTTCATACCAGCTTTTCAGACACTTCCTTGGAAAGCTTCTCCTGTAAGGAAGCATTATTGTCCCTTAACTCGGAAATAACCGCATTCAATTCTTCCTCCTTGTTTTTCTTCTCTAACTCTGCGGAATCAAATTTTAACTTAACAAAAACCACAGTTAAGCAAAATAACTTTAGGAGGAAGTAAATTACCTGCATCAATGCATTTTTTCTCAGCAGATTCCAATGAATTCTTAAGCTTCTCTTTATCAAGTACATGATTCTCGTCACATTGTTGAAACCATTTGACACAAAGCTTAAGCCTTTTGTTATGTTCTGCCGCGTGTTCATATTTAGCCTACACCAAAAATACAAATAAATGAAAACTTAAAATTTATAAAGTAACAACAACATTAATTAAAATATTATTTTTACCTTGAGATCGAACTTTTTAGCTTTTGGCCTCTCATTCAGTATTGCTTCGACTTCTTCTTTAGTGAATTCATGACTTTCCTCTGTGTTCCCGACCTCGGCGTTAGCTGCTGTTGTAGCTCCTTCGAGATTGTTAACAGCGGAAAAAACTCGTCGGGTTTTCCCAGTTGCTGTGGGGCCCACTCCCCTCCCTGCTGCTGCTCCAAGCCTTCTCCGTTTGTCTAACGGATTTTCATCTCCAAGTTCCTTCCTCTGAATTAATAATTAAATCTTGTAGATTGAAAGATTCAAAATAAAAATGACTGAACTAAAAAAAAGATGAAAATCACTTACAGTGGCGGGGCTGCGAGGCGGTCGGTTCTGATTGCGGGAAGCCATATTTGGAACTCAATAAAACTCAGTTGAAGCTGTTGCCTGTTGCTGAGAGGTGTTTAGTTTTTCGTAATATTGTATGGGCCGTTGATATCAGTGAAAATGGACGTGACGATTTGGATTTGGATTTTGATTTGATTGTCTTGAGGAAATTGGATTTGGAGAAACAAAATGGAACGTTAGGGATTGGAGAACGAAAAGAGGAGAGCGCTGTGAGGAATGGAGATTGAATTTTTGAATTGATTTGAAATTAGATCTGGCGGCATCTCTTACGAAAAGAAAAATAACAACAACAAAAAACACTCACCTTAAAGTGTTCTGGAGTTGGACCCATTTGGGTCGGGTAGTTTAGCCCATTAATCTTAAGCCTCTAGAACCAGGTGTGGACTGAATACCGATGTTGATTCAAACATTGGGCCTTTGAGAATAAGAGTCAACAACTGCTGACGTGTGCACCAAAAATGCGAGGAGACCACCCAATGGTTCAAGAACTTTTTTTTTTTGAAAGCTGGCTACTTGTGTATTATAAAAGTAAAAAGGTTACATTTTGATGAAACAAACAAAAACATAAACGTCAAATAAATCTAAGGTAACCTCTTCACCCAACCAGCAATCATAAGATGGTGAAAACTCGGAGTGCATTCAAATAATGCATATACTTTTATAACCGAGAGAAAACATTAACCATACGACCTTTGCCCTTTGTAGTCCTTTTTCAGAAGCTCCTTCTATTCCAGACCCCCTCTGTCAGAATCGCACGCAACGGTGACCGTTAAAGGGGCTTCCTCAATCCAAAAGCGAGGCGTTATGAGGGATCTGCATTCCTTGGCCATTGCATGGGCTGCTGCGTTGGCTTCTCTGTTAGCAAAAAGGAATTCTATGTTGTGAAAACTCCTGGACAAACATCTGATGTCATGTACCAGAGGGGAGATGATTGACCGATCAGTGGTGGCCGACTGCAACTTCTTTATTAATGTCAAGGAGTCCCCCTCTATTATCACATTCATAAAGCCTAGATCTTTAGCAAACTGGACTGCGTGTTTACATGCCTGAGCTTCGCCCACGAATGCATCAGCTACATGTTGGTGAGGAATCGCAGCAGATGCCATGATGAAGCCGTTGTGGTCACGACCAACAATTCCAGACGTTGCTTTTTTGTGAATAGAGTTGAATGCTGTGTCAAAATTGAACTTGACTGTGTGTTCCGGGGGGGCTTGCCATCTCGATGTTCTCGATACAGCAGTGCGTGGGTATACCAGGGAGAGCATTTCTCGTTCTTGAATAAAAGCTTCAACAAAAGCCTCCATCTCTTCCACTGTTTGTGTAATACCCTCGTGCACTAATTTATTGCGTGAGAACCATAAATGCCAATATAGAACAAGTAGTTTCTTTTTACCACGAGATGATAGTCCAGCAAAAAAGACTGGTAGCCATTCCTTCCAAACGCTTGATGTTTGATTTGCAGCATCAGATAATCCCAGCTTCACCAACACTTGCTGTGTGAAACCACAGTCTCTCATTATATGTTCCACAGTTTCACCATTCTGCTGACAGCGAGGGCATACATTGTTTACAGGGAGTCTTCGAATCTGCAGGTTATCAAATGTAGGCAGAAAGTTATTTATAAACTTCCACATAGCGATTTTAATTTTTACAGGGACATCAATATTCCATAATTCTGCATAAAAGGACCTCAATTGGCAATCAACATCTCTGCCTTCCTCCTCACGCAACAGCTTATACCCACTCTTAGCTGAATAATTTCATGTGCCATCAAATCTCCAGATCAATCTATCTTCCAAGTATGTGTGTGGCAAAGGAATGGAAGATATTCTAGAAACTTGGTCTTCATCGAACAGTTCTTGGAGAATTTCATGATTCCATGTTCTTGTATCAGGCTGTATCAAATCAGCAACCATCGTGTATTGAATATTAATAGGCTGATTTGTAATGCGTCCATCCTTTGTGCCGGGAACCCAAGGTTCAGCCCATATATTGATTTTCTCCCCTGACCCTACTCGCCATCCATAGCCCTTTTCAATCAGTCCCCTTGCGCTCCATATACTACGCCACACATAGGAGGGTCTTGCACCTAAGCCGGCACTGAGGAAATCACCATTGGGATAGTACCTTGCTTGCAAAACCTGGCCTAGCAAGCTCTGAGGTTCCGTGATCAGTCGCCAGCACTGCTTTGCGAGCAAAGCAACGTTGAATTTGCTTAGGCATCGAAAGCTCAGTCCCCCTTCCGACTTAGACATAGAAAGCTTGTTCCAGTTGCACCAGTGGATACTCGTAGCCGCACCCTTGCTTCTCCACCAAAATTTCGCCATGATTTGCTCCAAGGATCGGCACAATGTAATAGGAAGCAAGAAGCATTGCATTGCGTACACTGGGATAGCTTGTAACACAGCTTTAATCAACACCTCCCTTCCACCTATTGATAAGAATCGGACGCCCCAATTGTCAACCTTGTTATTAAACCTGTCAAAGAAATAGCTAAAAGCCTCCTTCTTCGATCGTCCAACCATGATAGGCAAACCAAGGTACCTTTCTGGGTTGGCTGATATGCGCACACCTAACATGTTGGCAATTTGTTCCTTTATCGCATGGTCAACATTGGCACTAAAATAAATCAATGATTTATCATAATTAACCCTTTGCCCTGACATGTTTGCATACTTGTTCAATACATTCACCATATTAGTTGTCCCTTGTAGCGATGCCTCACCAAAAACAATACTATCATCCGCAAAAAAGAGATGCCCAACTTGCAATCTGCTTCTTCCAATTCGAGCCCCTGAAATTATTCCTCTGTTGTTTACTTCATTCAGCAAAGTTGACAGTCCTTCAGCACATATTAGGAATAGATATGGACTCAGTGGATCGCCTTGCCGCAATCCACGAGTCGGGTAAAACTGATCCCTTTTGCTTCCATTGATGCTTGCACAATAAGACACTGTACTTACACATCGCATAACCATTTGAACCCAACGTGCCTCAAAGCCTAGCTTGTGCATCATCGCCTCTAAAAACGACCATTCGACGCGGTCATAGGCCTTACTCATGTCAGCTTTCAAAGCAAAAGAACCATGCTTGCCTTTCCTGTTAGTCTTCATCGAGTGCAGGATTTCATAGGCTACAATCACATTATCAGAAATGCATCTACCAGGGATGAAGGCCCCTTGGGATTTATCAATACAAACATGCAACACCTCAGATAAACGGTTCGTTAAGACTTTCGATACAATCTTGTAAACGACCATGCACAAGCTTATGGGTCTGAATTGGGCAAGGTTCTGTGGGTTATTCACCTTAGGTATTAAAACTATATGTGTTGTGTTTATAGTTTTAATATCAGTGTGCATATTTAGAATCGACAAACAGTATCGAGTTACCTCCTCTCCTACGATGTGCCAGTATTTTTGGAAGAAGAATGCTGGGAAGTCATCCATACCACTTGCCTTCATTGGAGCCATGCTGAACAAAGCCACTTTAACCTCGTCTTCTTGGAAGGGTTTGAGCAGATTTTCATTCATCTCTGATGTTACCTTAGTTTGTACCAGGTTTAGGATCTCAGCTGCATCACTCGGTTGCGAAGTTGCAAATAATGTCTGGAAATAATTGGTGGCTAACTGTGCAAGTTCTTCACTTTCGGATACCCAATTTCCTTGCTCATCATGTAAACCATTTACCATGTTAACCTTCTTTCGAAAAGATGCAAAATTATGAAAATAAGGAGTGTTTTTGTCCCCGTGGCGCAACCAATTGGCACGTGCGCGTTGTTCCCAATACATCTCTTCTTTGTCGGCTTCCATGTTCAATCTAAGCTTCACTTCAATGAGTTCACTCAATGCTGCTTCATCCGGATCTGCCAAGGACAATTCATGCAGCCTATCGAGTAGTTGACGTTTTGCATTAGAGTTTGTATACCTTAGGTCTTTACTCCAAGAGCTCAATGCTTGTCCCAAGGATGTGAGTCGATCAGGTAAGGCTGCATTTGTACTTTCCCATGCAGAGGTAATTACTTGCTCAATACCATCTTCAAGGGCCCAGCTTGTTTCAAAGCAAAATTCTTCAGTAAGTGGCCTTAGTGGTTTTCGAAGGTTGTGGCCAGTGTTGATTAATACCGGGCAATGGTCCGATATGGAATGAGATAAGTGTACCACTGAGAAATCTGGATGCATCTCCAACCAACTCAAATTTGCTACTGCCCTATCGAGCCTTTCCCTTACATTTGTTGCTTCCGTTCTTCCTCTCTCCCACGTGTACCATGTTCCTTTAAAACCTAAATCACAGAGTTCACAAGTATCCAGTGCCTCTCGGAATTGGGCCATGTTGCGTTCCAATCTCAGTCGTCCCCCTTGTTTTTCAAAAGAGAACATTAGCTCATTGAAGTCGCCGGCCACAAGCCAGGGTGTTTGCTGATCCGAATTTAACTGTCGCAAGAGATCCCAGGAGACATGTCGATAGCGTTCCTCCGGACAGCCATAGAACCCTGTAAAGCGCCACACCATCGAATCATTCTATTTGACAAGTACATCGATATGATTCCGTGAATAGCTTTTCAACGTTATGTCGATGTCCGGTTTCCACCCTAAGGATAAACCTCCTTTGGTTCCTGCAACACCAACCTCTATCCCAAACAAGAACCCGCATTTCCTTCTCACTCGCTCCATTCTTTTTACATCGAGTTTTGTTTCCATCAGAAACAAAACCTGGGGAGGGTTACGCCTCAAGGAATTCCTGAGCCGATTCACCGTCCGGGGCTTCCCCAAACCACGGACGTTCCAACATGTCACCTTCATTGGGCCCGGCTGCTCTGTTCCACAGAGCTAGCCGATACAAAACTTCCATCACCAGGTGCAGGTAAATCCAACTGACCAGAAATGTCTTGCACCTCTTTTGTTTTTCGTGGCCTCTTTTTCCCGTCGACAACATCTATTGGGTTGTCCTCCATGTCCGACCCAATGTCCATGTGGCCATGCTCATTGGTCAGCGTGTTTGATTTGGTGGGGCCCATGGAATTAACCCACGTTGTATTCCAGTATAAGGGCATAGTGGTCCCAGATTTTGATGCACTCTCACGTGCATTAACCGGCTGCACAATATTTCCCACACTACCACTTCTTCTCAACTGCCCATGCACGTTCTTGGCTTCATTGACGCACAGCAGTGGAACCCCCGTAACCTCCTCTCTCAGCCATTTACTTGGCGCCGACGGCCCTCGGCGTGGCGGAGCTCTAAGGGTCAAGTCCCAGCCAAAGGTTATTTCCTTTGGATCCATCGACAATCGAAGGGGGCAATAACTCTCCCCGTGGCCAAGCTTTCCGCAAATGAAACAAAAGAGTGTTATCTTTTCATATTGGAATTTGGCGAACATTGATTTATCCTTCGCAACCAGGATCTTCTTCTTCCTTTTTAATGGCATGTTGACATTCAGACCAACCTTCACCCTCATATACTATTTCCTCCCCGAAAGTATCAGACTTGAGTCGTACTCAATAAACGAACCAATGAAGTTCCCAAATTGTTTTGCCATCGGCTCCGACATAAAGCCCGATGGAAGTTCGTGGATTTGAACCCAGAATATTGTTGTCTCTAATGTAACCAGCAGAGGATCTTCATTACTCGTTAGTTTGTGTAATAATAAAAGATGGTTATTAAAAAACCTAGGGGACCCTTCAATGACTCTATTCATGTCAACTTCATGGAAAAACTTGAAGCAGTACCTGTTATCACCTATATCAGTAATTGAGATACCTCCAAGCGGCCGCCATATATCGGCCAGTGTGTTTCTCATTGCCAGGAAGTGAATTACACTTGTTGTTAGGAACCGTCCCACTAAACACAGCCCCACTTCAGCCGAAACCTCCCCCACCTCCGGTGGAATTTCCAAAGCCTCCTCCTCACCATCATCTATGGACAAATTTGCAATATCATTTTCCATTTTTAAGAACGAAATCAAGAGAATTGGCGTGCAATACTGTAGACTTAAGGCGTGCAAAGATGCAGACTCAGCGCATGCAAGGATGCAGACTTATATGGTGAAAAGACAATTATTATTTGTTAATATGAGTAGTCAATTAATGGTTCAAGAACTTTTAATTAACACCATATTCAAATTCTTTCGGGGGAACCGGAGAATACACATATAACGAAAAAATTGTTACAAAAGAGTTATAAATGTTTTAGTTTAATTTTTATTATAAAATATATTTAAAATTATGTGTTAATGTTAACAAATTATATAAAAAACCTAACGGCCTAGATCGAGCTTGTATGAATAATTTCTTTTATCTATCCATACTTATTTTGATCCCAACATGAAGAATTTGAATATAAACCTAATATATTCGCAAATAATAGATTTCTTCTCTCATTAATAAAAAAAATAGACACACATTAAATTCAACGTTGGACGCAAATTTCTTAACACTTTTCGGAAATCACTATGCTATAAAAATCTCTTAAAAGTTAGATATTTTTAAGAATCAATGAAGACAGACGGATAATAATTAATTCTTCATTGATTGGGGTCATTTATTCAGGGTTTATTTGGCACTAAATCTATAGTTTTTTTAACTTGCCTAAGATTGATAAGCGGTTAATTTGGGTACTGTTTTATCTTTAATTATGTCCTTAATGATTAGTTCATGCTAATTTGGGCGTTTTTTTATTTGTGCAAGACATTGGATTCCAGAAACTGTGCTAAAAGATGTTGAATTCTACAATTTTTATTTTTCTAGAGTCATAGATGGATTAGTGAGCATGAATATAGACATGAAAGATAGAGGATGGCGTCAGCAGTGTTAGAGGATGACGTCAGCAGCGACAGTGTTAAAGGATGACGTCAGGAGCACCAGCGTTGGACTTGGAGGATGACATTAGTAGCAGCAGTGATAGCTTATCAAGTTCATTTCGATAGCTTATTTGACAACAATTAAAATTTAAACTTGGAATTTATCTTTTGTATTTTGTTTAAATATTTTAGGAACTTATCACTTTAGAAGTCATTTTAGGGTTTTTGAGATACTATAAATACCCTTTGGAGACTAAACTCAAAAATCATCTCTTATTTTTAGCTTTTATTTGTTCTTAGAAAATTTTATTTTTATAAAACTTTTATTTTTTATTAGCCGAAGGATTAAAGCGATGCCTCAATTTATTTTGTGAAAATTGAAAAGCATTTAATCAACTTCGGGTATCTCTCTTAGTTTTCTAAGCTTAATTTTAAAATTAAAATGATTTTAAAACCAAAGATTGACATACGTCAGGATGTTGTTTTAGTTATATGTGTAGGAGAAAGGATCGGCTATTAAAGCACATTCGACTTTTTGGGAACACACTTAGCAAAATTGTTTGCTAAGATGAAACTGAGATCGGATTAGTTATTATTGAAACAACATAGTCTGAGTCAGGTTTTTCTAAATTTTTAAATTATTTTATTTTCAAAATTTGATTTTGAATTGTCGGTTTACTGGAGGAAAAAAACAAGTTACAAGAGTTGGGTCTTGTAGACTGTAATTGACATGTGTTTGGAGTAAAAACCTTTTCCGATGATCAGTTTGAATTGAGGCTATTTTATTTAATAATTTTTCTTCTCAAAATTTACTTTCGTCGTTTTCTCTAAATTCGTTTTTATAATCTTTTGTTACAATTCCGTCAGACCCCTTCTTTTTCTTTATTTTCTCCCTAAAGTCGGAATCAAAACATCTCTACATCAAAAACTCCTTAGTCTTTGTGGATCGACCCATCTTTATTTTCTTCTCTCTAAATCTGCAGTCTTTTAACTTGCTTAAGATTACATTCATTTTCTGATTCTTTTGGTCTTAATGAAATTTGGTCAAGATTTTGTAATCTGTATAGCTAGTTCAAACAAGGAAATAATTGCCAAACATGGAGGTAGCCTATAATGGAAGCAGGTCGAAGGGTCTTTTCACTGCGACATCTCTTCCAAGCATAGGAGATCCCTTGATTTAAAGTTCAAGGTGTCACGAACTTATTCTCTCTAAACTATTCATATGGCGTTAGCACTCCCGACTCAATGCTAACAAGACTTGTCGACACAAACGTTATGGCTAGGCAAGTGCTAAGTAGAGAAGACAAAAGAACTTATAAGAGAAAGAACTTGTATTAGCTTAGTAAAGTAAGCTTACAAGAGAATTTGAAGAATGCTTTACAATGATGCTTGGATGCTCAACTCTTGAGTTTGTGGGGATGGTTTTCAAATGAGAGTGGATGGTCCTATTTATAGGCCTCCCCTTTCCTAAAGATTATTCTAGAGTATTGGACATATGTTACATGCCTAGAGTATTCTATAGTATTCTACATTTATCTAGTTATGCCCATAACTATCTAAAAGCTTCTAGAAAGTTTCAGAGACTTCTAGAGTAGTCTAATACTTTTCAGGGTTTTTTAAGGTCTTCTTCAACATTTTAGAACCTTCTAGAATGTTCTAGATGCTTCCATGATGTTCCATGTCCTTCTAGAATATTCTAAAACCTTTGAGAACCTTCAAGAGTCTTCTAGATCTTCTAAGGCTTTTCGGACGTGTCTATACGAAAACGTTTTGAGAGGATTGTAGGCCTCTCTAGGTCGTTTTAGAACCTTCCTTGATTTATGCTTAGTCTTGGAACGTCCAAAACACTTCATTTGGTCCCGGTTGGCCTTGGCGCACACTGGTGGGACGTAACACGGGGCTATGTTTGCCAGAAATGTGGCGGAAATTATGAAAACTTGGAAGCCAGTGAATTACATCATCTCTCCAGGCATGCTGGTAAAGTTCATTGCCCATGTATGCATACATGGTAACATATATGCATTTTGTCCTTTGTTAATTATAGGACACAAAAACTGATGGAAATTTCAAAGGTTTAAAATATTTAAAAAAAAACCCTGCAATTTAAGGGTAGGTTTCTTCTATCACTTTGATTAGACTCACTAGCATTTAAAAATATTAGGGAAAACTACACTAGTGACTACCGAAGATATTGGGAATACCTATTTGAACCACCGAACTATAAAAAACGTCAATCACACCACCAAACTTATTAAATCAACCTATTTTGACCATCGCCGTTAAAAAATTAACGGATGGGTGACGGAAGTGCCACATGGCAGTTAACAGGATATTTTTAAAATTACATGTTTAGTCCATGTTATGGTGGTTCGAACTTGGGACCAAGGGGATAAAACCCTCAAGCTTTAACCATTAAACCAAACTGCTCTTAGTGTTATAGTTTGCACCTTTTATATACATATCTAAGTTCCATTCTTCTTTCTCTTCAAGTTCTTGGCTTTGTTTCTGCAGATTTTAAAATCTAACATAACTTCTCAACAATCTCTGCATTTCTCAAGAGATTATGATATGGAAACTAATACCAAAATCCCACTTTATGTATTTCTTCTTTCATCGATCTTTCTTCTGTGTTCTTTAGCTCAGTTTTGCTATGCCGTCGACACTGTTACACAAGGAAAAACGGTAGCCGATGGCGACATATTGACATCCGAGGATCAGACTTTTGAACTGAGATTCTTCAGTCCTGAAAACTCAACTTTCAGATTTGTCAGAATTTGGTACAAGATTGATGTGCAAGCAGTTGTCTGGGTTGCTAATAGAGACAGTCCAATATCCAACAGAAATGGTGTTTTCAGAATCGGTGTTGATGGAAACATTGTTGTTCTAAATGGAAACAACAGTTTGGTCTGGTCGTCTAATGTCACAGGTTTATCGAACAACACTGCTGCAGTTCTACAGAACACAGGAAATCTTGTTCTGTCGAATAATGAAAGCATTGGTGGTACCAGTAGGGCTCATTGGCAGAGTTTCGATGAGCCTACTGATACATTTCTGCCCGGTATGCGAGTACCGGTGAATTCCGCGATCGGCGAGTTTCGTGCTTTCCGATCGTGAAAATCAGCGAGTGATCCTTCATTGGGAAACTACACCATGGGTGTTGATCCTAATGAAGGGCCACAGATTGTAATATGGGATCGAATGGTTAAGCGGTGGCGAAGCGGACAGTGGAATTCTGTTATTTTTACTGGTATTCCGAATATGAGTAACATTGCTAGTTTCTTGTACGGGTTCAAGCTTTCTCATCCTGATGAAAATAGGACACAGTATTTCACGTATGTTATTTTTACTTTTTTTCCCTAACTTTTACTAAACTATAAGATATGTATATAAAAGGTGCAAACTATAGCACTAAGAGCAGTTTGGTTCAATGGTTAAAGCTTGAGGGTTTTATCCCCTTGGTTCCAAGTTTTAACCACCATAACACCATCTTCATTTTCTTCTTTAAATTTCCTTTAACCAGGTGGTGACACGTGTCACCACCTGATTGGAGGAAAAAATATATTAAATATTAAACAAAATAAATTAAATTAATCCAATTGGGTGATGACACGTGTCATAATTTGATTGATTGATTAATTTTTATTTAATTAAAATAAAATTAAGATCAAATTGATTTAATAAGTAAATAGCAGGGACTAAACATGTAATTTTAAAAATGTCCTGTTAACTGCCACGTGGCACTTCCGTCACCCCTCCGTTAATTTTTTAACGGTGGTGGTCAAAATAGGTTGATTTAATAAGTTTGGTGGTGTGATTGACGTTTTTTATAGTTCGGTGGTTCAAATAGGTATCCCCAATATCTTCGGTGGTCACTGGTGTAGTTTTCCCAAAATATTATGTTAATTCCTTAAGGTTTTCATATTGAGACTAAACAGGTTCTTATATCTTATGTAGTTCTGGTTATTGTAAAACCTAACAGTCATCTCATGTGTGCAGTTACAACACTTTCCGAAGGAGATTCCTCCAAGAAAATAGTGGAATTAATTTGCCAAACAGGCTTTTCCGATTCTGAAAATAAATTTGGTGAAATTGAAAGGATATTGAAGGTACACAACATGCAAAGAACTCTTGAGCAATTCGAAGATTACAGAGAAATGGTAAAGCTCAAGGCAAATAAACTATCCAAGAAACATCCACGCTGCCTGGCTGACGGAAATGAGCTTCTGAGGTTCCACGGAACTACTGTTGCATGCTCTCTTGGCTTGGAAAACACTCTAAGCCTCTGCACATTGAAGAAATGTGGTGTCTGTCAAATTCTAAGATATGGGTTTATCAGCAAGAAGGAACCAAAGGAATACTGGGTGTTTTTACTTCTTCCACAAGTAAAAGAGCTATGGGTTGTATTGAACTTGATGAAGGAAACCATAGTCTAAGGAAAGCTCTGGTTGTGTGCAGGGTAATTTCCGGTAGGATTCTTGAACCTTTAGAAAATGTACAGGAAATGAAAGCTCAATCAAACTTTGATTCACTGGCTGAAAAATCTGATTGCCATTCAAATATCGAGGAACTCTATTCACTAAACCCTAGTGCTCTCCTCCCTTGCTTTATAGTAATCATCTGCAGAAACTAATTGCCCATAAAAATATTCAAAGAACTCTATTCACTACATAAGTTCTCATTTTAACTTGGTAATATATTGGATCGATTAAACATATTATCTATGTACATTGAGGCCCAATTTCTTTCTTCAACCTTCTTTGTGACTATTCATTCTTACGGTAATTAGTTTCTCCTTTTCTGAGTTTCTTTATTCTCTCTAGACATCAATTATACTTAATTGCCATGATATTGCACCAACTCTCGAATTCTTTGCCATGGTTTGATTTCCAGCTTAACAGCTTGTAGTTTCTAATAGTAAAACTGCCTCGAGTATTGCTGGTGCCAAATAAGTGAGTTTGGTCATCAACCAATGCTGCTATTTGAGTAATCCTCGTCACTTGTTTTCATTTTTGGATAAAATATATAAATTAGATGCATATTTGATAAAAGAAGTTGCTTACGAAAAACGGGTGCATTTTGCATGTACCAATACATGCACTAGTTGCTTGGATGTCAATTCTTAATCGTTTGCCAACCAAGGATAGCTTGATTGCTAGGGGAATGGGAATTGATGGAGATTGCAGTCTGTGTTCTACTGAAGCTGAAACTCGTAAATCGTAATCACCTGTTTTTTGGGTGCTCTTTCTCGAAGGAAGTATGGGTACTGGTTTTGAAGCTTTGTGGGATCCAAAGAACTGTTGGTTCATGGGAACAAGAATTACAGTCAGGTACTTAAAAGGAAAATCTTTAATTACTCTTATTTTGAAGGCTGCTTGGTGTGCTTTTGTGTATTGTATTTGGAGAGAGAAATTGCATGCCACTGTTGAAGGCACTTTAGTCAAGATTAAAGGTATTGTACAAGCTAGATTAGCACTGAAAAATATAAATCGAAGAATGTTGAAAATAGGAAATTGTGTATAGAATGGGGTCTCACCCTTCTCGCTGTTCCTATATATATGCCTCAACACTAAAAAATTAAATTCTAATCCCTAAACCTAAATTCTAAATTCTAAACCTTACACCATATACCCTAAAAATACACCATAACCTAAATTCCTTAAACCCTAAAATTCAAACCCTAAACCTAATTTTGAGTGTGGGCATAAATAGGGGCACCGAAAAGCAAAAGATTTACATCCCTCATTGATATGTAATTCATACTGGTGTATGGATGGAAATCATTTGCCCCGGTTAGAGCTTGGAATTTAATTTTGTATTATTTTTTAGTATTTAGACATAAGTAAAAGTACCGAAAATGGGCAAACGATTTTTATCTCTGGTGTATAGGTTTGTAGCAGGTTTCCTGTTTTATTTTATTAATGAAATACATGCTTATCCAAAAAAAGCGAATTTCCCCTGATTTTATTTGGGTTCAAGCAAGTATATTTATATAGCTTGTAAGATGTCCGATTGACGATTCAAATATAACTCGCGCCTAACCTGAATTCTGTGACTAAAAGCAGTAAACCACCTAACCAGGGAAGAAAGTTAGTTGAGGTTGAGGAATTTTTAGGTAGCCATTGACACAACTACTCCTTTTGCCTTCTACTTTGCATTTTCTGGTTTCAGCCAGACACTAAATTCCACTTATGTTTCTGTACTTAGTGTACAGCAGAGTGTTATAGTCTAGAAATTTATAAGTTGGTAGAGTGAAGAACTATTCGAGGTTAAGATTTTAGTTCTCTTAGACATGAATAAATTACTCTTCAAAAGTTGAGTTTTTTCTAAAGGTATGAAATTTTGATTAGAAAAATTTTCAAATTCAAAAGTCATAAATTTATTGGAATATTTTAGAATATAGATTTTGAATAGTTGGTATATGCACAAGGGCACGTGCTCAACTAATATTTAGTCTTGAGACCAATGTGTATATAAGCAGAAACCTCATTCCACCATGGTAAACTGAAAGAGCAGTCGACAGGGATAGTTCAGAGAAAAGAAGAGTAGAAACCGAGTACACAAAACACAAACTAAGACATTGAAAGTATGATGGCCAGCCAGATCGTAGGAACAAAGAAAGCTTGTGTCGTAGGTGGGACCGGATTTGTTGCGTCTTTGCTGATCAAGTTGTTGCTTGAGAAGGGTTACGCTGTCAACACTACAGTCAGGGACACTGGTTAGATCTTCTTCATTTATGTTTTTCTTTTTCGGTCGATGTCGCTTTTCATTTGGCTTGCTTAGGGTGAAATGTTGCACTTCTCGCTCCGTCCCTCTTACAAGGAAAGTTTTCAGTACTACGTGGCTACTACTTATTACCAGATTATAACTACCTAACTCCCTTGTTTTTATCACTTCAATTTGGTAGACCCAAGTTTCGTTTTTAATTTCATGCAGACAACCAGAAGAAGATCGCCCACCTCGTAACACTGCAGAAGTTGGGAGACTTGAAAATCTTTCAGGCAGATTTAACTGATGAAGGGAGCTTTGATACCCCTGTTGCCGGTTGTGACCTTGTCTTCCATGTTGCAACACCCGTTAATTTTGCTTCTCAAGATCCGGAGGTATAAACTTTAACAGTAACACCATTAAACTGCTTTTTCATTGATGATCAATTGACAAGGTTGCTTTATGTTTTTTTTAATATTATTATTATTTTTTTAAGAATGACATGATAAAACCGGCAATCCAAGGAGTGCTGAACGTTATGAAAGCTTGTGCCAAAGCAAAAACTGTTAAACGAGTCGTCTTGACATCGTCAGCCGCAGCTGTTTCAATCAATGCAATCAACGGGACAGATCTGGTCATGACGGAGAAAGACTGGACCGATACCGACTTCCTATCATCCGCAAAGCCACCAACTTGGGTAACAATTTGATGTTCATATATGGAGTAATATTTATCGTATGATCAAGCAAAAGATAGGTGTTGTAACTTGTAAGCTGTATCCATACATGCAGGGGTACCCTGTATCCAAGACACTGGCTGAAAAGGAAGCTTGGAAATTTGCTGAAGAAAACAACATTGATCTTATTACAGTTATCCCTTCTCTCATGACGGGTCCTTCTCTCACCACAGATGTGCCCAGCAGTATCGGCCTTGCTACATCTTTGATTTCAGGTATTAAATCTGAAATGAATTGGATCATCATAGACTATATCTGATGGAATTTCAACATTTTGCAGGCAATGACTTCCTCATAAATGCTTTGAAAGGAATGCAGATGCTGTCGGGTTCGATCTCCATCACGCATGTGGAAGACGTGTGTCGAGCCCATGTTTTTCTGGCTGAAAAAGAAGCTGCGTCGGGTCGATATATATGCTGTGCTGTCAATTCTAGTGTGCCCGAACTTGCTAAGTTCCTCGACAAAAAATACCCCGAGTTCAAAGTCACTACTGAGTAAGAGCCAATATGCTTGCATTCACAAAGTTTACTTCTTTTATGGGAGAATTGTGGTTAACATAGTTTGTTTACTTTATACCGATCGCAGTTTCGGAGATTTCCCCTCGAAAGCTAAGTTGATCGTTTCATCGGAGAAGCTTATTAATGAAGGATTCAGCTTTAAGTTTGGGATTGAGGAAATCTACGACCAAACTGTGGAATATTTGAAGGGCAAGGGGCTGCTCAAGTGAAGGGTCCCTACTGCTACTGGTTGTGGTGTTTGGTAGCTCAAGATCTTTGTTTGTTTGGTGATGATATCGCAATAACTTCATGTTCTACAAATTAAGCAAAATTCGTATGAGGAATATCATCTGTACTTATTATTATGAATGCAACCAGTATTACTTCTCTATTATAAGCATATAGGTAAATAAATGCCTTTAAACTCTAACCTTATCTTAACTTTATAGTCTACTTACCACTTAGCAGGGCTCAAAACATAACATAAACTGTTCTATTCTTAATAGTGGTGAGCTATGGATTGATTTGGAAATTAAAAAAATAATGATGGAACTGACTTTAAAGAAAATTGCAATAATTGAATTAATTTAATTCTCGAAGAAAACGTACCAGAGCGGTGCAACGGTGGCAAAAAAATAATGAGAATGGTGAATAGTTATTTGGGTTTGGTCGACGGATTGGAACTTGCTCAGTCTTGCTTGTGAAACTTTGGGCTGCTTTCGATGGGTTAAGTATTGCATCGAAGCGCAACTATCGAAAAGTTGTGCTTGAAACGGACAATGTTTTGGTAAGTGTCATCTTATGGCGGGAATCGGATGTGTTGGGGGATTCGAGCTTGGTGACGCGAATTCGTAAATTGTTACAACGAGATTGGGAAGTGGTAGTGGCGAGAGTGGGACGAGAATGTAATGGTATTGCGGATAAGTTGGCGAAAGGAATGCGTAGGCAAGATCTTAACTTGTTGATGCTTAGTTCTCCGCCGAGTGAGATTGAGGCACTTATGTTCGACGAGGTGCATTTGGATTGTTCGTCTTAGTTTATGTTGGTTCTATTTATTGTTGTGGCTTGTGATTGCTTATTCGATATAATACGACTATAAATACTCTTTTTCTCCAGTTAAGTTTAAGGAGGTTTTTAATGAGGCTTGTAGTCGTATCCCCTTTACATCAAACAAAAATTTAACTCTCGAAGAATATTGATTAATTGACTTCCAAGCTAATTTCAGCTTATCATTTCTTTGGGATACTGCGTCTCATATGGGCCGATTTCAGCCCACGAACTGAACCAAGTTTTGGGATTGGAGGCACTTAAATCTAATTTGTGCCAATTTCTGCCTACTCTGTATTCAATTGAACCTATTGATCTTGCTCGTGTAACTCTTTTGGGTCAACACCGTCGGTTATTAAAATCAGATTATTTATTTTTGATGTCTTTTAAAAGAAATTATGATTTCTTTAATTTTATGCATAATAAAAAAAATCTTGGTCTGGGCCAACTTCTCTGTTTTTTTTTTAAGTGGGATACAGAAATTACAGATCCAGCCCCCACTATGGCTTCTTTTTCCCCACTCTCGGGCTCCATGGAAACGAAAAAGACACAACTCGATCCTTTAGGTTTGGTCAACGAGAATCATCCGATATAAAAAAGGAACAAAGCAGAATGTCCTGGAACAGCGTGCTTCATAGAAAATATTATACATATACGACCCAATGACTTTTGCAATATAAATTTTTATAAGGGTCGTACACATTGCAGCTATATGTTTTTTTAGATTAAAAAAATGTTTTTTGTTTGACAGTGTCATCGGAGGAAGTTCTCTCTTTCTCTTTAATGGTTCACCAAATTTTATATCCAATTCTCAATGCAGCTATGTAAAACAACGCATACCAAACAAATTACCCATTTCTAAAAACTTTCAATTGTTTTTTTAACACATCTTAAGATTAAAACATGAAGTTTTTTTTATCATTGTTGTCGGATTTGATACCCTTTTATAAGGGCGTTGAATTCTCATAAAGCAAACGTGTATTTGGTAATGAGAGGGAAAAGTGTGATGACCACCGTTATCATTCAGCATTTAGCAACAGCAGCTATAAAAAGTAAAAACTTGAAATAGTTTTGAAAATGCCTCGTTTGCTTCTTGATTCCCTCCATACCTTTCTCTATCTACTCTATACTAACAAACCTTGTCTCTTATGCTCAACTGTATATTTGACCAACTAACACAGCACCATCTTCTTCTTACAAGCAACTTCTCTACGTCCTTTTTTGTCCCGGTCTCAACAAAAAAAAAAGCTATCCCCTTTTTGAAAGCCCCGCCTATCTTTTTTGCTGGTTTTCAGTTTTCACCTTTAGTTTATCTAAACAATGCAAGCCTGCTGTGATCTTGAAGTGGATGTCAACGGTGAATAGGTTTTCATAGTAGACAAGGTAATACAAGCAATTTCCTGTTTTTTTGGTTGATTTATATAGCTTTTTTTGAGTTGGTAACAGCTTGGCATTTTTGGGTTAAAAATGAACCAAATGTCATAAAATGTTTCTCGTTTTCTTTACGTATTATCCTACTATGTGTTGTTAATTCCTCTTGAATTTGTTTCTAAATGCAGAAAATTCTTGCATCTCTTTCTAAAAGATTGGCCAAACTGTTTGGTAATCTGATGGATAATACAGGGGACCTGAAAGTTGTATTTCACGACTTTCCTGGGGGAGCCGAGGGATTTGAGCTCATAGCAAGGTTTTGCTATAACAACGGGAGAACTGAGATAACTCCTGCCAATATAGTCTTACTAAATTGTGCGGCACAATTTATGGAGATGGATAGTGATGGCCCCAGGCTTAGCTTGTTGAACCAAACCAAAAAGTCTCTAGATGGGATTAGCTTCTGGTCCTGGTCTGAGCTCCTTGTAGCTTTGAAAGAGTGCCAAGATTTGCTTTCTCCTTCCAAACCTTCGCTAATACTTGATAAAGTCCTGGATTGTGTTATAGGAAGACTTACCTCTCCTATTGGTTCAAGTCCATTCACATCTTCCTCAGACAACTCCAGTTTCCGGTGTTCATCTGATACAAGGAGCAGCTACAGTACCAGAAACAATCCCTCTCATGTATCTTGGTGGTTTGAGGATCTTCTGTTTTTGAATATTGATCTGATTTATAAGGTAATGAAAATGATGGTATCCCACCATTTTGATCACGCTACAATAATTAAGTTCCTCTTATGTTATCAAAGGTCGAGATTTCTTATTGCCACCCCAAGCGATAAGTGCAGAATCATGGAGGCCATAATCAATTTGCTTTCTTTGCTTGATAGGAGCTCTCTTTCTTGCAAGCTCTTATTTGATATATATCGAGTGACTTCGAGTTTGAAAATTAGCAAACATTGCGCATCCATTTTGGAAAATCTTATTGGTTTACAACTGGATCAAGCAACCATAGATTTTCTGCTTGTCCCATCACCACAAAAGAAACATTACATGTATGATGTGAATCTGCTTCTGAGGCTTGTAAATGCGTTTCACAGTGAACTAAGTCCTTGCTTATCCTCGGTTCGATTACGAAAAGTTGCTAGCTTACTCGACTCATACCTATTGGAAGTTTCAGCAGATTCCTGCCTGAACCCTTCAAAGTTTGCAGCATTAGTCCTTCTGTTGCCAGATTCTGCAAGAGAATCCCATGATAGGCTTTTTCAAGCCATAGACATTTATCTACAGGTATAGCTATCAAGTTATAAATATTTTTCCCTTTTTATACAATTAATTGCTTTGCAGTTTGCACAAAATCTTATAGCCAACCTGATTCTCTATTTTTCTTACAATTGAAGTATATATTCCTTATAAGTTGCATGTCTATGTTAGGACTCAACTAATTCAGGCTTGTAAAATTCAAGTAAATTCATTCGATGTAAAAATGATTAGGGCAAAAGTTAAAACTGGTATTATAGTTGTTAAGTACTTTGCTAAGTCTAATTTGATTGCTCATACCGGAAAGAGATCACTTATTAGTTAGTATTAATGTTAATCCATTATCTAAAGATTGTTGATTGATGAAATTTCTGAACAGATTCATGGTGGAATATGTGAAGCACAGAAAATGAGAATCTGCAGTGCACTTAACTACGCGAAGCTTTCGACATATGCATTGAGACACTTGGCTCGGAACTCAAAATTTCCATCAAGAATAGCTATACAAGGTTTTCTTAATCAGCAGTCCAAGCTTGAAGGCCAAAAACATATCAACACCTTTATTACCGCGGAAAGTATCAAAGAGAAAGAGAATTCCTATCAAATCCTTGTGTATGCAAAACGAGTTGACGTTCCGGAGGAAGCCGAGCAACTTGATGTACAGCTGCAAGGAATGCAATGCAGAGTAACAGAACCGGAGAAGTTGTGTGGGATAATGCACGCTCAAATAGGAAATATTCCAAGAACAAGATTATCCAGCCTTGGTAATAATGCTAGATTCTTGCCAAAACTCTGTTCTTGAAAACATACCCTTGCCCCTAAATTGTTTTTGAAAATAATTGTACATTCTGAAGAAAATTAATCTAAATAAAGGGTAATTTTGTTAGAAATTTTGTAAAAGAGTGAGCAGCGGATTACAAATATTGTCATTTTTTAGAACTAAATTACATTTGTATTTGATGTCTTTCTATTTAGTTTCATTTCTAGATTAAGTCTTGCTTTCTTTTGACATTATATAAATGAAAGTCAAAAAGAAAGTTGGAAGTTCTGGGTCTTACCAACTGACGACTAACAACAATTTGTTGAATGTCAACTGCATCAGATAGAAAATTGCTGCCAGCTTGTGGCAAACCAGAGCAAAGCATTTCCATTACTGTTTAATGGAAGTTCAATTGTCTCTGTTATGAAGCTGACTTAGTAAACATCTTAAACAAAATTGGTACGGCGTGATGGCAGGAATTATCGAAATCGCATCATCGTCTAGTTGTATTAAAAATCAAGTGTTGAAGATACAAGAAAAGGTCAGTATCTAAAGGAATATCCGTATTGAGAGACACAGACACTCCCCCAGCCAAGGCAGCCTGCGAAGTATGCGGCGAAGTGCACGCGTGGTTACGGGGCTCACAACAGGAATGCTAATTTAGGAACCCCAGGAAGTATGCGCCGATATCTCAATATGTATACGTTTTTTCTTTATTAATCTAAATAAAAGGGAGCACAAGTTTTGCAAGTTTTAGTCTTTGGAGTTCAAGTTTCAACAACATGACCTTGGAGAATGAGAATTAAATAATGGACTAATGATTAACGATGAATGAGGACATCAAAAGATGGAGAAAATGCAATGGCACTTCCAATGTGTTGTTTTCTTTGGAAAGTGGAGCCATAAATGCAAAGGTTGGGTGTTGGGTTGGACCAACATCCTTGAAAGAGGTAGTGCTATTTCTCTCTTAGATACAATTGCAAACAATTTTGATATTAGTGATCTTCTTCTTCTTCTTTTAGTTTACCAATTTTATGGGATGCAGGGATCATTAATGAATGCCAAGTCAAGAACAATACCTTGTATCGAGGTGTTCAATTTCTTATATTTTATTTTTAAACTATAGTCAAAGCTTTTTGAGTTTATGCATGGGTAAATAATTATTTAGGTGCCACAACTCTAGAGAAGTAAGTAAGATAAAATGTTCGAATTATGACATTGTAAATGGAGAAAACTGAGTTGGGATGATCTTCCCTATTGTGAAACTCTGCAAAATACGATCCATATTAATCAACCAATTAGCCGAATACCTATGGTTAAAAAAAGTTTGACTGCTTCTCGTTTTCCGATGGGCTCAAATGGTAAACAAGGCGAATGTAATGCGGGCTCAATGTTACCTTTGAACGAGCAGAGCCGAGGGTGTATCCAGCTCTTTTTTTAAACAAATGTAATGCAATATAATGCAAATTCATGCGGAAGTTAATGGCTGCAATATAATGCAAGGCCCGTCTCTTTTTGTAGTTTTAACAAATGTCGACCCCCCCCTCAGGGCCCACTCTCAGCCACGACTGCTGTTGCCCAAAACTTTCAAGTTCTCAATCGTCAATAGACATTTACTATGGGCTATGGCTACTGTATCCAGCTCAGCCGAACTCGAACTATTACAAAGTTGAGTTCAACTAGAAACTCGCTAGTTGAATTCGATTCACAACAATATCAGATTGTTTAAATTTGACTTCATTAAGTTAAGTTCATTCACATTATTTATATACTCAAGTTCAACTATTGAATTTTTTAATATACATAGTGATCAGGTATTATTATTTTTGAATAATTAATCAAGCATCACTTTAATATCAATATATTAAAAATACATTTATTAATAAACAAATTAATTAGGCTCGTTAGTTGTTCAAGTTGTGTTTGAAGATACTTAAACCTTATTCAGAGGGGGTTTTGGACATGTGCGAGGTGAGCGACCGCACAGAGCCCCAAAAAAGAGGGGCCCCAAATAAGTTAAATTAAATGTTTATAAGGAGAAAAAAAAAGATTTTAGTTTACTAAATTACAAAAAAAATATAAAAAATGACTTTAAAGATGACTCCATAATATATTTTTTACTAAAATAAAAAATCTTTGAAAAAACCTTATATACTTTTGGGATTATAAATTAAAGGGCCTCAGTTTAATAAGTTGTACAGGGCCCCGTAAACCTTTGAACCGCCCCTGACCCTATTCGTTCTGACTCAAATTACTATAATCGAAATGTTTGAATTAAATTTGAATGTTTTTCAAGTTAAACTCGAGTAACTTGTGAACACAAATATCTTGTTTTATTGCTATTAGAAATTTTCCAAGAAAAAAAAAGTTTATACCTCAGTAAAAACTCATTTCAGTTAGGGGTGAGTGTTCGATCGAGTTGAGTCAAAAATTTTTGAGTTATTCAAGTTGACGCATCATATTTTAGAACTCAAACTATATTTCAAAAAAATTTCGAGTCGAGTTTATGAAATTCGAGTCGAGTTTTCGAGTTCCTATACAAATTTAATTGTAATTATTTATCATGTTATAATACAGTTTGATTCAAATTTAAACGACTTTCTCTAATCATATAAGATATGCATATATATATATATATATCTTCATATTTTTTCATATGTAGCATATATTTCTTCATATTTTTTTATATCGCTATATGTATACCAGGAAAATTTGAGGGACTCATCTCGAACTTAAAAACCAATCTACTAATTACTAAAATTTTTGAGTTATTCAAATTTCCATTTTACAACTCAAACTTTATTTAAAAAAATTCCGGGTCAAGTTTATGAAATTTTGACTTTTAAGTCAAGACGAGTCAATTTTTTCACCTTGAGTCGAGTCAAAATTTTCAGTTTTTCAAGTTGAGTCGAATTTTACTCACCCTTAATTTTAATTTATCAGTTTATATATTTAATTGAAGTCGTAATCTAGAATAGGTTTAACCGTTTAAGGGCGTCAGAAATCCTCCATTTAAAAAAAATTCAAATAAGTCTTTGATTTTTTTCCTATTCAATTAAGTTTTTATATTTTGAAATTTTATCAATTCACTCATTTGACTAATCTTGATCGATAAAATTAATGTTTTTGAATTAGTTGATGCCACATATTGCATCACTGTGTTGCCATGTGTCATTTTAAAATAAAATAATATTTTTATAATTTTTCTTTAAAAATCTTTTAAATTTTACATGAAAAATTATAGTGTGCCAAAGTAACAATATAATATTTAAGGAAAAAATTATTAAGTCTTAACCACTAAAATTAGTCGAAATGTTTATTTAATTTAGTTTTCCAATTCAAAGATTCAATTGGATACAAAATTTCAGAGCTTAATTTTTTTTTCTCACCAAAATTAGAATGCTTCACGCATCCTTTAAGCCTCTAGAATATGAAAAATTGCATTTGCTGAAGTTTGAGAACAATAGTTGATATCTGTAAAGCTTTAGCCAAATACAGTCAACCACACTTTCACTAGTTGCCCCTGGGCCCTGTTTTCTTCTCTGAGAGTGACCCGGCGAATTGTAACGAAAACTCAACGAATTTTTAAAAGGGAATAAATAAAAATTTTCTGCCCTTTTTCGGTGTCTTTATTTATGTTTCAATACTAAAAAAATGTCTAAAATTAAGGTTTAAGGTTATGGTTTAGGGAATTTGGTGTAGGGTATAAAGCTTAGGATTTATAATTTAGGGTTAAAACTTGAAATTTAATTTTTTTAATGTTGAGTATAGGAAAACACACCGAAGAGGGGAAGCGAATTTTTATCGAGAAGGGAATGATGTGTACTGACAAATATCAGTAGTATTTTACGTATCAATTCCAGTACTTACAAAGATTAGGTTTATCCTCCATCATACCAAACAAACACAGTTTAAGAAAATCAAGAAAATCCCAAGTAGATATACGTCGATGATAACAATGCATAGTCTCATAAAGTATAAATTATTTAATGCAGAAGAACCCCAAGGCTTTTGTGTCATTAATAAACAAAACTAAATCACTCCATTATTTAAGCATAATCACTTGACCAAATCTTACATTATATCAGCAGTTCAACAAAACTCGGTTTGTTTTTATAGGCAAAAGCAAAGGAAAACTACGCAAAGAAACAAGAGAAGCAATTAACCAACTCTTGTTTGTACGCGTTTTCTCATTAAATATACCAAATTTGTTTTCATCTTTAATTCCTAATCGGTCGATATCCTTGTGTCATGAAACATATTTTTAATATGGCTTAGGCAAACTGAACTGGATTGTATTGTCAATAACATATTATTTGACTTTCCTGGATGCAACCAAATGAAAGAACAACAGGATTTTGGGGTTTCTATATTATACTTATTAAAAAAGGTGTGCTATATTATTATATGTATTAGGTTATTGCAGAAGAGCAGTTTAGTTTAACCTTGTTTTGTGGGTCATTTGGAATGTTGTTGTTGGAGGAAAGCTGTATGGACCCTTAAAAAGGATAAGCAGTTATGTCAGGTATGGTTTGACCTAAGCTGGTAATAATAAACATGTCTCACACAATTGTCCAATCTTGTTTCCCATTCTTAATTGTCCCTAATCTCGGCATGATTCTTCTTCTTCTTCTTCATCATCGTCGACTTCAATTAGCTATTTGAATTTTTTCACGAGGTAACATATAAAAAATGTGAACAAGCCATTATTTCATACGAGGCAATGAATGCGTAGGAAGAAGCGTGTGGGGAAAAAACTGGGTAGGGAAAGGGTATTATTTCTTTAGCAATTATGACAGGAAGAAGAAAAGAAGAGCAGGTCGAAACTCATTCCTCTACTTTATTTTATCATTACATGTTTATATTTTATATATCAACGATATATAATTCTATATACTATAAATAAACCCATTTTAAAGTCTACTTTTACTAATCCAAGATTTAAATTGCCATGTCAAATTAACTGACAGGATAGCTTTCATTGTGGTTATTTCGCTTCTGCTTTTAAAGCAAGCGATTGTAAAAATTAAAAGCAAAATCATTCAGTTGTGGACCAAGGTAGAAAATAAAATAAAAGAGAGGAAACAATAATCAAGGACATGTGTTAGCATAAGCTGACAATGAATGACCCTTGTTTCAATCTGTGTCCTAAAATTGTAATCTTAGGAATAATGAAGGGGCTATATTAACCGGGGACCCCAAATGACAAAGAATGTTTTGGGTCAATTATCCATGTCAACCCCACCAAATGGAAGGCCAGTGCTGTTTTGTTTTTCTTGAGAAAAAAATGGTGACATTTAATAAGTCCACGAAGACAATGATTATTGACCTGTGGTGGCTTTGGAATGTAGGAGTGGTTTTATTTCTTTTTGGTGCAAAATGTATTTTTAAAATATATATTTCAACCCATATACCAAAAGAGGTCAATCAAGACAGAGATGGCCATGGAAGGAACAACCATCTAATTTGAATAGAAAGGATTATTTGTTACAATTGGACTATGATAATCAGCCATTGGTTCAGTGATGTAATATTTCAAATCTATTGACATCATTGTTCAGTTTTTGTAAATGTACCCAAAAGAAATTGAGTTATGATATTTTATTTACAAAAATTTTAAAAATTAAATTTAGGCATAGTTTAATTAATTTATTCAATCATCTTAAATTTAATAATTGTAAAATTTTAATTCTGATATCTCAAACATTTATTTGTTTTTTTTCAAAAAAATGAAGTAGGTGAGAATTATCGGGTTTTTATGCAAGTTAACTCTAGACATTAATAATGACTGGTAAATGCTATAGAATTTTTAAGATAGAGTAGAACGGAAAGAAAAAAAGAAAGTGATCTTGCTTAGGGACAAAAAAACATATGCTCCCTTCTTTGTGTTCTTTTTATGTTCAACACTAAAAAAATTAAATTTTAAGTTAATTTTAAATTTTAAACCCTAAACCTTAAAAAATACATCCACGCTCAATATTATGAAATTTATTCACTAAGCACTAATATTAAACCCTAAATTTTAAGTTAACTCATTACTTACTGCTTTTAAAATTTATCTTTAATCATGTTTGGATTGAGCATGCAACAGCCACGCCCACGCTTTAATTTAACAAAATCATGCTTGTTAGTTGGCATTAAAGCCTTAGTTGATCTTTTTAATTATTCAGCAGCTGTTGTCATCTATTTATTTTCCATTCTTAATAATACTATTGAGTTTGGTTATAGTGTTTAATTGTAAATGAAGCATGAATCTCAACACTATCTTCCATTTGGATTTCAACACATGAATCTCATTTTCACGAATATAAAATACCAAGCAATGATGATCTACCGACATATGAAAACAGTTATAATTTATAAACACGAGAGCATGGCTTAATTGTAATTTGCAATTTACTAATCCCACCTACATCACGTTTAGCATATTTTGACAGTGTAATAACTTTTATTGTACCAATAAGGAACCAAGGAAATGAAAACAAAGCATATTATGTGTGTGAGCATGTAAAAGAAGAAGTGTAAAGGGAGGCTGTTGTCGTTTGTGGTGTGCGTTTCACCGAGTTTGGGGTTTGACCAAATCAAGCAAAAGACACCCACACGTTGAAATCACAAAACACGTGTAACATTAATCTGGGTCTGAAAATTTTCGACTCCAAATTCTATCGGTCCACAAAATCCATGCCCTCCACAGCTTCATCTCTTGATTTCCATTTGTTCACATTTGGCTTTGTGGGATATTTGGCACGTGCTTTTTTATGGTCGCTTCTGGTTGCCAACGTGATCGTGTAGGGTTACTTCACCAATCTCACACTATTGACCTATTCCCATTTCCCTCCGTATGTATTCGAACTCGTTTCGTCCTTATATTTTGTCACCTTTTATACTTCATAATTCCATCGGTGTTGCATCACTATTATATACATATATTTCTCTGTATTTGGTATTAATTATTAAATGCCTTCAAATCATGTCTTAAGATAAAATTATTGAGCTAAGAAGAAACATTAATATTTTTAATATCGGTTCGTTAGGATTAACTACCTAAAAGTTTTATAATAAGTTCAAACTAGTTGGAGTGATGTTTGATTATATATGCTTAATAAGAAGATGATAATATAAATTAGATTTTGTCACACTTAATTACTTATAATATTGATGAATGGAAATATTTTATATAAAAATATTTTATAAAATCATAATCAGTAAATGAATATAGGTGGATTAGTAAATAATTTATACATAAATCTAGTACTATTGTGTTTGATCATTAACCGATGTTTTTTTATGTTTTATTTAAAGATTATATAAAGTATGAAAATAAAAAAATATCATTATAATAATATTTATTATCGTTTCAATATTTCAATTACTTACAGATGTCGAATCGACCAATGACATTGAAATTAGTCAAACTTATAATATATATATACTTATACTATAAAATATACACGAGTTTCCAAGAAAGGCGTGAAATTTAGAAAAAATGAACTATTATAAAAGTTGTCAAGTATTTTGTTAAAAATGAAGCTATTATAAGGTATTTATTAAGTATATTAATCTGTTAAGTTTAGTTGGTTAGTATTATATCATTAGGGTTAGTTATAGTTAGTTATAACAGCTGGATATTACAGCTTCTTCTTTCTTCCTGTATATATAATTATCCAGTAGTTCTTTGTACATTCATTGATTTTCTCTCAATAAACAAGCAGTTTTGGTTTGTTACATGGTATCAGTTGAAAAGATTTCTAAACAAGCTTCCGCATCCTCTCTTTTCTTTTCTCTTCTTGTTTCTTTTGATCATGGGAGAAGTCAATCTTAGTGATTCCTTCAACAATGGTGAGAATCCATATTACCTTTACCAATCTGATAACCCAGGCATGATTCTTGTTACTCAGCTCCTCAGCAATGACAATTATCACAGTTGGCGTCGTGCTATGATGATGGCTTTATCAGCCAAGAACAAACTTGGTTTTGTAGATGGTTCCATCTCTGCACCAGCTCGTGAACCTGCTGATCGCTTCAATGCCTGGACTCGAGCAAATGATCTGGTTAATTCCTGGTTGCTGAACTCTGTTTCCAAAGAGATTGCTGCCAGTTTGTTGTATCACTCTACTGCAGCTGCAGTTTGGAAGGATTTGGAGGATCGTTTTCAGCAAAACAACGGTCCTCGTATCTTCTCTTTGCGCAAGAAATTGCTTGATCTTGTTCAAGGAACAAACTCAATTTCTACTTACTATACCAATCTAAAAATCATATGGGACGAGTTGATGTCTCTTAAATCTTTTTGTTCTTGTTCTAAGTGTACTTGTGAAGGTGTTCGCAAGATGTTTGAAGAACAGAAGAAAGAACAGACTATGCAGTTCTTAATGGGACTTAATGATTCATATTCTCATGTTCGTGGTCAAATCCTGTTAATGGATCCCTTACCAGACATTACCAGAGTTTTTTCTTTGGTGTCACAAGAAGAAAGTCAACGCTTTATAAAGCTTGACAATCCTATTACTGATGCTTCTTTTGCCATCAAGTCTAATGTTGTTCATAAGAAGGCGAGGCCTCAATGCAGCCATTGTGGTTTAATGGGTCACATAAAGGATAAATGCTATAAGCTCCATGGTTTTCCTCCTGGTTACCATTCGAAAGGAAAACAGTCTCATGTTTCTCATGTAAATGCTGTGCCCCACACTGTTAGTTCATCTCTTGAACAGCAAGAACAGTCTACAGCAGATTCTTTGTCTTCTCAACAGTGTAAGTAGCTGATTGCCATGCTCACCAATCAGCTTCAAGCAGCTTCAGATCTTCATATTCCTAATTCTGTAAACATGGTTATGCAAGGCAAGAATGTTTCTTTTATTAATTCTTTTAGTTCCCTTAATTCTCAAGATTCATGGATTTTGGATTCAGGTGCTTCTAAGCATGTCTGTTTTTCCAAAAATCTTTTTCAAACCTTGAATCCTATTGAAAATGGGACTATTATATTGCCTAACAAGTCTGTTGTTTCTGTAGGTTTTGCTGGTACTGTTCGCATTTCCTCCAAGATTGTTTTGCATGATGTTTTGTATGTACCTGGTTTTAATTTTAATCTTTTATCTGTTAGTAGTTTACTTAAGCATAATCCTGATTTGTTGCTTACTTTTAATTGCAACAATTGTCTCATACAGGATCGTTTCCAACTGATTGGGAAGGCTAAGTTACATCATGGATTGTATTTGTTTTCTTTTGATGATAATACTTCTGATGTTGTCTTTTCCAGACCTGTTGGATATGAACATACAAATGTACATGTTAATGATTCCTGTTCTATAAATAAAATTTCTTTTTCTTGGCATAATCGATTGGGTCATCCAAGCTCTAATGTTTTAGATAGTTTGAGGAGTTCTTTGCCTAATTTTGTTAAAGATAATTCATGTTGTACCATATGTCCTGCTGCTAAACAGAAACGTGTTCCTTTTCCTATTTCTTATTCTCGTTCTTCTGTTCCCTTTGAACTCATTCTTTGTGATATATGGGGACCATTTAAAGTTGCTACTTATAACTCTCAGCGTTTCTTTTTGACCTTAGTTGATGACTTTACAAGATTAACATGGACCTTTTTGCTACAACATAAATCTGATGTTTCTCAGATTATTCCATCTTTTATTGCAATGGTGCAAAGGCAATTTGGTTATGTTTTAAAAACCTTTCGATCTGATAATGCTCCTGAGCTCAAGTTTACAGATTTGTTCTCTAAGCTGGGTATTGTTCATCAATATTCCTGTGTTGAGACTCCCCAGCAGAATGCAGTTGTAGAACGCAAACACCAACACCTTCTAGCTGTTGCTCGTGCTTTATACTTCCAGTCAAAGGTCCCAATTCGATTTTGGGGAGATTACTTACTGACAGCCACTTATATTATCAACAGGCTACCTTCTCCTTTACTAAATAACTTGTCACCTTTTGAATTGCTTCATAACAAACAACCTGATTATTCTGTTCTCAAAACCTTTGGTTGTTTAGTTTTTGTGTCCACCCTTAAGAATCATAGAGACAAGTTTACTGAAAGAGCATTGCCTGACATTTTTCTTGGTTATTCCCCAGGTATTAAAGGTTATAAAGTCTATGTTTTAAAAACTAAAACCATTGTCATGTCTCGAGATGTCCATTTTCATGAAAATATTTTCCCATTTCATAATATTCCTGATGCTAGTGGTGATGTTGATCTTTTTCCCAGCATATCTTTACCACATACAAGTGTCTCATATGCAGATGTAACATCTGAGCATGCAACTGAAGCGGTTTCTGATAATTATGCACCTACTGATCTTGTTGAGCATACAGATATAACCCCTGAAGCTTCAACAAATGAAGTTCCTATTATTCATGCTCCTACTGAACATATACCTGTAGTTCATCCTGTAGCTGAAATTCCTACTAATGTTCCTATTAGAAGTGTAACAAGATCCACATCCATTGAGGTTGCACCTATTCAACCAATGTCACAAATACAGCAAGTTCGCCAACCTTCTACAGATTCATCTAGCCAATTAGATTTACAGGTTCAACCTATTCAACATGTTCAACCTGTTCCACCTATTCAACATGATCAACCTGTTCAACATGTTCAACCTGTTCGACGTTCGACCAGAAATGTTCACAAACCTTCATACCTACAGAAATATCATTGCAACAATGTTTTGGTTGGTTCTAATGGTGATTCTTCTGTTCGTTATCCTATTGAAGAGTTCATGTCAACCTCGAAGCTTTCTTCATCCTATACTCATTTTATAGCTAATATTTCTACCATTTATGAGCCAACTTTCTATCACCAAGCAGTGAAATTTCCAGCTTGGCAAGCTGCCATGAATGAAGAATTGAAGGCAATGGAAGACTTGCAAACCTGGACTGTTGTTTCCCTCCCTGAAGGAAAAAGGGCTATTGATTCAAAGTGGGTCTATCGTGTGAAGTACAAAGCTGATGGCTCACTTGATCGTTACAAAGCTCGCCTAGTTGCTAAAGGCTACACTCAAGTTGAAGGCATTGACTACACTGACACTTTTTCTCCAGTGGCCAAAATGACTTCTTTCAAAGTTTTACTTGCCATTGCTGCTTCCAAGGATTGGCAATTGTTACAATTGGATGTTAACAACGCATTTCTAAACGGATACCTTGATGAAGAGGTTTACATGAAGTTACCTCAAGGTTATTTCCCTAACACTTCTGGTTCTAACTTGGTTTGCAAGCTTCAAAAGTCCATATATGGCCTCAAGCAAGCATCGAGGCAATGGTTTAATGCCTTTTCTAAGGTTGTCCTTCTTTATGGTTTTCAACAATCCCCTTCTGATCATTCCCTCTTTGTTCATGGTTCTGATGACAACATGATTGTGCTACTAGTATATGTTGATGACATAATCTTAGCAGGGAGAAATGTTGAGCAATTACAAGATGTACAAGCTTTCCTTCATAAACACTTCAAGCTTAAGGACCTAGGGAATTTGAAATACTTTCTGGGGTTCGAAATTGCTCGAAACTCTTCAGGAATTTCTCTTTCCCAACGCAAGTATGCCTTGAACCTTCTTGAAGATACTGGTACTCTTGCTTCCAAGCCTGCTGATACACCAATTGCAGTTTCCACCAAGTTGAGTCTTCATGATGGTGAGCTGTTACAAGATCCTCAGCAATACAGGAGGCTGATAGGACGTCTTCTTTACCTAACACACACTCGCCCTGATATAACATATGCTGTACATCTTCTTAGTCAATTTGTATCATCTCCACGACACCCTCACCTCCTCGCAGCATATCATCTTCTTGCCTATATCAAGAAAACACCAGCTTTAGGTCTATTTTTTCCTGCTAATTCTACTCTTCAGCTGCATGGTTTTGTTGACTCGGATTATGGGTCTTACCCTGATACAAGACGGTCAATCTCTGGTTATTGCATGTATTTGGGTAACATCATTATCTCGTGGAAGTCCAAAAAGCAGACCACAGTTAGCAGATCCTCCTGCGAGGCAGAATATCGTGCTATGGCAGCTGCTACATGTGAACTAGTGTGGCTTACATCCTTGTTATCATCCTTTCACATTTCTATTCCTCATGCTTCATTGTATTGTGATAACCAGTCTGCTGTGCATTTGGCCTCGAATCAAGTCTTCCACGAGCGAACCAAACATATCGAAGTCGACTGCCACTTCATTCGAGACAAGGTTCGTGATGGCTTTCTCAAGCTCTTTCATGTGAGCTCTGCCAATCAGCTTGCCGACATCTTCACCAAAGCTCTTCATAGCCCAGCTTTCCATGGATTTATCAGCAAGATGGGATTAGTTGATCTTTATCAACCTCCATCTTGAGGGGGGGATATTAAGTATATTAATCTGTTAAGTTTAGTTGGTTAGTATTATATCGTTAGGGTTAGTTATAGTTAGTTATGACAGCTGGATATTACAGCTTCTTCTTTCTTCCTGTATATATAATTATCCAGTAGTTCTTTGTACATTCATTGATTTTCTCTCAATAAACAAGCAGTTTTGGTTTGTTACAGTATTTAACTAGTATTTTAAGGGCCAAGCATATGGAAAAGTTTAAGAATAATGGAATTATTGTTATAGTTAAATGAAAGTAGTACTTTGATTAGAAGAATGAAAGACGGCATCTCTTAATCTTAATTACTATACAATAATAGTATTTTGATTTGGTCGAGGTGTAATGTTCAAGCTTAAGCTTATATATAATATAGTTATATACTTTTGTGGATAATAAATTTAAAGAATGAGAATCTAAGAACTTGGCCATTATTAATGGGTATTATCAAGAGTATAAAATATTTGATAAACCATTTCTACCGTGTAATTTTTTAAACTACACAAATGAAATCAATAAGTCGAGCATACATTTTTTAATCATATATTATAAACTTGATTATAAAAGAAAACATTCGTTTGTGAAATTAAATACATCTAAAGGGGAACTCGGTAAAAAAATGAATGATGTTTATTTTAGAAGTTCTGAGTTCAATCGCTTTGTTTGTAAGATGTGTGCATTGTCAAAGAGTTAAAGAATATCTATGAACATATACATCTTAATGGTGAGCAAGCACATTTGGCAAGTTGACCTAATTATTCATATTTGTTTCTTCATATTCCCTCAAGTCATGAAT
Source organism: Hibiscus trionum (assembly GCA_030270665.1). NCBI lineage: Eukaryota > Viridiplantae > Streptophyta > Magnoliopsida > Malvales > Malvaceae > Hibiscus > Hibiscus trionum. The sequence continues at coordinate 22,256,011 of BSYR01000024.1, forward strand.
TATAAACCCACTAGGAGCGCCATCTTTCTTCCCTAGAGTCTCCATTCTAGGTAAGATTATGATTAGAATTAAAATTTGTTAAACAAAAAATATCTTAATGGTTTCTTAAAAAATACATTTGGCTCCATATTGGACCTCTGCAAATCATAAAATAAATTAATTAACCAATAAATTAAATACAAATAGTTAAACAATACATCTTAATGGCATAATTGTTTCCTTTGAGCAAATTACAATGAATTTCAGGACCCGTCTATCAATTATGGTTGTTTGGGCAAATAAAGAATATTGAGGATCCCTGCAAAACTATAGTTGATTAACGGTACAATCCCTGTTACCAATGATCCCTTATTCACAATATTAATCTTATCCCGATATTTATAAAGTTTAAAAAAGTATGTTATATTACCAATAAGTATTGGGTACATTAGCAAGACATATTTCACTCTTAAGGAGAGGACATAAGTTCAATCTTTGAATATGATATTGTTGGAAGAACAGTCTCGCACCTTGAATATATATTATAAGACGAACATGCATATTATTAAAAAAATACGTTATATTAATCTAACTATATCATATTAGTTGTTCAATGATTGATTAATGTGATATTTATACGTTAAAAATATAACTAATGAATTGAATTTTATTAAGTTTTATTCATTATTAGATTATATTTAAGGTAAATTTTGTACATGATGTTTTGAAGAGAAAAAAAACCCTTGTTATTTAAATAGAAAATTTTAGAACGGGCGACGCACACCGTTAAACACCACTAGCGCAATATACTGTTGAATATCATTAATTTTTTAATAATTTTTAAATGATTATTAAAAATCTCACAGACTCGACATGCAATTAATTATATTTCAAAATAAAATTAGAAGACATTATTCCATGTAGGGATGTGCAAAAAACCTGACAAACTTGTAAAAATGTGAAAAATGGGCTTGTATATTATATGATAACAAATCAATGAATAATACACAATTTATATACATGAACTTAACATATATAACTAACTAACAATATTCAGCAACAAACTAAACTTCCTAACTAACTCTGTAACTGAATCCAACTTCAACACTCCCCCTCAAGTTGGGTCCTGCTAAAAAACATTCTTGATACCCAACTTGGATGACAGATAGTAATGTTGCTGACTTCCCAAAGCCTTCGTCATGACGTCAGCTAATTGCTCATGTGTTGAAACATGTTCAGTTTGCAAAATCCCTTGCTGTAACTTCTCTCTCACGAAGTGACAGTCAATTTCTATATGCTTTGTTCTTTCGTGAAATACTGGGTTTGCAGCTATTTGTAGTGCCGCCTTGCTGTCACAATAAAGCTTCACTGGTTCTAGCTTCTTCAATGTTAATTCTTCTAGTAATCCTCTTAGCCAAATTACTTTAGAAGTAACCATTGTCATAGCTCTGTATTCTGCCTCAGCAGAAGACCTTGCCACCACACTTTGCTTCTTTGACTTCCACGAAATTAAAGAATCTCCAAGTTTAACACAGAAACCTGTGATTGATTTTCTGGATATCAGGCAAGAAGCCCAATCTGAGTCACAATATGCTACCGGATTGCATTCAGTAGATGCTTTCAACAGAATTCCCATGCCAGGCTCCTTCTTGATGTATCTAACTACTCTTAAAGCAGCTTCCATATGAGACCTTTTAGGCTTATGCATGAACTGACTCAAGGTGTTAACAGCAAAAGTAATGTCAGGTCTCGTATAGGTCAGATAAATCAGCCTTCCTATAATCCTTTGATAAACTGATTTGTCCTCCATCAATTCATCTTCAACATCAGATTGTAAGCCTTGGTCAAAGTCAACTGAAGTCAACTTTAAGTTTTGCTCTAATGGAGTTAGAGCACACTTAGCATTCTCAAGCCCAGCATCTTTGATTAGTTCGAGGGCATACTTCCTTTGATTCATCAGTATCCCTTCTTTTGATCTAAGCACCTCAATTCCCAGAAAATATCTTAGAAGGCCCAAGTCTTTCATCTTAAAATGTTTATTCAGAATTTGCTTCAACTCTTGAATCAAAATGTCATCATTCCCAGTAATCAACAGATCATCGACATAAACCAAAATCATTACAACTCTATCCTTTTGTTTTTTGATGAACAAGGAATAATCATGCTTGCTCTGAACATAACCAGCAGAAGTAAGAGCTTCAGTGAGCTTTAAGTTCCACTGTCTCGAAGCCTGCTTGAGACCATACAAGGATTTTTGCAGTCTACACACCAAATTCTCCCCCTGACTGCAAAAACCATCAGGAAGATCCATGTATACTTTCTCATACAAATCCCCTTGTAGAAAAGCATTGAATACATCCATCTGGTAGATGGGCCAATGATACATAGAAGCAAGAGATAATATTGTTCGAATGGTGACCATCTTCACCACAGGGGAAAAAGTTTCAATGAAATCAATGCCTTCCTTCTGATTATAACCTTTAGCAACAAGCAGGCCCGGCTCATAGCAGGAGCAGGCTGAGCAGATGCTCAGGGCCCCCACTTTCACGGGGCCTCATAAAGTGACAAAGGCCTTTGCCTTTTTATTGCCTAAACCGTCTAAAACAAATGTATATGTTTCAGACAATTTGAAATTATATGGGGCCCACTTTATTTAAGTGACTCCATCACTCATACTCCTATTGTTTCTATTTTCTACGGCTTCTACTATCTAATGGGAAATAATTAATTCAAGCAGTATTCAAATTCTCTTAAAAAATAAATAAATAAATTTAATTCAAATTCTATTTAAAAATAATAATAAACGAAAATATAATTTATGCTTAAATTTTTTTTAAATTTCAAAAATTTTGAATTTTCGCTCAGGGCCCCAAAAATATCCAAGACGGCCCTGGCAACAAGGCGAGCTTTGTACCGTTCAACCTCACCTGTTGCCTTGTACTTAATCCGATAAACCCACTTGCATCCAATTGCAACTTTTCCAAAAGGCAAAGGAACAAGAGACCAAGTATTGTTCGATTGTAAAGCAAGAATTTCATCAGCCATTGCCTTAACCCAAAGAGGATTTTGACTGGCCTCATCAAAAGACTGAGGTTCAGAGGATTCAGAAATGGAGGTCAAGAAAGCTTGAGAATGAGAAGACAAATTAGAAAAAGAAATAGAAGATGGATACTGAACAATAGGAGAAGAAGAAAGACACATATTGGTATAGTTTTGTAACCAAGTAGGAGGTTTTGAGACACGAACTGACCTTCGAGGAGCAACAGAAGGTGCACTTACTAAAACATGAGGTGATGCAACATTAGAAGGGTCAAGAACAGATGTATGTGCAGGGATGGGAACTGAAGTAGGTTCAGGGATGGGAACTGAAGTAGGTTCAGGGATGGTAGGTGAAGGAGGTTCAGGGATGGTAGCTGAAGGAGGTTCAGGGATGTGTAAAACCAGAAATTCAGAATCTGGAATGACAACAGAGGAAGGAAAAAAAGAAGAAACAGTTGGAAAATATGGAGAATTGGAATGAAAAGGAAAGTGATGTTCAAAAAATTTTACATCACGGCTAACAAACAAAATTTTAGATTCAAGATTGAAAAGAATGTAACCCTTTTGAGTTGGAGCATAACCCAGAAAAAGACAAGGAGAAGCACGAGGAGCAAATTTATCAGAAGGTAACAGATTTGTGGAAAAACACAAACAACCAAAAATACGAAAATGATCATAAGAAGGAGTTTTCTTGTAGAGAAGTTCAAAAGGAGTTTTCCACTGTAACACAGAAGAAGGAAGCCTATTAATAATATAACGGGCAGTTAAAACGCACTCACCCCAGAATTTTAAAGGTATTTGAGATTGAAAACGAAGAGCTCTAGCAACTTGAAGAAGATGTTTGTGTTTTCGCTCAGCAATCCCATTTTGCTGAGGAGTATGAACACATGAACTTTGGTGGATAATCCCTAGAGAGGAAAATAAAGAGGAACATTCTGAATTAAAGAATTCTCGGCCATTATCACTTCGAATGACCTTAACAATTGTGGAAAACTGAGTTTTAACCATTGTAAAAAAGGTTTTAAGGGTGAAAACAGTATCACTCTTCAATTTCAGTAAGTACACCCATGTCATCCTAGAAAAATCATCGACTATAGTTAAAAAGAACCTATGTCCTGAATGAGTAGACAACCTATAAGGTCCCCAAAGATCTAAATGTATAAGATCAAAAGGTGCAGCAGAAGAAGTTGTACTAATTGGAAAAGGCAACCTAGACTGCCTAGCTAAAGGACATATAGTACATTCAGTCAAACCAGAAGTATCCAAAGAAGAATTAACAAAAAAAGGTAAACGAGACAATTGAGGAGTAGGAACATGCCCTAAACGAGCATGCCAGAGAGCAGTTTTATTAGAATGCAGAGAATTACAAGTATAAACTTGAGGAATAGAAGGCAAAACAGAAGAAGAAACAACAGACTTACAAGCAGAATCAAGCAGAAAAAAAGAGGATTGAAGGAAATAAAGTCCCCTATATTTCCTACCAATCTCCCTCATCATGCCACTTGAGAGATCCTGCAAAATGCAGAAGTCAGAAAAGAAATGAACAGCATAATTCAAATCTTTGGTGAGTTTAGAAATGGAGATTAAATTGTGAGTAAAATTGGGAACAAACAACACATTTGACAAGACCAGGCCATTTGGCAAGTGAACAGAACCAATATGAGACACAAAAGAAGATTTACCATTCGGAAGCTGAAGAAAATGAGAATTGGGTACACAAGGACGAGAATCAACAAGCTATACAAATCAGACACTACATGATCTGTTGCACCAGTGTCAAGAATCCATTGCAAAGAGGAATTAACAAGCGAGCAAAAAGGAATAGTACCTGCCAAATTCACAGAGGAATTTGATATGGAACTGCGATTCAAGAGCTCCAGAAGCTGAGAATGCTGATCGGAGGTGAAAGCTGGAGGATCACCAGACGAAGCCACAGTCAACGCAGCCTGAGAACCTCGATTCTTCTTGTTGAATTTGAAGTCAGATGGGAAGCCGATAACAAGACTCTTTCTTGTGGCCTTTAATCTTGCAGTAATCACAGGTCCCCGAAAACTTCTTGCGATTGCTGGAAACATTGGAGTAAAGTGCAGTAGACTCCATCAAAGGAACAACACCAGATAAGTGAAGACGATGAGACTCCTCACGAACAATCATGGAATAGGCGTTGTTGACAGAAGGCAGCGGCTGCATCAGAAGAATCTGACTCCTCAAGGCAGAGTAAGACTCGTTGAGGCCCATCAAAAATTGGAATAATCGTTGATTAGCAACATGATCGGAGTTACGACGAGTCGAATCACAAGTACAGGAAGAAAACGGCACCAAAACAGAAAACTCATCCCACAACAACTTCAGTTTGGTAAAATAAACGGAAACAGAGGAATCACCTTGCACGAGCGTCGTGATTTCGCGGTGGAGAAAGAAAATACGCGAGTCGTCAACCTTGTTGAACCGCTCCTTGAGATCATCCCATACTAGGGCAGCACTTGAAGCAAAAACAATGCCCGCCGAGAGTTCTTTGCTAACAGAATTGATTAGCCAGGAAAGAACGATCGCATTGCAGCGATCCCACTGCGCCTGGAGAGAGGACGAGGAATAATCCGTTCGCTTACAATCGCCATCGATAAAACCGAGCTTGTTCTTTGCGAGAAGAGCGATACGCAAAGAACGGCTCCAAACAGTATAGTTCTCGATTCCGGTCAACTGGTGAGAAATGATGACTGTTCCCGGCGTATCAGACGGGTGAAGGAACAAAGGATGACTGAAATCGAGGACGGAATCAGAAGCCGGCGTCGAATTCGGCGGCGAAGGCATCGCAAAAAAACTAGGGTTTTAGGAGAAATACAGAAATTGGGAAAAAATTGCGATACAGAGAATATGGGAATCGGGAGAAAGAGACCCAAAAACGAGAGAGAGAAAAAAAAAACAGCCCAAGAAAAGCCCAAAGAAACCTGAGACTCGTGATACCATGTAAAAATGTGAAAAATGGGCTTGTATATTATCTGATAACAAATCAATGAATAATACACAGTTTATATACATGAACTTAACATATATAACTAACTAACAATATTCAGCAACAAACTAAACTTCCTAACTAACTCTGTAACTGAATCCAACTTCAACAAAACTGAAACCAAAACCAAAATCTAAAAAAATCGATCCGAAAACATGGTTAACCGAATCGAATAAATTAGTTTCAGTAGGTTTTTTAAGAAAAAAAATATTATTTCGATTTGGATACGGTTCGTAATTTTGAACAAAAGCAGGTAGCCGAACCGACCGGATACATAATTTATAATATAAAAATATGCATATTTATAAGAAAGTCTCTTTCGTTGCATTTTTTTAGAAAATCAGATTTCATGGCCCAGAGCTAATTTAATTAAGTTTTGATTATACAAAAGTCGGCCGTTTTCATACTATTTGTTTCCTCCTTTTCTTTGTCAAGTATACGCACCTTTACATAAACAAGAAATTATAAATAATTTATATATTGATTCATAAACATTATTTTATCAGTAAATTAATAAAAAAACTTAAAAATCATCAATAAAACAATGCCATGAAAATATTTAAAAAGGTTTTTGATCCGACACAAATGTAAAATCACAGAGAAAAAAAACCATATCTCACATTTTTTAATATATCATTTAGAATGAATTTGAATATAACAATGTGATTGTATAAAAATATGGTTGTAATTGTATGAAATTTTATTTTTTAGACATGTTTGATTGTTTGAGTGTAATTACATTTTAATTATTTATATTATATTTGGCAATACAAATTTTAGTTACATAGTTATATAAATTTAAACTTTTAAATAATATTAATTATAAAATTGAACAGTATAATTAATTATTTTACCTATTCTCACATTCTTCTGAAAACTAAGAGTGTAATAGAAGTTTTTAACTATACTCAATTTAACGAAAAATATAAAATATAACAATTAATAAAAACATCACATCTATATAGTTACACTTAAATTCAATCAATACACGTTACTTTTCCAATTCCATCTAAGGCTTCGTTTGCTGTTAAAGTCTTTGTTAAAATATTATAAAAGATGCCTCAACATTTTATTAAATATCAACATGGTATTTATACACAAGGATTACAACCACTTGAATTCTAACTAACTCTAAACTGTACAGCTAACATATTTCAACCATCTAACAAACTATATAACAGTCTAACAAATATTATACACACTCCAACACTCTCCCTCAAGTTGGTGGTTTAAAAATAGATTTAACCCCCAACTTGGACAATAAGAAGTTGTGTTGCTGTACATTCAAAGCCTTTGTCAGGATGTCTGCTGGTTGATCTTTTGTAGAAATATGCTATGTTTGTATCACTCCTTCTTGCACCTTCTCTCTTATAAAATGACAGTCAATCTCTATATGTTTGGTGCGCTCGTGATATAAAGGATTAGCAGCTATTTGTATGGCTGCCTTACTGTCACAATGCAACTTTGTTGACCCAATATTGCTTACTCCCAACTCACATAGCAAGCCTCTTAACCACACGATTTCTGCTGCTGTTGTTGCCATACTACTATACTCTGCTTCTGCATATGATCTTGCTATCGTGTTCTGTTTCTTAGACTTCCAAGAAACCAGGGAACCTCCAAATTTGATGCAAAACCCAGTAACAGATTTTCGTGACATTGGGCATGCTGCCCAGTCAGAGTCACAATAAGCTTCAAGAATACTGTTCTTTTCTGACTTCATTAAGATCCCTTGACCAGGATCTCCTTTAATGTATCTCACTACTCTAAGAGCTGCTTCAAGATGTGACTTCTTAGGATCTTTCATGAATTGACTAAGATGCTGAACAGCAAAACTAATGTCTGGTCTTGTATGAGTGAGGTAGATCAGTTTGCCTATCAGCTCTTGGTAAGTTGTTTTGTCTTCTAAGACCCCATCTTCACAATCTTGTTGTAAACATCTGTCAAACTCAAGTGTAGTGAGCTTTAAGTTTTTTTCTAGGGGAGTTGTAGCTGGTTTTGCTCCCCCTAACCCTGTACTTTCGATCAACTCTAATGCATACTTTCTCTGATTCATCAGTATGCCTTCTTTGGAACATAAGACTTCTAAACCAAGAAAAAATCTTAAATCTCCTAGATCTTTCATCTTGAAGTTTTGATTTAAGATCTTTTTAAGCTCTTCAATAAGGCTCAAATCATTTCCAGTGATCATGAGATCATCTACATAAATCAACATGATTACTATCTTTTCACCTACTCTCTTAGTGAATAGAGAATAGTCAAACCTGCTCTGAGTATAACCAGCAGTTTTCAAGGCCTCCGTAAGCTTCGAATTCCATTGACGAGAAGCTTGTTTAAGCCCATAAAGTGACTTTTGCAGCCTACACACCATATTCTCCCCCTGGCTGCAAAAACCCTCTGGAAGCTTCATATAAACTTCTTCAACAAGGTCACCTTGAAGAAACGCATTATGAACATCCAATTGATGTAAAGACCACTCAAACATAGCAGCAAGAGAGAGAACAAGTTGAACAATATTAAGTTTTGCAACAGGAGAGAAAGTTTCAGTATAGTCAATTCTCTCCTTTTGGGTGAAGCCCTTAGCAACAAGGCGAGCCTTACAGCGCTCAATATCCCCAGAAGCCTTGTATTTAATCTTAAACACCCACTTGCAACCAATAGGAACTTTGCCCAAGGGTAAAGGGACAACTGACCAAGTACCATTTGACTCCAAAGCCAATAACTCTTCTTTCATGGCTTGAATCCAGACAGGGCATTTAATTGCTTCAGAATAAGAAGAAGGTTCAAAAATGGAAGAAGTGAAAGACAAAAAAGCTTGAGTGGAAGAGGGTAAATGGGAATAAGAAATGTAATTGGAAATGGGATACAAACCTGGAGCAGAAGATGAGGAAACACATAGAGCATAATCCTGAAGCCAATTTGGAAGACGAGTGACACGAGAAGACTTACGAGAAACAATAGAGGGACCTGGAATACTTGCTGAATTATCAGGAACAACTGATTCTGAAGAATCATGAACTATAATAGGAATACAAGAAGTGGTAGATAGAGAAGAATTATTAGGTATATCATCAGGAACAATTTCAGTGGGTATAGAAGAAGTATTAGGTATAACATCAGAAACAGTGGCAGTGGGTATATCAGTCGAAGTAAATGAAGTAGGAGAAGAATCAGAAACAGGCTGTGAAGGTGTAGAAAGAATTAAAAACTCAGAATCAGGAACAAATGGTTGGGAAGGAAAAAAGGAAGAAATAGAATCAAGATTATATTTAAAAGGGAAAATAGTTTCATGAAAAGAAACATCTCTAGTAACAAAGAATGTGTGAGTAGTGAGGTTGAACAAAAGGAAGCCCTTCTGAGTATTAGAATAACCCATGAAGACACTAGGAATAGCACGAGTGTCAAATTTATCTGTGGGGTGAAGATTAGTTGCATAAGCTAAACACCCAAACACTTTTAACTGGGACAAAAAAGGGGATTTATTATAGAGTTTTTGAAAATGAGAGGACCAATGAAGAACAACAGAAGGCAAACGATTTATTATGTAACAGGCAGTCAAGATGCATTCACCCCAAAATTTAATAGGAACATGGGATTGAAATTTCAGAGCCCTAGCAACCTCAAGCAAATGCCTGTGTTTACGCTCAGCAACTCCATTTTGCTGAGGAGTGCGAACACAGGAGCTTTGATGAACAATTCCAAGAGAAGAAAAAAGATTGAAACAAGAAGAATTGAAGAATTCAGTGTCATTATCACTGCGGACAGTTTGCACAGACACAGAAAACTAAGTATGGATATGAGCAAAAAATTGTTTAAGGTAAAGAACAACATCAGACTTCAAATGCAGCAAGTAAATCCAGATCATTCGACTAAAATCATCCACTATCGTAAGGAAAAAACGATGACCAGAGTGAGTGGACACACGATATGGACCCCAAAGGTCAATATGAATTAATTGAAAAGGATGAGAAGAAACAGAGGAACTATCAGGAAAAGGTAGACGAGACTGTTTGGCAAGAGGAAAAACAGGACATTGAACAACAGAATCAGTGTGAAATTTAGAATCATGCAAACAAGGCAAATGATGCATTTTATTAACGGGGGCATGGCCCAACCGAGCATGCCACAATTTTGTGTTATCTATAACAGAATTACAATCATCAAAACTTGGAAGACAAGTATTTCTTTGAATGGGAGAAAAAAGCAAACCAGAGAATTTAGGTGAAGACTCCAAAAGATACAGGCCACCATACTCTCTACCAATCCCCATCATCTGTCCAGTGTAAAGATCCTGTAAAATACAAAAACGAGGATAAAAGAAAACAACACAAGAAAGATCAATGACCAACTTGGAAACAGAGAGCAAGTTGTGATGAAAATCAGGGACATAAAAGACATTATGAAGCAAACGAGAAGAAGTTAAAGGAAAAAACCCAACATGAGAAATAGGAGTGGTTTTACCATTGGGAAGACGAACACGACGAGGATTCGAAGCACATGAAATAGGATTTAAAAGACAATGGAAATCAGATGATATATGATCAGTAGCCCCAGTATCCAAAATCCAAATATGACTATCAGCAGCAGAAGAACAAGTAGAAATCGAACCTGCCATATTAACCGCAGAATCCGGTGGACCCGTATTCAGAAGAGCCAAAATCTGAGCATATTGTGCAGGGGAAAACGATGGAGCAGAAGAAACCAAATTAGAACCAGAGTCGGATGATGGTGTAGACACATCGTTGGTCGTCAGAGCAGCCTGAACCTCACGCTTCTTAGTGAATTTATAATCGGAAGGAAATCCAATCAGTCGGTAGCAATTCTCTTTTCGATGACCGCAAATCTTACAGTGGTCACAAACACCGCTGAAACGTTTACGCGAGGGAGCACCAAACGAATTAGAATACAATACAGTGGAATTAAGAATTGGAGAAATACCAGACCAATGAGCACGTTGGGATTCCTCTTGCAAAATCATCGAATAAGCTTTGTTGACAGACGGCAAGAGCGACATCAAGAGAAGCTGACTGCGAATGGCAGAGTACGTCTCGTTAAGCCCCATGAGGAACTGGAATAGTTTCTGCTGCACAAGCTGGGTCTGATTGTCACGCGAAGCCTCGCAATCACAAGGGGAAAAGGGAACAAGGGCATTGTACTCATCCCACAGCATCTTCAAACGAGTGAAATAAGAGGAGATGGAAGAATCACCTTGAACCAATGTGGCAATCTCACGATGAAGGAAAAAAGAACGCGAACCATCAACCTTAGCAAAACGCTCCTTCAAGTCAGCCCAAACAACAGCGGCACTGGTGGCAAAGACGATGCCGGCGGAAAGATCCTTGCTGACGGTGTTGAGGATCCAAGAAAGAACGAGCGCATTACACCGATCCCAGAGAGCTGATTGCGCCACCGTAGGATAATCCGAACGACGACATTCGCCATCAACAAAACCTAATTTGTTTTTGGCCAGAAGAGCAATACGCAAAGATCGACTCCAAATATTGTAATTTTCAATACCGGTAAGTTGATGAGAAACAAGAATAGTACCAGGAGTATCAGAAGGATGAAGATACAGCTGATGATTCGAATCGATTTCCATGGAAGACGAAAGAGATGAAGAATTTGGGGAAAAATTGGGGAAAATTGGGGGAAAGAAAGAAAAAAACCGTGAAGCAAACGAGCTAACAGAAAAGAGTAGGCAAAAAAGAAATGGGCTTTAGGAAAACAGAAACCCAAGGAAACGAGCTAGCATCTGATACCATGTTAAAATATTATAAAAGATGCCTCAACATTTTATTAAATATCAACATGGTATTTATACACAAGGATTACAACCACTTGAATTGCTAACTAACTCTAAACTGTACATCTAACATATTTCAACCATCTAACAAACTATATAACAGTCTAACAAATATTATACACACTCCAACAGTCTTATACTCAGATTTAGAGGCAAACATGCGTTCTCCAAAAGTCAAAAAATTTGGTTATCGTAAAAAGAACATTCGAGCACAAAAAAAAGTTGGTAAACGAGCATTTGAAGCTAAATTTGTGGGTGTTTGAGGTTGTTGTTGCTGGTGAACTCCAGATAGCCATCGCAACTGTAATAAAAAACAGGCCCTAAATGATACACAATCTTATTGATCAGGTTTGTAAAATCTTATAACTTTAGTGAATATATAAGATAATAGATTATTTCTTATACATTGGGAATGAAAAAAATTATTACACAAGCGAAGTTATTTTAAGATTTAAAAATTTAATTTATAATTTAAATATTGTAATTTTAAAATTTAAAAGTTTAGTAATAAATGTTTAGATTTTAAAATTAATATGTTTTCGTAATTTTTTTACACTAGATATTAAATAATAGGCTTAATAGGCAAATAGGTGCCCAAACTATGTCCTTTTTTCCAGCTAGGTGCCCAAACTATTTTTCAGGCCAAATTGAGACCTAAAGTTTTATTCCGTGACCCGTTTAAGGTTCGCCATTAATTTTTTCGTTAAAGGACACGTGTCACCTCCAGAAAAATCCAAAATTATATTAAAAATAAATAAGATTAATTAATATTCAAAAAATCTCTAATTTTTTCAGATTTTACAAAACAACCCCCAAATTCTAAAATCCCTAAACCCTCAAAATCTAAATCCCGATTTGGGCCAATTCCGCCGCCGATTGCCACGCTGCGGCCCACAAAATTGGTCGTCGTACCACCACGACCATTTCCCCCACCACCCCGTCGCCAAAATCAACCAAAAACATGTGAATCGACGAAATTGTTGAATGGTTCTTTCGAACGATTCACGGCGAACAGCGGCAAGAGGGGCGATGAACGGCGTGTGGGTTGTTTGGCAAGGGGGTGCTTCATTCTGTCGCCGGCCGCATTGCCGACGGTGGCGGGAGTGGTCGGATTTGAGGGGTTTAAGGATTTGGGGACTATTTTGGGAATGTTTGAAACTTTCATGATACATTTTTATTTTTATTTTATTTTATTAATTTTATTTATTTTTAATATAATTTTTGGATTTTTGTGAAGGTGACACGTGTTCTTTAACGGAAAAAATTAACGGTAAACCTTAAATGAGTCACGAAATGAAACTTTAGATTCTAATTTAACCCGAAAAATAATTTGGGCACCTATTTAACAGTTAAACCTAAATAATAACCCTTAGATAATTTCTCTCTCAACGAGGCATAAATAAGAAAGAAATTATTTAACCTTCCTGGTAATATGGCAGCGTATTGAGTTGCCAAAAGAGTTATGTTTGGTACTTGTCCCATTATTGGTCCACCTGTATCCCCACTAAGTTAAGGCTCTTTTGTAACCTTCTTGGTAAATTATTTAACTTTTGTTGTAAAAAAAAAAGAAATTAAACTTTTATTCAATGAAATGGAGTCAAGTCTCCTCTAATAGAAAAATTATTAGATGTATTTGGTTCATCGCGTCATCCGTAATAGAAAAATTAGAAGTTTGGTAATAGAAGTATAGATTTAAAAATTAATATAAATACGTTTGTGTAAAATTTACACTAAATATCAAACAATAACCCTTAGATAATTTCTCTCTCATCTAGAAAAAAAATTATTAGATGTACCCGATGCACCACGTCATCCGTGATCTTAATCAATAAGGTTCATCCATCTTATTTTTTTTCAAGATGAATCTTCACTTGTTTTTCCTACATGTAAACAAAGAGTGTGTGGTTATCTATAAGTTATTGTGAGATGGATGAACCTTATTGGTTGGAACCACATATGACGTGGTGAGTCGAGTCCATCTAATAATTTCTCCTCAACGAAGCATACAAATAAGAAATAAATTAAACTTTCATTTCACGAAACGGAGTCAATTCCAATTTCGTAGAAAATTTATTAGATGGATCTTGCTAATTACCACGTAGTTCGTGGTCTCTACCAATAAGGTCCATCCTTCTCATTTTCTTTAAGGTGAATCATCACATTTTTTCTACATGTTAATAAAGAGTGGATAGTTGTCAAGTAATTATTTTGAATTGGATGAACCTTATTGGCAAGGACCACAGATGACGTGGTGAGCCGGGTCCATCTAATATTTTCTCTATTTAGTATTGATATTTATTTTAGGGTGAACTACCCCAATGACCACCGAACTATAGGGACGCACATATTTTGACCACCGAACTATCGAACTCGGCAATCAAACCACTAAACTTATTAAATTGACTTATTTTGACCACCACCGTTAAAAAATTAACGGAATGGTAACGAAGGGGTGGCCTGACAGTTAAATAAAATTTGTAAAAAATTATACATTTGTCCCATGTTATTTACCTATTATATCAATTTGATTCTAATTTTAATTTAATTAAATAAAATGACCCAAATATTTTTACCCAAATCTGGGCTTAAGGATGCACGATGAAGGGGAGGTCCCGACGGCGGTTCAGTGAACTGAGGGCAGGGTTCGACTCGCAGGGAACACAATGGTGGTGTCGATGTCGCGAACAGACGACCGACAATGATGTAAACAACCAAAAACAATGATGAAACCTTGGGTTATCGCCAAACCTTTAGGTGATTTTACACGACAAACGATAGCGCGACACCACAAGTGGTTCTTGGGTTTCGATTGGGGCGTGGCGACAGATTCGTTGACAGCGACGGTGATAGCCATGAACCGGCGGTGGTTGAGATCGGAGGTCGGACATAATTGGGATGGTGGAGAGTTTAAGGGAGAAATATCTGAATATTATTCAGATCTAAGTGGGTGCAACTCATATCAATTAGAGTGGTTTGGTGTGTTGGTTAAGGTTGTGGAATAACATCCACAAGCCCTAGGTTCTATCCACCCCAAGGCCATTTCATGGCTCTTTAATTTTCCTTTATCCAGGTGGTGATACATGTCACCATTTGATTGGAAGAAAAATATATTAAATAAATTAAATTAAGAAAATTTATCCAATTAAGAGATACACATTTCATTATTCGATTGATTGATTAATTTTATTTAATTAAATAAAAATTAGGATCAAATTAATATAATATGTAAATAATATGGACCAAATGTGTAATTTTACAAATTTTTGTTAACTGTCACGTCACCCCTCCTTACCCTTTCGTTATTTTTTTAACGACGGTGGTCAAAATAGGTCAATTTAATAAGTTTAATGGTCTGATTGATGAGTTCGATAGTTCGGTGGTTAAAATAGGTACGCCCCTATAGTTCGGTGGTCACTGGAATAGTTTACCCTTTATTTTATTTTAAAAAATAAAATATATATATATATATATTTGTTTTATGGTCGATGTTTAGGATTTTTAACTTTATTTTCAACAATATCATTTTTAAAATTCAAATATAAAATTTCTTATTAAGAGAATAATGTGCTTTGTCATTGCATCTAACATTGTTAGTTATTTTATAATTATTTTTTGAAGTAATATCAACATTATTAGATTGATTAATTTTACTATAATAAATTAATAATAGTAGGCGATAAGTTTTTCTCTTTCCTGAATATTATATTTTTAACTAAAAGTATCAAATTATCAATTATCAACCCGTCCGTCCGGTTAAACAAAGTCCAAAACACTGACGTGGCAGTCAGATCAAACACGCCATCATCATCATAATTCATATATACACCCGCATCCCTTTATTCACAAGGAAGAATAAATATTATAAGGGTAATCTTCACCAATGGTCCCTTTCGTTTAGGGTGTGTTTTATTTTGGTCACCAGAATTCAAAAACGATTATTCTGGTCACTTACGTTTAAAATCGTTTCTATTTTGGTCCCTTAGCCGTTAGTCTCCGTTACTTTAAAAAATTAGTTTCTAATTTAACCCCCAAACTTTCAAAATTTTATTTTTCACCATCTTCCCCAAAAATTATAAAACTAAAACCCCATAAAATTAAATCTATGACTATAACTCACCACTACAGCCCATTCCCCAAGATTAAAATTGTCAACTTCCACTACAACCCATAAAATTTTATTTTTCATATCAAAGGAGGCTTGAAGTCATGTCTGAAATTAAAATTAGTTGCAAGGGGGTGGCCACCACACCGCCACCAATGAAGCCGAGGCCAAGCATTGGGTTGCCGGGACACTCATGCTCTTAGCCAGATGCTGGGGCTGGTCAGGTTTCTACATTTTGCAGGTCAGTAATAGTACCAAACATTTCATTTCTTCAATACCTTGTAATATTGCTAACTTGGGCTGTTTTGGTTTCAGTCATTTACATTGAAGTTGTACCCAGCAGAGCTCTCTCTTACAGCTTTGATATGTTTTATTGGGACAATCGAGGTGCAGCGGTGTCGTTTGCGATGGAAAGAGATATGAGTGCCTGAAAAATTGGATTTAATTCAAGCTTGCTAGCTGCTGTATATTCCGTGAGTACCAAAACAAAGCCTTAAGCCGGATTTAAAGGTATTAACAACAAATTAACAGTATTATTGACATTATAAAACTTTTTGTGATTGATATAATCAGGGAGTGGTTTGTTCTGGAATCGCATATTATGCTGGAGGAATTGTGATAAGGGAACAAGGCCCAGTTTTTGTCACTGCCTTTGGCCCCCTCTGCATGATCATCACTGCAGCACTAGGATCAATTATTTTAGCAGAGAAAATTCACATGGGAAGGTACTTTTCTTTTAACATTACACCTTTGGATTTACTTTGTGTTAATTCAATTACAGCACTCAAATCATGTGTTTTTTTTGTGTCTGTATGTTTTACAGTATAATTGGAACTGTGATCATAATATTCGGACTTTACACTGTGCTGTGGGGGAAAAGCAAAGATCCAACAACAACAGAAGAGAATGATAGAGTCCAAGAATTGCCAATCACGGACGGTTCTAAATCAATGAACATGGAAGATAGCATCGAGGGGCCTGCTAGAGCTTTGAAGATCCCAGCTGAGGACCAATTAACTAGAGAAATATGAAACAAGACAAACTAATTTTAATCTCATACATGACTTCAAGCCTCCTTTGATATGAAAAATAAAATTTTATGGGTTATAGTGGAAGTTGACGCTTTTAATCTTGGGGGAATGGGTTGTAGTGGTGGGTTATAGCCATTGATTTAATTTTATGGAGTTTTAGTTTTATAATTTTTGGGGAAGATGGTGAAAAATAAAATTTTGAAAGTTTGGGGGTTAAATTAGAAACTAGTTTTTTAAAGTAACGGAGACTAACGGCTAAGGGACCAAAATAGAAACGATTTTAAACGTAAGTGACCAGAATAATCGTTTTTGAATTCTGGTGACCAAAATAAAACACACCCTAAACGAAAGGGACCACTGGTGAAGATTACCCATATTATAAACAAATAAAAGAAAATAATTATTACATTTTTTTATTGGGAAAGTAGGAATAGAGAACTAAGTTAAATTTATTTTTTAATTAATAAAAATTAAAGGCGAAAAAAAAGAAAGAGAAAAAGAATTCGATTCAAAACGCTTTCTCTCATTTGTCCAATCATCCATCCCTTGAAATGTCAACCAAATTCTGGTAATTTGTTTAACTCTAAACCGTACTCTTCAACAGAGTTTAACTTTCCACATATATAAATAACGATGACCCCTCAGGACTGAGAGAGAGCTCTCAGCCAAAGATAAACAACAACAACAAAAAACTTAGAATTATTTTACTATGGCAGAAGAATTTCATGCTGGGATTTGTGGAGAGACATGGTGGAATTCCTCGAAAACCATGTTTGTGGGGTGTTCTTCGCCGTGTTCTACGGGGATTGCCGCTGACATCGGATGGAGTGCCGATATGGCGGATATCAAGGGAAGGTCTTCTTATGAGGAGTCTAAAGATAGCTTACCTTTCCAGGTGGGAGCTCAGCAAGGTGATTCAGATAGTTGTGGCAGCAGTGTTTTGATTGATTCTACCTTACAAATGATGGGTTTCGGCCTTTCGTCATCGTCAACCTCGGACTGGAACCAGCCTTTGATGTATGTTTTGATGTTTTACAATGATAACTGATATATTTAGTACATAATCTATGATTAAATATGAATTCTTGTGGTTGAACTTTGAAGTTCAAATACAAGGAGACTTTAGAGTCCAAAGCTTCAACCACAAGAAAGGAAGTCAGTAGTAATAGTATGACTTGATTATTGGATGAATATATATACTTTTGTCCTTGCCTGCAGTCGGAGTAATGGGATACTTGAAGAAGGTATGGATTGTTCTCAAACCCAGAAGGATTGGAGTCCAAGGAGCTATGCAAGTCCCGGGGAAGATTCTTCCATTACCAGTTTCAAGCCTATAAATCAAGATTTCTCGCTGTCGTTGGAGCAGCAGAGATTGAATTCAGTAACCAGCTCTGGCTACAGTACAATCAGCTGCCAGTTTCCGATGGATTCGGTGTCATATGGGTACTCAACGACACTGTTACAAACTTTGTTTCAGTCTGATCCTCAAACCCAATCCCAGCAACAATCACTTTTCAACAACAACCGGTCAATCAACTATATGTCGGCTGCAGCCACTTACGCTACTGAATCATCACCTTCTTGGCCAAAACTAGCTCCTTTATCACGGTCATCATTGCCAAAACAGCTGCCCAACAGTAGCTTGAACTTCACCAACAACGCACCCTTTTGGAACGCTTCCGCCACCGGTGTAAACGACGTCAAAGCCGGGTTTTTACCCTCACGGCTGCAATCCGAGTTTCTTTTACAAACATATGAAGAAAAACCTAATTGTCCCGGCCTAACGAAAAAGGTAATAAGTGTTTCTTTTAATCATGTTCATGCTTGGATCCTAGGCTAGGGTTTCTGGGGACAATTTTGATTTATTTATTTCATGTTGTGGACTGGTTTCGTAGACTAATACAGAAGAAGCTCGGAACTCGGGGTCAACGATGAAGAAAGGATTAAGCAGTGACCCTCCATTATTGAAGAGGCCAAGAATTGAAACGCCATCGCCATTACCATCTTTTAAGGTACTAAAATATAAATTTGACCAAGTTTCTTTACAGGTGGAATCATAGTGATCGTTTATTCAAAGAATTAGATATAAAAGTTGATAGCAAATTTTATCAGGTTCGGAAAGAGAAGCTTGGGGACCGAATCACTGCGCTCCAGCAATTGGTTTCACCTTTTGGAAAGGTGAAATTTTGGATTGTTTTTAGATGAATTTTGCTCTTTGGATTTTTCATATAACTCTACTTTTTACAAATATATATATTTTCCTTTTGATAATATCATTGAAAGCTTTACCTTTACCTTTGCATTTGGATTATTCTTTACCTTACCAATTCTTATTTCTTTTTTTTCCCAGACTGATACTGCATCTGTTCTTCATGAAGCTATTGAATACATCAAGTTCCTCCACGAACAAGTCAATGTATGTTCCCAGTTCCTCTATCTTCTTTATATTTATTTTAAGATCGAATCAGTAAACCCTTTAACATATTTTTTTAATATAACATGAAGACGAACTGATACTATTAACATCTAGAGTACTCTGAATATGGACTGAGAAAATGCTATTTTTACGTAATTTCAGGTTCTAAGTACTCCATATATGAAACAAGCGGCAGCTTCCATACAACAACAACAGGTATCTATAAAAATATACAAAAGAAGACTTTGATGATAAGCTGTCTGCCAATAATAACAAGGTTAATTACTAGTATTTGAATAATGCAGTAATTGTCTGAACATGTTATACTTTTTTTCTTTCTTGCAGAGTACTGAAAGTCCGGAAGGGCCAAAACAAGATCTAAGGAGCCTTGGGCTTTGTTTGGTGCCAATCTCCAGCACATTCCCGGTTGCTAATGAGAACACAGTTGATTTTTGGACGCCAACATTTGGTGGGACTTTCAGGTAGGGAATAGAAGACAATTAATAAAAGCTGAAAGGAGTTTGTACAACAACTATACTGCCAGACCCCAGTCCGGCCATAACTTGAATATCCATAAAGTGGAAAAGAAGAAAAGATAATGAAAGCTTAGAAGGCTTGCTGGCTACATTGCTTTGCTGTATCAGATATCAGTCTTGATAAAAAGCTAAAGAAAACAAAGAAAAGGAAGTGACGGTTCAAAGATGGACAGAGAGAAGAACGGTGTGCTGAACTGCTGGGCCAAGGGCTAGCAAATGACTAGGAAGCAAACCCTTTGAATGATTAAAAATAAGAAAAGATAAGATAACCATTGTATAGTTTCTTTTTTCTTGCACTAATCCATGTATTAATTAAATATATAGTTGGAAGTGATTAAAAAAAGGAACAAGTGCTAAATTCAGCGAGAATTCGTTGATGTTTAGGAGCTGAATTTAGCAGATTGGGAGGGTTTAAAGAGCCCTTTTGTTCCTTTTGAGTATGTGTAGAGGGCACTGCAGCATCTTTTACTTACAAAAAGATAGATAAATAATTAAAGAGGTTCTATATAGTTGTATTCGAATTTCTTTTTGTTGAAGACTAGGCTTGAGTGGAGCTCCTCAGTTGATGAATGGGGTTTCAACTTTGTCATTATATATTTGCAATGTGGTTGTGGTAGTGGAAGTCAGAGGGCGGCCCACTGTTCCTGCTTTTAGGGTTTTCTTAATAATGATTGAAAGAGAAAAGGATTAAAAAATAAAAGAGGAAAAGAAAACCCTCTTTCCAAAGTATTCATTTGTGTTTGATTGTGTACGTTTTATGAGTAGAGTTGGATCAAACTAAATATTCCAAGTGACAACATCCCCAACCTACTGATGAACTTAAGCATGCCGGATATGAACACCTTCAAAAGGGATGGATTGAGGGGTGTTGGGGCGGTCGCACCCTGTATTTTCAAATTCCCATACAAAATGGTAGCCACCACATCTCCTCCTACAATGTCCCAAGCATCCAGAAAAAACTTAATTGTGAAGGCGTCTAGTGCCTTGTTAAAGCGTGCATTTCTTTAGGTATACAATAACCTATACATTGGAGTTCCTTCAGTAACAAGTTCCAAGAACTCTCCACTAGCTTCATGTGCTCTGGATGACTAACCCAAAAACTGAAGAACTTGAAAGGATGAGAAGGCTTATATGATTCTAATTTAAGCTTAACCATCCCTGAACAATGATCTGAAAATCCAGACAGCGAAAATTCCACAGTACAGTAGAAGCAGGAAATTCATCATAGCAAGATGCATTAACCACCACTGGATCAAGCTTCCTTAATAAAGGCTCCGAGTAGCGCTTATTACACCAAGTATACACAGGACCAGAGTACAGATGATCACCTAATTCCACATATTTAAGACACTCGAAAAACTCCAACATATCAGCTGAAACAGCTTGAGATCCATTATAATCTGAAATCTCAGTAGGTCTAGAGATTATGTTGAAATATCCAGCATGACTAATTATTCAAATGTTTCCATCCCTCAAATCTCCTATCCAAAATCTCCTTAGCATTAGGCTGTTTTATTCTGGTTTCTAGTATAAGCAGATAAAATCTATATGCAGTGTATCAAGTTTAAATCAGATTTAATCTTAGATATATTTTGATTAGTTGTTTAGATACACTCATCAAAATATAAATTCAATTAGTTATTCAAACCTGTTACATAATACATATTGAAATTCGAAATCAAACTTGTTACATATAATCTTGTACAGTAAATTGTATAGACAAATTAAATTATATATCAGTTGATTTCAATTTACCTAAAGGTACAAAGATAGAGACATAAAATGGAATACTAAAAAGGGAAAGCATCTAAGCATCATTGTTGATGTAAATAAAGTATATATGAGTTCCATCAATGTATGAGCTTAGATCTGTCACTTTAGTAAAAGTTGTTCACTTTTCCTTGTTTTGGCTAATCTAATGAAGAACTCAAACAATAGTTGGTTATCTTCCACTACAAGTTGTCTTTTTTCCTTAGCTTGAAAAGGGTCATTTCTTTTCACTCCTTTGAATCTAATATCGTTTGCCATTTTCGAATCAACTCCCAATGGCTTATAATAGCCTTCCAAAGAAGTTCTCTCACACCATTGTTACAGATTCTTTCTGATTTTTTTAGTGTTAATGGGAAAAAAAAGCCAACTTTTTCTCTTCTTTGTTTTCTCATGCTATTTGACATATCGGAAACGTTCCTTTTCAAAGGAGATTTCATTTCTATTTTGTAAGAATTTTGACCCCAAATTTCATTATTCAAACATATCAACTAAGTTTGAACTAATTCTGTCATAGGAGTGGTCAAGATCATTAATTTCTTTTTTAAAAGAATGAGGAAATTAAGATTCCAAGGTTAAATTCTCTATCTAACAATGGTGCAAAGATGTTAACTCTGACTTGATTATTTTTTCCACGTTCACCTGCTCAAGTGCCCGAAAATACTAGAAAATAACCCATCGGTTAATGCTCAATCATCGCAGCTTTCGTTTAAGAGTGAGGTTGAAGTTTCCTGTACCAAAAGGGAGCATCATTCCAAATGTTTTTTTTTTCTTTTCTAGACAAGATATATGGTTATTGACTTATTGTGGCTCTTTCAGGGTATAACAAACAGAGATTATGTTTAGTAACAGGGCCTTATTGCAAGCATCTAGAGCACGAGGCATTGTGAGAGTATTGACGGATCCGGTGCCTTTGCTACTACCTTCTCGATTCCGAGCATGACAATCCAAAAAATGTTTGTTCCTTTCTATGTATGTAACCGGATACAAAGATTATGAACATGATGTCAATTTAATTTCAAGCATTTAGAGCAGTCAAATTGCTCGAATTAATAAGACTACAAACAAAGATTTAAGATTTATGTTCAGTAACAGGCCAGGGCCCTATTGTGGAACCTCTAAAGAGGCGAGGCTTCTATCGAGCATGAGGCATGGTCAGAGTTACTGTATTGATGGATCCTGTGCCTTCGCTACTACCCGTCTTATCGCCTTGGCTGGTTTTGTTGATGATAAATGCTGGTTTTTTAGGGGAAGGAAGAGAAGCATCGTTGCCTAACATTGCAACAACGGCCGACATTTTAGGCCTATCTGTTGCACTCTCTTGCACACACAGCAACCCAATCTGGAGGCATCTCAATACTTCAGCGCTTGGATAATCCCCTCCTAATGATGAATCAATTATCTCCATAGCCTTTTCGTTTCTCCATAATTCCCATACCTAAAACAAACAACTTGAATCAGCAAATCAGAATTTCAAGGTTTTCTGCAAAATGAAATTAAACTTGCATTGCATTGCATAATTTTCTTACATGTCCTATCAAATTCGAGGTAGGACTGTCAGGGTAATATACACTATTTCTTCTACCGGTAATAATTTCTAAGAGCAGTACTCCAAAGCTGTATACGTCGGATTTGATAGAAAACTGGCCGTGCATCGCATATTCCGGTGACATATAGCCACTGCAATAGCAAACCGTAGTGAAAGTGTTTAAAAGTATATAATACATTGCACCCAATTCCAAAGCAGAGAAAATAAAAGCATTTATGCACTCACTATGTTCCAACAACACGCAACGTATTTGCTTCAACTTGGTCTCCTCCAAATATTCTGGCCATACCAAAATCTGAAATCTTCGGGTTCATTTCAGCGTCTAGCAGAATATTACTAGCTTTGAGGTCTCTATGGATGATTCTCAACCTTGAGTCATGATGAAGGTATACAATTCCTCGAGCAATTCCGGAGACAATCTCAAATCGTTTTCCCCAGTCCAAGAGTGATCTTTTACTTTTATCTGTATTCAAAGTTCATACATTTCATTCATTACATCCTACGTAGACGTTTTCGTTGGAAAACGAAATACACAAGAAAATGAAACATATATGTACCAAAAATGAAACAGTCCAAGCTCTTATTTGGCATGTATTCATACACCAGCATCTTCTCTTCTTGTTCTACGCAACAACCTAAAATCTTGACAAGATTCCTGTGTTGGAGTTTGGCAATCAGTATAACCTCATTCTTAAACTCTTCTATTCCTTGCCCTGAGGATTTTGATAGCCTTTTAACTGCTATCTCCTTTCCGTTTAATGCACCCTGGAATTAAACATGATTTAGAAGATTGATCAGATTATTTCCCTTTCCCTAAAACTAAAAGTTACAACACTAAAACGAAAGATGGAAGAATTAGGAGGGTTCAAATGCACCTTATAAACAGTGCCAAAGCCACCTTGTCCAAGTCTGTTATCAGAAGAAAAATTATTTGTGGATGCGGCCATGGTTCCCAAATTAAATGAAGGTAACTCGGCACTTGTTCCGTTTAAAGAGGCCTCAAATCGCATTGAACTTGTTGTGAAGCTATGTGAAGATCCTCTTGTTCTTCCTGGTATCATGCATGCCATGCACGGTTGGTAAGACTTGAGTGAAAACTAGGAGTTTTAAAATTCATTAATCTAAACAAAAACGTTCTGCAACTGCAACTGCAACCATCCCTTTCGTCTACCCGAATCAAGATTAAGATTTGGGTCAAAATTTGAGGAAAAGGAACATGAATTTCCGGAGTCTAGAACTGGTTGGAGATAACAAAGGAACATAAATGCAGTCCAGTCTATGTATGTTTGCCATGATAAATAGTGTTCTTTTGTATTCCATCTCAACGTAAAACGAAACCACAGAAATTTGGGTTACCTCTTCTTATGCGCCTCGCCAACCAATATGCAAAGGTGACCATGGGAAGCATCACTGCAACAGAAACTACTAGAATTGCCACCATTTGCTTCTTACTAACTTTTCCGTTCTTCCTGTAGTTAGCTAAACAGAAAGGAATGTATATATGTAAATATAAAATATATATTGGTATGTGAGGTTAAACATGTGGGAAATTAAATGAAGGATTCAGTATGCGTAATCAATGTCATTTTCTTGTTGACTATTTGCATTTGGCACTAATAAAAATAATTTATTAAACCATGAGTAATGAGATAAAACTCCTCTCCCACTTTTCGGTGCCCTATTTATGTCTCAACACTAAAAAAACACTACAAAATTAAATTATAATACTAACCCTAAATTCTAAATCTTAAACATATACCCTACACCCTAAAAAATACACCCTACCCTAAATTCTCTAAACTCTAACCTAAAACTCTAAACCCTAAACTTAATTTTTAATGTTTGATATAAGTAGGGGCACCAAAAAGGGACAGAAGATTTCCATTGAGTAATGTATGATAAGAATATCAATTTTTTTAAAATAAAATCTTTTAAAGAACAAACTACAAGTATCAGAAAATGTTGGAATCTTAGTTGAAGAAGAAGAAAGGAATTAAACGAAGACAATGACAAATCTTGATTAGAGAGATTGAGAAACAGAAGTCAACTGTAATCTGATATGGACCATGTTAAGTGAATAGTCCAAGAAGAGTTGATTTCTATTAAGCCCACAGTTTGTCCACATACACATTACATAACTGTTTCTCTAACAGCCCAATAACTTCTAAACCAACTAACTGCCTTAGCCCATTAACCTTCGAGAGTCTTCTCAAGTGTAACTACGTGTGTACATTAGATTGAGTCAAGAAAAATTTTGTATTAGTCCATTTGACGAGTCTTATTTTATAACTCAAATTTTATCGAGACAAGTTGTTTGAGTTTATGTTTAAATTTAATTGTAAACATTTATAATGTTATGATACTAATTAGTTTCAATTGAAACGAGTTTCTATACAAATATGAAAAATAAACGTATATATTTCTTTATATTATTTTCATATGTGATACATATGCTAGGCAGAATTGAGAGACTTGACTCGAACTTGAATTTTTTTCAATAATTATTAAAAATTTTGAATTATTCAAATTTTTATTTTATAATTCAAAATTTATTTAAAACTTTTCGATTCAAGTCAAAATGAGTCCGTTTTTATAGATTAAAGTTTAACAATTAACCGCTAACGGAAAATGAGAGAAAGAAATGAATTTATGATTCTTGTATAACTCATTGTTTATAAGTTTTTGGATCAATTATATGTATTTAAACATTGTAAATATTTTCAAAGTATTTAACAATGGAGAAATTTCGTTTTCTAAAGTGAGATGCGTGACTTAGAAAGAATTTTTGTGTGGAAACAAGATGACACGTACCTAAGTCAACAGCATCGAGCCTTACGTAAAGGTCTTGACCGGCGTCTCTATAGGTCTTGATATCCATCAGATCCCCATACCAGGTCAAGCATCCACTCCCTCCGTTACGCTCTGCGAATGCATTCGCATAAGCCGTGCAGGAGCAGTTCTTCAGACACTTGTGTCGGCACTGTTTCAGCCCCAAACTCATGTCTGCATTAGCCACGGCAGTATCAGGAATCTTCACCCCTTCCACCTTCACGAACCCTTCTCCATCTTCACATATAGACGCATTAGGCTTCCGTGCACATCCGCCTGACCAATCTCTTAACGACCAACTTTCGGGCGACTTTGGTCCGAATCCCGGTAAACAGGAACAATCAAGCTTGTTCACTTGGGTCTGATCACAGTTAGTATTGGACCCGCAGTGGCCGTAATAATCGCAGTCCTCCTTTGGGGCAGACCAAAATGGAATCCAGCGTTGTTCTTGATCACTCCAGATAAACCTTTGTATCAATCCTGTCTCATTTGCGACCAATATTGAGATTACAGAGGGGTTCTTTCCCTCAAGCATTTCAGAAATTTCTTCATCACTGTATGAGAAGCTAATATTGAAATTTTGATTACGTGCCATTTCGGGTACTCCAACCCATCTTCGCCCACCCGTCCACGACCCACCTCGCCAGAATTTAACTGAACCCTTGTACAAAAACAACTGGGGGAAGCCAGTGGGATCTATCATATAGGTGATGTTCCCAATCCCGGGATCATCTGGAGACTTCCAAGACGTGAGGAATCGATTTAAACCAGTAGTTAGATTCAAACCAAATTTCATGGATAAAAGCAGAGTGTTTGTAGGATAATCAAAACTTTGCCAATAGGGAATATCATTCTGGGCTAAAACTAGATTCCCCGAATCCAAGAGTCGTGCTGTAGGATTTTCTGAGTGCGAAACGGAAGAATTGGTAGACCAGACAAGAATGGTTTGGTTTTTGTGGGAGAGAATGAGGTTTCCTTGGGTGCTAATGGAGAGAGTTCCAGAGGTATCATTGATGGGATTTTCTCTGTTGGCAACCCACACTACTGTTTTCTGGGGAAGTTGGGAAAACCATACCCCAACATAACGATATCCGGAATTTCCAGGGCTGAAGAACCCGAGGGCGAACGTGTTTCCCCTAGAGATCATAACATCACCATCTTGGAGAGAGTGTTGTGGTGTTATGGCATCCGAAGAGAAGGACAGGTGAAAAAGCCGGTAAAGAAGCATAGCTCTTACCAACCATTTCGCAGGATCCATGGTAGCATGGCTTGTCATACTTTCTTCCAAGTGCTTTTATCGGTTCCAGTTAAATTAAACAATGCCGTTGGGAACGGGGAGTTTTAATGAATCACAGTCCACAGACTTGGATTCAAAGGGCCATCTCAAAGTCTTCAATGAATTGATGAAGACACATCCTTGACCCTTTCATTATGTGCCAACTGATCATTTCTAATTTGCTGATAAACCCCGGTTGAAATCCGCTGTTGTACATGACGATAATCTTGACTAGCATTAATAGCATTTTCAATCTCCATGGAAATTTGAGTGAGTTGCATATCAAGATTGAAGTTTTTACTTCTCCCAAGTCCCTGGCTTCACTTTTGATTCTTGTCGGGGAGATTCCAGCTTTTAATTCGGTTTTAGTTATGAATCATGGTATTAAAATTATTACATTATTTTATAATATTTTTATATTAACATAATTGCAACAAAATAAGCTGAAATGGGCTGAAGCTGAAGTAAGGCTTGGATTCAAATGAAGCAGCCGTTTTTCATCAGCTTGTTACATGAGAATTGAGAGGAGATGATGATTCAATATTCATAAGGTTTTCTCATTGGTTTGACGGTACAAAAATAAAAATGTGAGTGGATTGATTGCTAACGACCCTCTAATAAGGTAACAGTCATCTCATTCGAAATTAGATTCCCAATGGACGATGAATCCGTCTCCGAAAGACACCTCTCCGCGTAGAACCCAGGTCTTCCAGGTTGAGGCAATGACATACTCTCGCTATCCAACATCAACACCACTGTTTGCATCACTGGCCTGTCATCTGGCCTTTGCTGCGCACAGAGGAGCCCCACCTGTATGCATCTTAGTGCTTCCTCTTCTGGAAAATCTTGTTCCATCAATTCATCCACTAATTCCAGGGCCTTCTCTTCATTCCACAACTTCCAGGCCTATATATTCATCGTTGAATTAGAGCGGTTTAAACAGAAAATTTAACAGATAACATTTGATTCCAGTTCCACTGTGTATATTACTTACATGCCCCAGAAGGTTGAGTTTGTGAGTGGAATGGAAAAACCCCCGGTTCTTCTTTCCACTCACCATCTCCAACAATACGACCCCGAAGCTGAACACATCAGATTTCAAAGAGAAGTGTCCGTCTATTGCATATTCTGGTGGCATGTAACCACTGTGTTCATCACCAAAGCCAACAATATCATTTTCAGCTCTAAATTTCAAATCTTAATACACTTTGATACAGCTGCACAACCTTGTACTTACTAGGTTCCAACTATCCTTTTTGTATTTGCTTCAGTTTGATCCCCGCGGAACCTTCTTGCCATTCCGAAGTCTGAAATTTTGGGATTCATCTCGTTGTCCAACAGAACATTACTGGCCTTTAGGTCCCTATGGATGATTCTCAGCCTCGAGTCTCTATGAAGATAAAGAAGCCCACGAGCTATCCCAACAATGATGTCATGTCTCATTCTCCAGTCAAGTGAAGGCCGTCTTGTTTCATCTACAGTCATTGTACATCATTTATAGTTTGACGGTCTTAACCTTGAAATCAAAAGGGATCATACCGGTCCAGCTTCTGTTTGTGAAAGATAAGTATCAGAAAAAAAATGAATAGAAAGTTGAGACCGATACCGAAGATAAAAGAGTCCAAGCTTCTATTTGGCATGTACTCATAGATTAACATTCTCTCTTCCCTTTCAATGCAACAACCTAGTAGCTTCACCAGATTTCTATGTTGAAGTTTGGAGATTAAAAGGACTTCATTTTTGAACTCTTGAAGGCCTTGTCCAGAATTCTCTGCAAGTCTCTTCACTGCCACTTCTTGTCCGGACTGCAGCTCACCCTATGAATTATTTCAAACATTATTTAGTAACATTAATGGGGAAAAAAAGGAAAGAAAGAACAGTATGAAAATATATTTCTACCTTGTATACTGGTCCAAAATCACCTTCTCCAATCTTGTTTGCAGCCGAAAAGTTGTTAGTAGCAGCTTGAATAGTGGCAAATTCAACTAAGGGGAGTTCAAGATCATCCTCATTTTCAACTTTGCTAATGGTCACTTGGTTTTCTGGCTGATGACCTGTTAATAAGAACATTCATAAGTTATCATATAACTGTGGAAATGTCAAATTTCATGCAGAGCATACCTCTAATCATCTTTTTCTTCCAATTCACAAACCAGCCAATCAAAGCCAAGATGATCATTGCTGAAGCCACTGATATAGTTGTTGCAATTGTCACACTCTTCCTATTGTTGTTTGTATCAGCATGTCTTTCTAACAATAACAATTGAAATGGAATAAAATTTCAGGAAATATTTCTTTGAAAGAATGAAAATTGTTTTATGATAATTCAACTAAATAAGTACAAGAACACCAATGTGGCAAGACATGCCCTGCGTCTGACAATGCGAAGCACTCTTTATTTGTTGAAAAGGAATACTGTTAGGATTTAGATAAAGAAATCTCACCAAGTGCAGAAGCTGCCATTCTTATATAAAGATCTTGTCCATATTCGGGAACTTTTCTAATATCAATTAGGTCTTCATACCAAGTTACGCAGCTATTCCCTGTGCCTCTAATGTCTAGTTTAGCATAAGCAATGCAAGAACAATTCTTCAGGCACTCTGCCTCGCAATCTTCGATTGTCATACTTACATTCACCCTAAACTGAGATGCATCTGGCAGTTTCAGCCCTGTAAATTTCAGAAACCCTTCCCCTTCATGGCATACACGATGATCTTTTCGTGCACATCCGCCTGACCAGTCAAGGACATCCCAATCTTTGGACAATTTGGGCTCAAAGCCCTTCAAGCAGTCACAGTTGGGAGTCTTGTCAATGTTGCAAATACCGTAGCTACCACACAAGCCGTAGTTATCACATCTATCTTATTGAACTGTGAATATGAGGTACCAATCAGAGTGGCGATCATTCCAGGAAAGGTGCTGAACCGAGCCGGATTGACTCGACACAAACCTTGATGGGATATTGGCTGCTATGTTGTATGAATAATAAACTTCATCGGCATTGGAGACAAATATTGGAGTAAAAACTGGGTTTACCTTCAAAACTGGGACACCACTAAATTGTGTTCCATACCATGGTCCACTTCGGAACTGCTTGTTGGATCCCTTGCGAAGGACGAGTTGAGCAAGCCCACGAGGATCCACGGTATAAGTATATTCTCCGGGAGAAGGATCGTCGGAGCTTTTCCATGATGTCAGATGTCTGTTCAGACCAGTTTTCTTGTTCCAACCAAGTTTCATTCCCGGTAGCAATGTGTCCGAAGGATAGTCGAAGCTTTGCCATATGTATCTCCCCTCATTGCCATCCCCCGCATCTTTCACTACCAAATTCCCTGTATCGAACAGCACCGCAACAGGATCTTTAGCCGTCAGGGATGAATTCGAAGACCAGATAATGCTCCTCGATTCATTAACAATGGACAGTGTTCCATCATCACTGAGTGTTAATAATCCAGAAGAATTTACAAGTAGAGATTCTCTGCTTGCGACCCAAACAACAGTCCGAACAGGAAGGTTCTTGTACCATATTCCTAGATATCGGTCATTAGAGTTCCCACCATCGAAGAAACCGAGTTCAAATTTATGACCCGCTGAAACTATCGTCTGGCTGTCGCCAATGGACATGATCACTCGTCTTCAACCGAACCAGACCAGAATACTTCTACCACCATCAAAACAACCTTCTACCACTATCAGAACAACCTTTAACTACTATCCGAGAGCACTATTCTTCTTACAAGTCAACAATGCCTATATTCCTCCAAACTTTTTGTACTGTCTCATACTTAAAGACAAGTTTGAAAGACATGTTTTCGTCGTTCTTGGATGATATGGGATCCAGAGCTGTTGAATCCACAATTGTAGTAATCTGACATCAAGCTTGCAAGAACTAAATTTATTAATGATTGGGTCTGGTTGTTGGATTATAGAAATATTTATCATTTGTTTGGCAGTGTCTTCATCCACTGTATGAGTAGATTGATCTTTTAACATCTAATAGAAAAAGTGTGGTGATTCATCTTCTTCGGACTTTGCTTTCCAGATGCAGAAAAATCATACGAAGGCTCGTTCAATTTTCAATACTGCTGGGGCTTTAAAGTCATCTTCAACTTTAGACAATGCAATTGTTGGAAAAATTTGAAAAATGGGGTCCAAAAATGTGGTAGTGTTGGAAGATTTTTTCCCTGCCATGGTTGAGAAGCTGGGTGCTGAAGGTTTTATGAAGGAGTTGAGCAATGGGTTTGGGTTGCTGGTGGATGGGGACAAGGGAGTGATCACTTTCGACAGCTTGAAAAGGAACTCGGCATTGCTTGGGTTGAAAGAGATGAGCGACCAGGAGGCGGTGTGCATGTTGAGGGAAGGTGATTTGGATGGGGACGGGGCTTTGGTACCCTCATGCTTAGGCTCAGTCCTGAGTTGATGAACCACTCGCGAAAATTATTCGTACAAGCTATTGTCAATTTCTAGACCCTTTGTCCAACTTGTGTTAATTACTCTTAGGCTTTTGTAATTTGTACCGCTTGGTAAAGAAATATATATCAAAATATTTGAACTACTTCCATTTCGGTTTCGATTTTCACCGTATTTGTAATTGTCCATCATTTGCTAAAAAAACCTTTACGTGCATGGCTTGTACCATTCATGATTCTGAATAAAAGTTGAAGTCGCTGGCAACCAGAAGGCTTTCATCAAATGGAACACTGCCGCCACCCCCTGTCTCCACCAATATCTCTCAATTCTCATAGCAACTGAAAATTAAATAAACGGTGTTACGAGAATCGATTTAGAGTCTGAAATAGAAACGACTCAACCGTATTTCACCTAAAATTTATCGTATTTATCTATAAAATTATCATGATAATAATCTTACGTGTACCGATTAAATATTATTTTGTAGTGATCTTTAATATTGTATGATTTAGATTATTCACTATATTCTTCGCTATTCATTTTGGTAAAATATTTTTAACTAAACATGTTTATAATCATAAAAGAAAAGTAAAAAAGTCAAAGCATCATGGTTCATTCTCACCCCTCCCCCTACAATTGATTTCATGGTCAATGCCCGAAGAATCATTCGTGGAAACTATCTCTCCAAAGAATAATAATCACAAGATTTAGGTGAGATGATAATGATCTCTAATCAGTAGAGTTGGACCATCCCCTCCTAAATATGAAACACCTTTAATGATCTTATTAGAGCATATTAAATAATTGTAGTTAAAGCTTTTAAAGAGTTTATTTTTTATACAATATTTAAATTGTTTGGGCTCCATCTCAAAGCTTTAAATTAAAAGATATTAGACATTTTTTGAATGGTCTAAAAGAATTATAAGGTAATATGTGTGCATACATATTATTAACCATTTGACAATGGGCATACACCTTGTAGACAAAGCGATTTAAACTCGTGTCTCCTAAGATGAACATCATTCGCTTTTCCACTGAGACACTTGCTGAGTTCAATATTAGACACTTTTTCAAACAAAAGTATATTAAACATTTTAGTATTATTACATTAATAATAACAACTAAATTAAAACAATTCACATAACTCTTAAATTATCACTGGTTACAAAACATCAACTGCAAAAACATTTTCAGCTATCATATTATCATAGCACATGAAAAAACAACTATGATTTTCAGTGGAGGAAAGTAACGACTCGCCCAATTTATCCTAACAAAAAACTCAACTTGTAGTTGGGTTTTCTTTTAGGAGAATAATAGGTGGAAAAAATATTAAGAATACAGGGTATGTTAGAGTTTATATAATAAATTAAGGCATTTGCTATAGTAAAGAGCGAACTCGTTGTGTTATTTGTGTGCTTGACGAGTTCTCTCAAATATTATATTTTTTAATGAAACAGAAAAATATTTGAGAAATTTATGAGGCACAAACAATGGACGAGTTTTTTTGTCCAATTAAAAATTGATATTTAAAACGTTGTCAGACACACACAACAAATTTTCACTTGATTGTAACAAATACCATAATCAACTAAATAAACTCTAAATACCCTATATCGTTAATATTTTTCCCACCCAATATTTCCCTAAAAAAGGTATAAAGTTGATATTTTAAAAATAAACTACTAGAAAGTAGTAAGATTTTATTTAGAAAAGGAGGCATAAATTTGTTCTTTTGCTTTTTCTCGCTCTCGACACCATATACCCTAAAAATACACCCTATACCTTAGTTTTAAATTCTAAACTCTACACTCTATACCCTACAAATACACTATACTTTAAATTCTCTAAACTCTAATCATAAACCCTAAATCCTAAACCTAATTTTAAACACGGGAACATAAATAGGGGCACTTGAATATAGTATTTCCATCCTCCTATTTATGCATCAGGAAACACAATCGGATGATCTTGACGTGAAAAGTGCGATTCTTAATCGATTGCTAGTGGTGGTGGTGGGTCAAAACGAGACCTAATGCGGTTTTCCCGGCAAGTTTCCTTATAAAATCAAAACCCTTTTTACATAACACGAATAAAAACCCTGCGTTACCAACTGCTACCTCCCCATGCAACTTCGAGGAAAGAGTATACCCC
Organism: Hibiscus trionum; assembly: GCA_030270665.1. Lineage (NCBI taxonomy): Eukaryota > Viridiplantae > Streptophyta > Magnoliopsida > Malvales > Malvaceae > Hibiscus > Hibiscus trionum. The sequence goes on from BSYR01000024.1 coordinate 22,289,915, forward strand.
CCCCCCCCCAAGAAAAATGCCGGTCCAAACATTGTTTGTGTTCGACAATCGTTCCTCCAAAATTTCTGTTTCCTTTCTACTATCTAACTCGGCCTTTCAATTTATTAATTCCATTTGAAATTCCGTTGAGGAGTAGGGCGATGGAAGCTGAAAACGAGATTGTGTTCGAGGATTCTTTCCCAGTGATGTTGGAGAAGTTGGGTGCTGAAGGAGCTGTGCACTGGGTTTCGATTGTTGATGGATGTGGACAAGGGAATGACGAACTTAGGCTTGCTTGGATTGGGAGCCATGCGCGACCAGGAACTGGTTTGCATGTTTAGGTTGAGTCCGGCTTTGATTTGATGAACAGCTCGACAACGTTGTTGGAAGAAACATAAACCCTTGCTTATGTAATGGTGGTGTAATAGGGCATTAGACCATTAGTTTATCTATGAACAATATCTATTCTTAATTCTTCTCTATTGTCTTAGATCATTCTTACAAAAGTTAGGATATAATTATTTTGGGCTTTGCCCAGTCCAATCTATAAACGTAATGGACCAAGCGTTTTAGATATTAATTTAGGGTGGTCCAAACATTTAAACTTTTGTTATTATCTTTATTATCTCATCTTATTTTTAATTAATTAGAAAAATAAAAGATATGCTGGAATGCTCTGTGCACATGCCGTTTGTGCCCAACAGACAAATACCTACCTTGTGGTAACCATCAAATGGTGGTACAGAGTGCAGAGTACTTATAGAAAGCCAAAAAATATCAAACATTGTTTCCGGTTTATGCTTTGCCATTAACAGTTAACACTACTCTTTAGTTAAATATCATAATTCGGTATAGCTGGCAGCGTCAGTCCCTACATATTGCCCGCTAAATTATCTTCATAATCTTGCCCTTTATATCTTACCTTTTTTTCCCGGATAGTTTCTTGGTCCAGACCCAGTGCTACAAATTAATTGTATTTGACAAGACTGACCAATAGAGGAAATTGAAATCCTACCTTAGTTATTTATTAGATCCCTGTTTTCCTATTCGTCTTATTTTTTAAGTTTTAATTATTAGGATATATTTATATTTGATGTATCGACGGTGTAAAAATTTTATGTATCGAAATATAAGCACTTTTGTTAAAGCAATTTCATGGCATCCTTTGATAGTAAGCTGAAAAAAGCGGGTATTGCACGGGTCTTGCGTGACTCTACGGGAAAATTTGTGGGAGCTGCCAATGAAAAATTTTCTTGCCCTTCAGCTGAAACGGTTGAGGCCCTTGCGTGTCGTATTGGAGTCGTTACAACTTTACGATAAGGATGGAGGAACAATACCTTTGAATCTGATAATGAGAGTCTTGTCAAAAGACTCCAGCTTAAAAATTTTACTGTTTGAGAATCTAGGGCTGTTGAAAAGAATAGGTGTCCATTTCGGATAATTTTATTAGTGTCGCTTTTTGCTTTGTTTGTAGATTTTATAATCGCGTTGCGGACTCGATTGCAAAAAATTTCGAATTGATAAATGTCCAAAGGATTAGTTGCTAAACCTGCATGAAGGCATTTTTCGTCGGATGAAAATTATATGCTTCTTTTCAGTGCCTCTATTTATGCCTCACACTCAAAATTAGATTTAGGGTATAAAGTTTAGGGTTTAAGGTTAGGGTTTTGAGAATTTAGGGTATAGTGTATTTGTTAAGGTATAGAGTGTAGGGTTTAAAGTTTAAAATTTAGGGTTAAAGCTTAAAATTTAATTTTTTACTATTTTTTAGTATTAAGGTATATATAAGAGCACCAAAAATGGCAGAAAATTTTTATCTTTCCTCGTATGTTGTAACTTTTACCTTTCTTTGAATGAAGTTTGATTATGATAAAAAAAATTCCCATGGCTTCTCATTGACCAAACTTTTTGAACAACTCTCTAACCGAACAACAGCCATTGGTTTTTACTAAGGTTATTGGTGCATTTAATTCCAACTCAAAGGGAAGGTTCCAACCTAAAATAGATGTGTGATTTATTCAAATATGAATTTAATAAAATGGAAAAAAGGATTCAATGGGGGTATTTTTTCATTTAATGAACCTTGTACAAGTTGCCTTTGGGCTTTGATCATGTGTGCTTTAAAGCAATAGGGTGGAGTAAGCTTAAGCAGAAACAAATACAACGCACATTGAAATTCAAGCTTGAAGGCAATTCTCTGAAAACAAGAAAATGAAAAAGTGTGAGCTTTGCAATAATATGGGAAAGATTCATTGTGAATCGGATGTGGCCGTGTTGTGCTGGGACTGTGACTCCATAGTACACGGTTCCAATTTTCTGGTTGCTAGGCATATAAGAACTCTTCTTTGCCACCGCTGTCAATCTCCTACGCCCTGGAATGGCTCGGGACCAAAGCTTGACTCCACTGTTTCTGCTTGCAGCAATTGCATCGATACAAATGCATGCGGAGAAGAGATGAACAACAGTAACACTGACGACGACGATGATTTGGATGAGATTCGTGGTGATGAACAAAATCAAGTGGTTTCCAGTAGTTCAAAAAGTGAAGAATGTTCCAACAGAAGCCAAGAAAGTGCTTCTCAATCAACAACAGTTGTTTCATTCAAGCGCAAGTGTGATACCATTGAACCTGCTTCTCGAGTAAGCCATTCATTTTAAAGCTGCTATGTCTTTCTCTCTTTTAAATTCCCTAACTCTAATTCTCATTTCCTGCACATCAGCGCATGAATTTGTCAAATGAACCAACTTCCTCGATTGCCTTTGGCTCATCCAAAGGCAGAAAATAACCGATGAAGGATTACAAGACGGTATGGTTGCCGGAGACCATATGAAGAAGTCGAAAATACCTACTGCTTGATATCTGCAAATGAAAGCAGAATCTGTTTCTAAGATGTTAATGCCAGTTTTACTCGTTGATTATTTTCGTGTAATAAGAGGTAATTATCTGTAATTAGAAATCAATCAGTCTTGACTCATTATCAGGATGTATTAATAATTAATGCATAAATGCATAAATGTATGTGTTTTTAATTATGTTTATTTTATTCTCCTGTTGAAGCTGAAGCCTCATTTTGCCAATTGTGCACTTATTATTTTAAGAAGATAACACTAGGGTCAGGAGTGTTTATGGTAGGTTAATCATGCCGTTTAACATAAACAGTTGGGTTAATCATTATAGTGGTTATAAAATTGCAACCTAAATATTTTTAACGATTCAGTTACAGGTTAACCTCTTTTGAGAATAATGAAATTATTTCTCCGATAAATATTATATAGATGGCCTCGAAATTGACGAAGTCAATCTTCTGAACAAAATATATGTATAAATAATTTAATAACCGTTAATCTATAAGTTAACTATTAACCATTATTTTTAGCGCTTCAATTAACCGAAATTGTTTAGTTTTAATGGGGTTATTAATTAACTTGTAAAATATAACAGTTGTCTTGATTAACGGTAAGGGTTTAATATGACACTAGGGGTGGCAATTGGGTGGGGAATAACCGAAAATTGTGGGATCTGAACCGGAGTATGGGGAATAACCGAAATTTTTACCCACGGGGACGGGAAAGTTTTATCACCGAAACTCAAATGGGAAATGCAAAATCACCACACAAAAATTCTACAAGATAAATCAGAAAGCGAGCCTTATATTTTTATAGCCATACGAAATTTTAGATTCGTTTAAAACAAACGGTTTTTGATTTTGAGTTATATATAGAAGTTATTAATTTTTGAGTGAACAAATGTCAAAAGAAAAGACTGGGGACTATTTTCAAAAATAACAATGACAGTGACTTCAGAAATCCCCATAAATCGTACGAGTAAAATTAGAAGAGGTAATTTATATGGTTGGAAATATTACCGAATCTAGTTCCTTTTAGAACAAACGGATCATAATTTAGAATGATAGATTTTTAGTTCTTTTAAAGGTAGTGGAGACTGTCGTGTTTCAATAGTTAATATTTTAGTATGTTTTATAGTTTTGAAATAGTTTGTTTGTTGTTGGTAAAATTAAATTTGTCATTTATGTTTGTAACTTGAAGACTTAATGTTGAGTATTTGTTTTAATGTATTAAGTTGTGTTTATTTTTTTTGGTATGGGAATCTGTAAAAGATGAGTATGAGAATCAAAAAAATCCACGAAACGTTTAAAGGGGATTTCCAAAATCGTACCTACAAATGTTAGGGACGAAATATGAAATACAAAATCATCCCCGACATACCCCATTGCCACCCCTACATGACACCCTTGTACATCAACACACTTTCATTGTCCTTTTTAAGTTTGAAGAGGTTCAAATTCCAAGTCTTAAAAACCACAATGAGTGCATGAATAACCATAAGTCCATTGTACTGCAAACTATAGTTCTTTTTTGTCAGTTTTGAATAATGGAAAGATCTTTTCATTGCACCCCACTCTGGAGTCTAGACAATGCGTAATTCCAGGAAACCAAAGAGACCCTTTTCCCCAGTGCAAATGTGGATAACAGTGGCTCTCAAGTCTCAAGAAATATAATTTGGTTTGTTTTAACCAAGAAAATTCAATATATGTCATTTCTTCACTTCACCAATAGTCCAATACAGAAGAGGACTTCAAAACTTAAAAAGGCAAGTGGGTATTCAATGTTTGTTTTGCAAGCGACATAGTCCCGCAAGTTTTGGTAGCTGTGTATCATTTTCTTTTGCAAAGGAATTTATTAATTAAGCACACGCATTCGCTCAAGGTGATAAGTTAGAAAGAGGTATTTTGTTTTTAATCACATCAACGTTGTAATCACAATAATTAATAATTAACAATTAAATCTCAAATTATCTCTCTAAGATTTCAAAATTTTCGACCTTGAAATTCACTATGTTTATATTAAATATTAGGGTTTGGCATTTTGGACGGTTTATGGTTCGCAAGTTTAAAAATTGTGGTTAACCGAACCAAATTTAAAATTTTTAAATAATAATTGATTTTAAATATTTTATAATATAAAAATAAGTATTTTATACTTAAAACTAATAAAATAAATTAAAAATATTATATTTGAATTAGTAATTACTTTTTATTTACTTGAAAATTTATTATTTTTAAGAAGTATTTATAAAAAATATTTTAAATTTTTATCAAATAGTGTTTAAAAGTTATCAAATAAAACTATTTTATCACAATAAAATACAAAATTTTCAGAATTTAAAGTTGATGTAGAAAACCCGTTAACTGAATTTAATTGAACCGAAAATCGACTGGTTATTGAATTGTTTTACCAAACCAAACCATATACTCCCTATTAAATATCATGTAATTCCTAAAAACATAGGATTAATCCGGACATTGAATTATCTTATTTAGTGCTGCTAAAAATGAGATGTAGTCCCAAGTAGTGACTAAATTGTAAGTATTTGTAAAGTGATGGGGTTAAAATTTAAATTATGTTGTAATGATTCATGGAAATCATTTTTTTCTCATTCAGATGTGTTGTTTTTGCAATGGTCATGGGGCTTATTGACCAGCTAATCAGACTATGATCAAATATTGAGTTGGTTTTATAATTTTAGTTATTTTCTTACCCTTTTTTCGTGAGCAATAGAAAGTTAGCTGCAAAAGACATAGAAGAAAGAATATGTACAACAAATGGAAACCAGACATCTCCGAAATCCATAATGGGCTAAGTGTTTATAATATTAACGTAGGGTAGTCGGCCCAAAAACCATTAAGCTGAATTGAAACTATTTCATGAATATTGGCGTATAAATGTGTGTGTATATATATATATTATAAAATTAGATGTTATTTTTGGAACAAAAGATTAGATGTTTTTAAATATTTTCAATTCGATGCGTATAAATTCTAATGCATTCATGTTTAATATTTTAATGTATTTTGAACTCGACAAGCGATTTCAATGAAAAAGATGACGATGTTTATTCTAGAAGATTTGGGTTCAAACACTGTGTGCAAGGTGTGTGGTTTGCTAAAAAGTTAAAAAATATAAACATATATTATTATGTAATTACACTAATATAATAAAAATGTATATATATTAACATATTTTATATGTTGAAGCCATGAGAAATTGGATCATCTTGAAGCCACTGAATACTGATCCTAATAATCTATCCTTTTTCTTATAGTTTATTGCACGAATTGTTTAATTTCGTTGTAGCAAAGCAACGGTGATAATTTCCCCCCTTTTGCAGTGGTGTTATTTATTTATATTATTGTTTTTTTTTATCAAGATTATTTCTATTATTGCTTTAAAAAGTAAAAACTTATTCTGGGAATACGGCTGAGCTCTCTTTATAAAATGTGGAGTGACGCAAGCACAAAGACGGCATCCGATATATACAATTGCAAATTTGCAACTTGCAAGTGGGATGAATTGGCGAAGATTAGTTTTAGGAAATCAAGTAGAAATAGGTGAAGCAGAAGGGGAGCAGCATAAAACCGCTTTATGCACGTGGGATGGTTGAGAAATGGCGATAACTATGAAACCAGCTTTATTTGGGAATCATAGGAAAGCTTAAAATAAATAAAAAGAAAGCTTATCCAAATTCCAATGTCCTCATCATCATTCCATTAGGAAAACCCACCACCATCCGATTCTTGGCTTCTGCCTGCCCACCTCCCCACACCCGTCAATATAAAATACGTGTGTCTAATAATTATAAAGCAACACCTTTCCCTTTCGGGGCTTCTTTAGGTTGTGTGGGTAATTAATATACAGCTAAGCCTAAGGATCTCCCTGTCTACTGGGCTAATTGAGAATTGAGATTCCTAGTTAGGGATGGATGGAGGAATGTTTAGAGGACAATCGTTATCTATTACTAAATTTTTTAAATTATTATGGTCATGTTTGGTAAACAGTTATTTGAAGTAAAATTAAAGGTTTGATCGGTCAAATTTACTAATTTGGATGTTTGATGAATAGTGGATTATGGTGAAACTTCTAATTTTAAAAAAACTGTTAATATGAACTTTTTTTCTCGTACAATAGAAGCTTTTTGAAATTAAAGATTTTGACATTAATGTTATAAAGACTTTTTTACCCTTAACAATTATAAAAAAATCTCCAAATAACTTAAATTTAACATTTTCTATTTTAATTATTCAGTATCACTTATTTACATTATGATATTTGTAAGCTATTATTTTTTTTATTTTTTTCTTTTATTATCACACATTTATTTTTGTATTTAAATTAATAATTAATTAGATTGTATAAATAATAAACCAATATATAAAACCTTCAAATATGTTTAGTAATGTTATATTAAAAAAATATTGTTCATAAGCTAATTAATACTAATAGATGCAAAACATTGATAACTAATAAACTATTCAAACAAGTGTCGAATATAATCATGTCTTTATATGTCATTTTATTTGTTTAAAAAATCAAACAACTATCTGTTAATTTTACCAAACACTTTAATACAATCAGCTAGTCAAATAAGCTAATGCAATATGCTATCAGCAAAGGGTGTGCATTTCGGATATCTGATATGATCTGAAATTTCGGATATTCAAAATTTTTAGATAGGTAATTTAGCAATCTGTATCCAATCCGAAACAATCAGATACTCGATTTTTGGATATCTGAATATCTAAATTTATGACTTGATTTAATTATTTTTTTAATTTGGTGGTCATATCCATGAAAATTTTAATTTTTAAATATAACAATCAACAAATTACTGCATATAACAAGATTTGTAACCATGAAAATTTTAATTTTTCATATATAACAAGTAAAAATATCGAATATAACAAGATTCATATCTATAAAAATTTGAATTTTTGGATATTCGATCCGAATGTGAAATAATTATTCGTATCCGATCTAAAATTTTTAAATATTCAATCCGAATTATCTGAAAAATAAAGAAAACGGGTTGGATACCCGAAATTCCGAATATGATCAACGGATAAACAGATCGGATCAATCGGATCGAATTTTTTTGCACACCCCTACTATCAGCTATTCACTAATTGCTAAACAGAGCCTATATAATTTATGTATTTTCTTTAATTTTTTTATCAATTATCTAAATTTGTATCGCTAAAATTTTATTATTTTATATCCATAATTTTTTAATATGACTCCCTAAAACTTATACCCCTACGGAAAATCTTGTGTTCTAGTCTTATATCGCTCATAGATGATTCAATAATTTAAGAAATTTCGTGTAATCTATTAAAACGAAGTCCTCAAATTAAAAATATATATTTGATGACTTTTTGTGTAAATAACAATTGATTTTTGAATAAAAATAATCTAATATGACTTAAACTCATGAACTACATTAATATTTTGATTTTGAGATCTTTATTTTTTACTATGTGAGATAACTCTTATTACACATGTTCAAAATCAACCCAATACCGCTACTCGAATTTTGTCTACCATTAGTTTCTTCAGATAAAGAGATATAAAAATTAAACTTCCTTGGTTTTAAATCTCATCACACGTTACTATTATATCATTGCATGTGTATTATTAGGACACAAAAATCTCAACTGAAAAATAGAAAAGGTATGTAACACCCCCTTCCCGGCCTGGTAGAGAACCGGGTCGGAGAGCGCTACCGGAAACGATGCGGAGATCGGAGACATAAATCCAAAGTTCAAAAATTATTTCGGATTATTTTACTAATCTCTTTTAAGACTTAACTTATTAACAACTTACTCAAATTGGGGTCAATTTTAAACTTTTTCAAATTTAGGGACTAAATTGTAATTTTTACAATTTAGGGGTCCTTATCTGAAATTCATGATATTATACTGAAATTAAACTTACTAATTATTAGCCTGCAAAATCTCATTACTAACGGAAGTCATTTACCTATCTGATTAAACAATACAATATTTTAGTGACCCTTTTGTAATTTGTCTAAAACTATTTTTTTATTCGAACTAACAAAGTATCTTAAACACTAAAAAATTTTTTATACAAAACATATGTAACGTATACACGATAGTAGGCCCACAAGACTAGTATAATTACTTTAACTACTTTGCCACCATACTAGGAGTTCATAAGGACAAAACACATTACTCTTTAATTGTAGTGACTTGCCAACCTTCCAACTAATCCTGATCTCGATCTGTTACTTTTCTTAACCTGAAATGTTATGCAATGAATGCATTAGACTTACATAGTCTAAGTGAGGTAGCCAATGACGATGAATGAACATGTTATGTCATGTAGCATGCTTCCAAAAATGATCATAATGCAATAACATGGCATACTTTATATTCATAACAAATCATAATATCATATCATGAGCATAGCATAGCATAAAGCATCAAACACATAATATATTGGTACCATTGGATACGCGGATTCCCTGTACACCATATCATGAATCATAAATGAGTCGTAGCCCTGAGCCGTAGCTCCATGTATCCCTTACACTTCCATCCTTTTATCTCCCACATATAGGCCGTAGCCCTGGACCGTAGTCCTCCCTTACATGGTGAGCTCGAATAATCCTATGGCATGCCAATTGTATCCAACGTCCATAATTACACACAAATTCACATAGTCCATGATTTTCAAATCATATCATATCATATGAAATAACAAGATGAGCCGTAGCTCCATATCATGTAGCATTTCATAGTCATATTCGAACATATCAAAGTAATGCAAGGCACTTACCAAATGCAGATAAATTCATAATTAATGCAACGGGAAGACACCGAGCCTATCCCTTGACACAACTACAATCACATATCAGAACAAAGAAACAAAGATCGGAATGATACCGTGTCACCCGAGACAAATGCATCTACACTCACCTCAATCCAAGCTTAGAGACATTTTCCTTATTCTCCAACTTTGTGGTTTCCTTCATTTCTACTCTTTTCTAACCAAACATTAAAGAAATATATCATTTAGTACATTAGGCAGCTTGCATTGTCCTCAAAGAAATATTTATATAAAATGTTCTATAACTCAAAATCTTATTTCGTTTGTTTTAAACGAAACTAGACTGAATAAACTTTTAAACCATATAAATTATAGCTTTTAATTCCTTTTATACAATTTATAATGAATTTCTAAAATCGCTATTGATGCAGATTTAGGGGCAAACTGTTACCCTGTTTTTATGACCTTTACTTACTCAAAAATTCATATCTTTTTACTCACAACTCCAAATAAGGAGTTCTTTACCATTATAGAAAGCTTATAAACACACCTTTACAACCATGTATGACACATAATTTTATCATTTCTCTATCAATACAGTTTATTACTTGAACATAGGGCATTTTTAGAAAACTAATCTGTCTATGCTTAATTTGTGACTTTAGTGCATTTATAACCTATGTTTCACTACACTATTAATATTGAGCTTTTAACCACGTTTACACTAATCTTATAACATTATTTTTATAATCCATCAACCTCAAAAATAGGACATGTAAGTCCTCAATTTATTAATTTCCACAAAACAGTCCCCTTAAATCCTTTAATAATCCTACATGTGATCTAAATGCATTTACTTTACCAATTGAGACTTAATTCAAGCTTGGCCATTTAATTTCATTCATTTTATGAATCCCCTGTATCAAACAAAAATTTCCAGAATTTTATTGGTATTATTTAAACCCCTATAATTTTCGAATTTTACAATTTAGTACAGCAGATTCCAGATTTATTCAGTTTTAGTCCAGTAACTTCTAACAACAATTCAGAGACCTATACTTAACATTTTTGAGCAAATCATACCTCTATTTCATGTAAAATTTTGTTCTCTACAACTTTGTAGAAGAACACTTTTTCCAGAAATGACTCTAACATGCTCAAAAATGCAGTTTTCTACAGGACAATTTATAAATCCGAATCTTCTTTATTCTTTCTACCCTTATCTTTTACCAACCTTTAATTAATCTAATTTCATGCTTAATATATATACTAACATCAAATTAAAGATAGTTGAGACTCTAATCTCAACTTTAATTTATTTCACTCACCTTGATAGACCGGTACTTTATTATTATTTCTTGGGCTTGACGGTTGTTCCGAATCGACCTCGTATACCATGATAATTAATAAAAACTAATCAATAAAACAGTATCGAATATATATAAAAATATTAATCAACTCGATACCGAAACTTAAACTAACTAGAGATTTGAGCTTACCCCGTCGTCGGTAGAAATTCGATATTTCTATATCGAAAATATCGGACTACCAATCGAACATTGGATCGTATGCTACTATTTTTTTCTTTCTTTCTTTCTTTCTTTCCTTTGTTTGCCGTGAATATCCCAATCCCTTGCCCCCTTTTTATACAAGTTTTTGGCGTCCAAAACACCCCCACCCTTTATTTTTTTTATTCATTAATTTCTAATAATGGTTTAGTGGCCAATTATCCTTTATAAAAAAATAAACAAGTGGCTACTTTAATTTGACAATTTGCATTGGTGGCTTAGCCACCAACTCCACTTGCTTTCTTTCTTTTTTATAATAATAATAATAATAAACTATCATAAATTACCCCGAATAATATTTATTAGTTCAGATAAGATCGAATAAATTATTCGATAAAAATATTCGGTCACCGGAACTTAATTCCGATTAGACCGGTTTTTGGGATGTGACAACTCTCTCCCCCTTTAAAGAAAATTCGTCCTCGAATTTTCTCCGACAAGAATATGCTCATCTATATGAGCTTGACTGAACTTAGACATCTAAACATAAAGATCGGATTAATCGGCAAGTCACAATACTCAATAAATAACTCCTAGGTGGCAAAGTAACTTAACACACAATACAAACATACTTAAGTTTAGTCCAGAACCGACTAAACTCTAGCTCTGATACCACTACTGTAACACCCCCTTCCCGGCCTGGTAGAGAACCGGGTCGGAGAGCGCTACCGGAAACGATGCGGAGATCGGAGACATAAATCCAAAGTTCAAAAATTATTTCGGATTATTTTACTAATCTCTTTTAAGACTTAACTTATTAACAACTTACTCAAATTGGGGTCAATTTTAAACTTTTTCAAATTTAGGGACTAAATTGTAATTTTTACAATTTAGGGGTCCTTATCTGAAATTCATGATATTATACTGAAATTAAACTTACTAATTATTAGCCTGCAAAATCTCATTACTAACGGAAGTCATTTACCTATCTGATTAAACAATACAATATTTTAGTGACCCTTTTGTAATTTGTCTAAAACTATTTTTTTATTCGAACTAACAAAGTATCTTAAACACTAAAAAAAATTTTATACAAAACATATGTAACGTATACACGATAGTAGGCCCACAAGACTAGTATAATTACTTTAACTACTTTGCCACCATACTAGGAGTTCATAAGGACAAAACACATTACTCTTTAATTGTAGTGACTTGCCAACCTTCCAACTAATCCTGATCTCGATCTGTTACTTTTCTTAACCTGAAATGTTATGCAATGAATGCATTAGACTTACATAGTCTAAGTGAGGTAGCCAATGACGATGAATGAACATGTTATGTCATGTAGCATGCTTCCAAAAATGATCATAATGCAATAACATGGCATACTTTATATTCATAACAAATCATAATATCATATCATGAGCATAGCATAGCATAAAGCATCAAACACATAATATATTGGTACCATTGGATACGCGGATTCCCTGTACACCATATCATGAATCATAAATGAGTCGTAGCCCTGAGCCGTAGCTCCATGTATCCCTTACACTTCCATCCTTTTATCTCCCACATATAGGCCGTAGCCCTGGACCGTAGTCCTCCCTTACATGGTGAGCTCGAATAATCCTATGGCATGCCAATTGTATCCAACGTCCATAATTACACACAAATTCACATAGTCCATGATTTTCAAATCATATCATATCATATGAAATAACAAGATGAGCCGTAGCTCCATATCATGTAGCATTTCATAGTCATATTCGAACATATCAAAGTAATGCAAGGCACTTACCAAATGCAGATAAATTCATAATTAATGCAACGGGAAGACACCGAGCCTATCCCTTGACACAACTACAATCACATATCAGAACAAAGAAACAAAGATCGGAATGATACCGTGTCACCCGAGACAAATGCATCTACACTCACCTCAATCCAAGCTTAGAGACATTTTCCTTATTCTCCAACTTTGTGGTTTCCTTCATTTCTACTCTTTTCTAACCAAACATTAAAGAAATATATCATTTAGTACATTAGGCAGCTTGCATTGTCCTCAAAGAAATATTTATATAAAATGTTCTATAACTCAAAATCTTATTTCGTTTGTTTTAAACGAAACTAGACTGAATAAACTTTTAAACCATATAAATTATAGCTTTTAATTCCTTTTATACAATTTATAATGAATTTCTAAAATCGCTATTGATGCAGATTTAGGGGCAAACTGTTACCCTGTTTTTATGACCTTTACTTACTCAAAAATTCATATCTTTTTACTCACAACTCCAAATAAGGAGTTCTTTACCATTATAGAAAGCTTATAAACACACCTTTACAACCATGTATGACACATAATTTTATCATTTCTCTATCAATACAGTTTATTACTTGAACATAGGGCATTTTTAGAAAACTAATCTGTCTATGCTTAATTTGTGACTTTAGTGCATTTATAACCTATGTTTCACTACACTATTAATATTGAGCTTTTAACCACGTTTACACTAATCTTATAACATTATTTTTATAATCCATCAACCTCAAAAATAGGACATGTAAGTCCTCAATTTATTAATTTCCACAAAACAGTCCCCTTAAATCCTTTAATAATCCTACATGTGATCTAAATGCATTTACTTTACCAATTGAGACTTAATTCAAGCTTGGCCATTTAATTTCATTCATTTTATGAATCCCCTGTATCAAACAAAAATTTCCAGAATTTTATTGGTATTATTTAAACCCCTATAATTTTCGAATTTTACAATTTAGTACAGCAGATTCCAGATTTATTCAGTTTTAGTCCAGTAACTTCTAACAACAATTCAAAGACCTATACTTAACATTTTTGAGCAAATCATACCTCTATTTCATGTAAAATTTTGTTCTCTACAACTTTGTAGAAGAACACTTTTTCCAGAAATGACTCTAACATGCTCAAAAATGCAGTTTTCTACAGGACAATTTATAAATCCGAATCTTCTTTATTCTTTCTACCCTTATCTTTTACCAACCTTTAATTAATCTAATTTCATGCTTAATATATATACTAACATCAAATTAAAATAGTTGAGACTCTAATCTCAACTTTAATTTATTTCACTCACCTTGATAGACCGGTACTTTATTATTATTTCTTGGGCTTGACGGTTGTTCCGAATCGACCTCGTATACCATGATAATTAATAAAAACTAATCAATAAAACAGTATCGAATATATATAAAAATATTAATCAACTCGATACCGAAACTTAAACTAACTAGAGATTTGAGCTTACCCCGTCGTCGGTAGAAATTCGATATTTCTATATCGAAAATATCGGACTACCAATCGAACATTGGATCGTATGCTACTATTTTTTTCTTTCTTTCTTTCTTTCTTTCCTTTGTTTGCCGTGAATATCCCAATCCCTTGCCCCCTTTTTATACAAGTTTTTGGCGTCCAAAACACCCCCACCCTTTATTTTTTTTATTCATTAATTTCTAATAATGGTTTAGTGGCCAATTATCCTTTATAAAAAAATAAACAAGTGGCTACTTTAATTTGACAATTTGCATTGGTGGCTTAGCCACCAACTCCACTTGCTTTCTTTCTTTTTTATAATAATAATAATAATAAACTATCATAAATTACCCCGAATAATATTTATTAGTTCAGATAAGATCGAATAAATTATTCGATAAAAATATTCGGTCACCGGAACTTAATTCCGATTAGACCGGTTTTTGGGATGTGACAAGGTAAAACAAATAAAAGGTCTTAATCGAAATTTTTGTTTGGGATTATGTTATTAAATTCTAATATCTTTGACTCTTAACTCTAACCACACTGTAAAGACTCGTCTAAATTAACAAAATAACGTATTTACTAAAATTACAAACTTATTTTAAAACAAGTAACAAATCCTAGTTCTACTTGTGAAGTTAACGTTAAAATAAGGTATAAAAACAAATTATAAATAAAATAGGATGGTTAAATTATTGGTAGGAAACTAGTGAAGTTAGGTAAGAATCGTTTTGTATAGCAAGAAAAAAGAAAAGAAAAGAATCGTTAATACAGGCAATTATTACCAGATTACAATCTTAATCCCTATAATCCCGAACCTACGTGGCAATGGTTTTCTCGTCAATTAATCGCCTCCTTTTGGGTCCCACGCTCCATTAATCATACCCGCCATTGCCAAACCCAAAATATATATATGCCAATTAATTACTGAAAAAATAAAACAAAAAGAAAACGATACGCAATTTAAGAAGGCAGATCTTTTCTGCCTTTCCCAGAGAGAAAAGGAAGAGGGAGGAAAAGAGGGGTTAAGGTTTGAAGGCGTGAAATTTTGTGGGTTGGTCTTTTTTTAATGGCGGAAGTAGAGAAGCAAGAGAAAGTTGTCGTAAATGGAGGCAAAAAGGAAGATGAAGAAGAAGAGATGCTGATGGAAGGAATGGCGATGTTGGATTTCGACATGCTATGTTCGACGGTGGCTTTGCAAACGCAGGGCAAATGGAGCAAACTCGAAAGCGCCGAGGATCCTTTAGAACAAGAAAGCGGCGACTCCGGTGGCGTTTTCAGGATGTGGGAAGGTGACGTTGTTCTTGATTTCTTGGATGACCGCCGTCTCGCTCTCGAATCAGCCTGGTTAGTTCTCTTTCCCTCTATATGGATTTTGGGAAATAAGTTGTTTGTTTCCTCGGATTTTTTTAAAACATAGATAAGAGTACTAAAATTGTTTGCTCCATTTATGATTTTGTCTACAATCCCGAATATTCTGGGTGCTGTCAAAATGCGTCAAACAAAAATATTTTTTTTTTAATTTTTTTAATGCTAGTGTTAAGAATGAAACTAATTCAAGACGAACCTGCTCCTTTGATGACCCATTTTTTTAAATGTATGTATTATTTCAGCTTCGAGTTTCTTCTGTAAAATAGTTTGAGCCCCTAGAGAAAATTATTTAATCATTTTGATTAATTTAAAATCGATTATATTTATGTTTTTGTACCTCTTGTTTTTGATGTTATGAATCTGATACGAGTGCTTATATTTATGTTTCTGTAATGGTTTGTTTTGATATTGCAGTTGCCCCTGCTACAGATTTGGTAAGAACATGCGGCGGGCTGGTTTCGGGTTTTGTTTTCTTCAGGTAAAAATTTTCATATTTCTACATTCTTAATTCTTATAACTCAAAACTCCATTCCTGGAAATGGGCAATTCCCTGATATGTGTTCCCATAGTTATATTATGAGCAAGCTTGGGTTTTTTTTTGTGTATTCTTGTTCTTGCACTCCAGAGTTTATTTTCATTGATGCTGTATTTCAACATTTTCTGAAAGTTCTTAATTTGCTTTTGCAGGGAACTATTTATTTCATCCTCATAGCTACTGCTATTCTCAACTTTGTTGCCTTTATCATCACCAAGAGGAATTGCTTTCTGTATTTGGGTGTGGCTTTCATCATTTCTGTTGGAGCATATCTGGGATTCTTCCGTACACAGATAAAAAGAAAATTCAATATTAGGGTGAGAACTTCGTATTTCTGGGCATGCTTGATTCTTTTCCAACTCCAGCGTCTAATAACAAGTGATCATATGCTACTTCTTTCTGCGTGGTAATCATAGTATTCATGATTGAATTTGTTTACCTGACCGCGGACATTTTGTTCTTGTGGACCGACGTCAAAGTTTGAAGGTGTCAAAAGAACCAACTAGATTGAGGAAAGATTGTTATACATTAACATTTGGAATATGTACATGTTGCTTTCAATGTCATTTAGCAGAACCCAAATAGATCATTTGTGTTGAACAAAGCACCCACACACTGAGTTCCAAAATTTAAACCCTGAAACTCCTTGGGCCTCAACATGCCTTTTTATGCAGAACCAAAGGCATGCCGAGACAATTTTTCTTTACTCTCGTGATTTTGGCATTGTTGTTGCATTGAACTTCGTTCTTTTGCTTTGTAAGAATAACAAAGCTTGATAATGGTGCATGGTTCTATTAAAAGTCACCTCATGTAGTCAATTTCAAGTACATGTTAGACCGCTGTGCTTTGCCTGATATTTCGTCTGTTTATGTTGCTCGTAGACTTCTGATAGTTATTTGCACTTCTATTTACCAGCACCTTACCCTCCTGATTCGGTTAGGAAATATTTTTTTCTTCTTCTGCAGGGCAATGATAGCTTATTGGATGATTGTGTCTACCATCTTATCTGCCCTTGCTGTACACTATCCCAGGTTCTTATCCTTGCAACTCTGTTTTTTAAACATTGAGTTTTTATTTACCCTGTAATCCAAATATGCAACGAGTTGTTCCAAATGCGTCTCAAATTTAAATTCTTAAAAATCTTTCGTTTTCCTGATGTTCGATAAATAGCTTATTTCCATTTCAACCTGGAGCAGGAGTCTAGAACATTGGAGATGAACAATGTCCAAGATGGTACATGGCATGGCCGTGGTGATATATGCATAGGAAGCTATGCTGAAGGCAGCAAACCACTGTTTGAGCTACACCCTCCTTCTCCAATGTTAATTAAGACAGCTGAGCCGCAAAATATTTTAAATGGCAATGATAATGCTTGAACACGAGAAGCTTTACTCGGAAGATATAGATCAATACTTGGCTACAACAGAGACTAACCAACATCCTGGACAATTTATTCATGTTGATGGAGGGATGTTACACATGCAGGATAGAGAGCAAAGCTTTTTCAGCGTGGATCATCTAATCTGCAAGAATGATGATCCGTTTTATTCGACATGCATATCGTTGCTTCCGTGTGCATAAAAAGGAAACTAGTTGTAGTAGTCTGGGTGGGTTTTTGGACATCCAATCCAACTTTGGATTTCTTCTTTTTTATATAGACTGAGGCAATGTCCATTAATCTTACCTCGATTGATTAGATAACACCTTATTCATCACAACTGTTCTAGATGCTTCTCTGAAATGTATATCATCTCTATTTTAAAGAATACCATGGAAATAGATTTGTTTAACATGTTCCTTTTTTAGTTTTAAAGAGATGTAAATGTTAAAAAAATTAAATAAATGAAAATATCTATAACATACGATATGATTATATTACAAGCTCTGTTGTATTGGTTTGCCGTGATTATTGCAAATGCTGCTGGTTTTGGGAGTTAATAACTCTGTTTTCCTATCCTAAATCCTAATCCAGAGCGTCCTTTATACCATAAATGCAGTTTGGGCTTTGAAACTTGGACCATCTAAAATGGCCCAGTGGTCCCTAAGATTTTCTCCAGTCTACAGAAACAAAATTTCTTATCTTTTCCCTCCAGAAGGTGGCCCCAAAAGCTTCTTCATTCAGGAGAGGACCATCAACCTTTGCCCCAATCATCCAAATCTACCAATTAATAGCAGAAGTTGCAGTGTTGCGAGCCATTAATTCATTTCTTACACAAACAGCTAAGTTTAAGCTGATTGGTTCCTGTGCTTTAAAACAAAACAAAACATTTCAACAACCATTTAAGTCTTGCTTCTCAATACCTCAACAACCCACCAAGATAAGACAGTTATTTCCTTCCCCCCCACCTGCGCCCCGGTTGCTTTCATCCACATAAACGGTGTAGTTTCTCGACAATGATACCGTAATCTTTCAAGACAGCAACGTGCCTTGGACGCTGTTTGCCTTTGCTTCTATCCCGCCAATCTTCATTCTCTTTGGTCTTTTTTTTAACCAATTCATTGTCGTGTTCTATGGTTTGACATTAGAAATGAAACCTACATTTCTGCTTTTTCAAGAAAAAACCCGTTTTTTTGTATTTAAATATCTTATTGAAGGAAGCATTGCTCTATTCCCTATCTGCTACAAAACAACACAACACTAACACAAAAAACAATTTGTACTATTTTAACATTTTGAAGCCTTGTGTTGGTCCTTCATATCCCTTCTCCAACAGCTGGCAATGGCATTGTCACCCGGTTAAATTTAATAGTCAAGTAAATAAAACAAATATTAAACCCATCAAACAAAATGGATTAGATTGTCTAATTTCTCTCCTCTCCATTTTTATTTTATTTTTCAAAATTTTTAGTAGTCAAAGAAAAGGGCAAGAAAATAAGGGTCTTGGTCATAGTGTGCCATTATTCATGGGGTTTTTTTCCTAGCTGAAAATCTTATTCACATGGTTCATGGTTGAATCTGGGAAATCTTCATTTTGTTACTTTCGCTGCAAAAAACCATTCAATTTGCGACGCTTGATTTCTCTGTTTTCAGGCGGTACGGTGGCTGCCGTTGTGCTGTTGTTGGTACTCTCGCTTTCTGATTTGTTGCAGTGGCAGTCCAGAACACTTATTGGGATTCTTGTGCTTGAGCTTGACACCACATCTACCATTGATTCGCTCACTTCGTTTTCCACCATTTCTTGCATTGCATTAAAGCAATTCAGCACCATCTCCTGTAAAAAAACTCATCTTTGAATTCATTCATTATTCAAAGTTCAAACTAACATGAAATGAAACAAATTTTATTCTTCAAGACGAACTATAATTTTTCGTACTAGCATGCTTACTTTGTTCACGTATTCACAAGACAAAATTGAGGTTTCGAATGATGGAAACTGCACCGGGAATAGCTCGTGACATGCCAGAAGAAGAGCAGATGCTGCAGTTATTGATGGCTTGAACTCTAACAGATTGATTTCTGTACCCCCCAAAAAAACAGAGTTTTCCTCACGTTTAAACTGTTTTGTCATGAGAAAGACATTAGCGTAAATGATTTCTATGTTCTGTTTAATTACCATTACGAGCTTGGAAGATTAAATCTGTTGCTCTGCCTTTCAATGCTTGTGACAAAGGTGGATCTTTCAGTTCGAACAAAGATACGAAGAAATTGATAAAGGAGAAGGGTGTTATTGATCTCATTCGCCAATTCAAGGCATCGAGAACCAGAAGCTCCATTCGTTGGATAGCTGGGGGATCAAATATGAATCCTTCTTCCCTCTGTTTCACTTGTTTATTAGTATTCTTGCATGAGGCTAAACAATTTAAGCAGATGAAAACTGAATGTATTTTCTTTTACCTGGAAATCAGAGAAGGAGAAATGTATTTCCTTCATCTTGGCAGCCAGAGAAATGCAAGCTACCACAAGGAGCCTCACAACCCATGTATTACCTTGCTGCAAAGTTGGACATGAACTACATTTATGTTAGCATAAGTTGTTGTTACTTGTTACAATGCATCAAACAAGCCTCTGTTTGATTCCCGAGAAAAAAGATAACAACTCTGCATCTTATTTCAAGGTTTTTCTGTGTTTTTCAATCAACTCTTCACTAATCTAACTAAAGTTTGATTGAAAAATCAAAGAATATATTAAAGCTATACCGGGATTTCTTGCCAAGAGATGAACCGATCCATGTAGTTGATAGCCAGGTATTGCGTGTAGGAATCAAGGTTACATGAATACTGCGCCTGGCAAACTAAAACAAGTTTACAACAAAATGCAAGAAGATAAAGACAAGAACAGTGAACAACATTAAAAAAGAACAGTATGGGAAACCTGCAAAATGAGAGAAATGGCTTCCTGCCGGAAAGAAACATGGAAACCACTGGTCTTTAAACAATGAAAGTAGTTGTGAGAAGGCATGTGATCAGATTCTGAAGAGAAAATAGCTGACACTGTATCAGATTGTTGTTCTTCCGAGCTCGTCAATGGGTCCTCAAGATCAAAGCTTTCCATATCAAATTCTCTCTTAATCCCTTTGTTTTCTTCTTCCTTTGGCCTTCCTTGTTCTGGTGTAGTTTGTGTTTGAAGAAATGTAGAATGAGAAGGAAATAAATGGAGAGAGAGTGAGTGAGTAATAGAATTAATGATGGAAAAGAGAAGCTTCGCTTTCTGTGCAGAGAAACTGTGGAGTCTTCAACATTAGTTCTCAGTCTCAGCAGGCGGCAGCTGCCATATTTAACTTATATGTGCCTTGGTCCCTTCCCTCTCTTTCTCCTTGGAAAAGAAAACAAAAACAAAAAAACACCATAGTTGTGGGTGGCTACTTTTTTGTTGTTTCAGCACAAGGACTGTACACATTTTGTAGTCTTATTACACATTTAATCCAAATTAACAAATCTCAGATTAGCAAGTTCTAGGTTTTATGGCTAAAGGATTGTACTTTTCAGAAAGCTAATAATGTTTTGGAGAAATGGCTAAATGCGCCCTTCTACTTTCAGCATGTTGTATTCAATAATAAATAACTTGTACGTATTTTCTTGTATAACCCCCGTATTCATCCTCTTGGCACTTGCTAATGTAAGCCAGTTGAGCATTAAAGGTTGTCACTGCCAGTGCCACTTCCTTTTACAGAGAACAAATATACTATTAATTAAGTCACATTCCTTGATTCAAAACTGTGCAATAGGTGGAACATAGAAATTAGGGTTAAATCAATTAATTATATATACTACTACTATGTATTTAACCTAACAATTTGTCCCTTAGCCATGAGGTGTGGTTCCATAATTTTATGGCAAGTCATTTACTTTAAAAGGATTTATTATTATTATTATTATTATTATTATAGGTTATATATACTTTATTTTCGAAAAAAATACCTAATAATTTTAAAATCAAAATACATATGTCATTTATCTTGGATTTAAGCTTTTTTTTATATATAAAGTTCACATATCTATCATGGATGAAAATCTTATGCCCCTGTCAACAATCTTTAGAGTAGGTGATTAAAGATTTCAATTGACGTCATTCTTTTCCTTTAAGTTATGGGATCAAGACTCAGTAGAAGCAAAATTTTCTTTCCCCTCCCCTAGGTAGAAATTGTTAAAAAAAATCTTATGCCCTGCCCTTTGTCGTTTCTAATTTCCTTCGTTTGCTAACGTTTGTTTTCATTTCAGATATTAATAACTATTTTAAAATCTATTTTTAGATTTAAATTTTGAAAAATTAATTGAAATTCAAATCTTAGTGATCGTGGGTTTTTATTATAAAAGAACATATGTCAAATCTCAGTAAAGAGAAATTCAAATCTAAGTAATATAAAATCTATTTTAGTTTTAATTTCTAAAAATATATTTTAAAAATATTTCTATAATTTAATGTCATTTTGAAAGAAAAAACGTGCAGCAAGTGAAAGCAAAATTAGCTTGGGGTACATATACTTACTTTGTTTGGGAGGAATACAATCGTAGAGTGTATAGAGGTGAATTTAAAAGTATAAGTTTTATTTTGGACTGCATAAAGAACATTGTTAGTATTATAGTTCAAAATAGGAAAATGCGTGTTGAAACCGTAAATAGTGAGTTGTGTGTAGCTTGAGGAATTTCCTTTGGGATGGAAGCCCAAATTTAGTTTCATTGTAATTCCTTTTATCTTGATAATAAATATAACAATTATCCAAAAAGTGAAGCAAAATTAGTTTTTTTTTGGGGATAATGCAAATACAAAAAATAATTAGGGAAATAGGATGGGTTGGGAATTATTTAGGTACTACCTCACTCACTATCGTAAAGGAAGAATTCGTCCTGTATTTTCGACAAGTTCTAGAAAAAACTAATTGTTTATGGAACTCATCATGTAATATGAATGAATTCCATTTGTTTAATATCCAGATGAATGTAAATTCGACTGCACTTAAATTAGAGTATTAATTTCATGCTAGATATGATCTATATATTATTTCAAGATAATAGAAACCTACCGCTCATAGTTAACGAACCCTTCCAAATTTATGGCACAATAGTATGGTGGGGGCGTTGGTTCACATGAGAAACAGCAAAGTCAGGCGTTATTAGCTTAGGCCATCAGTCCAACCGAGCCCCCAATTGAAAAACGAAGATTGGTTCAACTCTTTTGATACTATTCGATGTTGCATTCAATCAAAACAGGTTAAACCAGCTGTACTGAAAAAAAGCAAGAGAAATCCCCCCCCCCCCCCCCAAATGTGATTCATATGTTTCGATAGGTACACTGGTCCTAGGGGTGATATATTATAACCCCACCACCGCAAGCAGTACTCTCACAATATTCTTGGTAAAAATAGTTTATAGCACCAATATTTCAAGACTATAGTCTATAT
The DNA here is from genome assembly GCA_030270665.1 of Hibiscus trionum. Classification (NCBI taxonomy): domain Eukaryota; kingdom Viridiplantae; phylum Streptophyta; class Magnoliopsida; order Malvales; family Malvaceae; genus Hibiscus; species Hibiscus trionum. Next base: position 22,313,093 of record BSYR01000024.1, read on the forward strand.
TTGATATAGTACATCAGCCTAATCCTCAAACATTCACATTCCGAATATACACACCACAAACTCAGATATCCAGAATTAAAGAGGGCTCAGGCTTCCGGCCACCCCTCCCTGGCCCTTGGAATTGAATTCATTTTGTAGACAAGGCAATGGCCAATTCCACCGTTTGAAGAGAAAGCTGCTAGTACATGCATCACATGAATCGCACTGTTCTCCCCCGATCCAAGTTTGTTTTTGAAACATGTTTGTGTAACCTTGTTGAATTTTTCATAAACATACAAATACGCATTTTAATAACATTTCGTTTTCATTGCAGGGGTGACAGCTTTGAGTTCCATGTCCTTATGTGTAGGAGTACGAACATTGTTGCTAGTGTTTTTCCTTTACTTTTTTTCATAGTGTTCGACACAAAACGACTGTTTCAATGTTTATTGATCTCAGATTACAATTACAAGGAATAAATCCTGTTGATGATTACCAAGAAAATGGAAAGGAAAATTTGAAGAACTAATTTCATCTTCTTTTCCACTTTCACTCACTTTTATTTATTTATTTATCTATTCCAAACGATTTTGATACAATTAATATGCGATGGCTAGAGATCCACATTGCATGCATTTAACATTAAGATAGGGAAGAAAAGTCCAGTTTCAAAGCATCGCGTCTATCACTTTGTCCCTTTGTTTTTATCCAAATATATTTGTTTATCAAACGAGTTTCTTTTTCCCTAATACTATGAAAGCAAAAGAAACCATACCTAAACCCCAAAAGATGGAAAGTCTCTCTCATTTTCATGCCTCTACTTATGCCACACGCTTAAAATTAAGTTTAAGGTTTAAAGTTAGGATTTAAGAAATTTAGGGTAGGGTGTATTTTTTAAGGTATAGGATGTAGGGTTTAGGATTTAGAATTTAGGGTTAGGACTTGAAATTTAATTTTTTAGTGTTGGGGCATATATAGGGGCACCGAAAAGGGGCAGGGGATTTTTATCCAACCCCAAACGATCATATCACACATTTATAACGGTTCAAACTAAGAAAATAATGGCATAAAGTTAAAAATAGCCCCCAACGTTTGATCTTTTGGTCATTTTAGTACCTATTTTTTTTGTTGCAAACAACCCTTGACGTTTGGTTTTCGTGCAATTTTCACCATCGATGGATGGAAACCGTTAGTCAACAGATGTTGGAGATGACGTGACAAAAATAACGTATAAAACATTTTAAATTATTTTTTAATTTAATTATAACCAATCAAATGATGACATGTGAAATCATTCGATTGGTTTAAAGCAAAATGAAAGCAAAAATAAAAGAGTGAACATATAGCTCTTGGGAATCAAACCCGCACATGATGGTTGATAAGCTAAACACCTAACCACCAAGCCAAATCACTCTATTGTTATATGTTTTCACAACAATATTACATAATGGAATTTTTAAATTATTAATTATTAATTTTTCCCTCTGCAACCGATTTTTTTATTTTTCAACACCTCTTTTTTTGTCGTCGTCCAACCTTCTCCAGCAAAACAAAGAAGGCTTCTGCAACCTAAAACGGGTAACTTTATAATTTACATTTTTTTTACATTTTTTTTCTAAAAACTGAGTGTTGAAAATTGGTGGGGGAATGATTTCAGGTGGATTTAAAGCTAAAAGTGGGTAGAGGGTCATCGCCAAAGAAGATTATGGTAAAGTTGAACAGACAATAATTCACAAGATAAAGAGTCTCGTTTAATTAGTGTTTGCCGAAGAGTATAAGAGAAGATAATGACAATTTGAAATCCGGTTTGTTTTCAAAGCATAAAATGTTAAAGAAGAATTGTGAAGCATGTGCTTCAGCTTTAAAATTGCTAGAAATTTCTAACTCCCAATTATTAGAGAAGATTGAAAAACGGCGAAGAAAAGAATGTTGAATAATGGAGAGAATGAGTTGCAAAAGGAACACAATTTTAATAATTAATAATTTTAAATTTGAAAATTCCATTATGTAATATTGTTATGAAAAGATATAAGAATAGAGTGATTTAGCCTGGTGGTTAGGCATTTAGCCTATCAATCACTAGGTGCGAGTTTTATTCTCATAAGCTTATATGTTCACTCTTTTATTTCTATTGACTAACGTTTTTCATTCATCGATGATGAAAATTGCACAAAAATTAAACGTTAAGAGGCTATTTGCACCTAAAAAAATAGGTGTTAAAATGACCAAAAAGTCAAACATCAAGAGGTATTTTTGATTTATGCCGAAAATAAAATTTTTAAAAGGAAGAGATAGATAGAGAGTATTCACTCCTTTTAACCCCACAAACATAAAACACCGATCATTTAACTAAACAAACCAGAACAATGAAACGACCGGTTTCACTAAAAACTAAAACATCAAGGAAATTAAATATGTAAAACGGCCGTGTTTTCCCTCCTCCATTTTAGTTCCTTACAACATTCTTGACAAGGAAAGAAGATTTGGCGAATTATGTGATTTTTAATGCGATTCACTTAACTTTAATCCAGCTCTAATTCTCTCCCAGCCGACAGAAAAGAAAAGGAAAAGGAAATAAAGCAACAAATTCCATTGTCAGTAAAAGGCATTTTGTCACCTATACTTCCCCTTGGTCTCTTAATTAATGTACATCTTTATCTGTCCACCTACATTCTTTTCGTATGATTATATGTTGGTAATAGTTTTTTTTTACCTTTACATGACAGATGAGTGCATAATTTTATGTTAAAAATATAAACTTTTAAGAATTCACATTACAAATTTAAAGTTATGAAATTATAAATTTTAAGATTACAAGATTAGATTATCAATAAAAAATACAAAATAACATCTAAACCATACAAAGATTTAAAAATTTTAGGAGTGCAATTGCATCTGTCGGTCCAACATATCATTGTAAGACAAATAAACATAAAATTTGTGCTCCCTACATGCTTGAATGTGATTAACCTTTGGTAATAATTATTATTTTTATAAAACTAAAAATAATCTAAAACCGAATTCATGATTTAATGTTAATGAAAACTCCATTTATATGGAAAGGAGATGGATTCATTGTTTAGGACAAATTCGAGATTAGCATCAACTTAATACCAATTAGAAAGAAAAAGGGGGGAGGGGGAGAGACCAAAATTACAAGGACATATGAAGCCACATAGCTTTAAATTATTGTTTTCCCTCCTTAATTTGTCCCTGCAGAAAGTACGTTTGGTTTGCATTCCCTCTCTTTTAATTTTGTTCTTTCTTTACTTTGCTGGCTAGCGAGTGTCTTCTTCTTTTTAACCCAATCGATTCTCTGAATACTGTCATTGATTCAAGAGAAAGCCATAAAGAAAGCTTCTACCATTTCATTTCCATTCATTGGGAGACCGCGGACCATTGAGCTTTTGCCTTTTTCTCTTTTAATTTTCATATAGTATTACTTTTTCCACATATTTAATAAATATATGTGCTCTTTGAATATTGTATAATTTTTGCAATGTGAGTTTAATTATTAATTAACTATCATTAATGAGAATCTATATATTAATCATTTGCAGGGTAGGGGTGTTTTGAATGGATGAGAGAGATATAATGCATGTGAACTGTGAAGTGAAGATACGAGTGCATGCATGCACGCCATGCAGACAACAACATCATATCGTCCAAAACCCTAAGGCAGGCATGATATTAGACTAGTGGGGCTCAAATATGACTCTATACATCCCAATATAAAGACAAAACCATTCTATACATTTACTGTTTTTTAATGATTTATGTGTCAATCATCATCACCCATCAGCCAAGGAAACGGAGATGGGAGAATGTATGTCTCCAATGACCTTACCAATTATTAAACTTCTTTTCGATTTAAATCATTACAGAATCCAATTTTACATTGCATCATAAGTATATAAAAAAATTATGTAATTTTAGGATTTATCATTATAATTAGTTAGGTGCGTATGCCCTCTGGAGTTAAAACTAGGTTTTGGTCCAAGCAAATTTAATGCAATAATGAAACCCCAGAAACAAAGACAGGGGGGTTGCCGCAGTAGTCGACATCAGATTCAATTCCTACCCCTTTAGATGTGCATGAAACTTTCGGAAGAGGATCGACGACTGTTTAATTAAATTCGGTTCCAATCCTATTGAGTCTGCAAAACATTTCTTTGCCAACCCATTGAATCAGAGCTGATCAGACAGGGTATGATATATATGTGAAGTTTGGACCATGGCCATAGTAATTTACAATAAATTTCTGCTGTACGAATGTCTCAGATGACTGGACGAGTCTTGTATTGGACCACCCTGAGCATGGACGGCTCCTCACATCCACCGGAGGCCAGGTTTTAATCAATAGCCCATGGCCTTTATCAAGCTTGAGGCCGTAATGGGCAATGGCAATCAGCTAAGCTTGAAGCTTGCATGATGTATTTGTGAATATATTATTTAAAATTTTCAAATCTTTTTATATTCATCATAGATACATTTCACATACATAAACGTTTAAACACGTATCAAATAAGCATGCCGTGACCAACTAGTGTTGGATGTATTGGTAAGTCATATTGCACTCCCAAAAATAGGGCGTAAATTCGAACTTTAGAGACGATATTGTTGGGAGGAGCAGCCTCGCACCCCGAACTTTAAGACGGACATGCATATTTCCAAAATAAGCATGATATTATTGCATTATAAGCAATACTCCTATTATCCTGCTAGGAAATCCGACCTGGTGTCATGTCCGATCCACTTCTAGCCAATTCTTCCCCACCCTGGGCAACCATTCCTGGATGAACTGGAACCGGACCAGAATTTCTATATCCATAATATACTGGTTGATTCACACCATCAGGAGCCACTCTTAACGCCGGATCATAAGGATCCACAGATGTAACTGCCCTGTATGCTTGACCGACACCAGGAGCCGACTGATAGTACCCAATGGGTATTTGACCCGCGGGAACCGGATACTGCTGTACGTATTCGTATTGTGCCTGGACTTGAACCGGTTGAAATAGAGGATTTCCGGATTGAACATCGCCCGGAACATAATAAATGGGTATTTGTTGTACGGGTGGAGCAGAATAATGAGAATCCGGAACATAATGCAACATAGGACTACCCGAATACGCGATTGGCTGCGTAACGGGTTGCTCCACAAAACTCACAGTTTGACTATGTTTTGACTCCAAAACCTGTTCGGTGTTATCCAGTTTAGTCTTAACGGGTCGCAGATCGGGCATAGAAGGTAGCACAGTAGGAGCTGCTGACGTCGAACGAAAGGAAGAGGAAACCCCCGGAGCAGGAGAACCCGTGTCCATAACTGAGACGTCCTCATGCAGAAGCTGAGGTGTCCTTAAATTCGGGTCACGAACTCGGACCTCATCTGAATTCTCGGGTCCAAGTAAATAATCGGGAACTTCGGAGACGATAGACGACGCCTCGGAACGGCCAAGTTCGAGCCCAGAACTGTTTGCTCCGTTATTCAGTGCGTCAAAGAACCAATGTTCACGATTAGCCAAGCCGCCCATAAGTGAGCTGATGCTACTTGGTCGTGAGCCATCATCATCTTTAGAGAAAAGAAAAACTCGAAGCCTAGCTAGCCGAGGGTTGTGATTCTGTGCTAACCGATCGTATTCATCCATCATGTTCTCGAGGTCTTCGTCGGTAGTCACTGAAATCAACGCGTCGAGATCCTCATTTGGGAGCTGATACTTAACACTAAGGTTGCCAATTCCTAACCAGTAAACAAAAATATCAAAATGAAATTGTATATAAGATACGTGAAAATGAAATGATTTAAAAGAGAGAATGTTGTCTATGTATTTGGTTGCCTTGCCTGAGAGTTTTGAGAGCTTGGTGATGAACGCTGAGAAGGGAGTGGAGCGATGGACGGCGACGATGCGCGTATCACCGCCGACGTAACAGAGTCGATTATCTTGCGGACGAGGTAGAATTTTTCCGCCGAAACTGCACATGAGCCGTGCACGTATAAGGGCATCTTGAGGAGCAAGGTGTTCGGAGCGTGGAGAGGACGCGACGGAGTCGGTGGTGGAGTCTAGCTCAGAGAGGAGGTGTGATGACATGTTTGCTGGGCTGGTAGTTACCTGTTGCCGTTAGAAGACGTTAAAGAGAATAAAAAAGATTTATTTTCTTTATTTGTTGAATTCTCCATCGAAGTTTGTTGCTTTATCTTCTAAAAGAAAGTCTGCGTTCGACTGTGAATGAATAGGCAGATATGACGGACGATTCTGAACCTCTGATTGATTCTTTAGTTTAAACGGTTCCATGACAATCCACACGCATCGTGCGTCTAAATGTTTTATTATTAAATTAGTAACTCAACATTGTTTATCTGCAATAATAATACTAATTAATTTCATTAACTGTATTTGATCATTTTAAAAATCAATATAATCAAATAATAATATATATTTTACGTCAGATTTTTTTCTAAGCAAATCCATTTTGTAACGCGTAACGTTTGCGTGATTGCCTTGGTCTGAAGGACACCAAATTGTGGAGTCTATTGTTGGTGGTGGCCTGGTGGGCCGTGGGATTGGAATGGAACCGGCAGAATTAAACTAAATCTGGTGAACACTTAAATATTTTAAAATTATTATTATTTTAAGTTTTTAACACCAATGCATAATTAACATTTTAATTTTTTTAATATACCTTTATATACTCAGACAATTTTAAACAACAAAAAAAAGGAAAACAAGACTCTAGAGGTTGCTCATCCACTATTGATTTGGTAGCAACTGATGGTTTTTATAAAAAAAATTAAATTAAATTATTTATTAGTTTTAAAATCTAATAGCATTAAACTACCCTCGTCCACTTATAAAGGGAATAAAAGAAAGAAAGGTGTATCTGCAATTATATGAGCAACCTTTTTAGTTTTTGCAGCCCCAGTTATGTTGCTTTAGTTAAAAGCAACGATGATGATTCTCAGACTGTAACACAAGGGAACCTAAATTCCGATGGGTTTAGCTCCGAACAGATATGAAGGCAAAGACTTTACTTACAGTTTACACCAGCTATTCAAAAACTATTACTATAATACTACTATCTAATTATCGATGATTAGAGACAGATATTGAATTTCTATTAAGATACCCATCAACGATTAAGAAAACAAAAGGAATTCTTTTGCACAAACAGCTAATGAAATTAAAATATAAAAAAGAAATTAATTTACCTGTTCTAAACGAAAGGCTGAGGTGAGGATTGCTGCTTTGGACAAAATTGAAGAAGCAACTGCAGATCTTGCTCTTCAGCTACAAAAAAGGAAAGATATAAATGGAGACGTGGTTGCCTCAGTGAGCCCAGATGTCACTTTCTGATTGTAGCCAATCACCACATCAGATAAAGTCACTTTGGAATGTTATTATCATGTCATCAAGATAACATAAGTTAATAAAAATATTAAAACAATAGATGAAATTAAGATTCGAATATTAATTCAGAAACTAATATTTTTTATATACTAATTTGACAGAATACCTAATGTTTCTTTAGTATACATTTTTAAAAAATTTAGTTAAACCTGAACGAAATCACACCTTATTCGAGCTCAGCTTAGCACACAAACCAAGCAGGTAGTTGGGCTTTAGACACAGGGATGGACTGTGGGGAGTGCTGGTGGGGGCAACCGCCCCCCTAAAATTTTGAAAATCATATATGATTTTAAACTAATTTAGAATTTTTCTATATATTTTCTATCAAAAATTTATTTTCGCCCCCCCTAAATTTTTATAAGTTTGCCCCCCTTAAAAATTTATAGGTTCGTCCCCCCTAGCCTAAAGTCCTGGGTCCGTCCAATATGTATTGATATACACTAATAACTCGTGTTATATAAATTAACTTTTATATAATCATGTGATCTCAGTATTTTTTCTTCTTCTTCAAATTATATCATCTTTGGTTATTTTTTTCTATGTAGAAAAATATCGTATTCACACTTAAACATTTATGAATAAATATAAAGCATCAAAGCTGAGCTACATTCAAAACTCCATACAAAATCAACTTAATCTTCTTTAACAATTTACTAAAAACCTAAACGAAATATCCATAGTGATTCCCATCGATCTTGAAAGGTTTCATAGCACCAGCATTCAGCGGCGGACGTAGGTTACATCGAGGGTGGGCACGTGTCCACCTTGAAAATTTGAATTTCCTTTACTCGTTATCTATTTTACCGAGTGTACCCACCCAGAAAATTTAAATTTACTTTATTGGTTATCTATTTTATCGACTGTACTCTCCCTGAAATTTTATTGTGCCTACCCTGCAAATCTGAATTTACTTTATTGGTTATCTATTTTATTGAGCGTGTTAACTGTAAAATTTTATGTACCAATTTACGTATAAAAAATTATACGTTGTTCTTAATATATGTGTGCCCACCCTAAAAAAATTCTGAATCCACCCCTGCCGGCATTACTTATGCATGGAGTCACTGACGGAATTTAACTTTAAAAATAAAATCATAACATTGAGAATGTTGAAAGATTTCCGGAGTTATATTTAGAATGTGACAAGATTGCAATCCATTGAACAAATTGTAAGAAAATAAGAGGACTCAAACCAGTTTGCAGCAATCTCTGAACCATAAATTAGATCAAATGTAGCAAATAAATACGTTCCAATCAAAGTCAACCAAATTAAGTAAACCCCTTCCACGCCATTCTTTGAACATCAACTGCAATTCAATTTGGACGCATACAAATATAGTTTAAAAAAAACAGGAGCTGCTAATTAATCCTACAGTTATAGTTTGATGGTAGCCATTATGTGAAGTAACCAAGGCTTTCTTAAGAATACGATTAAGAGAAGATGCTTGAGAGTTTTTCAAGATATCTATCTGCCCATTTCAATATCTTAACGTTGCCTTCTTGCTCTAAGAATTTTAATGTTCGTTTCTTTATCTCCACTTCAGCTTTTGTACATTCTTCAACTTTCTGCCTTCTTGTACATTCTTCTCTGCTTTGATTTTTTTTCATTAACTTCAACAAAATATCAGGAAAAATGATGTTGGGCTTCAGCAATATTTTTAGATGCCATAGACTGATACAGAACCCGGTTCGGTTGTTGCTAATTAGGAACTGGCACAAAGAACCTATTCCGGTGTCGTGGGAAAAACCAGAAGTCGGATGGACTAAATTAAACTTTGATGGATCTTGTAAAGGTAGAGGAAAAGGTAGCATTGGAGGTGTCTTTCGTAACCACAAGGCTGAATTCTTACTTGGCTATGCTGAATCCATAGGGAGAACCACTAGCACCATCGCGGAACTATCTGCATTACGAAGAGGCCTCGAGTTGGTATTGGAAAATGGTTGGACCGATGTCTGGCTCGAAGGCGATGCCAAGATGTTGATCGATATCATTGTCCGTAGGAGGCAGGTTAAATGTGCCGAACTACAAAGATATGTTAGCCACATAAACTTGATCATACCGGAGCTTAACAATTGCCTCGTGACTCATGTCTATAGGGAGGGCAATAGAGCTGCTGATAAGTTTGCTCAAATTGGACATCAGCTAGAGAAACCTCGAATTTGGTGGCATGTTCCTCCAGACGAAGTTGTGAGTATCGTGGATGAAGATGCCGAGGGTAAGATCATTCTTCGTAGACGATAGACCGATCCAATTATAACATATTGTACATTTTACTATTTGTTGATTCCTCTGCCAGTCTGCAATTTTTCTTTCTTGTTGTCAAATATGCTTAATCTAGGAATTTGTATCCCTTTCTTTATATGTAACTTCACTGTGTATATATATATGTGTGTGTAACCAAAATCAGGTGTTAATATCCAATTAATACATTATTCATGAAAAAGCTGGTCCATGGAAGCATGTTATTAGTAGAATTTTTTGAAATTAAATTGTCCCCTTTTGAGATTTGAGTTTTAACCTACCAACCAAGTGGTCCCTACCCGGAACCTGGAGTTGTAATAAAGAAAATCATGGTAAGCAAGACAATGCATTGGATTGTTGGATGCGGAGGCTTAAAAGTAGTACTACAAAATTGATGGATCCGCTCCAGTACAAGAAATCAGTACTACAGCCTAAGCTCGCTCGAATATTAGAATACGCTGCTAACATGTAAATTAAGGTGACATGCTGTTCTCCAGTTTGACAAGTGTTATGGCAGTACAAATCGAATTCAAAGTTGCATGTACTGCAAATCATATATGAGCTTGTTCTTCAACATGTATATATATACATACATACACATATCACATGGCCGAAGATGCTCGGATCCATTACATGGAACTGAATCAAGCCTATGGAGATCCCTGGACGGAATAAACATCATTGAGTGCAGCATTGATGAATTATGTTACTCTCTGAGATGAATTCACCAGTGCTGCACTCAATCATGTTTTTTTGTAGTTCTGGAACAAATGCATATCAAAATTCAAGATTCAAGAGAATTATAAATACTCCAGGTTTTGTGTCTCTTTGTTGATTAGTCTTTCCATCTTCTCCCAGTATTTGGAAAATTAAAACCTTGGGAGAAATTCTTCAATTCTTGATGAACAAAATTGAAGAATTTCTCCCATGTTACTTTTCCAGATTGGTATGGAAATGATAGTAGTTCATTCAAATTATGTATTGTGAATCTAAACAGCCATGATATTTCATTACATGTGAGTCATTTGACTGATTGAATCGGACAATCTCTAATCAACTAACATCATATCTCTAAATTGAAAGAGAACCATTTCATTTTCTAGAATCAAGAGACCATCAGCTCTTATCTTTTCTAGCTTTCCCAGGTAAATATAACAGATGCCAAGTGTAAACTGTACAACAAGTCTGATGATTTGATGACTACCCCAATACCATTAATTGGTGTTGAAATCAAGCAGCATGCAAGACTGGAACCAGCTATAAAGTGGCCCTCAAGTCCTACAATATCTTATATCTTTGGTCCATCGAGTATCTCGAAAAATGGATAAGCTTCCCATATTTTATCTGCCCGTGTCCCTTTGTTGAGGTGACGGATATGTTTTCCAGTTCAAAGCCATGAAAATTATACTGTAATAGCAAGTTTGTCAGATTTATAACAATAATTCATGAACTGAAGATGAGATTTTGCAAAGGGATGGATGGTTTCTGCTTTCATGCCCTGCTCAGTCAGTCTACTTGTAATTAAAGCTGATATAAGATAGTGCTAACTAATTTATTCTGCATCATTACATGAAAACATCTTCAGCAAACTGCAGTTGGCAATTTCCATTCAAGTAAAACAATCATCTGATTAGCTGGTGCATACACTTACGCTTGCATTACTGTTGATATGATATGATCGCATCACATTCGAACAATCCCAGCATGGATTCAGGGCCTGATCAATAATGGAACTTAATACTTAATCAACCGATTAAGTTTGGCAAACACAAAATTCACTATTTTACGGTTCTCACTTCAATCAAGTTCAAACAAAATGAATGAAATTACATACATATGATACATACACACATACATACAACACACATCATCTATTATGTAACCTTTAAAAAAAATGTATCACAAGATCTACCAAATAGACAATAAGCTATAAGCTAACGTTTTCTCACTGCTGATTCCTTCTGTGAATTGAAATACACTGCAGCAACGGGAAGCCCCAGCCTGTTTTGAGCAGCAAACCGGCGAGTGCTGAAGTTGGCACGAACATCCGCCACTTGAACCCTTCCTTCCATGGCTCCTTCCTGCTTAAAGAGTGCCAAAATATAGCGGTGAATCCCTGTAGGAGGTTGTGGTCCCATGTAAGCCACCAACTCTCTTCCTGTATTAGATGAACATATAGATGTTATAGTTTCAAATGAATTTGAATCTCTATGCCCTGATAGTGATTGAGATGTAGGAAACAGATCAATGGCAAAGCTATACCTTTGGTAGCATCATGTCCCTCGGGAATATCTACAACAATCCTGTAACATAAACATTAATTTTTACCAAATTTTACGCTGAAAGAAACTAAAACTCTCCCATTCTTACAGATGCAATAGCAGAGATAAAGCATAAAATGGCTTATAATTACCAATGAAGCCACTCTCTCAATCGAGGTTCACTTGGACTCGGGGCATCAGGATCAACCATAACCTACAAATTATGGCAAAAAGTAAGTGCTATATAAAATCACTGCAAAAGTTGTGTAAGAAAATTGAAAAAAGAAGTTTGAAAGAATTGCATACGAGAGTGTATAAATTGGAAGAGAGTGGATGGCCAAGAATTTTGACATGAGGTTTATCAGCAGCAGCAGATGGCTTGATGTCACAGCCATTGGTTACTTGCTTGCCGCCGTACTGGACAGTGAACTCCGATGCCGGAGTGAACATGTCGAGCACATCTCCGATCACCCCGCCAACAACCAGTGTCTCAACGGACCGCGGCATAGTGTACTAGACTAGATATCTCTGTTTTGTCTTTGATTGAATTAGTCAAATTTATATAGTTTTGGAAAGAATTTCCCTATCGGTTTCCAAAGTCCAAGTGCCTTTTGGGGTGGTGGTACTGGTAAGTAAGTAACGACAAGAAATTGGCCAGTTGGGCTTTGTGGATGAGTGACACGTTGAGGGATAACTTTGGTGAACTTTGCACGTTGCCTTGTCCACGATTGAAAGTGCCAAGCAGACACGTGTCGCAAATTTTGGACATGATTCGTTCATTTGACGGCAGCCGAATTCTTCAATTCGACTGAAATATCCTCCGATCTATGTCATAATTACAACACTTGTTTTCCTGTGTTTGCTGTTGTTTATGTGAAGTCTCAAGGGTCAGATAGACATTCCAGTGTTACCGGACTTAAAGCTTTAGGTTGAAAACCATTAACAAAGGCTTGGGTTCAAGTGTGAAAATACCAGCAATCAAACTGCTCAGATCCCACTAAAGGAAAAGTGGGGAATTCATGTTCGTCGGCAGTTCTTTTATAAGCAAACATGAAAGCAACATAGATCAACCCTATATTTTAATGGCAAAACAAACAATTAGGTGGCAGAATCAGACGCCATTATTGGGCTTAGTCAAATGGATAATGGAGATAATGCCCATCATTTTGGACGCTTCCAGTAACCATTCTTTATTAGTATTGTTTTTTTTATTCATCTATATCATACATAAACCATTAATTATTGCAGTTAAGTCGATAATTTGAGGTTTTAAATAATAAAAGCGTCGATCCAGTATAGTTTGGCATTGTCATCATCAGTATAATACATAAGAGGACGTGAGATCATATATGCTCAAATGTTTAATATTCTTGAATTTATGAGTTAGAATGGATCTGAGTAGTATAAGAGTTATACTAATTTTATGTTAAAAAAATATTTATTCAAGTAAAAACGAGCATCCCTCTTCCATATTCTGTTTGCCATCCAAAACCAGCAAGCATGCGGGCTTCAACCATGGCACGTGCATGTATCTATGGCTTGTATTTGGGCTGTTTCAGATTTGAGCCATGATTTATTGATTTGATTGAAGAGCTTCCATGTCTCATTTGGGCTATTGGGGGTAATAGAGAAAGAAAATATTTTTAGTACACTTTTGGGGCAGTTGTATTTCCCCGACTGCAGACAGAGGCCTCAACTGAATGAGCCCATTAAACTCCACACAAAACAACAATTCATTCTTATTTTTCGAATCACCGGTGTCTTCCCCCTGTTTAACGGTCTAACAATAACTGATTTTGATCCGTTCAATATCACCGGTAGAACTGTACAAATATTTATAAATCACCCTTTTAGGGTGTCATATTTCATCTAATTATCAAGATTCAAACAATTCAACATGTAAGTATACATGAGTTTAACTAGATTTAAAATTGGACATAAATATTATCTTGTACTTGAATATAATAATAAAAAAAGACATATACTGTCAGTGGGCTATAATTGACGGTAAAAATCCATCGGCATAAGTGCTAGGATTATCATTCTTTGACTCCCAATATGACATTTTGGTATCGTTACTTAAATTAATTAGCAAATGGGGTGCTAAATTGCTAATGTCCTAATCATCCCGCCAAACCTTTAACTTGGTTCAACTCATGGACACTCCCAATTGGTCCCTCCCGGTCTGAAAGAGAAAATGTGGAGACGGTGAAACCAGGAACAAAAAAGGGTCAAGAATTTGACGTTTAAGCTAACCAATAACGAGTCTTATGGTTCCATTTAAATGTCAACTTATGAAACTTAATTTCCATGTTTATCCAATTCAAATGAGTTAATCATTGTTTTGACAATTTTACCACCTTACTTCTATACATATATCTACTTGTAGTGAACAATGATAAATACCAATCCACCATTGCTGCATTGCATGTTGAAAATTTTACACAAATTAGATAGTTTTCATTTATTAGCACACAAATCAACAATTCAACAGCATATGGGCTAATATGGCATAGTTTTCAACAAATAATAGCCATAGAGGCTAAGGGTGTTCACACACAAAAAGCGACATTAAGATGTTATTTAATTTTTCTTTTAACACGTACTATAAAATTAGAAAGCAACTTTACCATCGCCGACTAAGTAAAGCTTGAAGCAATCCTCGGTATCCTATTCGATAAGAATCGAATTGAATTGGATTTTTTAATTAATTTATAATTGTTTTTTATGTTTTGTGATTGAAAATAAGTGTTTTATATTTTAAATAATAAAAGTAAATTAAAAATATTATGTATTATTTATTTTAAAACATTTTTTAAAAAATATTTATATTAAAAACTTTCAAGATTTATTAAATAAATGTAAAAAAAATCTCAAAACATTTCCATTTTATTAAAAAAAATACAAAAAATACAAAAAATAATATGAAAAAAAAAACTTAATTGAAATAGATACTTTCAAAATTTTAATAAATCTAAATGAATCGAGATATCATCCCTAATCATAACTTAAGGCTACACTAAAGCCTATTGCCTACCTTTTAACCCCCAAAGCCAGGAAATCAACATTCAAACAAACAGCATATACATATGTCTGTTTCTCTGATTGAAGCAGACAAAATCCTTTCTCTTAAAAATTCATTTTGTCTTTTTCTGTTTTATAGTATAAACGAACATCCCAATAAAGTGAATTGTTAGTCAAAAGTCCCGTTTTTTAAAAAAAGTCAACAAAACTGATAATAATTTCCACGATCTTGCATGTTTTCTGACCCCCCCCCCCCAATTTTGCACATTTTGTTACACTGGCTGTCATTTAAAAATCAACAAAAAAGAAGAAGAAAACATGAAAAGCAAGTAATAAGAAAACACAATGGCAAATTAGGACAGAAACCCACTTTAGAGGAAGTAGTCAATATTTCAAAATGTTTGAAAGAACAAAATTTCTTTGGGCGGTCGAGAAAATGGAAATGCGACAACGCGAGGGTGTCCTTTTCTAAGCCGCTGGTCGGTTCATTCCCCATAGTCAAACAAGAACCTTCCTTACCTTTGTATACCTCATAAATTTCTCACTTAATTGTCACGTTGAGACTTAAATATTGAAAATAATCTAAAATCTTTCCTTGAAGTGTAATAAGTCTTATCATTATATGAAACATTTATGGATATTTTATTGATTTGTATACTGAGTTATATATAAAATTGAATACTTAATGCAATATCTCATATTAGATAAATAAGAATATTTGAATATAGACCCATAGAAACAAGAAATAATTATTTTACGTATAAATGACGTAGAGCTTACATTCAAGTGGAATGGGGACTTTAGGGCAAACGGACGAATTAAGTTTCTGACCGTCCCAGTAGATGAAGATAGGGACGATGGTCTGCTTATAAAATGACGACTATATCCAACATTTACTTATATTTTCTCCTCCTTTTTTTCTGCAGTAATCTGTAATAAAATCATTTATTAGAAGCAAAAAGAAAATCACAACATCAGGTTGATGCAAATAAATGACTGGACTAAGTAAAGAAGCAAGGCCATGCACGAGTCTTATGTGATAGAAATTAAAAATATGCACTCATTTCTTCTTCTTCTTCTTCTTCTTCAAATTAAAGACTTCAATTTCGTTCTTAATTAGTAGTTTATTTGTTAACTTTAATATATATAAAATATAATATATATTTAAATTCAAATTAAGATTATAGGCTGATTAAGTTTTAACTTAGTATCATTGTTAGACAACATTCGAAAGACCATACTTTAAATGCGCTTAAACATGTAATTTTTTTTATTGAAAAGTTGAAAAGAGATTTAAATAATGTAAGTATTGTATTTTTTTTGAATAATGTCGTTTTGTTTTATTCATGTGTTAAGAAACAAAGAGTCTAAGAACAAATATAAATCATGCTCAGACCCAACAGATGTTTGAGCCCAAATAAAGAGAGGAGTCTAAAAGTAAATAAGAAACTAAACTCAAACCCAGCAGATGGTTTGAGCCCAAAACAAAAGGAAATAAACTACACAAAACGACACCCGTCCTTGCAATCAGCAAGGAGATTGGGGTTCCCTAGAGGAGACGGTCGAAATAATTTAAGTATTGTATTAAAAATTAAAATACGATGTAAATTATATATTATCAGCTGTGATTTCTATGTTAAAAGTGAATGAATGATTGAGTCCACGTGTACGCCCAAATGCTGTGGTGATTGAAACATTAGAGTCATGGTTTGACAAGTGAAGCATGGGATATGGGGTGTGAAGACTGAAGTGATGATAAAGGGACAAAATAGCACAAGAGCCACGCCATGTTTTTCAATAAAAGCTCTCTTTCCCCTTTCAATGGTGGTCCCACCGTCCACCCCCACGGTTAAGTTGGCCGCTAGTAGATCGACAAGTGCCCCTTTCCTTTTTTTGTTTACTATTTTTCAGGTCAAACCTCGGGGATTATCTTAATCCCCATGCATATTTTGCTTTATCAATTATCGCTGCCCGAAAAAGACAGTTCCCCTTACAGGTGGCATGGACACCTGTCCGTTTCGTGACGAGTCCGTTGCCGGAAATCCTGCCGGAATTTGACTCTTTGTATGGATCTTTGAACCCAATATTTTTCTTTTGATTGTTTATGTTTAGGTAAACTACAAAGAATGTCACTCAATTATGAGTAAGGTTATATTTGAGTTATTAAATTATTAAAAGTTATATTTGAGTCATTCAATTATGAGTAAGGTTACATTTGGGTCACTCAATTATTAAAGGTTACACTTGGATCACTCAATTATGGGCAAGGTTACATTTGGATCACCCTTTATATTAAAAAAAAAGTATATCAATTTGTGTATTAGATTAATTAATGATTTCTAGAGGTGGCAAACGGGTCAATCGGTTTGGGTTCGGTTCGAGTCATTTTGGTTTCGATTATTTCGGGTATGATATTTTCGGTTCAGATTTGGTTTCGGTTCAGTTCAGTTTTAGTTCGGGTCTATTGTGTTTCGGGTCATTTCGGGTCGGTTGATTTTCGGTTCGGTTAATTTCGGTTCGGTTGATTTCGGTTCGGTTATTTTCGATTCAATGAGAGATCAATCGATTTTAATCAAATTTTTAGGTTGGTTAGATTTTTACACCCTATATATGACTTTATAAAGTCAATATGTTTGACATTTTAGTGACTTGTGCGGCTGTTCATATTTTATCTTTCTTTATTTCTATTAATCGGGTCCATTCGGATCGGGTCTATTCTGTTCGGGTCCATTCGGTTCGGTTCTATTCAGTTCGGGTCCATTCGGTTCAACTAAATTCGGTTCAGTTTCGGTTCGGTTTATTTCGAGTTTCGGATCAGATTTCGGGTCAATTTCGGGTTGATTTTCGGTTTCGGCTCGGGTAGCTCGGTTTGGGTTTTGGGTCTCGGGTCAAGTTTGCCAGGTCTAATGATTTCAAATAAAATATTCTAATGTTAACAAGGGTATACAAGTGATTTGGAAAAAAATGACTAAATTAATGTACTTTTTTAAATATGAAAGGTGACCCAAACATGATCTACACATAATGGAGTGACCTAAATGTAACATTTAATAATTGGGTGACCCAAATGTAATTTTACCTGTAATTGAGTGACTCAAATGTAACTTTACCCATAATTGAGTGACCTCCGTTGTAGTTTACCCTTTATCTTTTTGCCTTTGATCGTTTTAATGATTGATACCAACTCTTTGGATTAATATATTTTCTGCTGCTCGAAAAACTTTCTAGTTATACGCAAAGATTGCCTATTTTAGGGAAGGGCTAAAAAAACAGATGTTATTATTTATTTATTGATTGATTGTGTGTGTCATAACTCCAGTGAATAAAGCCTATGGTTTGATTATTAAATTGCCCTTTATTTAAAATATAATTTTGAAAGGTAGACATTGTCCACCGTTGATTTGAATAAATATATATATATATATTCGCAGCAATGATTTGTTTAATATATATATACATAACTTATATTTAATACTACTAATGTATTAAATTTCAGATAATTTAACATTTGTTGAATAAATTTCAAATCATTTAACATTGTAAAATTGTTGATACATTATCATATCTCCATGCTGTTCTAGATGTTCCCCACGAAATTTTGAGAGTTGTTCCGATGAAAGGTCGATGTTTGTGAGGATAGGAAGTCTCGAAGGTCTGGGAATGATGGCAAAGCTTCCTCGTCAGAGTCATTCTTGGCCGGTTCCTCCCTTTGATTCAGCCCTGATGTTTTTTTAGTCTTATTTTTTTTCGTTTTGGTGTTCTGTGTATTGTTTCGTTTGTTCCTCTTTGTCTAAGAGTATTCAACTCATGTAGTCTCCTCAGTATTTCTGATGATAAGATCTTTCACTCTCACGAGGAAAGAAGTCTGCCTCCGGAAGAAGCTCTCACAGAAGTGTCGCCTGATTGCGACGTTGATTGATTCATGTGCTTGGGTTCTCACTGTAACCTTTAATGTTCGTTCATGTGTCCTTTTGTTGTTTGCCTGGGTGTGTTGTTTGCCCTTTCTTTTGTTTCTTCTTTGTTTTGCCGCAACCAGGACGGTTTGCTTGTTTGTTGTTCGATCTGCGTGTTTTTCTGTTCGATCTCTTTTATGAATGAATGAATCATTTTATTGTCAAAAAAAAATTGTTGATACATACCATTGAATAAATCCATTATTAGTGTATACATTTATGTGCTAATGATGTTACTATTCCAATGAGTAAGTGATATTAACACGGCCATATATAGGATTCCTTTTTTATCATTAGAAAAAATGTATTAGGGAGCAAGAAATAAAAAGAATTCAAACTTTATCTTCTTTCCAGTTATATATCAAAATATATATACATACGTATACATTTATATACTACTGGCATATTAAAATTTATGGTATATGTTTAAGAGTTTAAGGGTTTAAGGTTTAATAATTTAGGGTTTTAAGTTGAGGGTTAAATTATTTTTTTTATAAAGAATAGGGTCAAATTGAAATAATATTTAAATAATGAGGGTTTAATAGAAATACGGAAATAAGTGAGGTACTAAATATATAGTTTACCCTTATTAAAAATAAAATTTTAATATATATAATAAATAATTTAATTAAAATTTTAAAATAATTATTAAGTGTATGATGGGTCCTTGAAATTTTAAATTTTTATTAATTAATTTAATGATATTCATCGGTGTTCATCATTAGTGGTGTTCATCGATATTCGTCGTACGTTGTAGAATTTTCCTAATTATATACTACAAAAAATTAATAAGTTAAAGGTGTAGAAATAGAAAGTAAGGAAAGAAATAAAAAATGGTGTGGAACGTGAAGTATCAATAATGGAAAGTACCCATCATATTAAAAGATGTAACGAAATCTTGAAAGAGGCAGGATCTTGCTCCCTAATACAGTAAGCTTAAAAATGCAACAAAATTAATTATTAATAGAAAATTTTACAAGTATCGACACCTCCACTAAATCCAAAAAAAATACCCAGAAAAAAATACACAAAGGGAAACTCCTTTTGTGAGTTTTGATTTTGGACTTACATGAAATTATTAACATCCAAAATATCTGGGATTTCAAACTTCAAAAGGTTGCTGCAGTAGCTATCTCTTTCATCTTCAGTTCTGGTGCCGTTGATGTATGTCGAATTCGAATTCAATGGAGTTGGACTTGATGAAGGGGTCGATAAAACCGACGCGAAACCGAAACTCGGGTTGCTGTTGTTTGATTGGAAATTCGAGGACTCGGATAATGAAGGATCCATGACGTTCTGCTGATGTCGATCAGAGCCGTAATAGTCATAGTTTAGCGGTAGCGGCACGTAATCTTCCGTCAAATTTGAAGGCCACGCATTGCCTTGCCAGTTATTTAAGTCGGAGAAATTTGATGGGAATTGGTCCATATTCATGAGTTGTGCTTCATTGGAAAATGGATTAACACTACACGGACTGGTATTCAACGAGGTGGGAGCTGGGAGTTGTAGGACTTGCGTTGGCAGATCATGGTCCGATTGCATTAATGGTTGGGAACTGCAAAGTTGGTTCTCATCTGCATTGTTAAGAAGGAACTTCTGGTTCTGGTTTTCGCGTTGGGCTGACATGAAAGAAGCGGCGAGCTTTAGAAGCTCAGGGTTAACCAAGGAATTGACACCGAGTAACCTTGAAATGTTGAATTGGGACTGATTGTAGAGAGACGAACTTAGAACCGAGGAGAGGTGAAGGAGATCCAGTCGAGGACTATGAGTGACCGGATCGATCCCCATGCGTAGAAGCCTCTTTCTAATGTGAGTGTTCCAATAGTTTTTTATTTCATTGTCTGTTCTTCCGGGCAACCGAGCAGCAATGGCAGACCACCTATCAACATTCAAAACAAAATAATATTGTTAAGAAAACAAAGAAAAATACAAGTAAAAAGGAACAGGTGGATGGAAATGGAAAAAAAAAAGAAACTTACTTATTCCCCAGTATACTGTGTAGCTGAATTATTGTCTCTTCTTCCTCGAAAGAGAATTTGCCTCTCTTGATATCAGGCCTCAAGTAATTGGTCCATCGAAGACGGCAACTCTTTCCACATCTTTGAAGACCTTTTGTATATTAACCATTAAAAATACTGAAACCATTACAAAAAAAAAAAAAAACAAGAAACCAAAACAGTAGTTAATACGTACCGGCATTCTTTGGCAGAGTCCTCCAATTCCCATACCCATGTTTTTTAATATAATCAATCAACTTGTCATCTTCCTCTTGCGTCCATGGCCCTTTCTTTAGCCCATTTTTATCACAGCAAGGTGATCTTCCCATGGTGATCGTTTCCCAACAAAAAGCTTTACCTTTTGGTTATAATATTACAGTAAAAGAAACCCTACGCACTACGCAGGAGAGAAAGGGAGGATTGAAGAGAAAATGCCGGAGAGAGATGTAGCCGTAGGGTCCGTATGGGCAACGTACTTGTATAAATAGGCACAGCCATCAATGAAGGGGTAAAAAAACACAAAGCTCATTCAAACAGGATTCGGTACCGTCCACTGTTTATCACTGTGGCAACGTGTCCTCCTTTGGAGGTGAAAAAAAAAACTTGTTTTTGCCGGCGGAGAGTAGTTTGGAGAACTATATGTTTCATTTCTTATTGATATTTTTAGGTTAATTTTTAATTTTGTTCATTTATTAATTAAAATTTATTATTGATAAAAATATAAAAAATTATATTTTACAAACCTTGAATCAAATAGTTTGTAAATATTTAACGTCAAGTTGGCTTATCATATTAAAATTTTAACTTTTAAAAATTTAATAAAAATAATTTTAATAGAACATATGGAGTAATATATAAAAAAAATTAAAAATGGAAATGTTGCGTTTACATGTCATGTTAGCTGTCACCAACATAAAATTGCTACGTGGCATTTCTGCATTTGCATTTGCATGGCTGCGGTTTTACGGAGATTGGCTTGACTTCTTTGAGTTGCGTGACTAACAGTCTGAAGCAAAAGACTGTTTTGCCCACGGAAGCAGCTTTGGTGGACCAATTCTGTTCCCACCAATAAAGGGTAATAGCATGATTTCGCCCCTTTGGATAATATTTTTGTACGGTCATCTTGGGATAAAATAATAATAACATTATTATATTTTGAAGGAAATGGAATTGCTTTATCTTATGATTATTAAATAATAAATGCGTGGGGAGCATTGAATTGGAGGGATGGCAATAATAGAGTTCGGTATTTGCCGAAAAATATGAACATTTATTACGCGGGAGGTTCTGCGGTACGGCGGCTAATATACGGCGTAACCGGATAGAAAGGTGGCCGGTTAAAATAATGTTTCCGGTAAAAGTTACCGATTATGTTGATCCGAATATCAATATATTCGGTAGCGCCTAATTTGTTGTTAATTTGGAGGTGATGGGGAGTCGGAAATTTCGACGATAACAAAACCGGTAAAATTACCGGTTTTGTTGATTCGAATTTCAATATATTCGGTAGCGTCTAATTTGTTTTTTAGTTGGAAAGTATCCATACTTTTTAAATAATTATCGAAACTTTTTGAACACCAATGTAACCGCGGTTGGAAAAAAATGTCGACAATATCGATATTTCTGTAATAGCGTGCGCAAAAGAATCGGTACAAAAAAACAATTCTACATATCCTGTTACATTATTAATTCATATAATGTAACCGGTAAATCTTTACCGGATTTATTGTTTGGTGTCGAAAGAATCGACACAATTAAAAAACGTATCGAAACTTGGGTAATTGTATCGAATATATATATCATAATGATATAACCGGTAACAAAACCGGTAAAATTACCGGTTTTGTTGATCCGAATTTCAATATATTCGGTAGCGTCTAATTTGTTGTTTAGTTGGAAAGTATCCATACTTTTTAAATAATTATCGAAACTTTTTGAACACCAATGTTGGAAAAAAATGTCGAAAATATCGATATTTCTGTAATAGCGTGCGCAAAAGAATCGGTACAATAAAAAAATTCTACATATCCTGTTACATTATTAATTCATATAATGTAACCGGTAAATCTTTACCGGATTTATTGTTTGGTGTCGAAAGAATCGACACAATTAAAAAACGTATCGAAACTTGGGTAATTGTATCGAATATATATATCATAATGATATAACCGGTTAAAAAGGATCTTTTACAGAAAACCTAAGAGAGGAGAGTATTTGAAATCGATCCGAGTTTGGTTGCTGCGAAATACAAGGTAGGCGTTCTTGGAGTCGTGTTGTATCAGAATCGAAAGGAAAGGTTTTGGGTTTGGGGACTTTGAAGTAAAAGGTATGTTGTCGAAACCCTAGTTTTTTGTTAATGTAGTATTTGGTAGTTGGGGATAATGTTTTGGGTTTAGTGATGTTTAAGTAAAATCGGAATTCGGATCGATTACAGGTCGAAATTGTGTAATTATATTTAGGAAGTAAATATCGGTACTTTGTTCTGAGGACTTATCGGTAGAAATTGATAATGTCGGTAGAAATTATATATCGATATTTTTGTCAGAAAAATGAAGCGAGATGGGTGCTCTGCTAAGGATCATGAAGATGTTGTTCAGGATGAGACTGAAATGGTTCAAATGGAGGCGGAGAGAGTAGATAGGGAGGTAAATTCGAAGCAACCAAAGGGTGGATATATGTACTTCTAGTAAGTAGCAATTGTCAAAAAATTATTCTGTAAATTGTAATTGGATGAAAGTATTTAAGAACATATAAACTTTCCTATCATGACAGTATGGAAGAATGTCAGAGGATGAGGGATTGTGGGACTTACACTGTCGGTTCGGTATGTAAATTGAAATTATAGTGAATATATTGGAGGTTGAATATTTTGATTGTTTATGGTTTATGCAGAATTTTCAGGTGAGAGACATGGTGGTCAATAAATGGAACACGATGAGTGTAACTGAGAAGCAACCATTCATCATGTTGTCCAGAAATAATAGAGAAAAATATGAGGCGAAGAAGAACAAGAAGAAAGCAGAAGGAAAAGATGTGAAGAAGGTATTCATTATAGTTGTAAATATTTTGATAAATGATATATAAAAACACTGACATTATATGTATATTATTTACATAGAAAGTGTTGACTAGGTGTAGCATAAAACGAGTGCACCACATAATAGAGGAGTTGAAAGCGAAGGATAAAGCAAATCTGTTGGAAGAAATGGGGTTTGAATCTCTTATTGGGATGCAGGACCGACCAATTCGGAGGGAATTGTGTCGGTTGTTGATGGGAGATTTTGATTTGCAGAAGTGTGATGTGCGATACGGAAAATATTCATTTCATTTTAGTGTCCGAATTGTTGAAGCCGTATTGGGGCTACAAAATAAAGGCCAGAGTGTGGATGAAGTTATAAAGAGGGAGGATTGGAAATTACTTGTGCAGAAGTATGGCCTAACGTCTAATGTGTCATTTGCTACACTTGAGGACGAAATAAAAAGCGGCAAGTACGAGGGGGATGATCTGAAGGCCCGGGTACTATTGTACATTGTCGGAGTATTCCTTTGTCCAACGGGTGATACATCCCCGAGCAAGGATAGTATGAAGTTAATTTGCGACTCCGGGTTGAGAGGTGAATTAAATTGGGCGTCATATGTCAATGACAAATTAATTGATGCAATCAAGACTTTTCAAAATACCAAAAACCCCTCATACCTGAAAGGATGCATAGCTGTGTTAGAGGTAAACGAGTTGAATATTGGTATTGCTTTAGAAAAATTTGTAAGTAGTTATTATAGAAAATGATAAAGTTTATTATAAATGCAGGTTGCATTGTATGATTTTTGGTCAGATTCATCTTGTGTGCCGACATTCCAAAAAACCCGAGTGCCACGCATCACTGCCTGGGGCAAGGAAGAAGTTGCTCGAGTTATGGCAAAGTTAAAGTTGGAATTACCGAAAAAGAAGGTAAGGGTAATTTCAGTATTTATAGATTACTAAGGACTTAAAAAAGAAAGATGCTCTAATAATGTAGTTTATTTGTGAAGGTTGGTGAGGAGGAAGAGGAGGAAGATGAGGAAGAGGAGAAGGTAGAAGATAAGGTGAAAGTGAATGAAGGGGGAGGTAAATATGACATATTGATGGCTGAGTTGGCGGAGCTTAAAAAAGCCGTTTGTGATTGTTTGCAAAGACAATCCAGAATCGAACAGGCCATTGAGAGCTTAAAGGGGGAAGTAGGGGAAAAGGTAGATGGTGTTGTGAAAGAAGTGGTGGAATTGAGGGGTGAGTTGAAGGGGTGATTGGAATGGTGGAAAAAAATGGATGAAGGGATAAATTTAAGTTCTGAAATAAACAAAAAGAGGAGTTATGTTGAGGAAAAATATGATGAACTTAGAAAAGATGATGAAGAAAATTTAGAAGAATTGAGTAAGCGGGTGGAGGAAAATATAAGAGAGGTCCACCATGAAGATACGAGGACACCGGATCATGCAATAGCTGTAGAGCTCGATTCAGAGTGTCCTGCACCAAAGAAGCAGAGGACTAAAAAGGTAAAATGAATAATACAAATGACATCCATTTTGATTATTGTGTTGTGGCTAATATCTATTGATATATCGTAGGTTGCAAAGGTCAAAATACCAAGTGGAATTGATGAGATGGAGGCTGCGATGTGTGATTATGTATGGAATAGTGGATTGTTAGAAGAATCGTAAGTAATATATATTGCTTTGCGAGTGATATTTAAATAAATTTGGAAAAAATTAATACAAAAAATTGCTTCTATAGAGATGTTATCCTAGATTACGGGCTCGAACACGGCACAGTAGGCGACCTTGGCTCGTTAAAACCCGGGGAATGGCTAAGAAGTCCGATTATTGATTTGAAAGGCTGGTTGTTGGGTTACGATTCGATGAGGAAAACTTCAGCGAAGCGGAAGATTTGCTATCTACCAGCCGATTTTGTGGTAAGTTACATTTTTACACATTTTCGTGTCCAATTTGTTCATGGCTGGTCAATTACATTCGTGATTGTTTTTTAAAATGCAGTCCAGGTTGATAATGGACGGTCAAAATGTGCCGAATCTTATAAGCTTCTTTTGTAACACATTGATGGACCATAATAAATTCACCGATTGTGACATGGTAAGATATTTTTGCGTACATGTTGTTAAGTATTTAAATAATAACAATAAATGTTATAATATCTTGTGTGACAATTGTTGTAGATCTTCATGCCAATAAACGATTCGAATAATCATTGGTGTCTCTTGGTGTTGGATATGGTTGATCGTGTTGCATCGTTTCTTGATAGTCTACATAGATCTCCCTGGCACAAGACTAGAGTGGACCAAACCAAGAAAACAGTATGTGTCGATACATTGAAAATTTATAATGCATAATTTCTTAGTAATCTAATTTTAAAATTTTTTTGATGCAGCTGGAATGTTTACATAAATTTAATGAGGACGAGGCGTTTTGTGCCCAATTTGGGAAGATTAAGGTACCACCGACGGATTTAAAATTCGTGGTCCGTAAGACGAAGGTGCAAACGAACGGGTATGAAATATGAGTATTTACTAAGTAAAAAAATTAAGTGTGCTTATCTACTATTTGACATTTTGCGTCATTATAACAGACATGATTGCGGAATGTATGTGGTCATGTGGATGGAAGCTATTTTTGAAGGGAGGTCTCCGGATGATTTGGTAAGTGGTCTGAAAATGACTTTATATTTAAAAAAATTTGGCACTGACATTGACTCCTAATTTGAATGTAGGTTGTTGGGGATTTTGATCGTCCGAGAGTTTTAAACGATCTCGTAAATCACGAATGTAATAGAAGGAGAGCTCAGTTCACAACTGCTTGCCTGGAACGTATGAAAACATAATTCATTCTGAATATATGTACATTATGTACCATAATTTTTCCCACTATGTAAATGTTGATATCATAGTTAATTTGTTGTAAATTATGTTAACATATTAGCTTCTTTGACAAAATGTAAAGAAATTTCGTGTTTATCATACTGAATTCTGCATACACCCTAATTATGGGAGTCTGGACTTTTATAGGACTTTTCTAGTATGCTGGAATAAAAGTTTCGAATCTTTTGTGCCTTCATTCTTAAATTATCGATACTTTTGTAAACAGAAGGACTGACATAGCGTACTGGAATAAAAGTTTCGATACTTGTCTGCCGTTATGAGAAAAAATATCGATACTTTTATACGAAATATATGTATCCTCAGAATAACAGTTCCCGAAAAAATCGATATTTGTTTTCCTTCATTCTTAAATTATCGATACTTTTGTAAACAGAAGGACTGACATAGCGTACTGGAATAAAAGTTTCGATACTTGTCTGTCGTTATGAGAAAAAATATCGATACTTTTATACGAAATATATGTATCCTCAGAATAACAGTCCCCGAAAAAATCGATATTTGTTTTCCTTCATTCTTAAATTATCGATACTTTTGTAAACAGAAGGACTGACATAGCGTACTGGAATAAAAGTTTCGATACTTGTCTGCCGCTATGAGAAAAAATATCGATACCTTTATACGAAATATATGTATCCTCCGGATAAAAATCCCCGAAAATATCGATAATTTTTTTTCCTTCATGCTTAAATTATCGATACTTTGTCCCTTCATGATAAAATTATCGACACTATTTGAAACAGAAGATAGCTTACTGTAAGGAAAGTTTCGATCCTTTTGGACGCTATGATTGTAATTATCGATACAAATAAACAAAATCAATGATTCCGGTTGCGTCTTTATCGTTTTCATTACTTACTACATCAATGTACCCGGTACACTTGTCAATATTTCCGGTACCGATTCAATCTGAAATTTAGGCGGGATTTCTATTTAAACTAGCCCTAAACTTAAATCCTCCATTTGGTAATTTTATCGATTCTATTGCAGAGATCTCTTCAACTCCAACGACGATTACCACAGTTCAGAGATATTGCACCGTTCAACCTGGGTATAAAATCAACACCAACGAGGACGATTACTACGATCATATTTATAGGTTAGTAAAAGAGACTGATTTTGCGTACTTTAGGGTTAGGGTTTTGCACGATTTTGGAGTAACCGTTCCTCTTCTGCATATAACAGTTGTAATGGCACCCAAAAAAGGGGAACTCAAACGGAAGAGAGGTACTGCTTCCAAGAGAAAGTCACCTTCGAAATCAAGGTCTGCTGCTAAAGTAAGTTCAAGTTCTTCTGAAGAAAAATTGTCTTTTGAATCGCAAAACTTTAGAAGCAAGGATGACAAACTGACATATGATAGCAATTTCAAAACAAGAAATATTCGTCCAGAACGTGTTATTGACTTGGACTTCTTCTTCGATGAGAAAAACAAATTTGGGTTTAAAGAAACATTTACAAATTGGGGCTGGCTTGAACTGCTTGGTGTAGAACCAAAATATTACCCCAATCTGGTTAGAGTTTTCTACAGTAATGCAAAATTAGACCTCCAGCCTAGTACGGGAAAAATATTAGGAATTACGACTCATGTCATGGGTAAGGAGATATATATAGATGCGTCATCTATTGCTGCTGGTATAGGAGTGAAGAATGTAGGAGATTCCGATGAACATGTTTTAGAACCTACCATGAAACGTGTTGATCGGAATAGTCCCATTAACCTTGGTGCGGAGGGCAGATTGTTCCACCTTCTTGTCACTTGGTTTCTTCGGCCGTCCGGTGGGAAATTTTCACAAATTCGAGATACCGATTACTGGTGGTTGTCTAAATATGAATCAAGAACCGCTCCAAACATAGCAAAACTGATATATGAGACAATTCTACATATAGTGAAGAAGGGTGCTTCCATTACAACCTCACTACCATATGGATGCATAATTTGCCATATATTGAGGAAGGAAAGAGTGGAATTCAATCTTGACTACCCTCTTCGACTATCCCGGAAGATCGACATGATTACCTTGACAAAAGCGGGATACGATTTTATTGAAAACGTCGGTTGGATAAACAAATGTGTAATTCGAGCGGAACAAGGCAACGACCAAGTGGTGACAGTTGAAGCAGAACCCCACGAGCGGATGCAAGAAGATGAGATTGAAGGGGTGATTACCATGAAGTCAGTGATGGCTTACATGGTTCATTTCCGCGAGCATATGGATGCTCGTTTTGGCGATATTAATGACCAAATAGGAAAAATGCGAGCAGATATTTCCTCACTTCGTGCTGACTTCTCCAACTTCCGTAATCAATGGCTTCAAAGCAAATACAAACCCATAGGTAAAATAACCCTTTAAATTTACTATTCACATTCGGTTATTTGACTATTGACATGCTTATAACAGAAGTGGAGAATCCAGTTGTGCATGAAGAGGATGATACGGTGCATGAAGAGGAGAATGATGAAGAGGTACACAGTTCAGATGATGATGACAGTGAAGACCCCAACAGATATATGATTTCTGTAACACAGAACAAAAAACTTGTCATTTTTGATGTCAACGGAGTCCTTGCATATTATACAAAACAAACTCCCAGAGGTAATTAAATGTCTGCAAATTTGTTTACGGCTATAAAGAAAACAATAATGTTGATTTTTTTTTCATGTTGTAGATGTTATACTGAGGCCAGGTGTAGAAGAATTTATGCAATTTTGTTTAGAGAATTTTTTTGTTGGAATATGGTCATCGAAGTTGAGGTTAGCACCGTTATGATTAAAATTGTTAACATTTAACGTTGACCTCTTAAAGATTTTGAAGTTTATCGTGGTAATTGTTCACGATTGCAGGCATAACATTGACCTTGCTCTTAACAAACTACTCGTACAATATGAACGATATATATTCATCTGGGTAAGATACTTCTTATTTGGCACTGACATTGAATTTGTTATGATTCTTACAAATTTGTGCTTTACAATTTACTATAAACAGGATCAATCAAAGTGCAAAGAGGAAGAGGAATACACCTTCTGCAAAGACTTGCATCAAGTTTGGAATGAGTATCCTCAATTCAAAGAGGAGAATACACTGTTGGTGGATGATTCTACCGAGAAAATGAGGCATAATCCAGTGAGTAATATTTTTGACATTCAATTTATTAATAACGTAATATGCTATTATTTTGTTAATTTATGTTTTCTGTATAGGAATACAGCTACATATGTCCGCATCCCTATAACCAATCATCTTGCAACGACAATGCGTTAGGTATGACAGTTACATATGTGACTTATTCCATTGGTTTATTTATATATTGAAGATGTTGACAGTCTGCTAATTTGGCTTATTTTTATATATCCACAGAAAAGGGCGGAAGCATCCGAGAATTTTTCGAAAAGTTTGCGAATGACCATAGTACTGTAACATCCCTTAGAAAAAATACCGTTAAAAAAATGACACCCCTTAGAAAAAATTCTCCCTCCGCCCCTGGTTGTATGTAGTCACAATGTCTGTTGATCGGTACTTGCTGTATTCCAAATGTCCTCCTTGCCCTGAGACATAAACAAGTGATTGATATTAAAATTAACCATAAACAAACAATTGAAGACAATATGTTGTAGAATAGATAAAGTAACTTACATTACAAGACTCATCTCTGGGGCCGTAGGACCATTCCGCATCGTTGTTAAAAAAGTCAGTCGAGGTAGGTTGTGTACAAGAATCCAGACCCAGCTTTAATTTAGGACACGTTACTCTGTTATGTCCCTCAATGTTGCAGAAAGAGCATTGCCTACTTTTCTTCTGGACCATCTTCTTTTGGACTACTTTTCTCTTTCCTGTTCTTCGTTTAGGGTCGCCAACGCGAACTCCATTATCAACATTTCGTCGTTTACTTGAATCTTTCAAACCGAACGAGTGTTCAAATTCGGCAGTTAGTCTTTTCATATCATCTATTGCGGTTATGAAAGATGCATCTGTCTTTGATGCAAAGTAGCATAAACGACTTGACATTGCACGTAGGGCCGCGAACCGTGCCATTTGCATAGCTTCAGGTGCTACATTGAAGTCAAGGAAACTTGGTGCAGCAGCCTTCGCCTCCTTGGTCCATCGAGTTAGAATCAACGACTTTGGAATACATGTGTAATCCAAGTGCTTCAGAACATGCAGTTGATGGGAACATGGAATTCCTACTGTCTCAAATTTCCTACACGAGCATGTGACGGATTCCGAGACAACATCAACAGATACGTCAAATCTAATGTTCTTTTCCTTGTACTTTGACAGAACAAAATGCATACACTCATCTGATAAGGACTGAATTTGTTCGTCAATCCGGTACAAGGTCTCCTCTTGAAGTTCTTCTTGGAAGATACCAAATGATGCTCGCGTATAAATTTCACCACCATTGCTTTCTAGGTCTCTGAGTTTAGTGATCTGGAAGGGCGTTGTCTGCGAACTTAAGCAATCTGCTTGCAACTCGTTGATACGAATTTTACCAATAGTTTGTTCAATTGTACGAACTACGTCTACATATGTCTTCTTCTGTATCAGGGCACGTCCGAGTGCAGCATTCAAGGACTCGCTTCTTTGTGTGGATCGCAAATTCGCAAAGAAATGACCCGTTTGATATGCTTGAGCCCATAAGTTCCGAGTATTTCCCTTCTCTATCACCCATGGATGGTTTTCGACGTTGAATTCGGAAATCACCCTAGACCATTCACTATCAAATTCGCTGGTTGTCCACCACGAACTCATACATCTATTAAATGCTGTGCTAAATTTGCTGTCAGCAATGTTAGCTTGTACATTGCGAGATAGATGCCAGGAACATAATCTGTGCTTCGCATAAGGGAAAACACATTTGATAGCCCTCTGCATTGCCCTATCCCCATCTGTCACAACTGAAAGAGGCGCTTTATTCATCATGGCTTGTAGAAAATTTCACAGCACCCACTCGAACGATTGAGTCGTTTCGTCAGCTATGATCGCAGTAGCAAATACTATTGTGCTATGGTGATGATTGACACCGACAATAGGCATAATTGGTCGTGCATAGTAATTACCTTTGTAAGTTGTGTCGAACGCAATAACATCACCGAAGCAAGTGTAATCTGATCTCGATGTTGAATCAGCCCAAATAAGATGCTACAATGCCCCTGATTCATCTGTGGAGTATGTCATAAAAAACCCTGGATCATCTTCTTTCTTGTAATCAAAGTAAGCAATGAGTGCATTCACATCCCCATTGACAAGCTCCTTTGCTTTACCTCTATCAAGTGCATTGTACAGGTCTTTACTAGTAAATCCAACATTATGAAATCCCCCTGCCTGATTCATGAAATATTTCATTACCTTTGATGTACCTACACCAACATCTTTCAACGCTGTTGCCTCAGCCACATCAGCCTCAGTCACACCTCTATTTGAACGCATAAATGGTGTCATAAAAGGTGTGCACAATGCATGATTATGTTCGTGGAAAGACTTACTTAGAACCCACTGATCTTTTGTTGTTGTTGCTGTGACAACGATTTTGGCCTTGCATCCTGTTCGTGTGAGTGGCGTATGAGATCGTTGACGATTAACAGTTTCGACTTTCGTACACCTAAACCCTTCTTTTGAACAACAAAATTCATGTGTCTTCACATTCCCTTCGCCATCCAGCCGTGTTGTTCCTCGACGTGCACTAAAACCATGTTTTATTGCGTATGCCTTGTAAAAATTCCATGCTTCCTCACGTGAAGAAAAGAGCTGACCTACCAACCGTTCCGAATCATCAACGGTCAACTGTTCGTCTTGCAAATTCCCGCTACCATTAACATCGTTGGATGGAGTACCTTCCATTTTCTTAAACACGATTTTTTGAAGTGGTCCAACCTTTTCCTGCACATGACTTCTGTTGTCGTTGTGTTGCTTTCATTTTCAGGTAGTAAATTCGGTAGGTTGTGGTGGTTGATGGTTGTTGAAAGCATTAAGAGCGTTTATTTCTTCCTTCCTACAAAGTTAACGTGCAATAAATTGTAGTCTATTATCGATACAATTTCCCCGCCTACTGAAAAAGTTTCGATCCTGTTGTAAAATTCCATGATCCGTTACCAAATCTGCGCGAAAATATCGATTCTTCCTATCCTTCACGATAAAATTTATCGATACTTTCAGAAACAATGAATTCTCATAGGTTACTGTAACTAAAGTTTCGATACAATTATTCCCCTTTCTGAAAATGTTTCGATACTTTTGTTAAATTCCATGATACGTTACCGAATCTGCTCGAAAATATCGATTCTTTCTGTCATTCACGATAACAATTATCGATACTTTCAGGCACACAGGATTGTCCGAGGTTACTGGAACTAAAGTTTCGATACATTTTTCCAACGTACTTAAAATGTTTCGATCCTGTTGTAAAATTTCATCATAACAACACGAGTCTGATCGATACTTTCTGTCGGTTACTATAAAATTATCGATACTTTCAGGCACAAAGGATTCTCTGAATTTACTTATTAAAGAATACATGTTGAAAGTTTTCTTAAATGAAATGTGAATTAAAGTTTTCATTCCACTTAAATTTACTTATGTGGTGTTTTTCTTTCCTATAAATACCCACGAATTCCACCATCATTTACTCATTCCAAATTCTCTCTAAACACCAAATCTTTTGCTCACCTTATGACAAAATTTCAGGCAACATTTCATTTTCTCGATACTCATTTTCAGTCAACAATCACCGCCAAAATGTCACTGAAAGATTTAATACAGTTGACAACAATCGAGGTTAGTAAACACGGCGACAAACATATTTCTTCCATGGAATGTCGAATCCCAACACCGTCAGCAAACGAAACGCACTACGTTATGAAGCTTACGAACGAAACAGACGTTCGTAACATGTATGACCGCCTCAATTCCGTCGGAGCTACAGACGTCGATTTACATGTTAAGTTTGACGACGTCAACGCCGGCGAAGGTAGTTCGTCTGCACCCGTACAACCTGATCCGAACACTGAACACGCACAGTCTTCACCGGATGTTGATGCGGCTGCGGACGAGCTGCAACTTTTTATGTACAGGCGTCGACAAAGAAAACAACAGCTGATCGAAGAACTAAACCTAAGTTCAGACGTGTCCACTGACTACAATGATTCAGATTAACAATAAACTTCTGAAATTATCTTCCAATTATGTTATATGACGTCTTATTTCATCCTTTATCCCTTACTTGTCCACTGCCTCCAAATAAAGTTTCGATACATTATTCCCCCTTTCTGAAAATGTTTCGATACTGTTGTAAAATTACATGCTACGTTAGCAATTATGGTCGAAATTTTCGATACTTTAATCCTACTTGCAAACAATTATCGATACTTTTAATTCACATATGGATCCCAATTGCATACTGGAACAACAGTTTCGATACGATTTACACACTATTAATAAAAAAACCCGATACTTTTGAGAGAAGATCAATGTTTCCGGTTCGAATATCGTTCGAAAATATCGATGCTTTTACAAAAATATCGATAATTAACAATAACTTAAGGCTTGCCATAGCTTAATGGGAACAAGATTTTCGATACTTTTTTCCATGTTTTAATGTAATTATCGATACGTTTGCAAAAACATTAATGTTTCCGGTATATTTTTACTGTATTCTTTATTCATTACATCAATGTATCCGGTTTATTATTACCGTTTTCATTATACACTTCTACAACTTTGCATTCCAGTGTTATGTCATTTAACTTGTATCACATGCACCGTTTACTGCTCATCCTGTATAAAGCTGAAACCCATTATCCCCGGAACGAATCTGATTCTTCATTTTCAGTATCGTGTCTTTTCACTTGTATCACGCATGCACCCTTCATGACCTTCATTTATTGGGTAGTTCTCCTAGTTCTACTCATTTATTTCTATAACCACGGGAAACGAGGAGAAGAACGAATCTGATTCTACCTTTTCATTTTCGCGTCTTTCCAACGTATCACATGCACTGTTCTGTTCATGTACCTTCTCCTCATTTATTTCTATAACCCGGGAAACGAGGAGAACGAACGAATCTCTGCCTTTTCAGTCTCAAGCATTATCACTTTCCCTCCCAATTGGAATTTGCCTATAAATTAACAACTCCTCTATTTACTCTTCACAACATCTTCAAATTAATCTACTAAACCCTTTCCTTTACTTTTATAATCAGTTCTCTTTCACAATCTTCTATTCTACAATGAGTTCAAGAAGAAGTTCGGGTAAAAATCCTCAGCCTTTGGCAAAGAGGAAGATTGATTTCGAGACATCATCAAACAGTGATGATGATTTCTATATTGATTCAGATTCTGATAATGACGAACAACTAAGCCACGAGGCTTTGAAATCCAGCAAATGCTTCAGGAGTTTCTTCGAGGCCTTCGATCGAATGCACTCTGTCAACGACCCTACTACGAAATGGCTGTGTCCAGCATGCCACGGAGGTCCTGGTGCCTTCAAGTCGTTTGGTGGCCTTCAGTCCCTACTCACCCATGCAAAAACCAAACGAGGAGAAAAGCTGAAAATTCATCGCCTCCTGAGTCAGATGTTGGAGGAGGAATTGCGAAGAAGGGGTACTTCGGCCACTCCTCAACCTCAACGTCAAGCTTCAGGCCAATGGAGTGGTCTGATTAATGATGCTGCTATTGTCTCCCCCCCGCCTTCAAGCAACCAGGAACCTCATCACCAAATACTCTGGCCACCCATGGTGATGATTATGAACACACAGCTTCATAGAGATGGAGATGGGAAGGTAGTTATATAACTTCTTTGAATTATGTTTTCATTAATATTATATTTTAATACTTAACTTGTTTTTTAAATTTTCTGCTTGCTTCAGTGGATTGGTATGGGAAACCAACAGCTTCTCGACCATTTCAGTTCCTATGGTGCTGTTGCCAAGGCTCGCCATTCATACGGTCCAGAAGGCCATCGTGGGATGAGCCTTCTGATTTTTGAGAGCACGGCAAGAGGTTATCTAGATGCTCAGCGTCTGCATAACCAGTTTGCTGCCCAAGGTTTCGAGTTAGATGCTTGGCAACGTCATGCTCCATCCCCTCCTTCCAGCCAGCGCCAACTATATGGTTACATGGCTGAAAAAGAAGACATACACATCTTCAACTGCCATCTCCAAGGTTAGAATTCTCTATCATTTTCTTCTTTTATTAATAACAAGATACACTTCTGCTCATACTTATGCAAAAAAAATTTGTTCATTAGGCAACCAAAAGGTCAAGTTTGAGATGCGACCATATGCACAGATGGTTGGACAGCAAGCTGGTGCTGGAACAAGTTCCATGGGTGGCAGGGGGACTTGAAGGGAGGAGTCTTTTTTTTCTTCTCAATTTCTTTTTTTCTTTCCGTTGCCGTCTAATTTGTTGTTAATCTTTTGCTTTTGTAATCTTTTTCCTTCATTCTAATTCATATAAACGATTTAATAGAAGTATCCATAATTTTTATAAATTTTTCATACTTTTTCGAAAGTATTCATACCTCTGATAGAAGTATCCAAACATTTGATATAAGTATTCATACTTTGCCTGCAAGTAAAAGAAAGTATACATACTTCTAATAAACGTATCGAAACATTTAATATAACTATCCATATGTTTTATTTAAGTATCCATACTATCGACCCACAATTGAACCAGTTCCAATGTTTTTATTAAAATATCGATAATTTTGTATAAGGTATCGATTCTTATTGGCTACCTATTATGTTATCCTACTACCGGATATATTGATAACAAGTATCGTTAAACTTTTCAAAAGTATGGATACTTTCGAAATCAACATATCCGGTACCGCTTACCGAATACATTATAACAAATTAGACGCTACCGGTTTTTTATGTCTGACCGTTAACTTCAAATTACCGGTTACTATTATTTATTCATTTTTTTACTGTTTTTTACCGGATACATCATTTCATATCAACATATCCGGTACCGCTTTACCGAATATATTATATACCTTATCATGTTTACGGTAACGCCGTATATTAGCCGTATATTAGGCGGCCGCATGCTAGAAAAATCCTTATTACGCTCAGAGACCATTGAAAAAAGAGTTGTCATCCAATAAGGTTTAATTTGGCAAACAAAATTTTGCGGTGATTTCCCTTTAGTAGCATTTGTTCCATCAATTATTTTAAATATATAGTTAATCATAAATTATATTAATGCATGTATTAAAAATAGCTAATTAGAAATATTCCAATTTAATTGTCAAGCAGGCTTTGATTTTTTGATTAAGTAATTTTACAAGAATTCTTTTATTAAATAGGTTGTTCTAGTGTTTCAAATGTTGACTTTATATTTTTAGACGAAAAATACATTTACCCCCAAAAAAAAAGTTTTGATGCCTCCCCCCCCCAAAAAAAAGTTTTGACGCGATCGTTATTTTAATTTCTCACTTCACACTGTAATTAGTCAACATATATAAAACAAGGGAAGCACAAGAAAAAAGATCAAGATTGATTTTTGCGAATTTACGTACAAATTTTAGTCTACCATTGGTTTGACTTTTAGATTTTTTTTAAATGTGAATATGCTTTTCACCACGTTTGTCGATCTTTCTTTGTTATAACGTAGGCTACCTCAGTGGCGGACCTACATGGCCATCGGGGCAATTGCACTTCCATGTTTGGGGATATTTTTTAGTGTTGATTTATTTTTAAAAAAAATAATTAATTTAATGTGTAGAGAGGGAGAAAATGAAAAATTTTATATCTATTTGAGAGAAAAATTGAACTTTTATTTTTGAATTCTTGAATCTGCCGTCGGCTACCTTCGTCCAGAGCCAATTAGAATCAAACTTGAGAAGATATGCTTCATTGGCAGCAGGCAGGAGAATTGGGAAAGCTGGGGAGGCTCAGCCTTTGCTTTTGTTAAAAAACAAAGGTGAGTGCAATTGTCAACTAATTAAATTTTAGATATAGCCCTTGAACACGTTAGCTTGGTCTTGTGGTCCTCAAGGCTCAAACCATCGTTTTGGGAATAACTTGTAAAGTTTAATAAAAACAATGGCAAAATTATTAACCAAAAAGTTGCAACTTGCGACATGGTAGACTGGACTTAAAATTCTTCATTTGCGGCAATTAAAAATATGCCCCCAATGGTCTAGCACAATTCTCGGCCACATTTCAAGTATGTGGATATTCGAGGGTGGAGCAGTTATTATTGAAGTTAAAAGTAAACTACGAAAGCAGAAAATTTTATATATCCAATGGGTAATCTACCTAGCTGACATGACACTTTAAATGTAAACTTTTAAATTTAAATAAATAATGAAAAAGTATGAATTTATTAGTATAGAAGATAAAAATCATTACTTCATTAATTAATTATCTCACTCCTATTAACTCAAGAAATTAAATATGATTCGAAATTTTATTATTCCAAAAAATAAGAAAAAAAGAAAGAGTGAAAAATAGATAATAATATTTATATTTTAAGCAAGAAACCAATACTAGTAATATATTGTGAGCACCTATATCTGGAGAGAAAGGATAAAATTTTGGTTCGTTTTTTTACTAATTGGTTTTATATCTTCCTTTGTTTATGTCTTGTATAATCGAATGTTAAAACAACAATTTTAAATTTGTATATTTATAGGTAAGATCATTTATTTTTTCTGTGAAGAAAGGTATTGAACATCCATCTACTTAAAAAAAATCATATCTCATTATAAAAATAAGTAGTGTTCACATGTATATGTGTTTGTCTCAAATACTATTAATAAATAGAAGAGACAATAGTTAGAGTTTTAAATAGTCTAAATGTGATTACAATGTAGTATTTGTTCATTGTTCTGATTGTACTTAGAGTTTTAGTATAAATCGGTATTTGAACTTTTTGTCACATTTTATGTACTTCACTTGGTGTCAAAATATATGTCAATTTTTCTAAAAAAATAGATGAATGTTCAATATCTTTCTCCACACAAAAATAAATAATCTTACCGATAAATATATAAATTTAAAATAATTGTTTTTACTTTCGAGTAGACTAGACATAAACAAAAGAATGGATATAACTTAATAGTGGAAAACGACCCAAAATTGTATCTTTCCTCATCACGCTTAGGTGCTCACTAGGGGCGTGTATATAAAGTTCGATATGAGTAATCCGATCTAATATAGCTGGTCTATTTTTTATTTCTATGTAATTTGAATCAAACATTTGAGAAAAAATCGAATATGGATTATCTATATTGTAGTTTTGGATTATCCAAAAATTAAAAAAAGAAGCTTTTAACCCTTTAGAGTTTAGACATGTCTAACTTAGCCCTTGATTATATGATTTTTGAATCTAAGCACTCAAAATTTAAAAAAAAATTGTGTGTACTTTGGACTTGAATTTGACGTTATTGGAGAATGATTTGCAAATTTTATATGCAAACAAGGTTCACAATATTGATATTTGCTATTGACGTGATTATAAATACACGTGATATATATTTTATTATCGATATTTTTAATTTATTTTTTAATCCGACTTTATTGGTAGATTTTTTATAGAAAATTACTAATGATATTACATTCTTTTTCTTTTTGGTGAAATTATTATTTTTAATTCATATAGTTTGAAATTTTAACTTAATTCAAAGATTAACATATGTTTCATAATTCTAAAAAATATGAAATTTAAATTTATTTTTTGTCAAACCAAGTCATATGTTTGAATATGAATATTTGATCTAAAATTTTTGGATATCCGAAAAATTGATTATTCAATTTTCGGATTTGATGCATATCGATATTTTAGTGTTTCAAAAATTCTGGTATTTAAAATTTTGGATTGAATAATATCCGATATCCAAAATTACACACCCCTAATACTGACAATACTTGTATTGGTTTATTGCCTAAAATATAAATATTACTTTCTACTTTTTTTTCACTTTTTCCCTATTTTTAGAATAATTAATTTTTCAATCATATTAGCTACTTGACTTAATAATATTAATTTATTGGTAAAAGATGTATTAATTGTATTGTATTTATAGTCTTAAAAATTATTTATTGGTAAAAAAAATATTGAATACTTTGTATTGCCAAGACAAACTTTTAAAAATATTTTATTTTTTCTTCACTTATATTTAATTAAGATGACATGTTATTTACCACCAAAAATGAGTAGTAGATTACCCAGTGGACGGATGTAACATTACCCAATTACGAATGGATTTAATGATGGGATATAGCATTAGCATCTCCAAAAATATGATCATTTGTTGTAATTTCCAAGCAGTTATTTTGGTGCCTGTGCGACTGGCTTTTAGGCTTTAGAGCAACCAAAAAGTGTAGTCGGCTCACTTCACGTGTAGGATCAAGGGAGAGGGACAATTTAGTCGGACTATATGATTTAGTAAAAAACAAGAAAATTGCTGTTTTGCCATAGATAATTGCATACGTTGGGGGTGAAATCTAGGACGGTAGATGTCCAAAGTGGGGACCAAACAAGGTTAAGTAGCTGGTTTATCAGCTGATAATAAAGATTAACTAGTAATTACTTAATTAATTAATATTCTTATCACTTTCATACTGGACACGTGTGAATCAAATACGTATTTCTTGGAAGTTGAAACTACAATCTCCGTTGCAGATCTAATCCAGCCAGTCATTTGCGGTTTGCTTGCAGTTTTAATATTTTCGTTAATTATTTTAATTTTATTGGTGTTTTGTTTTGTATATAAATGTGAAGTCACGTGCTTATTCTTTGCCTTTTATACCATAAATAGACATGTAATTATTAGGTCCATTACGCATGTACGTGGTCCAATTATATCTATTCATTAACTAAGATTATTATAATTCATTTGTTAATCCAATCCCACCTACTTTAGATTGCTTGTGTGGATTACCTTTTTTCCAAGGTTAAATACATAAATGGTCACTAAACTATCTCTAAAAATATGAAATGGTTATTAAATTTTTAAAAATTACATAATGAGCATTAAACTTTAGTTTTTGATATAAAATGGTCACTGAGCCGTTAACTATCATTAAGTGGTTAAGGTGACAGTCACAGAAATTTAAATAATAGAACATTTAAACCTCTATATTGACACATTTCTGAGGGTGGGCTGGGATTGCGTGATTTGATTCACTGAAATGTTGTTTGCACGGTGATTCTAGTGAGTCGTTTGCTTGTTGGCCAAGGTTCACTTCGGGTGGCTTGGGCTAATGCTTATGTTTTGAAGGGAGTTTCTTTTTGGCAGTTGTCTCCTAAGACTTCGTTGAGTTGGATATGAAAGCATCTAGTCAAGATCAGGGACTGTCACTAACAGCTTCTAAATAGTGCTTCTCTCACTATCTTTCAGGCTTGGATGGAGATACGAGTTAGCATAGAGAAAGTTTGTTGATATCGACTAATTTGGTTTCTTTTACACATCCCTCGACATTCCCTTATTGTATGGATGGCTGTCATCGGGAGGTTGCCTACTAAGGATAGACTCGTCTCATGAGGAGTAATAGCTGATACTTCTTACATATTATATGGTAGGTATGATGAAACTAGGGACCATCTCTTTTTTGGTTATGGATATTTTAAACTGGTTTGGAAACAAATCCCGCAATGTTGTTGCATCAACAGTGTAACCCCCTCGTCCTGGCATAGCCAGTAGACCGAATCGAATGGGTTACACGGAGAAAACCGAAGCAAAATCCATTAAGGCCTCACTCCGATTAGCAACCTTATATTTTTTTCATTTTATTAATCTTGTCTAAATGTCACGTTTAACCCTATGTGTAATGGCAACCAGCGGAAAGCAAACACGGATACGAACCGAGCAGAAGCATAAAGGTAACTTAGCCTTACCAAGTAGTTAATTAGTCAAGTTCCATGCTCACGAGGCAAAACCATCACAAGGGATACATATAAACTTATTTAGGAAGCATACAAGCATTAGGGACTAAACCGTAACATTCGGAAACCATCAAAAATGTCATTTAGCCGTTTTAACTGCTTGCGTTTCAAAACAGGACTACTCATTCCGAAACACGGGCTTCATTTTAAAAAAATAACATCAACCCGTTCCGGAACGACTCCTCATGGTTCCGAAACAGGAGCCTCCAGTGGCAAATCGTATCGAAACGGCACCACCCCCGTTTCGATACGGGTGCCCCTGGAGCTTGGCCGTTCCGAAACCATATCAAACGTTCCAAAACGCCTAGACACAGTTTGGCCCGAAAATACATTTTGGCATCTCCAAACGTTCCCAAACTCACCCCGAAACATCACAAACCTCATGGCAACTTATTATACAAACAATCTAGAGGCAAAACACCCTAAAGACAAGCTTCAATCATGCATACACGCAAAAATGGATCTCAAACTCCAAAAGCTTATAAGAATACTTTAGTTCAAAACACCAACAAGTCAAAACACATAGCAATTTATCCAAGACCATAACAAGCCTCAACATATCATGGTATCAACAATTAAAACATGTTAGCAACATTAACAATAGCCAAACATAGGAGTTTGAACACCAACTCACTAACGTGGTCTAGCATTCCCATTGCCTAAGTATTATTACAACTAAGAAAACCATACTTTGAGCTAGCAAAGAACTCCAAGAACTCCTCCCTTGCCCCGCTTGCCTCCAAAGCTACTAACGATCAGCATTGTTGGAAAAGAGAGCGTAAGCTTAAAATCTTAGTGAGCAGAACTCTAAAACACAACAACAATGCAGTTCAAGACATATATCTTAGTTTTAAAAGCAAAACTATTTAAGAAAGAGATACAATAAAACAGAAGAATAAACGAAATGTGGTATGCACTTGCACAACCACCCCCGGTGGGACTACACATCACCGTACATAACAACTAGCATATTTTCGGTGGGACTACACATCACCGTACTCATCTACTAGTCACTACCGGTGGGACTACACATTACCGTACACAACGACTAACCATCACGTGAGGCTTGACATCAACTACGACAACACAACAACATTAAAATGGGGATAAAAGCATTCCGCAATCAACACCACACCACAAATAAACGCATACGCCAACAATTAAAGAAACAAATCGAACATAGACAACTTACGCTTGGGTTTAGGTTGGCCCCTAAGGCTCCACCCAAACCCCAAGAAACTTTCATTGAACATATTAAAGCTTCAAACGATTTTCACTCACCAGCCAACACACAAACGCTATCCAAGATGCCGATTCAAGCCTCCGAACTACCTAGATTCACGTCCACGAAGCCCAAATCTGTTTCCTCTAATTTAGGCAACCAAAAACAGAACATTAGGATGCTAATATACCCACAAACATAGCAGCAACTCAGAACTGAACAATCTT
The DNA here is from genome assembly GCA_030270665.1 of Hibiscus trionum. NCBI lineage: Eukaryota > Viridiplantae > Streptophyta > Magnoliopsida > Malvales > Malvaceae > Hibiscus > Hibiscus trionum. Next base: position 22,356,224 of record BSYR01000024.1, read on the forward strand.
GCAACAAAACACATCGACATTCAACCCAAACTTCACCCAAATTTGTTCTAATGAAACCTCAAGTTGAACCCATCATTTCCAAACATCAAAACACACCAAATATCATCTAAAAATATCCCCCAACAACAAAGGAATCATCAACCACAATTTCAACCCAAAACTAAGCCAAAAACTCTACCTTTTCAACCCCAAAATCCCATTTTTAGACCCATTTCAGGTTTCCCCATATCTAATCATCATCCCAACATGTTTTACTACTTAAAACTTGGATTAAAACACATATATAACCATTTTAAAATAAACTCACGAAAACCTCATGAAAAATACCCATTTCTCCAACCCAAAACCAAAATGCATTTTAATGGGTTTAAAGGAAGGTTTTTAATGAGTACAAGTCAAATAGGTAAAAATCTAAGCAAGGAAGAAATTACCTTGAAAAATCTTGCTTGGATGAAGAGTTATGAGTAATGGAATAGTGAAATGGGGTTTAGGAGGGGTTTTACGTGAAAATGGGATTTTTGGAGAAGATGATAGCTTTTTAAAACCTTTTCTTTATTTCTTTTATTCAAAATTCTCATTTTGCCTTTTAATAAAAACCAAGGCTATCCATCTAAAAAAATAGCTTCAAAATTTACCTAACCTGAAACGGTTTAACCAACACGATTATCTCCCGACCCTAAACTCGGGGCGTTACAACTCTCCCTCACTTAAGGAATTTCGTCCCCGAAATTACCTGACGGAAAAAGATACGGAAACTGTTTCTCTATGTCTTCCTTCCTCTCCCAAGTAGCCTCTTCCACACCTCGGTGTCTTCATAAAACTTTGCCTAACTCGATAGATCTCCCACGCAACACTTTCCTATCCGTAGCAAGAATTTCAACCGGCTCTTCATCATACGACAGGTCTGGGTTCAACTCGATCTCTTTCACTAGCATTACATGAGACGGATCCGACCTATACCTCCGAAGCATCGAAACGTGGAACACATCATGAATCTTCTCTAACTCTGTCGGCAGTCTCAATCTATAAGCAACATGACTAATCCTCTAAACTACCTCATAAGGACCAATGAACCTCGGGCTTAACTTACCCTTCTTCCCAAACCTCATCACCTTCTTCCAAGGTGAGACTTTCAAAAACACTTTGTCGCCCACAACATACCCCATATCTTTTCTTTTCAAATTGTCATACGATTTCTGTCGGTCTGAAGCTACCTTAAAGCGATCTAAGATCAATTTTACCTTTTCGGTAGTGCCTTTGAGCAAGTCTGGCATCGGTACAGGTTTCTGTTCGGCCTTGGCCCAACAAATAGGTATCCTACACCTCCTATCATACAGAGCCCCATACGATGCCATCTGAATACTAGCCTAATAACTGTTGTTGTATGCAAACTCCACTAACGGTAGGTGCTTTTCCCAAGAACCCTGAAAGTCAATGATGCAACACCTCAACATGTCCTCCAACACCTGAATAACTCTCTCTGACTAACCATCTGACTGTGGGTGATACGAAGTGCTGAAGTTCAACCAAGTACCCAAGACACGATGCAAACACTCCCAAAATATAGCTGTGAACCTCATATCTCGATATGATACGATTGACTTCGGTACCCCATGCAATCTCACTATCTCACTGATGTACAGATCGTCCAACTTATCTAAGGTGTAGGTGGTATGAACAGGTATGAAATGGGCACACTTAGTGAATCTGTCCACTATCACCCACATTGAATTCTTCTTCGAATGAGTCAACGGTAAACCCGATACAAAGTCCATGGTAATACGTTCCCACTTCCATTCTGGAATCTTCAACGACTATAACTAACCTGAAGGAAATTGATGCTCGGCCTTAACTCGCTGACATACCATAAACCTACTCACAAACTCGGCCACCACTTTCTTCAACCCAATCCAATAGTACCCTTCTTTTAACCCACGGTACATCTTCGTACTACCCGGATGCATAGAAAAGGACTGTTATGGGCTTCATTCAAGATAGTACGCCTTAACTCGATGTCTTTTGGGACTAATATCCTATCCTTGAAACATATGATCTCATTCTAGCCAAAGCAGAAATCTGTAGGTATACCCTCAGTTATATCTTGCACGTGAGGTGCCAAAGACTCATTTTGCAACTGTTTCTCTCGAATCAGCTGAACCAACGAAGGTTTAACTTGTAGCTTGGCTATCAAACCGCCATCTTGTGACACACTCAATCTCGCAAACATAGTTTGTAACTCAACTGCCACTTTTCTACTCAAAGCATCGGCCATTACATTTGCCTTACCCGGGTGGTACTCTATCGTAAGGTCATAGTCCTTAAGAAGCTCTATCCATCTATGTTGTCTAAGGTTCAACTCTCTCTGAGTCATCAAGTATTTCAAACTCTTGTGGTCGGTATAAACGGTGCACTTCTCACCACAAAGGTGGTGTCTCGAAATCTTCAGAGCAAACACTACTGCAGCTAACTCTATGTCATGAGTAGGGTAGTTCTTCTCGTGAACCTTCAACTGTCTCGAAGCGTAAGCTACAACCTTACCCTTTTGCATAAGCACACAACCTAACCCTACATACGATGCATCACTGTAAATCACAAACTCCTTCCCATGTTCAGGCTGAATCAAAATAGGAGCTTCGATCAAAGCTTTCTTCAACTTCTCAAACGCTTGTTGCCTTGCATCTAACCACTCATACGAAACATTCTTCTGAAGCAACTTAGTCAAGGGTACCGCAATCTTCGAAAATCCCTCAACAAACCTTCGGTAATACCCCGCCAAGCCTAGGAAACTACTGATTTTGGCCACTAACTTCGGTTGCTTCCAATTCACTATGACTTCTATCTTCTTGGGGTCCACAATAATTCCATTGGCTGAGATCACATGACCTAAGAAGACTACCTCTTTAATCAAAAACTCGCACTTACTCAACTTGGCATACAACTGATTTTCAAGCAAGGTCTGAAGCACTAGTCGCAAATGCTCATCATGCTCTTCCTCGGTCCTAGAGTACACTAAGATATCATATATGAACACTACCACAAACCCATCCAAAAACTCGTAGAACACTCGATTCATCATATCCATAAATGCAACTGGAGCATTAGTCAACCCGAAAGGCATTACCAAGAACTCATAGTGCCCATAACGTGTTCGGAAGCCTGTCTTCGGTATGTCCACATCCTTTACCTTCAACTAATAGTAACCTGATCTCAAATCAATTTTTGAAAACACTGAAGCACCTCTCAACTGATCAAGCAAGTCATCTATCCGCGGAAAAATGGTACTTGTTCTTCACTGTTACCTTGTTCAATTGCCTATAGTATATACACATCTTCATACTATCGTCATTTTTCTTCACAAACAAGACCGGAGCACCACACGGAGAAATACTAGGCCTAATGAAACCTCTATCTGACAGTTCCTGAAGTTGTGTCTTCAACTCTTTCAACTCTTTCGGTGCCATTCTATACGAAGCAATAGACACGGGTGTAGAATCTGAATACGTCTCAATAGCAAACTCAACTTTCCTATCTGGAGGCAAACCTGGCAACTCTTTCGGAAAAATACTCGGAAAATCACATACTATTCTGATGTCTCGCGGTCTAACCTCAATCATATTCATATTCATCACAAAAGCCAAATGCGCCTGACAACCCGAATTCATCAATCTCTGAGCTTCTAAAGCAGAAACAACATTGGATAAGAACTTAATGTTCTCGCCAACCACTACAACTTCAAAATCATTCGTAAGCCTCAAGGAGACTCTCTTGGTCTCAAAGTATACCCTAGCTCTATGCTCTACGAGCCAATCCATGCCCAAAATCACATTAAAACCATAGAACGACAATTTCATCATGTCAACCGGAAACACATGGCCCTGAATTATCAAAGGACACCTCTTATACATCTTCCTAACTACCAAGGTCTCACCGAAAGAACTAGTAACATTTACATATACTTCTAACCACTCATACGGTAAACTTAGAGACCTTGCATGTTCACCCAAAATATATGAATGTGTCGAACCCGAATCTATCAAAGAAAGTAAAGTCAGGAGCACCGGCCTGAGGCACATTATCTCCGACATCCACCCCATTACCATTAGGAGCAGGAGGAACATGAGGCACATCCCCGGGTGCCTGGTCACCCACTCTAGGTCGTCCTCTCGGTCTTACCATAACGAAGATAAAATGTAACAATAAACAAATCACACGCAAGAAAACATTGGGTTAGCAAGGGCAAGGATCATAGTGCTCAAGCTCTTTTAAATCGAAACCATTTTCCAATAACAACACCTAGCAATGGGAACACTCGACTAAACTTCAACCAACAACAAGAACGAGAAAACATGCCTCCACATACCGTGCAATGGCAAACAAACCAAACAAACCAACTTACTTGACTTACCTTCCTGAGAGACCTCGTAACCAAGGATCTGATACCACCAAATGTAACCCCCTCGTCCCAGCCTAGCCAGCAGTCCGAACCAAACGGGTTACACAGGGAAAACCAAAGGGAAACCCGATAAGGCCTCACTCCGATTAGCAACCCTATATTTTTTTTTCATTTTATTAATCTTGTCTAAATGTCACGTTTAACCCTATATGTAATGGCAACCAGCGAAAAGCGAACACGTATACAAACCGAGCAGAAACATAAAGGTAACTAAGCCTTACCAAGTAGTTATTAGTCAACTTTCATGCTCACGAGGCAAAACCATCACACGGGATACATATAAACTCATTTAGGAAGCATACAAGCATTAGAGACTAAACCGTAACATTTGGAAACCTTCAAAGATGCCCTTTAGCCGTTTAACTACCTGCGTTTTGAAACAGGACTACCCGTTCCGAAACGCGGGCTTCATTTAAAAAAACAACATCAGGATGTTCCGGAACAGCTCCTCATGGTTCCGAAACAGGAGCCTCTAGTGGAAAATCGTACCGAAACGACACCACTCTCGTTCCGATATGGGTACCCCTGGAGCTTGGTCGTTCCGAAACCATATCACACGTTCTGAAACGCCTGGACACAGTTTGGCCCGAAAATACATTTTGGCATCTTCAAACGTTCCCAAACTCACCCCGAAACATCACAAACCTCATGGCAACTTATTATACGAACAATCTAAAGGCAAAACACCCTAAAGACAAGCTTCAATCATGCATTCACGCGAAAATGGATCTCAAACCCCAAAAGCTCATAAGAACACTTTAGTTCAAAACACCAACAAGTCAAAACACATAGCAATTTATCCAAGGCCATATCAAGCCTCAACATATCATGGTATCAACATTTAAAACATGTTAGCATCATTAACAATAGCCAAACATAGGAGTTTGAACACCAACTCCCTAACGTGGTCTAGCATTTCCATTGCCTAAGTATTATTACAACTAAGAAAACTATACTTTGAGCTAGCAAAGAACTCCAAGAACTCCTCCCTTGCCCCGCTTGTCCCCGAAGCTACTAATGATTTGCATTGTTGGAAAAGAGAGCGTAAGCTTAAAAGATTAGTGAGCGGAGCTCTAAAACACAACAACAATGCATTTCAAGACATATATCTTAGTTTTAAAAGCAAAACCATTTAAGGAAGAGATACAATAAAACATAAGCATAGACGAAATGTGGTATGCACATGCACAACCACCCTCGGTGGGACTACACATCACCGTACACAACAACTAGCATATTTTTGATGGGACCACACGTCACCGTATTCATCTACTAGTCACTACCAGTGGGACTACACATCACCGTACACAACGACTAACCATCACGTGAGGCTTGACATCAACTACGACAATGCAACAACATTAAAACGGGGATAAAAGCATTCCGCAATCAACACCACAACACAAATAAACGCATACACCAACAATTAACGAAACAAAACAAACATAGACAACTTACGCTTGGGATTAGGTTGACCCCCAAGGCTTTACCCAAACCCCAAGAAACCTTCATTGAACATATTAAAGCTTCAAACGATTTTCACTCACAAGCCAACACACAAACGCTATCCAAGATACCGATTCAAGCCTCCGAACTACCCGGATTCATGTCCACGAAGCCCAAATCCGTTTCTTCTGCTTTAGGCAACCCAAAACAGAACATTAGGATGCTAATATACCCACAAACATAGCAGCAACTCAGAACTCAACAATCTTGCAACAAAACACATCGACATTCAACCCAAACTTCACCCAAATTCATTCTTATGAAACCTCAAGTTGAACCCATCATTTCCAAACATAAAAACACACAAAATATCATCTAAAAACATCCCCCAACAACAAAGGAATCATCAGCCACGATTTCAACCCAAAACCAAGCCAAAAACTTTACCTTTTCAACCCAAAAATCCCATTTTTAGACCCATTTCGGGCTTCCCCATATCCAACCATCATCCCAACATGTTTTACTACTTAAAACTTAAATTAAAGCACATATATAACCATTGTAAAACAAACCCACGAAAATCTCATGAAAAATACCCATTTCTCCAACCCAAAACTAAAATGCATTTTAATGGGTTTAAAGGAAAGTTTTCAATGAGTAGAAGTTAAATAAGTAAAAATCTAAGCAAGAAAGAAATTAACTTGAAAAATCATTCTTGGATGAAGAGTTAGGAGCAATGAAATAGTGAAATGGGGTTTAGGAGGGGTTTTACGTGAAAATGGAATTTTTGGAGAAGATGATAGCTTTTCAAAACATTTTCTTTATTTCTTTTATTCAAAATTCTCATTTTGCCATTTAATAAAAACCAAGGTTATCCATCTAAAAAATAGCTTCAAAATTTACCTAACCCGAAACGGTTTAACCAACACGATTATCTCCCGACCTTAAACTCGGGGCGTTACAAACAGGGAAGTGTTTTCTTGAAAGGTTGAATTTGATTGGGCTAGGGATGGCCAAATAACCCGAACCCGGTGTGTCCCGATCCGACCCGGTCGAGTTTTAGTTTTGATTTTCGGGGATCTAGGCAGAGCGGGCTATTTATAATGTTGAGTCGGGGTAGGTTCGTGTATATGTTAGAAATTCCCCGCCTTGCCCCGATATATATTTAAATATATATTATATTTATAAAAATACCACTACATATAAACATTTTTATGGTTGTTAAGCTAATTTTTTGTTTGTGCTTATCGTAAAAAAAATTAGATGTTGTTCAAGTTTTAACATATCTAATTCTGACGGTCTATGGTTCAAGTTTATTTTTTAAATATGTAATTTTTCATGTGGGTAATTTAAAATTGGTTTTTATTTTATTTTTATATAGGTTTAAAACCTTTTGAAACTAAATTTTGTGGCCGTAATGGTGGATTGATCGAATCTAACTTTTATTGTCGTCGAAGATTAAGATTTTTTTTTTAATTTTTCGGGTCGAGTCGATTCGGATTTAAGAGTTGGTATATCGGGGCGGAATGGATAAACTAATATTTTAATCCAAAGCGAGGTAGGGTCAGTTTTAAGGGCTTATAGATCGGGGCGGCCAAAAAATTGCCCTGCCCCACCCCGTGCCCATCCCTAGATTGGGCGGTGAATTACTTCAAGGGCATATCTTTGATTGTTTTAATTTTTAGGATTGCATGGAGTGCTTTTCTATACCTTGTGTGGAGGGAGCGAAATTGAAGAGTTTTTGGTTCGAATTCTTCTGCCCTTTTTTGTGTACAAGATATTGTTCATACAAGATTAAGCAGGAAGGTTACACATTTGCGAAATAGCATTGATTTACAGTTGAGTTATAACTGGGGTTTAATTGTATTGGTTGAGAGTTATTTTTCTTTGTTTCTTGTACATGATTGTTGTTTTTCGTAGCAGCTTTGCTGCTCTTGGGTAATAAAATCAATTATCCAAAAAAATGACGGTTAATGTCCTAATGACTATTTTGTAATAAAAAATAAAGTTTAATTTTTATTATGTAACTTTTAAAAGTTTGGTGGTCATTTTTTATTTTTAGGGATAGTTTAGTGACCATTTGTGTACTTCACCCTTTTTTAAAAAACACTCGACTTTTATTTGAAAAAATACACTTCGAATAATTATTTACTTTTCTTATATAAATTTCAATCATAATCTTAATCCTACTTAGAGAACACAGGTATTGTGTGTGACATGTCAACTGGATATGTTGAAATATTTTAATAAAAATATAAAAAAATTTAACAAAATATATTTTTATCATTATATAATGACATTTTGTCATAGTTGTTAAGGCTTGTATTGCCAGTCATTAGGTTTTGGGTTTAAATTTCACGTCTAATACTTAAATTTTTTAACAAATCATATATTTATCAAAATTTTATACATTTTGTTTGTTGAATATTATTTTTAACCTCTTTTATTGGGACAAATAATTTGTTTTTTCTTCAAACTTAATTTAATTATAAGTACTTTTACTTAAACACATTTTCATATAATTAATGTAATATGACTTTGTTTGCTTAATATTGAATTCTAATCTATTGTCTTGGATTCAAACCTCAAAGACACAATTTTTTTAAACTTAATTTCCTTAACTTAAAATATATAAAATCATGGACATTTATAGTTATTTTCTAATAAATAAAAAAATTAGTGTTCATGTCCCATTAAAGCCAATATAATTTGCTTTTTATTAACAACTATTTTATTTGTAATGTTATAATAGTGCACTCATACTTTGTGCATATATAAAAAGTAGTTGTAAATAATAAGTACCTTGGTCTCTATATATTCATATATAAATATTTTCTTGGACGAATTCATACATTAATATATATTATGAATATAGAATCATATTTAGTTTATATGTAAAAAAGTAATTATTAATTTAAATTAAAATACATTACTTGAAACTTGAACATATGATATTTGATTTATGAAAATATTTTTTAACCGATAGATTTAATAAAATTATATAAGTACGTGTTCATGTTTTTATATTGAAACAAAAATTTATTAAAATATTTCAAAATTAAATGGACTTAATAAGATAACATAAATTTGAAGATAAAACCAATTATTTGTCCCAAGAAAATAGGATAAAAATAATATTCAACCAACAAAATCACACTTGTGCTCAATTCGGACAAAAAATTCAATCATTACCAACACAAACCTTAACCATTTGGACCAAGTTTAATTATTTAATAAAAAAAGTTAAAAGTGTTTTATTTTCCCAATTAAAATATGCAATTTCCAAGTCCAAGCAGTAAACAGCTTGATATCGCTCAAGCAGATATCGAGTTTAAAGTTTTGTACACAAAAAATTCTTACTGCGATACTCACCCACTAAAATTAAGTATGTAGCCTATATTTGTCCGAATTAGTTAGAACAAAGTTCTGAAAAAACAAGATGACAAAATAAAAAATACAAACTTCACTTACTAAATGGACCAGTTAAATAAATAATCAGGAAATGGTATTTAATTAATATTTTTTAACATTCTTGTTTCAACATCTGAATTAATTGCTTTTATGTTTTTTTGTAATCTTCATTATATATATATATTTAAAAATTACTTTTGTAGAAACTGTCTTCGTCACGAAATTGTTCACATATTTCTTGATGCACCAGTAACGAGTGTGATATAATCTGCTTCTAAATACATGTTTCCATGACTCCAACATATAGATCAACAGAAACAGCGGGGGAAAAATATAATTTCTTAATCATTTTCATATTAATCATAAATGAGTACTCAAACGATTAGGTTGAACGATCACTTGCACGTTGATCAAAATCCACGCTCGATTTGTTAAAAAATGTTTTGAAATTTTATTTTCCATTTAAATGATACATTTTAAAAAATTATCTACAAGTTCACTTGAAGATCAGTTCAGAATCCGTATGTAAAATAATCTTAAGATTTTTCCTCTTTTTTTTTTTTGGTATAGCCAACTGTGTCCAACCCATTGATTCTATTAACCCAGATTGGTTACTGCAGAAACTCTATAGGGTTAGGAACAACCCAAACAAACTTAATCACACAGTGATTTCAATTACAAGCAATGTTGATTGCATACATAGCTCCAATGAATTTTCCCAGATTCTCAAGAAAAGTTCAGAAAAGATAGAAGAGAAAAGGACCTCATTGTCAAACACAGTTTCTTTTTGGGCCATGTTTGTCGAATATACTAGGCCAGAAGAAAGTTCTTTCCAAAATCTAATGGCGATTGAATAATTTCATTTATATTTTTTTTACATTTATCCTTTGATTGTGGAACTAAATTCTTTTTCTTAATCCAGGTTTTACTGTAACCCAGATGGCATTCAAAGAATCGAAAAATGGAATAGGAATACCAGTTCAGTAGGGTACGATGTCAGACTACTGTTGAAATGGAAGATATCATCTCCAGTATCTGATTATGTATCTTCCCATTCGTCACAAGAATCCCACCCGCAGGGTATATGCTCCTCCGTTCAATCTGATCAGCGGCAAGATCAAGTTCACTTCCTTTCCAATCTGTCACCTGAAATAAAGGTGTGAATTTAATGTACTGTGTTACTATGTCTGTATGTCATATGAATGTGTGTTTTCGTTTTCCCCTCTTCACATTATTGGCTCCATGCAGAAAAGGCAATGAGAAAACTATTAGAAAATGCCTGTCCATAATGATCACCACCACAAGATGTCTCATCTGTGACATTCTTATGTGTCTGGGATGAGATCTAACACTTACCTTTCCTCCAGCTTCATGCACGCATATCATACCAACAGCATGGTCCCAAACCTATATTGTCAAGAAGATAAGCTAACTATCACAACTTGATTTCCGTATTCAATTAACTACAACAAAAATTATACCCTGATAACTTTTTCAGATCTTGCTCGAAGAAAGAAAACGGATGCCCGACCTGAAGCCACCATTATGTACTTGCATAAACTGCAAACAACAAGCAATTTCATATCATGCACATGCAATAATACTTTCAAAAGAGAAAGTCTGATCACCAAGAAGGCAAATAAATAGCAGAAAAAAGAATACTGTTGTTTAGATAACAGGTGAAAACTGAATGGAAAATCATACAAGTAGGAAAACATCAAACTAGGCACGGAAACACACCAAACCTTCCACAAAATGCAGACAAAAGACGAATTTCATTATCCCCTATGTTGTCATCATCAATTCTTGCTTTGTACAAAACTGATAATGGCAATGACTCCCATGTTTGACTCTCTGGAATACAGAAGCGGGCATCGGATACCAAACAACAACCATCAACAAAGCATCTGGTCCAATCGGATGAAATTTTAGTTGAGAAATCAAGCATACTCTTTAACCTCTTTGTCCAAGTTCCACAGCCAACATGAGCAATCATAATGATACCATATCCAGGAGAACTATTTTTATAACCTTGGGCGTCAGTTGTAGACTTGTAAGAAGGATCCACAACCCAGTTAGGGCATCCCATTACACCTAACACAATATCTCCTTCAACTACTAGAGATAAACCTACCTGAAAAGTTCAAAACATGCCCTCAGCCAAGAAGGTGACAAAGAAAGATTGTGCCTATGCAAATAGAATAAAATCACTAAAAGTGGAAAAGAAAATACACATCCATCTAATACCCGCAAGAACAAGGTTTATAAAACCTTGCAATCATAAAAAATTACCAAAGAACTTCTCAAATGCCGATTTCATCGCAGAAACTAACCCAGAACAGAAAACGTTTCATTTGATTGTAATGCATCAATAATGTACAACGGAATGGTGTAACTCTATAAGTACAACTTGTTAAAAAAGTCAATGTGAATGAGGCACTTCATTTTTCAGCGCTACACCTACTAAATTTACAAGATCATTAACGGCACTAGGACAACATTTCAAATGAAAAAAAAAAAGTGAACTGAAGCAGAATGCAAGTCATACCACATATAAGGCTGGACTTCCTTTTACAAACCCTCGGGTACCATCAATTGGATCCAGTATCTGCATCAAGTTTGTGGACTTAACCATGTCAATAAAGTACATCCTAACCATACTACCTGGAAAATGTTTTCTACTTTTCCATCAGCAGAAATCAAAACTGCAGTTTACAGGTAAGCCTATGTACCCAATATGTGGCTGGTTTTGTTCCGGTAGCAAAAGCATTCCTTCCCCCTCTGTCAATTGCTTCCAGCACATCATCACGTGACAATGATTCCTCATCAATGCTTCTTTTATCCGATACTGCACTTACTACAGGATCCACCAGATTGTTTGATTGTAGAAAACCAGAGTCCTCCTCCGCCACCAATGGAATAGAAGGGAATAATTTACTTAATTCTATCAGTGAAAACAAATAAGAAACACAAGTGAAATTTAGTTTCAACGTTTAAACTTACTTGTTAATCAACCAACAAGCACTATTTGATTTGCCATTTCACACATCTTTTGCCACAGCAGTACAGCATAAATCTCACACACACACATATTCAAAAGCATAAATCACACATTTTTCATTGGAAGATAAGACTGAACTATAAAGTATACTCACAAATCACAAGGTGAATTCAACTATGGCGAAAGCTTATTACTGTACGCCAGATTCTATTTCAAAATTCAAGCCTTCTGTTTTCACACCCTAGCAATTAAGCAAAATATGAAACAAACAGAACAATTATCATACTACATTGAGGCATTAATGAAAATACCTAAACTAACAAGAGCCTGGACTCCAAAATCTGCCACTGTAACCGGAGTTAGGTCTTTCTTTTCGACAATCTGCCCTTCATTAGAGAACAGAGACCTTTGCACCTGAAATCAAAAAATAAATAATAAAAATTGAATATTTTTAAAATCAGTAAATTATAAAAGTAAGAAAATACAACTCAAAATTAATGCAACCAAGACAGTGGCTAAAGTGCAGGAGGTTAGATTCAAGTTTTCGAGTGAACTTACGTCGACGCAAAGACGACAAGCACTCTCCACGACCTCCACCGCGGCTGCAAGTTCTCTATAATACTTGGCTTTCTCATTTGGAAAAGGAAGATTCGACCTATTTTTTTAAAAAAAAAATACCAGATAAAATAAAAATACTACCAGATAATAAAAGAAATGAAATTGAAAGTAAGAATCTTATAAAGCTTTAATAGTGTGGATTTAGATGAGAGTGGACCTTACTATAAAGAGTCTACTGCGGTGTGGTGCAGGGGAAGGGTAGCGAGGGAAAAGCTGGACGGCGGAGGAGCCAGGAGAAGGGCGGAGGAGATGAAGATCCATGGCGGGAATCATGGGGGTTGTTGAAGAGAAAATTAACGACAGAGAAAAACCAAAACCGATTGGAAGGAGTATGTCTTCACAATGGCCCCTCTTCCGTTGCCGTAGGTGACCTATGCACAATGATCTCCACACGTGTGGAATGGGTCTGGGCCGACATTCAGATAAATATGGGCTTTAAATTTCATTGGTTTGAGCCAGTCGATTTTCTCCCGCTTGGGCTTCGCTTAATCCATAAGCATTGGATAATTTCTTTTCTTCCCTCAACAAAACCAAAATAATTTATTTCGGATTACAATTATTCTATAAATTTTGGTTTTCGTTAAAGAAAAGAGACTATATACAATCATATTTATATATCTACGTGTAGAACTTAGTATTTTAGTGGTCCAACAATTTGATACATAGATGTATACACTATACAGTGCCCAATAATTTTGTGCTAACGTAGCACAATATCTTGCTAAAACTTATTTGGTAATTTGCAGTTTTATGAGCTTCATCAAATTTTTTTTGAATATGTTGGTGTGATTATAATGTAGTATCTGTTCAATTTTCTTAATCTTTTAATAACGCACACACACCGTGCACATATGGTGCTCGAACCATTAACGTAAATTTCATTAAATAATTCTACTTCGAATTGATCTGTCTCTCCCATATTCCCGTTCATTTCATGCGAGCTTTTGGGATGTTACAGTTACAACCATAATGCAGAGGCGGGAGGCCCAATATAGTCGTGAATAAGTTACAAGTTCCGGAGAAACTAGAGTTTAAAGACAAGTGAAGATTGGTAGTTTTAGGTTTCAAAGTTGTGGATTAGGACATTAATCATCGTTTTGAAACCATGGTCCAATTAGGAGCTACGAGCCTGTGAACTAAGCCCAACATCAATTTAATCCCATGATGGAATAAGGCTGATTATTACAAGTCCCGTAATCATGTTTAGATAAAACATGGATGTTGTAGAAATTAGGGACGAGCAAAACTCGACGCGAAAAAAAGTAGATTCAACTTGTTTAGATCGTAATTTTATAAATTCATCTTGAAAAAAAAATAAATAAAGTTTGAGTTTAAAATAGAATTTTAAATAGCTTAAAAAATTTAGTAATTAGTTGATCAGTTTTCAAGTTTGACTCAAGTCTCCAAACTCTACCTAATATATGTATTTCGCATATGAAAAAAAAATATACATATATATGAGAACTATGAAGAAATATATATGTATATCGTATTTGGTTGTAGAAAGTCGTTTAGATTTTAATCAATTAGTACCATAACATGATAAATGTTTACAATTAAATTTGAACATAAACTTGAACGACTCGACTCAACTCAACTTGATTCAACTTGAATTGAAAAAACTTAAATAAAATTCAAATTATAAAATAAGACTCATCTATTCGATTAATTCAAATTTTTTTCACTCAAATTGATTCGATCGAATGTTCACCTCTATTAAAAAGAAGCGAATATGGATAACGAAATGCATGTTGAGAAAAGGTGGAAGCATGCTCTCTTGCATACAAAAGACCAGTAAAAGGGGGAAAATAGAAGACATGTTGGGCCAACAAACATTACATTTAAAGCAAAAGAAAAGGGATAGGATTAGCATTAGCATATGATACCCATGTTGTTTTATCACCAAAATATCGAGACTTGAGAGAGACAAGTAACCAAAAAATTAAATTCCATCTCATCCAAAACCCAAAAATTGTCCGAGGATAGGGAAACAAAATTGCCCTTTTCCCACCACTTTGTAATAAATCATGTGATTCTCCATTTTGGGCTGTGGAAGACCGTGATCAAATTCACAAAAACAATCCCACCCCGTTTATTTTCTTCCAATGGATTTTGATTTTTGGTTTTCAAGGTGAATGCATCATTGTCCATCGCCATCTCCTACATTGCTTTCGGTTTACATTTGTCACGAAAAGCTTAACCAAGAAGATGGCACTTCAAATGCTTGTGAAACTCCACTAAGAATAAATATAGTGGATATCTACTCCTACGTATGATGACAAACGGAGCGGCGGATACGAACCTCTCCTCTCCATACCTATATTTATACACACTTAAAATTTTTATGTTCACCACAAACCCGTTATTTATAGCGGGTATAATTTTAAAATTTACATATGTCCACACGAGTGCATTTCCAAATACTACTTAATTAGGTACCCATTACCCAATTAGATCCTTTCAGCTAAATAGAGGAATTTCTACCCTAGAATTTGAGCAAATTACAATGCATTTCCCTTTAGAATCCTATTATTTACCGAATAACTTATGAACTTATCCATGAATTCATAATAGTCTGGAATTCATATAGTGGATAATGGACAGGCGGATGCGAAGTGGATGAATATGGAGCGAGTAAGATCTCAAATCCATCACCTACTCACTATTCACAACGTGTATAACTTTTTATATCTACAACCGTCCATTATCCATCAAACTTATATTCATACCCGCCCCAACTAAAACAATTGCGCTACAAAACTTGTAAAATTGTACCCATCTATCATCTTACTCTCAAGTATTTTATTCTTTTTTTGTTGTACAATAACAAAGTTTTCATGATAAATTTTGGCCTTCAATCGACTAATTTTAAGTGAATGCCATTATCATTAGCGAAGTTAATGTTATATACGAGAATCATACCAATGGCAAATTGCATACTTTACTTTAAACAGTAAAACAACGGAATCAAACATCCAAATAAATATCCTTTGAATTGTTGATAAATTGGATCATGCTCAATTAATAATTTATAAAATCGAAAAGCAAACACATCTGATTTGAACAAGGCTTATCCGTTTCATTTTGAGAATCATTTAAATGTTGTAGAATACCATATTCCCCTTTACATTAAAAGAGAAACACCGGATAACAACTAGACAAAAATAGGAATATGGAATTTTATCTAAACCACTAATTGCAATCCATAATGTTTGAGTTAGATAAGCTTTCACCAGAGAGATCGGACGACTGACAGAAATTCACAAAGAAATAGAGTAAAACAATGGCTTTGATTTAATAGAAAGGATTAATTTGGTAATATGGCTTTATATGTTATCGGTTAAATAAGAAACAAAAAAGCAGGCTAAAGATACATGAACCTGCAAATAATTTATGTTTTGAATACGAAAATAAGGGAAGAATCTGCCAGATGTGCAACAGAATGCCAAGACTTGGATACATGCATGCACCCACGTTTATCTTGTAATTTCATTTATATTTGATCCAAGAACATTGAGAACCAATAGCATATACTACTGTCAAATGCTAAATTTCAAAACAAGGAAAAAGCAAATAATATTTAAAGAAAGTAAATAATTAATTCATGGTTTGGTTGAGCCGAGTTACACATTCTTGGGACCAAGGCCTCCCTTGCTCATCTCCATGCCTCCATTAGGGTAGTCGTGATCTTCGACGAATCGAGACCAGTACCAGTGAGTTTTCCAGACTTGGTTCATCTCTTCGATGGGAATGCCCTTGGTCTCGGGCAAGAAGTAGTACACAAAGATGGACATCAACACCACAAAGAAGGCAAAGAAAATGAACAGCCCGAATTTCAAGTGACAAAGCATGGTTAAGAACACTTGAGCCACCACGAATGTGAAGATCATGTTGACCGACACATTGACACTCTGTGCAGATGATCGGATTTCCAGTGGAAAAATTTCACTAGGCACCAACCATCCCAGGGGTCCCCAAGACCAGGCGAATCCGGCTACGTAAGCGCAGATGAACAGCACCACAACAATGGCATACCACTTGGGCAACTCACCAGGGTTCCCACTAGTACCGAACTTAGCACCGATGGAAGCTGCCACAACAGCCTGAAAATGCATCAAAAAGTTAGTACCAACACAATGTAGTCCATAATGGTTTCAATTTCATGCGAAAGTTCAAGTACCTGGCAGATCAACATTTGAACCCCACCCTCTAGGAAAAGGAACCTCCTTCCCCACTTATCGACACCATAGATCGAAACCAATGTTGCAAGAACGTTAACAATACCAGTTATCACCGCAGACATGAGGGAAGCATCGTCTCCGAAACCGATTGTGTTGAACAATACCGGAGCATAAAACATAATGACATTAATGCCTGTAAGTTGTTGGAAGAAAGGAATCACGACGGCCATGGTTAAATGAGGCCTGTATTTCCTCTGCAACAAGTTAGTCCAAGGGTGATCGACGAGCTTAGATGCATCACTTGCAGCTACAAGGTCCTTAAACTCCTCCTCAACATCATCGACCCCTCGGATTTTCTTGAGTTTGGTCCTGGCTTCCTCGGTTTGACCACGTTCGATCATGGAGTTTGGTGTGTCCGGAAGGACGAGGGACCCAATTGTGATGATAAGGGCAGGGACCATTGCACCACCCAAACTAAGGCGCCAGCCCCACCCACCTTTGATCTTAGCAAAGAAATAGTTCAACACGTTGGCAATAAGGATACCAACCGTAATAGATAATTGGAAGCCAATGTTCAATGATCCTCTATATCTGTAGGGTGCCATTTCTGAGAGGTAGAGTGGCACAGACTGTAAAAAGTACACCCCAAAAGAAAAGGAAAGAATTAGCCCAAATTAAATTTATAAACCTACCAATTAGTTTAATAAATTAAAAGTTAGGCATGGAAGTAATGCACAAATGGGTCTGTCGAGTTGTCAATGTTTGATATAGTATATTGGATTAAAATAAAGAATTTGATTTCTTTCAAAACGTCGAAGTCATGCTTGTAGAAAAAGAAAGTAACATATTGAAAAGCATAATTTAAAATTGATACAATAATAAGATATCATGGTTCAATTTTCGATGACTCAACGTCCGTTGCGTCAGCCATCAAAGGAGTAAACTTTTTTGTGGAAAATTAGCCACGTTTGACCGGGAGAGAAAAAGAAATTAAAACAGTAACAAAAACATAAAACAATTTTTTCAAGCAACTAACATATTAAATATTTTATTTAAAACTCATTTATTGCTGACTCTCAGATCTCAACAGACGAAACTTGAACAAGACCGGTTAAGTTTCTGGGTAGAAAAACAGATCAAAATGTGTAAAACACAGACAAGTTTAAGCTTTTTATATGCAATAAAAAAGAATATAAAAGCGCTTGAACGGATATGAAACATTGTCTGATCCTTTAATACACAGAACAATATCAAGAAAAATAAAGATCAGATCTGAAGAAAAAGGGTCAGGTTTCAAGGAAGAAGAACACAAAGAGACTAGTTACACGACAAAGAAAAAACTCTGCAAAAATCCAAATAAAAAATGAACCCAAGGCACACAAAGAGAATAAAACATGAACTTTTCTCACTCTTTTCAAACAGCACATGTCTTTATTCTCTACGAACTTTCAATGAAACCAAAAAAAACTCAAACTTAGAGGAAGTAGTAAGAACCCCAAAAATTAAGCATACGAATGTCGGATCCAAACAGGGAAGAAAACAAATCCAAACATAAAAGTGAGATCTAGAGCTTTTTGACGTGGTAGGTAAAGGTTTATTACCTGATTAGCAAATCCGACACCGAAACCGAGCAAAATTCTACCAAAAATCAACATCCAAACAGCTTTGGCAAATCCATTGATAAGAGCTCCGGCAAAGAAGAGTGAACCACCAAAAAGCATGGAGTATTTCCTTCCGAGCTTACGAGTGACGGTGGCGGCCACCACGGAAGCCACCAGAGCGGCCAAATACAGCGACGATGTGAACATCGTCAGGGTTTGGCTATCGTATTGACAATACTGATTCGTCGACTTCTCAGCTTCCTTCTTCTCCCACACTTTTGGGAAGAACTTTTGCAGGAAAGGCGTCATAGTTGTCACCCCACCTGTCAAATACCCCATAAAAAGATTAAAAAAAGACATTGATTTCTACGTGAAGCAAATGAAGAAAATAGAAGTTTTTTATCTTTGAAATATTACCAGAAATCCCAATATCATAACCGAAAATCAGACCCCCCATGGCAGCAACAATACATGTTACGGTGACGAATGGAGTAAGGTTTCCCGGGTACGCCTTCCCGTTACCGGGGCCAATTACTCCTGCAGCCGGCATTGTCAATCCTTTTGTACTTCGATTGTAAAGAAAGAAAGAAGAAACTCAAAACCAGGAAACAAGAGGGAAATGTAAAGAATGGAAGAGGCGACTAGTAGACAAAGAATCCAAGGGATTTTTAACTGAAGTTGTAAACCAACCTAAAGAAGATAGATGACTTAGAACAGCACGAGAGACCTTTATATAGAATGAAAGACACAATTTTTACACAGTAGACGCTGAGCTGTCAAAAACAATACTATCTTAATTTTCAATTAAAAATTATTAGATAATGTTTCATAAAAAAATGGGTAAAATTTATAAAAGGTCACTGAGCTTTGTTGAAAAATCAAAACGGTAATCATAAACTTTTAAATGTTATAAAATAGTATGTTGGGAAAAAGGAACTGGCATCAGTTAACTATGACAAACGAGAAAGTTGCAGAGAAACAGGGATTAGGTCCACTCTGGATGCATGGAGTTGACAGAAAATTAATCAGCAATTAGGGAGTACATGGAATTTTCCTCATACTTCAGTTCTTTACATGATAAGAAAAACAGAGGCGTACTTGCACGCACACCTTTGGAATTTTCCTCTATTGCTTGTTGAAACCAGTTTGTCATAACTCATAAGGGAGTATATGGAATTTTGCAAGTAGCGTGGTTGAGAATGTAGTGGAACATTTTTGAAATTTTGTTTTATGTACCAAATTGAAAAAATGTGTATACAACGAGGGTTAAATTTATTAATTTTTTTTCTTCGAATTATGACTAAATTAACTGAATGTGTAAATGTGGAGAATTAATTGTATTATTATACAAAGTTTTATAACAGCCACGTTAAGTACTTAACGGTCAAGTTATCATTTTGTTACAAAACATAAAATTTAATTGTTATTTTGTAATATCTGAAAGTTTAGTTACCATTTTATTTTTTTAATAAAGTTCATTGACCATTTGTAAACTTTACTCTAAAAAACATTATATGATTTTTATTTAAAATGTTTGGTCTGAGCCCTGAGGAAACATGGCAATTTTTATTTAAAAAGGGAAAATATTAAAAAAATAATACAAATTAATTTAATCTATTTCTTTTAAAAGAAATCGTGAGGTTGAAATTATTAAGTTGAAAATAGATATCAAATGTATTTTTATTATTAAAAATATTATTTATTTATGTATAGAAGCATATTTTAAATTTTCAAAAAAAATAGTAAAAGATTTTAAAAGTATTAGTAATGCGTTTTATTTTGCAATCTCCTTGATATATTTTTGGCACGTATCTAAAGTATTAGTAATGCTCTTTATTTGTTTTCGTCATAAAGAAAACTCATCAATTGAAATGATTAAATTAAGTTGCTTTATATTATATTATTATTTTATTTTAATGCTATCGGATTTTACTTATAATGCTGAAAATTAGGAAGAATTATTTTCCAATTAAAATGGAACAATTTACATCAACCGTTTGATGGTTCTACAAAAACAACTTTTCTATAATCGAACTTAATAGGGTCAAGCGAATTATTCCCACCAAAACTTGTAAACAAGGCAATAAACCATTTTTTTTTCTGAAAAAACAATTTTTTACGCATTTAAATACGTTGTTATAAGTTATAACTGTGCTTCAAATAAAGTTTATCGAAGTTTGGATAATGTTGGATTTACATGCCACGTCGGCTAAATGTCATAAAGCAGAGAAAATATAAATTTAAAGATATTTACAGCAAGTTATTTATATTCCATATGAATACCTTAAATATACGAGTACATTCTTCTTTTTTAAAAGCAGCGGGCAATACGACTACGAGTATAGTGATATAGGGTAAACTACATGGTATATCACTAAACTATGGCCCATGAGTCAAAAATATCATCGAATTTTAAAACTCTTTAAAACTAACACTAGACAATAATATTTGAATAGAAACTGTCACTTTGCCATTAACCGTTAACTTCCTGTTAAGCCAAAACGATGTTGTTTTGGTGCGGCTGTTTTGAAGCCTAATTTAGTCCAAAACGACGTCGTTTTGTTGGAGGAAAAAATTAAAACTATGTGCTTAGGGTGTTTTGAACCCAAAAATTTTAGGAGAAAGAATTAAGCCTTAATCACTGCACCAACATAACATTATATAATATTTTAACACAAATATTATATATCTCAAACTACTTCAGATTAATTTAAACTATTTTATGAAGTAAATAATATTATAAATAATATTAAAATATTATATATATATATATAAGTATGTTGTTTTTATTTTACATATAATATTTATAATATAAATATATTATTTAAAAAACCTCTAAATATTTAAAAAATAATATAGTTATAGTATAATATTATATAAAAATTCTAAACTCTAAATCATAAACCTTAAACTACAAAGCCCAAGCTTCAAACTCTAAATTTTATGGTTTGAGGTTTGGAGTTTATATTTTTATATATATTATTTATAATATAAATATATTGTTTTACGAATATTTTTTTTGTTTTTAAAAAGTAATATATTTTGTGTAAAAATAATATATTTAATATTATTTATAGAATTGTTTTTTATAAAATAATTTAGTTCAACCAAATAGATAAGTTTATACAATTTAAATAAAAATATTTTATTTTTATATTAGTTATAATATAAATATATTATTTAAAAAATATAAAATTCAAATAAAAAAATTCTTAAATCCTCAACTCTAAAGTTTAGAATTTAAATTCGAGGGTTGAGATTTGTGAGTTAACAATTTAGGATCTAGGGTTTTATATATTATTCATAATATAAATATATTATTTTTATAAATATTTTGAGGTTTTTAAAAATAATATGTTTATATTATTAATAAAATATAAATATAATATTTATATATATTATATATATGAAGATAATATATATTTATATTTGTAAATGTTAATATTATTTATAATATTATTTATTTCATAAAATAATTTGAATTAATCTAAAGTAGTTTGAGATATATAATATTTATGGTAAAATATAATATAATGTTATGTTGGTTTAATGGTTAAGGCTTGGCTCTTTCTCCTAAATGTCTTGAGTTCAAAACACCCTAAGTGCATGGTTTTAATTTTTTTCTTCTAACAAAACGACGTCGTTTTGGGCTAAATTATGCTTTAAAATAGCCGCACCAAAACGACGTCGTTTTGACTTAACATGGGAGTTAACGGTTAACGGCGAAGTGTCATTTTCGACTCAAATATTAAAGTTTAGTGCTAGTTTTGAAAAGTTTTAAAGTTCAGTGGTATTTTCAACTCAAGGGACATAGTTTAGTGGTATGCGGTGTAGTTTACCCATTGTTATACTTATAACATGTTTGATATTATTAAATTTATTATTAATTATTGTATTTAATATAAGGATAATCATAATTACAGTATAGTATTTTTCACATTTTTTAAAAATTTTTGACAATGTAAACATACCTTACACATATATATACTCAAACTCGAGTCTCATAGGATGAACGTCATATTTCCCCTCTCAAAGTCACTCATTGTGTTTAGTAATTAAGGGAAGGGCGGAGCCACGTTAGAGGATGGGGTGTCTTATGACACCTAATTTTTTGGGGGGAGATTTTTTCCTTATATAGTTTGTATATAAAAATTAAAATTATATATAAATGACACATTTTTAATAAATAAAATGACACTCATTTATAAATAAAACGATACTTCTTTATAAATAATTAACCTTTCTTAAATACCGTTAAAAAATTGATACCTCATTAAATAAATTTTTGACTCTGCCCATGATTAAGGGTACTCCTAAACCAATTGCTAACGGTAGATACAAATTGGATCCAATATTAAACCATTAACTTGTTTCATTGTCAATTCAATCAATGTAGATAGGTTATAGGTATATCTTTCCTCCTCCTCCTTCTTCTTCTCTTTAAATGATAGATAGGTATATCTTAAATATTTGAATTGGAAATTAAATAAATATTTAATATAAATGTATATGCAATCAATTAACTAGTATTCCTAAAATATATAATTTGAATATTATCATTTATAAGACAATTTAAAACAATCAAATAAACATAAAATCAATGTTTTTACTTGTTATGATATTATGTTATCCTTGAAGTCTAGTTTTTTAATCAGGGATGGAAGGAGTTTTATTTATTTATTTGAATATGTTGAAAAATAATAATTACGAAAATAACATTACCGTACGAATGTTTAACAATGCATTTGTAGACACATAAGATATACTTTCACTTACATGTTGCTATAAACCGAACAACGACAACGATGCATGTTTATAAAAAATATATTTAACCTTTCAATGAGTATATGTTTTTTAAACAGTAAGATATTATAAATTTCCCAGTGTTGGATTGTTGATTTGAGTGGTCCATGAATATTGACATCAAAGTCAATTACATTAATATTATTGTACAATGTAAGTTGTGGAATATTCGCTTGGGGTTCACCTAATTTCAATTCTAGAAGCATTTGACCACGACGACTTCACAGTCAAACCCTTTTGAAAATAACTAAAAAATATATTAGAGAAATTGTTACTTGCATGTATGAAATTTAGCTATGGAGGTTTAAATAAGTTGATATTGCTTACAAAATTGAGAAAGATAAAAACAAATTTAAGAGGGTTTCGAAATGTTCAGCTATAAAAACATGTTATGAGAGCTAATTCAACATCAAGATAAATGTACATGTAAAATAAATATATGCCCAAGTACTTCTCCTATTCTTTATTCTTTGCTCTTTTTAGCACTCAACAAAAAAGAGAGAAAAAAAAGATTCGAACAAACAAGATAAAGAAAAATAAAAGGAAAAAGGAAGAAAGCAGCAAAGTAGGAATATTATTGGTATGTTTGAGTTTAATAATTTGTAATTCAATTATCAATTATTACAGAAGAAATCGTCACCCATAAGAAGAATGAATTATTGTGACATCTCTATAGTAATGAGAAGAACACAACTAATCAATAATTCATGTCAAATGGAACTCTAATTTATGATTCAAAACCATTTGGAAATCAGACATTTTGTACAAACTATATTTTTCCATTTTGATTACCTAAATTCAAGGAATGTGTAAAATGATCATTATATTTTTTATATCGGTGACGGAAATGAAAACAAAATATAACTTTAGTCCTCTTTTTGTAAGTTTTTGAATTCTGATGACTAAAATGAATTGATTTTATAGTTGTGATGACTAACTGTGTAGTTTACACAATATCTACTTGCTTTTACAAAGGCGAAGTCTGTTTGGAAGCATCCTAGAAGCTCCAAAGTCAATAAAAGATAAACATTAGAGTAAAGGAGCATACAACATTTAAAAGAAAAAGAAAAGTGACAACAGAAAACAAGGCTTCCTGTTTCAGATTCTCAAAGTAAATCAAATTCCATAGAAAATTATCAACTTTTTACATCACCCCTGGATGTGACTTTGTGAAGGTTTTATCATTTCGCTCTTTGGATTTTTCTGTGCAGGGGTTTTTGATTTTTGGTAACGGTTTATGAGAAACGTTTCGGAATCAAGGAAAAAGCAGTCGACGTTACCCGAACATTGGATGTGCCCAACACTGGCAACTTGACCTAAAATTTCCGAACCATATTGCCAATTTGCACCCACCGACCATTGGCTTTGATATTGCTAAACTCTAACCATTAACCATTGATTGACTTCTCAAAAGTAAATTTCAAATAAGGTTGGCTTGACCCAGAAAAGAGTAGACTGTGTAATAAATGAAAAACAGATAGTGGGGCTCAAGTCTTGCAAATTGTGGGGACCCTCGCCCTGCTACTGCTGGTTTGGTTACTGGCTTACTGCTATCTGGTTTGGCTAGTAGTCAGTATGCAAAGGACCAAAAGGTAAATCTTGGATAACTTTTCCTTTTTGGATTGCGTGGGAATGGGACCCGAATGAACCACGACTTTTCACACACGCTGTATCGTCCCCTCCTGTTCAGATGGATTTTGATTTTCCACCTACTCTTCTACGGCTACTATTAGTCTATTACCAGTACCACACGCCTCTTGCTTTACGGTTAACGCAAATCAACTTGTATATATAATATTGAATTAAAAATGCAAGTGTACTAATCATTTTTCTCTTAACTAATTAAATTCACTGCTAATAATCCGGAATGAAGTAAAAAGGGATTGAAACAACAGAAAGTAAAAAGGCAAAGAATAATCAGCAGGTTTAGTGAGGTCTTAAATAGGCAATGGGCGGTGAACGCAATATCTTGGGATTTTGAGATAAAGATGAAGATGGAGTGGGGTAATCAAAATCCATTTCTTTTAGTCAAGACTCGTTTAGTTTATTAGTAAAGTTTTTACATTCTGTTTTTTATGTTTAAAAGAAATTCCATTCATGATTACAGCGTTTCCATTTTGGGAGGAATTAGGCAACCAGCTCATCCCTTCAGATAAGAATAACAATACTAAGACTAATTACATTACATGGCCATCGAAGGGATAAGCATTGATATACAAAGACAGCTTAAAATTCAATGCACATATTTAATACTTCTCGGCAATATTGAAAAAGGAGTCAACGGAAAACCAGCAGATGCCATTGTGTTTCAAAGTCCAATTTGGTTTTGATTTTAAGTCTTTTTGTTGAGTCCTATTTTGCTGCTGCTTAGGCTTATCGGCAAAATAACCGACAACAAGCGTTCATCATTTGAACATAATAGCCGTTGCTATACACCTCTAGGTTCACATGATCTATTAATAATATGATTTCGGCGATTTGCGGTGTTCATGGTTTTCCCGGCTTCAAATGTGATGGCCATTAAATGAATCGACGCTGCTTCTTCAAACCCAACCAATGTCAAATCTGTAAAATTCAATAACCATGTTGGCCCACTTGATCACTTCATCAGATTGAGGCTTTTCCCATTTTAAAAATCAGATTTGTTAATTAAAATTCCATTTTGTTTAATCACCCATTTTTAATATTTCTTCCTCTCCTTGTCACACACAAAAAACGAGTTTATATCGATATAACAATAATTTGAAGTTTTATGTCACCATTTGATAAATAAAAACATTTCATTTTTAAATCTTAAATTTTATTTAATAATAAACATATAACCTGGGGGAGTAGATCGAGAAGCATATGGACAATGGCCAACAGGAGCTTGCAATTTGCAAACCCTATTTCTGACCGCGACTGCGTTCTATATATGTACAATGATAATAATAATGAAGAACCTGACCCTAAAAAATGGACCACTCGGAAGAAAACAAGACTCGACAAGGAAATAAACTTCATAACCCTCTGCCACAATGCATAAATCTTGGTATTTATGAAGTGGGCCAACACTTTGTTTGAGACCCAATTCTAATATGAAAATTAGAGAGAGAGAGAGTTAAAATATGAAAATTAAGCAAAATTTCAAGTATACTATGAGCAAAAACTTGATGTTGATGAAAATGAGGGTCAAGAGCAAACAAGTATATGATGCTAATACAGGTAACAGGCCCTGGCCTGACCGAGTGAGGGAAAGGTTTTGAATTTTGAATCTCATGCAATCCGATTGTAAAATTGGTTCTTCGAAAGAGAAGTAAAACTGATTGTGGTCCTTCACCAACATTTCCTTTTCTCTTTTGGTTGCAGTGGCCTTAGGTATCTTATTCACCAAATTAATTGGATTAGGTTGAATTGCGTTGGGGGGAAACCAGCAGGGGATTAGTGTGAAGAATGGAAATTGAGCTGCAACTTGCAGGGCTATTTGCTTCCACCTTTCATTGCCTAATCGACAGACAAAAATGTAGCCGTCATCTTGATATCAGTAATGTATATATTCAGCATTCACATCTGCAGTTTACTTCATATCTAATTTAAAGACCAGGAGAAAAACCGATGGTTAAACAGCTCAATCAGCTTGAAAACAACTTATGAGTGGCAGCCACTTTTAAGCTCTAGATTTCAACCAATATTATTCAGCTTTATAATCATGGAGCTAGTAATGGAACAGAAAAATAAATGACACCACCATTGTTTTCCAAGAAGTAGGGGTACAACAAAAGAAAGATTGGTGACAATACAGCAATGAGATCAACTCACATGGTGCATAGCAATGATGGCAAACGCTTTCGCCATTCTTGTCTGGACCACAAATCAAAAACAGACTTCTTTTTTTTCGACACACAAAAAAACAGAGTTCCAAGTATGATATTTCGGTAAGAACAGTCCAGCCTAATTTTGTATAATTCGTCATTCAATATACTACGACACGAATATCAATCAATTTCTTCACCAACGTACACGGCTCATGCAAAACAAGAATATAAATCTTGTGCCTTTTTCGGTGTCTCATATTACAAAAAATTAAGTTTATTTATGGTTGAAGTTTGAGGTTTGAGGTTTGAGTTTAGAGAATTAGAGGTATTGTGTATATATTAGGGTTTATGGTTTATAATTTAAAGTTAAGATGTATAATTTAAATTTTTTAGTGTTAAAGTATAAAAATGGGTACGAAAAAGAAACACAGGATTTTTGTTCGGAAAATAGTCTTAGGACTTGGGTACTTACACAGAAACAAACAAGTAAGAGTTTATAGATTGGGCTCTTCTGAGAAATGAGTTATTGGGTAGGATCCAATACTTTAGGGCCATCAGTTTTAACTTGTCTTTTGATGTTTTGTTCGCGTAAGCGGTTCTTGAATAATGAAGCTAAATCCCGAAAATGGCCCAAATTATATATTAGTGTTCTCAAACTGTGGCAATTGGCAAGTGAAGTCAGATCTTGTCCAGTGCTAAAAACTGCGTGGCTAGTAAAATGAGAAAGGCATGAGTGGTAAAATTTTGCAAGTAATAATTAAAAGCAGCAAGCAACTTGTGGTGCACCGCAGCAGAAAAGAAAGTCTCACCCTTCTTTCCCTTCACCTAAATGCTAATAAATACTTACATCCGTTCCCCAACCGCGTGATATTTACTGTTTTACAGCTACATGTAAGTATCTCCACTTGTCAACAGCTCTTTTAGCAGATACATTTAAAATTACATGTATGTGAGGATTTTTCCTCCTTTTTTAGTTTATTAAACCCAACTAACCAACATACTTTGCAAACGAGGCTGGTTTCCTTCAAAACAAAAGCAGTCAAATCTGAAGATGAGCAATGTGGCATTGGATTCTGGTGGACATCATTGCTCATTGTTTCAGTTTCCCAAAGCAATTGAAATCATCTTCCAGAACCATAAAAAGAAACAATTGGTTTGGTAACAGCAGTGAAAGTGGGCTCATATGGGTCTCAAACTTCCAGCTTCGGTTCATGGTCCACACTCCACTGGTCTAGCCAGCCAAGTCGGCTAATTCATTACCATTAAATTTGTGTACTCTACAGTTTAGGTCCCCAACATTTTGCTATAAGCAAATTTGAGTCAAAACAGTTGTTTCTCAATTATCATGCCTAAGTATCCTATCTCAACTCTAAAGCTAATAATAAACTGATATCTGGCAATCTAATCCCTATACGTTATATCAGAACATTAAACTGTTTTTTATGAATTAAAAAAATTATGACAAGGAAATGGAGAAAGAAGTTTGATCTATCACTATCCCCTCTGTCCCATAATGGCAGCTGACAAAAGCTTGATTGCCACTCTGCACATGCCGTTTCTGTGTTTTCATGCCTTTCCCATGTGCAGGGATGGCATATGCTTCCAAAACAATCTATATTATTCATTAATCACGACAGCATATATGAACTAACTAATGTAACTGTAATTGCATCACTAATTTTATATTTGAACTGTAAATCCCAAACAAAGAATGCCGCAGTATCATTACAGAATCTGTGAGAACAGCTTTTATTAGATTACTGCTGATGATTACAAGCAAAGCAAAAAGCTGTTCAAAAGCTCATTTTTAACGACAAGGATTGAGCATCGAGGATACAGTGACTTTATAAAGATTTGTAAAACCAAGTTAATGAGACTTGCAAAGCTCTTGTGCAGATTTACAGTAAGCAAAACAAAACAAAAAAAATACATTCAAGAATGCCATAATCCACTTAGAATACTACGAAATCTGTTGGCAGATAACTTCTTGACAAGTCTTTTGGCATCAGTAACTTCGGCTTCAGCAAGTTTTTCTATGTTCTTTAGATATCCGGAACTGGCAATTTTTCTTCTTCCACTATTGCAATTTGTCAATGACATTAATATAGAGAGTAAGAGCTTTTTGTTACCCGATATGCCTTCCTCTTGATCAAGCAATTGAAGGAGATACCCTATGTTCCGATCGTCTTGAATGAATCGTTTTCTGTTTTTCGGAACTGAGACCAAGCTAGAGAGTGCCTCGGTTGCCATTTCACGCACTTCATATGACTTTGCATCAAGCAATTTGACAAGCTCAGGCATGAAACCAGCATCCCCCATTGCCTTTTTAGCCTCTTCTGATGTGCTACAAAGCCTAGAGGTTACCTTCAGTGCCAATTCTTGAACCGAAACCTCACCGTTGCGTAGGAAGAAGAATAGTTGATCAATAAACCCATAATTCATCAACATACTTATGCAATTCTGTGAAGAGAAACATAGCTTCTCAATTGCCCTCAATGCTACTTCTCTTGTCTTCGAAGAGGTAGATGATCTCGGATCCAAAACGCGTACCAATGCACGAATTCCTCCTTCTCTAACCACCATTTGATGAACCGAGTCATCCCCGGAGGCTATATTTTGAAGGAACTCGATTGAATTTATCTGCACGATCTCTTCTCTCGATCTTGCAAGCTTGATGAACGTTGCAATGGCACCTTCTTCAACAATGAACCTCTTAATCTCTTCAACACCAACAAGATTTCTCAACAACCCGCAAGCAAGGCCAATTAGTTCCCCTCTAAACTCACCGCTTGAACATATCTTCAAAAGGGCAGTCACCCCACCATGAGCTGAAACAGACCACGCATTGTCTGAATTAACAGTCAATCTCTGAAGACACCTAGCAGCTCCTTCTTTAGCCATATCACTGCCGTTTTCCAGAACTCGAACCAAAGGCCCGATAATCCCGGAACCAACCAAAAACCCCTTACACAAATCAAACCCAGATAATAAAGATACAATCTTGGAAGCCTCTTCTTGAATCTCCATCTCTGGTGAATCAAGAAAGCTTACCAGCACATGCACAAGGTCACCAACTTCCACTACAAGTTTAACATACCGCTCGTCTTCATCCACAACTTGGTATAAATTAACCAAGGCTTGCCTTTTCATCTCTATATCGCCTATCTTCATTCTTGTAAACAGATCTCCTACGTAAAACCTCATGTCGTCTTTGCAAGCACCAGGGTTAGGCCTTGAAACCACAATCGCAAAACCCTGACTCAGAATCCCGGCAGTGTAAATCCCGGAAAGATTCTTTAAATGACTGTCGACTTTTGCAATCATCACATCAAGGTCACTTTGCATCAAGAGTTTCCCGCTGTAGGAAAGATCCACACAACTTCTTGCAAGATTATGACACTCGTTTACAGTGGCCAAAACGGCGGGGATCAAGCCAGAAAAGACTGCCGTGTGTTGGCTTGAGTCACAGTTTTCGACTGCCATTAAGCCAGAGCTTAACTCTTCTAGCTTCTTCCGAATAAGTTGCCATTTAACAGTAAAAACTTTGATAGAATGAGAAAGATAAATCAAAGAAGATATAACCTCAATGGCCTGCCTGAGACTGGATTTCATTGCCGTGAAAGATTCTGTTGAGTTCTGGTTTTGCTCTTCTTCCCCCATTTTGCTGTCTTCTTTAACACGAATTCTGAAGCAAGCTTACTTCATTTTCTTTTTCAAAAGGATTTCGCTTTGAAGAAAGGAATCTGAGAAGAAGAGGTGATCTTATCAGAAGACTAGAGAGAGAGAGAGGAGGAGGCAGTGACAGCAAATCTGAAGTTATCTTTATGTTTCCAACTGAAAACAAAATTTGGGACTTTATTTTATTGTACATTTACAGGGCTGACATTTTGGAACATTGGATAACAGTGACAAGTCAATAGGATGAAGATAAGGGTATTCCAGTCACAATAACCATGGGTATCTCTAGCTCTGGGTTATTTTATCTGTTTTGAGAATAAGAATCTAGCAAAATACTTGGTAGAAACAGGGGATTTACTCTTCTTTCTTGGGAACATAACTGTAATTACCATAAAAAAACCTGCCTGGCAATGACATTAGCTGGTAACTAAAATCACGTTCCAGAGTAGCAAAACATCAGATGGTGCAGTAATTGGTACTCAATTTCAGTTTTTAAGGTATTAGGTAACCGTTACTTTCAACATATGTACCATTCGTACATCAACAGCTTCTATTCATACGGTATTAAAATCCCAACTAGTAATTTTATAGTTTAAACGACAGACTTTAAGATTAAGAAGTAAAAAATGACAATGGGGTCGTCCAAAGAGAGAGGCTTTATCTTAGATTTTGGGAATTTCTGACTTGTGTAGAACAAAGGCTAAACTTAGTTAATTACTATTTTCAGAAATATACATTATGATAACTAATTCTAATGCCAAGAAAGAAAAATTAAAAGAAGCGTTTAATTCACAAGATGGAGCTTGTTTCTTGCATATTTTAAAAGGTTGGCTACATTCTCAACTTAATTATATACAAGTAATTACTTTCATTTCTTGACCAATTACAGGTCCCTTTGGCAAACGTAATGTAGAATAGGTAAGGAAAATCGATAGCCCACAATATTAAAATCACCAGATTAGACTAATAGAGACAAAGGTGCAGGATTGAAGCTTAGAGAGAGAGAGCCCTTATGGACCACCAAATTTCTAAGGACACCCCTTTCCATTTGGTGCAAAAAGAAGAAGAGAAATTAAAGAAAAAGAAAGAAGAAAAAGTAGCTTTTAATTTCCTGAGCATGGAGAAAGCCCTCATCCACTTCAAAACCATGTGAAGGCCTTGAGCTAGCAGTCCCATAGCTTTTCTAGATAAAGAGGAATATCTTCTTACAAAAAGAAATTAACCCATGGAACAAGACAAATCAAGTGTTTAAAAGAAATGAATGAACCATATGATTTAATAGGTGTCAAATTCCACACTAGGACTGTCGTATTCCAAGACAAAATGTCTCATTATTGTTCGAGTCACGGATCAATGTTTTATGTCTTTACACACGAACTAAGGCTTTACAACCACAGATCAGTTTCTTAAGCTTTTTTCTTACGATAAGATTCAAGCCAGTTTCCTTGTTTTGTCACCATATTATGGGATATGCGATTGCAATGATGGTCATTTGAGTTCATTAGTTGTGAAGTGCTTTTTCTTTATTCCATTGTTGGATATGTAAAGCTGTTGTGGAGCTATTATACGCTGCATAAAAGACCTAAAACCCTATACCGTTTTTGAAGTTTTTACTGTCAATGGAGGCGTTAGGTACATAACATTAATTGTGTGCTAAAATCAAGAGAGTGATGATCTTAGTGCACCTTTGAGTAGGGCACAAGGGAAATTTCTAAACAACAGCACCACTACAAAATACCTTTGCTTCAAAGAGAAAGGGTAAAGATAACCAAAAACAAAGGGGGGAAATGATCCAATAATTGGCTAAAACAGGGTAAAATTACAGAATACGGGGAATTATAAATTTGGGTTTGATGGAGACATTAGGATCTGGTTTCCTCTCATTTCCAAATGGAACTCCCAATTATATGTTGACAATCATTCCAACTATTGAATGTTTACAGATTTTCTTTTTGGGGTTGAAATCCTTAGCTTTCTACTCACCCTGATATTGCATTTCCTTACCTAATCTAGACTGTTGAGTAATGACATAAAGATAAAACTTCTAATCACATCTTAATCTATTAATAATGCCCACGATGTGATGCATTAATAGGGATCCATAATACTACTGAGGGCTGAAGGTGCTTATTATTTTTGTTTAACCACTCATTCACCAATTAATCCGGATCGGATTTTGCAAAGGCACCAATTATGGGGCGCAATCCTTCCAACCCAATTTACTTCTTTTGCAATGTCATGGTTCGAAATCATGATCTTACTTAAGGGACCTAACTCCTCATCTCGCTAGACCAACTGGTTGTTGGTGAATGTGCTTATTAATTGAGCAAGAATAATAAAAACCACTACATTGTGTGGAGCCAGCGGTGGCCTGCAAAGCAAAATTGGTTTGATTTCGAGTAGCTATCTGAGGCATATGGCCGGGGAGATGATGGACTGCGACCAGTAAATTGAAATGGAACATCAAAACATGTGCTTAAACCCAGAAATCATGGCGATTAACCCTTTCTCAATCCTGGTATGCAGAACATGACTAGTTGACTAGAATCTTTAACGTCTTCTTTTCGCATGTCCAATAATTAGCATGCTTTCCGAAATACCAGATCTTAGATTAGCTACTGTTGATATCTTGACCAATATATTAAAATTGCTGTAATGTTGATGGAATGGGCCATAGAGTTTTTGTAACTTCCAGGGCAAGAAAACGATAAGATAACCAAGGTGATTCATGCATGGGACCTGCAAAAGATAGATCCCAATAGCAAATATGGTTATTATGGTTGCTTTAATTTGGAAAGATATAGCTTACCAGAAAGTTGCCTAAACTAAGCTTTTGTCATTGTTTTATTGGATTGAAGCTCAAGACTGTTTGCAAGAGAAAACAAAAGCCTAAACGGTTTCATTTCACCAAACCTAGAATTCGAGTAATAATGGTGGTAGAAGTGTAAACTGAAGTATCAAATTAATGATTAACACCCACCAAATACAAAATCTTTTAGTATCCCTAAACTTCTCATGATTGTCACGAATCTAAAAATGTGACTCAAGAGTGATGAAATGGTGATATCTCTTTAGCGGACCTTTTGTGTTGGGCCGGTTTCATGCGGCGAGTGAGGTGAATTGGGACCATTTGAAGCCCACCAAGACTATGCAGCCTGGCTTGAAATTATTAAATCGTACAAGTATATGAATAATCCTATCCTTGCCATTAAAAACACATAAATAAACCAACAAGGTTGGGTGCATTGGTAAGAAACGTGTCCTTTTAAGGAGAGGATGCGAGTTTAAACCTTGGAGATGACATTGTTGGAAGGGCTGCCCCTCGCACTCCGAACATGGACCATAAGACGAACATGCATATATATACCCGGGTAAGGTGACGACCATTGTATATATAGAGTATTCATAATGTTATAATACTAATTGATTCCAATTTACAGCTCTCTTATGTATAGAAGATTGGCGCGTTGAATTCAAACAAATTCTTCGTAAAGCTAATATGGCGGCGGATTTCATGACGAAATTTGAATTTCCTTCAGATTTATTAGTTCATACTGCAGCTTCCTCGCCTTTCGGCCTTATTGATTTGGTTCATATAGACTCTTTCGGCCCCCTTATGGAGTGTCTAATGTAATGGCTACGACCTCATTCTTCTTCTAAAAAAAATGAACAAAACTTAAACAACTCGACTCGATTTAGAAAGAATTTCAAACAAAGTTTAAATTGTAAAATATGACTCACCAACTTGACAAATCCAAGATGTTTTTACTCAACTTGATCGAATATTCATCCCTAAGTATTCCTCTTCGGTATCTGATATTTCAAACTTCTTTTTTGATCGAACTGATATTTGAAACTTGTTGAGTGGAATTTGTGGAATACAAATAAATCAGTTTAAAGATTGTACTCAAAATATAGAATGCTATGGTAAGGATGGATCGTCTTTTTTCTCCCATTCTTAAAACATCCTTTATTACAAATTTTTGGCCGGTCTTTCATTTGACCATATCTGCATTTGGTAAGGGTAGGCATTAATTACTTGCAGCTATACTATTAACTTCCATCATCAATATCAAATGAACTCTACATGTTCACTGTGAGCTTCGGATCTACCTGTTCATACTAATTGTAAATTTAAAATTTTAAAAAGCATTGGATTCTTCTAAATTCAAATCTCTCTATATTAAAAAAAAGAAGAAGCAGATTGTACAATAAGAAACTGGTAAAGTTATCAATAAAAAGGAGGCCACAATTAGCTAAAATTTATGCAAAAGAAAATTCTATCGGTAACTGTAACCATCACTTTCTAAATGCAAGTAGAATTAATTTATCAGATGAAAGAATGCAGCAAGGAAGAAGATATGTTTATCTGAAGCTAAAACCTGATTTAAATTCTTAAAACCAATTAAGTTTTGATTACTAAAATCAAGGGCTTCCTTAAATTTTAAAATTTTCCAAGGTTTTGTTATGACATGGAAGAAGATTTGGAAATAAGTTTCCCATTCATTAATCAGTTCCTATATTTATGGTCTGTCATAAATCACAAGAATATAGATTTATCATTCATTGCAAAATGTATTTTTTCCAGGTTATTAAATCTCTGCTATCAAAGGCAAGGCGATGAACATTTACTCTAATTCCTAAAGAAATTGAGGTAACAGTGTTTACAGGTCAACGCCATAACAGAAACTATACAAAGTAAAAACAGCCTCCAAGGAATCTGTGCATGTTTGTAACTTTATAGAGTTAAAAGCATGAAATCTCTTTGATTCAGCTTCAAGATTCCACAATCTATTACAAAAGATACTTGTGAACTAAAACAACCGAGCAAAAAACAGGAAAAAATATGATGTTTAGATTGTAATTGATCTTTCCGAGGACATGGCATAACATCATAATTGAGTTTTAGAGCTTCAAGATCCAACCATGATCTAGTGAACAAAACACAACAAGAATCAGTTTAATGGTTTTGTACGAGGAAACTAAACATCTAAATTTATTATAATATTGGAAACAACGTGACCATTCCAATCTCAACTTTATCGCATCAGAAGGGTTACCGATAGGCGATAGCCCTCCAAAACAAATACACCCGAATCTGGATTCTCTATTTCTTTCTCTCATGTACATAAAGATATAACAACCCATATCTTCAACGAAACATTTGAAGAAATTGCTTGTCTAGAATCTTAACCATGTAAAAAGATCCGACGACCAGATCCACTAATCTAACAACAACTACTGCTTCTACAAGCTATATCTAGAATCTTTCTGTCAATGAAATAATGCCACTGTAATATCAGCCAGTTTCTTCCTGTTGGTTGCCGCATGAGACCTCCATTGCCTTGGTGCATTTGGAGCTTCAATGTCGTCCAAAAGGTTTGATTCCTCGAAACCCAAGGATGTTCGAAAAGCTTTCACCTTTGTTGGTGTGCTATAAGCAAAATGCGACAGCTTTGCAATTACAGTCTGAGAAAAAAAAGAGAGAATAATCAGACTCAAAATCAAGAAATGAAACAATTTACAATCCAAATTAAACAGCTTTACGATACTCACAGCTTCTCTGATTGATTTAGAAACACTCAAAAGTTGGCTCAAATCTTCATGGTTGACACCACAGATAATCCTAATCTGCAAAAGGAAAACAACAAAAACATTTCACATCAATTACAACTGTGAATACAAAAATGGGAACTAGAGGGGAAAAAACGAAGCTCTGGGTTTTCTTAGTACTTACAAGAACATCTTGAGGAAGTGATTCGAGAGGAGATTTTTCATGGCAATCATTAGCCGTCAGCACCATCACAATCCTCTCGCTGCATTGCCTTTTCAACAATGGAACTTTGGTAGCAGGCGTGATTTCCTCCATCTCTTTTGAAATTCCAACCCTTTTCCTCCCTAATCCAAGGGTACATCTAACCAACCCTAAGCGTGACTCTTCCTCTTCATTTACTCCGCGTTTCATGTTCAGTGAATACGAACGGTAAACTCTGCCCAAACCCATTTCTTCAGAAAAAAAAGTCTAAAAGTGTTACGATAATCTCTGAAATTCAAACACCACTCAAGAAGAGACTTCAAAGGCTAAATTTTTGTTTTAGATATAGAGATGAGATAAAACCCTGGAAATTGAGAGAATATAACTGACTGTTTGTGCTGCGAAACTAAGGAAACTAATTTACTTC
Organism: Hibiscus trionum; assembly: GCA_030270665.1. Lineage (NCBI taxonomy): Eukaryota > Viridiplantae > Streptophyta > Magnoliopsida > Malvales > Malvaceae > Hibiscus > Hibiscus trionum. The sequence continues at coordinate 22,393,392 of BSYR01000024.1, forward strand.
TAAAAACAGAGTCGCTCTTAAAATGTAAACTTCTGATAAAAGGGCAGTTAATATTTTTAAAATGGGAGAATATTTAGGCGAGTTTAGCTTTTTTCAAATCTAGAAACTACTGGATAATTACGAAATAAAAAAAAATGATAAATCTGTTCCCTTTTTTAAATTTTTCTCACCCTCGTGCGTGTCGGGAGATTGAATAAAATTTAGTAATATTACTGCCTTGGCGGTTAATCTAAAAACTAGCCGTTGGGGTGGGACACGTGTTACAAAATTAGCTTAGGGGTGAAGCAACTTGAGTGCTGCTGGATGTAAGGTGGAGAGATATGGTAGGTGGGTCCAAGTCTGCAATGTCGGTCAGCTTCTTTCTTTTGAACACCTTTGGTGATTGTTCGCCTGTGGGTGGAGATACGGACATTGAGTGGGTCTCAGTGTCTGATCGGGTCGAGTGGACACGTGTAAGGTCGATATAGGTTTGGTGATACTGAGTGGACGGTAACAGGCTAACAGCTGCCATTGCTTTGTTTGACCTTTGACATTCTAATTCGGAGGCTGACGGCTTTTGCAGATATTTTTTAAACGGTGGGTCCGCGTTCATTTGACTGTCAACACACGTCAATACTCCATTTCTCAAATGATATGTTTTATTTAAAATATGTTAGTGATGAGAGATTGATTAAAATCATCTTTATTTTAAATAAACATTTAATCTTATAAATACTGATTAAGTAAAGTTTTATTTTGAATAATTGTGTTTTTATCCTATTTAATTACTGTAAAAATTAAGAGTAGTAGTTTGGTTTAAACATTAAAGCGAAACCAAATTAAAATTATTTTGGATTAAACAAATATTGAATCGTCTGAATTCCATGGCCTTCAAGCCAATTCCAGAAGTATACACATTAGATAGCAGTGTTAGATACTTAGATACACAATATTGATTCAAAATCCAATAATATTTCACAAAATCATACCTTAAATAACTAATTCGGGTTCGATAGATTTTAAGAATGATTAGTATATATGGTAACATCATAGAAACCTAACCTGGAAATTTTATGATTCTTCTCTGCCTTTAATCACATTTGACCGAATATTCTTTTTAGATTTTTAAAAAGCTTAACCATTAAATAGGTGCCATTTTTTTAATTAGGTGCCTAAATTATTTTTAGGCCAAATTGGCACCTAAAGTTTCATTTTGTGACCCATTTAATTTTCAGAAAAATTTAAAATTATATTAAAAATAAATAAAATTAATTAATTTTCAAAAATCTCTAAATTTTTTAGATTTTACAAAACAATCCCAAATTCCAAATTCCCTAAACCCAAAATCTATATCTCAATTTAGACCGATTCTGCCGCCAATTACCACGTCACCGCCCACCAAATCGGTCGCCAGACCATCACGACCATTTCCCCCACCACCCCGTCGCCGAAAATCAACCAACACCGTACGAATCAACGAAATTATCAAATGGTTCTTTCGAACGATTTGCGACGAACGACAGCAAGAGAGGCGACGAACGACATGTGTGTTGTTTGGCAAGAGCAGGGCACTTCATTCTGTCGCCGGCAACGCAACCGCCGACTTCGGGAGTGATCGAATTTTAGGGGTTTAGAGATTTAGGGACTATTTTGGGAATGTTTGAAACTTTCATGATACATGTCCTTTAACGAAAAAATTAACGACGATACTTAAATGGGTCACAGAATGAAACTTTAGGTCCCAATTTGGCCCGAAAAATAATTTGGGCACCTAACTGGAAAAAAATTTGACGGTTAAGCCTTTTCAAAATTACAAACAGGTAAACTAACAATGGCATAACTTTTCAACTCAAACACAAAAATGTCATAGACAGTGGCACTCAAAATTGCTATACGCATAAGTTTTGAGTTGAAGAATAAAGTTCTGCTCAGCTCAACCGCTTTTATCATCGTAATAAATGTGACAAAAGTAGTATCAATACAAAAATGAAATTCTTACATGTTCATCTAGTTACAAAATGGGGGATTGCTTTCTATGTTCGTCAACATTAAGGAATGTTCTCCAGCAGTAACATCGTACGAGAAACTCCACATAGAAGCGCAATTTTCATTACCTACACGGAATCATTGACAGATATCGTTTACATCTATGAAGAAAAACACTACTTTATATATTCCTCGTTGCAATGCACAAGTATTTAGTGAAATGAAACAAGTGACTATAAAAAACCATAACAAGTAGTTAGAAAGTGGATTGGAAAGGACTAGAAATTGATGTAACTGGAAGTACCTCTCAACTGCAAATCCTCCTCCTCATCGTCATCCTCAAGAGTTTGAAATCTTCGGTGGCCTGATGAAGAAACAGCCATTGGCAGGAAAGGATGGAAAGAGAAACCATTGACGGTATCTGTAGATTATATAAAAACTGGTAAGAAACAGATCATTGTCAAGATAAGCAAAAATGAATCACTTTCTTCTGAAAGGAATGCAGAATGTCCAACCAGCTGCAGCCTGAAATCCTGATACCCATTGCCCGGTTTGTAAATCATAAATATGAACAAGACCGTCCTGGAAATAATTTTCAGAGAAATCAGCACTATATAAATCATGCATTAACATTAGATCAAAAGTGATGGATAATTTTTTTTACCTGGCCACCTGTACCAAGATGCTGACCTGAGCAATCAATATCAAAAGCTATTCGTTGGTTGGTAGATTCACATGATCTGTAAAACCTACAAACAAGGTGCAAAAAAGACGGACACTTTAATTTTGTCACTAGCAGTGTGCATGATAAATTAAAACTTGCAGTCAAGAAAATTACAAACCACATAAGAAAATAGGTACATCCACTTCTTAAGGTGGTTTTTTGAAGCCACAAACAAGCTCATTGGCATTAAAAATCCATTGTGTTTGTAACTAGTTTGTTTCTGAGATACTCAGGGGTGCTCAACCGAATATCTAATACTTCCATTGCTTGAATATATATATATACTTTTCTTTTTCAAAAGCATAAATAAAAATAAAATATAATTGCAGCACCATCCATAAAATTAAATTACTTACTTGTAGACAACTTCAACAGCTTTCCTTATGTCCCAGCACATGATATAAGGATCCTAAATGATAAATTTGATAATGCAAATGAAGAGAGTAAATTTCCTCAAAATGGAAAAACAGAAGGGAATAAAAAAAATGAAGAGTAATTTGTAAAATACACACAGAGGTGATGCCATGTACTCACCAATTGGCATATATCATAACAAATTATAATACTATTTAGGGAACATTTTTGAAATCGGTCAAGGAAAGGATTCTGCTTACAAGATTGGTTGTTTTAGATTTATTTGAAATACAACCACCATTCTATGGATTTGATCTAAACATGAATATTACTTAATTAATCCACAAGTTAGGATTATAAAGTTATTATTATATAAAAGTAAAGTAGTAAACAAAAACAAAAGGCGTTATTAGATCCTTTAACTATATGTTCATAACAAAGGGATAAACTCTAGTTGGCACAAACAATTCTGGCATCTGATGAGTAAACATTGACGTGATATACAACAATGATTGTATCACTCAGGAAACAGAAAAGAGCAAGCAGAAACTTTGTGTTTTGTTTAGTTGGTTATATATGGAACGAGGAATATGAAGAGAACATTACCTTCCGGGCTCCAGTATATAGATAATTCCCATCTTTGGAAAATTGCACCTGAAAGAAAGGTGAAAAAGAAAATCATTTTGCCTTACCTTGTTAATAAAATAAATAAAACCAAGCGAATGAGAACAAATGCTCGCTTACATGTGTTACACCACCTTCTTGGCCATGTAAAACATATAAGAGCTCCATATTATCTTCCCTATATATTGCAGTAGTCTGGCTGTAAGATCCCGTGGCTAGCATTCCAGTGTGAGTAGGACAAAAAGCAATTGCTGATATAATACCTGCAATCAAATAGTAAGATCATCACAGACACAAATATGCTTTAGCTTTCAGTAGGATCATTAACTAGTTCGGTATGAAAATTACCTGTTTGACCTTCTTTGTTTCCTTGTAGTGTTGAATATTGTGCAAAATCTCGACCTGGGCGGTGTACATCAAACACTCTAATAGATTTGTTGTACCCAGCAAATAGCCTACAAGAATAAAGAAGAAATAAAGCAAAATCAGTGGAAGCCAGTGAAAATGTCTGTGCTACAATTGAAGTTCCTTGAAAGTATAAGCTCAAAACATGAGGAAATATAGGTTTCAAATTAATAATTTTTTGAATATCTCGAGAAAATTTTCAAGCTCAAAACATAAATACTCGATTCAACAAAAAGGACATGCAGCAAATTATGATTCTTACTTAGTCCCTGCAGGATTAAATGAAGCTGAAAATGCAGCAGTGATTTCATCAACGGCATCATAAGCTCGGTATGTACAACGTAACTGTAAGACACCAAATTTATTAAATGCAAATGATTGACAAACCCTGCCTGCTTATGGCACAAACAGCATAATCATCAAGTTCTATTAAAGTCCACAATGAAAGACCATTTATCTCATTCTAAAAGCGAAATGGGACCAAAATGAATGATTACCAGGCCAGAAGTAGCATCCCAAAGATGAATTGGATGGTCACGAGTAGTGGTAGCAAACACACAAGTAACGGGGTCTACATCGAACAACATTGCAGGCACAAAGGCCTAAATTTTAACCACAAATCAAAGTAAAACCTGATAACATTATTGAAAAAAAAATGTAAAGAAAAAACACACCTGAAGATGACATGTATGGATACCAACAGAAATCATACACAGATTCCCCTTCACTCACAACAAGTTGAGCAGCATAGGAATCTATAAGCACAGAAGTAAAACCACAAAGTTAAACTAAATCTCAAAAGAGCCACACTGGTTTCTCCTACAAAACATTTGCAACGAGTATATAAGAAATTACCTTCTTCAGTCACTGAAGAATAAGCAGTTGTTTGATCACTGCTTCCATTATCCGGCCTAATAACAAATTTTGAAGGCACAAAATAATGAAAATCCACAAGAAATAAATCATAAAAAAACGGGCATAACACACACACACATACACACAAAGTAATAGAAAAAATTACAAGGAGAAAAGGCGAAGAGTATTATCCTCCGAACCGGTGAGAAAACAAGAGCCATCAGGAGACCTGCAAAGACCAAACCCATAAAACCCAAAATTTAAAAAGGAAGGAAAAATACAAGTAGGGGTTAAAGGGGAAATGAAAAATACCATTTGACGCCTTTGAGAAAATTGTTAGGGTTGGGACCGGTTCTGAACTGCTTATGGAAGTGGTAAGTTCTGTAGGGAGGAATATCGAATCTAATCTTGGGCCACTCATAGTCTTGTTGATTCGGAGGTTCTGCGGTTTCCGTTGGTTCGATTTGGGAGTTTGGTTGCTGATTCTCTTCTTCTAGCTCCTCTTCTCCCATTTTACCGCCAAAATACTAAGCTTTGAGAAAGAGGAGCTCGGAATCGAGTGTCTGGCGCCGTCTCAATGTCTTGTCTTTTCTATTGCCAGTCCTAATTTTGTTTTTGCGAATAAACCTCTGAACTTTAGTGTTATTACATGTTTCGCCACGACATTTTCCATTTCTGTCATTTTATTGACTTATTAATTAAATTTCTTTGGACTCGTCAAGGTACAAGTATCATATAAGTCCTGCAGTATACATTAGATTGCAGTTCCCTACTGGGAAAATGTGTAAATTAGTCCCCATACATAATGAACACGAGTAAAATGGTCCCTTTGTTAAGATTTCCTTTATCTCCTAGTGTTAAGTGCTGATATTGAAATTTAATACGTTTACTTAGATTTAATGGTGAGAAAAATCAATGTTGATAGGGAGAAATTATATCATGATACTTCTCACCACATCATCTATAAGACCAACTAATAAAATGTATTCATTTTATTAATTTTTTCCCTCTCATCTTTTTACCAGTGAATCGATTAAAAATGTATTTTAGACATTAATAATAAATTCATTTGATATATTTACCCATTTATATTAATGGAACTAAACTCTAAAACCAATATAGACTCAAAATAATCTTGACAATAACATTTAAAAACTAAGTTTTTATATGGGTGTAAAATACAAGATATAAATATGTAATCTTATATAGGTAAAAAGGTTAATTTCTTTCTTAAGTTTTGACTTCAATATTTAGAGTAGAATATTTAGATTTTTTTTTTGTTGATATGAGATATGAGTACATGTAGAAGAAAATGAAATATATAAAATTACTCGGGAGTGAGGAAATGGCATTTCCACATGACAGTAACAGATGACACAAGAAAGTAGTTTCTTTAGGATCCCGTCTAAAAATAACTGTTTTTCCTCATTGAAGAAAATATAATAAAATGACATTTCTTCATGGATGATGGCCAATGTGCTCATAAGGATTGGCCTATGTCATGAAAGAATGCAATACAAATGGAACCTGAAAATCAGATAGATCATGAATGGTTGCTTTCACTGTGCAAAGGACTATTTAGATATGGGTCATCCCTGTACTTTGAGTACAATGGAAGATCAAGGGCTCTCTCCGCTATTCTTCTGTCCTCGTGAATCTTCTCTATCAAGCTTTCAAGTGATGAGAAATTAACCTGTAAGGATGCGGAACTCTTTAGCAAAAAGCACATTTGTAAAACTGGGGAAGTAAAAAGGGGAAAAACTGTGAAAGCATGCCAACTATTTTGAATGATCACCTCGGGTCGTATATAGCCAACTATGACAAGACGCAATTCCTCGCCATAGAAATCCTCATTAAATTCATGAAGCAGCCATGGCTCCTGCAGCATTAATTTTGTTTTGTAAAAAAAGAGATGCAAACCACTATAAATCATTGATAAGACTTGCATCCGTTATCAACCAAGTTACTCACTATAGTCTTTTCAGTATTGTTGAAATATGGGTTCCAACCAGTACTCATAACCATTTTATAAACCCCTCTTGTAGATAATCCAGCCCAACCAAAATATACCCCTAAAGGATGCTCTGAAAGGAGACTCGAATGGCCTTTGGTTGACAAATTGGCTGGAAATAACAAATGAGAGAAAACATGATATCAAGCAAAACAGAAGATATAAGTAACAAACTTCTAACACTCTCGATGTTACATAAAAGTAAAATAGCTCAAAGATTCTTACCTAATAAATATTCAAAGGACAAGACAATTTCAAAACAAATACTAGCTTAACAAACAAGAACAGTGTATTTACATACCTGTAGGGATTCCCAGTACTTTTGAGCCACGACCAAATCCCTTAATGACGGGACCGCCAATATACCAAGGTTCTGTTGGCAAAGTTCCCTCTATCCCTGCAATCACAGCATCATATTCTTCTGAATACAGTTTACTAAGTCAAGGTTACTAATCACATTAAGAATATGAAGGTATCAAGAGGTTTACAATCTTGAAATGGAGGTAGGCCCCACTTTTCAGGTTGCAAATCAAGCAGAGAGTTTATCACTTCATCTGCTGCAGGGGTGTAAAGATCAGTTTGTTTTGGAACAGATGGCACAACAACCACTTCCATTCCAGCAGCCTTACCAGCAGTAAGACCTGGTCTGACATTGCCAATTCCCAATATTAGAAGAAGAAAAATCTACGTTAGATGGTTATTAGTAATTTGAGTAATGATTTGAAAAATCTATGTTAATCAATAAAAACAACAAAAAACCTAAACATTGCAAGACCATATGTCAGGACAAATAACGTATTCTGGCAATGCTGAAGGTTAGCTCAAATTTCCCATATTGTCAAATTCAGTTGAGACTTGAGACGATTATAGTTCATTTTTGTCTTTCTCATTTCATTAAGTCCTCCGCATAAACTAATTACAGTTATAATTTCTCTAACGAAAAAAAGCTGTAATTGTGAATATTTTGATACTTGTACACGTAGCCATATGAAGTGTTTCAAGGAGCAATTAGTACATAAAAGGTTGAGGAATTGTTTCAAGGAACAAAATGATATCTTCGGAGCATAATCTGGGTAAAAAAATGAACTTAGTTATTACTAAAGAGAAAATGTAACAAATTGTGCATTATCAAATGAGAAGACATATTAAACATGATACTTAAATAAAAGCAGAGGTCACTTACATAGAATCTTCAATGACTAAGCAGCTTGATGGTTCTCTATTTAGCCTTTTAGCAGCTTCCAGGAATCTTTAATAGGAAATCAAGTGTGTTAGACTTGGAAAAGGTTAAAAAAGAAGTTAGAATTTTATATTCAAATTACATAACATATATTTAACAGAATATCAGACCATATACTGATGCAACTCACATTTCAGGACTTGGCTTCCCTGCTGTCACTTCATCACCACCAACAATGACAGAGAAATAATCTTTCCAGCCTGCAAAGGAAATGATGAGTCGACAGCTCTAATAAGAGATTTGAGAGTCACAGAAGTTCGTACGAAGAAAACCTTGCTGATAAGAAATTTTCGATTCTATGCTTCCCCTCAGAGAGTTTGAAGCTAAAGCCATAGGCACACCGTGACAGCTCAAATGTTTAAGTAGCCGATTGGCACCTGGGAGAGGTTTAATGTTGCACAACCTACAATTACAAAGCATGTAAATAAGAGCCTTAACATTGTGATAATTCCAATTACTTCAGCATCTAACAAGTAACATAAAACCTGACTTACTGGGCAGAGAATACTGGATATAATTCAGCAAGAAATTCATCATTTCCACAAGGAAGCCCATATTCTTCCACAATAGCTGCAGCAGCTTCCAACGATGTTTTTCCTATTGTTTTTTGAGCTTCTCTTCCATCCCATTCTTTCCCATACTTGCCCAAAATTCCCTTTAAAACTTCACTTAGTACACCATCTGTCATTTAATTAAAAACAACAAATCATTACTATATAAATCAATACTCTAAATCTCTAATTCCTTTGCATAATTGGGTCCACGATCAGAGCACAACCAAGAACAGGTTTCTTGCTGTCAAAGAAGCAAATTAAAGAACAAAATTTCAAAGTAATATGAAGAACAAACGCTTACCAGTGTTAAGAAGTGTACCGTCTAGATCAAGGACCACACATGAAACCAACTTCTTCAAAGGTTTGGCCATCGATGTTTCAGCAATCAAACATTAATCTCGAAACACCAACGCTGAAAGCGAAGGAATCAGGGTTTAAAAAAACGGCTCGCGACCGCTATTTAGCGGTAACGCAGCCGGCCGAAACCGCTATTGGCGAAAACAACGGTGGGACGCGGAATCACACTAGTGGCGGTGGATCGCGGCCGCAATTTGACGGGTTGCGGTAAATAACGGTAGTAACGGGCCGCTATCCCCGTTTTCTCCCGTTACTGTAAAATCTAAAAAAATCCACGGGCGGGCGATAAGGGTGAGCGTGAGAGTGTAAAGGGAGGCGAGCTGATGAGAATTACAGGGAGAGGATTGGTCGACGTTGAGGAGAGGGGATTGACGGCGCGCCGACGACAAGAGGTGAAATCGCGCGGCTCTAGATGCTGGTCTGATGACGACGGCATGAAAACAACCCTTTCAGGGTTTGAAAGCCATCGAGAGAACGAAGAATAAAGAGGAATTTAGGTTTTGTTATTAATATTATAATCTTATTTTTTATCCTTAAAAAAACCTTGGGTTATGAGAATTCAATTAAGAATAAAGAGGAATTTTCTCATTCTGGTCGGTGAAACTGAGCCATTTGAATCGTACGGTGCATCTCACGCGCCAAATCCCAAATTTTCTCCCGAAAATCTCAAGGCTTCATCTGGTTTGGTTGTTGCTTCCCTGCCGGCAGGTGTTTGGAGGAACTTCAGTTGTAGTCTTTTCGCCAGTGCTCTCTTCTGACGGTATCGGTACCGTGTGCGCTCCTCTAGGCGATAGTTTTCCGGTGGCTCTTTTTGCGGTTGGTTTGGAATTTTGAGGTTTGGGGTTGTAAGGCTCGTTTTGTTCCCTTTACCTGAGGTGTCATCGCCGTTGTCGGAGCGGAGCTTTTGGCACCCTAACAGAACTGTTTTTACAGGCTTTGACGCTCCCAGCGGTGTTCAATCGGACCGTCTGTCAATTCCTGGATTGATTGGTCGATGGTGTGGGTCAATGATTCTCCGACTTTGCCCTTTCGATTTCTCTTGAATTGTTTCTGATGGATGGTTCAGTGACGGTTTTTCTTCGGGTATCCTGATTATCCCCTTCCGCCAACATACCCATCTCTGGTTTCCCAACCCATTCTTCTCGTGTTTCTCGTTACTGCCTTCGTTCTCTTGTGCCTTTTCCTCTTCTTCTGTGGCTCTGGTTTTGATTTGTTTAGTTTTACGGGCTTTGGAACTTTGGTTATCTTTATGGTCAAGCTTTCGATGGTTATGTCCCTTGAATTTCTTGGTTACCCCCTGCTTGTAGTATGAATCTTTGATTATTTTGTCTCTGTGGTTGGTTCTTTTCTGTTCGCTTGTGGTTGTCTGTTGGTTTCGTTTAGTGTTTCTCTGCAAGGCGGTTCGTTGCTGAGTTTGATAGGTATCTTGTGTTTCGCCTGGATTTTGGTTTACCGGGACTCTCGTGTTTTTCACTCATCTCTCTTCCTGAAGGTGTTTTGGGTATCCTTGTTTCTGTCTCGTTCTTTATGGCCATCCTTACTTGGAACGTAAGAGGCCTGAGGAACAGAAAAACAGCGAAACGAAGCAGAAAAAAAATATCTTGAAAAAATCAAGATGAAAATGAAGATGAAATCTTCTTTCTATGTTGAGCCCCAAGGAAGCGCAGGAGGTTTTGCCTTTTGGTGGACCCGTGATACACAGATTAACATTCTAAAACATGACAAAACTCCATTGATACGAAAGTGAGCTATCAAGACGGAGTGGAATGATTTGGTACTTTCATCTATGGCCCTCCTTATAGGGAAGATAAACAAGCCTTCTAGGAAGGTTTAATGAATTTAAGGAGAACCCCAAATGCTAAATGGGTTATTATTGACGACTCCAAGATAGTGACTTGTCAGGAGGAAATGGAATGAGGAAACCCTTTCAACCCTGTAGAAGCTACTTGCTTCTTGAATTTCGTAAACGCCACCGATTTAGTTGAAGTTCCTATCAAATGGGGGATGTTTCACCTGGTACAATCGAAGGAGTGGCGAAGGCTCCATCCTGGAGAAATTAGACTGAGTTTTGTGCTTAGTTGAATGGAGCGTTGTTTTCCTCAAAGCGGTGGGATTGGTGGATGTTGCTATAGCGTCAGACCATACTCCCATAATTCTATTACCCTTAGGCTTCTCCAGGAAATATAAAAAAGAGTTTAAGTTTGAAACAAATTGGCTTTTGGACGAAGAGTGCCCCAAACGATCTAGAAAGGGTGGGAATCTCCGCCAACAGAAAAAACCTACCTTAACTTCGGGAAAAAGATAAAAAGAACAAGAACTGCACTAATGAAGTGGAGTAAAACGAAGTTTAAGCAGAAGAATAAAAAGAAACAGTTACTCTTAACCATGATTAAACACCTGCAAGGCAGGAAACTGTCCGATCAGGAGCTGGATGAGTATAAGCACCTTCAGGATGAACTGGATGCAGAATGGGAGAGCGAAGAGAGGTATTGGCACCAACGTTCCAGAGTTAACTGGCTAAACTGGAGAGATAAAAACACAAAAAAATTTCATGCCGCTACGATTCAACATCAAAGAAATAACTCTATCATCAGAATCAAAAATGAAGATGGTAACTAGCTTGAGGAACCCGAGGCAATAGCAAACCTCTTCCAGGAACACTATAACACCCCTCACCCGGATTAGGGGCAAGAAGCGTTATATTAACTTAAACAGAATTCGTATTAGGCAGCGGAAGAGTTTGCTAATTCGTGTAATAATTTTATATATATATATATATATATATATATACAACATGTATACATAGCTATTTTATACTCAAGCCATACACATGTATAACAACCATATCAATTTCAATCATAATACATTTATTATACCAATTCTCATTTCATTATTCTATCGATTCTAATGTGAGCTCATACTATTCGATTATCCACTTCAATCTATAATCCAAACCAATTAATTTACCATTTGCATACAAGGTAACATGTACATGTGAACCATACATTTAATTTCTAAGATTATTAACTATACTTCATTCGAATGAATCAAATCAAAATCCTATCCTATTCGAACATCATTTAATTTATCCAATTTGGTGAACATTTAATTTATCCATTTGGCTTATACAATTTCTAATTGCTAATCCTCCAAATTAATCATTCGAATATCAAACACATAATTCATTTCAAGTAGTTAATCTACATATCATGATAAGATTAATTCAATCCATACATACCGAAACATTCATCATACTTATAAATATATTTAGTGCATCATATCCGATTCATACATCCATAACGTTTTTAGTTTCCCTTTTTACAAAATAACTGGGGTACTATATCGGCTAAACCTATAGGTTGCCTATACAAAAAGTAACTTCAACAAAAAGAATCAAGCCCTAAACATATACGCGGGCGATCTATACCCCAAATATTTACCCCCTTACATACATATCAAAATATAGGGAAACATATTAAAAAGTTTATATCGAACCAAAGTAGTAGTTCATGAACATAACCATCAGACCAAGCTGAACTAACATGCTGAACGCTAGACCACCCATCATGAGTACGACAAAGACAGGGAAAATCATACTTAAGCTTCGTACGAGTAGAATACGGGTAGAGGTCAACGATGCTAGAACCTAAAATTTAGGGGAAGGAAGGATGGTTCGAGTGGTAAGTACTTCTCGTACTTAGTGAGGAAACCCTATTCTATTCGGTTTCCAAATTAAACATTGTGATCAAACAATTTAATTTCACTTTGCACATTAACTCATTCGAATGGATCAAGCAATATAATCAATCAACAATTAATAATGCACTATAGCAATCATTCGAATATATGCATCAAGGAATCATGTAATTCTATTCAAATACATGCAATTGATTTCACATCATTCATATTACAAATACACATACAAGCCATGAAACCTAAATTTGACTTCCAAATATCAAATTATCACAATTACAGTTTCATAGCATATCAAGAATAGCAAATCATGAAATTTAATCTTTCATTCGAATGTTACAACAACCAATTTCATGACTTTACTTTCAATTTTCACATTTCATTCATTTAATTGTTCATTTAATTCATTTAGCAATGCCTTGGATAGTAGAGTATGATAGGTAATCAAGTCACATATAACAGGGGTTGTGAATCAAATTCACCATGTAATAGGTACCACGTACCAATTCGTATCACTTATAACATATCATAATGTCCGCAGACATTAAGCAAGAAGGTACACTTACGTACCACAATATCGAGTACACTAACGTACCGATTTTCTTATTGAGCTCAGACTCTAGGCTAGCCGTACTACCTAAACAGACTGTACACACCAAGGTAGGGATGGCAACGGGGCGGGGCGGGTTTTTGGCCGCCCCGAACCCGCCCCGACCTATAATATATTATACCCGACCCCGCCCCGCCCCGGATTAAAATATTAAGTTACCCGCCCCGCCCCGCCCCGATACAATAACCCTTAAACCCGACCCCGCCCCGACCCGCCCCGAAAAATTTAAAAAATTTTAATCTTCGCCGACGGTAAATATTAGATTCGACCAATCTTCCACCACAATCACAAATTATAGTTTCGAGGGACATCAGACATATATAAAAAATTAAAATAAAACCAATTTTAAATTATACACATGTTAAACTACATATTTAAAAGAATAAACTTAAATCATTGACCGTTAGAATCGAATATATTAAAACTTAAACAATATCTAACAAAATTTTACAATAAGTACGAACCAAAACAAAAACAAAAAATAACTTAAAACTCATAAAAGTATTTAAATTTAATGATATTTTTTATAAATATAATAAAAATATATATATAAATATAAAAATGTACCGGGGCGGGGCGGGGCGGGGAATTTCTAGCAAATACCCGAACCCGCCCCGCCCCGACTTCATGCCTTTCCCGCCCCGCCCCGATCCCCGAAATTTTAGAAAAAATACCCGGTCGGGTCGGGTCGGGGCACCTCGGGTCGGGTCGGGGCCGGGTATTTTTGCCATCCCTACACCAAGGGCTTTGCATTTAAATCTTCAATTTAATCAGATACGTAATCAATCAAATTTTCAGAAATTCTTAATTAATCCTTTCGATTAATTGCTTATAATTTCGAATCTAATAACATGTTATCACACATAGTCATATAATAATTTACATGCTCAATTCGCATTTTCAGATCAACTTTCATACAAATCCAAACTCATATCATATAAATCAGAATTACATTTCATAGTTCAATACTCAATTGAACCTATCAGGCTCAATCATACATGTAAGATCATCACATTTTCACATATCATATTTCAATGTCCTTATATCCACACAAAATCAATTTCACAACAATCCAATAATCAGTATTACTAACTTCATCCAAAACAGTACAATTAATCAAAAATCAGTTTCGGAATCAAACATATCAATCATCAATTTAATTTCAATCACATACGCATCATAATCGCATATCACAAGCATAAAAATCTGAATTCCATTATTCCTTCTTCCCTTACTAAATCGAATAATTAATTAGTCCAAATTGCATGCTTATCATAATTTAAAATCAAATTAAGGTAGTTGGGACTCTAATCCCAACTCTAAAAATCATTTCACTCACAGTTCGCCGAGCTAGTTTTGTATCCGAATGCCCTTCGCTCGATCCGAAGCCGATCCCGGTGCAATTTCTTCTTCGACCCTTTCGCTTCTAGGATCTAAGGCATTCAAGCCAAGCAAATAGCAATTTTTCAGAATTCAATTTATGCAATTAGAGACTAAATTTTGCAATTTTATTCAAAACAGTCCCTAAACTTTTCGGCTCAATTCGTCCATTTTCCTATTTTCTTTAATTAGCCCTTTAATCCTTCAAATTGACCACCAAAATTAATGAATTTCATATCTTACAGTTTATAACTCAATTTATCAATACTTCATGTATCAATTTTACAATTTTTTTTATAAATCTCAAGTTCTAATTTCACATATTTTCATTTATACTCATTTCTGACCACCTATATTGATTCACTTCGTATTCTCTGTATACAACTCCAAATCAGACACCGTTTGTTCCTAAATTCAGCTTACATAACCAATTTTAACATATCAAAAATTCAGATCAAAACTCTTAGTAGATTAATTTCTACGATTTTTCAAAGTTCATTGTCCAGCTCAAATCATTGCTGGACAGTTTTGCATGTTACTCAATTTCATGCTTCCAGATTTTAACACATCCATTAGAACCCTATTTTATCATTTTTCTACTATTCTAAACATGTAAAAGTGATACATATCCAAAATTCAGCATTAGACTTTCATTATAGAATTTTCTATGAATTTTCCAAGATGCATGTCATGAACTTTACAAATCTGCCAACATAACCTACATGCATGTTCTTAATCTTTTATGACTCTTAATCCTTAAGGATTCTTATGGATTTCTATATTTTTCCAGAAACCACACTTAAGAACATCATCTTTATAATTTTCTAGACACTTCATAACATGTGATCTAATGATCTTTTTACCATAACCGAATTAAGAAGGGAATGATCTACTTACTTCCGATTTTCTTCTTAATTTTCTAGGGAATTTACACCACCGTGCAAGCTCTCCTTCTTCTCCACCGAGCTCTCAACTCTCTCTCTCAAGGTTTCTATGTTGTATTTTTGGTGTGAAAGAGCAAATGAGGTAAGTAAGTTTGGGTTGGGGTAGCCGGCTAAGGAATGTGAAAATGGGGAACAAATTAAATGAGATATGACCAAGGGGTCATGTCCCAACTAATTCCGCTAATTAACCCCTTAAAATTTCCACTAACTCATGTATAAAGTCTTGATTATACAATGATCTCGTCTTATTAATAGTGTAAATCCATGTATTTTCATTTTAGCATGCAAGCCTTTTGTTTTCTTCCTTGTTCGAATTGGTCACTAGACATTTTGACCAATTTCCTATTGTGCATTTATCCATATTTCGATTTGGTCCATATTGAACCAAATTTCAATTCGAAAATTTGGAAATTCAACCTAATTATTCATTTAATCATTTAATTAGACCTCTAATCTTCTAGGCTAATTTTTAGGATGTTACATTTCTCCCCCCCTTAAAGAAAGAATTCATCCCCGAATTCTCACCTGAATCAAACAATTGAGGGTATTGGTTTCGCATAGTTTCCTCAGGTTCCCATGTTGCCTCTTCCATCTTGTGATTCCTCCACAAGACTTTAACCAGTGCAACATTTTTGTTCCGAAGTCTTTTAATTTCCCTATCCAGAATCTGAACCGGTTCCTCTTCATAGGACAAATCAGGATTCAGTTCTACTTCTTTCGGCTCTAAGATGTGAGAAGGATCGGATCTATACTTTCTGAGCATTGACACATGGAAGACATTGTGGATTTTATCGAACTCACTAGGAAGTGCAAGTCAATAAGCCACTGAGCCAATTCTTTCAGTAATTTCGAAAGGTCCAATAAAGCGAGGACTGAGCTTTCCTCTCTTTCCGAACCGAAACATTTTCTTCCATGGAGAGACCTTAAGAAAGACTTTGTCTCCCACATTATGCTGGATACCTCTTCGTTTCAGATCAGCATAGGCTTTCTGTCTATCGAAGGCTTGCTTTAGACGAGAATGGATGATTTGAACTTTCTCTTCTGTTTCTCTGAGCAATTGGGGTCCCAAAACTTTATTTTCACCAAGTTCGGACCAGCACAGAGGTGTTCTGCATTTTCTTCCATACAATGCTTCAAAAGGAGCCATCTGAATAGACGACTGATAGCCATTGTTGTAGGCAAATTCAACTAAGGGTAGAGATTTCTCCCAATTCTTCCCAAAGTCAATAATGCAAGCTCTAAGCATATCTTCGAGAATCTGAATTACTCGTTCAGACTGACCATCAGTTTGCGGATGGAAAGCTGTACTTAAATTCAATTTAGTTCCCATAGCTATTTGTAATGTTCTCCAAAATCTGGAGGTAAATCTTGGATCACGATCAGAGACAATGGAGATAGGAATTCCATGTAGCCGGATTATTTCCTGAATATACAGATTGGCCAAGGTCTCCAAACTGTAATTGATACGAATAGGAATGAAATGTGCCGATTTGGTGAATCGATCAACAATCACCCAAATAGCATCATATTTCCTGGGAGAACAAGGAAGACCAGTCACGAAGTCCATAGTAATTCGTTCCCATTTCCACTGTGGCAGTACAAGTGGTTGGAGTAGTCCGGTGGGAACTCTATGTTCAACTTTGACTCTTTGACAATTGAGACATTTAGATACAAAATCATTGATAGCCGCTTTCATACCAGACCACCAATACAGAGATTTGAGATCTTTATACATCTTAACCGATCCAGGGTGGACCGAGAAAGAACTCTGGTGTGCTTCTTCCAGAAGATCTCTTTTCAGATTTTCATCATTTGGAACACAGATTCTATATTTGAAATAAAGGAGACCGTTTGAATGAATACGGAATCCTTCACCAGACTTTGTATCCAGCTTGGAAATAATATCCTGAAGTTCTGGATCAGCTTTCTGAAGATTTTCAATCCTTGATATTAAACTGGACTGAATTTGAAGTTCGGATAGGAATCCTTGCTTCTGATATACTCGAAGATGAGCATTGATAGCAGTTTGGAGCTACAAGAATAAATACCACTTTTTAATCAAAACTCTTATTACAGACATATTAAATTTTATTTCTTAAGGTTCAGAGATTAGAGATTTTACCCAATGTCGGTTTACGACTCAAGGCGTCTGCAACCACATTGGCTTTTCCTGGATGATAGTCAATGACTAAATCATAGTCTTTTAACAACTCCATCCATCTGCGTTGTCGCAAATTCAGATCTTTCTGAGTCAGGAGATACTTTAGGCTCTTATGATCGGTGAACAGGTAACATTTCTCACCGTACAAGTAGTGTCTCCATATTTTGAGGGCAAACACAATTGCAGCAAGTTCTAGATCATGCGTTGGATAGTTCAATTCATGAGATTTCAATTGGCGTGAAGCATAAGCTATCACATTGTCACCTTGCATTAGAACACATCCAAGACTCGCATGTGAAGCATCACTGTATACAGTATAATCTTTGCTCGGTTCTGGTTGGATCAAAACTGGGGCATGAGTCAAGGCTGCTTTGAGTTGGTCAAAACTTCTCTGTTGCTTATCAGACCATTCAAATGGTTGATCTTTACGAAGAAGTTTAGTCAAAGGTAAGGCTATAGAGGAAAACCCTTTGACAAACCTTATGTAATAACCAGCAAGACCAAGGAAACTTCGTATTTCACTGACATTTCTGGGAGGTCGCCAATCCATGATTGACTGAATTTTCTTCGGATCAACTTTAATTCCTTCTGCAGAAATTACATGACCAAGGAAAGAGACTTCCGATAACCAGAACTCGCACTTGGAAAATTTTGCGAATAACTGGCGTTCCCGGAGAGTTTGCAAGACAATGCGGAGATGATCAGCATGTTCTTCTTTATTGCGAGAATAGATCAAAATGTCATCAATGAAGACAACGAAAAATTTATCAAGGTAGGGCTTGAATACTCTGTTCATGAGATCCATGAATGCCGCCGGAGCATTGGTCAATCCGAAAGGCATTACCAGAAATTCATAGTGGCCATAACGAGTTCGGAAGGCTGTCTTGGACACATCCTCCTCTTTGACTCTCATTTGATAGTATCCAGATCGCAGATCGATCTTTGAGAATACCGAAGCATCCCTAAGTTGATCAAACAGATCTTCTATTCTTGGGAGCGGATATCGGTTCTTGATTGTAATCTTGTTCAATTGACGGTAGTCAATGCAAAGACTCATTGCTCCATCTTTCTTCTTTACAAATAGAACAGGTGCACCCCAAGGAGAAGTGTTGGGTCGAATGAAACCCTTGTCCTGAAGTTCTTGAAGTTGCTTTTACAATTCTTTCAATTCAAGAGGTGCCATCCGGTACGGAGTGATAGACACCGGATTTGAGCCAGGCTGTACTTCAATCCCAAATTCAACTTCTCTAGTCGGAGGGAGACCAGGTAGTTCCTCGGGAAACACATCAATGAATTCAGAAACAACAGGCATTTCAGACATTCCAAATTCAATTTGATCTCGTAAGACCATGGATGCAAAAATGGAAGTGGGCTTTTTATCAATTAGGAGTATGGATTCTTTTCCTAAACCCTGAAGATACAGTCTTTTATTTTGACAATCTACCTAAGCCTCATGTTTACTTAACCAATCTAAACCCAAAATTAGATCGAACTCACAAGAGGGTAATATGTAGAGATCAATAAAGAATGGCAAATTGCTAATATGCAATGAACAATTTCTACATATTAGGTTTATGTTCGAAGTTCCCCCTAAAGGATTTGAAACTATCAGACTTGTTTTCACAATTTCAGGTTCTAAATTCAATATTTTTACAACAGATAGACATGTGAATGAATGGGTGGATCCTGAATCTATTAACGCATAAACAGGATGTGAATTTAGCTCAACAGTACCTGCAATCACTTCAGGAGACTCTTCATCATCTCTACCACGAATGTGGTAAACTCTAGCAGGTGCTCGAGATTCCTGATGAGTGGTGGCATTGGAATGAGTACCCTTGCCTTTCTTCTGATAACTCGGCTGGGCTGACTTGGCATTCCTATTCCGATTAGAGGATGTCGGACTAGGAACTGCAGTGTTACGAGCTGGCATAGATTCATGCTTCTGAGGACAGTCTTTGATGTAGTGATCATCACCACCACATGCATAGCAGAGATTTGCTTGAAGTCTGCACTGACCTCGATGTGGTTTCTGACAGAACTTGCAAGGAGGAATCTTTTCAGAATTTCCCGTACTATTAACAAACATAGTCGGTACTGAGGATCTGATCACTGTAGCTGGTTTAGAAGTGTAATTGCTCCTCAGAGCGGAAGTGAAATTAGAAGACCCTTCTTTCTGAAATTTAGGCTTCTTGAACTGCCATTGAGACTTGTCGTCTCGTTTCTGCTTTTTGTCAGGCTTATTGCCCCCTTTTCGCTTTTCAGCAGCTTTCATTCTGTCTTCTGTTGCAATAGTCCGATTAACAAGATTCTGGAAATCATTGATTCCCAAAGCAGTGAGGATTGGACTCAAATCATCATTCATGCCTTTAATGAACATTCAGCATTTATCAGCTTCAGTTTTGATGTACTCTGCACCGTATTTGCAATACTTGCAAAGTCTGCAACGTACTGCTCAATGGGACGGTTGGCTTGTTTGAGGTGCAAGAATTTCTTTCTTCTTTCAGCTAAGTACTGTTCACTGATGTACTTCTTTTTGAACTCTTCAAGGAAGAATTCCCACGTCACCAGCTCAGTCGGAACAGTGAGAGTAGTGGTTTCCCACCAATTCATAGCTTCGTCAGCTAACAGAGCCACAACACACTCCAATTTGTGGTCATCGGAGCACTGTAATTGTCTGGTTACCACCTTGGTGGTGTTTTCAAGCCAGTACTCTGCATCTTCTGGTCTTTCTTCATTAGCACCAGTAAAGGTATAAGCTCGATGCTGAGAAAGCTTATCTATCGGGGCTCTGCTAGGTGCAGTAGGGACAGAAACAACAGGTTGCTCTTGTTTCAGATTTGTCAGAAGTTGATTGAACATCTCCTTCATGCTGAGGAGACATTCTCTTTGGGCAGACTGAACCATAGGATTTTCAGGTGGAGGTTGTTCGGTGTTCTGAACAGGTTCTTTATCAGATTGCTCAATGTTCTGAACAGGCTCTATAGGGATCTGTTCAGTGACTTGAGCAGGCTTTTTGGCAATTTGCTCGGGAATCTGAGCAGGCTCTTTGTTTCTCTCCTTTCTCGGAGTTTCAGTTCGAGCAGGAGAATTGTCACCCAATCTCACACTTTCACCTTCGCTCGAAGATTCGTGTGAGCTCCCATTCTTTGGGTCTTTTGGGTCCGTCATATTCTATCATTCAGTCAAATAACAGAAGATCAGAAAGCTCAGTACAGATATCTTATCATACAATACATGGGTGGCAAACCTAAACAATGCAGATGTATGCAGACTCGATTAAAATTTTTAGGACTTAACCTAAAAAGCTCTGATACCACTTTATATAACACCCCTCACCCGGATTAGGGGCAAGGAGCGTTATATTAACTTAAACAGAATTCATATTAGGCAGCGGAAGGGTTTGCTAATTCGTGTAATAATTTTTTTATATATATACAACATGTATACATAGCTATTTTATACTCAAGCCATACACATGTATAACAACCATATCAATTTCAATCATAATACATTTATTATACCAATTCTCATTTCATTATTCTATCGATTCTAATGTGAGCTCATACTATTCGATTATCCACTTCAATCTATAATCCAAACCAATTAATTTACCATTTGCATACAAGGTAACATGTACATGTGAACCATACATTTAATTTCTAAGATTATTAACTATACTTCATTCGAATGAATCAAATCAAAATCCTATCCTATTCGAACATCATTTAATTTATCCAATTTGGTGAACATTTACAAGTTTATGTTTTTCATTCGAATGACATAGTCAATTCCATTTGGCTTATACAATTTCTAATTGCTAATCCTCCAAATTAATCATTCGAATATCAAACACATAATTCATTTCAAGTAGTTAATCTACATATCATGATAAGATTAATTAAATCCATACATACCGAAACATTCATCATACTTATAAATATATTTAGTGCATCATATCCGATTCATACATCCATAACGTTTTTAGTTTCCCTTTTTACAAAATAACTGGGGTACTATATCGGCTAAACCTATAGGTTGCCTATACAAAAAGTAACTTCAACAAAAAGAATCAAGCCCTAAACATATACGCGGGCGATCTATACCCCAAATATTTACCCCCTTACATACATATCAAAATATAGGGAAACATATTAAAAAGTTTATATCGAACCAAAGTAGTAGTTCATGAACATAACCATCAGACCAAACTGAACTAACGTGCTGAACGCTAGGCCACCCATCATGAGTACGAAAAAGACAGGGAAAATCATACTTAAGCTTTGTACGAGTAGAATACGGGTAGAGGTCAACGATGCTAGAACCTGAAATTTAGGGGAAGGAAGGATGGTTCGAGTGGTAAGTACTTCTCGTACTTAGTGAGGAAACCCTATTCTATTCGGTTTCCAAATTAAACATTGTGATCAAACAATTTAATTTCACTTTGCACATTAACTCATTCGAATGGATCAAGCAATATAATCAATCAACAATTAATAATGCACTATAGCAATCATTCGAATATATGCATCAAGGAATCATGTAATTCTACTCAAATACATGCAATTGATTTCACATCATTCATATTACAAATACACATACAAGCCATGAAACCTAAATTTGACTTCCAAATATCAAATTATCACAATTACAGTTTCATAGCATATCAAGAATAGCAAATCATTAAATTCAATCTTTCATTCGAATGTTACAACAACCAATTTCATGACTTTACTTTCAATTTTCACATTTCATTCCTTTAATTGTTCATTTAATTCATTTAGCAATGCCTTGGATAGTAGAGTATGATAGGTAATCAAGTCACATATAAAAGAGGTTGTGAATCAAATTCACCATGTAATAGGTACCACATACCAATTCGTATCACTTATAACATATCATAATGTCCGTAGACATTAAGCAAGAAGGTACACTTACGTACCACAATATCGAGTACACTAACGTACCGATTTTTTTATTGAGCTCAGACTCTAGGCTAGCCGTACTACCTAAACAGACTGTACACACCAAGGGCTTTGCATTTAAATCTTCAATTTAATCAGATACGTAATCAATCAAATTTTCAGAAATTCTTAATTAATCCTTTCGATTAATTGCTTATAATTTCGAATCCAATAACATGTTATCACACATAGTCATATAATAATTTACATGCTCAATTCGCATTTTCAGATCAGCTTTCATACAAATCCAAACTCATATCATATAAATCAGAGTTACATTTCATAGTTCAATACTCAATTGAACCTATCAGGCTCAATCATACATGTAAGATCATAACATTTTCACATATCATATTTCAATGTCCTTATATCCACACAAAATCAATTTCACAACAATCCAATAATCAGCATTACTAACTTCATCCAAAACAGTACAATTAATCAAAAATCAGTTTCGGAATCAAACATATCAATCATCAATTTAATTTCAATCACATACGCATCATAATCGCATATCACAAGCATAAAAATCCGAATTCCATTATTCCTTCTTCCCTTACTAAATCGAATAATTAATTAGTCCAAATTGCATGCTTATCATAATTTAAAATCAAATTAAGGCAGTTGGGACTCTAATCCCAACTCTAAAAATCGTTTCACTCACAGTTCGTCGAGCTAGTTTTGTATCCGAATGCCCTTCGCTCGATCCGAAGCCGATCCCGGTGCAATTTCTTCTTCGACCTTTTCGCTTCTAGGATCTAAGGCATTCAAGCCAAGCAAATAGCAATTTTTCAGAATTCAATTTATGCAATTAGAGACTGAATTTTGCAATTTTATTCAAAACAGTCCCTAAACTTTTCGGCTCAATTCGTCCATTTTCCTATTTTCTTTAATTAGCCCTTTAATCCTTCAAATTGACCACCAAAATTAATGAATTTCATATCTTACAGTTTATAACTCAATTTATCAATACTTCATGTATCAATTTTACAATTTTTTTATAAATCTCAAGTTCTAATTTCACATATTTTCATTTATACTCATTTCTGACCACCTATATTGATTCACTTCGTATTCTCTGTATACAACTCCAAATCAGACACAGTTTGTTCCTAAATTCAGCTTACATAACCAATTTTAACATATCAAAAATTCAGATCAAAACTCTTAGTAGATTAATTTCTACGATTTTTCAAAGTTCATTGTCCAGCTCAAATCATTGCTGGACAGTTTTGCATGTTACTCAATTTCATGCTTCCAGACTTTAACACATCCATTAGAACCCTATTTTATCATTTTTCTACTATTCTAAACATGTCAAAGTGATACATATCCAAAATTCAGCATTAGACTTTCATTATAGAATTTTCTATGAATTTTCCAAGATGCATGTCATGAACTTTACAAATCTGCCAACATAACCTACATGCATGTTCTTAATCTTTTATGACTCTTAATCCTTAAGGATTCTTATGGATTTCTATATTTTTCCAGCAACCACACTTAAGAACATCATCTTTATAATTTTCTAGACACTTCATAACATGTGATCTAATGATCTTTTTACCATAACCGAATTAAGAAGGGAATGATCTACTTACTTCCGATTTTCTTCTTAATTTTCTAGGGAATTTACACCACCGTGCAAGCTCTCCTTCTTCTCCACCGAGCTCTCAACTCTCTCTCTCAAGGTTTCTATGTTGTATTTTTGGTGTGAAAAAGCAAATGAGGTAAGTAAGTTTGGGTTGGGGTAGCCGGCTAAGGAAAGTGAAAATGGGGAACAAATTAAATGAGATATGACCAAGGGGTCATGTCCCAACTAATTCCTCTAATTAACCCCTTAAAATTTCCACTAACTCATGTATAAAGTCTTGATTATACAATGATCTCGTCTTATTAATAGTGTAAATCCATGTATTTTCATTTTAGCATGCAAGCCTTTTGTTTTCTTCCTTGTTCGAATTGGTCACTAGACATTTTGACCAATTTCCTATTGTGCATTTATCCATATTTCGATTTGGTCCATATTGAACCAAATTTCAATTCGAAAATTTGGAAATTCAACCTAATTATTCATTTAATCATTTAATTAGACCTCTAATCTTCTAGGCTAATTTTTAGGATGTTACAAACACTTCCAAGCTTTATTCTCTAAAGACAAGTCCATCGATTTCCAATACCTAAATGATATCATTCCCCACTTGGTAACGGAAAGAATAAACTCTAAACTTAACAAAGCTATTTTCGAGGAAGATATTAAGAGAGTGGTGTTTGATATGGGAGCTACTAAGGCTCCAGGACATGATGGCTTTCCGGGCTGTTTCTACCAAACTTACTGGGAGACTATTAAAGGGGACCTCATAGGAATGCTGTCAGACTTCTTTAGAGATGGCTTTCTAGATCACGGACTAAAAAAACCAACATAGTACTAATCCTGAAGAAACCAAATTCTTGAGAAGTTTTTCATTTTCGGCTGATTAGCCTATGCAATTTCTCTCTCAAGATTATCACAAGGATCCTGGCCTCGAGACTCAAAATCTTCCTCCTGGAACTCATTATCTTGGCCTTTGTTCAAGGAAGATCTATACATGACAATATTATATTGGCCAATGAAGCTTTCCATGCTGTTAAAAGAGCAAAAAAGGAAAAAAGGGGCTCATGGTTCTTAAAATCGACCTGGAAAAAGCCTACGACAAAGTGGACTGAGATCTTCTCCGTTTTGTAATGAACATGATGGGTTTCTGTGATTGGTGGGCCAACAGAGTGATGGAATGTGTCTCAACCACTTCCTTTTCCCTGGTCCTGAATGGAGAAAGATTCGGTGATTTCTCGCCCGAGAGAGGCTTACGACAGGGCGACCCGCTTTCCCCTTTCCTCTTCACCTTTGTATCCAGTATTTTGTCCTGGATTACGGAAAAAGAGGTGGAAACTTCTAGGTTTGAAGGCTTTCGGATTAGAAGGCTATGTCCAGTCCTTAGTCATTTCATGTTTGCTGATGATTGCCTCATGTTCTTTGGAGCGACAAAAGAGAGTTGTGACGCAGCTCTTCGTATTCTCTATCTCTTTCAGCGAGCAACAGGTCAAACGGTTAATTTTAAAAAGTCTTCAATATTATTCTCCCCTAATGTCAGTGATTGTCTCAAGGCCCACCTTTCAAACATCTTAAAATTTAGGCCAATGGAGGAGGATAACAGATACCTTGGGCTTCCCTCCTTCTAGGGCCGTAGTAAGAAGGAAGTAATGGCTTTCATAAAAGAAAGAGTTTAGAATAAACTCAGGGGCTGGAAAGTTAAATTCTTGAACCAAGCAGGGAAGGAGGTTTTGATCAAGGTTGTTGCTCAGGCCATCCCTACGTATGTGATGCAATGTTTCCTCCTCCCAGTCACCTTTTGTGACGAACTCTGTTCACTTGTGGCTAACTTTTGGTGGAATAGCGGTGGAAACAAGGAGAGAAGCATTCACTGGATTAATTGGAGGGACCTTTGTCGTCCTAAGGATCAGAGAGGTTTTGGATTCAAGAATCTGAGGTCGTTCAACAAAGCTCTCATTACTAAACTTGCATGGAAACTAGTCAAGCATCCGGATTCCTTTCTGGCTAAAACCCTACGAGGAATCTACTTTCCGAATGGAAATATCTTCGAAGCCTCGAGGTGCTCAAATCCTTCTTGGGCTTGGATAGGAATTAGGGAAGGGATTGAAATCATTAAGAAATGATCCTTATGAAGAGTTGGAAATGGCAGAAGCATCTCTATGTGGAACGACAACTGGATTCCGAAGCTCCCCAATTATCGTCCTTGTAACACCCCTCACCCGGTTACGAGGGAGCGATGTTACTATTCGGATGATAGACAGATTCATACATATCAAGCTTGATTAACTTCAAACATAGTTCATTCATTTTATCATATCCAAATTTACATAAACATTTATTAAGTCATTACGTAATATAACATGTCTTAGTTTTATACATACCACACTTAAGAATTACATGATTCATAATGCATGACAAACTAATTTAGACTATGCCACCAACTAGGAGTCTAAGCAAGATTATATCATACTTGTTCTTGGCTTGCGAAGCTCTCGAATCAGAACGGATGACTTTCGGATATCAAAGAACCTGTTGTTTTGGAAGAAGGAAACAAAGAGAGTGATAAGTACACATAATGTACTTAGTGAGGTAGCCCTAACTTTACTAGTTTCAATCTTTTAAAGTCTTATTCAATCTTTGAGGTTACTTAGCTAGGCTTAGCACATATAGAAATACCTAGCTAGTTCTATCAAAACCAAGTTAACTTTGCTAGTTTCATGTACTAACCAATAGAGCAGCAAGCATTCACAATTCAAGCTAAAATGGACAACAAATAACATGTAATCCCATTGTCATCTTGGAAGCAACACTTCATAGTTTCACATCACAACATAGTTCACTTTAAATCTCAACCAAGTACACATATTCATTTCATATCATAAGGGTTAATACCCAACTTGTTCATTTAAACATATATCATTGTTCTAATAAATGTTTTGCCTTGGATGATTAATGAAATAGGTAATCAAGTCTTCATGTAACATGTAACATTAGATACTCAAAGTATCCATTTTTCATTTTAACATATAACAGGGGATGCATAGGCATCAATGGTGACTTACCACCATTCAATTATCAAGGTGACTAACCACCTTATCAGGTTTATAGGTGACTAACCACCATCCTGTAACAAAGATCAGGGGAGCTCAACGACTCTAAGGCATGCCCTTCTACCTATAGACACTAATCATACCAAGGACTTTACTTATCTTTCTTTATTAACAAGATCATTCACTTGTCAATCATTCATAATTTCAAAGGCATTTAACCATTTCAATAGGCATATACATATAATCAATCAAGCATCATGGTAATAAAAAAAATTCCAGCAAGTACATGAGATCATTTTCATTTCATGATCATTAAAAATCAGTAGCAAAGTTTATCATTTAGTCATATTTCACATAGCTCAAGTAATCAACACATCATAGCAACTAATCATATTTATGCTAAGCATGCTTATCTAACAAGCAATATACACTTAGATCAATATTTTTGCCTTTAATCCTTCTTCCTTATCATTTTAAATTTTACCAATCATTATTAAATTCATTTCATGCTTTCTTCATGTTATCTAAAAAAAATAACAAGGTTAGGATACTAATCCCAACACTTTAAACAAAAACTACACTCACAATACTCCAAGCTAGTTTGTCTCCTTAATGGTGATGCCTCTCCCTTTCTTCTTGGTTTGATCACCCCTTGATTCCTCTAATATCTCTTCACCAATATGCTCTTGATACATAAAATATCATATACAATACCCATTAGTAATTAATTCAAACATATAAATTCTTTTACTTAAACATAATCACTTAGAAAAGTGAATCTGCCCCCTAAACTGGCAGTTTGAGTAACCTCTACTAAACTGGTCATATCTTTTTACTCACAACTCCAAATAAGAAGTTCTTTACCATTCTGGAAAGCTTATAAACACACCTTTACAACCATGTATGGAACATAATTTTATCATTTCTCTATCAATACAGTTTATTACTTGAACATAGGGTATCTTTAGAAAACTAATCTGCCTATTTGTGACTTTAGTGTATTTATAACCTATGTTTTACTACACCATAAATCTTGAGATTTTAACCATATTTACCTTCACATATTAACATAATAATTATGTTCCAGAAACCATGAAAACAGAGCATATAAGTCCTCAACTTATCAATTCTTACAAACTAGTCCATTTTAATCTCTTATGTGTTCTAATGATATTTAAACTTATCAATTGATATATAATTCAAACTAAATTATTTATTTTTCATTCCTAAAATACCTCTCCTGTTTATAATAAATTTTCCAGAATTTATTGGCATCAATTAAACCCCTAAACATTTCGAATTTCATAATTTAGTCCAGCAGATTCCAAATTCATTCAGTTTCAGTCCCGTCATCTTTTAACAACAATTCCGAGACCTATACTTAACATTTTTGAACAAATAATACCTCTATTCCATGTAAAATTTTGTCCTCTACAACTTTGTAGAAGAACACTTTTTCCAGAAATGACCCTAACATGCTCGAAAATGCAGTTTTCTACAGGACAGTTTATAAATCCGAATTTCTTTATTCTTTCTACCCTTATCTTTTACCAACCTTTAATTAATCCAATTTCATGCTTAATATATATTCTACATTAAATTAAAGATAGTTGAGACTCTAATCTCAACTCTAATTTGTTTCACTCACCTTGACAGACCGGTACTTTATTTTTATTTCTTGGGCTTGACGGTTGTTCCGAATCGACCTCGTGTACTATGATAATTAATAAAAATCAATTAAAATCGACAAGACAGTATCGAATAAATATAAAAATATTAAGTAGATTCGATACCAAAACTTAAACTAACCAAGGATTTGAGCTTACCCCGACGTCGGCAGAGATTCGATATTACTATATCGAATTTATCGAATTACCAATCGAACATTGGATTGCATCCTTTGTTTCTTCCCTAATTTTTCTCATACTAATCGAACCCCCCCTCTCCTATTTATAGATGAACTAGCCGGTCATCCATCTTCAATTCCTATTCATTCTTTAAACTCCTACCACATGTAGTGGTATATGAATTTGATTTCCAAATCCAATTCCAATTATTTCTCATTTGTGGAGTGGTTGGTTCTTGCCGTCCACTTCACTTCACTTTTTTTTAATAATAATAATAATAATAATAATAATAATAATAATAATAATAAACTATTATAAATTACCCCGAATAATATTTATTGGTTCAGATAAGATCGAATAAATTATTCAATAAAAATACTCGGTCACCGGAATTTAATTCCGACTAGACCGGTTTTTGGGATGTGACAGTCCTTATACTCAGCCCCCGCCCCGATGTCCTTGTCCTTCAGTCTCTTCTCCTATGAACTCGGAGCAAAGGTCATGAAATAAGACTAAGGTGGAGGACATGTTCTCTCAAGATGAAGCTAAAGCGATCCTGGCCATTCTAATAGGAGGTCCACAAGTCAAAGAC
This sequence comes from Hibiscus trionum, assembly GCA_030270665.1. Lineage (NCBI taxonomy): Eukaryota > Viridiplantae > Streptophyta > Magnoliopsida > Malvales > Malvaceae > Hibiscus > Hibiscus trionum. The sequence goes on from BSYR01000024.1 coordinate 22,423,313, forward strand.
TCCCTCATTTGGGCAGGAACAAAAAACGGAGATTATTCTGCTAAATCAGGCTACAGATTCATTGAGGAAACTCAAAGGCCCTTTCCTGAACCTTCTTCTAGCGATGCCCCAGGAGACAATAAAGGCCTCTGGAATTCCATTTGGGGACTGCAGGTTCCTCCAAAAATTCGTTCATTTCTATGGAAACTCATTCACAACATCCTCCCCACCAAAGGTATTCTTGTTGCTCGCTTCCATGGTAACTACCAAGACTCAGCTTGTTGTCCGAGATGCGGAGATAAGGTGGAATCCATCGAACATCTCCTTTTCTTCTGCCCTTTGAACAAGCAGTATGGAGAGCTTCCGGCTTCAACTATTCCCCCTCTCCCACTGGCTTTTCGGGCTTTCCGCGTTGGTGGCAAAAAATAAATGATTTTCGACAACTGAGAAATTTTGAAGAAGGGTGTGCTCTTATTGCTTTTCTTTTATGGACCATTTGGAAATCGCGTAACGCTTGGATTTTTGAAGGAAGGAAAGACCTGCCGTGAGAAGTCTGGTTACGGGCTGAGCGGGCTTTTTAGAAATTCTAGCAGGAGAAACTTTAGAGTTTCCCGGGGAAGCCCCGAGTAACGCAGGAAGTAAGAAGTTGGACTCCACCTCCTCCAGATGTTATCAAAATCAATTGCGATGCTGGCTTCGATGGCATTAACGGAAAGGCTACAACGGTGCTATTGCACGCGATTCATTGGGTTCCCTCATCCAGGGCGTTTCTGCTCCTACTCTAGCTCCGTCAGTAGCGGCAGCTGAAGCTTTTGCAATAAGCCTCGGAGTGTCCTTAGCTTCTCTCAGAGGTTTCTCTAACATTATCATTGAGGCCGACTGCAAAACGGTGATTAAAAGACTCTGTTCGAGCTGTCTATCTGACTGGGTATCGTCAGCTATCGAGGAGGACATTATTTCCGAGACAAAATCTTCCGCCTCTTGCTCTTTTGTTTTTACCCCTAGATCTTGTAACCAGGCTACTGACTGGCTTGCTAGACACGCTAGGAATCTCCTGACTCAAGTGTATTGGGACCCCCTTTCCCTCCGGGTCTTGCCTTGTATTTGTGATTTGATGAAATGATATTAAATTCTCTTTGAACAAAAAAAAGAGAGAGCTCATTAATATGATTAAAAAAATGAGTTCGATTTTCAATTGAAATTAATGGTTAGGGTTTGACCCTATAAATAAAATGTTATATTATGAGATACCATTATGTTTTTAAGGTATAGGTTAATTTTAATTTTAGCAATACCACTTTTTATCTTTTTTATTTTAGTCTTTGAATTTTTTTAAATTTAGAGTGTAAACTTTATTTTTTGTTTAATGTAGTCATTTAATTTCAGTAATATAAGTTTATAAGTGTTGGAAAACACTTTAAAATTATTAAAAGTAACCTTTTATAATTATAATTATAATTATTATGTTTTATGATAAGTGTTGCAAAACACTCTAACTTTTTATAATCGCAATAGCCTCTATTATGTCTGCAACCGCAATAACCGCGACGCGATTGAGATTTAAATCCTTGGTCTTCACAGATTTAAATCTTGTGAAGTTACTCAAACTAAATTCGCAATAAATCCTTAGCTTGAAAATAACAAAAAGCCATTTCAATTATAAGAGCCAAAATATAATCCATCTATATGTATACTTACATAAAATTTTTGACTGGCCTCAAAATTACAGATTAATTAAGCAACAAATTCGGGTTTTTAAAAACAGTCCGCAACCGCGATCGCGGCCGTTATATAGCGGTATCGCTGCCGTCCGAAATCGATATCGTCGAAAATCGCCGTGCGAATCAGATTCACACAAAAAATGGCAGATTTAGGCCACGATTTAACGGGTAACACCTGATTGCGGCGATAACTGACTGATATTGCGGCGATAAAAGATAATCTTCAAAAGACGATTTAAACTGGTATTTCATGTTATTATCGGCGATCTAAGCGTAATCCACCATGTCCGAACGATCCTTCGAATGATTGTATGAAAGCGATGCGATGAAGTTGTAAAGATAAAAAAGAAAGGAAAATAAAAAAGGAGAAGGATTCTGGAAAGTGAAAATAAGTAGAAAGATATTTTTTAGTGTTTAAATGGTAAAAGTTAATTTTATTATTAAAAAGAATATATCCATCAAGGGTCTTGATTCAAGGCAAAATACAAACACCAACGAGAATACATTAAATGGGTCTTGAAAACCAACATTACACTACCTAGAAAGACTAAAAAGGAAAGGAAAAAATTAAATGCATCTTGGAAACTGACACTAATATTTCTACAACTTGAATATTATAATTATTATTTATATTATATTGTACATTTATTACATTTAAATGGTAAAAGTTAATTTTATTATTAAGCGCATATTGGAAAATTGACACTAATTTCTCTACTACTTGAAGAAATAATAGTCAGTGAAGAAGAAGGAATAAGAAACGGCAGCTGCGAATGGAGATTTAACTCTTACGACAACATTTTCATATAACTCTAAAACTACACCGTTTTATTTATGTTGAACTGAAGGGAAGTGGTTGACAAAAAAAGAAAATAGGAAACGCAAAACTAGGGTATATAGTATTTTATTTTAATAAATTAATTTTCATAGCTTTAAAATATTATTTGATTTAAAGTATTTTTTAATAAAAATTTTGAAAAAAAAATATTAAGGGCAACAAGACTATATTTAAAAAATAGATAGGAAATTATAATTTTTTGTTAATCTCTTTTTAAAAGAATCACAAAATTATTAGATTTTAATTGAATGAGAGACCACCAAAACTAATGAGAATTTAACTTGGACTTCATTTTAATCCATGAAAATTATTAGATTTTCTAATTTACTATGAATTTTAATATTTTTTATGATTATATGTATTGAATTTTTTTTTACATTTGTCGTACCCCTATCGTACTCGTACCTTGTAATTTTAAAAATTATCGTTTCTCGTCCTCGTATTTGTCCCTGTACCCGTATTCGTGTAACATAGAGTAAAATTATCAAGTTTCATATTGAGATGGTGGGGAAGATTGAAGCAAATATCGAACATGAACTGTATTTTGAGAACTATTTGGGCCTCAATGGACTTGAAAAGTTTGGACTAAAGAAACACACGTACTATCCATTTTTCGGTTAGTCAACTCTATTTACACTATCGTCAAAGTTGGGATAAGTAATAGTTAGTCCCTAAAATTAATTTTTTTAAAAATTGATTTCTGGATGTTTTAGAGTTAATTACACAAGAAGTCTTCAAACTATAATTCTTATTCTAAATTAGTCCCTAAAATTAAAAAGAAAAAGAAAATAACTTTTGGTATCCATCACTAGGATTTGAACATTGCTTTAAAAACCACCATTGAAGCTGTAACCAGCAACCACCATTGAAGCTCATTAATATTTGATAAGTTTTATCACTACTCTAATAGGTGGACAATTGTATTGAAAATATGTTCAAGGAATATTAGTTGACTTAGCATAACTAAAAACAGTCGAAGACTTTTCAATGAGTTTTATAATTTTTTGATTTTTTTAATATTTATAACTTTATATTTATAAATATTTTATGTTAGTTTTTATTTTCAATAATTTTTTTAAATATCTTATTTATTTTTATTAAACCAATGGTAAAATTGCTGCAATTAATGACTTTGAGGGCAAAATTGCATGAATGACTTTAAGGGCAAATTTGCTCCATTAGCACCGTTAACTGTCACGTCAGCATTTAACGGTCAAAATTGGTCAAAGGGCAACATTGCTGCAATTTGTTGACTTTGGGGGGGAAATTACGAAAAAAATAGGGGCAACATTGCTAATTTCGGATTACTAAAGGGGTAAATTTGACCCTTTAGCCTAAATATAATTATAAAAAGTTATTTATTTCCATCATATGTTATTGTACTATAATAATCTGTTCGTATATATTCTTAACCCTTTGACAATGCATACACCTTACAAACAAAACGATATGAACTAGGGTCTCCTGAAAAGAACATCATCCGTTTTTCCACTGACACCACTTATTAGATTTAATTTTTATTAAATTTTATGGCTTTTAGTATTTATAAAATTTAATACATATCAAAATATAACACTAATGGCATATATTAAATAAATATAAAAAATAATTACAAGACGATTACATGTAATTAACACATAGTATTTAGTATTTACGTTTGAAATATCTATACATTTATTCTTTTTTTGAAATGAAAATATCTATACATTTATTTATTTATTATTATTATTTTTGAAAGAAATTACATTTAACAACTTATACTATGGGCACAAAAAAATATAAAATGTGTTACACACGTAAAACCTTTTATCCATGTAAAACTATGGGTTATAAACTTTGGAATGTAGATACAAATAATATTTACCGGTGCCGGTATACTCTCATTTCGTCTTTAGCATATGCCCAACTTCCGTAGTAGGCCTTGCCCATAGTAACTTACAAGTTACTATTGTTATCATCGTCAAATAATAGAATCATATTATTTATCTAATTCGAAATTTTTAAAATCTGAATCTTAGTATTATCTCTTCCTCTTATCTTTATTTCAAGATACTGGTAGAGAAAAAAATCAAGCAACGATCACGAGAGGATCACATAACGGACCAAATGTGTCATAATTTTAACAATACTACACCATAAGGCAGGCTAGTTCTGTCTGCTGTCTAGTTTCTTAGTGCCTGTCTCTTCCTAGTTCATAGTATATATGCCTCTTTTGGTGTCTTTTGCCAATTTCTAAAATTAATACTTTGTGTTCCTAATAGAAACACATTCCCTGTAATTCAAAAGGCGAATATCACATTGCAAAGGTTCAACATTTGCATCTTTGTCCAACAGCTCCAAATACTCAAAGAAACGGTTTAGCTGTAAAAGCTGATGTACTTTCTAAGTTCTAACTCAGCAGTTCAAGCTAAACAACTATTTTTTTCAAAGGAAATGCAGTCCTATCTGTAATGTACTTTGGAAGAAAAAGGAAAGGATTTTTCTTCTTTTCTTGGTGTAAAGGAGATATGGTTCAACTAGTAAATAGTAATTGGTGAAGAGATTGCAGATACTAAGATTTGAATATCGAATCTATTAAACATCACCTATCAAAAGAACCAACTGCGCTAAGTTCTGGATTCAAAAAAAAAAAATCTTGAAAGTTCCGTCTACTCGGATACTGCATTAAAGGGAATGTCACTTGAGAGGGTCAATATAATCTGGTTTTTCTTAGCACTTTCCAATTCCATATTCATGTTTGGTCCAGAAAATTTCCAGGATTTATGAAGAGCGCCACTCTGTTCATAGATAGCTACCTTCTTGAGCACTTTTACGCTGCTGAGCAGAAATGTCATAAACTTTACTAAAAACTGGGACCCTGAAGTACTTTGCTGGAAGCCAGTTAGCTCAATATCCTCCAGGCTTTGCAGAAAACACTTGAAAATCCAGTTAGTTGAAGACAGGAACTCCGTTCCATCAAATTCATAAGAGTCGAAAAAACTCTGATCAAACTCAAACTACAAGTAGAGAAAAGTAGACATCAGGTCTTAAACGATTAGAGAATTCCAGGCAAGACAACAATCATGTTAGGTGATATTTTTCTTTCATCAGTCATAATCTGAATTCCCAAAAGCATGTAATCTTCTGTTAATTGTTAGGTTGTAAACCCATTTTAAGTAGGACTTTTTCTGTTTATTTTTATCATTATAAGTTGGCCCAACTATACTAATCTCAGGGCCTATTATGCATACTTCATAGTCCTTGAAACTTGAAAAGAAATAAAGTAGTGTACTTGTCAAAGGAAACATGTGTCTCTGTATTTTGTATCTAAGCCAGAAAACAAATACTAAGACATCAACAGAAACTGTAAGGAAACAGGACATAGAACATCAACATAGCAATGATAAGAGTGTGTTCTTTGTAAATGAGAAAGCTTGCGAGTTTAGATTAATTGGAATGAAAATATCTGATGTCTTTTGAAGCACACAATCAATAAAAAAAAAGTTCTCATATTGTTGAAAATGGCTACATGAAAGGTTTCAAGTTTTGCCTTAAATCATGCATTGAATGCAGAAATTTGTGAATGTAATATATGAAATCTGCACTTGTAATGTTGAAAAACTAAGCCTTCATTTTAGTATTGTTAGGGTGGGTGGTTTTAAAGTGCAGTATTGCTTGACTTGTATGCTAGTTAGCCTCCTCCCACCAGTAGTCAAATCCAAAAAACACCAAAATTATCAGACATTAATCACTATTCACTATTCATTGATTTCCCATAGTTCAATATGCAACATTTCTAATATATCCAAAGAAAGAGAAGCAACGATCTTACCTTAGAGTTGTCGCAGTAATACAAATTTATTACTAGTTTCTTTAGATAAGGTGAACTTTGAAGCAGACTCACAATCCCAGGAATATCCCATTCACATATCTCGGTGTCCAGCACCAAACAATGGCGTTTGGATAATGGTGAGGATACGCCTTTTATTTCCCATATTGATAAGACCTTTTACAAGAAGACAAAAGAAAGAAAACATCATTAGAAATGGAACTAGAGCAAGTAGAAAATAAATATGATGATTGTTGACAATTCAATTTGGAAAAGCAACATGACCTCAGCAGCAAGTGAAAATGAATGGTAACAATGTTAAAGGCCTTTGTGGATCATTTTGGACTTTCAAGCTTAAAGATATATAGGGTACTAAATCAATTAAATATGTAAAGCATGCATATACAGAGAATAATGAGCTAGTGAACCTGCCTGAAGGCACCAAGTCCCCACTGTCAATTTCTCAACATGGCAAAGCTTTTCTAGGAGGTCCCTCAAGATGGTTCGATGCTTTTCGCAATCATACTTGTCTTTTTTGTCAATTGTCATCACAAAACTCAGATTAGCGTTCGACAAAGACGAAACATGCATCACTCTAAATGTTCTTTTGTACATATACCCTGATAGGCTCAATGACTGGAGATTTGGACATGAAATCTCTGTCACTGACTCGTTTTTCTCATGAGGCTCATACACTGCATCCACCTCTAGAACCTCCAGACTCAGAGAACAGATTCGATTAACCCCTCCACAGTTATGCAATTTCAATTTCTGCAAATTGGGACTGCCTGATAGAATGTTTTCAATTGCCTCAGTAGTCAATCTAGAATAGTTGATGGACAAAACCTTAAGGCTCGGCCAAGAAACTTGGTCAGTAGGTGAAACAACACATTGTCTTAAAATTAAATGTTTGAGAGATGAAGTCGGGTACAAAAACTGAGGCAAACTGTAAGGTTTGGAGTCGGCAAATGGAGCATAGAGAAACCCCCCATCAAAAACCAAAGACAGCTTTTCGACATGGTGTGTTGTAGCAAAAAGGACCCATTCCTCAAGGGGAGAATCCATGGTTTCATCGAATTTGAAATTGACAAGGAAATTTTTAATCTTGGGGCCAGTGAAACGCCGCAGCGTTTCGTTAACAAACTCAGCACGTTTAGCGTGCTTGGCAACAAAGTATTCACGAGTAAATGAAAGCGTTGGCATTTGCGTCCAAAGGGACCTCCATCTTCGAGACAAAAGGCAGGTTTTGATAGCGTCTTCAATGGGTAAAAAACAGAGGATTTCCTGCAAGAGGGAATCTGGTAAACAGCTGATAAGGTCTTTGTGGGGAGCATCGAAAACCGGTGAATATCTGGGTTGTTTTGTAGGGGACTGAGCGGAATTGAGATGGGTTTGATTCGGAGGAGAATGATTGCCTTCAATCATGGCCAGAACGGAACTGACAGAATCAGTGGGTGGGTTGGATTGATGGCCTTGGATCATGGCGAAAACAGAACTCAAAGAATCAGAGCTTTGTTCCGGGAAAACAAAACCCATGGGATCCTCCATTTTTTATTATTCTTGGTACTGAGATGAGAGAGAAGTACAGAGGAGATCATTCACAGTTGTTTCAGAGAGAAACAAAAATAAAAAAACAAGTGCTTTTTCTTGGTTTAATGAAACAGCCATTATACCCTTGGTTTTTCTTGAGCAGGTCAAAGGAACGTGTAAGACACGGGTTGGATAATGACTGATATTTAATTTAAATAACAATTCCAGATTCCTTACCTTGTTTGAACTAGGGTGTAAAGGGGACGAGTAGAGTGTCACAGACCAACTGATTCGGACCGAGGCATTGGCGCAAACACAAGCTCAAGGGGTTGTGCATGGAGCATTGGGCTCGCCAAGACCATCAGACTTGACCCAACACTTGAAAAATGCTAGAGAGCCCGTTCACACCAGCTTTTCAGATAAGACAAGAGACAACAATTCCATGGAGGTATCTTGCCATATCAAGTGCGATCGCCTATCGGAGAAAAGAAGACTATGACTTGATAATCTTTCTTTAGTTAGGAAATCTTATATTGATTACGGCTTAATCTTGGTCATCCATGTAATTCGATCTAGACCGTTGGTTAGGTGGGAGCTCAAGTATAAATAGAGAGCCTCCTACCCTCATTTGTATCCATCTCATTCCATTCATTCTCTCTTGAGAAGAGTAATAGAAGCTCTTGGCATTTGCTCTACTTTTTTTCGTCTCTTTCAGTTGTTTTTGAGCTTAGTTCACTTTTGTTCCTCTTGCCTCTCGAGTGACTAAGAGTAGCCACACTTGTGTTTGAAATAGCTTTCGTATCCATCCAAGCCTTGAGAGCTTGTCTGAGCCGCTGTGAGCTAGAGTACTCGCAAGGCTAGTAGAAGGCTTACTTAGGCGTGGGAATCGACCAACTAACGTCAAAGCGTCTAAGGCCGCACGTGCCCGACGGTATGAATCTCTATGGGCGTGACAAGAGGCTTGTTAAGAATTTTAATTAAGTTCGAGTTTAAATTAAATTTAATTAAGTTGAGTATTGATCAAACTTTAACTAACTTGAGTCGTGTGCAGGCTCATATAGAGTGTTAACCGAACTTTAATTGAGTCGGACTCAAGTAATTTACAATATGTTTCGTCTCATTTATAATTCAACTATCACCAAGACAAACATACATAATTCATATAACATCAAGAGCGTAAAAGTGTATTATCTTAAGTAAACTCATGTCCTCATATGTGGTGTACACTAATGTTGAACATATAAGTATTTCAAGTAAAATTAAGAGAAGAAACTACACAACACAATGTCTTAAAACAATAAAAGGAAAATGATATATCGTTTCCCTAGCTGACACAAAAATATAAAATCATATCAGTACATACAATATAAAAATTAATATATTATTTTTTTGGGTAGCTCAGGAGCTTTTTGAGCAGGATATAAAATTACTCGTTTCGGCTTATTAGGAACTCGAGCCGAGCTTGATCTCAACTCTAGACTAATCAAATTAAACATTAATTAAATTTTAATTTAATTAAATTCAAATAATTTACGATCTGTGTTGTCTTATTCACCGCTTAGACTTTAAACCGTGTAGGTTTTGCGTGTATTTATATATAGCAGGATCGGGGTTGTGTGGCCCTATTAATATCAACGGACCCCGGAAAACTGAACTTTGAAACCATACTTCCTTTTTGAACAAAAAAGAAAGAAAAGAAACAATGCTTCCTTGGTTTAACTCCAATTGAGAAGGGCCTACTTTTAGGGCATGCCCATCACTTTAACGGCACCTCGTGACTTCTCTCCTTATAAATATCATCTCGATTTATTAGTACCCATAAATTAATTTTATTCATAATGATTTTTAGGGGTGAGCAAAAATTTACTCCAGTCTAAAAAATTGAAAGCAAAAATACTCAACTCAAAATTTTATAAACTCGAACGACTTGAAAAAAATTTAAATAAAGTTTGAGTTGTAAAATAAAAATTCGAATAACTCAAAAATTTTAGTAATTAGTGGATTTATTTTTAAGTTCGAGATGGGTCCATCAGTTTTTATGATATATACATACCGATATATAAAAATATGAAGAAATATTGTTACATGTGAAAAAATATGAAGAAATATATATGTGCATATTTTATATGATTAGAGAAAGTCGTTTAAATTAGAATCAAACCGGACTATAACGTGATAAATAATTACAATTAAATTTTTATAGGAACTCGAAAACTCGACTCGACTCTAATTTCTTAAACTCGACTCGAATCGAAAAAAAATTAAATAAAGTTTGAGTTGTAAAATATGACACGTCAACTCGAATAACTCGAAATTTTTTGACTCGACTTGACTCTATCGAACGCTCACCCCTAATTATTTTTTTTGATAAAACCGACTGTAATTATTTATTATTAAAAAATAACAATAAAATACAAGGGAGAAAAGTGTAGAGGTTCAGAAAAACTAAAGAAAGAAAAAAACGAACAGTCGGTCAAGTCGACCCCATGTAAAAGGAAAAAGAGGGGGAGAGCAGATGGAGTTTCGACTGAAAGCATAGGGAAAGATGATGGATGTAACCCCAGTCTCATAACGCCATCCAATTCTTAATTTGGAGCGGCGGATTGTCTGTCTTCTTCGGCGATTTTCTTGACTTCTTCTGGAAAATCTTCAAACCAGACATCGTTTTGGGGAGCGACGAGGCCCAGCTTCGCTAAGGTATGTGCCGCTTTGTTTGCATTTCTGGGTACAAAGTTAAAATCACACCGGGAAAAATTCCTCCCCATTTGTTTCCCGTTGCTGATTTGAGCACTAATCTCAGAATAATCTCGGTTAGGGTTTTGAAGCTTGTCAATGATGGAGCGGGCGTCTCCTTCTAATATGATTTGGGGAAAGCCCATGTCCATTGCGAATTGGAGTCCTTGGGTCGCTGCCAATGCTTCCGCCTGAAAAGGGTTTGAAATCCCAACATTTTTCCGGTAACAAGCACCAAGAACTCTTCCTTGATTATCTCTTGCAATGATTCCTGAGCATGACTTCTTCTCTGGACTTTTGTAGCTGGCATCAAAATTGATTTTAACCATTGGTGTTGTGGGAGCTCTCCAAACTTCGTTTGACCCTGGCAAGGATTGAACAGATCTTCTGGGAATCACATTCAGCTCGTTTTCATAGCTCCAAATGAAAGTAAGCATTTCAGAAAGGGTTTGTTTTTTCCCTTCATGATATAGCTTGTTTCGAGAGTACCATATAGACCAAATTGTGATTGCAATAATCCTGTGTTTGGATTTCGGTAGATTAGTAAACAACCAGGCTAGCCATTCTTTGAAGTTGAGATGATTGTTTTGTTGTGGCCATGAGATTTGTAGTTCTTTCCAAATATTTTGAGCAAAATGGCAGTCTCTAACTATGTGTTCTCTGGATTCTGTGATATGATCATCTCTGATACATAGTGGGTCTTGACAAACTCTTCGAAAAAACATATTCTGCTTGGTAGGGAGAAAATTGTTCACGAATTTCCAGATACATATCTTAACTTTAGCTGGACACTGGATTTGCCATAACTGTTTGTAGATAGGATCTGTGGAAGTATTGTTTGTGTTTGACATCAGCTTTTTATAGCCACTTCGAACTGAGTATATTCCGGATAGTTCTTCTGACCAGGCTTGAAAGTCGTCTTCTTTCCTTCTTGGGAGATCGATACTGAGAATCAGGCTTGCATCTCTTGTGTTGAAAATATTATTCACTTTGACTTCATCCCATTCGTTGCAATCTGTCTTGAGTAAATCAGAAACCATACTAGCGTCACCTCTTTTAGGAGAAGTGATCTTAGGGTTAGAAGAGTCCGGGAGCCAATTATCTTCCCAAATTGAAATCTTTGTGCCTGATCCTACTTTCCATTTAAGACCAGAATTGAGTAGTCCTTTTGCGCTCCATATACTCTTCCAAATTGGGGATGGACGAGTGCCAAGTCTTGAATCTAGAAAAGTACAGTTTCTAAAATATTTGGCTTTTAGAATTCTTCCAACTAGGGAAGAAGGATTTATCACGAGCCGCCAGCCTTGCTTTGCGAGGAGGGCAATGTTGAACTTACTTAGGTCCCGAAAGCCCATGCCACCTGATTCTTTCAAATTACAGAGAGTGGTCCAATCGCACCAGTGTATACCTCTTTTTTCTTTAGATTTTTGCCACCAAAACCTAGCTGCTATAGCTTATAGCTCTTTGCAAAGAGGCTTAGGCAAGAGAAAGCAGGACATATCATACATTGGCAAGGATTGGAGAATAGACTTGATGAAAATTTCTTTACCTACAGCAGATAGGAATTTAGTACTCCATCCATCAGTGCAATTGTTGAATTTGTCTTTAATGTTGGAGAAAGAAGCTTTCTTGTTCCTTCCAATGATGGCAAAAAGGCCCAAATATTTTTCAAAGTCTTTAGAGGGAGGTACTCCTAGGATGTTCTGCACATCAAGCTTGTTAGAATCAATTACATTTGAGCTGAAAAACACACCTGACTTTTCGTAATTAACCAGTTGCCCCGTGCCTGCTGCGTAGTGATGAAGGATAGTTTTTATGGCAATGGCTCCCGTTGCACTTGCATCTCCAAAAATGATACAGTCATCTGCAAAAAGCAGATGGGATATTCTAGGTGCTTCTCTTGAGATTTTGATTCCAATAAGGCTGTCATTTGTAGAGCTAGAGCGCAGAAGGGAGGAAAGGCCTTCACTGCACAGGAGAAAGAGGTAAGGACTCAGCGGGTCCCCTTGCCTTAGACCTCTGCTGGGCTTAAATTGTTCACCAACAGATCCATTAAGAATAACCCAATAGGAGACTGAAGATAGACATTTCAGGATGCGAGTAATCCAGATTTGAGAGAAACCCATGCGATGCATTATGGCTTCAAGACTTCTCCATTCAACCCGGTCGTAAGCTTTGCTCATATCGAGCTTTAAAGCAAAGAAGCCTTTCCTTCCGGACCGTTTGTTCTGCATAGAGTGAAGAGTTTCATATGCAGCAACAATGTTATCCGAGATAAGTCTCCCCGGAATGAAAGCACTCTGTGCTTCATCAATACAGAGATGTAAAACTTCCTGCAGCCTGTTAGCTATAACCTTTGCAGCGATTTTATAGAGAACGTTGCACAGGCTTATAGGGCGAAATTGGTTCATGGAGGTAGGGTCCTTTACTTTTGAAATAAGAGCAATGTGTGTATGGTTGATGCTCGAAAAATCTTCCTTACCATTGAGGAGATCGATGCAGAAAAGAGTAATCTCCTTCCCAATAATATGCCAAAATCTTTTATACTTTAATATTTTTCAAAGCTAGTATATTTTATTCAAAATGTTGTTAATTTACATGATCTTATTCGTTGTATATTTTATTCAAAATGTTGTTAATTTATTAAATTCTATGGCTTATATTTATTACTTAAAGAATTTTATTAATAATAATTTATATGATTTGATCTGTTACGTTGTTAATATATCTTGTAAGCACCAAATTTTGACCAGACCCAATTACCATGCCCATATTTAATTGCCCAAAACTAGACCTGGCAAACTTGACCCGAGACCCGAAACCCGAATCGAATTACCCGAACCGAAACCCGATTTTGACCCGAACATGATGATTCGAAGTTGACCCGTAACCCGAACCGAATCGAATCGAACCGAACCGAAATTTTTTGTTGAACCGAAATGGACCCGAACCGAAATGGACCCGAACTGAATGGACCCGAACCGAATGCTACCCGAACCGAAAGCTGAACCGAATATCGACCCGATTTTAACCCGATTTTAACCCGAATATCTATTTTTAACAATATAATAAATAATAAAATGAAGTATAGAAATTTGAGATCTTGGTGACCAATTTTATAATTTCATCATAAAATATAGCATAAAATTGAAATTGTAGACTAAATTGACAATTTAGAAGTGGAGAAATTTGAGAGTCCAATGACCAATTTTGTAATTATACCATATAAATAAATAGGGGTCAATTTTGGCTAAAAATTGAATCTTTGAAATTAAAATGAACGAAAATATCAATATATTAAATTAATAGACTAAATTACAAAGATTAGTTAATTTCAACTAAAAGTAAATTTTTAGAGACTAAATATCACTACGGGGAGGAGATTTCTATATCCGAAGTCTAAACTGTGGGAATACTTGTGACTAAATTAAATTAAGACTTAAAGTTGACTAAAATGTAACATTTTAAATGCAACATGACCTAAAAAGTAATTAATCTCTAGCTTAAAAAATTGGTGGCTTATTTCCCTCCAAAATTTTGTCTTTTCTCTCTCTATTTTTTCCAATTGTCTTTTTCTTTTTTTTCAATCTAGCTTAAAAAATTGGTGGCTTATTTTCCTCCAAAATTTTGTTTTTTCCCTCTCTATTTTTATCAATTGTCTTTCTCTTTTTCTTAATTTAATTGAGTTTCAATTTAGATTAATTTAAATGAAATTTCACATTTAGTTTTAAAATAATTTTAATTATGTCCGTGATTTATACTTTTAGATTTTAGTTAGTTCAATTAGATCCTAAGTTTAATAAATTAATTCATTTCATACATTTTTATTATTATTATTATTATTATAAACTTTGATTTAATATAATTATACAAAAAAAATTATATGGATACATGAAGCTTTGATTTAAATATTTAATCAAATTTAAATGCATAGATTAACAAGTTGAATCAGAATTAATCTCATACACCAATAACTCTAAACTAAACCATAAATACTAAACCTCAAACCTTTAACCCAACTCAAATCGAATTGACCCGAAAATTTAAATGTTGACTCAACCCGAAATTGACTCAATTTTAACCCGAACCGAAAGCGACCCGATTTTGACCCGAACCGAAAGCGACCGATCCGATATTGACCCGACCCGAAAACAACCGATCCGATTTTGACCCGATCCAATACCCGAACCGAATCCGACTCATCACAGACCCGAATTAGACCCGAACCCGAACCGAACCGAATCTAAACCGATTCTAGATAGACCCGAAATGACCCGAACCGAAACGACCCGACCCGAACCGAATGACCCGATTACCACCTCTACCCAAAACCAAATCTAAATTCGCACTCATTTTTACCCGTTCAAACCAAATACCCAAAAATTCTTCCATCAAATCCCCTAACAACCAATGACCCCAATTCTTGGTCAAGCCCCTAACTAACACCCCCTAAAATTTCTCAACACCTCACGTATACAAAAGAAATCTTCCCATGATCCCTTGAATGGAGGAGATGTGGATATTCATTTCAATTATAAAAGGCAACAAATGAGCAAGGGGATAAGAAAAGAAGGAGGGGAGATGCCTGCAAAATAAAACAAAAAAAATACAGTCTTGAAACTAGTTTGAAAGAAAAAGATAAGGTTGAAAAGCTTTCTCACCATTTTTCGGCGAAGGAGACATCAGCCGTCGAATCCGAACGGTCAAAGTGTAGAGGAGGCCGAAAGAAACTGCATATCGAAAAACGGTGACGATCTGACGGTCAGAGTCAGAGATCGAAGAAGAAAAGACCTAAACGGTTTTTGCTTGATTCGTGAGCATCTGAGCGTTATCTAACGAAACGGTCACCAGATCTGAGTTCAGCGCGTCGAGACGAATCCTCTGGTGTAGTTTGAAGTTGAACGACCGCCATCGACGGCGGCCGACGACGGTGACCGAGGTGGTGGCCGGAGATGATGGCTCACAATGGCCGGCAGTATACATTGAGAGAGATGGCAGAACATGCTTTTTTTTAAATAAATAAAAGAATGAAAATGAATAATAAATGATCTGCCTTGAAAATGTGAAAACACACTGTCAAAGAATTAAAGCATGCGCATTTTTTTTGTTTAAGGGTTAATTCTGCCTTAAGTCCCTTTTCTTTTAGGAGCTTTGCAGTTAGTCCTTTTCTTTATCTTATGTTTTATTTTGTTTTATTTTAGTCATGTTTTTAGTTTAGTTTAATTAGATTTTGGCCTTTAGGTTTAGGTTTAGGTTTTTTTTAATTAGATCATTTTCATAAAATTGATTAATAATTAAGTCTTTTAATTTGTTCTTTAATTTGATTTGGTCCTTGTATTAAGATTTGGTAATTGATTGGCTTTAAGAAATTAATTAATTTGTGATTTGGTCTCTAATTAAAATTGTTCTAGTTTAATTAGGTGTCTGATTTGGGTTTGATTAATAATTTAACAGGTTTTATTTGATTAAGTTTGAATTTGTCTTTTTTTATGATTTGATTAATTTTGTTTGTTTGATTTAGTTTATGTATTTGCATTTTTGAGTTTCCTTTTTTAGACAACCAAAATCCTTGGGTACCAATTTTGGGCGTAGTGGGGTGCTTTAACCTTCCTCACTCGTAACCGACTCCCGAACCTGACGACGATCTCGGTGTTGACGCAGACCAAATTTCACAGGTTTTCGGTCGTACCCAATCCAAAACGACCGATGGCGACTCCAAGTGTTTGATGGACTTTTGAAGGCCCAATTCATTCCGACCCGAACGAAAAATGGTGTCTACAACTTGGCGACTCCACTGGGGACATTAGAGAGTCAAGCCACAAAAGGGTAAATGTTGTCTCAAAAAAAGGAAAAAGGAATATGAAATATTGGTGATCGTAAAAATTGAAGGTTTTTGTATTTTTACGGAGATTGTTCAATATTGGTCACCTCGTGTTCAATGTTCCTTTGCGCATGAGCATATCATAAGCTCTCAACCCGAGCTTCGTCCCGCTTAAGTGGTTGCAATCGCTACCCTTTGAGAGGTTAATCCTCTGTACAAGAATGCGTGTTGCTTCCGGGTTTTACATACTTTTTGTCTTCGAGAGGTCAATCCTCCGTACAAGCTTAAAGGAGTGAGCCCCATAAACTGAACTCGGTCCATAGGAGCCTATAATGGGTGAGGATCGAGGTCTTTGTTGACCTTCGTAGGTCCGTAAGGACAGTTTGGGTACCCTTTTAGAACCTTGAACCACATGTAGTGAGCCGTAAGAGCCCACCCGATTAGAGCCATGATGAACCACAATTGTTAGTGGTCACCTACATATGTACACTCACACACTTTTTACAATGCATTAAATTTATGTTTGTACATATTTATTTGTTTATGATCCACTAACCATGTTTTTGTGCTTATTTTTCCACACATGCATCATGTTTATAATGTGTAATAAAGAGATGTTGATATACGATTGGCCTCTCGAAATAGAAGGTTCTTGTAATTGAAATTACGAAAATTATTCTATGAAGGGACTATTATAAATCAACACCTTCTAGGCATTCTTGCATCAACATTGCATTCTTGAAGCATGCATGCATAACTCACATGAGTAGGCGATCAAACATGGACGATGCGAAGAATAAGAAGTTCAAGTAGAAGATTTTTTTTGATGCCCATACAGAGAAGACCCTTGTCATGAACTTCTCGAAACTTTTTTGAAACTTGTTTTGTGAAATGATCTTTGTATATAATCTTTTAAGCAATGAATAAATGAGAACGTTTTTTTTCTTTCAAAAATGAGTTTTCAGACTATATGCTATGAACAATGAACCAGATTTATAAACTTTGAATTTCTTTGAAAATCGAATGAATGAAATACTTTTTTGAGAATTGAGATTATAGAGCTTTGACATATGATAAGATTAACCTTTCATATTCCACTTGAAACCAAAAACAAGATTCCTTGATCTTTTATCACAAATTTCTCATGTTCAATACTGGAAAAGCCAAACACTCCAAGGAAGACGATCATAGAGTAACACCATTGTTTTTTTGAAAGTTCGACTTAAAGTCAACTTTTTTTTACAAGATTAGCTTTCCGAGGAAGACGACATCCAAGCCACGCCTTTGTTTTTGAAAGTTCGACCTACTGTCAACTTTTTTCTGACCAATACATCAAAGACATGAAAATTAAAATGTTCAATGGTGTACGAATCTTCCAACAAGAAGATAAGGTGGGGCATCCTGTGTTGATTCTACGAATGAGATCAAATAGTTGAGGCATGTATGAAGAAAAAAAGAAAAAAAGAGAAAAAAAGATTAACTTTATTATTCATTATTTGTTTTTAGATGATTCTGTGAATAAATGAGTTAATTCTGAATACCTCTTATTCTAAGGGTAACTCTTTTGCGAAAATATCTATGTATGAAATGACATTTGGCATTCCTTCATCATCCCTTCACAAAAAGAGAAAATTATCATTTGTTGTCCCCGTTTGAGCCTTATAATTTTCTTTGATTTGAACTCTAACCAAGGATCACCCTCCACACTAGGGGGCAAAGATGAAGAAATATCTGCTTACGTGAATAAATTGTCTATTCTGATCATACTACGAGGATGAAGCCTTACAGACCAGGGGTCAGGAACAAAAAGACGTGTTTCAACCACAAGAAGGGACTTGTGCTCAAATCAAAATAAAGTTCTGAATTCATGAAAAAAGAGAACGAAAAAGAAAAAAAAGAAGAAAAGAAAAAGGAAAACAAAAAATATGAAATGAATAGAACAGAACGAGGAGCACACATGTGGGGCCCCTCTTCAAAAAATGATTATCTTGAGTCCAGTTATCTTCAAGATAAAGTGTGCGACACAATATTGTTCGAAGTTTTGGTTCCAACATTCGTGGAAATATCATGAATCCTTGAAGATAAAAATGAAATAAAGGAAATGAACTCTGGGGTGAAAACCCAAAAAATGGGCAGTCTAGAGTGATCCAAAAAAGAAAATATGTGGAACCAGATTCAAGTCGAGCAAAGTGAGATTCCAAAGAAAACAATTGATCCTTGGTTATTGACCCTTAAACACTTGTTTGAGCCTATGTATCCTTTCTTTTATAACTCTGAACCATAGCCTACGTTACATGCCTATAAAGTCCATTTTGATCATACATGGATATTTGAGTTGAAGAGTCTATTTTTAGAATTGATACCTCCTCTTGGGGGTTAACTCGTTTGTTTGCAGAAGATTTCTAAACCTTATAATGCAGGATGAATAATAATAAAAAATAAAAAAAAAGGAAAAATAAAATAAAAGGAGGGTTCCAAATGAAAACCTGCAAAGGGCATTTTGAACCAATGGTGAATTTGAGTCAAAACTTGAAAAGGCAGCTCGAATATGAAGTCAAATTTACATGATTTGAATGCGAGAGATGACCCCCTAGAAGTTCAATGAAGTTCCACACACCCTAAAATCATGAGAAAGTGTTTGAGGTTAGTGAACAGTTCCAGAAGTCGCACACGAAGCTTCCATGATCATTCGATCATTTCTGAACATATCAATGAACATTTGAAGAATCATGTCTCATTCAAAACAACCGATCCCAAAACACATTGTACTCCAAACAGACTCGTACCTTGAAATCACCAATAGTCTTGACACATGTCAAAGAGCTATAGTTTTGAAAGATTGAAAGAGTAATTGATTTGTTTGATTTTCAATGAACTTAAATTTTTATGAAATGTTTCAGTTGTGAGCCTTGAGTGTGGGGTACATTTTCCTTTTGCAAAAATATTTTCGAAAGCTCTTTATGATTTGAAAAATATTTTAAACTCTCTTGAGAATGAAAAAGATTCTTTTGACAAGGTTCACTCAGATTTGAAGAGCCTGGAATCAAGAATGGGGGCAAGGAAAAGAAAAGAAGAAAGTTTAGAAGACAAATTTGTTGGGGCAAAACTGAATTGTCATATTCTGGAAGTGATGAATTTACGCCCAATTGAAGGAAAAAAGAAGTCGATGTGATCAAGCTTGGTTCGAGAAGTGAGACTTCCCAAGCATCTTTGCATCATCATTAACCATGAGAGCATGCATTTGCATCATTGATATACATGTTTCCGTATGCATTCTTTGCACATTTATTATCAAACAGGTACAAACAGAACCTTGTCTCAAGCACGAATAAGTGGTTCAACATCCAATCCAGACTCAAGAACAAATGAGTGCATCTTCGTTTATCGAACCTTGCCCTAATCACGAGTAAGCAATTCTACATCATGTTAGATTCAAACACGAATGATCAGATCTTCGCCTCTAAGATGGAGTGCCGTCATTTGCCTTCAAGATGAAGTGATACCCTAAAGCCTCCAAGATAGAGTGCCACATTTGCCTTCAAGAAGAAGTGCCACTATTTTTCTCCAAGATGGAGTGCCAGCATCAAGCTTCCAAGATAGAATGCCATCATTCGCCTCCAAGAGGGAGTGCCACCATTTGCCTTCGAGACAATTACCTCAAAGATGAGTGTTATCGTATCTAATTACTTCAAAGATGAGTAAATGAAGATGTCAGAACCATTGTCCCCAAAGATGAGGGAGTGGAGTCTTACAAACAAACGAGAAATCGACCCAACACCCTCAAGTTTGAAGGAGTGGAGTCAGATTTGGCATCCTCAAGTTTGAAGGAGCTAATCAAATTTTCAACTCAATATCCTTGGTTTTGAAGGATCAGAGTTTCCGACATAGCATTCTCGAGTTAAAGAATGGAGTTTTACACCGAGAAATGAATTCTCAAATTCTAGTGCCCTTGAGACGAGCGGGGTACATCTTACAACACCTTTGAGACGAGCGGGGTGCATTTTACATCAAAAAATGAATTCTTGAATCCTAGTGCCCTTGAGACGAGCGGGGTACATCTTACAGCACCTTTGAGACGAGCGGGGTGCATTTTACATCAAGAAACAAGTTCTTGAATCCCAGTACCCTTGAGACGAGCGGGGTACACCTTATAGCGCCTTTGAGACGAGCGAGATGCATTTTACATCAAGAAATGAATTCTTGAATCCTAGTGCCCTTGAGACGAGCGGGGTACACCTTACAGCGCCCTTGAGACGAGCGGGGTGCATTTTACATCAAGATATGATTTCTTGAATCCTAGTGCCCTTGAGACGAGCGGGGTACACCTTACAGCGCCCTTGAGACGAGCGGGGTGCATTTTACATCGAGGATATGAATTCTTGAATCCCAGTACCCTTGAGACGAGTGGGGTACACCTTACAGCGCCCTTGAGACGAGCGGGGTGCATTTTACATCGAGGATATGAATTCTTGAATCCCAGTACCCTTGAGACGAGCGGGGTACACCTTATAGCGCCTTTGAGACGAGCGAGGTGCATTTTACATCGAGAAATGAATTCTCGAATCCCAGTGCCCTTGAGACGAGCGGGGTTCACCTTTATAGCGCCCTTGAGATGAGCAGGGTGCATTCTACATCGAGAAATGAATTCACGAATCCAGTACCCTTGAGACGAGCGGGGTACATCTCACAATGCCCTTGAGACGAGCGGGGTGCATTTTACATCGAGAAATGAGTCCTCAAATTCAGCGCCCTCGAGATGAGTGGGGTGATATTATATCAAGAAATGAGTTCTTGAATTCTAATGCCTTTAAGACGAGCGAGGTACAATGAGACCTTGAGACGAGTGGGATACATCTTACACCGAGAAATGAGTTCACGAATTTCAACACCCTCGAGACAAGCGGGGTGCATTATCAACGCAAATGCATTTCTCACCGAACAAAATTTGTTGTTTTTTTGTCTTTGCCCTATTCCTCTTACTCGAGCAATGGACAAAGAGGGGCAGCTGTAAGCACCAAATTTTGACCAGACCCAATTACCATGCCCATATTTAATTGCCCAAAACCAAATCTAAACCCGCACTCATTTGTACCCGTTCAAACCAAATACCCAAAAATTCTTCCATCAAATCCCCTAACAACCAATGACCCCAATTCTTGGTCAAGCCCCTAACTAACACCCCCTAAAATTTCTCAACACCTCACGTATACAAAAGAAATCTTCCCATGATCCCATGAATGGAGGAGATGTGGATCTTCATTTCAATTATAAAGGGCAACAAATGAGCAAGGGGATAAGAAAAGAAGGAGGGGAGATGCCTGCAAAATAAAACAAAAAAATACAGTCTTGAAACTAGTTTGAAAGAAAAAGATAAGGTTGAAAAGCTTTCTCACCATTTTCCGGCGAAGGAGACATCAGCCGTCGAATCCGAACGGTCAAAGTGTAGAGGAGGCCGAAAGAAATTGCATATCGAAAAACGGTGACGATCTGACGGTCAGAGTCAGAGTCAGAGATCGAAGAATAAAGGACCTAAACGGTTTTTGCTTGATTCGTGAGCATCTGAGCGTTATCTAACAAAACGGTCACCAGATCTGAGTTCAGCGCGTCGAGACGAGTCTTCTGGTGTAGTTTGAAGTTGAACGACCGCCATCGACGGCGACCGACGACGGTGACCGAGGTGGTGGCTGGAGATGATGGCTCACAATGGCCGGCAGTATACATTGAGAGAGATGGCAGAGCATGCTTTTTTTAAAAATAAATAAAAGAATGAAAATGAATAATAAATGATATGCCTTGAAAATGTGAAAACACGCTGTCAGAGAATTAAAGCATGCGCATTTTTTTGTTTAAGGGTTAATTCTGCCTTAGGTCCCTTTTCTTTTAGGAGCTTTGCAGTTAGTCCTTTTCTTTATCTTATGTTTTATTTTGTTTTATTTTAGTCATGTTTTTAGTTTAGTTTAATTAGATTTTGGCCTTTAGGTTTAGTTTTTTTTAATTAGATCCTTTTCATAAAATTGATTAATAATTAAGTCTTTTGATTTGTTCTTTAATTTGATTTGGTCCTTGTATTAAGATTTGGTAATTGATTGGCTTTAAGAAATTAATTAATTTATGATTTGGTCTCTAATTAAAATTGTTCTAGTTTAATTAGGTGTCTGATTTGGGTTTGATTAATAATTTAACAGGTTTTATTTGATTAAGTTTGAATTTGTCTTTTTTTATGATTTGATTAATTTTGTTTGTTTGATTTAGTTTATGTATTTGCATTTTTGAGTATATTACATTATTTTAGTAGTGCTATTAATCCCTTTTTTGAGTTTCCTTTTTTTAGACAACCAAAATCCTTGGGTACCAATTTTGGGCGTAGTGGGGTGCTTTAACCTTCCTCACTCGTAACCGACTCCCGAACCTGACGACGATCTCGGTGTTGACGCAGACTAAATTTCACAGGTTTTCGGTCGTACCCAATCCAAAACGATCGATGGCGACTCCAAGTGTTTGATGGACTTTTGAAGGCCCAATTCATTCCGACCCGGACGAAAAATGGTGTCTACATATCTAATCAATAAGTATTTGTCAACTGTACTGATATTTTTATACTTTAATATTTTTCAAAGCTAGTATATTTTAAAAACTCACATGTGCTGGTGGAATTCGAACTTAAGATATTAAAGTTCACAAGGCTTCAACTTTACCATTAAATTAACAGTTCATTACCTTCAAATGGTTTAGTATTAAATAATTATATAGTTAAATTACACAAATGGCCACTAAATTATTTCAAAAAATAAAAAAATAAAATAGTCACCGACTTTCAAAAGTTACATAATGTGGATTAAACTTTAGTTTTTGTTACAAAAATAGTATCTGAGCCATTAACCACAGTTAAATGGGTGGTGTGACAGTCAATAAAATTTGAATAATAATACACTTAACCTTTTATATTTATATATTCAATCAATTTAATTCTAATTCGAAAACCTAAAAAATATAGGTACTAACTTTCTAATTTTCCCGTACTTTAAATCTTCCCCAAGAGAAAATCCAACATCCCACTTCCCTCGTCAGTTGCGGCTCCTTAACTCCGGCAATCTATCCGATAATCACCACAATAAATATTCGAATTTTATAGCTATCATAAAATTGTCGGAGCTCAGGTTCCGTTAGGATGTGGCTTGACGTTTGCCAAAAATATTGTAAAGACAAAGCTATGACCTTTGCTTTAGACGGTGATTGTTGCGGAATACGATCGTCGGATAGAGCAAAAACGCAACTGATAATTTGAGAAAATAATAATGAAGATAAAAGAGACACAGATTTTACGTGGAAAACCCCTAAATAATATAGGGTAAAAACCACGGACAAGGTAGAAGAATTTCACTATGAGAAAATAGGAATTACAACTTCTCTCAATCTAACAAGGAGAAAACAATGACAATTCTCTCTTGATAAAAAAGGAGAAAACAACTCTATGAAAACTCTCTAATTTCTCTAGTATTGGGAGGATGTTAGAATGGTTTGGGATGTGTAAGAATGGCAAATGGCTAGGCTATTTATAGTTAAGATTTAGGGACTAACTTATAAATAACCTAAAGTTTAGGGACCAAAAATCAATTTCCCCATTCCATATTTTCAACCTTTACTGCTGGAATTTTTCTCCATTTGTTGCACCTACCAAAATTGAAATTTTCCATTTTCAATTTTGGCTGCTCTTGATTTTCAACAATCTCCCACTTGAAGATTTAATTGGAATAATCATATCTTCACACCATTCTTTCTACCTCGTACTTTCCATGTTGCTTACGTCTCTAACAAGCCACAAGAGGATCGACACCAAGTAAACTTATCAGTGTTGATTGCTTTTGTCATGAAATCTGCTATGTTGCCATCGGTATGGATCTTCTGCATATCTATCGTCCCTTCTTCCACTTTCTCACGAATGAAGTGGTATTGGACCCGAATGTGTTTTGTTCTTGAGTGAAAAGCAGGATTCCTTGCAAGATGCAAGGCGCTCTGACTGTCACAAAACAAAGAGACATTCTCTTGTTTGTGCTCGAGCTCCTCCAATAGCATTTTCAACCATATTGCTTCTTTACTGGCTTGTGTAGCTGCTACATATTCTGCCTCCGTTGTTGACGTAGCCACAACCGATTGCAGTTTTGAAACCCAGCTTACAGCTCCACCAGCAACTGTAAACACATACCCTGTTGTAGATTTGCTTTTATCCAAATCTCCTGCATAGTCAGAATCGACATACCCGCTGATAAGAAAGTCTGATCCCCCGTAACATAATGCAACATTTAAGGTCCCTTTGATGTATCTCAGGATCCTTTTCACAGCATTCCAATGCTCTCTGCCTGGATTCGCCATGTACCGACTAACCACTCCCACTGCTTGTGCAATGTCTGGTCTTGTACAAATCATAGCGAACATTAAACTTCCCACTGCTGATGCATACGGTACTCGAGACATCTCCATCCTCTCTTCTTCACTGCTGGGACTCATACTGGAGGATAATTTAAAGTTAATAGGAAGAGGGGTAGAAATTGGCTTACAATCTTGCATGCTGAATCGTGACAAGATCTTTTTCAAGTAATTCTTTTGTGAAAGCCAAATCTTCCTACTACTTCTGTCTCGGTGAATTTGCATCCCTAGAATCTTGTTTGCTGGTCCCAAGTCCTTCATTTCAAATTCCCTAGCCAGTCGTGCCTTTAATTCTTCAATATGATCTTTGTTGGGGCCTGCAACCAACATGTCATCTACATACAACAGCAATATAACAAATTCGTTTTCACCAAACCTCTTGAAGTAAGCGCAAGGGTCTGCATTAAGTCTGTTGTATCCAAGGCTCATGATGAAGGAGTCAAATCTCTTGTACCAACACCTCGGCGCCTGCTTTAAACCGTACAGAGATTTGTTCAACCTACAAACCAAGTTCTTCTTTTCTTTTTCTTCAAAACCTTCAGGCTGGAGCATGTAAATCTCTTCTTCAAGATCTCCATGAAGAAAAGCTGTTTTAACATCTAGCTGCTCTAGATGTAAATTCAATGTAGCACACATTGCCAGGACAACTTGAACCGTTGTTAGTCTAACCACAGGAGAAAAGATTTCATTGAAATCAATACCTTCTTTCTGAGCATATCCTTTGACCACCAGTCTTGCACGATACCTCTCCACTTGATCGTCACCATTTCTCTTGATTTTGAAGACCCATTTGTTACCAATTGGCTTCCTTCCTTGTGGTAGTGGCACAAGTTCCCATGTATTATTTTTATGAAGGGCTTCGATTTCTTCTTGCATTGCCGCCATCCACTGCGAAGCATCTGAGTTGTTCATTGCCTCCTCGAATGATGATGGCTCACCGTCCTCCGTTAAAAGGCAGTATGCAACATTACCTTCTATAACATAATCTGAGTGCCAATTGGGACGTCTTCTCACACGATCTGATTGACGAGTTGTTGGAGCTTCAGAATTCTCTGGTTCTGGTTTCTCGAGCTCTGGTTCTGCTTCAGAACAATCTCTCTGTTCAAACTCATTTTCAACATGTATCTGTGTAGTCTCTGGCTTTTCTTTATCAGTGTTATCATCTTCTTCTTTTCTTTGTAGCTTATCTTCTACAAAGATAACATCCCTGCTGATAATCACTTTGCGGGCAGTGGGATCCCACAAGCGATACCCCTTTACTCCATCAGCATACCCCAAGAATTTACATTTTCTGGATTTTGGATCCAACTTTGAAATTTCTTGGGCATTGTACATCACGTACACAATACTTCCAAATATATGGAGGTTTGAATAATCAACTGGTTTACCAGTCCACATTTCCATCGGTGTCTTCAACTCAATTGCAGTTGATGGAGCCCGATTCACCAAATAACAGGCGGTATTGACTGCTTCTGCCCAGAAAGCTTTTTCTAGCCCTGCAGCTCTCAACATTGCTCGTGTTCTTTCTAACAGAGTTCTGTTCATCCGCTCTGCCACTCCATTTTGTTGAGGAGTGTATACTGTTGTGAACTGTCTTTTGATGCCTTCTTTTCTGCAGAAGTCATCAAATTCATCACTTGTATATTCACCTCCATTATCTGATATGAAACACTTGATCTTATTTCTAGAATCAAGTTCCACCCTCGCTTTGAAAACTTTGAAGGTTGAAAACACATGTGCCTTCCTCTTGATAGGATACACCCAACATCTCCTAGAGTAGTCATCAATGAAGGAGACAAAATACTTTGCTCCGCCTAGGGATGTAACCGGTGCTTGCCATACATCAGAATGAACCAATTCTAGAACAACCTTGCCTCTAGAATTTGATGTGTTGAATTTTAATCGATGCTGCTTACTTGTAATACAATGTTCACACAAAGGAAGTGATACCTTTGTTAAACCCGGAAGTAGCTTTTGCTCCACAAGGACTTTCATTCCCTGTTCTGACATGTGTCCAAGTTTCCGATGCCATAACATGGTAGAATCTGAACTACATGAGGCAACAGAGGCTTCAGCTTCTAGCAAAGTCTCTCCCTTCAGCATGTACAAATTTGCAGCTATCTTTTCACCTTTCATCACCACAAGCGCTCCATGGAACACCTTCATGATTCCTTTCTGTGTTTCAATTTTGCTTGCATTATTATCCAACAATCCGTAGGATAATAAGTTTTTCTTCAAGCCTTTCACGTGTCGCACATCTCGAACAACTTTGGTTGTCCCGTCATACATCTTCAATTTGATGGTTCCAACGCCAACAATTTCCAAGGCATGATTATTGCAGCTGTACACAGATCCTCCTGAGATAGGTTCATAATTATAGAACCATTCTCTTTTTGAGGTCATGTGATATGTGGCTCCCGAGTCAATAAGCCATATGTCTGCAAATCTTTTTCTGCCTTCCATGGCTGTTGCTGCTTCACAACAGAGAGCATCTCCATCATCTGAAGTGTTTGCCATATTTCCTTGAGGATTGGAGTTTTTAGGTAAACTCCAACAATCCTTCTTCATGTGACCCTTCTTTCCACAGTTGTAGCACTTTAAATTCTTCTTACTCCTTGACTTTGATCTACCATGATTGTGACTGCTACTTTGGCCATGTTTTGTTGATCTTCCTCTCATCACCGTTAAGGCCTCTGCTTGTTGCAGATTTCCTTGTCTGTCTTCCTTGTTCTTGCGCCGATTTTCTTCTTCCAGAACAGCAGCTGCAATGTCATCGAAGACTAGATCACTTGTAAGGTTGTTGTTTGTCAAGTTGATGATGAGTTGATCATACGAATCAGGTAGACTTTGAAGCAGAAGTTCAGCACGTTCTTGTGACTCTATTTTATAGCTTAGGGATGTAAGCTGAGAAAATAAAGTATTCAACATGTTTAAGTGCTCTGTCACTGAAGTAGATTCTGACATCCGAAGAGTGTACAATTTCCTCTTAAGGAAAATTTTATTGTGCAACGATTTGACCTCGTATAATTTTGCGAGGTGATCCCAAATCTCCTTGGCTGTCTTCTTCTCCTCGATGCTTGATAGTACTTCATCTGCTAATGCTAAATGAAGGTCTGCAATAGCATTCTCGTCCATCTCATTCCATTTCTTGTTATCCGTAAAATCTGCCGGCCTTTCGCTGATAGCCGCTAGACATCCGTTTTTTCTTAGGATGGCCTTTATCTTCAATTTCCACAGTGAGAAATTTCTCCCATTGAACTTTTCAATATCAAATTTCGTTGCCATAGCTTCTATTTCAGATAGCTCCCACTATTTCACCTTTTTGACGTGAATAGTGCCCACCACCTTCAATGAATGAGTAATATCTAACTTACTTTCTTATGATGGAAGATCCACTTTTCAGTGGCAACCAACAGAGAATACGGTAAGTAGATATACGCACCCAAATCTGGCTCTGATACCAATTGTTGCGGAATACGATCGTCGGATAGAGCAAAAACGCAACTGATAATTTGAGAAAATAATAATGAAGATAAAAGAGACACAGATTTTACGTGGAAAACCCCTAAATAATATAGGGTAAAAACCACGGACAAGGTAGAAGAATTTCACTATGAGAAAATAGGAATTACAACTTCTCTCAATCTAACAAGGAGAAAACAATGACAATTCTCTCTTGATAAAAAAGGAGAAAACAACTCTATGAAAACTCTCTAATTTCTCTAGTATTGGGAGGATGTTAGAATGATTTGGGATGTGTAAGAATGGCAAATGGCTAGGCTATTTATAGTTAAGCTTTAGGGACTAACTTATAAATAACCTAAAGTTTAGGGACCAAAAATCAATTTCCCCATTCCATATTTTCAACCTTTACTGCTGGAATTTTTCTCCATTTGCTGCACCTACCAAAATTGAAATTTTCCATTTTCAATTTTGGCTGCTCTTGATTTTCAACAGTGATAGGTTGCAAATAAGGACAATTATTTGATTATTAGGGTAATTATTGATTTTTCTTTCTCTTAATATCACACATAATGGTGCTTCTATTTTCATTTTTTGAACATAAAAATTGTAGGTCAAACACATTAACTCTCGTGTTGAAGCTAGAAACTACATCAAACATTGACTGAATATGTGAGGAGGGAAGGGTGAAAAAAAGAACGCATTCGCCATTTTAATACTCCCAAGACTGCATTTTATTCTCTTTATTATTTGTGTATCAATCAAACATGAAAACTCCCATCATTCTACATGAAACCTCCAACGAAAATGGTCGACGGCGAGTGAATTAGAGGAGGTGAAAAGTGGAGGAAAGATGCGGTGATGAGGAAAGTGTGGAGAAGGTGAAAAGTATGAGAAAATTAGGAAGTTAGTCCTCAAATTTTTTAGGCTTTCAAGTTAGTATTAAATTGATTGAATATATAAATATAAAGGGTTAAGTTTATTGACTGCCACATCATCCATTTAACAGTGGTTAACAACTTAGTTACCATTTTGTAACAAAAATTAATGTTTAATGCTCATTATGTAACTTTTGAAAGTTCGATGACCATTTTATTTTTTCAGGAATAGTTTAGCGACTATTTGTGTACTTTACCCTAATTATAAAACTAATTTAAAACAATGAGTAGTTCTGGTGATAAAGGAGAGTTTGTTCCATTCCATTAAGGTAATCCGAGTTCGAATAACTTAGTTTGCAAGTGTGAGCTAGTTTAACTAGATTTATAATCAAACATGAATATTATCTTGTATTAAAATGTAATACTATAAAAGTTGTAAAAACGAATTTAATTTTACCAAGTAAACTTCTTATCTTAAGATAAAGGTTGAAGGGTACAAAATAATCTTACGAAAAACTTGAAAAAATAATTTTAACTCTTATAAAAGAATATATCCGATTGATTCCTTATGAACAAAAGAAAATCAATTAACTCCTTATAGTTTAATAAGGTAACAAAAACGATTCTTTTAAAATTTCAGTTTTGCTTTTTTAAGGAATACAATTTAGTTTTAATAGGATAAAATATATAAATGATCACTCTAAAAATAAACGTTGTCGTTGCTAAAGTTTCAAAAAAATATAAAACGGTCATTAAATTTATTAAGCTATTACAAAATGTTTATTACACATTATAAAATAGTGATGATTTTCTATATTAGTTTAATAAATTTTGTAATAGTTTAATAAATTTTAATGATCATTTTATATTAGTTTGATAAAGTTTAGTGACCATTTTATAATAATCTGATAAGTTAATGATCATTTTTGTAATATCTGAAATTTCAACAACCAAAAGATAAATTTTACTTAATTTAGTGACAATTTGTGTATTTAACTTTTTTTAATGCTTTTTAACCTAAAATGAATTATGAAGTATTTCCCTCTTCAAAAATATGTGTTATAATTAGACCTGGCAAACTTGACCCGAGACCCGAACCGAAACCCGATTTTGACCCGAACATGATGATTCGAAGTTGACCCGAACCGAACCGAACCGAACCGAAATTTTTTGTCGAACCAAAATGGACCCGAACCGAATGCTACTCGAACCGAAAGCTGAACCGAATATCGACCCGATTTTAACCCGATTGACTCGATTTTAACCCGAATATCTATTTTTAACAATATAATAAATAATAAAATGAAGTATAGAAATTTGAGATCTTGGTGACCAATTTTATAATTTCATCATAAAATATAGCATAAAATTGAAATTGTAGACTAAATTGACAATTTGGAAATGGAGAAATTTGAGAGTCCAATGACCAATTTTGTAATTATACCATATAAATAAATAGGGGTCAATTTTGGATAAAAATTAAATCTTTGAAATTAAAATGAACGAAAATATCAATATATTAAATTAATAGACTAAATTGCAAAGATTAGTTAATTTCAACTAAAAGTAAATTTTTAGAGACTAAATATCACTACGGGGAGGGTATTTCTATATCCGAAGTCTAAACCGTGGGAATACTTGTGACTAAATTAAATTAAACTAAAACTTAAAGTTGACTAAAATGTAACATTTTAAATGCAACATGACCTAAAAAGTAATTAATCTCTAGCTTAAAAAATTAGTGGCTTATTTCCCTCCAAAATTTTGTCTTTTCTCTCTCTATTTTTTTCAATTGTCTTTTTCTTTTTTTCAATCTAGCTTAAAAAATTGGTGGCTTATTTCCCTCCAAAATTTTATTTTTTCCCTCTCTATTTTTATCAATTGTCTTTCTATTTTTCTTAATTTAATTGAGTTTCAGTTTAGATTAATTTAATTGAAATTTCACATTTAGTTTTAAAATTATTTTAATTATGTCTGTGATTTATGCTTTTAGATTTTAGTTAGTTCAGTTAGATCCTAAGTTTAATAAATTAATTCATTATTATTATTATTATTATTATTATAAACTTTGATTTAATATAATTATACAAAAAAAATTTATATGGATACATGAAGCTTTGATTTAAATATTTAATCAAATTCAAATGCATAGATTAATAAGTTGAATCAGAATTAATCTCATACACCAATAACTCTAAACTAAACCATAAATACTAAACCTCAAACCTTTAACCCAACTCAAATCGAATTGACCCAAAAATTTAAATGTTGACTTGACCCGAAATTGACTCGATTTTAACCCGAACCGAAAACGACCCGAACGACCCGATTTTGACCCGAACCGAAAGCGACTGATCCGATATTGACCCGACCCGAAAACAACCGATCCGATTTTGATCTGATCCAATACCCGAACCGAATCTGACTCATCACAGACCTGAATTAGACCCGAACCCGAACCGAACCGACTCGAACCGACCCGAACCGAATCTAAACTGATTCTAGATAGACCCGAAATGACCCGAACCGAAACGACCCGAACCGAATCGGGTCATTGCCACCTCTAGTTATAATGAACAAATTGTAACTCTAAGAATTATCCCTTAAAAAGAAAGAGATATTTGTACACAATTAGTGGTTTTAATTGAAATCATCGTGATTAGAGATCCAAACTTAACTATTAGTTTAAATAGGAAAAGTACCCAGCTTTGACAACCTTGTCGTTGTAGTATAGTGGTAAGTATTTCCGCCTGTCATGCCGGTGACCCGGGTTCGATCCCCGGCAACGGCGACTATTATAATTTTTGGGCATTATCTGTTACTGCTTTCAGTTCTGTAATTTCATCAACATAATTACATGCTAGAATGTGTTTTCACCCTTATCTACCCTACAATAGTTTTGTTTTACACGCCCTTACATATTACATTTAGATTTTGCAAAGTGAAACTGTCGTTGTCCCACTTCTGTCATCTGCATTGCATACACGTACAAGTTGACATCTATGATTTTTAAGGTATTTTCCAAGGATAATGTAATGTCCATACCATAACAGCTTGTTGACAAACATCTTCTGATTTCAAATTAGCCACACACTTTTCCCAGTGCTGAACCTGGAGCTTTTTCCGACGCAAAGGTTAAAAGGAAAAGAGAGCATCCCCTTTATTCTATTCCAGCTTCTGATTATAAGAATAATTCCCTTTTTTTCGGCTAAAGAAATGATAAAAAGTAGAAACTGCAGAAGAATTTGATGCCATTGTAGGGACACAGACCCATGCATACGTCAGTAATCTTGACAGCTTCCTTAAACAAAGGATTTGTTGAATGCTTCAATGGTTTCCGTGGCTAATTATTCTCAGGCTCTCAGCCAAGGACATGATTGAACATCAGAATTATTCTTTTCATGGTAGCAAAGAGGAACAATCATTCATCAGAATTAAGACCATACAAGTAATAGGGAGATAGATCCAAATTTAAAATTTATTGGATGTTCATGTGGGGTTTAACTCCGTCCTCACCGTTCGAATCTAGTTCGTAATCTCATCCTCCATCTCTTGATTGGTTAATTTGCATGCTTCTTTCTGTATAATAAATTAAAAACGTCAATTTATACATTGTTTGTTTTCTATCATAGTACGCTGGAATTTGAGACTACCCCTTCACTTAGTATAATCTCTAGTCCAGAAGAAAATAAGAGAGCATAGAAAATGAAATGACATGAAAGGGATGAGTTGGGGACCAGATCCGTACAACGTGTTCTGAACTATAGTTGGATTTACATACTTTAATGTCTGTTGCATGTCCACATCCCTCAATCGAACAATGTCAAAAACATTTTACAGCAAATCATTCCTTTTTAGTAATTCATGCACTCACTAATGCAGTCCCTGGAAAAGATCTTCCTCGTGGATAACGTCTTCATTGCCACTACCGACACAACGAATCTTTCTTTCTTTTTTCCTTTTATGAACCACCATTGTAATGAAGAAAGGTGTAGAGTAAATAAAAGCCTAGTTCCGTTACGCAGCAGTGAGATTTTGCTCGGGCAATGTCATGACTACCATTAATAAACATGCCTTTTATTTCATTTCGTTAGAGCTTAACAGAATACAATACAGAGTATAGATGCTAGTCATCTATATGTCTAAGCTAGTAACTTACATCTTGTTGCATCTGCTACTTTGAATCAGGCCAGAGACGGTCCGCCGTCGTAACATTTCGAGCCTAAACCTGAACTGAAACCCTACAAGCTAGTTATGGAAGCTTACTGTACAGACAAGAAATGTACAAGCAGAAAGTGTCCTTGATGGAAGACAGACCCTGCCTTACAACAACTTGAAGTCTTTTTCTGCCCTTGCTCCGGTTGGGAGGCTATAGATATCTATGGATCTTCTAACTCAACAAGGTGTGCTCTCCTTTCAGCAGCCTTTTTCCTAATGAAGATTCCCCATCTCAGAGCGGCCTTAAGCTTGAGCCACCCCACTACAGCTTTGCCAGATGAACGAGAACCTTCGTTATCGAAACCGTAAGTCAGGGATGGGGTGGGCATATATGCCGATGAATACGGATGACCGTCTTCAGTAGCAGTAAAGGGAGTTGTAGTATGGCAATGGCTTCCCATGTTAAAGATACGAAGCAAATGCTGCATATCTTCATTATCTAGCATTTCATTATTTCTCATTCTAATCTCCTCCTCTGATAAGAAATCATCGATTCCCTTATAAGTAGGAATATTTGATGTCTCGCCGTCATGGAAACCTGGAATGGACGACTGAGATAGACCAAGAGCTTGCTCAGTATCATTTCCTGGAACCTGGATATGGTGTGTAGCACCGACCATGGGGTTATGTAGATTAAATGAAGCACCATTGTATTGAGCGTGAGCATGAAGATGAACATTTTGTGATTGCATCGACAGTCTCGCGGCCATATCATCATCATAACCTAGTCAGACAGGAAACAGTCAAAACAACTTAATATACAAATAGCAGTCCAACAGGTTGCGTAAGAAAATGGAATTTTTATTACCTCCAACATTTAGACCAGAATCGAGAGGAGGATGCTCGGAAGGAACTGGAACGGACAGGGTTGGTAAAGTCTGTTGCTGGTTGATGGAAATTGGATAACCTTGCGGTTCCATTTGAGCACTGGTTTGTGATGGACCTGCACTGTCTTCTTCCTTGGGGTCTAGCAGAGATTTACCATCATACTCTATAACGTGCATCCAATTTTCATATGCTTTCTTCACTAAAGCATCCACGTAAACCTGCAAGTAAAAAAAAACAAGTAAATCATACGGGAAAATTATGGTAAATGTGTTTGAAGATAAATGTGAGTTTATTTTACCTTCTGATTGTCTGCAAGAGAATCAGCTGCATAAAATTGTCCATGAGCAATTAAGCCACTCAACTCATAGATGTTGTTGAAGACTATGCCAACACTCCTAACATCATCAGGGTAATAAACATAAAGTTTCCCACTTAGAACACAAGTTCTTGCATGCTCCACCAAAACATCCCACATCTTATTAGACATTCCACTTCCAAGAATCTACAAGAAATGAGTCAAAATTTAGATTCAGAAAGAGGAATGAGAAAAAAAATGATTCAGGTTCTGATTTGAAGATGAAACAAACAAGCCTACATTTCTCAGCCTTTGTGAGTCCCTAATCACAAGTCGTAGGAAGTCTTCGACAGTAAAAATTCCAGCTTTATTGAGCCGCTTGTGAAACGACCCATCTTTGCCTATCTTCTCTAATCTCCAGACTTCATCGTTTAATGCAGGCGGATAGTGTTTCTTGTATACTGTTAAGGAGGAAAAAAAGGCAATGACTTGCATGCATTCAAAATTTCAAATAACCAAAGTTGAGTCTGTTTTCGGTTCACAAATATGGATGCTTTCTTTTATAAACCAAGTTAAGGACTCACATTCTCCTCTGTGATCCTTAACCGTGAAGGCATCGGTTTTCGCTTCACGAATACGGATGTCATCACAACAGCCAGGAGAAACCTTTAGCCCTAGCCTGAATTTCCTGCTCCTGATCCAGCTCGAGTTGTCGGTAAATGTTAACTCCCCTAGTGTTCCTACACCATCCTTCAGCATTATCTGCAGCTCTCCGGTTAGTAGTGGCCTCTTCCCTTCACGCTCCTTGACGATATGACTGTCGAATTCTTCTTCAGTCCAGTTATCATCATCTTCGTTATTGAAATCACCCTCAAGCACAACGACATCGAGTTTAGCCACAGATTCTGGACCGCATATAACAATACGACCCGTGTTTGCATCAACCAAGACAACATGGATAGCAGCGCCTTGCTCCCCTTCGACCTTCCCTCCGGTAAACAGAGGAAGGGACAACCTGGATTTGAAGTGCAGCTGCAAATTTCTTCCATCAAGTCCCTCTATCCACTTAGGAGAAGACCTGCATTGGCAACTGGAAAACACATTAATTGGAGCAATGCAGGGAAAAAGTGCACCAATAGGAAGAAATATATCATTACAAGAGTTAGACCGAAAAAGAAAAGGGATTTCATACTTTGCAGAAAACTTAGCAGAGCCCAGCTTTGCTAAAGCACGTTCCACTTCTTCACTGACCTGTTCATATTGCAGGGAAAAGGGAATGTAAAGCACAATCCTCCAAATGAGAAAATGAACCGAGTAAAAACATTAAAACGGAAATAAAATCAGAATCTTACAACTCTTCGAAGAATAGGCTCCAATGATGAGCAAAGTTTCTGCAGACTATCCACCTTCAGTGCTTCAACAATCACACTGCATCAACGTAAAAGCTATATGTAAACAAAACGACTTCTTTAAGCATTTCCCCACCAAAAAAACTAGCAGAAGTTTGACACAAAGATGAACCAAACACCAGGTTAAACTAAACATCAAATATACATTTCTTGGTAGGCTATATTAGTAAAGTTTATGTTTTTCATATTATTTTTGAGAAGAAAAAAAAAAAGTTATAGTGAAGGCAAGGAAACCCTTTTTTTTTAGTTTTCAGCTCTGTCAGTCAAAAGACTGCAACTGCACCAACTCCCATGCCCCATTTTGCATTTGGCGCACAACAATGCACCCACACAAAACGTAGCAACTATGGCCTTCGTGCTTTTTTCATATATAACCTTTTACTTATCAATGGTTTTACTCAATATTTAAACCGGAATAATCCAAAAAATAATCGTTTTTGGCCATTCCAACAATTTCTTACAGAATCTAAAGTAAAGCATTTAATGCAGAACTTTTTTCAGATTCAGTTTACTCAGAATTCAATTAACACTGTTTCCTTGCAGCAACCCATATTGCACCCAGAAGAAATAAATAAGACAAAATCAACAAAATGTTTGGTTTGAAA
This sequence comes from Hibiscus trionum, assembly GCA_030270665.1. Lineage (NCBI taxonomy): Eukaryota > Viridiplantae > Streptophyta > Magnoliopsida > Malvales > Malvaceae > Hibiscus > Hibiscus trionum. The sequence goes on from BSYR01000024.1 coordinate 22,459,862, forward strand.
TCTGAAAGAAAGAGAAACGAGACATGGACCTAGCAAGAGCAGGTCGTTTCCTATCAGGCCCTTCATCACCAGAACTCGAATCTAAACTTCTCTTTTCTCTCGCCATATACTTCATTTGCATTTTCAAACTCAGCCTGTTTGGTTGCCGAGAAACTAACACAACAAACTTCTCTTACTCTTTTTTCCCTCTCTTCTCTTAGCTTGGTTTGAACTTGCCAGTTCTTAAAAAAACAAACCCAAAGGCTCAAACCCAAAAAATATTTCTCTTTTCTCTTTCTCTTCAAAAGTGATTCGATTTTATCCACCAAAAAAGGAATAATTTCCCTGTCTTCCTTTTTTTCCCTTCCTTTTTAATTTCCAGAAAAAAAGTGAAAAAGAAAATTGTAAAAGAAAAAAAAAAGAGACACAGGAAAGGTGAAAAGAGAGCGAATTGGAATTTAGGAAGAGAAGGTTCGAGGAAACGTCGGCGAACTTTCGTTGTTGTTGCCGTGTTGTCGACATCTTTGGTCACAGCGACGGCTTCGGCACTGTGGCTAATCTGTTTGGATTCGGAAGTCGCTTTATAAATTCGCACGGTGGCCTTAGCTCCGCTCAGATATGATCTCCATTTTCTCAGAGCCGTTGAATTACGGAATCTTGCTAGCATAGTACCTGTTTTGTATTCATTTGCACATATGTCAACTTGAGTGTAACGAGTAATCATTGCTGATTCCAATACGTACGTGATGGGCACTGTTGGTTGAATTGCTGTCGACTGTTTACTTTTCCGTAATATTATCCATAATTAATCATAATCAAATAGTTGCAAATCTCCCCTGCTTGTCTGTTAATCACGGCAGGATCTCTTACGTTTGAGTCTGCCCGTCTTGTTTAAAATAGCTTCCATTGTTCTACTACCAGAAACAGGCGGAAACTAACCATCTTTTCCTCGAAGATTTCCGACAGTATCTTTTTTTCTTTACAGGCAAGGCAACAATTTTGGACCTTTTTCTTCTCAATCAGACAAAACACATGGGATCAGTTTTCAAACTACATTATAAGGAAGTGTCGTTGCATATGTAAATGTAAATAAATGTGTTTTACATGTCATCTAATTCTAAAAAGTCTACATATGATATCAGCAGTTACCAATCGCTTCAACCAAAATAATTACTTCATTGAATTTGAAGGGAGAAAAAGAAGCAAAAGTCCAAAACGTAAACATCGGTGAAACAACTTGATACTGTGCGGTAGTAAGTCAGGAAAAGCATACTGTGCGGTAGTAAGTTAGGAAAAGCATGCTATTTGGGAGGTAGAACAAACTAGGGTGTAAACCAGCCGAGTCGAGCTCGAGTAGTGCTGCGCTCGGCTCGACTCATTAAGAATTCGAGTTGAGTTCGAGCTTGACTCGAGCTTTAGTATGCTAAGCTTGACTCGGTTCGTTAAGAACTCGAGTCGAGCTCGAGTTTGAGTCGAGTTTTGACCGAGTCAGACTCGAGTAGCTCGAAATTATTATTATTATTATTGATCAAATTGCATGATTTTATTATAGATAGAATTATACAAAAAAAATATTTTCATGTGCCGCATTAAAAACCCCTAATGCTAGTAGGACGCATGAAAATATAAAAAAAATTAAACTAACAACATACACTTTAGTTCACTTTAATTTTAAAAATTAAAAAATAGTTTATTATATTTTCGAGTAGCTCGCGAGATTTTCGAGTCGGGTATTAAGTAGCTCGGCTCGTTAAGAACTCGAACCGGGTTCGAGCTTGAGTCAAATCCAATCGAGTCGAGTGTTGGTCAAGTTTTGACCGAGTCGAGCTCGAGTAGCTAGTGATCTGTCTCGCCTCATTTACAACCCTAGAACAAACGAGACATGGTAAGGGGTGGCGGCTAAAATGCCGCACTACACTAATTTTTTTTATCATTTTTGTAAGAATTTATGTAGGATTAATTAATGATTTAGGTAAAATCGAAATTCTTATTAATTCGATAAAAATTTGTGTAACTACATAAATTCTTATCAAATTGGTAAAAAAAATATGTAGATTGTAAGAATTTGTGTAATTACACAAATTTTTATCTACTAAGTAAGAATTTGTATAGAGCCGCCTCATTTTAACCGCACCCTAAGGGTGCCCCACGATAAAACGTATGCCGTATTCGAATTCATAATGGAGAAGGGAACAAATCATACACTGCAAGTGGGAGTTTTCCCATTGAAATAAGCATCAAAATAGGTGGAAGACAAGGCAGGATTGCCGTTTCGTTCAGGTTGTTAAACTAGTATTACACTTCTCCATGTAAAATAACATCTGGTATCCATGACTACAAAAAATATTGTTAGTCATCAATGTCTGTTCTTGTTCCTTTTCTTCCCCTTATTTCCGTCTCTTTTACTTGGTGGCTTGGATCTGTGTTTTGCAACTTTCTTGAATGGTTTACTTTTACTCACAGGTAAGGCTTGTTTTCTATCAACTTTATCTCCAACTGAATTCAGCATTGCCATTTGAGTCCTTTCACCGGAAAAGTCTTCTTCCTCACGAGAAATCTCACTCGTAATCACAGTGACAGTCATGTTTTCACCATCATACTTTGTTGTCCCTTCCACTAATAAACAAAAGCCGACCACATAATAAGATAAACAACAGCTTTAAGCTTTGTATCATAAAAATGCCACACTGCAATATGAGCAATTGAAAGCAAGAAAATCATTGTTCTCAATAGTCAATAAACATTATAGTAGTTTGTCAATTCATCCAACTACTAGGATTAGAAAAATACCAGATACCGATGCAGTTGGCTCTCTAAAAAACAGCTGATATTGTTCAATAAACATTATAGTAGTTTGTCAATTGGATGAATTGACAAACTACTATAATGTTGGAAGAACAATATTAGCTGCAGTTCGAAGACATCTTAATCGAAATAAAACAGCGTCATCTAAAAAAGCATAATTTATATATATAAAAAAAAAATCAGAGAAGAAAGGGAAAACCTTTTTGCGCAGTTCAATACGCTTGCGGCGTTCTGCCTGCTCTTGCTTCTTCTGGGCTTCCTTTCTTCGCTTCTTCTTCCTCTTGTGAAACCCAGTTACGTAATCCCTTATCAATACACCAATTATCAATACAAAGTATACTAAAAATAATTTAGCTTTTTCTATCTATGGTGGAAATAAAGTATGTGTTATGCGTGTGGTACGGTACATGAGATCTTTCTCGTTGAAAGAAACGGAGAGTGCTTTGTTCTTGAGAGCTCTTTTCTTTATGTGGCGACCTCGAGGTTTCGACGGTAGCACCGGCGCTTCCACTTCGTAATCTTCTCCCATCGAAGCAAACAGAGCAGCTCCTTCTCCATCGATTGCAATGTGACGTTTAACGAACCGGGGTTTTGAATATGGGCTTAAGGTCTGGGTTCAACGTCGCTTGCTTTGGGTTATTATAGTCCAGTATTCTTATCTTTGAACCTAAAAAAACATTTGTCAAAATGTGGAACCGTGCACTCCCAAAAGCAGCGCCTGTAGCTCAGTGGATAGAGCGTCTGTTTCCTAAGCAGAAAGTCATAGGTTCGACCCCTATCTGGCGCGTTCGAAAACATGTAATTCATACACTCTAATCTGTATTAAGGCAGCTTTTATTTTTTTGAACTCTTGACCACAAGAAAACATAGTTTGAGGAATGGTAAAGAGATAGTATCCGACTATCCGTGCTCAAGTCTTCAAAACTCTAAGGCGTCAAAAGAATAAGTACTAAAGGTGTCTATTCAATCGAGTCGAGTCAAAAAAAATTGAGTTGACGCGCCATATTTTATAATTTAAATTTTATTTAAAAAAATTCAACTCTAAGACGTCAAAAGAATAAGTATTAGAGGTGAGCGTTCAATCGAGTCGAGTCAAAAAAAATTGAGTTGACGCGCCATATTTTATAATTTAAATTTTATTTATAAAAAATTCGGTTCGAGTTTATAAAATTTGAGTCAAATTTTCGAGTTTCTATACAAATTTACTTGTAATTATTTATCATGTTATAGTACAGTTTGATTCCAATTTAAACGAATTTCTCTAATCATACAAGATATGCATATATATTTTATCATATTTTTTCATATGTGGCTTATATTTCTTCATGTTCTTTTATATATCAGGAAAAAATGAGGGACTCGACTTGAACTTAAAAATCAATCCACTGATTACTAACAATTTCGAGTTATTCGAATTTATATTTTACAACTCAAACTTTTTTTCTTTATTTTTTTTCGAGTTGAGTCGAGTTTATGTAATTTCGAATTGAGGCAGAACAAGTCAAAAATTTCGATTTTTTCAAGTCGAGTCAAATTTTGCCCTCCCCTAATAACTACAACATTGAATGCTCAGAGCAAGAACCCTATTTGAAATCTTCAATGTTTGATCTTTAATACAATTCCCACATCAATTCTATGCAATTCTACTTGTGTTATCTGTTGCATAATAGACTTCACCAATAGAAGTTTGAGGTTTTCAAGTATGGACTTACCGGTTTGAGTTCTGCTTCTAACAGCATAACTAATTATGACTTTTATGTTTCGTTTGTTCGTTAAAATTGCAGTTCTCGGACGGTTATTTGGACTTGATTATTGTAATTTGTAAAGGACATTCGAAATTAGCTTTGCTGTCATTCCTATAAAAAAAATGAATAACGGGGTCATGTTAATTCTCCACGCATTATGTACGTCAAGGTGACTTAACAAATCGATAACCATGGCTTGTTTGTGTAAGACAGCAAAGGAGGTTCTTGTAAAGTGTTTATAAGTATTACTTTATTTACCTTTTTTACTTGTGTTTAAAAATGAATAACGGGATCATGTTAATTTGTAAAATGTTTTTCAGAAGTGCTTTTGGATAGGGTTGTAAACGAACCAAACGTTTAGCGAATCGTTCGGTGGGAAATTTGTTTATGTTAGTTTATTTATTAAACAAGTGAATATGAACAAGATTTTATGTTCATTTAATTAAATGAACGAACAGTAACAAGGGGCTCGTTTATTCATTTACGTCTGTGAACGTTTGGTAATTTGTTCGTTTAAATTTATTCACATATATTCATTTATATTTATTACCTTTTCATAACACAAGTATTATAATTAAAAAATAACTTTATTCACATATGTCCATTTATGTTCTTTCGTTTGTGTTTGTTTACGTTCATTTATCATTTAAACGAACGGACATGAACAAACGCGAACAAGCTATATTCCTTAACAAACGAACATGAACACAACGAACAAGAAATTATGTTTGTTTGGTTGTTCTTGTTAAAATTAAATGAACGTACATGAGCATACCCTCGTTCGTGTTCGTTCAGTTCGTTTATAGGCCTACTTTTGGATTTTGGGTTTGAAATTTAAGGGTTTAGTATTGCTGTCAAAATTTGTTTTTTAAGAAAACAAATGACCATTTTTAAACATGAAATTGTAAGTTATATATATATATATATATATATATATATATATATATTCCTTAATGTTATAATATACGAAATATGTCGGCTTAAATTATCATAAAAATATAAAAAAAAATATTTTTATTCATAAATACATTTTTTCTAACAATTATGAGAAATTATATCATGGGTCCTTCTCATTACGTCCTACATGGGACCAACTAATAAAATGCATCAATCTCATTAATTTTTTTCATCTCGTATTTTTACCAAGTGAATATCCACTCATATTTACTGTAAATCAAATTTAAAAACAGTTTTTACCCAGTGAAGATTCAGTTGGTAAAAAGATGACATGAAAAAATTAATGAAATAGATGCATTTTATTGGTTGATCTCATAAATGACGGAATAACCTATGATATAATTTCTCACAATTATATGTGTTCCATGAAAATATAATATATTTAAAATATTTTATTTAAAACACTTGATATGAATATATATATATATATCACTTTTAAACTAAAAAATAATTTATTAGCTTATAATTATGTATTCGTAAAAAATTATAAATTATGAATAAACACAGTAGTAAATAAAAGTTAAAATTTTAATTTAGATCTCAGAAGCACTTTTCGAACCGTAAATGTTAAAAAAGTTAGATTTTGTGTTTGTGTTAAAATATACTTTTCAAAACGCAGTTTTTTCTCTAAAAATTATTATTTAGCATTATTTCTGCATTTATAAATGATTTTGGCCCAAAATTACTTTTAAGAAGCAATACTAAACGGGAAGCAAAGGACTTTAGAGTGGGAATAAATCAGGCGTGGGACATGCAACGTGTACGGCATGAACACGAAAACCGAAAGTGGAAGACAACGTAATTCTATCTTATACACATTGGTTCGGACTTGAGACCAGACCATCCACGCTTCTTGTTTCGTAATGTCAAGAAGTTGAACATGAGAAAGAGGCGCCACCTCAAGAATCCCCACCCTTATCCTCCTTGTTTTTGTCTTCGGTGGTTCGGAGTTGCGGAACACATCCCTCACAGCTTTCTCATTCTCTCACTTCCACGATTAACAATTTTCATTTCTATTGTGGACATGGGATTAAATTATAGTTACGGTTTAAATGACATGATTGTGAATATTACAGACATTGTGTCGTGATTGTTTAAAAAATTAATATAATTTTAAATTACGATTGTGATTACAATATTACGACTACCTAGAAAATTATTATAATATGACCGTTAAATTACGTTATGATCGTAATTGAATATTATGTACACAGACTCTCTCTGTCGACAAGGTTAATCAAGTCATTGCCACCTAGTGAATCTTGTTGCAGAAAATCGAAATCAACGTCATCATCTCAGCAACTTTCAGAATTGAGATTTGTTGACGTCATCTTGATCCTCTTTGCGTATGGGCTGCCACGCTTGCAATCATTTTCTAATATTGGCACTCTAAATTCAGATAGCATCTCTTCATATTTTTTAATCTTCGGATTATATATATACTATATAAATAAAATTACTCGAATTTAGATCTATTAAAAACATATTATTCTTTTTTTATTGAATTATTTTTTATGTTTTGAATTAATCTCAAAAACTAAACCTTAAAGATAGATTAAAAGAAGCCAAAAGAGAATCATCTTACGAGGAAGCATTAATTGTGACTATCAAATTTAACTCAGATTAAACCATGGTCAGCTGCAAAATTATATATATCGACAAAATGCTCAATCAACGTATATAGTAATCTTCAACCTTAATCCAAGCATATCTGCAAAAACATACAAAACACAAAACTACCAAACCGCGGTCTCAATATCCTCGTTAACTACTATAAATATATGTCAGCTACTTAAAGATCGAAGTTTAAACAGTGAGCCGCACTTAGTAATACGTGGTGCGATTCATTCACTCATCCAATGTCCACGTTCCTTTTAGTATAATTTACACGGTACCATCATTTTTTTTTGGTTCCATCTAAAATTTTATTAATTGTGTGTCTGTCTATCATTGTCCACTGCGTGTTACTTTTCTCCTAGGAAAGAAAAACAAGAAAATGATCAACATTGTTAGATGTGGTCGAGATCCAACTTTGGCCATTTAAGCATCATCATCTGTTTAGTATTTATCACTAACCAAATAGGTTTTGAATTCAAAGGCTTATATGTTTGGACTCTAAAATAATTGTTAAATACGAATATTTAAATATGTTTCCGGTACATATGATTTTTTTTATAAATGAAATTTCCATAAAATAATAAAAACATTAATGTAAATCTATATTGCACTACGAAAATAAAATAATATTTTAAAATTCAACGAGTGGTACCAGTGGAAAAAGATGATAATGTTTATCTTAGAAGACCTGAGTTTGAGCAGCTTTGTCTACAAGGTGTGTATACCTCATCACGTAGTTTACGAAAAAAACATGAACATATACTACTTTGTAATCACCTTAAAACCATTAAAAATAGTATTCTAGATTAGAACTATCCATGAGTCAAATTACCAAGCTCACTCAAGTTCATTTTTTTAATACTAATATTTTTTATTTAATTATATATCATTAATATAAAAAATTAATGAATAATCATTTTAAATACAAAACGAATTTCTGAGCTGGCTTGTTTTTGATCCTCTCACTGTGCACCTTTTGATAACGAATAACGATTGTAAAATTGCAGGTACTAAAATGTACAAAACTCAATATATTTGGACTAATATTACAAGAATGTAATAAAACCAAAAGAAGAGTTAAAAAATAAATGCTCGGAGAAGCGCGTGTTGGTTTAGAGAAACTGAAGCATGTGTTACGTGAGCCATGCATGACCGTGGCGGCGGGCCATGCATGATTTCCCCCATTGCCATATAAAGATTATTGCAGTGACCAAAAACTCCCTCCTCACCCCATTCAAATTTCAAATGGATGTTTGACTTACGTTACAATATCAAACTGTACATAGAAAGATAATTAAATTAACTGTAATAACTAATCTTAAAAGGATTATTCAAGTCATAGGGATGCAAGCATATCTAATATCTCCGATTTTAAAAAAATATAGGATTCATGTATTTACCCAATATTTAAATTATTTATTATCTAAACTCACGTTTAATTTCCATATAAATTTTCAGGTTATATCTAGAGTCACTAAATATTTGAGTTTATTAAATTATTTTTCTTGGACTATCTTATATAAAATATAAAATTAATAAACAATTAAATATTTGTTTATAAAAATAATGTGAATTAAGTAATAAATTTGAATATCAAATACAAATCAAATTTAAACTTAAAGAAATTTAATGGTTGACCTAGCGTGATGAAGTTTTATATGTCTTAAGTAAGATTAAGAGTTTGAATATTGACATTATAAATAAATTGAATCGAAAAAAATATTTTTTTTAAAAGAATTGAAAAAATATCTTATAATAAACTTATTTAATATTCTATCTATATTAGTTAATTAATAAGTCAAATATTAATAATTTAACTCAAATAAGTTAATAATAATATAATATTAAAAATTATTACTCTCCATTCCATTTTTAGATAAAATAATAATTGTCCATTCCATTGAATATGTGTGAATGTGTGCAAATTGCAGTATCTTTGTATTCCATTTCCTTATTTTTCAAAGGGTTAATTTCGTAAAACAAATTACACGTCCAACACACGCCCAAAAATTGAATATGAAAAAAAAAAGAATATTACTACAGGCTCGTGTATTTTATGAGTGAACATCAACATTTTTCCTTCCAAAAAATAGAGTTTCATTTTAAAAAATTAAAATAAGAAAGTGAACATATTTTGTTTTGTGTGTAAATGAAAAAAAAAAAATGAACAAAGTAATAAAAAACACAATTTATTTTCAAGAGGATAGTATTTTAATTGGATAGATATGTTTAATTTTCAAAATTTTAATCGAATTTGTATTGAATTAATACTAGTTGGCTTTATAGTTATAAATAATGTTGTTTATAAAAAAGTTGTTTATGTAAAAAGGAAACTGTCTGTCTGTTTGTTTTATGCATTTTATAATCTAAATATCATTTGATTTTTTTTATCTCCCTCTCACTTAAATTTCCCTCTTCCTCTCTCTAAAATCCCTTTATTTAACCCCTTTTCTTCCTAGTTTGTTTCTCATGATTATGCAGATCAGCCTGTAGCATTCCTTTTTTTTTTCATGAAGAAAAGAGGCTTTAGAATCTAAGTGTTCGGGTTTTTGAAATTTTGAAAGGAAAAAGAAAGTATATAAGATGATTTCAACTCCCGGAGCAGCTTCGTCTTCTAAGATTTGCTTCAATTCGGACTGTAAGGACTTGAAATCGGAAATACCGAGGAGAGGTTGGCGGTTGCGAACGGGAGAGTTTGCTGAGCTCTGTGATCGATGCGCGTGAGTTTCACTTTTTATTGAGACTCTGTTGACTTCGCTCTTTTAGCCGTTCTCTTCTCTATCTTTTTTTCAATTTATTTATTTCAATTTACCGAGAAATTAAGTTTAGTTGCAGAATCATTGTCCTTTATGGTTATCCCGTTGGTTAATTTAGGGAATTTTGTTCCCTCGAATTAGATGTTCGATATGACTTACTTGATCGAGTTTTTTTTAAAAAAAAACGTGAATTGCTTAATTTACTTTCCATTTTGCAATCTAATTAAGTTCATTGATTTTAGTTCTGCTTTTGAGGAGGGAAGATTTTGTGATACTTTTCACTTGGATGCTTCTGGCTGGAGGAGCTGCGTGTCATGTGGGAAGGTTAGATGCAAATACAAACGCTATTTGCTATATTTTGGTGCTACGATTCCAAATGTGTTTTTAGATTCATTTGGTGACTTTACCTTTGTTTACGTTCGTTATATCTCTGCAGCGGGTTCATTGCGGATGCATTGTTTCAGTCCATGCATTTACTTTGTTGGATGCTGGAGGAATAGAGTGCATAGCATGTGCGAGGAAAAATGTTGTTTTGGTGAGCTTGGATAATTTTACTATGCTATTCTGATGTCTCTCTTCCAGAATCTCTTTTTAGACTTAAGAATGGTGTTGGTACTTTTAATAAAATAGGGCCATGACCTGTCATTCCTGGTTACTTTGTGCTCATATATGAAAAAAAGGACATTTTTAGCAAATGTTTTCTTACTTTAAGTTTTGTGGCTTTGAAATGTCTCTCCTAGTCAATAGCATTCATTGGCTGTGTAATATGCTGTAAACCTTGGTATTGACATCCTATCTCAGGGTTCAAGTTCTTCCTGGTCACAATCTTTGCTTTTCCATTCATCTTTGCCTGAGAGGTATAAAGAATATTCTGCAAGAGGTTGGACTCAGTTAGCTGGTTCGGGTCCTGTACCCTGGCGGGAAGCGCCCATTTTGTTCAATTCTTCTGTTTCTCTTCCCGAGTTGCATTCTAGAGTGCCCTATGAAGTCAACTTATCCAATAGCATTGACAGACTAAATGTCTGCGACAGATCATCTACTCCTTCCCTGGAAAAGAAGAAAATTGAGGACTTCTCTGAAAGGTTAATGAATGGAAACCTGAAGCCTGGAACACGGGATATACAGGAGAAGGGAAATGCAGGTTTAGAAAACTTTTCCTTGAATCAAGCATTGTAGTCTTAGGGAACATATAATAAGAACATTAATTCTTGCATTACCTGTTTCATGTGAATGTCCCTTCCCATGCTAGGACATACATTTTGTTCTGCAAAAATTGTTTGTAAAAACTTGTTGGTGGCTGCTGAACCTTGCGTGAACCATTTCTTTTCCAGGAATCAATTTTGAGGAGCAGCGTAATTCATGTTTGACTAAATTTCAGCAGTCTTCTCTGAAGGAGGAGCCATCTTATCCATCATTTGGGTTAGCTGTACCATGTACATCTCCAGATAAAGCAAATGGTCAAATTGGGGTTTCTGGCACTCAATTGCGACCAAACCCTCAACCTCCACCTGCCAATCAATTTCATAGTGCTCTTCAAGATGGGCTTGACTCATCAAGCGAACTTCTTATTCGAAATGGGAGGCCTCAACCAGATGGCCGTGGAAAAAATAACTTATTTCCTCGTTATTGGCCTAAGTTTACTGACCAAGACCTGCAGCAAATAACTGGAGAGTATCCTTTGGTTCTGCAAGGCATTCTTGATAATTTTTCTTTTGTGAGAGACATATTTACAGTTTTCATAAAAAACCTCCAGTAATGTCAATTCTCAAAGTTGGATTATTGTCTAAATTTTTTGTTGTACACATAATGATTAATACCTATGTGTCAATCTTGTCCATTCTTTAATTACATTGTTCTTCAGTTAGACTTAACCATATTTAAGTTCAAATTCTGTAATCACTCCTTTGTTTGAGAAAATGTTGAGTGCTAGTGATGCTGGGCGAATTGGACGTCTAGTGCTACCAAAAAAATGTGCGGAGGTGAGTGAGTCTTTGCCCTTAGTCTAACCTGCTTAAAAGTTTTTAATTTGATTAGCAGTTTTAATAGCTTTCTAATAAAAAGCTTGGCAGTAAACTTTTTTTTTACATCAATTATCTGGATTGCTATTGTCTCAAGGTAGCAAGCTTTGAATTTATGCATTTTTTGCTCTCACTTCTATACTGGAAACACTTTCATCTAGTTTGGTACTGTTATTAATTCAATGACTCTTTCGCTGAAGTTAAATATGACCCTTGTGTTTGTGTAGTAAATCTTAGATTCTCATGAATTGTTTCCAATAGTATTGTGACATAATAAAATGCACTTATTATGAGGCAGGCCCATTTCCCCCCAATATCTCAGCCAGAAGGTTTACCTCTTAAAGTCCAGGATTCAAAAGGAAAGGAATGGATATTTCAGTTCCGCTTCTGGCCCAACAATAATAGCAGAATGTATGTTTTAGAGGGTGTTACTCCTTGCATACAGAACATGCAAGTGCAAGCGGGTGACGTAGGTAACAAATTGATATCACTGGAATACATTGATTTAGAGATTTCAATCTTTTATGCTCTGAGACCCAGAGTATACTATGTTCATTATATAGCCATATCTGTGCCTTTCTCTGTCATTTTTATTCTTGAGAACCTTCTGTTTGGATTGGATTTACCAGTTCAGATACATAATGACAGGGTCTAGCCTATTGCTCTAGTGATTTTAGTTGTCTGTTTCACACTCTCTTGCATTTGTTGTATCTTTCTTACTTGCCAGTGGCCATTTTCTATGATCATGCATTATCATTTGATACTTATATCTATATTGAAACTCATAGTTATGCTGTTTATGCAGTAACATTTAGTCGGTTAGAGCCTGGAGGGAAGTTGGTCATGGGTTTCAGAAAGGCTTCAACTGCTTCAGCATCTGATCAGGTTGTGCATCTATACTAGGGCTAACGATAAAATGCAATAGAATTGGTTCATATGAGTGCTTTTGTTCCCCTTGTTCTTAATTCCTTCTCAAGGTACAATTACACTTCAGTTACGGTAGAACTTATTGTTGGTCTTTGTAAAAGCTATATTCATGTGTATTTTTATTGGCAGGACAATGAAGCCAAAAATAGCAATGGAGCTTATATGCATGGAGATGTCAGTGCCTCAAAACATAAAACTGCTGATATACTTAACTACAATTATTTGAAAATAGTTCAGGTTCACCTAGCTTTTTATCCATGAACCAGGCTGAAATGGCAGATCCTACCTCATGGTCAAAAGTTGATAAGTCAGGATACATAGCAAAGGAAGTATTAAGAGCCAAAGTAGCAGTTTCCAGAAAGAGGAAGAATGGCATGCTGGGTTCAAAGAGTAAGCGTCTAAGAATTGATAATGAAGACCTTATAGAGCTGAAATTAACGTGGGAAGAAGCTCAAGGACTGCTTCGTCCCCCTCTTAATCATGTAGCAAGTGTTGTAGTCATTGAAGGTTTTGAGTTTGAAGAATACGAGGTATGGTATATTTTTATTGATCTGTTTCTTGTCTGACCACATTTAATCTGTTGTGATTGAAATCACTTTTGGTTGTAAATGGCACTAATAGAAGCCACTTTTATTGTCTTTGTAGTGTTTGTTACTCAACTTTGGCAAATTGAACTCTAACATGCATGCTTTCGAATTTCTATGGTTGATACACCCTTGACAAAGACAAAGGGTTGCGCTGGAACTTTTTATACTGTTTGCTGTATATGGATGCCATCACAGAATCAGAATAATTAGATGCAAGAACAGCATTTCATTCTTTCTCATTCTGGCCTTTTTCAAGTTATTTTGTTCAAAGATGTAATCCATTTTCATCACCGACTGTTCATTTTGCTTTTGCTAGGATGTGATTATTAATTATTCAGTACGTTGTTTTTAGGCTGCCTATTAGTAGTATTTTGATATTTATATATTCCACAAATTCTACCCTTTTTGTGGAATTCTCTCTTTCGTTTTCTGTATTGGTTCCAAAGTTTCTCAATTTTATTGTGTTTGTTAATAACAGGATGCACCGATTCTTGGGAAACCAACAATATTTGCTACTGATTCTATGGGGTAACTCACTTTCTTTTGGATTCTCCTGCCTATATTAAAGAAAGTTAATTGACTTGGTTGAAACACCTTTCTTAAACCATGAAAATACAATGTCTGTTTCTTTTGTGTCAGGGAAAAGATTCAGTGGGCTCAATGCGAAGATTGTTTTAAGTGGCGAAGATTGCCTTCTAATGTTCTTCTTCCTTCCAAGTGGACCTGTTCCAGTAACTCATGGGATCCAGAAAGGTTAGCACACATTCGATTTAACTCTGCAAGCAAGTCAATTTAATGCTAACCTGTCAAGAAATAAATTTAAGGGGAAAAACCCTTGGGGGGGGGGGGGAGTGAAAAGCTTAAAAAATTGTTTGTGTGTGGCCATTGCGTCAACTCTTTCTTTATCTACCATGTTAGCAGATCTTCTTGTTCAGCCACTCAAGAATTGACTGCCGAACAGCTGGAAAATCTGCTGCCACAATGTAACCCAGGTATTTGTTGCTTGAAGAATACAAAACACTTAAACTCACTTTGAGTAAACTATGCATGAATTTGATTCCTTGATTTGAGTCATAAAGCTGATTATTGTAGTTTTTCACCATTTTGAAATTAGCAAATTGGTTGTGATTGTGATTGACAGTTGCCACTAAAACGGAACCAGAAAACATAGATGCTTTAGAGGGGCTTGACACCCTTGCCAACCTAGCTATCTTGGGAGAGGGTGAGTCTCTCCCTGCTTCATCTAAGGCCACCTCAAAGCACCCCCGGCATAGACCTGGCTGCTCATGTATCGTATGCATTCAACCCCCAAGTGGGAAAGGCCCCAAACACAAGCAGACTTGTACTTGTAATGTTTGTGAAACAGTGAAGAGACGATTCCGCACCCTCATGATGCGGCGTGAGAAGAAACAGTCGGAAAAAGAAGCTGAAACCATTGGCAAGAAGCAGCAAACTTTGTTGCCTGATAAAGTAGGGGATGGTGATCCTCCCCCTTGCATTAATGCAGAAAATAGCAGCCCAAAGCCAAAAGTGGTCGCCACTGAGGATTCAGCCAGTAATCCTAACAGAGTAAAATCCGTAACTTCACCTTTTAAAGGTCAAATTGACTTGAATATCCAACCAGAGCGAGAAGAAGAGCTTTCACCTGGTTCTGATTCCAGAAGCGTGATGAGATCGCTTAAAGATGCCACCGACATATACCTTAGACAGCAAAGCATGTTGACCTCCAGTGGTAATAGTAATTTAGAAGTTACTCAGACACAACCTGGTGGAGGCCCAGGTGAAGAAAAAATTAGCAGCAGTCTCAGTCTAGGAGCTAGTCATCGAGCTGATGACAGGGAGCCTCCAGCAGTTTTCTCTATTAAAGCATCTGCGCCCACATCTGAGACTGGTTAGATCAGTGCATTATGTTATATTAACCATTAGCAAGGAATGAACTATTTTGTCGATGGCGGTACAGTTTTTGTTTTACACATTTGCATCGGCATTATTCGTTACAGGCTGTACATAAAAGAAGAGGGGATAAGATACTAATATCCTCTACAGTGAGGTCGATGTTAAGTTAGTTAATTTCAGGAGTTCGCCTACAGATTGAGAAGAATTAAGAAGATTACAATGATTTTATATTGTTTTGTTGCCTATCTTATTTCGTGCTTGAAAAAAAAATGTGCGTGGGAGTGTAATCTTTGAACCCTTCAATGATTTGATGGCGGAGGATTGCCATTATAACTGAAAATCATGTAAGATTTTTTAACACGATCAAGAACTCTGCAAGGGTTAATACTTGACAATATAAATCCATTACATTACCTGTAAGTACTAAACATCTTATATTAATACAAGATAACCACGTTGACTTTAATTGAAGAATTTCCAGTAATTGTAGTAATTAATACAAAACAAAATCAAAGCCCAATTGCATTCTCATAAAACGGCAGCATACACATTTTCTCCATAATCAGCAGAAAAAAAAGCTTCTTGTGCTCAACAATCAGATAATTGCCTTACGGATTACCATAGACAGAAGTTTCAAAGTCATGGCGCTGCCTCAGCGTTCAACAACCTTGAAACCCATTCCTTCAGCTTTGTCTTCCCTTTGTGGCAAAATACCAAGCCTATTAAGTGATGATGAAAGGCCAGGCAGCAAAGGATGCACTTGCTCAATAGCCACCATATCGAGTTTCAATGAAAACATGATGGCATTAGCCATTAATAAACTTCAGCACACAGCAAAAACAAAAGCAGATGAAACGGCAGAAGCTCGATACTCTAAAATGGCGGGCAACCCATAGATGACAGGATTTATAGCACAATGGCAGTCCGTTTTACATGTATATGTAAAGCAATGAATGCTAGAGATGGTGCCTTTGAGCGTAGAAGTTAAGGTTTCAAAATGGGCGATAAGCTTTAGGCACTCAGCTTCACGTTCAGATGATGAGAAGATAAGATCCTTCACATAAGCTTTCTCAAACTCCTCTGGTGCTTTGACAGTGCCATAGCTTATCGTCCATTTAGGTAAAGACTTGGTGTATTATTGAATAAATGGGTCAACTCGGAATCAAATAAAATGGGGGTTTGAGCTGGGAGGACTGGAGAAGTAAACAGGACACGCGCACAGAGAACTGAACTTTATTCACTGCGAAACATTTGAATCAACAAAACAGAAGAAAGAAAAGGAGAATAATCAGATTACCGTCCATCCATTCATCATCATCATCATCAATAATAAAAAATTATACTTTGCAGCATAACACGTAAATACAGTTAATATTCAAATCATTAAAGAGAACGAAAGATACCCAGAAAGTAAAAAAAAAAAAAAAAAAAACATGAACTTTTTTATCATCAAACAAGGGAAACAGCAAACTTTTAACACTGATCTTTACTCCTATCTGATTCCCCAGGGAACCAAACTGGAAGCCAAGAAAAAAGAAAATAAGTAGAACATAACAAAGTGATGATCAAACGCAAGAGCGAAAACAAGGAAGCTTCTTACCCTAGTTCTTCATTCCAAATGAGTAAAGCCTTCAACGTTCAGTATGCAAAATTTAAGTAGAACAAAAAGTTACCTTTCTTATTTATTGATTGATATGACAAATATTATAAAAAAAGAATACGATAATGGTGTGGGGGTGAGTGACAAAGAAAAGAAGAAGGTGAAACGCGGCTTTGAATGTCGTGCAACGGTGTTTGTAATTGTAATGTTTGCAGTTGCAGCAGAGAGAGAGAACGGAGGGAGGAGGGGTTGCGTGTGGGATGCAATATATTATTAGGTGCTTACGGCATCTACGTGTAGCAGTTGGATGAGCTGAAAAGTTAAAAACGCTGCCTCGCTCCCTTCCAAATCCAATCCTCCCTTGTATTATTATTGTATAGTAATAGTATAGGCCTCAACGCCCATACCCATAGCTTTTGCCCTTTTTCCTTTCTTTTATTTCTTCCCTAACACCGGTTTATTTACTAAAAAAACAACTCATTTATTGATTTTTGAATATATAAGTTTCTTATGTCCAGATTTATGCCGCTTTTTTTTTAACAAATTTTAATTTCAATTAGATATTTTTTATTTTGGATTAATATATAATTTATGATTATTTTTATTTTGGATCAATATAAAGATTATTATGAGCATGCACCGTCACTTGTTTGAGTTTTAGCGGCGGCCATAGGTGATTTAAGTATAATATATTCGTTGGGATGATAATCGAGTTGTGAATGCTTTCGCTCGACTAGCCGATTTCAATATGACGTACCTTGTATTTTTTTACGCTCCCCCATCACCGTTCTCTCATCTCTTACAGCAAGATTGGCCGAATGTTAAAGATTAGGTGGTGTAATTATGTGGTGCTAGTTGTCTTTCTTTTTTCCATTTTAATTTGGTTTACTTGTTTAAACTCTTTTAATTATATTATCACTCTTACTCTTTTCTTCTATTTAGTTTTATAAAAAAAATTTAATAAGGCTTATGATAATATTGGTGTATGATTTTTTATATAAAAAATCATACATTTTTATCAAAAAAATAAAAATATTATTATGAACAACATTTGTTGTAAAGTATTTTTTTTTTTGATAAAAAGGAGTTGGGTATACCTATAGGTATCGTTAAAAACCCCTAAACCTAAATAGAAAAAGAGTACCTATCGAAATAGCAATATAAAGGACAGCGCGAGCAAAACCTCGTTTACATAAGCCTAATCACAAAATTACCATAACCATGACTCTAAACACCATGGAACAAGCGACACAAGCAACCCCTTAATCCCCGGATCAACATGCCACCGAGCCTCAACACCATTGCCTAAGTGTTGCTCGACTTCCACCTCCAAATCCCCTCGCAAGCACATGCCACGATTTGCGTCAACTAACGCCATCACAAGTAGAGAAGGCTCCAAGTAAGTCGACGCAGCAAGGCCCCCATCCCGACTCAAGGACACAAGTTTGTCGGCAACACCATTACTCTCCCGCTTGACATGATTAATCATAACTCGCCACTTACGACAAATCAACTCCCTAATATCCTCAACCAGCACACTACCGGGCAAAGCCGCCGATTTACCGCCAGTAATCATCGTGATCTCCTTACAATTTGTTTCAACTTCTACACATCTATAGCCCCTCGTCCATGCATAAAGCAAGTCATCATGCATCGTCCATAATTCTGCTAGAAAAACTGAGCATTTACCCACATGCCTAGAAAAACCGAAGAGCCACTCACCCGTCTCATCCTGAATTACTTCACCAATCGATGTCTGGTTATCCTTCGTGTAAAGTATTCTTTAACATCAGTAATTTTAAAAGGATGTTAATAAAAAAATGTCAAGTGTTGTTAAGGGTTCTTTAAATAATCATAAAGTTATATTTAATACAAGTTTTTTATTATTATTATAAAAAAAAACTCTAAAATTTTCGTATAAACTTTACCAATAATTGAACGGTGAAATTCAAATAAAGCTTGAATGTTGGAATGGAACATATTTTATGGCCTTTGGACCCTTTCGTTAAATATTGAAGCGGGTTACATAAAACCCGTTTGTTGCCAACATAAACTTCAAATAACCTAAAATCCTACTGGACCCAGCACGACGCAATCACTGCTTCCACTCTTTTCTTTTGTGCGCCATCCCCGATTCCCATCCAACTTCTCATTTTTCATACTCCATGATCGAAATTTACCCCAAAACCCCTTTGCTTCCTTATTAATTACTGAAGGGTTTCTCTCAGCTCTAAGAACATTTGCAGAGCTCTTCACTCATGTCAGTTTTTGCCTAAATTTAGGGATTTAAAAGCGTTTGCGGTCACTTTTTTGATCGGGTCACGTTTATCGCGGTTGCGGACATAATAGATGCTATTGCGATTACTGCGGGTGTCGCGGTTGTGAATTTTTTAAAAATTTTACACATCTTATTGTAAAATATAATAATTATAAATATAAATTTAAACAAACGACTAAGTCTAACATAAATTCTCACTCAGAAATATCAAATTCTTTTAAGGCACTAAGAACGTTGAATCGTTCTAAGCGGAAGCAAACTATAGACAAGACAACTCAAGAACATCACAGAGAGTTTTAGAGTGAATGCCTTGATTAATCAGAAAATGAGTGATACAAATGAGGTGAGGAAGGCCTCTATTTATAATTGATTTCCCCTACATCCGACAATCTCTAATGATTTACATCAATGACAATGATCGAAGCCCACCAACCACAATGAAATATTTCATATAATATATCTCTTATATAAAGAAACAAATCTTATGTTTACATTGAAAGTTTACATAAGTCAAAATGGTTGTCTTTTAAAACCCTCCACAGTTCGGGCTAAGTCTGGTGGTCTCTTTAGTCCCAAAATCTCTGTTTGAACCTCTTGGGTAATCATGCGTGCATGTGACTCGAACTGGAACTGGCGGTCCGTGACAATATGGTCAAGTACTGTTCACTTTGATTATAGAGTTAAAGACTTAAAGAGTTTAACAGTTTCGTACCAAGTCTCATAGATATGAGTCGTCTTTATTATATTAAGAGGTACATACATATAAATGATGTAGAATGAAATAAACTTTCCTCAAGTAGTATCATAAACAACTACAAATGATTCTTTTAACTCAAAATATAATTATTCAAAAAAACTCAAAATATAAATATTTTTTATAAAATAAATGTATTTTAATTAGTTAATAATTTTTATTATAATTAATATAATTTTCTATAAAAATAATATAATTAACTTAAAGTATGCTTTAAACTAAATGCTTAATAACCAAATAGGTGCTCAAACTATACACGTGGTTCATTTTTTGCGCTTAACCTATTTTCGCTCTAAATATATGTCTAAAGTTTTATTTCAATCATTTTAAGTATCTAACTGTTAAAAAACGTTGACCAATTAGAATGTGATACGTGACATGTTTTAATATATATTCTAATAATGTTTCAAATTAGTCGATTTGGGTAGTGGTCGTTGGTTACAACTTCAATGGTGTCTTTTAAAGCAAGCTTCAAATTTCAAGGATGGATACCAAAAGTTGTTTTCTTTTTCTTTTTCTTTTTAATTTTAGAGACTAGTTTAGAATAAGAGTCATAGTTTGAAGACTTTTTGTGGAATTAGCTCTAAAACATTTAGAAATCAAGTTTCAAAAAACATCAATTTTAGGGATTAACTATTATTTATCCAAATTTTAACGATAGTGTAAATATAGTTAACTAACCAAAACGAATGAATAGTACGTGTTGTAACCCCCTCGTACCGGTCTGGCCGGATGACCGGTCCGAGTGGGCCACACGGGGAAAACCGAGTGAAAACCAGTTAAGGTTCCCCCTCGGTTAACAACTCTAATTTTTTTCTTTTATTTTAAATCTTGTCTAGAGGAATATTAGATCCTAAGTGATTCACAACAGCGGAAGACATCCAAAAAGATCACATTCAAACCCCGACCATGCAACCTTAGACCATTTTTAAGCTTACATGGCAGACCGTATCGGTACCCTAACTAGGGATATCGATACGCCCTGACCAGGTCAACCCAAGGAGTCAACTCCGGGAAGACCGTATCGATACAGCCCTTGAGCGTATCGATACGCCCTTCTCGGTCAAACCTCCCTGGTCAACAGAGTAGACCCGTACCGATACGCGTGAACCCCGTATCGGTACGCCATGCTCTCCCTAAATTCTCCAAATTCCAGTAACTTTGGAGGGTATCGATACACCCCAGTGTATCGATACGCCCAACACAAACTGAATTTCAGTGACCAAAAACCGTATCGATACGCCCCCGCGTATCGATACGCCCAGCCAAAACTGAGCTCTGCAGGCAAAACCGTATCGATACGGCCCTTAGGCGTACCGATACGCCCTGC
This sequence comes from Hibiscus trionum, assembly GCA_030270665.1. Classification (NCBI taxonomy): domain Eukaryota; kingdom Viridiplantae; phylum Streptophyta; class Magnoliopsida; order Malvales; family Malvaceae; genus Hibiscus; species Hibiscus trionum. The sequence goes on from BSYR01000024.1 coordinate 22,481,111, forward strand.
TCTGCAACTCAGCCTTTTCCCAATTTGGTGACCACAAACCCGACACTAGATGCATTTATGGACTCCCCTAAGCACATACAGTATACATACATCAAATCACAAACAAAATTTAACATGTGAGGCATTTAATCTAACGAAATTCATACCAATCAAAGCTTCATGCAATTTCACCCAAAAGTGCATACTTAGCAAGCATAGAACTCCTCACAAGGGATAATCAAATGTAAGGCATACATAGGCCAACAACATACATTTTAAGGCATGTCCACATAAGCAACATATCAAGCACAAATCACAAACCATGAAACAAAAGCATAACACAACCTTGAGTTTAACATGCTCAACATAAATTCCTAAGGAGTTTGACCCCAACTCCCAAACTCTATACCCCATTGTCTAGGCATTATTACAAAAGTAAACCATACTTAGACTCGCTTGAGAACTCCAAAAGCTCCTCCTTCGCCCGCTTGCCTCCCCAACTCTAACGATCTGCACATTGGAAACAATAAGAGCATAAGCCAACTAGCTTAGTGAGAGAGGCTCTATAATTCACAACATGCAGTTTTCCAAAACACGGTTTATATGCAAGAAAACAATGGATGCACAAGGGTCAATCTCAACATCAACACATGGTTTGCACAAGCACAACCAACATACACGTACGGTGGGACTACACATCACCGTTTCGACTAGTGGATTTCCAATGGGACTACACATCAAAGTACTACCCTACTAGTCACTACTGGTGGGACTACACATCACCGTAGTTTAAACTACCATCACGTGAGGCACGAACTCAACACGACTACAACATTAACAACTTAAAATGCATTCATTAATCACAACACATACACAATCAACATACCACAACAACATGAGAGTAGAGAAGCTTACACACGGGTTTAGGTGACCTCTCAAGGTTCCACCCAAACCCCAAAGGAATCCATATCGAGCACAATGTAAAAACTAATAATTCTACTCACCGTTGCTACCCAAGAGAAGATCGAAGACCAAGCTCAAGACTCCGAAATCCCCGGATTTGTCCCCGAAGCTTCACCAACCAAAATTCTTATTTCTAAACATTCCAACACAATTTAAACAATTCCAAATCAGTCCATGATCTAAAATAATCAGCCCGGACTACATACCAAGCACAAGACATCCATTTTTCCATTGAAAACAAGCTCAAAATTCCAAAATCCGAGCAGCCCTTAAGCACCCCTCAAAACCATTGATTTCAACCCTCAAATTACTCCCTAAAGCCTTCAAAACAATACTTACACATACCCTAACCATCAGCCCTCAAGATTCCACCTAAAACACCCCCAAAACTCCACTTAAAACCTCTCAAAAACCTCATTTTTTACCCAAAACCGAAAATTCCATAAAACATTGTAAAAATCGGTTTTGCTGGACCTTTTTGGTTGTAGGCAACTCATATAACTTAAACAAATAGAAAGCTTAAGTTAAAGACCTCAAAGACAACATTTTTAATCTAAAATCCTCCAAATCTCAAATCTCAAAACATGTATAAAAACGAAAACAAATGGTATTAACTTGTAGGGAATAACAAGGGCAAGTCAAAAACAAGGTTACCTTTGCAAAATCTTCAAAAATGGGCAAGATATTGGATGGAATAGTAACAAGGGAATAGAGCCCTTTTTTTGTCGTTGGAAATGGGGTGGTGGAGAGAGGTAGAAGATGAGCAAAAGTATTTCTTTAAGTTTGTTTAAAATTGGGAGGGCAAAAGACCACTTTGCCCTTAATGAATTGGGCTATTCACAAGAGAGGTGCTCCTTGGCTATTTAGACTCAATTCAAAATTTTCTCATCGCCATTTATTTTGAAATTAAAACCCGAACATTATTTTAACCATAAAACTGGACTCGAGATAATATAAAAATATTATTTTTACCTAGCCCCTAGACCCGAGTGTTACAACTCTCCCCCACTTAAGGAATTTCGTCCTCGAAATTACCTGACGGAAACAAATACGGAAACTGTTCAAGCATGTCAGCTTTCCTCTCCACGTGGCTTCCTCTACACCTCTATGTCTCCATAAGACTTTGTCCAACTCTATAGTCTTGCCACGCAGTACCTTGCTATCAGAAGCAAGTATCTCAACTGGTTCCTCGTTGTAAGACAAGTCCGGATTTAACTCTATTTCTTCCACTGGCATAACATGGGACGGATCCAATCTATACCTCCTAAGCATCGACACATGAAATACATCATGAATCTTCTCTAGCTCAACTGGGAGTCTCAATCTATATGCAACCGGACCAATTCTCTCAACTATCTCGTAAGGCCCTATGTACCTTGGGCTCAACTTGCCCTTCCTCCCAAACCTCATCACCTTCTTCCAAGGTGAGACTTTCAAAAACACTTTATCCCCCACGGAGTATTCTACCTCCTTCATTTTTAAGTCGGCATAGGACTTTTGCCGATCTGAAGCCGCTTTCAAGCGATCACATATCAACTTCACCTTCTCGGTGGTTCCCTTAAGCAACTCGGGCATCGGTACAAGTTTCTGTCCGGCCTCGACCCAACATATCGGAGTCCTACACTTCCTACCATACAAGGCCTCATAAGGAGCCATCTGAATGCTCGACTGAAAGCTGTTGTTATACGTGAACTCCACTAATGGTAGGTGTTTCTCCCATGACCCCTGAAAGTCAATGATACAACACCTCAACATATCCTCCAATATTTGAATTACCCTCTCAGACTGCGCATCTGACTGCGGATGATACGAAGTGCTGAAGTTCAACCAAGTTCCCAAGGCTCGATGCAAACACTCCCAAAATCTAGAGGTAAATCTTGGATCTCGATCTGACACAATCGACTTCGGTACCCCATGTAGTCTCACAATCTCACGAATATACAATTCGGCCAACTTGTCTAAGGTATAGGTAGTATGAACCGGTATGAAGTGAGCATATTTGGTGAATCTGTCTACAATCACCCACACTGAATTTTTCTTCGAAGGAGTCAACGGAAGTCCTGACACAAAGTCCATAGTGATACGCTCCCACTTCCACTCTGGAATTTTCAACGGCTGCAGCAACCCTGAGGGAAACTGGTGCTCAGCCTTGACCCTCTGACAAACCATACATCTACTTACAAACTCGGCTACGTCCTTTTTCGAACCAATCCAATAATACTCTTCCTTCAATCCTCGATACATCTTCGTGCTACCCGGATGCATAGCAAAAGGACTATTGTAAGCCTCACTCAAGATCGCACGCCTCAACTCGGCATCCTTCGGAACCACTATTCTATCCTTGAAACATAGGATCACATTCTCTCCAAAACAATACTCGGTAGGCCTATCTTCGGCTATGTCTTGCACGTGAGGTGCCAAAGACTCATCTCGCAACTGCTTCTCACGGATCAACTGAACCAATGATGGCTTAACCTGAAGCTCGGCTACCAACCCACCATCCGTAGACACACTCAACCTTGCAAACATCGCTCGCAACTCAACGGCCACCTTCATACTCAAGGCGTCGGCCACCACATTTGCCTTGCCCGGGTGATACTCTATGGTAAGGTCATAATCATTAAGGAGCTCTAACCACCTTCGTTGCCTAAGATTAAACTCCTTCTGGGACATTAAATATTTTAAACTTTTGTGGCCGGTGTACACGGTGCACTTCTCACCATAAAGATGGTGTCTCCAAATTTTCAACGCGAACACAACCGCAGCCAACTCTATATCATGTGTGGGGTAATTCTTCTAATGGACCTTCAACTGTCGCGAAGCATATGCCACTACCTTACCCTCTTGCATGAGTACACAACCTAGCCCCACATAAGTCGCATCACTGTAAATCACGAACTCTCTCCCCGGCTCAGGCTGAATCAAAATGGGAGCTTCAGTCAAAGCTTTCTTCAATTTCTCAAACGCTTCTTGTCTCGCATCAGACCATTCATACGGAACATTCTTCTGTAGCAACTTGGTCAACGGAGCCGCTATTCTCGAGAACCCCTCAACAAACCTTCTATAGTACCCCGCCAAACATAGGAAACTGCGAATTTCTGTCACTGATTTCGGTTGCTTCCAACTCACAATGGCTTCAATCTTCTTGGGATCTACACTAATCCCACTAGCTGAGATCACGTGACCTAGGAAGACCACCTCCCTAATCCAAAACTCGCACTTACTTAGCTTGGCATACAACTGATTCTCAAGTAGGGTCTGAAGCACTAACCTCAAGTGTTCATCGTGCTCCTCTTCGATCCTAGAGTACACTAGGATGTCATCAATAAACACTACCACAAACCTGTCCAAGAACTTATGAAACACCCGGTTCATCATATCCATAAAGGCTGCTGGAGCATTGGTCAACCCAAAAGGCATCACCAAAAACTCATAATGTCCATAACGTGTACGAAAGGCTGTCTTCGGTATGTCCACATCTTTTACCTTTAACTGATAATATCCAGACCTCAAGTCAATCTTTGAGAACAAGGAAGCACCCCTCAACTGGTCTAGCAAATCATCGATCCTAGGCAAGGGATATTTGTTTTTCACCGTTACCTTATTCAACTGCCTATAATCTATACACATCCTCATGCTACCATCCTTCTTTTTCACAAACAAAACCGGAGCACCCCATAGGGAAATACTAGGCCTAATGAAACCTCTGTCAGTCAACTCCTGAAGCTGCGTCTTCAACTCTTTCAACTCTTTCGGTGCCATTCTATACGGAGCAATCGACACCGGTGCAGAATCGGAATATGTCTCAATAGCAAATTCAACAGCTCTATCTGGAGGCAAGCCTGGTAGCTCTTCCGGAAAAACACTCGGAAAGTCACATACAGTCCTGATGTCTTGAGGTCTCACCTCACTCATATCCGGGTTCATTACGTAAGCTAAGTAAGCTTGACACCCTGAACCCAACAACCTCTGAGCTTCCAAAGCCGAAACCACATTGGACAAAAACTTGACATTCTCCCCAACTACCACAACCTCAAAGTCATCGGTAAGCCTCAAAGAGACTCTCTTAGTCTCGAAGTCAACCCTAGCTCTATGCTCTACAAGCCAATCCATGCCCAAAATCACATCAAAGCCATAAAAGGGTAGCTCCATCATATCGACTGGAAACACGTGGCCATGAACCATCAAAGGACACCTCCTATACACTTTCCTAACTACCACCGTATCACCAAAAGAGCTAGTGACATTTACGCCTACCTCTAGCCAATCACAAGGTAGTCCTAATGACTTTGCGTGCTCACCCAAAATATACGAATGTGTTGACCCCGAATCTATTAGAGAAAGCAAACTCAAAGACTGTAATGTGAAATTACCTGCAATGACATCAGTGTCATTCCCAGCCTCTCGCTGAGCGCACACCCTAGCCGGTCCTCCTCCCTCGGGCTGGACTGCTACAATATGAGCCAAGTTCCTCTGACCCTCATTCCTCGGCTGGAAGTTCCCACGGCCGCGCCCACGACCTCTCTGATGCTCAAAACCCTCGCTGGAGCTGGTCCTCCCCTAACTGGGTGTGGACAATCACGCCTCAAATGGTCTCGGGAGCTACAGTTCCAACACGCCCCAAACATACCCATACACTCACCTGGGTGGCGTCTCCCGCACCTAGTGCACTCCGGAATGTGCCCAACGGCACTGACGGCCCTGACCATGGTTACCACCCCTAGGCCTCGTATCCGGCTGGTACCTCTTATCTCTATGCCTCTTGGCATAGTCTCTATCCCAGTTCGCATGTCTCTTCCCGGAGTCAGACCCACCAGCACGTGCTCTAGAGTTCAGGTTCTGCTCTATATCCTTGGCCCTAGAAACCAAGACATCGAACTCAGAGTAGTCGGAGGCCAACATGTAGGTCTTCACATCAGTAGTCAACCCATATCTGAAACGCTCACATCGCTCTTTCTCATCCGGAATCAACTCTGGTGCGTACTGGCTCAACCTCACAAACTGGATCTCATACTCGGACACGGTCCTATTGCCTTGAACCAAAGCCATGAACTCCCTTTTCTTTTCATCTAAGTACCGAACCTCGAGGTACTTCCTCTTGAAGGCATTCCTAAAAAACTCCCATGTGATATCCGCCTCGGCCATACCGGAAATAACAGTGGTCCACCATGTATAAGCGTCTCCCTGAAGCAGTGAGACGATGCATCCCAACTTGCGGACATCCGAACACTCCATTTGGCCCAAGATGCGAGTAGTGCTCTCAAGCCACCCCTCCTAACCCTCCGGAGACAACCCACGAAACTCAACTGCCCCCAAATTACGAAGCCTCTCCAGGGGTAACCCTGTCCCCGCACCCTGAGGTGGTACTGCAGCTTGCATACCGGCTAAAGCTGTCTGAAAAGCTCCGACTATGGTCTGAATCAAATGAGCCACATCTGGACCTGCCTGACCTTGGCCCGCTTGAGCCCCATTACCTCCCACATTAGCCTCAGCCTGAGGCTCATTACCATCACCTCCGACGTTCCCTCTGTTACCATCGGGAGCATTGAGAGCAGGAGGCACGTTCTCGGGTGCCTGGTCACCCGCCCTAGGCCGTCCCCTCGGTCTCACCATAGCAATTAAAGTAATCTAAAACAACAAACACACAACAATAAAGAAACGTTAGGTTAGCAAAGGGGCAAAGGACTCCGGTTCTCAAGCTCTTTTAAACCAAAACAATTTTCCCTTTTTATTTTGACAACAATGCCTAACAACGGGGACTCGAACCAACTCTCAAACAACAGCAAGGTCACCATAGCATGCATTCATACACCGTGCTAAAGACAAAATTCAGACATACATGGCAAAACACTCATAATACCTTAACTTACCTCACTTACCTGCCCGAGGTCTCGAAAACCTCAGGCTCTGATACCAATAAATGTAACCCCCTCGTCCCGGTCTGGCCGGATGACCGGTCCAAGTGGGCCACACGAAGACAACCGAGTGAAAACCAGTTAAGGTTCCCCCTCGGTTAGCAACCCTAATTTTTTTCTTTTATTTTAAATCTTGTCTAGAGGAATATTAGATTCTAAGTGATTCACAACAGCGGAAGACATCTAAAAAGATCACATTCAAACCCCGACCATGCAACCTTAGACCATTTTTAAGCTTACAGGGCAGACCGTATCGGTACCCTAACTAGGGGTATCGATACGCCCTGACCAGGTCAACCCAAGGAGTGAACTCCGGGAAGACCGTATCGATACAACCCTTGAGCGTATCGATACGCCCTTCTCGGTCAAACCTCCCTGGTCAACAGAGTAGACCCGTACCGATACGCGTGAACCTCGTATCGGTACGCCATGCTCTCCCCAAATTCTCCAAATTCCAGTAACTTTGGAGGGTATCGATACACCCCAGTGTATCGATACGCCCAACACAAACTGAATTCTAATGACCAAAAACCGTATTGATACGCCCCCGCGTATCGATACGCCCAGCCAAAACTGAGCTCTGCAGGCAAGACCGTATCGATACGGCCCTTAGGCGTACCGATACGCCCTGCTCTGCAACTCAGCCTTTTCCCAACTTGGTGACCACAAACCCGACACTAGATGCATTTATGGACTCCCCTAAGCACATACAGTATACATACATCAAATCACAAACAAAATTTAACATGTGAGGCATTTAATCTAACGAAATTCATACCAATCAAAGCTTCATGCAATTTCACCCAAAAGTGCATACTTAGCAAGCATAGAACTCCTCACAAGGGATAATCAAATGTAAGGCATACATAGGCCAACAACATACATTTTAAGGCATGTCCACATAAGCAACATATCAAGCACAAATCACAAACCATGAAACAAAAGCATAACACAACCTTGAGTTTAACATGCTCAACATAAATTCCTAAGGAGTTTGACCCCAACTCCCAAACTCTATACCCCATTGTCTAGGCATTATTACAAAAGTAAACCATACTTAGACTCGCTTGAGAACTCCAAAATCTCCTCCTTCGCCCGATCGCCTCCCGAACTCTAACGATCTGCACGTTGGAAACAATAAGAGCATAAGCCAACTAGCTTAGTGAGAGAGGCTCTATAATTCACAACATGCAGTTTTCCAAAACACGGTTTATATGCAAGAAAGCAATGGATGCACAAGGGTCAATCTCAACATCAACACATGGTTTGCACAAGCACAACCAACATACACGTACGGTGGGACTACACATCACCGTTTCGACTAGTGGATTTCCATTGGGACTACACATCAAAGTACTACCCTACTAGTCACTACCGTTGGGACTACACATCACCGTAGTTTAAACTACCATCACGTGAGGCACGAACTCAACACGACTACAACATTAACAACTTAAAATGCATTCATTAATCACAACGCATACACAATCAACATACCACAACAACATGAGAGTAGAGAAGCTTACACACGGGTTTAGGTGACCTCTCAAGGTTCCACCCAAACCCCAAAGGAATCCATATCGAGCACAATGTAAAAACCAATAATTCTACTCACCGTTGCTACCCAAGAGAAGATCGAAGACCAAGCTCAAGACTCCGAAATCCCCGGATTTGTCCCCGAAGCTTCACCAACCAAAATTCTTGTTTCTAAACATTCCAACACAATTTAAACAATTCCAAATCAGTCCATGATCTAAAATAATAAGCCCGGACTACATACCAAGCACAAGACATCCATTTTCCATTGAAAACAAGCTCAAAATTCCAAAATCCGAGCAGCCCTTAAGCACCCCTCAAAACCATTGATTTCAACCCTCAAATTACTCCCTAAAGCCTTCAAAACAATACTTACACATACCCTAACCATCAGCCCTCAAGATTCCACCTAAAACACCCCCAAAACTCCACTTAAAACCTCCCAAAAACCTCATTTTTTACCCAAAACCGAAAATTCCATAAAACATTGTAAAAATCGGTTTTGTTGGACCTTTTTGGTTGTAGGCAACTCATATAACTTAAACAAATAGAAAGCTTAAGTTAAAGACCTCAAAGACAACATTTTTAATGTAAAATCTTCCAAATCTCAAATCTCAAAACATGTATAAAAATGAAAACAAATGGTATTAACTTGTAGGGAATAACAAGGGCAAGTCAAAAATAAGGTTACCTTTGCAAAATCTTCAAAAATGGGCAAGATATTGGATGGAATAGTAACAAGGGAAGAGAGCCCTTTTTTGTCGTTGGAAATGGGGTGGTGGAGAGAGGTAGAAGATGAGCAAAAGTATTTCTTTAAGTTTGTTTAAAATTGGGGGGGGGGGGCAAAAGACCACTTTGCCCTTAATGAATTGGGCTATTCACAAGAGAGGTGCTCCTTGGCTATTTAGACTCAATTCAAAATTTGCTCATCGCCATTTATTTTGAAATTAAAACCCGAACATTATTTTAACCATAAAACCGGACTCGAGATAATATAAAAATATTATTTTTATCTAGCCCCTAGACCCGGGTGTTACACGTGTGTTTCTTTAGCTCAAATTTTTCAAGTCCATTGAGACCCAAATAGTTCTCAAAATACAGTTCATGTTCGATATTTGTTTCAATCTTCCCCACCATCTCAGTATGAAACTTGATAGTTTTACTCTATGTTGCACGAATACAAATACGAGTACAATGACGAATTCGGGGACGAGAAACGATAATTTTTAAAATTACAAGGTACATGTACAATAGAGATACAACAAATGTAAAAAAATAATACATATAATTATAAAAAAACATTAAAATTCATAGTAAATTAGAAAATCTAATAATTTTCAAGGATTAAAATAAAGCCTAAGTTAAATTCTCATTAGTTGTGGTGGTCTATCCTTCAATTAAAATCTAATAATTTTGTGATTTATTTAAAAAGATATTAACAAAAATTATAATTTTTTATCTATTTTTTTAAAATATAGTATTGTTGAACTTGATATTTTTTTCAAATTTTTTTATTAAAAATTACTTTAAAACAAATAATATTTTAAAGCCATGAAATTAGTTTGATGTATATATATTCCTTTTTTAGTTTTTTAGGTAGTGTAGTGTCGGTTTCCAAGACCCAACTTGATGTATATATTCTTTTTAGGTTTGATGTGAAAATACTCGACTCAAAAATTCAATATAAAGTTTGAATTATAAAATAGAAATTCCAATAACTCGACTTGACTCGAAAAAATTAAATTTTTTGGTTTGATGTGAAAATACTCGACTCATAATTTCATAAACTCGACTAAAAAATTCAAAATAAAGTTTGAATTATAAAATAGAAATTCCAATAACTCGAATTTTTTAGTAGTTAGTGGACTAAATTTTTAAGTTTGAGTTATTAAATAGGAGCAATTTGGGCACCTAAGTTTCAAAGGGTATACTTTGGGCACCTATTTTTCATCTAAGCATTTATAATATTATTGTGTTAATTGATTGTAAAGTTTTAGGATTGAAAAATGAATTTTTAAAAATTTAAGGGTGAAATTATAAAGAAATATTTTTATTAGTGACTATAATGTTTACTTTTTAAATTGAGGAGAAAAAAATGTACATGAGATAAATTTTAATGGCTATTGCAGTAATTTATCCTTATTTTAATTCCGCCACATCAACAATCCGTTAGTGGACTAACGGAGTATAACGTCGGAGTGACCAAGTATTTACACATCGAAAACGTAGAAGACTACTAATTGACACTTTTCAAAAGTGGTGACTAACTCTGTACAAATGCTAAACGAGAGTGACCCCTGCAGTAATTTACCTTTTTTTAATGATAATAAAATAATATTATAATATTAATGACAAAACCTAAATCCCTCTTTATTCTTCGTTCACTCTTTGGCCTTCAAACCCTAAAAGGGTTGTTTTCACGCCGTCGTCATCAGACCAGCATCTAGAGCCGCGCGATTTCACCTCTTGTCGTCGGCACTCCGTCAATCCCCTCTCCTCAACGTCGACCAATCCTCTCCCTGTAAGTCTCATGAGCTCGCCTCCCTTTACACTCTTACGCTCACCCTTATCGCCCGCCCATGAATTTTTTTAGATTTTACAGTAACGGGATAAAACAGGGATAGCGGCCCGTTATTACCGTTATTTACCGCTACCCGTTAAATTGCGACCGCAATCCACCGCTACTAGTGTGATTCCGCGTCCCACCGTTGTTTTCGCCGATAGCGGTTTCGGCCGGCGGCATTACCGCTAAATAGCGGTCGCGGGCCGTTTTTTGAAACCCTTAGGGTTAGGTTTTATATATTTATTTTGTTTCTGGGTTCTGTTTAGTTTTCTGGATATTTTCTTCAATGTCGCTGCCAAAGGAACTGTACCCATCTCAAGATGACCTCCTTTACGAGGAGGAACTGTTGAGAAACCCCTTTAGTTTGAAACTCTGGTGGAGGTATTTAATAGCTAGATCAGACGCCCCTTTCAAGAAAAGATTTATAATATACGAGCGAGCCTTGAAAGCTTTGCCTGGTAGTTACAAGCTTTGGCATGCTTATTTGCGCGAGCGTCTCGAAATCGTTAGGAATTTACCTGTTACTCACCCTCAATACGAAAACCTTAATAATACTTTTGAGAGGGCGCTTGTCACAATGCATAAGATGCCTAGGATTTGGATAATGTACTTGTTGACCTTAACTGAGCAGAAGTTGATCAGTAAGACTCGTAGGACGTTCGATAGAGCGCTTTGTGCCTTGCCTGTGACTCAACATGATAGGATTTGGGAACCTTACTTGGTTTTCGTGAGTCAAAGGGGTATCCCCATTGAGACCTCGCTTAGGGTTTATAGGAGATATTTAAAGTACGACCCTAGTCATATTGAGGATTTTATTGAGTTTTTGGTGAATTCAAGTCTGTGGCAAGAAGCAGCGGAGAGGTTAGCATCTGTTTTGAATGATGATCAGTTTTATTCGATAAAGGGTAAAACTAAGCATCGGTTGTGGTTAGAATTGTGTGACTTGCTCACAACTCATGCAACAGAGGTATCGGGGCTCAATGTGGATGCGATAATCAGAGGTGGAATTAGAAAGTTTACGGATGAAGTTGGGAGGCTTTGGACTTCACTTGCTGATTATTACATCAGAAGAAATCTGTTTGAGAAGGCAAGGGATATTTTTGAGGAGGGAATGACGACTGTGGTTACCGTGAGGGATTTCAGTGTCATATTTGATGCTTATTCACAATTTGAAGAGAGTATGGTTGCTCTTAAAATGGAGAACATGGATTTAAGTGATGAGGAAGAAGAAGATGTCGAAGAGAATGAAGAGGACATCCGTTTGGACATTTCTCTATGCAAATCAAAATCGAAGTTTGAGAAGAAGATATTTAAGGGGTTTTGGTTACATGATGAAAATGACGTTGATTTGAGGTTGGCTCGGTTAGAGCATTTAATGAATAGAAGGCCTGAACTGGCTAATAGTGTCCTTTTACGCCAGAATCCGCATAATGTGGAGCAATGGCATCGTAGGGTCAAGCTATTTGAGGGAAACCCCACCAAGCAAATATTGACATACACAGAGGCAGTTAGGACGATTGACCCAATGAAAGCTGTTGGAAAGCCGCATACTTTGTGGGTGGCTTTTGCAAAGCTATATGAGACATATAAAGATCTGTCAAATGCTCGTGTCATTTTTGATAAAGCTGTTCAAGTAAATTACAAGACCGTTGATCACCTGGCAAGTGTATGGGCTGAGTGGGCAGAGATGGAACTGAGGCATAAAAATTTCAAAGGTGCGCTGGAGCTGATGAGACGAGCCACAGCGGAGCCTTCTGTTGAGGTCAAACGAAGAGGTAATCCCTGTTTATGTTTCTAGAATCTAGAGTAACTGACCTCTGATTTGATTGTTACTTTATTGCATTCCTTTGCATTGCTTCATATCCTTTCCATTTTCATCTGTCTTAAAACTTTTTTTTCTCTCTTTTAGAAAATGAGAACAGTATTATCTATATAATACATTATATATTTGCTTCTTTGGTCTGTTTTGTTTTTGCAGTGGCTGCTGACGGTAATGAACCTGTTCAGATGAAGGTACATAAATCCTTGAGGCTGTGGACGTTCTATGTAGACTTGGAAGAAAGTCTGGGTACTCTGGAGTCAACTCGAGCAGTCTATGAGAGAATATTGGATTTAAGAATTGCTACTCCACAAATTATTATAAACTATGCATTTTTATTGGAGGTAAAAGTATTTCCGTACTTATGTAACTTTATATTATCATGTTTGTTATAACATTATAAATCTCTAGTGATAACGATCACAATGTTAGATATCGAAAGGAAAAAAGGGCACTGTGTACAAGATATCCAAATCGATCATGTTGGATTTTGGGATGACCATCCCCAAAATGTTCTGTAGACTAACAAGAGTTCTAAATTGTTGCAGGAGAATAAATATTTTGAAGATGCTTTCAAAGTGTATGAAAGAGGCGTCAAGATATTCAAGTATCCGCATGTGAAGGATATATGGGTCACTTATTTGTCGAAGTTTGTAAAGAGATATGGGAAGTCGAAACTGGAACGAGCAAGGGAATTGTTTGAGCATGCCGTTGAAACGGTATGCATGTTATTATCCTTTCTGACCTTTAAGGCAGACACCATTTTTGCTAAAGTATTGAGCATGACTTGATTTACATTTTCTGAAACCAAAGTAGGTTTAGGGTCACATTTTAAGTTGTAGTCATTTAAAGAACCTGTAGCCAAAATTATATGCTGAAATTTTCTATGGTTCATGGTTGATTTAAAAAATTTTGCTTGGTTTCTAGACAGAGAGTGATTTTGCCAAAATGCACAAAAAGAACTTTTATACTAGTTTTATGGCATTACTTGGTCTGCACTAGACTGCAAGAAATAATAATTGTTAGATGATTGCTATGCTTATAGTAACATGGGTTTCGAAGTTGTGCAGTAATACAACTACATGGAAGCATGAACTTGGCTGTTTGTAGACCTCCTCTATGAAGACTATGATCTGCTTTATTTCTTCCCACTCTATTTTTCTACCTAAACTTTTTATTCGACTTAAATGATGCTGATTTACCAATGCTCTCTGATAATTATTTTGACACAAATTTCCTTGATTTTTCCAGGCACCTGCTGATGCTGTAAAACCACTTTATCTTCAATATGCTAAGCTGGAGGAGGATTATGGGCTAGCAAAGCGAGCTATGAAGGTCTATGATCAAGCAACTAAGGTCGTTCCAAATCAGGAGAAACTTGGCATGTATGAGATTTACATTGCCCGTGCAGCTGAGATATTTGGCGTTCCAAAAACGAGAGAAATTTATGAGCAGGCTATAGAGTCTGGTCTTCCAGATAAAGATGTGAAGACAATGTGTTTGAAATATGCAGAGTTGGAAAAGAGCTTAGGAGAAATTGACCGTGCCCGTGGAATATATGTATTTGCATCCCAGTTTGCTGATCCACGCTCTGATGCAGATTTTTGGGATAAATGGAGGGAGTTTGAGGTGCAACATGGAAATGAAGATACCTTCAGAGAAATGTTGCGGATTAAACGGAGTGTCTCTGCAAGTTATAGCCAGGTAAGCTTCTTGTTCTTTTTATTTTCCTTGCCCACAACTCCAGTGACTTTTTACGTATTTATCATCAGATATGTCCCTTGTAAACTCTCTTAACTAAGGATTGGATTGTAGTTCATTTTATTCTATTGCTGCTGGCTACAATGAAAGGAAGCCATTTGCTGCTATGAAATTGACGACTTGATATTGCGGAAATTTATAGATGTTTCTGAGTTAGCCTGTTGCATGTATATGTGTGTGGGTGTATGTATATATATACCCATCTGCTTTTATACTTTTTCATGTATAATCTTTGCAACTGTTTTTTTCTCCAGATTTTCATTCTCACTGTTTTTTTTGCTCTTCCAGACGCACTTCATTCTCCCAGAGTATCTGATGCAGAAGGATCAGAACATTGATGAAGCTAAAGACAAGTTGAAAGAGGCCGGTATAACCGAGGATGAAATGGCTGCTCTTGAGAGGAAGTTATTACCTGCTGCTGATAATGCTATCGCCAAAGACAACTCTAGGAAAGTAGGGTTTGTGAGTGCTGGAGTTGAGTCACAGACGGATGGTGGGATGAAAACAACAGCAAATCTCGAAGATATCGACTTGCCGGACGAAAGTGACTCAGATGAAGATAGAGTTGAAATTGCTCAGAAAGATGTCCCATCTTCCGTGTTTGGAGGTGTTCGGAAGAGGGAAGATGGTGATGACATCGACAGTGGAGATGATGCGTCTGCTGCCAAAGACAAGGGTGGGAAGGGCCTACTGGGTGCACTTGAGCGAATCAAAAGGCAGAAGCAAGCTCAGTAGTACTTACATATTCAACTCCAACTCAGATATCTTTGATAATTCAATGAACTAACTCTGTAATCTGTATACTTAAATCCAAATTTGTGTGCGTGTTCTTTAGGATTTTGTATATTTGGATCAAAATCAAATCCATTTCTTGCACTCATCAAAAACAGATTGACAGAATAAAGAAATTTTTGCACTCATCAAACGCCCACACCGAAAGGTGGTAAAGTATTGAAAGAGGTGAATTGGAAGAATTAATGATTATGAGATGAAGTTGACATTAACATTTGTATGATATTGCTTCATTTTTCACCTGATCTGACTAACCATCAATCAAATAAGAGAAATTAGGGGAATATTGTTCCTTGAAATTATATTTAGGAAATGGGATTTTTATGTTTTATTTTGGAAACTATGGTAAATTGAACAATGGAGGTGTAGATTCTTAATTTTTTTTTAAATGTGTCCTATTTTCTTAAATTTAGTCACTAAACATCCAACGAAGCCAATCAAATAACTCCACTCATCCCAAGTGGATACATTTCTTTCTTTTTTTTCTCTCTTTGAGCTTGAATGGCTATAAGTGCATATCAAATTTTGTCACTATAGTGGTGTACTAATATCAAGCTTCAAGTTACAGCAATACTTCTTTTGCCGCAAAGCTTGACCCTTAATTCTTAAAGATGAGTTAGTGGCTTAATGTTATATTATTGTTGTTGTTGTTTTATGGCTCAAAATCTCAAATGATCACCTTCAGCTTCTAATATCATCACATCAATATACAACTGAGCTTATGAAAACCAAAATTTGATTGTTCTCTCATCTCATCTCACCATCTAAATTATGAAAAGAACCCAATATAAAATCCATTGATTAGTAATCAAATCAAACCCTAATCTCTTTCCTTTTTTTTTAATTTAGAGGCGGAAAGTGTTTCAAAGAGCAGACCAGAGCACATGTGTTATGGGTCCCAATAAATCCAACCCTGGCCTGGATTCAGGCATTCAGCCTCAATTACCCTTGCTCTAATTATAGGCTGAAAAGCAGACAAAGACTGAACCCAACCTTGCACCTGTGTTTTTTTTTTGTTGTTGAAGAAATTTACTATGGTATTATTGACATATTTTTAATTTATTTTAGTGGATTTTGGCCTTTTGGGTCATTGAAATCAAACCAAATCAAAACTTAATAACCAATATAAATAATGCATTAAGTTGTCATATTTTAGTGGCAGCTCCCCTTTATTATACGAAAATGAAAGGAATTCCATACAATTATCATTGGATTTAGACTACACCTTCAATTTAAAATTAGTAATTACAAAAAATTGAACCATGAAAATGATGATTAGTCGAACCAGAGACATTCATTGAAACTTGACTTCATTTACAAAACACTTGTAATTTCCCTACGAATTCATACTATTAGTATTAACACTCTAACCAGTAACCGCCAGAAACATAAACCCTACCATTAAGAAAAGTCTCCAACCTTTCAAAACTTATTGGAGCAAACATATTTCCAAAAACTAAGATAATTAGTCCATATCCATTTACTGATTAATTGACACTTGTCTCTCTCATGTCGTCGTTAAATTTTTGTATAAATGCTTCCACTCGACTATTCAATTCCTCCTGACTCAGTGACGGCTCCTTCCGCGGCTTTCCGGAAGCCGGGGAAGGGCTTACTTGTACATGTGGCAGCTGGTAATTGGTCCGATCCTTGAACGTTTCTGATTTCTTCATCAGAGGAGAATCGGTCGATGCCTCCACGTTGATATCTCGGCCGTGATTCTCCCACATGTCCGACTTCTTCAAGTGTCTCGACAGCGGCATTGCTTTCCTTTCCATTATCATCTTCCACGTGTTCTCCAGCGTCTCATGCTGTTTTGGCTTCGCCACTCTCAACGCTCGCTCACCTGTATTAGCAACATCCGCACAGAATTAATGAATTAATTACTCCTTAATTACGGAGTCCAGATGATTTTCTGAAGCTTCTTGTTTTAAAACTATAGTTTTTGAATTTCGGCACTTTAGATATAGACAAAATATGATCCGTTAAAGAGATTCGAGAGGGAAATTCTGAATATACCTTCAGGATTGGTTTTAACAGGTTTCCGGTGACTGAATCTAGAAGAAAACGCAGGTTTCTCCGGTGGAAACAGAGCATCCAATGGAATCTCCGAAGAATCCATTCTAGTTGGAGGAATCCACTCTGAAAACTCGTTCTCGCTATTTCTGTCATCTTCAACCGCCACATTGCTCTCATCCTCAAGAATCATCGTTTCCACCTCTTTTCCTCTGGAATTTCGCTCGTACACGAAATCACTGGATTCTACATCAGATTCCCAGCCGTTCTTCATATCGTACTCCTCCACTGGCCGTTGATCCACGGAGATCTTCGGTCGCGGCTGTATCTGCTCCTCCGTCTGATCTTTGTCGCTGTTGTTTTGGTTAAACCGCGACGATGCTGCAATTGTGATGATGATTCCATTGATGACGACGTAAAGGTACGGAGGCTTGAGCCAAGAGCAGATCGTACTCCACCATAACGGAACTTGAGAAACGCAGAATTCCAGAACCAATGGAACAGAGATTTTAAGTCCCAAAGCTATGCCCAATAAACCTGTCGAAATAAAGAATAGCTTTATCAAAAACATCCATGTAGTCACCGACGCCATTTTAATTAGCTTTGTTTGTTTTGCTCGCACTTTTAAGGTTAAAAGGTCCCTTCTTTCGGGTTCGACAGAGTGACCACTGACGAGTGAGCTGAACGTAAATATAGAGGGGGAGAGTGAGGGTACAGTTTATAATTGAACCTTAAAAAATAATTAGTTTTTTTAAAGGTAATTGTTAACAAAAACTAAAAAAAATATAAAAAGTAATTAATTAAAAAATCAATCCAATTAATCGAAACATTTTTATTTGATTAATGATTTTTAAAAAAAATATTTTTTTATTAATTTATTTTAATTATTAACTAAATCGACTGTTTTAACATCTTTATTGATTTAAAGGAGCTTGCGTCCTACAACTTGGTGGGTGCATCACTGGCACTCACCAACAAACCCTTTTTCTGGTGTCTAATTTGGGTTTTTTGGGCAAGTGAGAGGGCAGGATCTTGAACGAATGAAATAGTTTATGGCTTTTATGATGGTAAGAAATAATTGGCGGGTTTATGCAAAGGAATTAAATATATGGGTAATGGGCTAATGGCTATTGTTCCCCACCAATTCCCGGCTAGTAGATGGTTCGGCTCCTAATGGTTGTATGAGCTGTGCCGGACCCCATAACCCATCATGTTTATATTAGTAAACATGGTTTAATGATCATGCCATCTGCTAATAAAACAATGATTATTATCCTATACACAGGTGCTTGTGGTAGTGGAAACTGAAAGTTTTCATAAGTGTTTTAATTTTAGGGTTTAAGGTTTTAGTTTAGGGTGTAGAGTTTAGGGGTTTAAGTGTAGGGATTTAGAATTTATGGATAGTTATTAAAATTAAGCTTTATGGTTATAATTTAGGGTTTATAAGTTAAACCCTAAATTTTGACAATATCACCCTAAAAACTAAACATCAACCTCTAAACCCGAAATTCTAAATTCTAACTACTATCCCTAAATTATAAAACCCTACACCCTAAAACTAAGGCGCTTGTAGAAACATTCAGTTTCTACCGCCAGTGTATTGGATATAAATCTATAAAACAATATTGTCGTCACAACTCAAATATAAGGTTGAGACATTATTATATATCAAAGACAGACACAATATTTTATGTTAGAGACAAACCTATAAAATTTTAAAGACATGGTAGACTTATAAAATTTGAAGGTAATAAAAATAAATTTTTAATAAAAAAATAAAAATATTTTAAATTTTCAAAGATACTACTGCACTTTCAATGCCTCGGTACATCCCTAATGATAACGTATCTCAAAGAATTTTGAAAAAACAACTAATATTAATATCCAAGGGATGGGCTCGTACAAAGTTCTCTTCACTCTTCAGCTTAGGTTTCTTTCCAATCATATATCATTTAATAAATAATTATCTAACGTGAGATATAATCTTAGCTCGATTGCATCTACTTAGAACACTTTTAATTTAGATATTTTAAAAGATTATAGATAAATCTTCAATGACAAAAGTATAAAAAAGGTACTTTATTTTAGAGGCGGTCACCCCTTGTCGAAATTTGTTTTATAACATCACTAAGAAGCACAGAACCGAGACAAGAATTCCTCTTTCTGCCCGGTTTGGTCGAAAGGAATTGGGTGCTTTAACAGTTGGTTCAGTAGGTAGTTCCCACAGGCCACAGCACACACATACAGACATTACAACAACAATATTAAATTAATTAGTTTTCTAACTCTTTAATTATTTCATTCCGTGACGTTTTATCCATAATTTTATTTGTTTGCTACTTGACCCACCCTTTTGCAAAATGCATGAATATAATGATTCAACGGTTGATATAACACCATCAGAATCTTATCGTTTTAAACTATTTAGTAATCATTTTCTCTATTTTTAAAATAATTAAACAACCATTTATTCTTGAATCTTAAAATTATAATAAAAAAAACTCCTATTACAATGTATTTAAACCCATTTATAGAAAACAAAAAAAAAGTATGAATTTGAATTAGAAAATTTCGGACGTCACTAAAGAAAGAATATTTTGACCATTACATTTCTGGGGATAAAAAATGTGGTATGCGTAATGCATCACAAAGAAATAACAGTAGTAGTTAGTTTTCTTATTTTGTTCAATTGGTTGGTACGTAATTCTTTGTTCATAAAAGAATCTCTTCCCCGTAGTTTAGTATTCCCTTCATGACCTAAGATTATACCGTTATTTATAATTTGATTGATTCTCATTGGTTAAAAGAGCAGAAAAAGCTTGTGGCAACATCCATATGGTTTATGAATATTGATCTGACTTTGTTCACTTTGGACGGATGCTTTTGTTTCAGAGATGCTCTCTAAGGATTCCAAGCTTCTTCTTTTTTTACTTCATATGTTGTGACATCTCTCCAACTAAAAATACTTCTAATATTGTTTAACTACGTCTTAGTACAGTTGAGATTATTATTGTTATAACATCATGAAGTTATAAGCAGGGTCGGACGCAGGATTTCATGTAAAGGGTGCGAACTATCAGAGAGCTATATTAAAAATGTAAGGGGTGCAAAATTACAAGATTTTAGGGGTGTAGAATTAGATTATCAATAAAAATATAAAAGAAATATATAAAATATAAGGAAACTTAAAATTTTTAAGGAGTGCGGTTGTCCTCCAACACTTTGTGTCTGTCCCTGATTATAAGTTCAAAAACATTTAAATGTGTATTATATTTTGATTTAGGGGTTTGGGAAGATTATAAGGAAAAAGAAATTACAGCATTAATGCTAGTGAACAGATGTTGCTTTCTCTCTTTCCTGGAAAAACTAAACCAAAAAAAGAAGAAGCAAACAACCAACTATGGAAACGTCTTAAGTAAAAAAAAATGAAAATTAAAGTCTCAAAAGTAAGCTTATTAAAATTGTGTATGGTTATATATGTCCCACAGAGTTCATAAAACTAATATCGGACTCATTTAAGCTAACCACCGTTTGTGTCGTGATTGCTCAAGGAATTGTTCATTTCAAGTTATCTTATTTTATTTGGCCTAAAAAAGTGCATTGAATTTAACTGGAAACACGACAGAAACGCTAGGGATTTGTGGGACAACTCATATAGTTGAGATAGAGACGTACGTAGGGTTTGGCCAAACCCCAAATATCAAAGAAACATCCCGGAAATGTTTGTATTTTTATCTGTAATTTTGGAAAATTTGTTTTATTGGTTGAAACTGTAGACAGTGATGGGCCATAAACGAAATCTTCACCCACGAGTTTGGAGATAGAAATGAGTGTCGTTTCAATAAATGATCTTGAAAAATAGTATATTTGGGGTGAAAATGCCAGCAAGCTCCATCCCTTTGCTCGGTAGAGAGCTTCCTCTCATTTTTCTCAGCCAAAAGTTTTATCTTTTATTTTTTTGGTCTCAAAATCAAAATAAGAAACAAGGGAAAAGGAAAACCAGAAGGGGAATGGAAGACGTTATGATCCAAATGCAGCCCATGCCAACTCAGCACACACATTATCCATTGCCAGATCAGCAGCACGAGTGAGAAAGAGTACACGTGAGAAGAGGCGTCTCAAGACCCTGCTGGTATCATCAAATTTGTTTACACTTAATATGTACATATTACAATAAAAGATATTACCTGAAATGTTCTCTACGCAGTATCGTGAAAATCTTTCTTGCTTTAATAAACATATTTATGTTTGGTATACAAAGGCAATTACAAAACAGATTATAAGCATTCATAAAAATTATGTTCAAGTCCGACAGGAACAAACATTTTTCTCTTTGGAATCCCAAAATCATTCATTCTTCTTTCCTAGCTTCAACTTAGCTTCGACATCTCCACTATATGGGTAAACATGGTATGCATACTGCTGGAGAACAGCGAATACAACCATCTCTAGACACACCAATACGTTTTGAAGAGCTTCCTCAAGGTGCTCTACATCCAACCAGAAATGATGTGATTTTATAAAGCCCACCGCAACAAGTATGTCGAGCACCACTCCCTGCATGCAGTCAATTGATGCCATTAATATAATATAATTCAACAACAAACTATTGCCAATAGGGGCAAGGAATGTTGAGTTGATAGTACTGGAGGATGCTAGCCGCAGCTTGCAACACAATTGCAATGTTAAGAATTTGACAACATATATAGCTTGGTATTCATATCGAGTACGCTAAAACGGTCAAAATCTCCACATTAGCTGCAAATAGTTAAGAGCCTACGTACTAGGCTTGGTTAGTTTTACTCCGGGCCATCACTGTTTATCCTCCGGGGCTTAGAGAAAACAAATGTTTATTCTTTCATGCCTCTATTGAGTATAAACTAATAAATGCTCCAAAAAAAAACTAAAGAATGAAGAAGGTTTTTTACCTGCCAAAAGCAGAAGAAAACAATTCCCTTGATGCACATGAACTTTGCAAGCGGCTTGTGAGGTTCCAACTCTTTTGCAAAGACATGGTAAAAGGCTACCAAAGAGTATAATGCTAATGAAACAGACACATTGAGGATGATTGTGAATGTCCAGCTCAACCAAGAAGGATAAAACTGTAGAAGTTGCAGTGTTATCATCAAGACAGAACACACCGGACGGATGACAACAAATTGCCATGTCCAATACTTGAGAAGCTTTAGTGTATTGTGGTTAAGCCTAACCGTTCGAGGCTGTAGTTTGAGCAACCGCAATGCATCAAGAGACCTGATTAATAGTGTAACTACTAACTTATTCAAGTGACATATATTGTTTTAAAACACTGTACCTGAAAAAGGGTCATTGGAAATGAATGGTGAATCTCTCTTCCTTTGATTTCATCAGGTACAACATTTTTGCTAATTGATATATTCAAGTAACTATACATCAAAGCCATGAACTTAGCAATCACCTTGAACCGAAAACATCAAAAATCAGCAGTGAATAACATTTAACACAAATAAATGCAACAAAGATTGAGCAGAAGGGGCACTCACTAAAGCCTCATAACATTCCTTGACTGATTCCAGAAACATGAAGAACGCTTTGCTTCCTTTAACATCCAATAAACCAACGAAGGAGACAACAGCATAAAGAGGAGCCATAAGGATAATGATTAGTATAGCTTTCTGCTCCTTTGGGGTTTTCCAGTAAAAAAGATGCTGCGACACAAGCTGCAGTGTGAAATGCAACGAAAGCACCACACAAAACGCAGATCCCATCAGAGTAATCTGCGGACGATTTAAATTGCTAAAATCCATGGCTTCTTTCAGCTAAGAGATGAGATTGCCCGTAACACGGATCTGCAAAAGATGGAACAACACCCAATTTGACCAACAATTTAGGGTGAAGAACAAATTCATAAACATTAAAGCAAAATTTAAGAGCTACCCATTTTGCAATAACAAAGATTTAAGGCAAAGATCGTGAAAACGAACCTGATCAGTGAAATCTTTGAGAGGAAGTTCAGAAAATAGCGGTTAATAAAAGTCTAACGATGCAGTGGAAGTATAATTCTGAGATAGAGGTAGAACGGATCCGCTTCCGTTTGCTGACCTTAACAGAGATTTTAATGAAAAAAATTATTAGGTAGACTCCACTCATCCGTCATTTATGATTTTTGTCAATAAAGCTCATTTATTTTATTTTAAATTCTAAATAATTATTAATTTTCTTTTATATACAAGAAAAAGGTAAAATTTATTAAAAAAATATAAAAAAAAATTATTGGATGAGATCATAGGTGACCTGGTGAACCCGACACATCTATTTTTTTTTTTACATAAAATAGAAAATTTTAGTGTCTACTCACTACTATTGGAAAATTATATTATAGGTCTTTTCTACCATTTATGATATGGGCTCAACCAATTAAATTAATACACATAATATATTTTTTCAATGTCATATTTACACATAAACATGTTCATATAATCTATTTTAATACCTAAGGTTACATTTTAAGACTAAAGAAACAAAGAAAAAAATTTGCCATAAGTCTCTTCTTCTCTAACTTCTGATTTCATCTTCAACTATTTTCTTAGAATCAAAAATTTTCTTTTAAGTTTAACTCCGAACTAATCAGACGTCTAAAATATTAAAATTTTTCTCGTTACCTTAGTTATTAAGATAGACGGCATGGACATATTTATGTGTAAATATGACATGAAAAAAATATGTTACGTGTATTAATTTAATTGGTTGGGCCATATCATAGATGGTAGAAAAGACCTATGATATAATTTCTTAAGTATTAAAATAGATGACATAGACATGCTTATGTGTAAATATGACATGAAAAAAATATGTGATGTATATTAATTCAATAGTATTATTACTAATTTTGAACTCAATAAGTAGTTAGAGTTAAAAAGAGATTATATTCATTTTAAAAAAATTATATTCGAACAACATTATCTATAAAATATATGTGCATTATCAAAATATAAAAAATTAAAATTACCTCGTACCATGAGAAGAGTTGAAATTTCGAATGGTGAAATAACTCATCATTCATCATTACCGTATGTTTTCACACAAAAGTTAAATATTCTTCAAAGATTTTTTTTTTCTTGCAGCAGAGTAATGTTTAAAATTTTAGAATAGTTTATCATGCTCGACGAACACCGTTAAACATCGCTGAATATTATTAAAGATTTTTATAAAGATTAAAAATTTTAAAAACTATACTTATAATTAAAATTATTTCAAAAGAAAATAAAAATTAAATTTAATAAGCTTTTATATTTTTATAATATTTTTAATTAATATATTAAAATTAAATATCTAAAAATATCTTTAATATAAACTTTTTATATCCAACCCTTTATTTTCGTTTTGCCGCTATCGCCACCGTCGCTTTTCGCAATAGACCAAATATCACTGATTTTGGAACCCAATACGCTGGCTTCTTGGACCTGCAGAACTTCATTATGTCTTCGGCTAGCCCCAATACGGTGGGCTCATTATGTCTTCGGCTAGCCCTTTATTAAAATTATTGATATTAACGATATTTTAAGATATTTAATTTTAATATATTAATTAAAAATACTATAAAGATACAAAGGTTTATTAAATATAATTTTTAATTTTTTTGAAATAATTTTAATTATAAGTCAAGTCCTTATAATTTTTAATTTTTATTAAAAAATTAATAATGTTAAGTGGTGTTCAGCGTTAGTGGTGTTAAGCGAAGTTTGTCGAATGTTGTAAAAATTTTCAAAGTTTTAATACAAATATCTTAATTTGAATCCATATAAAATAAAAATAGATGAACATTCTCAACTAATCAATTATTTTAACCATGAGATGTGGTGTGTTGGTTGCTCACCTCATCCCTTAACCATGAGGCCAGAAGTTCGATTCCTACCAATGAGAATGAAACACATTTTATGGTCACCCGTTTATCTCTCAATGAAAGCACCCACAACGAGGAGATTAGTCAAGTGGTAGATATTTTAGCTCAAACTAAAAAAATCTAATTATTTATTTTAATTTTTGGTTTTACTACAATCGTGATATTTTTTTATAGATATTTTCTCTGGTCGTTTTCGTATTTCTTCAATTAGAAATCTTTTAATATGTGATTTTAATTTATGATTATCAAATCATGACGACATTATCAAAGAAAATTCATATCTTCCATTTTACCGCTTTCACTGCCGTTACTCAAAGATTATATTAGGCTATGATAGTTCCCTCTACTTTCCACTTTTAAGTTTTATTTAGGCTAAACAATAAAATAAATATTTAAATTATATTATTTTTATAATAAGTGCTTAAAAGTAATTTTTAGTTGAAATAAATATTTAAAGTTTTTTTATTAAAAAATGTGCTTAAACTATATTTTTACTAAAATAGGTGCTTAACATTTTATTTTTTGACTTCTTTTAAAGTGAATTGAAGCGTCTATTTGGACATTTATTTCAACAAAAAAATAAAATTTTAAGAACATATTTCACCAAAAAAACATTTTAAGCATTTATTTTAGCTAAAATATACTTTAAGCAACTATTACAAAAAGAGACATAATTTAAGCATTTTAGGTACTTATATTGTAATTAAGCCTTTTAATTTACCCCCGAAACAACAAATAGAGAAAAGATGGAAATAGTTATAGCAGAAACCCGAAAGGCATAGCTTTTCAGGCTAAAATGGACGGTACTTCCGTTGAAACTTAAGGACTAACGTTCCTATACTTTTCGCGGGATCAAAAGCGAGATATTTTACGGTAATGTCTTTTATTATTTCTTCTTCTTTTAGTTTGTGGGTTAACTTAGTAACTAAATGATCTAGTCTGTGATTGTTTCCTGGGGAAATGTTTATTCTGATTTGGTATCCAAATTAAAAAAAGCCCTTTTATTAAAACCCTTAAAGAAATATAATGATGGGGTCAAAACTCAAAAGGGGAGTTTTTTTTTCTTGATCTATTAATTTTTTTCTTCATCTTATCAATCAAACAGAGGACTCATGAGGAAAAATTAAACTTTTCCCCCTGAACACAAATAAAAAGGTTGGCTTTTGATACTCAGAATTCAATTAATGGGTTTTGGAAGAATGGGTTGGCATGAGCTCCTATGGATTGGAAGGCTGCTTGTTCTTATGCAATTGGTTCATGGGGTAGTTGGCTGGGGAAAGGATGGTCATTATGCTGTTTGCAAGATAGCTGAGGTGAGACTTCTTCTCTTTTTATTTTTTTAAATTTATTATTGTGTATTATTGTAGCATTAGATTCTTGAGTAGTAGATGTACTGTGCATATGTTTTGAACCATAAGATCATATAGCTCGGTTAAGGAAAATTAGTTTATTGAACACTCAGGGTTGGTTGGTTCTTTTATTTGTTTTTGGTGTATGTGCTTAACTGTTTTGTGCATATGTAATCAGCAATTCTACATGAAGAATTCATTTCCTGTTTGCATCAATTGACTTTGAATCGGAATATTGTCTTTCTCGATCCTTCAGGGATATCTTACCAAAGATGCTCTGGCTACAGTAAGGGAACTGCTCCCTGATTTAGCTGGAGGTGAGCTTGCATCTGTATGCTCCTGGCCCGATGACATAAAGTGGTACTATAAGTGGCACTGGACTAGTCCCTTACACTATGTTGACACCCCAGATTTCAAGTGTAACTATAAATACTGCCGTAAGTTTAGTGTCGTTTTATTTTCATGTTTTGGTTCTGGTAATGTAAATATTGCTTTGTAGTTGATTCTTTTAACATTTCTGCTCATGGATACTTATAGGAGACTGTCATGATTCTTATGGACATAAAAATAGCTGTGTAACTGGAGCCATTTTCAACTACACAGAGCAACTTTTTTCAGCATATCAGGGATATAGTCCTCAGTTGAGTTGTAAGTTTGTTCTTACTCGTGGTTGCCTCTTACACAGGCTATGACATTATATTTTTGACCCTTATATGGTGATTCCTCTTCTGTTGGTAACAGACAACTTGACAGAGGCACTTATGTTCTTAGCTCATTATATTGGGGATGTCCATCAGGTTTGTGCTCTTCTTCTGGTACCTCTCAACTTAAGGGTATTCCTAAAGATGCAATGTTACAAACTGTGCAGTTATATTGGAATTGGATGAATGGCTGACTTGATCTGAGGAATATGGTTTATGATCATTCATTAGCTCAGAAGATATGTCCTTCAAGTCTACATTACTTTGCCAACTAGTTTAATAGAAGTGAAAAAAGAAATAGAAAATTTTTTGGTGTAAACCTGCTTCATTTACGATGATTTATCTTTAGAAGACTTGGTAGTGCAGTGCAGATTTCTCAAACAATGGTTTTACATGGTTCATAGGATCAATGGTTGTTGAAGACAACCGTTGTTGAATACTACAATTTAGTGCTTAAAGTCCATTATTTTAGAATGACATGTTATTAAATTAAAATGCTATACTTTTTTGAAGGTGCAATGTTTGTTTTCCGCAATTCTGGTTCTTTGTCATGTACTTTGTTTTATGATCTTTTTTATGCAAATTTTGGCTGGAAAGCCACACTTTTTAAGAAAATTCTGACCCATGTTCTATATCCATATGTATTGCTTATATCCACTTATCATTTTATCTGTTTCTAAACTGATTAGCTTCTCACTTTGATGTGGAAATATAGAAGAAAATATGTTACCTATTTCTTGCGGAAAAAAGAGGGTATACATTCAGCTAACTAACTTTTTCTTTTCTGACTACAGCCATTACATGTTGGCTTCTTAGGAGATTTAGGTGGGAATACAATTACAGTCCGTTGGTACCGCAGGAAGACAAACCTGCACCATGTAAGCTCTTCTCTGTCCTTTTTAGGTTTATCTCCGTCTAGCATTCATTTTTTGTTAACCCCGTGATAAGTGCTAAATGATGTTAAAGCAAATTAAATATGTTACTCATTATGTTACCATTCTCTTTATTATGATGGGAAGCGGCACAAGAATTACATTTCAAAGCAATAACAGACGGTTAGCAGGTATTAAAGTAGGCTGTTAAGAAACAATAAATGATTGATCCAACCGGTCGCTTGTCATTTCTGCTTTCTAATAGTGAGGGAAATTTATGTAAAAAAAGAAAAGAAATGGAAGTGCTATAGGTGTGAGTCATTTGAGGCAAATGTATACTTCAGTCGGGAAAACCATTTCCTTGCCTCTTTCTTGACTGATGTTATATCCAGTGATAACTCTTCTTTTTGGCCCGACTTGACAACTTAAACAGAATGTTTGGATGGAGATCTCAGTGATTCATGCTAAAAGTGCTGATAAAATCATGCATGAGAAAGTGGGCATATGTGTTTGGGCCTATTTGTTCCATCTGTATGCAGTTTAATCCAGTACTATCATTGTTACAGGTCTGGGATACCATGATTATTGATTCTGCTTTGAAGACATTCTATCGCTCAGATCTTGGAGTAATGATTCAAGCCATCGAGAGGAATATTACTGTAAGTTTTTTATTTCCTTCATCTTCACTTTTGCATGTAGCTCTAGAGATAGCAGATGAGCGCTCTTAAAGGTCTAAAATATTGAAGTAAACTGAGCAGACCATATATGGTTTTATGTTCATGTCCTCTGAATATCTTGAATCATTCAGTTTTTTTATTCAATTGGCAACTACTGGCAAAGCACTCAAGTTTAATTTGGACTTTAGGTAATTAGGAATTTCCCCAGCCCCCCCTTTTTTTGTTGTTTTTGAGCTTTTCTTTCCCTTCTTGCCTTGGGGATTAGACTTGTATGTATGTTTAGAACGGCTCATGCAATTGCCAAAGTGTGATACTGTTGTTGTTTTTCTTTTTCATACATAGGATGCTTGGTCCAACGATATACCATCATGGGAGAATTGTGGACATAATCAAACTGTTTGTCCTAACCTGTAAGCATATGTCACGCGACTTATTCTTTCAACTGTTTCTGATGCATATGCTGGACTGCTTGAACTGTATTTACTATGATGTAAATTGTCAAAGCACACTAAAAGATAGAAGAACAGTTATATTTTTATGCTTTACTTTATTGCTTATGTCTAATCACAAATTAATCCATTCACTTATATCATTAGAAATTCAACTTATGTCTAAAGCATCAGTTCATATTCCGGTATTCCATTCATGTCTGCGAGAGGTGTCTCTCTTATGTTAGGCTTGCTCCTCGTTGCTAAAGAAATTCAACTGGAAATATGTAGATTTGCATGCTCAAAACATACAAACACATTTTTAATTTAATTCTGAGTTACTTTAAGTAGCAAAAAAGGTAATAATGTTTTGTGTTGCAAGGAACGCGATCATTAGACATAATCAATTGTGTCTGTACAGGTATGCTTCCGAAAGTGTTAGGTTGGCATGCAAGTTTGCATACAGGAATGCCACTCCGGGAAGCACATTAGAAGGTATTTTCTTCTTCTACCACTTTCTTTTTCTTATTTGACCATCCCTTTGAATTCTATTTTTTCTTACATATGTTTCGCTCTATATGACTTTTCATGCAACCTGCCATGGTTGGATATTGACATGTTAAATTGCTTTGATAATGTTTATTCAGTACATGATTGCTACCTTCTCAATGAGGAGCAGATAAGCTAATCTTATTTGAACATATGTCATCTTTCTTTTAACACATTCTTCATTTGCTCCATAGATGAGTATTTCCTTTCTCGGTTGCCTATTGTGGAGAAGAGGCTTGCTCAAGGTGGGATTCGCCTTGCCACTGTGCTTAACCGTTTATTTAATTCCGAAGTGAAAATTGCTCGAGAATGAAGATAGGCATTTGTAAATGGTGAAGTAGGGGCCACTCTTAGTATCCCTTTGTCAACTCTTTCAAGAAAAGAGTTATACTGAATGACCAACTTATATTGAATGATTACCTGTTTTCTTGATTGTGTACACAGCATCAGTTCCAAATGGTCTGAAATCTGAATTCCGTTTCTGAATGTTTAACATAATTAAAATCTTGAATACACATTTTTCAAGTCGTGACTGCAAAGGATTGTTGATGAATACACAAAAGCTTTTAAGATGAACTAGGCACTGGCAATTCATGGGCTCTTTTACAGCCACGAGCTGCAGAAGCTGTTGAAAGTTTGCTACCTCGGTACCTCAATAGGAACGTTTCGACCTGCTATGTTTGGCATCTGAACAAAATTCTCTTGGTATTGTTTCGACTTAGACCATTCATTGGGAGTTTCTGTCCTCCATTTCTGCTATGCTTATACTGGAATTGCATGGCTTACTTGTCTGGCTTACTTGCAAGAATTTGATAAAAGCACTTGACAAAGCCTCAAATTGCCCAAACATACAGGGTAAAAGCACAAATCCAAGCATGTCCATTAATTAAAGAGCACAATTCATATCCCAATATGACTAAATACCATTGCTTTGATACAAGGCGAATCTCGTGCACAAATCCAACGCCTCTGTCTCTGTGAACCGAATAATTTCCAACTCCAGATTGATTTCTCTTTAAAATAAAACAAAAGAAGGAAGAAGATGAAGAAAAGTTACATGAGATTGATCTTAATTTATCTTTTAAAACTTGAAAATCGCCTTCTTCAATCAAGAATCAAGAATCAAGAGTAGGTAGTAGGAAATGGTAATCGATCAGAAGATAAAACAGAATGAAACTTCATTCATTAACTCTGGAAGCTATTAATACAAGCTTAAGCTTTGTACAAAACTGATATGAACAACAAAAAAGCAGCTCACATCAGGCAACATCCCCTCCCACTTCTCCAGTTCTTTGGGATAAATTAAAGAAGCTAGGACAAGTGAGAAGCAGCTGCCCTGCGACTACTTGGAGAAAATATAGAAGCAACAGAATGGGCAATCCCCAGCAATATAGCAACTTTTACTTGACCCCTCCTTGGGATCGGACGTCCAGCAATCCTCCGTGACAAATTCCCACCGTTGATCATTTCCCTCCTTACACCTGCCATTTCTTCTTAGCTTCTTTTGTTTTGCTCCAGTTTTGATGCTTTGGTTAGTTGTGTTGTGTGATTCGCAGTCCCAGGTTGTCCCTTGGTATATATAACGAGAGAAACAAATGATTGCCCTTTGTTTTTGCCCTATATTACAGTCATGTCCTCAGATTTTGACTATGACTTGACGATATTGACCCTTCGTCATTAAAATTCATTTTTTTAATACTTTCTTTGAGTGAACGACAAGTACGTATAATCTATTCAGCCATATGTGCTCGGTTGAAAAGTTCAATGATAAGATAATGTTTGAATGAGTTCCCTGAGCAGTCCACCATGTCCAGATTTAAACTTGGCATCGACCGTAGATGTATGAACATTGAATTCTTATGTTGAATTTTTCAAATTTAAATGATAAAGGACGAATTGGTCATTCAGACCAGCGACAAGAAAGATGCTAATCCTTTAAAATAAAACAAAACAAAGAGAAAGTAAGGATTTTAAGATTAAAATCACGTGCTCCATTTGTCCATTTGCATCGATGCATTCACACGAAAAGAGAGCAGACCAACATTAATGTTAATGCATGCATCCAAATCCAAAGTCCCAACGGTGGCTTTTGTCCCCGCCTTCCTTGTCAGTGTCAGTCGTCTTCAATTTAGGACGGACACAAAATTTTATGTAAATGATATAAACTATTAAAACGTTATATTAAAAATATAGAGAATAATATTATAAAATTTTAGTAATAAAAAATTATGTTCTAAAAAATAAAAAATACAAAAAATATCTAAATTGTACAAATTTTTAAACTTTTAAAAGATGTTAGTGTCCCCTTTAACGACCCTCGATTTATCCCTGCCCATTTTAATTTTATTTTTCATTATATTTCTAAAAAAAATACAATTTTAAACTCTGAATCCACTCCCAATTTCCATCTAAAACCTTTATAATTGCAGCCTTAAAATGGGGCCCCACCTCAACCTTATCATCTTCGTCAATGTTAAGGCAAAGCAGATATATGGATTTGTACTGGTTGAAAAAAGGTGTAATAATTTTCCTTTGGGGTTAGTGGGGAGTCACCATCTAATCTCAAATCCAAAGATGATTTATTCAATGAATAATAGGATTAAAGGCAACTTTTTTCTTCTTTTTCTTTGTCAAGTGGAGTTGAACAGCTAATTTGTCAATTAGTTTAATTACTAATCGTTGCTTGTAATTAAGCAGCAGATTATATTAATTTGGGCTGCTAAAGAAGTGACAATATATTAACCATTAATAGTGAAAGAAAAGGGACTATGCGTAGTAGCCACTAGTAGGCTTGATTCAATGCATTTCCTGAAAGTACACGAGGGGATTAGTTTAATCAAAGTTGGATTGTGTATAAAGCAGGGAATAGATTCGACTCCATCACTTGATTTGATCGCCAAATCAGGTTTCTTAATTACATAACTTCACAGACAAACTATTTTTTTTTAATTACATTAATTTTATGTCTTTAAGGGTCATACTGATCAGAACCTTCTCTAGTTGTTATTGTTCAAAGGGTCAATTCATTTAAATCTTTTATATTTCATATCAGGTAATTTGAATTCTACATCACTAAAATATAACTTTCATATATTATAAAATTTTAATTTAATTAAATTACATCATCTAATTTATTATTATTATAAGGTTATATCATAAGTCTAATGAAAAATTAAATAAACATTTTTACTTAATAGATTTTCATATATCATTGTTAAATAATATTTAATTGATAATTTAAATATTTTATGAATATATTTAAGTATTTCATTTAAGTAAATTCTTTTTTTAAATTGGATCATTTTGAGTAAATTCAAATCAAAGGGAAAAAATATTTTTTTTAATTTGAAAGATAGATGTAAATTACACTTGTATACCACAAATATATTTATATTCAGCAATTAACTTTTGGGTAATATTTTGACACGGGATGTGTAAATTTTTTTTACCCAATTCTTTTATAAAATTTAAAACTTAAATCCCAAACTCCTAGCACACTAAACCCTAAATTATAATTATAAACCTTAAATTCTATACCTTATAAACTAAACTCCTAAATTATAACCTAAAACCCTAAAATTAAAAGGTTTGTGTATCAAAATATTTTCCTTTTTAACTTTTTACCTCTAAATATTTTGTTCAATCCTTAAGCCACTCGAACGTTTCTTTCCCCATCCATCCTCACTATCTAAGGCCTGAGATTAAGGCTGGATTTAGTAGAGAGTGAAGTTGGCTTTAAGTATTCTGTAGAGGCGGCTAAGGAGAGTTCGTTCAGATAAAGACCCCAGAATTTATGGCTGCGCTTAGGACTACACTAGTCTGCGTCTGATTTGACGTCTTAAGTGAAGTGATTGGTCTAAATTGAATGGCAGCCAAGATATGGGTGAGTGGGAATCGGGTGAAGAAAATGCTTGAAATAGACTAATAATACTCATCAAAGGAGAGAGTGCTTGATGATGAAGTAAGTTGCATATTGATCACATGGGTTTTCCCATTTTGTGTTGGTTCAAGCAATTATTTGTATACATAGCAGGCCCTACTTCGAACCGGCGGCTGATTATAAAGTGACGCCTTTGCTTACAACATAGCTGAGCGAAGCGTGGGCTGAGCTGAGGAGAGATGAAAAGGTACATTGAACCAGGACTAGTGTTGGTTTGGTTGATTCTGATTAACCGCTAGTGCCGGAGGTTTTAAGTTGCATCCATCCCATAACTAAAAAACTGTTATCTCCAATATCAAGATTGATGATACGGATGGAGATGTGGAAAAGAAAATTTGAAAGGGATAGGGCCGTCGTCCACCAACAAATCTAATAAGGCCGTTGATCCCTTTAATGCCTTTTAAAAAAAAATAAGTAATGATACACTAATAGTAATACAATCAAATTGAATATAGACTGGAATTACCTTGAAAATAATAATGCAATTTAAATTGATGTCTTTTTGAAAAATAAAGATAATATTTCGTCTCTTCATTCGAAGTGTTAAAAAGATGTTTTCATTGATGATCATTGCAATATACAGAGACCGCAATATAACTGCCTATATCAAAAAAGAAAAAAAAGAGAAAGGGCTTGTAAATTAACAGCAGTTAGTGTTTTGGGATGCCGAAATCTAGTGTTCTAATTCATGTAGAGAAGGAGGCACATCGGCCACTGCTCCGAGAGAAGACCGAAACAAATGAATGGGCGAGACTTAACAATATAGCTATCTTGACTTGACCTCTCCTGGGAATCCGACGGCCAACAATTCTCCCGCCGTTGCTCCTTGCCCTCCTTGTACCACCCATATCTTCTAGTGTTTAGGAAAGTTGGCGGAGTGAAGTAGTATTTTTGTCTGAATTGAGGTTGTTTAGGAAAGTTGGATTTATATGTAGAGGTGGCCGAGGAGCTCATTTCGATAAAGTCCCCTGATAATTTTGACTTCAAGGCAGCCAAGATAAAGGTGAGTGGAATCAACTACTTTTTTTGCCCCCAGAAAGTAGAGTCCTTGATGATCAAGTAAGCTGAACATTGATCACATGGGTTTTTTTCATTTTATATTACTGGGCCCTACTTTCATTCCTCCATTATTGCCACTTGAGTATTTACCCTTGAGGTAATCATATTTAATTATTTTTTATATAAATATAATCTCAATTAATAATAAACTTATAAAAACGCAGGACTGCCCTTTTCCCGACAAAGAAAAGGCTTCTTTTATGTTGCAATTTCCACCAATCAGTGATTCAATGTATAAGCAAATAAAATCTCATCTTATTTCCCTTGAGAAAAGTCGAAATGGGTTGAACATTGAAGTTTGACATTGTGAACCGGCGGCTGACCATAAAGTGACTCCTTTGTTTATAACATAGCGGACAAAATGTGAGCGAGGACCGGAGAGAATAGATGTGATGAAAGGAAAAAAGGAACATTGAAGCAAGAGTTATATTGCTTTTTGTATCATATCATTGAGGGTTGGTTTTGGGTGTTGCTCATTAACTGCCATTTCCAGAAGTTTTTAAGTCAATACATGAACAGGATTCATTCAGTTGGAATCGATTTTCTAGTTTTTTTATTATTCATCTCAAACCTAATATGACAAATTGACAACATATACACGTTTCTTTGAAATCGCATCAAACAATGATCTTGCATACATATCCAGTATGGAATTTGATAATTATCATCAGTAAACCCAAAATGTAATGCCACATGGTGAATTTGCTTTCCGACCCACAAACCCGAGTAAGTACAACTACATTGGGTCTCATATTACTCATAATCGAAAATGCCTCTATGTAATTTCAATTTTTAATGGCTAAAGGGGTTACTTTGCCCTCGAATTCAACTCAAATTAGTAATGTTGTCCCTCGTGCAAAAACACATTTAATTAGGTCCTTCAGTTCATACATTGTAGCAAATTAGTCCATTGACTAACGTTGACTGTTACAGTGCTGACGTGACAGTTAACCGTACCGACGTGACAGTCAACTATGTTGACATGGTAGTCCACAATGCTGACGTGACAGTACATGTGTGATGATGACATGGTAGAGGGGCTGAATTGATTTTTTAAATCGAATTCGAGGGCATAATTGATTTTTTTGCCGAGTTCAGGGGCATAATTCATTTTAATTGAAAGTTTGATAACTTATTTAATATTTAAGTTAAAAAATAATAATTTAAGAAATTATTAAAATTTTATAACTTTAAATTTTAAATTATTTTATCCGATTTATTTAATTTTTGAATAAAATTAGATAAATAATTTAATTTTTCGAGTTAAACTTTTGCAAATAGAATATATGAAAAATCGATTAACAAATTAATGTAAATATCCTTTGAGTTCCTGGTAATTTTAAAATAAGTAAAATGAGAACTCTCAAATAAAATCAAAATATTCTTTAATTTAAAAAATTCATAAACTTAATAAAAATAAAAAAATATTTAAAATAAAAACTAATGTAAAAAATTAAAATATATTTGAGATAAAGATGATAAAATATAAATATAAAAATTAAAAAATATATTTATAAAACATTAAAATTAAATACTTTCATCGAAAAAGTCTTTGACTTCGTCAGTCTGAGTATTATCATTCGTTAAATAAATTCTTAGTGGAATAACATTATATTAAAGTAACGATAAAATTTAATTTTTCTTTATTTTTTTACATTAAATTGATGCTCATTAATATTTGATGTAGAAAACGAAGGAATTTTTTATTTTTCTACTTTCACATAAGGATGATTCCATTGAAAATATGCTCAGAGAATATTAATAGGCTTAGTATATCCATAAACAGTTAAAAAAATTTCGATGGTTTATAAATATTTTAAAATTTTGAGTTTTTATATTTACAAATTTTCATATTTTTAAAAATTCAAGGGTGAAATTAGAAATAAACATTTTCGGTAGTGACCATAATGTTTATTTTTTTTTTAAATTGGGACAAAAAATATACATGGGATAAACGTAAGTGGCCTTTACAATAGTTTACCCTTATTTTTTTCACTGCTAGGTCAGCAAGCCGTCATGGTTTAACACCTGAGTGACCAAAAGTTTACGCCCCGAAAACGTAAGTGATCTTACTGGTCGTTTTTTAGAACCGGTGACCAACTCTGTACTGGGAGAAACATAAGTGAAAATTCTAGTAGTTAACTTTTTTAAATTCATAATAATATTTTTATTTTTTAATATTTTATGAGTATTTAAATATTTTTAAATTTTTAGTAATTTATTATTTTTTAGCTAAGTAAGTTATCGAACTTTCAATTAAAATGAATTATGTCCCTGAACTCGGCAAAAAAATTTAATTATGCACTCGAATTCGGTTTAAAAAATCAATTCAGCTCATCTGTCACGCCATCATCATACATGCACTGCTACATCAACATAGTTGACTACCACATCATCACCGTTAACTGCCTTGTCATCACTGTAACGGTCAACGTTGGTTAAATGGCTAATTTGCTGCAATATGTGAGCTGGAGGACCTAATTAAACGCACAAAAAATACGAGGGGACAACATTGTTAATTTGAGTCGAACTCAAAGACAAAATAATCTATTTAACCATTTTTAATGCAACCACTGATCAAAGAATTGCAAATGACACTGTCTTTCATACCCTTTAAACTAGAGAAAACTTGCAGGACTTCACTTATCGAAAATGTTTGATAAATGTAGTATTACTCAGATTAGATCACAAAATTATTTGATAAATGTAAGTTTTAAAAGTAATAATATTAGAAGAAATAAATTAAAATATATAGAAAAAGTTGTCCAAATAATTGTATTCCTTTTTTTAAGGTTCAAACTAACATTGCCCTAATAGCGTGGCTAAATCCATGTTTGGAAGACCAATATGAAACCATCAAGTAGTCAGAATTGAGCTCCAACCTACAGGCTACAACCTCATCTCTCACTGAATTCATGGAAGAATCTGTCACCATTTCTCCCACCACTTACCCATAAAAACCAAAAAACTTCACAATAACACCCTCTTCTCTGTTCTCCGTACTCTGAAAGAAAGAAAGAAAAAAACCGACAGCTGAAGGAGAAATTAAGCCTCCCGGCAGGGAATTAAGGACAACAGAAAGATGAACCTCAAAAGCACCTTCAGCTTGGTTGTTCTGCTGCTAACTACAGCTTCACTATATGCAGTAGCTAGGCCTGACTCATTCGAAGCCGTATCAACCCAGGATAATAACGACGAAGGTGACGCCTTCTCTAATCCAGCACCCGAGTTTGACGACGATAGTGGGAGTGATGTCTCCGCGTCAGGGTTGACAAAGGCTGAGAAAAAGTGGGAAGATGGGATTACCGGAGGTGACTTTGGATCTTTGGCCGGAGGTCCTACCGGAGATGACTTTGGATCTTGGGCCGGAGGTCCTACCGGAGATGGCTCAACGGGGGATGGTAATTCGATGGTTTGTAATGAGAAAGGCCCTTGTTATATGAAGAAGCTTACCTGCCCTGCAAAGTGCTTCGGCAAAGTTAGCAAGTCAGGGTCAGGTTTCTCTGCCAGTGCGGGTGCCGGTGGCTGCACCATGGATTGTAAGACATGCACGGCTTCCTGTTAGGAGGGTAATGGACAACATAAGTACTAGCTTTCTAAAATTAGAAAGAATAAAATGGTCACTCTTGTAGGAATTAATCTCTGCTTTAACTATTTGATGTATTAAGGGGTCTGTTTACTCTCCAATCTCCATGAATAGAAGACTCGGGATTTATTCACTAAAGAAACAAAATAAAAATTTAATTCTTGAAGCTTAATTTCTTTCTCTGTATGATTGGGAACAGAACAAACCTGGATAACCCTGATTCGAGACAGAATAATCCGAAACCAATGAAGTAGAAGATCTACACAAGCAAAAGAAATTTCATTAAAATGGAGACAAATATCTTTCTCAACTCTTGCACACACTTCAACTGCAATCAAAATGTTCTCAAGCCTTTTAACTTTGATACACAAGTTTATTTATACAAGCCTTTTAATTTTAAGGTTTAAAAATTTAAGTTAGAAATTTAAGTTGTAAAGCATAGAATGTAATGTTTATGGTTAGAATTTTGAGTTTAAAAAGATTAGAGATTTAAGTTCTAGATTTTATAACTTAAATATAAAAAATTGTGTAAATTTTTTTTTACACAGTTTGAGTATCAAATTATAACATTTTAATAAATCAATCAATTAATTAAATTTATTTTACCCAATTAAACTTGAATTGAAAAATTAATTAAAATTTTAAACTAAGAAATTGAATTAATTTAATTTGACCATTAACTATTAAAAAATATTATTGTAACCTAACATACTTCGAGAGCTTTTGTTTTATCAAAAAATTACTTCAAAACTAATGGTATTGGGTTGTTAACATCAACTCAAACACTGTCCTGTCTCAATAAAATATATCAATCTTTTTGTATGAGGAATATGGTAACTAAAATACATTGTAGAACAAATTGCAAGAAAGAGAAAAGAAGGCATGTCAAAATCTGGATTATGTATTATAGACAAAACTCAAAGCATGTGTTCAAAATAATGAGATAATCATATGAGCATGCAACAGAAGGGGGGTAGAGGAAAGCTAAAATACAAGTATGGGTGATGATGATGATGAGATTAGACTATTGTATCTGTGACTATGCAACCGGCTTCCATTAGTCATAAATGTCAAACTCTTTGCTTCCACGTTTATTTCTTCGCCTTTGTTGTCTCGGAAATGGATCCACCCAATGCTTGTCTCGTTGTACGGCTTGATTCCATCGTTCTTTGAAGACTTTAAGTTCCCATGTGGATTGCCTGCGAATCTGCAACACCATATTATCGAATGCCAGATAACCCTTAAACTATGGAGGATTATATAATATGCTGTATGAGTATGACCATCAAGGGGTGTTGCCTAGAGACACTTATCAATTGCGGATCGAGCGAGTTTAAAAGATAAGTTTTTGTTTGCCAGAGGAAGTAAAAACTAAAAACAACATATCCATAATCACATAAATTGCTTATCTAGTCAAGGGAATGTCTACTGATAAGGGATAAAGGCGAATTCAGGAATTATGGATCTCACCTCAGCTCGTGGATCAAAACTTGAAGTCCGAGTTCTAGCCCTACGTCTCTGCAGATAAGCAGGAAAAACAATTAAGAAACTAAGTTAACTATAATATCTGGAGATGATAAGAAATGACTCAGGAACAACAATTCAGATAAAAAAAAATGAAGGCTACTTTGCCAAAATTTGGCAGTAAAATCAAGTAACCTTTTTGGATTTCCTCGATGAGAGCTCTCCCGTCCCACCCAAAGTTTGTATGCCCTTATGAACAATGTACTCACTATCAATCACCCCCACGTTCTTTGTTCGATCACCCTGAATAATAGCATATGCATCCATAATAAACATAATGTTTTCTAGAACTATGCTGAAATATATGCCTACTAGAATGAAAAGGAAATGAACTATAAAGAATGAATAGTCAACGAACAGTAAGCAGGTTCGAAATGGAATCAAGTGAAATCTTACCTGTGCACAATACCCAAGTTTCATATCCATTCCCCATCCATGAACGAGATCGTTCTGAACGAAAGAAAAAGGGCTTAGAGACCAATAGCAAAACAAAAATGAAAATGAGAATGAGAAAATCATGTGTTGTGATAAATGTGTATGCTACAAATTGATAGAAAAGGGAAGGATAGATCATATGGAAATGTGAGGCGGAGACTGAAGCAGCTATCGTTAAATTCTATGTAGACAAGGAAACATGCAAGATTACCTGTATGAGATGCCATGCACAATGCCAGGCAGCTCTGGAGAACACGGGAGCCATTCCCTCCACAAATCTACAAAGATAATATGGATGATTAAAACCAGCACAGACTAACCAGATCATGGAATTTGGTTTTCTTAAAGATTTTCATCAATCGGCTCATCATCAGTCTTAGCTATATCGGATAGTCAGATGGCTTTACCAGCTTGCAACAGAGGATCTCGGATGGAGTATGAAAGATGTGAATGGGGGCAAATCCTCTTGGGACTTAAATCCAAGCAATTGCCCATGTCATTTTTAGAAGTTATCAAGACAGGAAACAACCTTTAGGTTGCTGTTTTTCAAACATTTTGACGGATGAAATTATTGTCATTAAATTGCTTTAAAACATTATATCATGCTACCGAGCAATGTGATGATAAAATAACTCACCCGGAGCACGGTGGCCCCTCGCTTATATTTGAACACTTCGTTTTACCTCTGCGTTCATAGACTCTCCTGCGTTCACCAAAATATGTTCATGTAAGTAATATAAAATAATAACCTGTAAGCATTTTACAAATTGCCAAAGACCATCTCATTCACCTATGAAACTTCTTCATTCTAGCGCGTATAGTAATTCTGTGGTGTATTTCCGTTGAGTTTGGGTCTAAAGCCGGCTGAGAAATCTCTAAGCCTTCTGACTTCACGATTTCTAAGTACCTGGAGAAAGAGGACTCGCTGATTTGGTCAAAATGTTTGGATTTCCCCCCAAAAGCTACACAAAGCAGAAATAATAGTAACCAAGAGACGATTGAAGTATTGAACTAAATGTCAAGAAAACCTGGCAGAAGATTATATTATTATTGAATAACATATAAGACTATGTTAAGGCAAGAAAACATCAAGATGCAGGTGACCGAAATGTCATAAAAAGCCATTTACTTTCTTGGATTGAAATGCTCCACCCCCAAATCTTCATCCCAAAGAAATATGTAGTCATAAATTGACACAATATCTGGATGTAGAAAACGCTTCGCAAACCACCTGAAAGAGGGAAGAGATCACTAAGCTTATCAAGAAATTCCAGTAGACAGATTATGGATACAACAAACCAATCAATAAGATTCATCTAAGCCGATGCTTTATATTTTTTGAGCAGTCCAAAAGTCCATGACCCAATTTATACCAAACTCTTAGAGCAGCACATATAACCATTGGTTCATAATGTTACATGTGCACACGACAGCAGCAAAAACTGTATATTCCAATTTATACAAATATAAGAATTATAGAACTCATCAAGGCCTTATTGATACAGCAAGTCCTAAGCTAGACTAAAGCTCAAAATGACTCAAGCCTTTCTAGAAACTGCTTTAGCAACAAACCTACATAACGAGCATTTTGATATATTCCAATATCATTATGAGCATACACATCCACCAACACGTTTCACAAGACATAGGACAAAAGAAATCCTTTCACCCGCAGTAGGTCTTACCACTTTGTTTGGTTATGAGCCACTATGTGAATGGCTTTGTCACACCAATCAATATCCCACCATCCATCCACTTTGCCATCGTAATGGAATAAAATAATGGTAAAATTCGCTGCACGAAACTGAATTTAACAAAATTAGGCAAACATTGTGCAGTTCATCAGTTTTGAAAGTCAACAGGACAAGATGCAATACCTTTCTCACAACATCGTCAACATTTTCTTTTTGTTTAATACCGACTGGCATTGCCAACAAGTTCTTATTTGTGGTAACATTAACCTGCAATTGGATAGCCATCCAATGGCATGAAATATTGTAAACAAACTCATTTTTGCAACAATAACAAAATTTTCAGAAGATAACAATCTCCATTACTTTATCCATTGAAAGAAAGAAACTAAGGAAAAGTCAAAAACAAAAAAGTGGCTATATTCATATCTTGGCAGAACAGTTCATGCTAGCATACAAGAATATTTGAAATCTCACCTTTGACCGTGAACTCCTTGACCATTGAGGCTTTAGTTCCAAATCCGAATGAGGTTGCATAATGTCACGAGGCAAACCTGTTACTTCCCCGGAAAGCAATTCATTATCCTAGCCACAAACATGATACACACCTTAGATGACAATAAAGGAAATACCAAAACAGTGCAAATGCCAGAACCTTACGAATTATGAATTACACTTTAACTTGTACAAAAACATAGTCCGGAGAAAAACCAAGGCAAAAAAGTTCCAATTTCTACAAGATCTGGCATAAAAAGGAACTAAAAACTGACTTGGCACGGCCTATACCAGTAATAACATGCTTACCTCTACTGTTTCAAAAGGGTGCAATTTGGTTTCCATCTGACAATAAGAGAAAGCATTTATAAAAGATCAGAATATAGCTTTAGCAAGCTTCACTAAGGTCAAATTTTTTCTTCTCTGAATAAGACACATTATTACAATAACAAATGCCAGCATGAATGTAGTGGACTAACAGTAACCGGTAATAGAAAGAACCCAGATTTACCACTATAAAGGCCAGGAAAAGGAAATTGCCTTTTATCTCCTTACAATAAATCAAAACAGTGAAATCTAGAGAACAAGGAGAGTTGTTGTACCTCTGTCTCGTAGTATTGATAATTTGTGGTTCTATATATAATGTACATCATAACTGTAAAAATAACTCCCATAAATGGAAGCTGCCTCATTTTAAATCCGATGTTTCCCTGCAACAATATCAGACATTTACAAGCTTTGAAAGATAAAATTCTACTAAAAATTCAATGTTGAAAGACCTTCAAACTTGAAAAGAAAGAGCTTACCCCTTCAGATGAAGCATTTCTCCTCTTATCAGTCGAACTAACTGTCCTCATAGACAAACGAAGCTTCTATGTTACACTCATAGAAAACTGCATTGAAGTGAACAAAAGAATAAAGCTACATCAACAGCTTTTAAAAGCAAATGTTACAATTAAAAAGGTACCGACCTAGTTTATGCCGAAAGACCATAAATCATAAATTCATAATAACAAAAAAAGACCCAGTATTTATTTTGCATCTGCAACTAATACAAGGAGATGGAAGTGGCAAAAGGAAGATCGAATAAATTAAAACCGGAGAAACAAAGATACAAAATACGTGATGCCATTAAATCTTGAAATTCAAGAACGCGTTTAAATGAGCTGAAGCATGTGCATGCTGCATGCAATGGCAGAAATCTCAAAAGAAGAGAAAACAAGAAAGGCTTCACGTTGTCGTTCTAACTTTCGAAATTCTAGAACAGAATCCCAATTCCCAAATCACCACCGTTAGAAGGGGGGGAAATCACTCAAAAAAGAAAATGATCCTTGAGATTAAATGGCAATTTTAACAATAAGAAAAATATATATAGAAATTTGCTGCCAACAAGAGACAAAATCAAGATTTTGTTAGATCTAAGAATGTAGTTATTACTAATTTATGCAAATGATTGGAAATTCAAGAACAAATAGAAGAAAAGAAAATGAAATGAAATGAAAGAATAATCACTGTCAAGATCGAAGGTTCGATTTTTAGATTGAAGTGGAAATAAGAAATCGAAAAAGTAATGAAAGCTAACAACCTCTGTAAGCTTGAACTCCTCAGATTTCCTCAATTCAAAGAAAATTTGACAAGGCTTGACCCTAAACTGAGAGACTAACCATTAGTACAACTATATATATGAAAAAGAATCAATAAAAAGAATAAAGAATGAAGAGTGAATATGTATAAGCAAACACAAGAATCTCTTGAAAACCAGATCTTGATCGAACCAGCATTTCCAGAAAATAAAAACTAAAAGAGAAACGTGAAATGAGGGACCTTGAAGATCAAAATGACGCGGAATTGATTGGTCAGAGATGAAGCCAGACAAAAGATTAAAGCTTTGTTCTTTTTGGCCTTGGGGTAAATTTGGGTCCGCTGATTCAACCAAACCAAACTGAATGAATGAACCAGCAAACACTAACACAGAGAAAAGGTCTTTAAAAGAAACCCGAAACAAGAGGACGCAACGCCACGTTTCTATAGAGGCAGGTGATTTGGGGAAAGATTTTTGCTTTTGCATGGGGAAGGGGTTTTTGGTCTGAGTTGTCGAGCCCTGGATTCCCGACGTCTCCCCGTGCGACAGCTCCCGAATACAAATTCTCATTGGTTTGAATAAACCTCGCCATCTATCCCTCTCGCATAAAATTTTTCACTCTTTAAATAACATGTAAGAAACGGAACCCACCTGAAGCAATTAATGAATGGAACAAAACAACTGTTAAAGATGGAACTGTAAGCTAGTGAGGCAAGATAGCTTCAATCCAAGTTCACTAATGTCTCTGCTTAATCTCGGTTTTAGCAGATAATCAAAGGGAGAAGCAGAGAACAGAATGATAGACTGTTCGAATCCATATGAAAAAAAAACAGACATTTCTGGCAGG
Source organism: Hibiscus trionum (assembly GCA_030270665.1). NCBI lineage: Eukaryota > Viridiplantae > Streptophyta > Magnoliopsida > Malvales > Malvaceae > Hibiscus > Hibiscus trionum. The sequence continues at coordinate 22,526,072 of BSYR01000024.1, forward strand.
ATCTTGGTTAAACGAAATTGATTAAAATTAATTAATATTTTTTTCATAATAATAACAAATATTGTTTTATATACAATGTCAATAAGTGGCAAGTTTATTCATCACATAAAATATGTGGCAAGTTTATGAAATTAGTTTACAAAATAATATTTCCTCTGTATTTTTTATTTTAAAATTATTTCATTTAAATTGTCCCATAAAAAATTAACAATTTTTATAAAGTATATTTTTATCGTTTTTTTAGTTTTTCAATAATAAAATAAATTTTAATTTTTCGAGAATGAAATTGACATTTTAATTTTTTTATTAACTTATTTATTATACAAACTATTTTTTCTTAAAACTACGTAAAAAAAACACTAATAAGGGTTAAATTTTGAGGGACGGAAGAAGAATACAATGAAAGAGATTGATTAAACTACTATATTTTCTTAATTGAAGTTCGTGAAGAATTAGGTTTGGAAGTTACCTAAAACATCACGACAGCATTGAGAAAAATGAAAAAGAATGAAAAGCGAAGTGATGGTTCAGATTTCGACAACGTCAGACCTTGGGTTTTGTCTCAAACACGTGGCAACCAGCCAAGAAATGGACCGTTGAATTTATCAAAGTTTGTCCGTAGCTTATAGGCTATAGCCCATAGTACAATTGATTGGCAAGCCCCAATGAGCCAAGGCCCACTTGGAAAGGGCTCATTAACCTCCATCTTTTAAGCATCACGGATCGTTTTAGAGCTCATTAACCTCCATCTTACATGAATTGAGAGCATCCGATTCATATCCAAATCCGACCGATTCCCTAAATGACAAACAAAAATAAATAAATTTTGTCAACAATTGACTAGTCCAGATCATGTACAACAGAGGCTAATTATGGGACGACCTTCTCAATCCAATTATTTTATTTACAACATCAAAATTTGAACTCCTTGTCTTGTTTAAAGAATTTAATACCTCATCCCACTAGACCAATACAACATTACGAATTCATTGCAATAAATAGTAAATAACTAAGAAATAGATAACTAAAACCATGAGTGCAAATAGAATATCACGTTAGTATTTTAGCAAACTCCCCCATTGATGTCCTTGCCTTGTTACACTTGCGTTTTTTTGGTGCTAAAAATGAATACCATTTTAAACAGGTAATTCTGAGGGAGAGTTGGCGAGCTCACGAAAGCTGATGCTTGACTTGCAGATCAAAAGAAAATCACAATAGAGTTGAGTACGTGTATGGTTTTTTATGCTTAAATCAGTAAAGATTTTTTTCTTTTCTTCGTCAATGTGTTTTGGACCGACTAGAAAAATGTCATTCTAATTGATATGACGACACTTGACGATATCTCTACTCAACACTCAAAATCTTTCTGTGGAATGGGAGAAAGGTTATGTTCCAATAATGTGATGCCCTATTTATTGTTTTTACTTACCTCCCCTGCTACCTGCAACTACTGCAAACTGCATTTATGTTTTTTTTATTGCAAATTCTCCGATCCATTCCATTGGGCAATTTTATATAAAAAACCATTTTTAATGTTTATTTAGAGAAATGACTATTCCCATGTTTATTTTTGAAAATTGACCCCAAATTTAGAGATGGCCATGAGTCGGGTTTGGGTCAGGTTTTTGGTCAATCCGCACCCGACCCAAAAATTTAACATCTTTATTCAAACTTGATCCGACGCGATATTTTATAATGTTTCTATTTGACCCGAACCCAAACCAAATTCTATAGTAGAAACTCGAACCCAACCTAACATAAATTAAAAAATTATCAATTTTTAATATTATTCTATAAAATTAAGGAGCTAATTGTAAAAATACAAATAGAGATAATATTATAATAATTATTCTACTTTTATTAGACAAAATAAGAAGATAATTGAAATATGTATATATTTAGAGAAATGACTTAATCCCATGTTTATTTTGAAAAAATGACCCCCAAATCTAGGGATGGCTATGGGTGTTTGGGTTAAGTTTTTGGTAGATCTACACCCGACCCAAAAATTTAATACCTTCATCTAAACCCGACTCGATATTTTATGATGTTTTTACCCGACTCGAACCCGGATTCTATAGTAGAAACCCGAACCAAACCTAACATAAATATTTTTTTAATCAATTTTCAATATTATTCGATAAAAATAATGAGCTAATTGTAAAAATACAAATAGAGAGAAAACATTATAATAATTATTCTACTTTTATTAGACAAAATAAGGAGATAATTGAAATATATATATATATATATATATATATATATATATAAAGAGGGGAATTGTAGCACTTATACCTAAATATTTATAATAAAATTAAACAATTATTTCGGGCTGGGTAGGGTATTTGTTGAGATATTAATTTTGATATAGCAAAGTGAAAAATATTTTTGGACTAAATTTAAACATTGCAAAAATATTTCAAAGTCTACAAAACTTGGAAAATATGTTTAAAATGTTTTGACTTTGTTCCAATATCGAATATATCTTTTAAAGTCAATTTTTAGCCGGTTTTACAAGTTTTTAATGCAGGTTTCGAAATCTCCTATAAGTGGTTTCGAAACAAGTGAAGTAGTGAGGCCTGAAAATCAAACCTGGGAACAGGTTTCGAAACCCCCTACATGTTTTCTATACCAGGCACGTGTAACAACTAATTTTTCTTTTGAAAACCTCTAATGGTTTCGAAATCACTGTGCAGGTGAGCATTTAATGCTCGATTTCAATGTCTCTCAACGACTCTAAAACATCCCCAACGGCCATAAACGGCTAGTAGCTCATTCCAAACATAAAAGCAAAACTTGTGACACTTGAAGATGGTTAGAGACTATATCCAAGCTTCATGATCAAGAGAAATAACATTTAAGTCTTTATTCTTCATTTCTCTTGTATATATTGTATAGAGAGTGTTTTTCATTGTTTTATTCTTTACACTCCTGTGTGCTTAATTCTTGTAAACACCCACATTGTAAGGTTTTCATTATTTACACAAATTACATTGTAAAAGGGAGAGGTTCTAGTTTAGCCTAAGGAAAAGCTAAAGTGGTTCTATCTTTGTCATTAAAAAGATAGGGTTGTAAGGTTATCCATTTGGCCTCAAAAGGAAGAATTCATAATAATGAATTGGAAAATCCTTAGTGGTGTGCTAAGGTAGTGGATGTAGACTTGGTTAGAAAGTCGAACCACTCTAAAATTATCGTGCAAATTGTCTATCATTTTTTATCGATTTTAGCCAATTCTTTCGGGAGTTCAATTCAAATCTCTTGACGGTTTCGAAAGATCGATTCGAGCGTGTTACAATCTTTTCAATTGGTATCAAAGCCTCGTCTCCATCAAATGACTAACACCCGGGAGTAAAGATCGATTGCTCGAAGTTCACCGATTCAAGATATGTTTGAAAAATGCAATTTCAAAAAGAAAATGGGAGCTTTTATTCTTTTTCTAAAAATATTTCTATTTTTCTAAAATTATTTTTCTTAGAAGGAGTTTTCACACAAACAAATTTTCAAGTGGTTTTGTTATATCAAAAAGAGGGAGATTTTTGAGATATTAATTTTGATATAACAAAGTGAAAAATGTTTTTGGACTAAATTCAAACATTGCAAAAATATTTCAAAATCTACAAAACTTGAAAATATGTTTAAAATGTTTTGACTTTGTTCCTATATCGAATATATCTTTTAAAGTCAATATTTACCCGGTTTTACAAGTTTTTAATGTAGGTTTCGAAACCCCCTATAAGTGGTTTTGAAACCAATGAGGCCTGAAAATCAAACCTGAGAACAAAATTCGAAACCCCTACCTGGTTTCTATACCAGACACATGTAACAACTAGTTTTTCTTTTGAAAACCTCTAATGGTTTCGAAACCACTGTGCAGGTGAGCATTTAATGCTCGATTTCAATGTCTCTCAACGGCTCCAAAACATCCCAGCGGTCATAAACGGCTAGTAGCTCATTCCAAACATAAAAGAAAGACTTGGGACACTTGAAGATGATTAGAGACTATATCCAAGCTTCATGATCAAGAGAAATATCATTTAAGACTTTATTCTTCATTTCTCTTGTATATATTGTATTGATAGTGTTTTTCATTGTTTTATTCTTTACACTCTTGTGAATTTAATTCTTTTAAACACTCACTTGTGAGGTTTTCATTATTTACACAAATTACATTGTAAAAAGTGAGAGGTTCTAGTTTAGCCTAAGGAAAAGCTAAAGTGGTTTTATCTTAGCCATTGAAAAGATAGGGTTGTAAGGTTATCCCTTTGGCCTCAAAAGGAAGAATTCATAGTAGTGAATTGGAAAATCCTTAGTGGTGTGCTAAGGTAGTGGATGTAGACTTTGGTTAGAAAGTCGAACCACTCTAAAATCATCGTACAAATTGTCTATCATTTTTATCGAATTTAACCAATTCTTTCGGGAGTTCAATTCAACCCTCTTGACGATTTCGGAATATCGTTTCGAGCGTGTTACAATCCTTTCAGTATATTTCACCTTAAACTTAAAATTCGACCTGACCTGACCTCATCCTCAAAAAACCAGATTCGAATCCAACCCAAACCCGAAATTTTCTTTAAAAACCCCGACCCTATAAGATCGGATCGGATCAGAACCCATTTGGGTATGAGTCAAATGGTTATCCCTACCCAAATCGTCAAAGTAAGGCGAACTCATGTTCTACAGAAAGCGAGTTTCAAACTTGTTTTCTACAAAAAAACGAGTTCTATGTTAAAAATACGAGAATTTTTCTTTTCTTTATTTACCAACTTACTTAACGCGAAACTCGCGTTTTGTAAAAACGAGGTTAAAATTCACTTTCTACAAAAAGCAAAATCTTTTTACGTGGTCGATTTAGATGTCATTTTTAAAATAAACATGAGATGGCGTCATCCCTCTAAATAAATATTAAAAACGATTTTTTAAATATAAAATTGCCACTCCATTGGGTACTTTATTAATTACATTGTTTTGTGTTAAAATTTCACGTGAATCTAAAAAGGATATCGTTAGTCTTGATTTATTTAAATCTTACATTAAAAAAAACTTAATAGACTGGTGAATCAACACTTATATTCTAAAATTAATTCTAACACAGAATCTACATGACTACTCTCTATCCATCCCAGCTTACATGTCGGCTCTCGCATTGACTGTCCACATATATGATATCTGGGCACTTTCACCATGTGCACACTGCTCATAAAGAGAGGGCTCCCTTTGTAACCATGTGTTTGTCATGTTACCTTGTGTAATGACATTATTTTCATCACAAAATATAACCATTGATTATATGTGTATGCAATTGCTGGATCCATCAAATTCATGAAAACCAATCACCACCGTTAGATCTTCCATACTCCCACTGAAGCTCCAATAATACTGTTTGTAGAGGCCCCCTCCTCTACACCGCATTCTGATTTAGATTTGACGGCACACATCGAAAGGCCGCTCTAAATTCACATGCACCGACGGTTGTAAACATACAAAAATCCCCTTCACCTGCGCCGATTGCTAAATATAAATATTTGCGCAAATCACGAGCTTAGAGTACTATTATGTTAAAATCAACAAAAAAGAAGAAAAGGGACTTGAACAAGAAACAACAAAAATGTGAAGGGCGCAAATAGAAATAGCAACAAGTCGAACTGAGGGGTGATGTTAGAGAATAAATGCGTTTCATTGACTCTCCCATCTCCATTATGATGATACTTCCTCATTCAGTTCCCATTTAACTACCCTACTCCTTGTCCCCTCTTGTCTTCTTCATTTCTTAAGCCGGGAAATACCTAACCTTCAGGGAAAAAAGTTTCGTTTTTTTGGCTTAACCCAACAATGTCACATTTTTCCTGATTCAAACTCTAGCTTGCGTTTCTTCAAATGGGTTGCTGTGTAAGCACTAACAGAGGTTCTTGTGGTGAAAAAGAAGCACATTTAGAGGTGGGTCTTGAATCTTTTAACCAAAAACCAACTCTTGAAAGCAGAGCTCCACCGCCTTCCGCTGAAGAAGAGACTGTGAAAGAAGTTTTGTCCGAGACTCCAAAGCCCAACGCTCCCATCTTTATCCCACAAGAAGAAGAGAAGAAGAAAACCCAGATAGAAAATCCGGTTTTTGTTAAGATCCAAGGAAAAGACGGCCTCAATTTTAACATCAAGTCTGAGCTGAAATCACCTGTCAATTTCATTGAAGATTCAGCTTCGGAAGATGTTTCTGAGATTTGCAGTGTTAGTTTAAGTGAAAGCGTTTCAACTATAACGGATAGGAGAGACGAAGAAGAAGAAGTGAGGCCGCAAAGAGTGTTCAGATCTCCAGCAAGATCCGGGACAAGGAACCAGGTCGTCGGTAGGTCCCCGACCCGGAAACTTGAGCAATCACCCGGCAGAAGAAATGGCGTTATCAACGGGGGATCATCAGTGAGGTTGGTTCAAAGCAGGGAACCCACAGTGAGACGTGGGTCGAGACCCGACCCACCAAGGAAGGATCCGGGTGAGAGTTCAGGGAGGAGGTCAAGGTCACCAGCTATGAATAGATCTGTAATGGGTCGGAGCCCATCTGGAAGAAGGACCAATCAATCCCCTGGTAGGGCCAGAATTGACCCGGGAGAGTCCGGTAATACCAAAAAGACAGAGCAGCAGCATGGTACTACTACTACTACAACAACCACCATGGAAGGAAAATGGCCAAGTAGCAATAACATTGGAGCCACATCAAGTACTCCAAATGAATCGCTTGAAAATCCTCTTGTTTCCCTTGAATGTTTCATCTTTCTCTAGAGATGAAGAAATGTACCCTTAAAAGTTCAATCACTTACTTTTTGCTGTTGTTGTTTTAGTTTGTGAATATTGATTGAACATTGAAGTCAAAGTTCAGTCTGAACTGGAAGTGAAGAATTGTTGTATTTGTGGGATTCCAGAACTCAGAATTGCAGTGGTAGGCTGTTGTCCACTGCTGGATTTGGAAACTTTGGGTGCTTGCTTCTTCTTGTTGTTGTTGCAGTGATGGAATGTCTTAATTGACCTGTGATTATCGTTTTATTAATTTTAATTTTGCTCTTGTATTGTCTATTCTTCTTTGCTGTAATGGAAAAAGATTTGCATCTCTGCAATAGACTGTAACAATGACTCAATCTGGTACAAAAATCATTGGTTCCTTTTCCCTCTTTCTTTATTCAAAACTTCCAGGCTTGAATCATGATTGAAGCTTAACATTCAAATAAAAGTAGGAACTTAAAAGAATGAATATACCAGTTTTTTTAATCTTTGGTTGTTGGCTTGGTTAAAGGCTTAAAGGAGTTCTTGGTAAGACTTTTTTTAATCTTTAGACATTAATCATGATTTGGTTAGATAAACGAGGCACATAATTATGTCTTTGAAACTGGAATCTTGAGCTACCAATTCACAATTTTGAGTATGCCATTTTGCCATTGCCAGTATTTGTAAATATTTTTCTCACAACAGCATGAGGAATATGCATGGGTTTTCATGCTGCTGCTGCTGCTGGTTTCTCCCTCCATGCTTGGCCCCACATTCCACTTTTATAACACCTAAATGAGAGACATTAAGTGGAGGAAAGTAATGTACAACCAAAAGGGAAACATAAAGAATTAACCCGCTTTAATAATTCAACCATCTGTAAATTCCACAGTAAAAACATAACGGGCAATGTAGTGAATGGATATGAACTCTGAAGGTGCACATTGAAATTTTGGAGGATGCGAGTGTAGCCGTTGCAGGTGAGTTGAGTAAAGACAGCGAAAGGAAGTGGTCCTATGTTTAATACATATCCGTTGGTGGAATATGTTGGTGGACTCTCTCCACCATGGAATGATGGGGTTGAACTTTGAAGAAGATCAGATCAGTTATGTTGTTTGCTTCCTTTTACCTTTATGTACTCGTCTCTTTCATAAGAACAGACAAAGATAGGCTGCACCCAAAGTTCAAAAGTTTGAATTTTTTTCGACCAAATCGGCTTTATACTTTGTTCCATTACAAAAGATTGATTGTGGAGATTTGGCCTTTTCAGCTACAGGACATGTTATATTGGAGACACTACAAAAATCTCCCATGAATGCAACGGCCATCATTTTGAAGTTTCTGAAACATACAAAGAGAGATTCATTAGTTAAAACGGGTTTGATTTTGCCTACAGCATGCTATGAACAAGATAAACAAAAGTGTACTTCCCATGAAGGTTTCACTTACATGTCATCCCAGAGAACAAAGGCTTTTTTTTTGTAGTTTTTGTGATTAGAATTCAATAAACATATCCAGAATTCTAAGGCATTACATGAATTTTCAGGCAGTTGAAAATGCAAGTTTAACTTGCTTGTTAAAAAAATGTTCTTAACCCTTTGATAAAACACACACACTTTGCAGACAAAGCCATTTGAACCCAGGTCCCCAATATCATCTGCTTTTTTCCTGGCACCACTTGGGTTCCAAGTTTAACCTTCTTAATGTAACAGGGAAATGATCTCAGAACATGAGAAAGTAGGGACTCTGAATAAGTTGTTTTTGCTGGTTGGCATTGGCCATCTTCGGCTGCAATCAGTTTTAGGCCTTGGAAGATTGCGCTTCCTTTAGTTTCTTCCCCGGTTTTCTAGGCCCAGAATAGATCCCCAAAGTTCATTAGGCAACTTGAGAAGATTTTATGCGCCAAAAGGCCCAAAATTTTGTGATGCAACAGCTCATGGGGGTGAAATTCATTTGCCACATTTTTGTCTTAAATGAAACATCGTTCATTGCATCTTGTTTTCCAGAACCAAAGTTCTGAGTAACATGTTCAAAAACACTATAATATACCTAACTTTTTTACATGTAAAAGGATCCATTTGATGGGCAATTCAAACCATGTCCAAGATACAATTTATTATCTTGAACAATTTTCAACATGAAACAGTGGAAATTGACAGGAAGACAATTTAAATGTTGCCAAGACCAGTAAGCCTTCCTAAAAATATCTCTATATATACAATCTGGAATAGGCACTGACTGACACTCTTGTTCCTAGAAAACCTGGTGCTGGAGAGTAATCATAAATCATACTCATTGCTGGTTCGAGTTTGATTTAGGATTGACTGATGAGTTGTGTTGATGCTGAGGCAACAGAGGGCATTCATTGGGGCAGGGGATCGGAGCCGGGTATGCAATGAAAGTAGGAATCTCGTTCCCAGGCATTAAAACGGAAACTCCACTGGTGTATATTGTCATCTGCACAAGTAAATCACCTTTATATGATCTTTTCAATAGAAAGTAAGATTAGATTGTTTTTCTAAGGACTTAGCAGAGGCTTGTGTTTCATGAGTCGTAGAACTGAAAAAACATATAGAAACTATTACCACCCCCATATCAATTCAAAGAACCAAATAAAATGTTGTACTGAAAAATGATAACTTTCTACACTATAGCAATATAGCAACCAATGCTTTTATGAAAATTGCCATTATTCTAAAAGATTTGACCCGCAGATGCAACTAACAATTAACTTCCAACCCTCAACAATTTCGATGTCCCTCAACAGGTGCTACTCAAAACCCTACGTGGGGACACCATGTCTCAAGATGCCAGGGTGCGAATGGGTCCTTAATAAAAAAACAGGTGGATCATGCAAGTTGATTTAGGCCAAGCACTACACCAGCACGACCCCATGTACATTCTAATATGTCATAGTTTTTCAGAATTAGATTGGACCATTTAGAAAGGAATTGAAATATTGAATCTAAAACACAGACTTCACAGCAAAGAGATTAGTATAAGCGTTGCATCAAACATGTAAAGAATGGTAGGTTTAAACACAAACAATTTGGCAGCTTCCCAGGTAAGTGTTTTTTCAAGAATGTATAGTAGTAGATGTATAGTAGTATTAGTAGTAGAAATACTACAATCTGCAAGAATGTATGTCCCTGATAGGCTGATAAAGCAAACAAATTTTAACTTGAGCCAGAAGAGAGGATTTTACTGATGTACGATGTAGATAAGCTTTCATGTCAGAACAGATAATAGTAATTACTCTACTGTATTACTTCTCAAAACGGAAAAAGAAAGCTACCCCAACACTAGCCATGTAAACCAAAGTAACCCCGCAGGAATATCATGTTAAACAATCAAATTCAACGAGAAGAAGAAGAAGAAGAAGAAGAAGAAGAGATTTGAATCATAGAGAAGAAGCAAAAGGGTCAACTCACCTTTGGTGATGGGTGGCTGAGCTTGCCACTTAAACTAAGCTGAGGTTCATCATGGTTACGGCCACCAGGGGAAGAGTTGGGTTTAAGAAACCGTTCAAAGATGGCCATGACTAAGAACATGGAGATGAGAATGGCGGTTGCAACAAAGCCAAAAGACACCGCATTGACAGAGTTGTCTACATGCCTCCAGTGGTCCTCTCTTTCTACATTTAATGGAGCTCCAACAGGTGGCCAACTATACAAGTAGCTTTTTTCTTGCTCCATTTTTATAGAAAAAAAGAAAGAAGTTGTAGCTCTTATTCAACTCTCATCACGTAGCTCACAATGAGTGTGTGAGAGAGAAAGGGTTTTTTATAGTGACAAAGTTATTGCAGTACTTAAGGCAATTACACCGTAATCTAAGCTTCTTGGAGTACTTATTAAAGTTGTTAGATTTGGAGGTTTAGGAGAGAGATAGAAGGAAGCATGTGCGCTATCTTAACATGGAGGTGGCCTGGGAGTGAAAAAGAAACTTGGGAACTTGAAGGTTTTCTATTTCTTTTGCTACTATTGCAGTACAAGTGTACAACTTGTAACTTTTTTTTGTTATTTTTATATTTGTTGGTGGAAGAACAAACAAAATTCTGGGTATTTGCAAATTGATAAGATTATTATTATTTCTTTGGAAGGATAAGCAAAATTAAGAGTTGAGACTGACTTCTTAAGTTTTCTTATTTTAGCCCTCATGGAATCGAGGTCCAAGACTAAGGAGTTTTGGCGTTTTGCTTGAGCTGTACAGAGTTCAGGAATTACAGCAGTAACAAATTAGTGACTGCTTTAAGGCACTGGCACCCAAACATCCACTATTTAACAAAAGACAAAGAGGACAGCCCAAACCATAATTTGGTAAAAACTAAACAGGTGGCATAGTCAATAGAAAAAAACACCATGTTTTCTTATAATTGAGAAACAAGAACAAAGAAGATTGGTCACAGTATGAGAGCTTGTGGTCTAAAGTGTGACTAAAAAGCGACTGGCTCCAACCTTGGGTCTTCGATTCTTCATAGATTAAGTTTTGAGAAGACAAACAAAATTTAAAAGATTTATGTTTCAGCAGCTTAAATTTGTTGTATGTTGTAAGAAGTTCTGAACATAGATAATATTGTATGAAATATTTTAGATCAAAATTTCTTTTGGGATATGATTTAGTATGCATCAGAACCAACTTCAACTGTTATCCACACAGAAAAAGGGGGACTTCCATGATAAAGTTCCCAGCATTCTTTCTATCCAAATAATTCGACCAGCTTTGTATAGCTAGAATCACAATCATTCCTAACATCTTTTTTTAGTTTGTTTCACTTCAGGGGCCAACCCAATACCAAAACCTTATCTTGTTCTCTGCAGGAAAGAACATGGAGGGTATTTTATATTGAGAGAGAAGGGCAACAGAGTCCAACATGGGAACCGGTACAAAATCATGAAAGCAAAAGTAAACATCTATATTTCTTTATTTCTTTTCCCATCTTAAATCTTGAAAACTGAAAAGGGCAAGTGAAAAAGAAGTGGTTCCTGAACGCTGAACGCTGAGCTGAGGACGCCCATCGTGCAGGGCAATAGTGCTATATATGATTATGTGGGAGTTGGACATTGAGGTTTTTGTGCTCCAAAGTGGCATTACACATCATTAGCCCACAGTTCCTTCTTCGTGAACCTTCTCTACTGCATGGAACTTTCAGTATAGCTGAATTAGCAAAGTGTCGAGCAACAAAGTCAGTTTCAATTCAGTGTTTTTCAGTATATGCCCATGGATATCCACGATTTTGTCGTCTCTTTTGTTTTACACATCGTTTTTTGCTTCAAAACGTGCACATAATAATGCTCTTTTATGAGAGGTAAATAGCAATTTTACATGACTTTTTGCTTATTTGTTATAACATTAGCTACTTAGACATACTAATTCACCATCCACAACTAAAGAGGTGATTTTTTTTAAAGTTAAACAAACACCTTAAACAGCATAGTAAACCTAAGTCATCTAAAGGTGGATGGCCCGGTAAGATGCTTTTGATGGCTAAGGCTAAGACTGCTTACGAGAGTTGAACGACACAACAATGACTGCATAGCTCTTTCTCGCCATCTTCCATTGTTGGCTCTAAGCTCTTCCATGCGTCAACTGTTGCCGATGTATCGAATGCATAGACCATCGAAACTGTTCGTGGTGATTCGCCGGCCATCAGATACCCTGCCAGGAAGTATAAATGGTTTCCTACCGGTGCCATTGTTAAGTAAAGCCGTTCCACTAGCGGCCAGCTTTCATTGTTATTGTCACCTAATGTGGAGATTGGTGAATTAAGAGTTTGGAAACGAGATCCATCCGCTTCGTCCCACATGTTCTGCTTCCCATCATACACATCAATGTGGCCTTTCCATGGAATGAGACAATCCCCGGAACTGAACAACTTGCCATCCACTGCAACGATTTGATTAGGTGGAACATCCAGTTGCCACATCCCCGCTGCGATGTCCCATCTCCCCGTATGCGTGTCGAACACCTCAGCAGAGCAACGCTGTGGAGAAAATGTCAGCATGTTTATATCCAAGTCACCTCTTTCGGCGAAACCACCCATCACATAGATTTTCCCTTGCCATGTCACCCCAACACATTTGTATCTCAAGCTACTCATGCTTGGCAGTGGAGTCCATTCATCAAGGGCAGGATCGTACATCTCAGCCGATGAAATCCCTCTAGCACTGTCCAAATTGGATTTTCCTCCTGCCACAAAAATTTTATTGTCACATAGACAACAAGCAAAATCATACCTTGGTACATTTAATGTTGCACATTTGGACCATAGGTCCAACCGAACATTGTAACGAAGTACTAAAGGGGACACTTGGACACCAGCATCGATAAATTCATCGGATTCACCCGAACTTTGAGGCTTCCTTTTGTTCCATAACCTCCCACCGATGATATAAATAGACTCTCCAAGAGAAATCATAGCGAAACCCTTCAAGACATGGTTTTCAAGTAGGTCTGGAATTAAGGTGATATGACTCCATGTGTTGTCGGAGGGATTATAACATTGTATACAGTTGAAAAAGTTAGTATTAGTCCCTCCCTTTGGACAAAAAGCCACGAGAACTCGATAACGAGAATGGTCGGGTTCAGGTGATGGTGGTGGTGCTGTTGGCCGTGGAGGGGATGGGAGTGAACCCATCGGATTAGTAGGGAAAAGTGAAAAGTCTAACCGGGTTCCCTAGGGGTTGTTACAATGTCAACCGGTAAGATTGAATGCAAATATTAGAGCAAGATATAGGGGGGGGGGATATGGCGGATAACACAAGAACAATGGTGAGTATGCAGGAATGGAGTGGAGGGTGCGTAGGATCCAAGCACGGGGGAGATAATATCTAGGAACTTTATCGTTCGTGTTTTTCCTTTTATCAACCATTTGATTGGTTTTAATGTTTTTGGCATAGGTTGTCTGTTGCATTGTCTTGTTAGCGGGAAGATCTCCATAGTTTTCTATGACTTTGTATAGGCATGAATATAAGTTAATCGTGTGATAGCTTTGTTTCCCGTGATCATATTCATATATCATTGTGCGACAATGCTTTTCTAGGCGGCTAAGTTTTAGAACAACTGCGTCGACCTTGTTAATTCGTTTTCGAGACCTCGAAAACATCAATGAATTTGGTCATAAGTTTTAGTCCATATTCTCCAAAGTCCCAGCTCCGGTATGATTTATAATTATCAATGCTTCCAATACTCTTCCCTTGGCTGAAAGAATAAAACAATAAATTACTATGCAGCGTCTATAGCGGTTTGCGTTGGGATGGAAATCGTAAGCCATTTATCATGTTTCATTTTATGCCTTCATTTCAAAATAGTGGGTTTAAGGTTTAGAGTTTAAAATTTAAGGTAAGCGATTGTGGTTAGGGTTTAGAGAATTAGGGGTAGAGTGTAGGTTTTAGGGTTTTGGATGTGAAAATTAGAGTTAGTGTTTAAAATTTAATTTTTAAGTGATTTTTAGTGTGGGGCATAAAAGATGGACAAAGGATTTTTACCCTTTGTGTTGTGCGTTATTTTTGAAAAGTATAATAAACAATTGTTTTTAGTTTTAAAATGTTAATTTTAAAAATAATTGATTTGATTTTTTATATAAACGCGGACTTAAAGCACAAAATTACCTCAGAACGAATCATTAAATGAATTATTATTTAAGATTGTATCATATTTGATCATTCATCAAGTGACATGATGAGATATAATAAAAGATGAAGAAACTATAATTACATTATAAGATATAAATAAAAAATGGCATGATGAGATATAATTATATGTTTAATAAATAATTTTTATTTTAAAATAAAAAATGATTTGTTAAGGTTTTCAAATTCACATAATTTATTAAACATATAATTACAAGATTAAATTTATACCAACAATCAGTTGATTTAGTAGATGAGACATTAGATTTTTTAAACAAGATCAAAAGTTTAAATTTGGCGTTGTGAATGGAGCAATAGAGTTGAGAGGGTTGCTCTTATAATAAGCTTATGCAATAGTTGATCTGGATTAACCAAATAATAGATTGAAAACCGATTGTTAAAAAAAAAACTAAAATTATAAATCATAAAATAAACTCATCATACAATTACAAATTAAAGTTACAATGTAATTTTAGCTCTAGAAATACTTTTCATTCGCAAAAATTATAAATCAAGCACACATTTCTCTCTAAAAGTTAACTGTATTAATATTTGTTCAAGACTCCAAAACTGATTGGACTCCAAAAACGCTTTTCAAACCCAACATTAATGCATCATAAACTCTGTTCTAGGAAGTAAGTTAGCTTATCAAGGAATGTCCTCTCCTTTCCTGCCAATAAAGTGAATAAAGTTTCCTTTTTATATATTCAAGACAGCCTCCCGGGATCCCATCTTATATCCCTCACCACATTTGCCTTTGTTTTTATCTTCTTGTTGTTCAAGACAACAGACAAAAACCATGGCATGTGACTCTTGACAAATCAAGCTGCCATAATGCCATTTCCAGTTTTGTCAAAGTCGTTCCTTGAACTGTTTTCAGCTAAATTATACTGTTGATTTTTAATTATTTTTATGCGTATGAGCACTTTAAAAAAAAGGGGTACAGTGATTTTCTGTCTTTTTTAAATCAACTTTGTCATGTATGAAATATAATGATATATAGGATGCACTATGCAGCATAGCAGCAGACCTAAATGCTAAGTCGAGCTTGTTGCAGAGAAAACCTGCAACGGCACATGAAGAGATCATCAAGAAAGGAAATAAGTGCACAGGTTACAAGGAAATCCAGCTAATTTTGAGAGAGATTGGCGATGGGAATGATTGAAGAACAGTGTTTGGGTTTGCATATTGTTAAATCCAGCTAGTTTCTAGCCTTGGCTGCTATCTTAGGGCGAGGGTAGAGCTATCCATTGATCCAAAAAGAAAGGGGTCTAACGAAGTTGACAACTAACATGCACCAAACTTGAAGATCAATCCATGTGACCGAGACCTGACACTTGAAAACCAAACCAGAAATGGAACTGTTTGTTTCTAGAGGGGATGGCCGATGGGTGCCAAAACTTGGGACAAAGATTGCCTTGATGCCTCATCTGACACGGGACCAGCAATTTCCACAACAGGTATACAGTGGAATCAAACAGGATAAAGCTTCGAATGGAGGAGTGGAGTTGTTAAATGAGACAAAAGGGAATTCTACCGAGAATAAATAAAAGCAAAATGGAAACAGCCACATTGCCCCAAGATTTCTAATGTCTCATAAGGATACTTGGATTATGACTGATCAATCACAATGTTTTCAATTTTAAATTTCCATAAAACTGACCATTTATGAAAGAATAACACCTCAGAATAAAAAATCTAAACAGAAATTTGGGTTTGAAGATATCACAAAAATTCTGTAAACAGAAAAATCTACTGTAACTTTTGACCTCAATAAAAGTTGACAGATATATATTAAAAAATGGATTTTTACAATAGGGGTTGATTACTAAGGAAGTAGTTGAATAAAAAGATGACTCTCATATCTGATAGTGATACTACAACCATAGGGAAGGCTCTATTCCCCATTATAACCCCTTCTTTTTCATTTTGTTTTCTCTCTCACTTCTGGATGGAATTTTATCAACCCAATTGTAATTCCCAAAGGTAAAAGCAGTGTTTTTGTTGAGACTGAAAGTGTATTCTGCATCATAAAACTGGGGGTTCCAAACCACATCCCTTTACATAAAGCCCTCCTTCCTTGCTCCTTCTCTGCCATTGAGTTTTGCTTATATGGATTTCATGGGAAGGTTGGAATGGGTGAATAGTTATGGTAAGAAGCAATGCAGGAGTCTTTTCTGGAGAGCGAAAGCTGCAATGAGGAAAGCTGTGAAGAGTAGAAGCAAAAGGCAGTTCAAGTTCCAGTACGATCCTTCAAGCTATGCTCTCAATTTCGACGATGGTTATTGCCACTCGGGTGTTGGAACAGATGCAATCGACTTTGCTCCATTTCAGGATTGTTACGAGTACGAGAATGGTATTATATGGGTTTATGTTCTTCGGGTCAAATCGTAAACAAATCCAGGAGTTTTAAGGTCGCTAGCTACGGCTTTTGGTTGATAGACATTAGATCTTAAGTAGTTTGGTCCTTTTTCTTTTGCACTATCTATGGCAGATTTCCGTCCTACATACTTCAACCCATTTCGTGGTACATGTTGATTCATTTCTACTTGAATGGAGAGAAGTTGCAGAGAACATAGCAATAACAGCAGAGATTTGAGCCTTTTGCTTTAAATTGTTGAATAGAATTGGACGATTTCTACTTAAATGTTAGTTTTTCTCAATTGCATCTCAACATTTCCATATTGCACTGCCTTTTTAACAGCCACGCGGTCTGTGATTGTTGCAAGATCAATCTCTGCTATCCCACAATAAGGAAAACAAAAAAGCATGTACATTTAGAAAACCAATAAAAGAGCAGAAGACAGAGAACTTTCGTGCTGTTGGATACGGTGAATCCGGAACTTCTAACAACAAAATTCATCACCAATTTATTCATATCTTCTTTTAACATCTTTCAATCTCTTTTCCCGCACTACCCTGGTCAGAATTCTTCAAGCTAGCCTGTTAGCCAAACATTTCGAAACATAAATATAATTCATCCTCTAAACTACTCCTCCAATGTCTCTTATGCTTCCATACAAATAAAATTTTGACATACTCAATTGAACTACATTCAATCAGTCTTATAATAATTTTTTTTCATATTCGTCTTATGATACATACTAAGGTTCAATTACCAATAATAAGTCTCTAAAAATGCGAATTCAAATTATAAGGAGTGCAACATATTTTATTACTTTAACCAACATTTTTTTTTAATATTTCCTCCTAATAATTATTCTTTTTTTTGGGGTTGCCCTCCCGGTTCCAGGGCTTTGCTATGACTAATCCGGACCGACCGAATCACACGGTTGGCTTTGGTGGGTGAGTCTCCCAGCGAGAATTTTCTGCATACACAACACTTCGAACTCAAGACCTGCTTAAGTGATACCAAACTGCTTACCACTTGGACCAACCTCGTTGGTTTCCTAATAATTATTCTTTGAAAAGGTATTTCTATTTTTTTATTGATTAGGCATTTTTATATCAAAAACTCGTTTTTATTTATTATTTGGAAGAATGACCCTCGCCATCTTTTATTTAGAAAAATGACCCCCAAATCTATCACGTATAAAGAATTCAGTTTCTGGGAAACGCGAGACGCAATATCGCTTTCTGCAGAAAGCGAGTTCTACATACGTGTCAACGCTTTTCAGAATAACAAATTTAACAAGAACTCGTGTTCTGCAGAAAGCGAGTTCTTTGTAAATCGGGCTGGCAAACCAACCGTCCATAGGCATGTTCGAGCAATATTTCAGGGTTATTAATCGTATAATTTTAGTAAACATTGAGTTTAGGCGTGTATTACTGGAACTTGTCTTTCATTCGACACCAATATGGGCAAGTTCGGTGCATTTTAAACCGAGTAAAATTCGCGTTGAAAACATTTGCATAGCTTGTTTTGTGAAAAAATTAAAATATAAAATGGCATGATAGGCTTGTTCTGTCAAAATTTCTAGGTTTTTAATCTGAGAATTATCACAATTTTTTACCTTGGAGGCGTTGTAGTGGAACTTGTCTTCGATCTGAGGTTGATATTGAGACGTGTGATACATGGAGAATGGTATAAAATCTGCGTTGAAAATGGTTATAAAGTGTGGTTTTGTGCAGGAACGACAAGCCGGGAAGATAATTTTTAAAACGGATTAGATCTTATTATCTAAACCGAAACTTGAGGAACGCAGACAATAAGAAATTACAATCACTTAGTTGATACGAGGGCTCGAGCGATTAGGACAATTGTTACGCATGTGTCCAGGATTTCTACATATAGTGCAATGTTTCTTTTGTCCGATTTTTTCTCTATGTTCGACCATATCCTCCACACAGTAAATTCGTGTCGATCGTGGACGTCCCTTTTCTCGTAGTAGTGCAAGATCTGGGCGTATGGTCAATTCAGCGTCAACGACGTACGGATCAATTTCATTTTCGATGGGAGGAAATTCTTTTTCGTAAACCTTGAATACCGTTTCTAGTAAGTATATCGGATCAAGCACTCTCATATAGTGAATCCGTTGGGAAGAACAAGCAGCAATGGCGTGTGCGCACGAGTATTTGAATGTTTGGAAGACTCCGCACTCCCAGGTTCTTTTCCTAAGATCTACCACGTACGCGTTGTGTTGTATGACTTCCAACGGTCTCGAAAATTCTGAAACACGAAACAAATTACCTTCTCGAGAGAAGAAAGTTGCAATCATCGCATTTGAATGACGCACATAAGTTTGTAATTGTTCAAGGAGGTCCGGGTGGACTTTGTGGCCACCTGCCATGTACTCAGTTGCTTGTCTTCCTAAGGTTGCAAATAGGGTAGCCAAACGATAGTAGGTCGCTTTGACAACGGAAGTGACATGCAAATGCCTCACTCCCTTGAGTGCTGAGTTGACCGCCTCAGCCAAGTTTGTTGTCATGTGACCATATCGTTTACCCCCGTCATATGATTGAAGCTATTTTTTTCTCGGGATTTTGGAAAATTAGTCTGTGCCATCTTTATTCCTAGCTCCCAATTCTTCGAATAGCTGGTCTACCTCATGTACGTAATGCGAGTTGCCTAGGGAATGACAGTTGAATAGTTATGAGCGAACAATACATGCAAAGATATCGTAAAATGCAAATGACCTAAAAGACGTACTCATTCGAAGCACCCATTGTGGATCAGGGGAAGATGGAAGTCCATTGGGACCATCATCACGCTGACTGGGTCGGGCAATGGATGACAAGATATGGCACGCGGCCGCCCATCTGTGCACCCATTGTGGATCAGGTCGTCACTTTTGACTATATGCAGTGGTACCACCAAAATGAGAAGTCGCATATACTCACTTCGGATGAGTGCGAGCGAGAAATTGATGTGCCTCTCCAAAATCGTCGGCCCACACAACGTCAAGCCACCCAGAGCCAGCCGACGCAGCGCGGTCCGAGAATTGAGCCTGGAAGCCAGAGATGGCGAACTCAAACTGCAGGGGCCTCATCGTCTGGAACAGCGTTTCAGCAAATGAGTGGTCCGGAGACGTTTCAGCAGATGAGGCCTCCACCCGAATTCGGCTTCATGGATGTCTATCGTCCCATTATACCGATAAGTGGTCCTCCGGTGTTCGATGTTCCACCGTTGCCATCACAGTTCGACTACATCATTGTTGAGCATACGCCGCCGCAGAGCTTGTTCTACACCGACCCCGATCCCAGTAGTGGTCCGCGTTTCGAGGATGTTCATAAAGGTGATGATGATGCTGATGCTAATGAGAACGACCTTGGAGCACATAACATTCAGAGGATTCCGCTACGGGATCGTCGTGCACCCAGCTGCGGAATGGGTGGACATAGACATCATTAGTACGTGGGGGTTGTCTAAAAAAATTAAATTATGTTTATGCAAGACATTATTTTTTAATTTTATAATTATCAATATTTTATTCTGCCTTATTTATTTTTTACATAGTTTTTAGAATTTATATTTAATTTCGTTTTCTTTGGATAAACAATAACCTACATTATTCAATCAATAAACCGAGCATATCATGCCTTTTTAAAAGCAAAATCATTCAGAAAAACAAGCTATGGAACTGTTTTCGACACGAATTTTAGTCGGTTTAGAATGAACCAAAGTTGCCCATATTAGTGTCAAATGAAAGACAGATTTCAGTACTACGAACCCAAACTCAATGTTTACTAAAAATATATGATTAATAAGCCTGAAATATTGCTCGAAAATGCCTATGAACGCTTGGTCTGCCAGCCCGATTTACAAAGAACTCACTTTTTGTAGAAAGCGAGTTCCCCGCGATAAATTCATTCGGCTTTTCAAATTCTCTAGAAACTCGCGTTTTGCAGAATGCGAGTATCCTATTAAATTCGTTATTCTCAATGTTGCCACGTATCAAGAACTCGTGTTCTGCAGAGCGCGAGTTCTTCATATGTAGCAGATTTGGGGGTCATTTTTCCAAATAAAAATCAACGGGTCATATTTCTAAATAATGAATAAAAAAGGATTTCGATTTAAAAATACCTATTGATTGGGTAAAATGTATTAAAATGTATTTATTTAACAGTTTAATATATAGATACTAGTTTTTTTATAAATATTAAATTTTATTGAAGAAAGAAAAGAAAGGGATTAGAACTTTCCTTGATTGATATAGTATCTTGAAAATAAAGTTAAAAGAAAATACCGAAAACCAAAAAAATAACTTGAGAAGTAAAAGTCATCTCTTCGTTAGGGGTGTGTAAAAAATTTGATTCGATTGATCTGACCTGTTTATCCGTTAATTTGATCTAAAATTTTGGATATCCGATTCATTTTTTATTTTTTAGATAATTCGAATCGGATATCCGAAAATTTCGGATCGAATACGGATAATGATTTTATATTCGGATCAGATATCCGATTATCTAATATTTGAAAATTTCATTTTTTATAGATATGAATCTTGTTATATTCAATACTTTTACTTATTATATATGAAAAATTAAATTTTTTATGGATACAAATCTTGTTATACTCAATAATTTGTTAATTTTTATATTCGAATCGGATACGATCATACGAATCACTAAAATACATATACAAAAATTTTGGATCGAATCGGATCGGATATCCAAAATGTACACCCCTCTCAAATTCTTCATAATTGTCCATAAAATTCAACATCATAGTTTAATCTGAGAATACTCACAACGAAGAGCTCACATCACATAAATGACTTCAGAATACCAAATGGAATATAACTTTTTCAAGCAGAATTAGAATACCTCAACATCTTAGTAACAAAAGGTTGATGCAATGGAAAAGGTACATTGCTCTTCCAAGAAAAAAGCTTGAGTTTAAACTTTAAAGATGATACTCCCTCCGTCCCAAAAAATATGTCCCTTATTGACTTTTTAAAAGTCAAAATTTTTAAACTTTGACTACTATTATATTGAATATTTTAAATAATTAATTTTTATAAAATATATATTTGAAAACTATTTGATTAAAGATTTTTAAAATATATTTTTTCATATTTTTATTAATGATACATTTTAAATAATTATGAGTCAAAGTAGAAAAAAATTGGCCAAAAAAAAGTCAATAAGGGACAAAAATTATGGGACGGGGGGAATATTATTTAAAAGGAGAGTCACAAATCTTGAACATGAACCAAAAAATAAACATATACTTTACAACAACAAAAAAACACTCCAACATCTTTGCATATAGTTTTGTTGTTAGTTACAACTGCATCAGGCCTTCATTAAGCCAATTTCTAATCATGGTATGCCATGAATCTTCCCTAAGCAAAATATGCACTATATTATTAACTCTTCAATTGTCAACATTTAGACAAAAAAATAAAAAACATAACAAAACAATAGACAAAATACAAAATAGTAAAAATAACAAAAAAGATTAAAAAAAAAAACTTATCGGCGACACTAAAACTAGTGATGGAGGGGTGCACCCAATTTTTCTTTACTTAAAAAATTAATAATTCCTTTTATCTATTTAGACTCTAAATTGTAATTCATTAAACTTTATTCTGTTATTTTTATAATAATTATATCTTATTCCCATCAATTTTGATTTCTAATTCCATCCACAGCCGACCTAAATATTTCAATAAAAATGAAACTAGAATAATAAGATTTTGGAAGTATCTATAGGCACTATTCCTTTTAAACACACAAAATAATGGTAGTGTTGTTGTATCAACCATATTGGGGCCAAAAGTCAGCACTCAGCAGGGGTAATTAGTTACAACCAAACCCCTGATTGGTTGCATTAAAAACACGTACCACTTGATATTTCTTTGTTTTATCTTCTTCTGATTTTTTTTAATAAAAGGCATTATAGTCAATAAAAGATACTGCTCTGTTCCCACGACAAAAACTAATCCAATATAAAATAAAAGTAAACTGATTGGATTACTGTAAGAAGAGGAAGCATAGTTTTTAACATGTTGTGGACGAAGTTTCTTACTAGACTTTAAATGTTTTATTTTATTTTAACGCTCTAGTTGGAATTTTAGGAGGATTTTTCTTTTTTAAATGACAAATGTTTCTCAAAGGATGACGTGGCACGCATGGATAATTGCTTTTTAACGAGAATATTTAATTTATTAAATTGTTAGAAAATGGAAGTCGAAGGTAGAAAGGGTACTGAGCAGAGAGTTTGTTAGGATATTTTTCTCCATTCAGACTAGGGATGGCAAACGGGCGGGGCGGGTGCGGATGCCCCCTCCTCCATCCCCATACTCACCTAAAATTTTCATATCCGCCACCTACCCACCACCCACGGCGGGTATAATTTTCAAACCCACACCCGCCCACGCGGGTATATTCTCAAATCCATCCCCACACCCACCACCCAATTGGATACACATTACCTATCTCGTACCCGCCTGTACCCGCCTATTAACCCGCCTGGCAACAACTATACACATAAAACATAAATTCAAGAACAACCACAAAACATAAATTACAAGTAATATCCTATAAAATTTTAGGATTTATAGAATAGTTTGTGAAATTACATCTAAATTCATAATGGTCCAAATTTATATGGCGGGTAGAATGTGGGGCGGGTGGATGCGGGAAGGGCGGGTACGGGGCGGGTAAGGTCTTAAATCCACCACCTACCCACTACCCGCGACGGGTATGACTTTTTACATCCACACCCGCCCACTATCCACCAAACTTATACCCATCCCCGCCTCAATTGGGACGGGTGCGGTGCGAAATCCACAAAATTGTACCCGTCTGCCATCCCTAATTCAGACAATTTAGTTTGGCAGCTTGCTCTCCCTTTCTTTGAATATTTTAATGTTTTTGCGCATTTAATTGTAGAAAATGATGGTCAGATCAGACACGCAAAGATTCATGCAGGTCTTTTGCCTGTGTTATTGTTTTTTGGTCTCTCGAGTCCTCGGAATCAGAATCTTTAACTTTAATTGTGGGTTATTAGAGGCTTTTTAGGGTAGGTATCGGTGCAACATGTTTAATGTTTAACTATAAGATTATAAGTTTTAAAATTTGTTCGCGAATTAAAAAACATTAAATGTTTTAATAATATTTTCAGTTGATTTTTAGTTTTTTTTCAAGTATCGATATTTATTTTGTAAGTATTTATATTTTTTTAGATAAATTTTCAGTTTGAAATAAAGTATCAATTTTTTTTTGTAAGTATATCGATACTTAAAAAAAAAACTCATAAAAAACAACCGAAAGTATTATCAAGAAGTCTAATATTTTAAGTTCATTGGCAAGTTTCAAAATTTTCGTCTTTTAACCGCACTCTAAAAATGTCGCATGTTAGACTCGCCCGAATTTTTAAAGTGGGTGTGTCACCCGCATTAACTAATTTACAATTCTATGAAAAAGAGCCATAATGAGTAATGACTAATGAGCACGAGATTTTATGTTAAGAATTTTTTTTTAATATATTAAAATTTTAAAGAAAGTAAAATTATAAAATGATAAGAGTCCGAAAATAAATTATCAATAGAATATACATAAAAATACTTAAATTATATAATATTTTTTTTTAAATATGATCGCATCCAACATTTTCCTCAATCTATCCAACCGTAAGGTTCTAAAATCAAAACAATGAAACTTACCATGCAGGAATGGAACACCTTAACCGGTGATGGAATACCTTATAATATCATTAGAGTATTTTTAATTTTTGTATAATACTACAGTTTTACCTTTAATCATTTTTTTTTTGTTTTTCTTCTTTTCTTTTTACCAAACAGAGGACACGTGTTTGGTCTGTCATCGGGAACAAATCTGTCCGGAGACAACAAGTGAAAACGTGATCCGAAGTTAGGTAAATTCCCTGACATTGACTGAAGAAATTTCACTCCAATACCAACCATTGTCCATTTCTTTGGTTTTTGGTTAAATTTAATTTTATTATGACAACTTCCTTGAAACTGAGGGCGGACACTGGGAAGTTTCCTCCTTTTCCGGGAAATTCACTCACTTTCGGTGGCGCGTGCATGGGCATCCACCTTTTATGATGAAAAACAAATTGCTATCCATTTGCATCGAGTACTTGCATGCTTCCACATTAAGCAACAATAGAACATAACTTTCACCTTTTTATGTTTGTTTATAATTATTTCAGTGACTAAAAATGATAAAAAAATAGAGAACATAGATTCAACATACAACTTATTCATAGTACATAAGCTAATAACATGATTTAATTTAATGAATTAGGATAACCAACTTTTGATCACTTATTTATTTAATTTGCTTTTTCTATAATAAATTTAATGGTTACAATTTGAGTCAGGACCAAAATTTTAAAAGTGAAAAATAAATAATTAGATAAAGTAATTAAATCTATAACTTAAACCTAATACAAGAACAAATCTCATAAAATAAAAGTGTTCTTCATAGTTTCAAAATGGATTACTTCTGACCATGGATAATTATTATATTCCTTAAAAGATATAACATTTCAACTATATTTTTAAATTATTAGTTTTTTACGTTGTTCAGCAATTTTGGGCATACACGGGAACATACATTTATATATACACATATATTTTTTAAAACGAGTATTCATTTATATTTACCTTTCAAGTAAAAAAAAAACATCAGTTTGCTTGGAAAAGTTTTTTCATGTCTTGATTTATCAAAAAAAAAAAAATTAAGAATGTATATGTTAATTTGAAACACAAAGTCTATACTAAGTTTTTATGATAATGTGAATATATACATATTAACATTGTTTATTTTTAACCTTAAAATTGTAATATGAGCACACATATTGGCCGGTTGATCAATTTGTTTATTTTTGTTCACTCATATTTCCTTATGTCATTAGTTATAGGCCCACTTGGAGCACCCTTTTATTCTCCTAAGTCCCCTTCCCCTCTCCTCTAGTAGGATTATAATTAAAATTAAAATTTATCAAAAAATATAATGATAATAGTGAAAATATTGATGCAAACCTTCAATCATGCATTTTCCCTAAAAACGTTTTTTTGACTAATTTTAATCTTAATCCTACATAGAGGGAAGATGAAAGAGGATTTTAGGGGAAGAAAGAGAGTGTTTTTAATGAGTCTAGAACTTATAACATAAAAAAATGAGGGAATAAAAATGAGTAGTTTAGCAAACCGACCAAATATGCATGTTCTATGTTTTTTTTATAACCAATGATTAATAGTTTCAAATATATTAATTAGTAAATAATGTAAAAGGTTAAAGAAAAAAGATCCGTTATAGCAATGTTGATTTTCAATTATTTATCGTAAGTTCGAAATTGTTATATGAAAATCAATGTCGTTATCCATCTACATGCAGAGCATAAATCAGATAACTCGCGTGTTGTTTCCACCGACTCACTAAACTCGGCCACCGTCCTACTCTTCTAAAGTTAAAGAAAAAAGCCAAACCGAAATACTCACCAAAAACGGATGTGAAAACGACACCAGAGTCTTTATTTTCTTTAATTTCCCTCCCCGCTCATTCAACCGAAGAGACCAACTACATTTTAAAAACATAAAATAATAATTATTTTTCTTAATTAAAAGCGAAATTCATATCCGAAAAAGTCTTTACACAAAACCAATCCCTATTTAAAGTTTCTAACGCTCAAAGGGCTACCCACATTCTTCACGACTCTCTTCTCATTCTTTTTTCTCTTTTTTAATTTTCCACAGCACAGAAAAAGAAAGAAAAGAAAATTGCTTCTTATTTGGAACCGCCGGCGCCAATTTTCTTCTGGATTTCTATCTTTTTTCTTGGCTTGAGTGATGCGATTCAGATCCAAGACTTTGTTATTTCCGGTGGATTGGCTGGGGTTTACAAGAGCTTTTGGTTAGGGTTGCAAAGAGCAATTTGAGGCTTTCGGTTCTTGTTCCTTTTTGTCTTGATGTTGATGATGGGGGAGAATAACTATAATGATAGCCCCGGTTACTTGCCAAGTGGGGATCCCTCGGCCGATTTTGAGTTTGATGGTCTAAGCATCGATCTCGATGACATCAATCGCATTCTTGAAGAAAACTCCGGTTCTTTGCAGGTAGTTGTTATCTCGTGGTTAAATTCAGCGCCATTTTAGGGTTTCGAACGTCAAGATTCTGATGGACTTCTACTCTCAAGTGTGAATTTTTTTCATGGAGTTTGTTTTTATAGATCACGTAATTCTGTATTGGAACCCTAGCAAGTCTACTTATGTCCATATATTTTGTTTTAAGCAACGAGTTGGTGACAGCTTAATTTTACCCGTCTTTATGAGTATATTGATTTTTATAGCTAGATTAAGATCGAATGTAATGGATTTTTTTTTAATCTTGGAATTTGTCTTGTGAATTTCTGCTTCTGAAGTTTCAAATAGGGACATTTAAGTTACTGAAATGGTAACTGGTTTTTCCGTACTTTCAGTCTTTAACTTATGATTATGAAAGATTGCACTGATTTTCGTAACCGTTTTTTATATCATATATATGTATTGCCTTTGTTTTCTGTTCCATTCCTTAGTATTTCAACTTATCTTTTCCAAATATCAGAGCAAGCCAGAAGATTCATCATGTAGAACTCAAGGGGACTCAGCCCCTGAATCCAACCAGTTTCAGAGTGGTAAGACTTTCCTGCACGAACTTTTTTTTTTTTACATATATTTACATGATGATCATTTTTATGTTTTTTATTTGAAGAATAACATTCAATGGGGTTTGCTTTTGGAGATCTTTTAGGGTATTCTTCCGAGACTTCAGGTGCTAGGGTAGGTTCTGTAGGTGGTTCATTTGATTATCATGGGAAATTGGAACCCCATACCCATGATTGTTCTCTGGTCCAGACATCCTCCGCAAGTTTTGAAGACTGGTTTTCAATTGGTCATGGGACACCCTATACAGAGAGAGTTAAAATGTCTCTGCCTGAGATGCCTAGCTGTAGTACAGCATCTAGTTTTGCTGAGATAGATGGCTACCATGTGTTAGATCACGGTGAAAATTTAAATTTTGACCTTGTGGATAATAGAAATGGTACAGAATCCAAAAATACTGCAGAAGAGTTTGACAAAAAGAGTATGTTAGTTATTCCCTAATAAACCTCAACAATGTTGCTCAGTATGCATTTTGAAATTTTTGTATATTATTGCTTGAATGTTATGTAATGTGCTGAAAATATTTAGTGGAAATGCTGATTCAGTATTATTGAATACTGCAGATGCTTTGCTCGGCCCTGCTGTTGAGAATATACAATTAGTATTTGATCAATGTGGTGATATTCTAACTAATACCTTGGAAACCCCAGAAGCCCCTGAGAATGAGGTAGCTATGCCTATGGAGTTTTCCTCCGTCGATGCTAATATGACTTCACATAATGTCATTTCTAATGAGTCTACCTTCTGTCACGGTTCTGATATTGTTAGTGATGTTAGTGATATTTGTTCAATTTTACCTAATTGCATGAATGGAGATGATGGATGTTTTGCTGATTCCTTGATGCAATACTGGTATAATTCCCCAAGTTTTATGTTTAATGAAAGTAAGGAGGGTGAAGCAATTGAATATCCAACTGAGAGTGCATGTTCTAGTAGTAGGATGATTTTTCATGATCAGGGAAGGATGGATAAATGGTCTGTGTCACAGCTCCCAATGACTGATTTCTCAGATGTAAAGAAACAGGGTTTTGTAATCAAAGGGAATGAACATATTTTACCAGCACTTGGACAGTTGTCATGTACTACTAATGATGGACATTCTGATGACAAAGGGTCAGTGCAGCCATTCAATCGCTTTGCAGTTTGCATAAACAATGAACATGATAAATTGGTTACACCTGGCAACATTTTCTGCCAGTCTGCTGGATGGAGAAAGTCTATTAACAGGGTTGATTCACTTGATGAAGACTCTAAGCAGTTGTTATCTGATGTTTCACCCTCTATAGCAAAACAGGTATTTGTGGTTAATGGCAAGGATGCTCATCATTATAATCAAGATATAAATCTAACTGTTAGTAGTCAAACTTCCCTTGGTGGTGGATATTCAGAACAATTTTTCCTCAGCGCTCATCCAATTACTTCATCCATGGTGCCTTTTGGTTTTTATGGGGATGAAAAACAGAGCACATTGATTCCTTCGAGGAGTTTCGGTCTTTCAAAAGTTAGTCCTGAATCTATTCACAGCAATTCATCGGATTGCAGATCTCATGTTGATGATGACCCTGATATATGTATTCTTGAAGACATTAGTCAGCCTGCCCGCTCAAATCAGTCCATGGTGCTTGTAAAGAAGACTCCTAGTTTGCCAAGTTCAGCATTTAGTAATCCACATCATGACTCTGGAATGGGGGGTATCAGGTTCAAGGGAAATGATGAGCGGCAAATTTTTCGGGTTGCATTGCAGGTTGTGCTATTTGTTTGAGATTGTTTTTTGCTTTTAGCACTCATAGATTGTAAATATGCTGGTATTATTGCTCACGTATTCATCTTAAATTTCTTTAAAATTTAGAATGATGTTTGATCTTGAGAACCTTTAAGTTTTATAGATGGAGAACATATTTAATTGAAAATTGATCTCATGGATAAATTTCAGCATACCATGTCTGTTGAATTAATAGAATTTGGATGAATTCCAGGGGGTTTATTGCATTAGAGTGCACCTCTGGTGTAAGTGGCTAGAAAGAAGCAGTCTTCCACTCCTTTTTAATCCATTTTTATTTTATTCATGCATATATATACCCTTTAGGTAATGGTTGATTGAAATTTTGCCCCTTATAGTGCACTGATCTCTTTGAAAGATCTCTTTCTAAAACTTGATAGTTTATTTTAAAGTCTTTTACCACCAAAAATGTTAATTATTATCCTTATTTTGTGGTTAAGTAAATGAGTGCTCTTAATGATTTACCCATCTCTTCGATGCAACTCTGAATGTTGAAAACATTTTAATGTTCCTTTTGATATGGTGTGCTTTGATTGAAGGCAAAATAACACTTTAGAAGAGCACAGGAAAGCTAAGGGTCGGTAAAAGAAGATTGTGATGAGGCTTGTGTGAACCACTTTCTTAAGGAGGATTTGTCTGAAAAAGATTATTTTAGAGAACTTTCCTCGGTTTGGCTTCTTTAATTAAACTCTCCCTGCTTCCCGATCTTTCAAATATAGCCCTAGGGCATTGCCTTTGGCCGGAAGAGCTTTGACTTGGAAAGACTCTGCTGCATAAATTGTTATAAGTTGTAAGAGAAGATTTCAAAAAAAAAATCATTGAGAGTTTAGATTCGCACAAAATACTGTTTAGGTTATTTTGGTTGTGTAATAATTGGGTTTTAGAGTATAATATTTCCAGGTTAAAGTGTTTAGCATGATGCATGTTTAGGTTCCTTTGATGTTGCCTAGGTTATACTTATGAGTGCAATTGGTGTCACATTGCTGTTGGAATAAGTCTTATATGCAATATTATGGTTAGTTATTGACCTAATTATTCTGACTGGTGTATGCATTGCAGGGTCTTTCTCAGCCAAAGTCTGAAGCTAGTCCACCGGATGGTGTTTTGACAGTACCTCTTCTGCGGCATCAGGTTTGAAAATTTTCATATTGTACTCTTTTTGTTGTATTTCAGTTTGTGAATGCTAGGTTATATGAAGTTTTATTTGGAGTGGGAAATGATATTTAGTTAAGGTGGAGCTGACTATTTGAATGGTGCAATGTAATTTGTTGAGTCTTTGGCCCTTAAGAAAAGTTGCATATTTCCTTTCTAATTGTGGATGCAGTCAAGATGAAAACTTATACAAAGAGATTATGTTATTCTTTTTAGTTCATTTAAGTTACTATGCTATATATTGAGATGTAATCTATGTTTGCATATGGATACCAAGGTTCTCTTGCATGTTCACTTTTGAGCGGGTATGTTTCTTTCCCAATTCCTTTCTAACATTAATCCATGGACAGAGAATTGCATTGTCATGGATGACCCAGAAGGAGAAAGCTGACTCGTGTTGTATGGGAGGAATTCTGGCAGATGATCAGGTCAGTTGCCACATTCTGAAATTGTCTTACATTAGTTACACCATTAATGAATTATGTTTATGTGTATATACTGCAGGGATTAGGAAAAACCGTATCAACAATTGCACTTATTCTTAATGAAAGGCCTCCATGTTCTAGAGCATCTTCCCAAGATATAACAAAGGTTGAGATGGAAACATTAAATTTGGATGATGATGATGATGATGTTGAGGGTGATGATGAAGGGATGAAGCAAGAATCTGACTGCAATCAAGTCATGTCAAATGGTTCTTCAAAGAAAAGCTCTTCTCCATCAGGGCAAGCAAAGGGAAGGCCGGCTGCTGGAACTCTCATTGTATGTCCCACAAGTGTATTGCGACAATGGGCGGATGAGTTGAATAATAAGGTGACAAGCAAAGCTAATCTCTCCGTTCTAGTATACCATGGAAGCAACAGAACAAAGGATCCTTTTGAGATAGCAAAGTATGACGTTGTCCTCACTACATATTCTATTGTTAGCATGGAGGTCCCAAAGCAGCCTCCTGTTCGTGGAGAAGATGATGAGAAAGGGAAGTGGGGAAATGACCATGCATCATCTATGGATTTTCCACCAAGCAGGAAAAGAAAATGCCCATCTAGTTCTAACAAAAAAAGAGTGAAGCATAAGAAGGGAGTGGACGAATTGCTTCTCGATTCTGTTTGTCGACCTCTTGCAAAAGTTGCATGGTTTAGAATTGTTCTGGATGAGGCCCAAAGCATAAAAAATCATAGAACTCAAGTTGCTAGGGCCTGTTGGGGCCTACGTGCTAAACGTAGATGGTGCTTGTCTGGGACTCCAATTCAAAATGCTATTGATGACCTTTATAGCTACTTCAGATTTCTGAGATATGAACCTTATGCTGTTTACAAGTCATTCTGTTCTTCAATAAAGATCCCAATTTCTAAGAGTCCAGCAAAAGGGTATACGAAATTGCAAGCTATCTTGCAGACAATAATGTTACGTCGCACTAAAGGTATTGGATGTGTAGTTTTTAATTAGTTTTAGTTGGTCTTGGTGTGAAATGTGGTGCTTCTATAATCTTCCCACTCCTATTTATATATTACTGGATGTAGAATTTCTTTCAGGATGTAATTTGTGCAATCACTTATGATCACCTCTCATTCTTTCTGCAGGTACTCTACTTGATGGGAAACCGATTATTAACTTGCCACCTAAAGCTATAGAATTGAAAAAGGTGGAATTCACAAAGGAGGAACGTGATTTCTACACCAAACTGGAGACTGATTCACGTGCTCAGTTTAAAGTATGGTTTTAACATAATTTAATTAAGATTCACCGCAGATCTTTTACATTTCTTGTAGCTTTACAGAATGCACTCAGTGGTACTAAACAATGTGTGGTCATATTACTTTTCCACGGAACATCTGTTTTTCTCTGCTAATGTTGAATTATTTTTCAGGAGTATGCAGCTGCGGGGACTGTCAAACAAAACTATGTCAATATCTTGTTGATGCTTTTGCGCCTTCGCCAAGCCTGTGATCATCCTCTTCTGGTCAGGGGTTTTGACTCAAACTCTTCGCAGAGATTGTCAATTGAGACTGCAAAGAAGCTTCCTCAGGAGAAGCTGACATTTCTTCTGAGTTGTTTATCTTCTTTGTCGCTGTGTGGCATCTGCAATGTATGTAGTTATTTCAGCTTTTTTGGTTGGTTTCCATACACTTTAAAAATTGATTCTCTTCGTGGTACTTCCGATGATTTAGGCATGCCTATGTAGGCTTCTGTCTTCACATGCTTTTTAATGTATTTGAACGATCAAATAATGATTCACTGATTGTGCTTAGATAAAACCCTGTTTGTGCATGTTTAGATGCTTTATCTTGTGGTATGCAGAAGGGTCATATTGTTCTGTTTGGAAGGGATGTTTTTGCCCTGTTGGGCTCATTTATGAGGCAAATTTATTGGATGACCCAGAATATATGGGGAAAAAACTATGCTAGCCGTGTGTGTCTCCCGAGATCTTTATTCATCTAAGAAAGGGTTCTACTAACCTATGTTTTCTTGATATTCCTTTTCAAGGATATCTTCGTAGTTATTTTCTTTGTGTTTATTCCTTTAATTATCCTTGAAATTTTGAAGTCTTAATTTTCTGTTTTGGCAATCGTGCTTTTTTATGTTCTGTAGGATCCATCAGAAGATGCTGTTGTTGCTGTATGTGGTCATGTTTTCTGCAACCAATGTATCTCTGAACATCTTACTGGTGATGACTACCAGTGTCCGACCAGAAATTGCAAAGTTCGACTCAGTGCGTCTTCTGTGTTTTCAAATGCCACTTTAAACAGTTCTCTCTCTGAGCAGCCTGGTCAGGATAGTTCCCTTGATTTGTCTGCTGCTAAAGTTGTTGAGGTATTTGGGTCTTGTTCTGAGGATAGTTTGTTCGGTTCTTCCAAAATTAAGGCTGCCCTTGATGTCCTGAAGTCGCTAGCTAAGCCTCAAGATGATAGACTAACGGCTAGTGACTGTCCAGAAGGTTCATCCGGTCTCCATTCTGGTGATTCACCAAGTGGTTTTCCTGATGGAAAAAGTCTGATTACAGGTGAAAGTTTAAATGATTCCTCTAAGGTATGTGGAGAGAAAGCCATAGTATTTTCCCAATGGACAAGGATGTTGGATTTATTTGAAGCCTGTCTTAAAAGTTCTTCCATCCAATATAGAAGACTTGATGGAACTATGTCAGTTGCTGCTAGAGATAAAGCAGTGAAAGATTTCAACACCCTACCGGAGGTTTTCATACCATCTATTCTTTGCCCTCTATTATTTTGTATGCTATCATGAGGGTGAACTCAATTCCTTTGCCTGTAGGTATCTGTTATGATTATGTCCTTGAAAGCTGCCAGCCTTGGGCTGAACATGGTTGCAGCTTGCCATGTTCTTCTGCTGGATCTTTGGTGGAACCCTACAACAGAGGACCAGGCAATTGATAGAGCACATCGAATTGGACAGACTCGGCCTGTAACTGTCTTACGATTAACTGTGAAAGATACAGTTGAAGATCGTATTTTAGCTCTTCAGGTGAGCTTTCTTCCCATCTATACTGTCTTTCATGGATAATACCATAACTTTTATCTAGGTGAAGATCATATGTGCGGTTCAGCCTGTTCAGACCTTTACTTAATAGCTGTCAGGAATACTAGTTTGTGCTTGTTTTAAATGCCCCTGGAAAAAAGCACTTTGTTCTTTTAAATAACGTTTGTATGTTTGTAAATTAACAGCATAAGAAGAGAGAGATGGTTGCATCAGCCTTTGGGGAAGATGAAACTGGTGTTAATCAGACTCGCCTCACAGTAGAAGACTTGGAATACTTGTTCATGGCATGACATTTTACCTTAAAAACAACAGTGGTAATTTGCATTCCTAAATAGGAAGCGTTAGATTTGCTCCCAATATCGTCGAATCCCGTGTTTGTCCAGCTTCTTCCTTTTCTGATCCATCTTCCCAACTTTGCATACACCATTTTGCTAACCCAAATACCATTTTATAGCTTCTTTTGGACCTGAGCTGGAAGAGTTAAAGCTCTTCTGACACTCTGAATGGCTCTGAAAGAACCCTCACGATATACTCTTAGAGTCTTAGTCATAGTTCTACTCTCTCTTTTTTTTGTCTCTGCGATTCATAGTTTCCCAACCTTCCATAGTTGTAGTTAAGAGTTTCTTTTTGGGTGATTCTTTTAGAGTCAAGAGTTGTAAAGAACAAACAAATCTTTTTTACAAAGATACAGAAATAGAAAGTTGTAGCTTCATTGGATATTCTGACCTTAATACTATTTCGGTTGTAGTGTATTCATTCATATTCATTAACTTTTGAGGAGCGGATGAATAGAACGATCTTCCTATTTCTTGATCTTGTATTTCATCCAGAATCGGCATATACTCAGTTACCCTCAACTGTGTTCCATTTTGGCTTTCCTCTGTATCTGTTTTTTTTACCAAAGCTTTCCTCTGTATCTTAAATGTTTATTGTTACTGCAAATAATATCTGCTGGTACAATTGGCAAAGTGGGAAAGAATTTTGAGATAAAAGTGACGAGTTGAGGTAGTTGCTATCAGGGACTTAACTTGTTCCCTATTATTATCCAAATCAGCTCCTTGAAACTTCCATTTGGATCAGCAAAATGAAGCAACAAAGAAACCCCCCATGAAAATAACCCATCAAAGTTGGGATGTCATTCAACATTTCAGGCCATGAAATCTCCCATGGCATCCAACCACCGGAGGCCTTTTTCACTTTTATCTTCATTCCACGTTGTAGATAATAGTTTCGAAATCTGCTATATCGCACAGAAAAGCATGCTTCCACAAAACTTGCTGACAATAACATATTTTAGTGTTGTAGTCAGTCCAATTCATTATGCACGGAAACACATGTTAATCTTGAAGCAGTGCGCTCTTGAATCGCGGACCCTCACGCTTTCTGTAATTCCCTTTTGTTGACCCACCATTGCTCCAATTATTTAAATATGTCCGATTTAGCACTACAACTAGTTTTCTATTCGTTGCAGCTAGGGTTGTTAAAATAGGTAATCGGATGAGTTTCAGGTCGGGTACTGTCAGGTCGGGTAAAATCGGGTACATGTCATTTCAGGTCATTTTTCTGTTTTGATTCGACTCGGATCAGGTGCGGGTCCATTTTAGGTCGGGTCAAAATCGGTCGGGTCCGAAGTAGATAATTGATAGGTTAATTCTGGTTCGGATACACTTCAGGTCGGGTCCATTTCAAGTCGGGTCCGTTTCAGGTCGGGTCCATTTTAGGTTGGTTGCATTTCAGGTCGGGTGCATTTCAGGTCGGGTAATTTTAGGTCGGATAGTTTCAGGTCGGGTAATTCAGGTCAGGGTATTTTCGGGATTGAAATTCGTATTGAGTTTGAGTTCGGCACAATCGTATAAGTAGTCGATAGACTTTAGGTTGGCCTTCGTCAATCGTCATTGATTTGGAGTTAATTATTTAAAGTCATATCAAATTAAAATTATAAAACATTGAAGTAATTAAAAAATACTGAAAAAGGGTCAATTTGGATTAAAAATAAAGTTTCACAGACTATAATGAACAAAAATATCAAATTAAAATTATAAAACACTAGACAAATTTAAAAGAAAACAATGAAAATGGGTCAATTTGGAATAAAAATAAAATTTTGGGGACTGTAATAAACAAAAATATCAAATTAAAAGTATAAAAATTAAAGTAATTAAAAAAACAATAAGTAGAGGTCAATTTAGAATAAAAATAAAGTTTTAGGGTCTAGAATGAACAAAATTTCAAATTAAAATTATAAAACATGATGAATTAATATATATAGGGGTTAATATGGAATTAAAATAAAGTTAAGGGGCTAGAATGAAGAAAATATCAAATTAAAATAATAAAACATTGGACAAATTAAAAAATAAATATGGGTCAATCTGGAATAAAAATAAAGTTTTAGGGTCTAGAATGATGAAATTATCAAATTAAAATTATAAAACATTGGACAAATTAAAAAAACAATGAATAGGGGTCAATTTAAAATTGAAATAAAGTTAAAGGGACTAGAATGAACAAAGTACCGAATTAAAATTATAAAACATCGGGCGAATTAAAAAAACAATAAATAAGGGTTAATTTGAAATTAAACTAAAGTTATGGGACTAGAATGAACAAAATATCAAATTAAAATTACAAAACATCGAACTAATTAAAATAAAGTTAAGACACTAGAATGAACAAAATATCAAATTAAAATAATAAAACATCGGACTAATTAAAAAAATAAAAAATGGTCAATTTGGAATACAAATAAAGTTTAGGGACTAAAATGAACAAAATGTCAAAGTAAAATTATATATTATTGCACTAATTAAAAAACAATTAGTAGGGGTCAATTTGGAATATAAATGAAGTTTTAAAGGCTATAATGAACAGAGATATCAAATTAAAATTATAAAACATTGGATGATTTAGGGTTTAGGGTTTAAAGGGTTTAGGTTTTAGGAAAATTTTATTAATGGTTTAGGGTTGATACATTGATAAATACATACATACTTGTATACATTAAGGTTTAGGGCTTAGGGTGTAGGGTTTAGGGAAATTCATCAAGGGTTCAAGGTTCATATATAGATAGGTACATACATACATACTTACATACATTAGGGTTTAATGTTTAGGGTTTATGATTTTTAGGGTCTAAGGTTTTGGGTTAAGGGAAAATTCATTAAGAGTTTAGGGTTCATACATTGTGTTGAGTGTGTAAAAGTTCTATTATTTACACCCTTTTTAACCCATATTTCTGCTGCATTCAAGCATCATTGCATTGCATTTAGGTTAGTTTACAGCAAAACATCACAAATATATTAAAGGCACGGATTCTACTAAAAAGGGTTGATTTTGCAGGTTGCTGCCATAGTAGACGGAAAAGGCGGGCGAAGGGCAGAGAAACAGAAGAGCTGAACTGAACAAGCAGACAAAGAGGACGATGCTGCCATGGATCTGCCGTGACAGCATGGGGACAGCAGTTTTACGGAGAGGAAAAGCAAAGTGGACCTCGATAGATAGAGAAAATTATGCTCGTCTGTCGTGTGAAAACCATATATTTTTCCAAGCCCCGGATCAAAAGATATGTCAAGCCAAAGCTCAAGGAGAAGAAATCCCATGAAACAAGGAGGCGGCTGAAAAGTAGGATACTTGAAGATTAAAGTCTTTATTAGAATCTTACTTTTAATTAAAGTTGTAATCCTTGTTATCTTAGAATACTTGAGCCCAAAGCTTATATAAGGGCATAGATTTTAACCTAGGAGAGATCATACCCCATAACCGATAACCAAACCCCTCCGCCGTTTACCCGTCGTCGACATGTTCTAAAAACCCCCTAGGGCCACGGGTTGATTTGTAAAGTAGTTGCAAGGGTTGTTTTGTTTTAGGATTTTCCAAGTTCAATAAAATAAACTTCAAGTTCTCTTATTTTGGTTTTAATATCTTGCAAGAGCATCGGGAGAGCATTGTGAGGTTATCTATTTACTTAGCATCGAGAGAGTTAAGTATACGAAAGAAATAAGAGCGAGTTCTCTAGTTTATAGTTGAGCTATCTTGTGCCTAGGGATAGGGCAAGGTTAAGTGGCTAAGGAAGAATTCATACACATCGGTGTTCATCCTTCGATTCACGCCGGGAGGTATCATCAAAGACGTGATCATCGACAAACTTGGACCTAGGGATAGGCCAAGGCAGATCTGGGATTCTTGCCAAACTTGAAAGTACTGAGTTGGTGTGTTTGCTGCCGCAACGATCAACGGACAGCTGCCGCGACAGGTGCTGTCAGCGACAGGCACGACGACAGAACTGGAGTTCCTAAGCAATACAATACCTGCACTACTGAGCAATTCAATACCAGCCCATTCTTTCTATCTTGATATTCCTACTCTTTTATTTACGTTTTCTTCAATATTTTCGTGACAACTTTCTAAACTATTTTCTTTACTTCGTGCAGTGAATTAAGGTAAAGCTATTAGACCAATCCCTGTGGAGACGATATCCGATACTTCGTATCACTTTACTACTTGCGTCGTGTACACTTGCACTACAATTGCGATAGACTCTTTTACACGCAACAAGTTTTTGGCGCCGTTGCCGGGGATTGGCAACATAACTCTACCTTTCTTTTATTGCACTTTTTGTTTTTATTTTTATTTTGTTTTTATTTTTATTTTTATTTTTTTTTCTTTTTGGTGCTTTCAACTCTTGCTTTTCACAAGGTTTTCTTGTTTATGCGCAGATCCAAAAGAGGTGAAGATCCTGAGTATCCATTAGATCCGGAAATTGAACGTTCCTTCAATCTCAAGAAACAACTTCGTCACCTTTTAGCCAGGAACGAATACCTTGAGGAACAGCTAGAAAAGATGGCCCGTAACCCACCCGCTGGTGATGGTATACCGCCTGTCGGCGACCCGCCTGCGGCAGCCGGACGACGGTCCTGTCGTGACTACATGCTGAACGATCATGTAGAGTTGGAGACTACGCTGCCGGATATTGAAGTTGATAACTTTGAGCTGAAACCTGTCATGTTTAGCATGATCAACAATGCCAGACAGTTTAGTGGTGGTGTGACAGAAGATGCTAGGGAGCATCTCAAAATGTTCCAGGAAATCTGTGGTTCGTTTAGACTGCCATGAGTTAATCCGGAGATACTGAGGCTTCGGTTATTTCCCCACTCATTGAGGGACAGAGCTAAAACTTGGTGGAATAAACTTACGCCGGGTTCAATTATGACTTGGGCAGATTTATCTCGTGAATTTTTATCTCGTTTTAATCCTTCACATTTATCTGAGCGATTACGTAATGAAATTGCTACTTTTCAACAGGAAGATGACGAGCCGATGCACGAGGCCTGAGACAGATTTACTATTCTTCTTCGGAACTGCCCAATGCATGGATTCCCAGTCTGGAATCAGGTAACCAAGTTCTATAATGCTGCTAACTTACAAACTCGTATTCGCATTGATTCTGCAGCAAATGGACTATTATTGGATAAAGATCCAGACGAGGCATTGCAAGTCTTGAAAAATCTGGCCAAGAATGAGGAACAGTTTCCAACCGCAAGAAGAGGGGGTAAACGGGTACTTGCTGTCAAGGACTATGAAGCCGACAGCACGTTGAAATCACAGGTAGCATTCCTTACTAAAGCAATGAAAAGGTTATTGAATGATGATGGTCAACAAGGATTTGCTGTAGAGGAAGTATGTGATATCTGTGAGGGAAATCATAGTCGGGATGAGTGCCCAATACAGTTAGAAGAGGGAAAGTATGTTGAAAATTACAAGCCGAATTACAATTCCAACAATTATAATCCCAATTGGAGGAAGGATCCCAAATTTTCCTGGAGTAATCCCAATAACGCCCTGAATCCTCAAGCACATAATCAGAATCAGGGAGGACCTAGATTGCTGACGCGACAGCAACTGCCGCAGCAACTGCCGCCGCAGCAGCAACAGCAGCCACCAGCTGCCACAAGCAGTATACTGGAACAGACTCTGGTCACCTTTATGTCTCAGACAGGTACTTATATTGAGAATATGAATCAGTTTATCAAGAAGACAGAAAATTTCATGGATAAAACAGAGATGAGGATGACAAATCATGAGGCTACTTTGAAATCTCTAGAGACACAAATGGGTCAGGTTTCCCAACATATTAAGCCGAGGCAGACTGGAGGATTCCCTAGTAATACTGAAAATGCTAGGCCACCCACACATGAGCAGTGTAAGGCAATTACTACTAGGAGTGGGAAGAAACTATCAGGGCCGGAAAAAGAAGTTGAAACAGGAAAGGAACCAGCCTTAGACCAACCTGCCGAGGAAGCTGCCCCGACAGGTGATAAACAGACTGCTGCCGATGAGCCTGTCACGACAGCAGAAGCGACAGAGGATAAAATTGATGAACCTAAACCTCCTCAGATTCGTATGCAGTGGGAAGGACGTATTGCTGATTATCGTCCCCCACCTCCTTTTCCTCAACGGATACAGCAAGCTAAGCAAGAATCTCAACTTAAAAAGATTTATGATATTTTTAAGCAGGTTCATATTAATATTTCGCTGTTAGATGTCGTTAGGGAGATGCCCGGTTACGCCAAATTTCTCAAGGATGTCATGTCAAAAAAATATAAACTGGGGGAATTTGAAACAGTAAGGATGGCAGATGGTTGCATGAGTATTCTTCATCGGCAGCCACCCCAGAAAAAGAAGGATCCGGGGAGTTTCACCATACCTTGTGTAATCGGAGACAAATATGTGGGTAAGACACTTTGTGATCTTGGTGCTAGTATCAATTTAATGCCAAAATCTGTTTTTCAGAAATTAGGTATTGGAAAGGCGCGGCCCACGACAGTAATTCTGCAGCTTGCCGACCGCTCTTACGTTCATCCAGAAGGAAAAATCGAAGATATTCTGGTAAGAGTGGATAAATTTATTTTTCCTGCTGACTTCCTTGTTTTAGATTGTGAAGCAGACGAAAACGCACCAATCATCCTTGGGCGACCCTTCTTAGCCACGGGAAGATCACTGATTGATGTGGAAAAAGGAGAACTCACCATGAGAGTAAATGACCAAGAGATTAAGTTGAATGTTCTCCAAGCAATGAAGCATGCTGATGCAGACGAGGAATGCAAGGCTATCACTGAAGTTATCCTTGATCAACCCTGCATCTGGTCGGGCTGTCACGACATAAAAATCGGGCACTGCCGTGGCAGCCACCTACA
This sequence comes from Hibiscus trionum, assembly GCA_030270665.1. Lineage (NCBI taxonomy): Eukaryota > Viridiplantae > Streptophyta > Magnoliopsida > Malvales > Malvaceae > Hibiscus > Hibiscus trionum. Next base: position 22,567,142 of record BSYR01000024.1, read on the forward strand.
GAGCTGTCACGACAGCACTGACGACAGCACCGACGACAGCAACTCCTCTGACTCCGATATATCTGATACTGAAGATCAGGAGGAGGTAAACTAGTTAGGCAATCGTCCAGGTAAGTTATTCGAACCTTTGAATTATACTTCGGATAACCACTTAATCCAAAAGCCATCCACTGTTGAACCACCTGCCTTAGAACTGAAGCCTCTGCCAGGGCAGTTAAAATATGTTTTTCTTGGTTCAAATGATACGTTGCCCGTAATCATCTCTTCTAAGCTGCCGCAGGAACAGGAACGACAGCTAATCGGCATGCTACGGCAGCACAAAAAGGCAATTGGATGGACGATAGCAGACATTCAAGGCATCAGTCCGGCGCTATGCATGCACAAAATCCTCATCGAGGAAGATCATAAGCCGACCATTGATGCCCAAAGGCGGCTAAACCATGCGATGAAAGAGGTGGTGCGTAAAGAGATAATCAAATGGTTAGATGCTGGTATTATTTACGCCATCTCCGACAGCAAATGGGTGAGCCCGGTGCAATGTGTTCCTAAGAAAGGAGGAATGACCGTGATAACCAACGAGAACAATGAGTTAATCCCAACCAGGACTGTGACCGGTTGGAGGGTTTGTATGGACTATCGGAAGCTTAACAAAGCTACCCGAAAGGACCACTTCCCTTTACCCTTTATTGATCAAATGCTTGATAGATTAGCGGGTAAATCTTACTATTGTTTTCTTGATGGTTACTCAGGTTACAACCAAATTGCTATCGCACCGGAGGATCAAGAAAAGACGACTTTCACTTGCCCCTACGGAACGTACGCTTTTAGGAGGATGTCGTTCGGACTATGTAATGCACCTGCCACCTTCCAAAGGTGCATGATGGCCATATTCTCCGATATGGTAGAGGACTTCCTCGAGATATTTATGTATGATTTTTCCGTCTTTGGAGACGATTTTGAGAGCTGCCTCGGCAATCTTCAAAAGGTACTTGAAAGATGTGAAAAAGCAAATCTTGTTTTGAATTGGGAAAAATGCCACTTTATGGTGGATGAGGGGATAGTCCTTGGCCATAAGATTAGCTGCCGTGGGATAGAAGTCGACAGGGCTAAAATAGAAGTAATTGAGAAGCTGCCGCCGCCGACCACAGTCAAGGGCATTAGGAGTTTTTTAGGGCATGCTGGTTTTTATCGAAGGTTTATTGCAAATTTCTCAAAAATCACCAAGCCCCTATGCCATCTTTTAGAGCAGAACCGACCCTTTGACTTTAATGAAGAATGTACTGAAGCATTCAAGGTTCTGAAGGAAAAACTGGTAACAGCCCCAATAGTACAGCCACCAGACTGGACACAGCCATTCGAGATCATGTGTGATGCTAGTGACTATGCTGTCGGGGCAGCACTTGGGCAGCGCAGAGATAAGCTGTTTCATGTCATATACTATGCCAGTAAAACATTGAATGACGCCCAAGTGAACTACACCACCACAGAAAAGGAGCTATTAGCTGTGGTGTTCTCCATTGACAAGTTTCGTTCTTACATACTTGGGACGAAAGTAATAGTGCACACAGACCATTCTGCCCTGAAATATTTGTTCGCGAAAAAGGATGCAAAGCCTCGATTGATACGGTGGATCCTACTATTGCAAGAGTTCGACCTTGAGATCAAGGACAAAAAAGGGACAGAAAATCAGGTGGCAGATCACTTGTCAAGATTGGAGATGGGACAGAGTCTACCAATAGATGAGACAAACATACTAGAGACCTTCCCAGATGAGCAGCTCTTTGCTGCCGCAATCGCTGCCGCAACAGCCATGGCGGCAGGTAAGTCTTCTGAACTCCCCTGGTATGCTGATTTCGTTAATTTTATAGTTAGCGGAATACTTCCCTCTGATCTTAATTATCAAGCCAGAAAGAGGTTCCAAAATGATGTTAAGCATTATTATTGGCACGAACCTCTTCTTTTCAAAATGTGTGCAGATCAAGTTATAAAGAGGTGTGTACCACAAGAAGAGCAAGAAGACATTCTCCATCACTGCCATGCTTCACAATATGGAGGTCACTTAGGAGGCAATAAAACTGTTGCCAAGGTGCTGCAGTCAGGATTCTACTGGCCGACACTGTATAAAGATGCACAGAACTTCTACAAGAACTGTGACAGGTGCCAGCGGACAGGTAACATCTCAAGGTGAAACGAGATGCCACTGCAGAACATTCTGGAAGTCGAGATCTTCGACGTTTGAGGGATTGATTTCATGGGACCTTTTCCATCTTCATGTGGAAATCTATACATCCTCCTAGCAGTGGATTATGTCTCTAAGTGGGTTGAAGCTATCGCCACTCAAAAGAATGATGCCAAGACAGTTCAAAAATTTCTACACAAGAACATTTTCTCTAGATTTGGCATCCCTAAGGCGATTATCAGTGATGAAGGGAGACATTTTGACAATAGGGTTATTGCTGCCGCATTGAAGAAATATGGTGTCAAGCACAGGATCGCGACAGCATACCACCTACAGACCAATGGACAAGCTGAGATATCTAATAGGGAAGTTAAGAACATTCTTGAGAAGATGGTTAAACCAACTAGGAAAGATTGGTCTTTACTCCTTAATGATGCATTATGGGCATATAGGACAGCTTTTAAGACTTCATTGGGCATGTCTCCATACCGACTGATTTATGGGAAAACCTGTCATCTACCTGTCGAGATAGAGCACAAAGCATATTGGGCAATCAAGGCAGTAAATTTGGACTTGGACAAGGCAGGCCAGAAAAGGCTGTTAGATCTGAACGAGCTTGAAGAAATACGGACAATGGCCTACGACAATGCAAGAATCTACAAGGAGAAAACTAAGAAGTGGCATGACAGGAAGTTGCTGCCACGACAGTTCTGCCCAGGGCAGCTTGTGTTGTTGTTCAATTCTAGACTGAAACTTTTCCCAGGAAAGCTAAAGTCTAGATGGTCTGGCTCATTCCAAGTGGTACAAGTTTTTCCCCATGGTGCCATCACAATCCTATCATTAAAAGACGGGCACCAATTCAAAGTCAATGGACAGCGCCTCAAGCATTATCAGGGGACTGAAGCCCCAGGAATACAGGAAGTGGTTACTTTAGGAGATGCCCCACAAGGCATCCCTAATTTAACCTAAATGTTATTTTCATTTATTTTATTATTTAGTATTATTTATTAGGAAATTAGGTTTATTTTATTCGAATAATGTTTTTATATTTTCTATTTTCAGCAAACAAAGGAGTCAAGAAGAAAAGAAGAAGTGACCCAAGCCCACCATCCATCCATCAGCCCAACAGAGCCCATTTATTGAAGCATGTCGTTCCAGCTGCCGCCGCAGACACGGATAACACAGGCTGTCAACAGACTGACATGGTAGACGCAGAAGCGTGTGACAGACGCGTAACAGATGCATAATTACGTGACAGACGCGTCAGACACGCCAAACTCAATAGTCGCCCCGTTATTCCTGCCTGTCGTTACAGCATTAAACGGGCAGCAACTCTACCGCTATAAAACCCCGTTCTCATTTCCATTTTCATCACTTCTGCTTATTCTTACTTGCTTTCTCCTCTCGTTTTTCTTTGTTTTCTTTACTTTCACAACCCTTGCAACTAACATGTCTTCTAGACAGACCCGCCGCAGTGCTGCCTCAGCCTCTTCACCAGCAGCACCCACACCGTCGGCCTTTGCAACGAAGGACTTATGGGAAGAACGAGGTTTCATCTACATCCGAAAGGCACCAAACATGGGGCTCCGACCATTCATCGCGAGGGCAATAAGGGCTCAACTATGGGAGCAGTTCACAGAACAACCAGCAGAATTAAATGACACATTAGTGAGGGAGTTCTATGCGGCCATCGACAGCAGGACGGCGACATCCGTGACTGTCCGAGGGGTAGAGGTACCATTCACAGCCGACAGCATCAACCACATGTATGGCCTCTATTTTGGTCCCAACGACGATGCCCATCAGCAATTTTTGGACACCCTCGACTCTGCCGCCTACGGAGCTGTCATGGCAGAAGTGACAGAGGAAGGAACGACGTGGAACACGAGCAAAAAGAACCCCAACTCTGTAAAAAGGGGGCAGCTCCTTCCAGAAGCAAAGCTATGGAACGCTTTCATCAAGAAGCGTATCCTGCCGTCCTCCCATCACACGGCGGTGGACCAGCAGAGGCTCGTCCTCATTCATTCGATCATGAACGACCGGCCTATCAACGTGGGCCGCTATATGAGGGACAGCGTCTTGGATTGCACATATCGATCAACCTCCCGCCTCTGCCTACCATTCATGATCACATCTCTCTGCCGCTGCGCTGCTGTCCCCGAGGCCACCACCGATAAACTAGTCCAAGGACGAGGCTGGACCGATAACAACATTACCAGCCTCATGGAGCTGATAGTCGTAACCCCCCTCTCCTCCTTCAACCCGGATACCTCCCCAGCAGAATCATCCGAGGAACCTGCCCCTGAACATGAAGCAGCAGCCGCCCAGACAGACCAATCTGCTCAAATCCTTGCTGCCATACAGCGGGTGGAAGACAGGCAGATGGGGCTGATGACGTTCATCCGGGATTTCTCCAACTCAACGGTAAATTTCATTACCAACACTTTACATTATCCCGATGTTGTTTTCCCCACTTTCCATGCCCACTATTTCCACATTCCCACTCCTGTCCACACACCTACACCACCTACCTCCCCACACACACATTCTGCTGCTTCCACCCCATCACCTACCCAGCCGGCAGCTGGCAGCCCTCCGGCAGACACCTCCGCCCGAGGGACGAAACGACCAGCCTCAAATGACAACGAGGCAGAACCCCCTATTAGGAGGAATTTGGCGCAGGACTTCACGCCTGTCAAGAGGCAGAAACATGTGGCCGACAGACAGCTAATGCCCAAAGCCAGCACCACCACCACCAGCAGCAGCACTTGGGATAGCGGCAGCAGCTCAGACATCCAGGTCATGGAATAGCCTACCCAACCTGCCCCACAACCCAGACGCCGCCGCCAAATCCGTATCAGCAGCAGTAGTGAAGACAGCGATTAAAATCTAAGTCTTTTATTTTCTTTTTCTTGCCGCCTGCTTATCTATATTTTGTGATGTACCTACCTTCATTTTATCTGTCATCTGCATTGAGGGCAATGCAACCCTCGAGTTTGGGGGTGGCAACCCTCCATTTTAATGGAGTCTTAGTACATTGTTAATTATTTGTTGTGTCTTTTATTTATTTAAGTTCTCTTAAAAAAACTGTTGGCTTAAAACTGTGAAGTAAACTTTCCTGTCATGACAGCTCTACCGTGACAGCATCTTTAGGACAGATTAAGGAGAAGTTTAGAGCCTTTCTATAGTTCTGAAAACTTAAACACCCTTGTGACTGTTATAATGCTTAGATTTCTTTTAGCCAGACTAGAATAGGAAGCTTAGCACTTGAATAGCCCCTAGAGGTGCCTAACACTGGCTCTAGGAAAGAAGTTTAGCAAAATAGACTCAATAGCCCTAGAGGTGCCCGAAACCGGCTCTAGGAAGTTAGCTAGAGGTGTCCGAAACCGGCTCTAGTGAAACTTTAGCTTGAAAAATAGATAAATAAAGTCAAAACAAAGAAAATCAAAGAAGCATGAAAATGTGCCTTCAAAAAGATAAACTTTGGCATAAAAATTCGAGTTAAGAGTTGAATATTCTAGTGAAACTAAAAGAGTCTTGGCATATAAATGTTCACAAGCATGCACACACTGCACGAGGACTATAGTGAGATTCCGGACAGATCCTAATCTTTCCGACAGGTTGCTGCCGCCACAGAGAATGAGCGAAGGGTAAGGGACAGTCACTGTTTGAAGGCCAACACAAAAATATTCATTTTTCTTTTACGTCTTAATTGCTTGAGGGCAAGCAAAAACTTGAGTTTGGGGGTGTGTTGAGTGTGTAAAAGTTCTATTATTTACACCCTTTTTAACCCATATTTCTGCTGCATTCAAGCATCATTGCATTGCATTTAGGTTAGTTTATAGCAAAACATCACAAATATATTAAAGGCACGGATTCTACTAAAAAGGGTTGATTTTGCAGGTTGCTGCCATAGTAGACGGAGAAGGCGGGCGAAGGGCAGAGAAGCAGAAGAGCTGAACTGAACAAGCAGACAAAGAGGACGATGCTGCCATGGATCTGCCGTGACAGCATGGGAAAAGCAGTTTTACGGAGAGGAAAAGCAAAGTGGACCTCGATAGATAGAGAAAATTATGCTCGTCTGTCGTGTGAAAACCATATATTTTTCCAAGCCCCGGATCAAAAGATATGTCAAGCCAAAGCTCAAGGAGAGGAAATCCCATGAAACAAGGAGGCGGCTGAAAAGTAGGATACTTGAAGATTAAAGTCTTTATTAGAATCTTACTTTTAATTAAAGTTGTAATCCTTGTTATCTTAGAATACTTGAGCCCAAAGCTTATATAAGGGCATAGATTTTAACCTAGGAGAGATCATACCCCATAACCGATAACCAAACCCCTCCGCCGTTTACCCGTCGTCGACATGTTCTAAAAACCCCCTAGGGCCACGGGTTGATTTGTAAAGTAGTTGCAAGGGTTGTTTTGTTTTAGGATTTTCCAAGTTCAATAAAATAAACTTCAAGTTCTCTTATTTTGGTTTTAATATCTTGCAAGAGCATCGGGAGAGCATTGTGAGGTTATCTATTTACTTAGCATCGGGAGAGTTAAGTATACGAAAGAAATAAGAGCGAGTTCTCTAGTTTATAGTTGACCTATCTTGTGCCTAGGGATAGGGCAAGGTTAAGTGGCTAAGGAAGAATTCATACACATCGGTGTTCATCCTTCGATTCACGCCGGGAGGTATCATCAAAGACGTGATCATCGACAGACTTGGACCTAGGGATAGGCCAAGGCAGATCTGGGATTCTTGCCAAACTTGAAAGTACTGAGTTGGTGTGTTTGCTGCCGCAACGATCAACGGACAGCTGCCGCGACAGGTGCTGTCAGCGACAGGCACGACGACAGAACTGGAGTTCCTAAGCAATACAATACCTGCACTACTGAGCAATTCAATACCAGCCCATTCTTTCTATCTTGATATTCCTACTCTTTTATTTACATTTTCTTCAATATTTTCGTGACAACTTTCTAAACTATTTTCTTTACTTTGTGCAGTGAATTAAGGTAAAGCTATTAGCCCAATCCCTGTGGAGACGATATCCGATACTTCGTATCACTTTACTACTTGCGTCGTGTACACTTGCACTACAATTGCGATAGACTCTTTTACACGCAACACATTGATAGGTACATACATACATACATACTTACATACATTTTAGTCTCAATATTAGGCACTAGAATGAACAAAAATATCATTAAATGATTTATATCTAAAATATCGGAGTAAATTACAAAAATAAAAAATTAATAAGCGTAACTTTCTGTGGAAAATAAAATTTTAGGGACTAAAATGAAAAAAAATATCACCATATTAAAAATATTAGACTAAGTTAGAAAAAATGAATATGGGTCAATTTGGAATAAAAATAAAGTTTTAGGGACGGTAATGAACAAAAAAATCTAAATTAAAATTAAAGAAATTGGACTAAATCAGTGAGTAGAATTAAAAATATTGGACTAAATCAGTGACTAAAATATAAATCAAAATCAAAGGTATTGGACTAAACTAAAATTGAGACTAAAATGAATCTAACTAAAACTAAAGAATAAAAAAAGAGCTAACTATAAAGCTCATCAACTAATAATGACCTAAAATGCAAATAACCCTTAAAAATGGGCGAGATTTTCCCCTTATTTTTTAAACTTAATTGTTTACTCAATTTCAAACGAAATTGAAAGATGGGAAATAGTCAAATGAGAATTGGATGTTGGGTGAAACTTGAGATTTGGAATTAGGATTGATTACCATTCCTTGGGATTTGGGCTAAAAATGTTAATTTGGATTAAAAATTAAATTTTAGGGACTAGAATAAATTGGACTAAATTGTCAAAAATATAAATCAATATGAGGCAATTTTGACTAAAAATTAAATTGTATGGACTATAATAAATAAAAATATTATTCGACTTAATTACCAAAAATAGGAATATATATGAGTCAAATTCAGCTAAAAATATATGTATGTATGTATATGTGTATATATATGTGTGTGCATATATATTATAAATATATATGTATGTATGTAAGTTTTAGTATGTATAATATGTATACTTACATATATATGTATGTATATATATGTGTTGGGTTTGTAGCACGCTCCAATCGATCACCGAAACCGTCAAGGAGGGTTGTAAATGTTTGGTGGTTGAATTGGCTAAAATCGAAATAAAGGTAGACAAGTGACACAATGATTTTAGAGTGGTTCGGCCTTCTAACAAGCACCTACATCCACTACCTTAGCACACCACTAAGGATTTTCCAATTCACTAATATGAATTCTTCCTTTTGAGGCCAAAGGGATAACCTTACAACCCTATCTTTTCAATGGTTAAGATAAAACCACTCTAGTTTTTACCTAGGCTAAACTAGAACCTCTCCCTTTTACAAGGTAGTTTGTGTAAACAATGAAAACCTCACAAGGTGGGTGTTTACAAGAATTAAGCTCACAAGAGTGTAAAGAATAAAACAATAAAAAAACACTCTCTATACAATATATACAAGAGAAATGAAGAATAAAGACTTAAATGCTATTTCTCTTGATCATGAAGCTTGGATATTGTCTCTAACCATCTTCAAGTGTACCAAGGTTGCTTTTATAGTGTGGAATGATATTCTAGCCGTTTATGGTCGTTGGAGATGTTTTGGAGCCGTTAGGAAGTCATAAAGTCGAGCTTTAAATTCTCACCTGCACAGAGGTTTCGAAACCTTTACCAGATGTTTCGAAACCTTAAGGAGGAATTTGTAAAAACTAGTCGTTACAAGACCAAGGTTTTGAAACCTTTATGAAGGTTTCGAAACCTTTGCTAAGGTTTCAAAAACAGTAGCATTCTGCCCAGAAAGGTTTCGAAACTTTATAGGGATGGTTTCGAAACTTTCACTTAAAAACTCAATTTTGACTAATTTTTAACTTTAAAATGTATATTCGATATAGGTGCAAAGTCAAAACATTTTAAACATATTTTTCAAGTTTTAAGGACTTTTGAATTATTTTTGAAATCTTTAAACAAGTCCAAAATATTTTTCACATAATTGTTATATCAAAATATTTCTCAACAATCTCCCCCTTTTTGATATAACAAAACTTCTTTGAAAATTTGTTTTTGACAAAAGCTCCCCTTAATTTTTCACTTACTTCTCTCCTTTTTGTTATATCAAAAATAATTCAAATCTTTATAGTACATAATAACAATGGAGAGTAAGTTAAAAAAGGTTTAAGTACAAAAAATTTGAAAAATAAAACCCCCCTTACTAAAGCATTCCATTAAATTTTTAGCACAAAACTTGACACTTAAGAGATTGAATTTCACCATTGAATCAAATCAATTTAAAATACATGAAATTCAATTTATCCAAGACTTTAAAACTTTATGCAAACATATGAATGAAACAATATGATTCATATGCATAAAGCATCATAAAATGCCATGCGCTTATAAATATAAATAAGCAATGATGCATGGACATTTATCATCAAAATAGGTAACCAAATGATTTATATTAAGATTAGAGGTTACCCATCTTCTTCACTTGTGTGACTAGAGCATTTTCATATCTTTGCTTTTCTTACTATTGCTCCAACACACTTACAAAAGACAATTACTTGAATTTTGATATCTAAATTGCTTTGGATCCATTTACATTAGTCACAAAGTCTTTAGTTCCCTTGGGAACCCATACATGTCTAATCCTATAAGATTTTCTCTTCCTAATAGGACAAGTATGTAAGGAATGACCATGATAATTGCAATGTGAGCATTTTACCATTATGTGACAAGATAAATTATTAAAAATAATTTTTTTTTCTTTTGTTAAGCTTTCAAGCTTAACTTTTAAATCAAGATTTTCTTTTTCTAAAACATCTTTGCTTGTTTTTGAAAACTCTAAATCACTTTTTAAAATTTCATTTTGATTTTCAAAATCCACTTTTGTGTTTAAAAGAAAATCATTTTCAATTTCGAGTTTTGAAATCATTTTCTTAAATTTAGAATTCATGGTCTCAAAATCCAAAAATAATTTATCGAAAGCATCTTGCAACTCATCAAATGTATAAGAATTTAATTCATTTGAGTTAGAAGATACCTCGGGCTCATCGAGAGCCAAAACACTATCCACCTTTGGATTGGAGAGAAGGTTTGCACATGATTGATCATCATCTTTCTTTTCTCCCTTCTTGTTGTCATAAAACTTCTCAAGTTTCTCCCATAATTCTTTGGCACTTTTGCATGTGGAGATCTTCTTGGAAACTTCTTCGTTAAGGCCACAATAGAGAATGTGCATCGCCTTGGTGTTTAGCTTTGCCTTCGTGTCGTTGGCACTCCTTTACTTTTTCTTCTTTTTTGGAGCTTCCAAATACCCATCTTCAATGATGTCCCAAACCTCATAGTCTTGAGACTTGATGAAGAATTTCATGATATTTTTTCATTGGAAGTATGCTTCTCCATCGAAGAGTGGATGACATGAGATAGAGCGGCCTTCTTCAAATCTTGTCATTTTCTTAAACGGTAGACTTCGAACAAATGATCTTTACTCCCGGATGTTAGTCCTTCGATGGAGACGAGTCTCTGATACCAATTGTTGGGTTTGTAGTACGCTCGAATCGATCACCGAAATCGTCAAAGAGGGTTGTAAATGTTTGGTGGTTGAATTGGCTAAAATCGAAATAAAGGTAGACAAGTGACACAATGATTTTAGAGTGGTTCGGCCTTCTAACAAGCACCTACATCCACTACCTTAGCACACCGCTAAGGATTTTCCAATTCACTAATATGAATTCTTCCTTTTGAGGCCAAAGGGATAACCTTACAACCCTATCTTTTCAATAGCTAAGATAGTTACACTCTAGTTTTTACCTAGGCTAAACTAGAACCTCTCCCTTTTACAAGGTAGTTTGTGTAAACAATGAAAATCTCACAAGGTGGGTGTTTACAAGAATTAAACTCACAAGAGTGTAAAGAATAAAACAATAAAAAAACACTCTCTATACAATATATACAAGAGAAATGAAGAATAAAGACTTAAATGCTATTTCTCTTGATCATGAAGCTTGAATATTGTCTCTAACCATCTTCAAGTGTCCCAAGGTTACTTTTATAGTGTGGATTGATATTCTAGTCGTTTATGGCCGTTGGAGATGTTTTGGAGCCGTTGGAAAGTCATAAAGTCGAGCTTTAAATTCTCACATGCACAGAGATTTCGAAACCTTTACCAGAGGTTTCGAAACCTTAAGGAGGAATTTGTAAAAACTAGCCGTTACAAGGCCAAGGTTTCGAAACCTTTGCTAAGGTTTCAAAAACAGTGGCATTCTGCCCAGAAAGGTTTCGAAACCTTATAGGGATGGTTTCAAAACTTTCACTTAAAAACCCAATTTTGGCTAATTTTTAACTTTAAAATGTATATTCGATATAGGTGCAAAGTCAAAATATTTTAAACATATTTTTCAAGTTTTAAGGACTTTTGAATTATTTTTGAAATCTTTAAACAAGTCCAAAATATTTTTCACATAATTGTTATATCAAAATATTTCTCAACAATATGTATGTATAATATATATATATATATATATATTATATATATATATATATATATATATATATATATATATATACTAAAACACACATGTATACATATATACTAAAACACATATATATGCATGTATTTAAGTCTTAGTATGTATATGTATATGTATATGTAAGTTTCAGTATATATATTCATGTATGTATGTAAGTTTTAATATATATATTGTTATAATTATATATATATATATATATATATATGTAAGTTTTAGTATATATATACTAGAACATACATATTTGTATGTATATATGTATACCCCTAAACAATACCCATAAACCTCAACCCTTAAATCTTATAATCACTAATAATTAGAGTACAAGCCTAATCCCCTAATCCTTAAACTAATCTCATAACCCCAAATAATTAAGTTGACACATTTACCCCTAAACCCCAAACATGAATATCTAAATCTTACAGACACTATTCACTAATAATTAGAGTGCAAGCCTAATCACATAATCTCTAAACTAATCTCATAGCCCCAAACAATCAACTTGACACATTTACCCCTAAACCCTAAACATAAACCCATAAATCTAACAAACAAAATAAATTGAAACATAAAAAGGAAAAATCTAAAAATAAATTAAAACTAAATTATTAGTTAGAGCCCAAATCACAAATGAATAAAATTATTAAACCTAATTACTTACCAAATCTTTATACGATGACCAAATCAAATATAAAGAAACCAAAAAGCTTAATAATTAATCAATTTATGAAGCATGACCTAATTGAATGAAATTTAAAGAAACTAAACCAAAAGTTAAGACTAAAAAAACAAACTAAAACCTAAAAACCTAAACCCTAACCATCTAATTAAGGAAAGACCTAAAGGATAATTAACCCCTAGATAAAAAAAATCCCGCCTCCACCTAATTTTGTTTGATATCTGGCGGCAACACCCCATAATTCCCTATTAATTAAAAAAACTTTCCCCCATTAATTCAAAAAAAAACTTCCCCTAAACTAAAAAAATATTTTTGTATTATTTTAATAATTATAATTAAAAATTTTAATAAAATATTTTTTAAATTGAATGATCACAATTAATAAATTGTTTTAAATTTTAAATAATTTGTTTTAAATTCATCCATCACAACTTATTAATTTAATAAATTTTTTAAATTTTAAATATTTTTTAATAAAATAAATTTAAGTATGTTAATTCTTATTAAACTTCACAAATAATTTATATTGAACGAGTTAGTACTAAATTAATTTAATAAATTAATACTTTACATTTATCAACATTTTAAATTTATCAAATCGTAGACTTCCTCAACTATATGTCAGGTAAATATCAAGTCAGGTCAATATCAGTTCAGGTTAAAAATAGGTCGGGTTCAAAACAGGTCGGGTCAATTAACAGGTCGGGTTCAAAACAGGTCGGGTCCAAAACAGGTCGAGTTCAAAACAGGTCGGGTAATATCGGATCTCGGGTCAATTCAGTCGGGTAAAATCGGTTATCTGCCAGGTCGGCTTCGGGTTCATTTCAGTCGGGCGCAGGTCGGGTTTCAGGTCCACAGTAACAGGTCCAATTTCGGTTCGGGTCGTTTTCAGTCGGACGCAGGTCGGGTTCGGTCACTACAGTAACAAGTCGAATTCAGGTTCGGGTCAACAACAGTCAGTTACAGATCGAGTTCGAGTCATTAAATTTTTAAGTCAAATCAAGTTTTGACTCAAGCAGGTTTCGGTCGAATTTTCAGGTCGGATCAACTTTTTACATCCCTAGTTGCAGCCCGCTCCATTCTTAATTCAACACCGCCCGCCCCTGTAAAATTAATCTGCCCAATACACATAATTGGACATGCAACCTTTTCCTCCAAATCCTTCTCATGACTCCAAGTTAGGATCCCCTGTTAATGATACATTTCATATCCATTTTATTTTTATGTTCGAGATCGTCACTCTCGCTCCTAACAAGATCGTCTCTAAAGTTCAAATCTAAATTATTTGTTTGGAAGTGTAATGGTCTTGTCATTGTATCCAGCACTTACTGGGGTCTAAAAAGTTTTTTAATAGAAAAAAGAGAACTAAGAATAACGAATAAAATTTTATTTTTAGATTTATTAATTTAATCTTTTGAATATATTATATATATTATTAAATTTGTTTGTTATTTGTTAATTCGTCATAACTTGATTCATGACACCCAATTTAATTAAAGACATTATTAATCAACTTAATGATTATGATATATTTTTAAAAAAAATAACCGTTATTGGTGGACTGGAGTATATAAATGATTCCTACTATAATGAAATCAATGTTCTTTTTAAAATAGAAATCAGTGGTATTCTAATTTAATTATTAGAGGTTACATGAATTAATAAGATAATATGATGTGCGACGATTCTAGTGACTTTTGATAATGTAATTAATTAATTTAATTATATATGCTTTACTTTCTTATGTTAATCTCTAACCATTATTTCAACGAAAATGACACATTATCGTATCCTTAAAATCCAAGCATAAAAAAGTTAATACTAGCCTACCAGGTAGTGTTGTGGGCAAGGTGCAACTGTAAGGGAAAATTCAAATTTAAACTTTTTTGGATAATTTTATTAGAAGTAAAAAAATACATAACCAACAATCAGTTAGTCTGATGGGATGAGGTATCACATCTCTTAAGTAAGGTTAAATGTTCGAATTTTAACGTTGTGAATAGAAGAAATTAGGTTGAGATGGTCACTCTCATAATAAACCTCTGTAGTACTCAATTTAAATTAGTCGGTCAATAAGTTGAATACCAGTAATTAAATAAATTATATTAAAAATAATTAAGAATGATTAAAACGGAAATTAATTATATGTCTTACGACCAAACATGAATCCATGATGGTTAAATGGTGTAATCTAAAAACTGTTGGCTGATTATCATTTTCAAAAGCAATAATCAAAGGACACGATGGACCCAAGTTGGAACTAATGACGACAATAGCGAGACAAGCGGGAAGACTGCTTTTTATGGGGAGCCAATGCCTGGTCGAAACATTAGAAGCATGACACGACATTCCATGGTGAGGTAAAAATTCATAACCCCAAAAAAGATTTGACCTCTTTTGGTTTTAAATGCTGTATAAATATTGAATTGCTTTGATTATGACCTTTGGGGTCTCGAATTACCATTTGCATCATTTGTGGACATTAGGGCTCCAACGGATAAATATAAATTATATAGTAAAATCTCTATAAATTAATATATTTGAGACTATGAATTTTTATTAATTTTAAGAGATATTAATATATCGATAAATTAATAATTTATTAATTAAAAGAAAATTTCTTAATTCAACAAATATAACTTTGATAAAGATATGATCCAGGCGAAAATGACGAATGTTTACAAGTTCAAAGTTTAGAGGAAATTGTGGTTAATATTGTTGAAAGTTCTACTAATGATGAAGTTGAAGATGATTCAACACCACTTGAACTAGTCATGCGAAAGGAAGCATTGAATGCAGCAACAACTCTTCACAACTTTTTATTGTAGTTGGAGACCTTAACGTCGAAACTTGTGGGTGCAATTAGAAAAGTTAGAGATGAAATTGAATTAGATTTGAATTTTAAAAAGAAACAGATTACAATATATTCATATTTTAGCAAGTTACTAAAGTAGTAATTGTAATATTTATGAATTATTAATTTATAGTTTTGATGGTACCTTTATATTTATAAAGGGAATCTCCAAAAATTATTATATTGTTATCTTATCGAATTTGATGATTTTTTACATTGGCCCAAGTCGGGACCAGAGAAATTTATTATTTAATAGAGTTTATTAATTTAAAGAGTATTAATTTATAGATGTTTTACTGTATGTACTTT
This sequence comes from Hibiscus trionum, assembly GCA_030270665.1. Lineage (NCBI taxonomy): Eukaryota > Viridiplantae > Streptophyta > Magnoliopsida > Malvales > Malvaceae > Hibiscus > Hibiscus trionum. Next base: position 22,582,731 of record BSYR01000024.1, read on the forward strand.
TACGGTGTCCTTATGTATACTCATATATTACAAATTTTGGATTTAAGACTTAGAGTTAAGGTTTTATGGTTAGAGTTTAAAGAAGTTGAGGCATGGTGTTATTTTTAAGGTTTAATGTTTATAGTTTATGATTTATAATTTAAGGTCAGGGTTTAGAATTTAAAATTTTAGTTTTGGGACATAGAAAAGGGCACCGAAAAGAAAGAGAATTTGTGTCCCCAATATATATTCTTTCATATCTCTTACATTATAGGTTAAATTTCTAGTGTATTTTTGCTAAACATTCATGCAACTTAAGCTTACATGTTTTTTTTTCTTCTTCCCAATTTTATCCAATAGGTCAAGTAGTACGTCACTCGATGTCTTGCAAGGTTAAAGAACGACCTCAACAAGATAAACCTTACATGCTTCCTCAATGTTTTTTTTTAATTATTATATATCGTCTACGACATTAAAGTTTTTATGACTTTGACGTGACGGTCTATATATCATCCATTGCTAATGTAATATTATTTTTGACATGATAAACTATATCACCTTGCAATATTTTGAAATAAATTATTTTTAAAAATATATTTTTTTATATTTTTAAAGATATTTATTGACATGATATATAAATTTAAGTGGTGCCACGTTAAAATGAAGTACGCGTGCATTGTCATATAGATTATCATGTTAATCTCGTAACAAATATATTAGTTTAGTCAACATTCATGTTAAATTCAAACCAATCTAGCTAATAAAGAAAAACATTGAGGGTCAAATTTAATTCAAAAAGAATAAGTGTCAAATTGATAAAAAAAATGAAAACATTAAAGATCAACTGGTTGAGATTGTTTCAACTTAACCAAATGTTTCGATACGGGTCGTTGATAATACAATATTATTAAATATTTCATAGGATAGCTTTTTCGTATTTGTAGTCTTACTTGACTTGATAAATTAATCTATACTTAGCTCGTTAAGCAAATAAGTTGAAACACCTATAATAATATTTATTATTATTTTAAGGGAGGATGTATAAAGAAAAGTAAACATGAGAAAAACTCTAAATTAGGTGTATTTTCTTTCTTTTTCTTGGCTTTTGTTTAGTGGTATAAATCAAGAAATGGTAGATATTATAATTTTTTATGTGAAATGTTTATATTACCCAAACACTTTTCACTTATAAATAGAAAGATATTGAATGTTTAAGCATGTTCAATCTCACGTCCTCTTATATATTGTACGAACGATAGTATCAATCGAACTATACTCGGTCGACATTATAATTTAAACTTGAAATCAATGTAATTTAGATTCTTAAAACTCCATATTCCTCTATTATTATTATTATTATTATTATTATTATTATTATTATTATTATTATTATTAAGATAAAATGAGAAACGAATAGTCCAAGATTAATAGAAAAATACTAAATATTCAAGATTACCTTCAATTTTTTAATTCTCTAGCTTAAGGAGGTGTATGATTATCTTGTCCGTCCACTTCTTCCTTTTAATTATCAGTGTACGTAGCGTCAAATATTTCAGAAGATACTAAGCCGCCCTCGACGAAATTATATATTAATTGTTCTCTCTATTATATATATAATGCATATACAAATTACAATACTTTGCCTACATAGTTCCAAAAGAATACATTTTCTTACAGTCATTTCACACTTTAAATAAATACCGATAACTATTTAATTAATTATAGTTATAGATATGGCTACTTCCCAATCGTTCTAGGAACTAGGAAGTATAAAGTGTTGCCGGGAAACCCCATCGCCAAGGGATCCGACCATCGCGCCTGGGTAAAACGGAGTGTTTTGTGGTAGCTGGTTCAGCAAAGAAACGAACGAATTCGTATCATCAATAGTGCCAGCTCTGCTGTTACAATTCATATCATCTTGCTGGAATCTTTTTCCGGATTCTGAGCCTGCTGAACTCGGTTCGTTCCAGTACTGTGGAGGAAGTGCTCGTTTAACGGTAAACCCCATATGGAAATTTTGCTTTGAGCTCGACGATACTGCTACTAGCTGTGAAATGTTGGAACTGCTTCGCATCCCTTGATCTGACAATATCCCTTCGAAGAAATTATCCTCGTGTTGTAGCAATGAACCGAAACTCGTAGCTTTTACGCTTGGATTTTGATTACTAAGCATGCCCATGCCGTCCATGGTGTACTCTCTGTCCCTTTCCATCGGTCTTGGGGCAATATTCTTCTTGTAAATCCGGCATAGAACCCAATCATCGAGCTGAAAACAGAAAAAGCACTGGTTTCAGTAATAAAATGATATGAATATGAATCTTAGTTTTATGGGGACAGTAACAGTAACACTAACACATACCCGTAAAGAAGGTTTCCTGTTGGGTAGATCAGCAATTTGAGGCTTTGGTGTAGAGATATTGTCGAGGAGTCGATATTCATGCATGATCCAATTGGTTTTGATCCCTTTGGGAGGCTTACCTCTATAGAACACCAGAGCTTTTTTAACGCCAACCTTTTGGTTTCCATTCGAAGTTACAATCGGCTTATCGGTCCCGGTGGCTTTCCAATAACCAGAAGTTGCAGCTCTGTTAGGCCTTGCTCCATTCGGATATTTCCTGTCTCTAGGACTGAAAAAATACCACTCTTGCTCTCCAAAGGTTGCCTTACCTACAAATTAAGTACATGATTCAAAGACTAGTTGATCAACGAAAACAGGGTCCAATATAGATTTTTGTATACGAATATATATACTTGGCAGCTCCCATGGATCAAACTTGTAAAGATCAACTTCAGCTATGATTGTAACAGGCAGAGGAGCAGAGGCAGCCTTCTTTTTCAGGTAGTGAACCACTAGCTCTTCGTCGGTCGGGTGGAACCGGAACCCTGGTGGGAGTTGCGGGTGCGGCGACGCCGACGATGAATCTGTACTCTCCATTTATTTGCTGGATCACCTTTGGTTCCAACTTTTGTTGCTAGTTTTCATGAAACGAATGGAGTTGGGAGTTGGAAAGGAATGGAGAAATTAAAGATAAACGTTTGATGACTTCATGTTATAAGGGGGAGGGGAGTGGCTGGTTGTTGAGGTTCATAAGGAGCCAAGTGGACAACGGTGATCGGATGACACGTGGCATGTTGGATTGAAGGGTATGTTGCCACGTGGTGGGATGGGGACCACCAGAAGCAGACAATGGGCAAGAAAATTGGGGGGAGCAGATTTCTAGGGTCGCATGTTTGGAACTGCCTGTTACGCTTTCCATGTCATGCTTTTGTTATGTGATAGTCTGGCTTCTGTCCCAGAAACTAATTTCAAGAGAAAAAGGAAGAGTGTAAGGTGTGCAAAGTATGTCTGCTTTTGACCCATTACTCCTTTTTTTTAATTTCATTTCATTTCATATAGAAATGTAATTATGTAGAAATCGCCTTGTATGCATAATCAAGATTAAGATTTTATTTTGAAAGTATTCTGCATGTAAATTAAGCTTGTTTATTTGGAATAAGAATATGCTAGAAATAACCATTCTATTGAACTTGGAGAATAGGCATAAATCCATGGGGGGCGGGGGGAGGTTTTGACCTGGCAGCTCGTCATTTTCCCTGTCTATATTCCATTAGAATATATGTAATATATTTGCTTTCCCTGATACTTCTTTGTTCTTTTGGATTTTATTACTTACTAGTTATACTTTGGTGTCTGGTTTGAAAGTTACTTTCGATGATATGCTGTCACCAAATAAGTAAAAAAAAAAAAAAAAAACGAGAAAAATGCATGAGCAAACGAATAAGTGCGTATAGGGCCATGTGGCAAATTGCTTGGAGATTTTCTAATAAGTCGAAAGTTATAAAAAATTGGATCCTGAGGGTGAAACGATGAAGATTCAGCAAGAAAAATATTAGAATATTCAGATTTAGTCGTAGTTGAGAATTGCGCACACATGGAGTTGGTGGTTAGATCTCGTAAGTAGGTTTAAAAGGCATCCAAAGTGTTTATTTGGGTGAAAACACGTGGGTACTGAGACCATATGCTTCCAACTATCCTGAATTAAATAAACTGATAGCCGCCTTTCAACTTGCGAGTGGTGTCAAAACATACATCTTGCTAGCATGAGGAGCAACGGATCCCGTCGATCTAAACCGCTTACTCCTGGAAACAAATACAAATATTGTAATTGTCAACACTCAACATAAGAGATTCATTAAAATCCCTACAAAAAGGAAGCCCAAAACCCAACTTTAAGCAAACTATGTAACTCCACCGCTTTAGGATAGCCATTAGCCACCCATTCAGAAAAAGTATTTGCATCTTCATATTCACGATGAAGACAGCCAGGCATTTGGTCACTGCAGATTCTATTACTGTGGAAATTCAACCACGTTTAGAATTTCAAACTCTTTTAACATATTATATATATATATATATATATATATATATATTTCCATTTTTTGTGAAAAACACAGAATAAAAGCAGATGAGGGATGTTTACCCAGCATCAGCATATATCTCAAGTTTCAAACCTTTAAGACGAACATAAACATAATCTGCACTGCAGGGTAGGGTAGGGATGCACACATAACTTTATATTAGGAGGATGAACTTATAAAATTCTAGGAGACTAAGAGGTGAAAATAAATTTTTAATAAGAAATACATAGAAAATTTTTAAAAATTCCTAAATCATATAAAAAAATTTAAATTTTTAAAAGAACGACTGTCCTCTCCGACTCTTTCTAAGTCCATCCCTGCTGCAGGGGGATTGAGGCCTGAAAGAAAAAGTAAAGGCTTTGCTCATTTAACTTACCATTTGATGTCGCACAACCAGTATGAAGAAAAGTAATCATCGATGTCCTTTGTTGATTATTGTACGCAGAATCGAGAAAGAATTAAGAGAAGGTTGTTTCTCACGTATTGAAATTTTTTACCTTTTTTCGATGTTTCTATTGATACTCCACTAAAAATTTTAAAATTAAAAGTTAAGGTTAGAGTTTAAGATTAGAGTTTAAAATTTTTAAAGTAGAGTGTGTATTTTAAAACTTGGGAGTTAGAACTTAAAATTAAGAATTATAATTTATTTTTATTAGAGCATAAAAAAATACTGAAAAAGGAAAAGATTTTTGTCGGTTTCTCACACATACATACCAAGAATTACATACTTGTACCCGAGTGATGCCAAACCAGTTGAAACAAGAGCATCTGACGGAATTGTAACCCATTTTTACCCTTTTGACCCTTAACTTTACCAGTCCTGTCATTTTAGCCCTTACACTTTTCTTGCTTCTTTTGTCATCAAATTTTTATTTTATCAAATTATCCCAAATCTGACAAAATAGTAATGCTATTTTTTTCCTTTTGAAATAATAACGTGAATTTTTTTCTACCACATCATCAAGAAATTTTAAAAATATATTAAAAATTATTAAAGAAAAAGTTAATATCAACATTTAAATAAGGACAAATTAGTTAATTTTTATTTTAAAAATAATGGTGCGGTAGAAAATGATAAATATGACGTCGGCTTAAAACCACATTTACTATTTCGTCACATTTGAGTCAATTTGATAAAAAAAAAATAAGGATCAAAAGGAATGTAATAAAATTTTATGGATTAAAATGACCAAATAGGTAAAAATATAGGGCAAAAATAACTAGCAAAAAAACCCATGAAGGCTAATTTCTTGAAACATTAGACAACCAAATATCCTTTACCGTTAATCATATGAAGTTAATTTTAAATAAAATCCCGACATCAAACCCAGGTGTCTGATTTCAGCAATTTCAAGATTGGTTTCCTGTTTTATGTCAAAACTAACATCAAATGAAGAATTTCAAACTTAGGGTCAATGTCGTCAAGATTAGGTAATATTAAAGGAAAGGAAAGATATAAAGTCTAATCTCAAGAATTCAAGGGTTGGACCTATTCAGAACTGTGATCAATTCAAATTCCCCGCTAAGCTGGGGTTTCTGAATTTTCATAATTTATGAACAATAAAATTTAAAATAAAATTAAATTTAAACAATATTTTTTCATTAAAACATTTTAATTATATAAATTTATAATATTTTAAAAAACTGCGCACAAAAATTCTCAACTTCACCCATTTCCTTTTCTTTATGTCTTTTTCTTTCTTTCCACAATGGGTTTTATAGAATTGTTGAGAATTTCCATTAATGCCAAGAGTATATAAATTGCGTAAATTATGTTTTTTATATAACTACGGGTATTTAATTGATTAATTTAGATCAAATATTATAATTTATTATGAAGACGATCTTCTCAACTCAATTTGTTCCATTCTGAACGTTAAAATTCGATCTTTGATTTTGTTTAAGAATCTAATACATCATCTCATTAGATCAACCGGTTGTTGCTGTATTAATCATGCTTATGAATAGTAATGAATGTTGATTAATTTTGTATTGTTGGGAATTTTCATTAATTTTCTGGCCATTATTATTATTGTACAATACATTGATTATTATCGTACATTAACAGTGGCGGAGTCAGGATTTTTATATAGTAAGATCAAAGTAAAATATGAGGTGTGAAGAATTCGCGCACCACTACAATAATTATTGTTGACTGTATACTTCAACAAATTAAGTGGGATCAAATATAAATTTTTTCATGAAAAATTATATATTAGTTCTTTCAAAACTCCCTACCCAACTAATTAAATGGGGTAAATTGCACCCCATATTTATACAGTAGCTCCGCTCATGCAGACATATGCATAGACTACTTATAGATCGTGTAAATTATATTTGTAAATAGTAATAAATAGTGATTTTGTATTGGATAACAATGGTCAGTTTGGTAAGGAGAGGTTTGAGCCAAAATTAGAGATTTGAGCTAAAATTAGAGGTTTGACCGGTCAAATCCGTTAATTTGAATGTTTAGTAAAGAGCGGATTGAAACAGCGGATTGGCGTGAAACCTCTAATTTTGAAATAGCTGCTAATAGGAGCTTTTTGATGTTAGAAGTTTTGACATAAGAGTTATAAAGACTCTTTTACCTTTAACAATTATCAAAAATTTCCAAATAACCTAAATTTAACCATTTCTATTTTAATTCTTCAGCCTCGCATATTTATATTGTGACATTTGTATACTAATATTTTTTATTTTTTTTCTTTTTATTCTCACACATTTATATTTATATTTAATAATTAATTAAATTATATTAAAAATAATTATATAAATAATAAATTAATATATAAATCCTTCAAATATGTTTAGTAATGGTTATATTAAAAATTATTTTTCATAATCTAATTAATATTAATAGATACAAAATATTGATAACTAATAAATTATTCAAATAAGTATCGAATATAATCATGTCTTTATATGTTATTTTGCTTGTTTAAATAATCAAACAACTATCAGTTAATTTTACCAAACACTTTTATACAATCAGCTAATACAATCCGCTAGTCAAATCAGCTAATGCAATCAGCTATCCGCTATCAGCTAATGTAATCCGCTAATTGCCAAACATGGCCAATATATAAAAAATAATATCAACTATCAATTGGTCTTACATGATGATTTTTTTTGCTCGACAATAATGATTTTATTAATAATTCAAAATATGTCGAAGACCTACTTATTAGCCTCAATAGATTGATAGGTCCATAAGTAGGATCAGATGTTCAAATCTTACTATTATCAATGGAGTAAATTGAAATGAAAGAAATGTCCTCATAACGAGTTTTTATTCTATCTAATTCAGATTAGAAGATCAATGAATCAAATATTAGTATTTTAGAAAATAAATTATAAAAAATAAATGAGACTTCACCCCTAAATATTATTGATTTTTGAATCTGTCTTACATGTACCCCACTCGTTCTTTATTTGATTGATTTGTATTTTTTTCATTAATAGTGAGTAGATGCTTGAGACCACCACAGCACTCTAAATTACTTCCATTTTCTTCCTATTTGACTTTGAGTTTTGTTAGAGTAAACACTTTTAAGCTGCAATCTTTTAGTGTTAATATTAAAAGTTATATTTTGATACACAAGTTGTGTAAAAAAAATACATATTCCTTCATATTTTAGTTATAAAATTTAAAACCTTAGCCCTAGCACAAGCGTTATGCCGGTTGCAGGGTTCACTTCTGTTAAAGAGATGGTAGGGCATGATGGTGATTGGTGTTGGGAGGGTTTTCGTGATGGATTGCCAAGGGCAATGCTTGATCATATAGCGGTTGTTAAGCCCATGTTGGCGGTGAATGGTCCGGACGTGCCGAGTTGGAAATGAACAGTGATATCAAAATACAATAAGAGAATGAACGTTAACACAAGAACTCAGACGGTTGATGTTCAAGTAAAAGGAAGCTTAACAATATCAAACAGCCATGTTAACGTTTAGAGAATGAAGGTGAAGAAAGGAAAACAGATAAGGAAAGAGAGACGGTACTCTCTAGATTTTATTAATTGTTGCTGTAATATCTTCAATTGAAGACCAGCCCTTTTATACAAAGACTATACAAGCCATAAGTGAACGGTATCTAACAAACTGTTTCCTAACCGTTTCAACCCAAGGGCTCAATAGTCAAAACACAGTAGGTGCAGTTTTACAACAAACTAACCGCACCTAACTAACATAAAACAAAGGCTAACATCCTATTTACATCTAATATTCCCCATGCAGGAAACAACTTAAGCAAACCCAGAAACCTGCAAAACAAACAAAAACATAAAAGAAAGCAGGAACAGCAACAAAACTTACCCTGAATTCAGCAGCAAACGATGATCTTGTAGAGAAACCACAGAAAGCTTAAGTCGATGTCGAAGAAAAGATGATGCAGACAAAGGCTTGGTTAACACATCAGCCACCTGCTCATACGCAGGAAGCTCATTTACTTGTAACTGACCAGCCATAACTCTTTCTCGAACAAAAAAGAGATCAAGCTCAACATGCTTGAACCGAGAATGCTGCACAGGATTAGAAGAAACAGCTACTGCACTAGTGTTATCACACCACAAAGTAGGAACACGAGCAAGAGACAGACACATCTCAGACAACAAGGACTGAAGCCAAACAATCTCAGATGCAGCAGTAGCAACACTACGAAACTCAGCCTCAGCTGTAGAGCGTGCAACAACATGTTGTTTTCTAGAACTCCAAGACACAGGATTACCACAAAAATACACACAGTAACCAGATGTAGATCTCCTGTCATCAGAAACAGTTCCCCAATTTGCATCAGCAAAACCAGTGAGAGTCAAGCAAGGGCTAGCAGAGAAATGTAAGCCATAGTCAACTGTACCCTGAAGATACCTAAGAATTCTCTTGACAGCCAAAAAATGAACATCACAAGGGCGTTGCATAAACTGACAAACTTTGTTCACAGCAAAAGCAATTTCTGGTCTAGTAATGACAATATATTGCAATGCTCCTACAATACTCCTATATTCAGACACATTATCTATAGGAGAGCCATCCTGAGCTGAAAGATGACAACTAGCCACCATTGGTGTAGGAAGAGAATTAGCACAATCAAATCCAGTTCTGTGAAGGAGCTCCAGAATATACTTCTTTTGGTTAATTAGGATACCATCAGACACATAGTGAACCTCAAGACCCAGAAAATAAGACAGAAGACCCATATCCTTCAAAGAAAAAACCTGATTGAGGTTAACAACAACCTCCTGAATTTCTTCACTACAACTGCCAGTGATAATGATGTCATCCACATATACAAGGAGATACACCAGACCTTTATCACCATTCCTAACAAACAATGAAGAGTCAGACTTAGTCAACACAAATCCAGTAGACAGAAGATAGGATTTCAGCTTCTCAAACCAAGACCGAGGAGCTTGTTTAAGCCCATACAAAGCTTTGTTCAATTTACATACCAAAGGAGTATGAGGATCATCCAAACTAGACTGCTCATAACCAGGAGGTTGAGTCATATAAACTTCTTCTTTAAGATCCCCATTTAAAAAGGCATTATTTATATCAACTTGTCTCATTTCCCACCCTTGTGAAATAGCTAGAGAAAGAATAACTCTAACTGTAACAGGCTTTACTACAGGACTAAAAACCTCATGAAAGTCAATTCCAGCTTCTTGTAAATAACCTCTAGCAACCAACCTTGCTTTATATCGAGCCACAGAGCCATCCGGATTCCTCTTCACCTTAAACAGCCATTTACAACTCACAGCCCTTCTATTTGGAGGTAAAGGTACAAGTGTCCAAGTATTGTTCTTCAACAATGCATCATACTCAGACTGAGCAGCTGCTTTCCAATGAGGCCATCTAAAAGCTTCCTTTATATTCCTAGGTTCCTTGTCCTCTTCACAAGATATCACTTGAGTTTGAAAAACCTTGGGCTTATAAATTCCATTCTTACTCCTAGTCACCATAGAATGCCTGTTACCCTCTTTAGAAGAACCTACTATACTAGAGTCAGTTGAAAGAGGGGCAACAGATCCAAGTTCCACAGACACAGGCACTTGAGAGCAAGATTCAATAAATTCACAACCAACAGAAGTAGTAGCACAACCAACACTATCTCTATCAGTATGAGAAATACCTGAAAAGGTTTCAACTACAGGATCAACACCAGTATTGCTAACAGACATAAATTGCTCATGAACATTAGAAATAGTAGTTTGACCAGGAATAACATCATCCTCTGAACTAAGACTAGGAGTAGAAGATCTCAAAGTTTCCTCAACACCAACAACAAGCAAAGTAGGAGAAATAGGAGGAGGAACCTGAGCAACAACCTCAGGTGCCTCTGCAGCAAAAGGAAATGAAACATGACCAACAGGAGATAAAAGAGGAGAAGGAGAAGAGGTAACCGGAGCAACAGACTCAGTAGCCCCTGCAGAAGAAGGAAATGAACACAGTAGGTGCAGTTTATCACAACTTATCTTAAAGAAGAAGTTTATATGACTCAACCTCCTGGTTATGAGCAGTCTAGTTTGGATGATCCTCATACTCCTTTGGTATGTAAATTGAACAAAGCTTTGTATGGGCTTAAACAAGCTCCTCGGTCTTGGTTTGAGAAGCTGAAATCCTATCTTCTGTCTACTGGATTTGTGTTGACTAAGTCTGACTCTTCATTGTTTGTTAGGAATGGTGATAAAGGTCTGGTGTATCTCTTTGTATATGTGGATGACATCATTGTCACTGGCAGTTGTAGTGAAGAAATTCAGGAGGTTGTTGTTAACCTCAATCAGGTTTTTTCTTTGAAGGATATGGGTCATCTATCTTATTTTCTGGGTCTTGAGGTTCACTATGTGTCTGATGGTATCCTAATTAACCAAAAGAAGTATATTCTGGAGCTCCTTCACAGAACTGGATTTGATTGTGCTAATTCTCTTCCTACACCAATGGTGGCTAGTTGTCATCTTTCAGCTCAGGATGGCTCTCCTATAGATAATGTGTCTGAATATAGGAGTATTGTAGGAGCATTGCAATATATTGTCATTACTAGACCAGAAATTGCTTTTGCTGTGAACAAAGTTTGTCAGTTTATGCAACGCCCTTGTGATGTTCATTTTTTGGATGTCAAGAGAATTCTTAGGTATCTTCAGGGTACAGTTGACTATGGCTTACATTTCTCTGCTAGCCCTTGCTTGACTCTCACTGGTTTTGCTGATGCAAATTGGGGAACTGATTCTGATGACAGGAGATCTACATCTGGTTACTGTGTGTATTTTTGTGGTAATCCTGTGTCTTGGAGTTCTAGAAAACAACATGTTGTTGCACGCTCTACAGCTGAGGCTGAGTTTCTTAGTGTTGCTACTGCTGCATCTGAGATTGTTTGGCTTCAGTCCTTGTTGTCTGAGATGTGTCTGTCTCTTGCTCGTGTTCCTACTTTGTGGTGTGATAACACTAGTGCAGTAGCTGTTTCTTCTAATCCTGTGCAGCATTCTCGGTTCAAGCATGTTGAGCTTGATCTCTTTTTTGTTCGAGAAAGAGTTATGGCTGGTCAGTTACAAGTAAATGAGCTTCCTGCGTATGAGCAGGTGGCTGATGTGTTAACCAAGCCTTTGTCTGCATCATCTTTTCTTCGACATCGACTTAAGCTTTCTGTGGTTTCTCTACAAGATCATCGTTTGCTGCTGAATTCAGGGTAAGTTTTGTTGATGTTTTTGCTTTCTTTTATGTTTTTGTTTGTTTTGCAGGTTTCTGGGTTTGCTTAAGTTGTTTCCTGCAGGGGGAATATTAGATGTAAATAGGATGTTAGCCTTTGTTTTATGTTAGTTAGGTGCGGTTAGTTTGTTGTAAAACTGCACCTACTGTGTTTTGACTATTGAGCCCTTGGGTTGAAACGGTTAGGAAACAGTTTGTTAGATACCGTTCACTTATGGCTTGTATAGTCTTTGTATAAAAGGGCTGGTCTTCAATTGAAGATATTACAGCAACAATTAATAAAATCTAGAGAGTACCGTCTCTCTTTCATTATCTGTTTTCCTTTCTTCACCTTCATTCTCTAAACGTTAACAATGGGGTACGTACTTTTTTGGTTCGAACGACATATGAGGCTCGAGCACAACCTATGTTTGAGGCTAGGGATAAAGTTTGGAAGTTGATTCATAAGTACAAGGGGTTGCCACGGGTCAAGGCGTTTCTTTGGCTTGTCTGCAAGGGGAGAGTTTTAACTAACGCGGAACGGGTGAGGAGGCACCTGGCGGACTCGGCGACTTGTGTAGCATGTGGTGCGACTTATGAGGACATCGATCATTTGTTGCGACATTGCCCAGCAGCAATGGAGGTTTGGACTTCACTGGTTCGACCTCAATGGCTCCTGGAATTTTTAACGTTGCCGATTCCAGAATGGTTGCGTAAGAATTTGCAGAATTTGGAGTATTTTTTGGCTGATCAGCCAAGCTGGGATATTTTCTTTGGGGGTATTTTATGGACTTTATGGCGCTTTCAAAATGAGCGCGTTTTTCCCTAGGTAGCGTGCGCAATGATACGACCATTGGCTGTAGCAAAAGGCTGATGTGCGAGGTGCAGTGCGTGTTGTTATCAGCTCGGAGATATCCTTTGGTTCATGATTCGAAGCATGCACGACGTTCGGGATGGTGGCCGCCGAAAAGGGGAGTGATAAAGGTGAATGTTGATGGAGCTAGGAGAGTATCGGATGGGGTGGCGTCGTGTGGAGGTGTCATCCGCGATTAGAATGGAGGATGGATCACCGAATTCGCCAAATATGTGGGGAAGTGTACGACGCTCGAAGTTGAGTTTTGGGCCGTCTTTGAGGGTCTCAAATGTGTTATGGGGGTGGATGTTATGAAAGTTTTGGTTGAATCGGACAATTCCGATGTTATTCGCGCCTTATCGGACTCGACGAATAGGACGATTTATTCTTCCTTGATTGGCCCTATTAGATCGTTGGTAGCGACTCATGGGAATGTGGAATTCCGGCATATTCATTGCAAAGCTAACCGTGTGGCGGATGCGATGGCGAGGTTGTATTTGGTGGATAGTTTTGAGACATGTATTTATTGTCACCCTTCTTATGGAGTGGTGCATCTTCTCCGGGATGATTATGGGCATTAGTTAGCTTTGTTTTGTTTTGGTGATCGAATTTCATCTCGTTGTCTTTCTGTACAGGTTGCAATAGGTATTCTTTTCCCCACTTAGGTTTAGGGGGTTTTAACGAGGTCTATTGTAGCTTTTCCCCTCTTTATAAAAAAATAATTTTACACCATACGCACTAAACCCCTAAACCCTAAAATTAAAAGGCTTATGTAAATTTTAGCTTGTGTATCAAAGTATTTAATTTCTTTATATTAATTTGAGTAATTAATTAATTTTGGCTTTAATTCATCAATAAATTTATGAGCTTAAGTTCTTATACACTTTTTCATTCGTTACTATCTAATACAAATTTAAGAAAAATTCTACAACGGATATTGAATACCGTTAAACACCATTAAATTAATTGATAAAGATTAAAAATCTCAAGAACTCAACTTACAATTAATAATTATTTAAAATAAAATTTTAATTAATTTATATATATATATATATATATTATATTTTTTAATAAAAATTTAAATAATTGGATCAAATATCAACCACGGTCAATCCCTAAATTAAAAACTCTAAATCTTACGTCTTTACAGTTTTGTTAAAAATTTACAAGGTGGGAGAATTTGGAGGAGGGTGAACGACAGGGGTGGTTGACATGGTCATGTTTCCGGCCAGCACATTCAGTGCGATTGTATCCTCGATAGCAACAGGGTCAACCTGCATGATTCTCTCCGGCATAACTTTCTCACCGTCGACCTTAGCGAGTACCTCAAAGTTCATTCTCACCGTCCGGTATAACAGTTTGATTACAAATATTTTCAAATTTAAAATATGCTATATCCTTTGTTTATTTTAGATAATAATAATAATAATAATAACTCATTTCGATTGATGATGCTTATTACAATTTTAGGATGGATATTTGATGTATTGATGGTGTATATTTTATGTGCTAACGTACACCTACCTATCAACAATTCCTTATGCACATATGCTTACGTCTATCCCACGTGGCAACTTTATATCTCAAAGTTTATTCAAATCAGTTTGGGGTAGTTTCCATGTTGTCCAATATTTGAAGCTTTAATTTTGCTTATGTTTTTTTAATAAGGGGAAATGAGATGTGGTTATTTAGACCGAATATGGCTTTAAGATTTAATATAAAAAAGTATTTTTTTCCAATACACTATAATTTTCTTTACACAGCCAATACACTGTATTTGTTTGATAGATTTATTTTTATTTTTATTTTCAGTTGATTTTATAAATATTTTTAAATTAATTTAAATCCCACTATATGTGGGTCATTTCTAGGTTTTCTAGACTAATTTTGGTTGTATTTAGATTACAAGTAATATCTATTCATACATATTCTCAATTATTTGACAATGTACACACTTTGTAGACAAAATGATTAAACTTGAATCTCTTAGGATGAAACCATTTATTGGGTTCACATATTTTCATATCTAAATATGAATTGAATGGGAAAAAATACGTTTTAGATATATATTGTATCCGCTCAAAATGTCACTCCTAAGAAATTCATGAGAACTTCACTGGATCGTGCAGTACTCACCGATTGATGCAATGTCGTGGAAGTTTCTGCACATGAAAGTAAATCATCCTTGTTTTCGAGATTAAATTGCTGGGTATCAACCGAGATCCATCTTAGAAGTTTCGTTTCCCATATCCGTACAGCTTCTATTCTTTCAATATGCTCAGTCTTGAAGAAAGACAAGACCTAGATCCAATGGTGAACATATATTATATTACACAAAAGAAAGCAAATTTATTGAACATTCAGCTTATTACAAAAGAATAATAATCTTGTCGATCTAATGTTTCATGTACTCCTATGTTACAACAAGTTTTGAATTTTGCATCTATATCTGCACTTATTGTCAATGTAGGGAGATCGAAAGAAAAGAAAAAAAATAATTTTACAAAATCTTACAACATATTTGGAGATCTCCCTACCAAGAGTTAAGGAAGTAAATTTATGGTTTCAGTTCTTCCTATATATACCAAATTAAAAAGAAAAAAAAAACTTAGGGTTAAAGGCAAAAACTTGTAATGCCTTAATAAATAAAGAATCTTCATTTTCATTCACGACGACGCTGCACTGCCTGCACATTATATGTACTTTTGTTGCTTGAATTTTCAGCTTCCAACTCCGCCAGATTCTTAATGACGGCGTCGGTTGCAGTATTCAAGAAATGCGACCAGTCCCTACATACCCAAAAAAAATTAGAATCTTCACTCGATCATTATATGAATTATAGCAAAAAAATGGTAAGTCGTACCCTGTTAAAGTGTCAAATGTGAGTCCAACTGTGTTCTTTGCCTCCTGAAGAGCCCAGCTAAACCTTTGCAGCTGCTCGGCCGATCTCGTCCCATAATCCATAACCCGAAGCTGAGATGGTTTCACATCGCAAAATATCGGTATAACCCTTTTCTTACTCTCCATAATAAGAGCAAGCTCGTGGAGGCAAAAGTAGGAGTCGCAATAATTGGGCGAAAACACCGCCACGCCGATTTTACAATTGCGGATCGCCGGATTGATTTTGTCGAATAATCTGTCACCAGGCTTCATGTTTCTGCTATCGAGGAACGGCCTTAACCCCATCCTGTGAAGATGATCATCAAGCAACCCTGCAATGTTCTTCTTCGTATCAATTCCTCGATGGTTAATAAAAATATCGCATGGGGTTTGCGTAGTTGCATGGGTTCGGGTTTTGGGTTGAACTTGAAGGATTTTACGGTACAAGTTCTTGGCCGATGAAGCACCACGCAGCTGCATGGCTCCTTGGAGAAGCTAAAATGAAAGCGCAAAGAGAGGAGTAAAAAATTATCTAATATCCAAAGCTGCACGAATTGATTCCAAGTGTATATGTTGTTTGTTTGTTTGGGAGAGAGCTTGAGCGGGACAAAGACGCTGGGAAATAATGTGTGTATTTATAGGTTAAAAAAAGTTGTGATGGGATTTGTTTAATGGCTAAAATTTTGATATTCAAGCCAAGAAATTTAGAATTCTGGGGTTTATGTTTGACAGCATGGGAGAAAATCAAAGGAAGGAAAAACAAAAGCCTTGATCGCTTGACCCTTCTCTTCTGCTTTGCTTAACCCTTCAAACACGTCTATATAATATTCATTTTTATTTAATTTTCGCTCTTCTAGTCCCTCTCTTCTTCACATGGCGCTCTTTATTTTCTTTAAATTTTTTCAATATATACAAAGCGCATTTGATAATGTTATAATCTCGCCGAAATTTTTTTTGATAGTATGTTGAATAACAGCCCTCGTTTGTATCTAATTTCACAATTAAAACTAACAAGTGTTTGGTGCATTAGTAAGGCACATTGCACTTATAAAGAGAGGATGAAAGTTTAAACTTTAAAGACGAAATTGTTGAAAGCAACAATCTCGAAACATAAATCGTAAAACGAACATAGATATTATAAAAAAACATAAAATTTTACGTAAAATAAAACTCAATTGAAAACCTTAAAAAAATTAAAAATATTCAACCTCACCAAATTATAAATTCACCGATTTTCTTTCATGAAATATTATGTGATCTTAAATTATTAAAATATTATATAATTACACCAAAAATATTAGGTCGCGTTTTTTTCCCATCATGATGGGGTCAATGAAAATAAATTAGATATGTAGAGTATATGATTCACTTTTCCCTTTCTATTTTTTGTTTGTTTCTAAACAAACCCAATTTTCCAGAACGAAAAATGGTGATGAAACAGTGGTGATAATGACTACATGTCACCAGAAAATGTCATGTCAAACTCAATCCCATGGAAAATAAATTTGAAATAAGATAATAATGATTAGGCTTATCACACATCTAAGCTCTCGTACGTTGTCTAACAGATTATGCAGTGGAGGGATCTAGAAGTCGATAAAAAACAACAGATTACACACTGAAATCAGCTCAACAAAATCAAAGGGCGGTGTTTGAAAAAAAAAAACACCCAACACATTCACTAGTTTTCGGCTAACTATTCTTATTTTTGCATTATATTAAAGCAAATTTGGGATTTCTAAGCACTTTCACATTTTCTATTAGAAAACAAAAATGGGGCGGTGTTTAAATTTCTAGTGAATTCATTTCAACCAGCCGGCCAGCCAACATTGCCATTTTGCAAAGATATTGGAACTCTTTAAGCTAAAAATGAAGGATAACTTTTATGATAATTCGTTGTTTATTATATAAAAATAGTAATAAATTGTTATAGTATTTAAAATGATACTTTGAAATAAATATTTATAACTAAACTTTATATATAATTAATTGATCTTTTAATCTATACATAATTATCTACTAATAATACCAGCTATAATAAAAGTAGCATTGTAAAGTTTGATTCTCACGTATTTATAATTTATTAATTTTTTTTTGAAATAACAACTGAATTTTATTAAAAAAACATGGAAGATATCACAAATGCAACGCATCTAGAAGTAAGAGTAATGGGGACTAATCCACCAAAATCTCATACAAAATTCTAAAAGTATAAAGAAAAGTAAAACACTTTCAGAGATATTAGCATACCGTCAAAATTCAGAAGCCTCCATGAATCTCTTTGTTTCTATCCAAACGAGACGCATTACGAGGTAAAAAAGGAGTGGTGAGCGAGCCTAACTATCAGGCATATTGCTCCGCTACTTGAAACTGATTATAACGGCAAACAACCATCAACCGAGTGGGAATCTATCTTTCTATGACCATCGAAAAACTCATAATCAGAACTAGCACCGTAAAGATCTCAGAACGAGTACCAAACGACTAGGGGTGGGCAAAAATACTCGACCCGGTTGACCCGACCCGACGATCTGAACCTCAAAATACCAGGTAATTCTCTAAAAAAAATTACCCGACCGGGCCGGGTACCCAACCCGAGAATTTTCTTGGGACACGGGCCGAGATTTTTAAGTTACCGGGTACCCGACCCGACCCGATAATATTTAATATATATATATATATATTTTATATTTTCAAATATATTTTATTTTAAGTTTCTTAATATTTTTACTCTAAAACTAAATTTAAATCCCTAAATTCTTTTTATGTTTGTATTATATACTTTTAAGTTTAAAATTTTTTAAAAACATTTTTGTGTTTAATATGTGATTTTTTAAAAAAAAATTAGAATAAAAAAAATAAAAAAAAATATATGCGGGTACTCGATACCTGATTACCCGAGTACCCGGGTGAAATGGGCTGGGACACGGGCTGAAGATTGAGGTACCCGGATGAACCGGGTACCCGACAATTCCCACCCCTACAAACGACCACTAAGGTATGTTAAAATCATGCCAAAACAACGGATAAAACGAAACCACAAAAACAAAAAAAAATACATGCCACAAAGGCAGAGATTCTTACTAAAAATATGAAAGAAAAGAAAATAATAGATTCGGTGGTCGACAACCAATACTAAAACTGACTATCGACTAGAAAAAAAAAAGTTGCGACTGTAGGAATACTTGAAAAAAAAGTTAAAAAGAAAGGATACGGCAAACCAATTTTTTATATATGATTTATCAATTTAAGTTATTGTTTCTTAGTTCTCTTTTGATTGTTAATCTAATCGTATCTTTCTCTTCATACCAAATACACATGAATATTTTTGATCAAATTCAATATAAAGTAATAAAAGAATTCTACTTTTGATAGTTATGAGGGGCTGAAAATCTTTAGTTCTGTCGAGTTTTGTTGTTGGGGCGGTATCCATAGGCGAGTTTAACTTAGTGTCTTGTAATTTTGTAACCTCGGTTTGAGGTTTTAATTTATAAATAAAATCTTATCGGCTTAAGGGAAAAAAATAATAAAAGACTTCTCTAAGTTTAATTACATGACATTACTGTTCTTAATCCCAATTACTAGAACTTTTTTAAGCATAAAACTTCGCTAAATTCTTCCCAACTTTTTTTTCTTTCTGAAAAGATTGTTTTTAAATTTCTAATCAACACAAAAATTACAGGTACAATCTAAATTCATTTTCCAACCCTTAAGCTTATCCTTAATAAGGAACAAAAATTATGAGGACTAAAAAAACTATCATTAACTGAACATTATATCTTTCAACCATTAGGCATTAACGTTTACAATTTTTAAAATTTTGAGGACTAAAAAACTATTGTTTTTTATAGCTTTAGGGTTAGTATATAACAGTAAAATTGAGCATAACATAAACTCAATTTAATAAAAAATAGAGTATAAAAACTATAATTTAAATTTTAAAAACTTTAATATATTTAAACGTTTCTAAAAAAAATAATGTTGTTTATATAAGTATACTATGAATTTTTTACTCGGCAATCAATCCACCGATCTCGAAATTATGACTAATTGGCAACAAGGTAGGGACAGTGTTTTTCTTTGAAGCATAAAAAATGTACAGTATTTTAGTATATGCATTTAGTGTATTAATGGAATATAAATCTATATAGACCGAAAGAAACTTATCCTAAAGTTTGATATGAAATTCATTTATTCTTTAAGTAAAAAAAAATACGTTTTTTTTAAATCGAAAAATACTCCACTTATCATCTTAAGATTTATTTATGATAAATTTACTCTGATCAATTGCTTGTTATTTTTATTATTTTCAACATTTTTTATTCAATAAATTTCAATTAAAAATAGAATATAACTAATTATAAATATATTTTTGAGCATAATTATAAAATTATTTAAATAATGAATTACATTACATTCTAATTTTTTTTGAAGGACTACATTATACTCTAATATAATTATATGTTTAACATACTTTTTTTTAAATATATAGGTATGTCATTTTTTGAAATATAAGGAATAATGCATTTTTCTATTTTCTATTATTCTAAAAATATTTTATTCAAATATATTTTAAATATTTTATATTTTATTTTTATTATATTGAGTATTGAACTTGTGACATGGGAGGGGAGGTGCCCACTAGGCCACTACTACTGTTCAAATATATTATACTTAATTTTAAATCAATAATTAAGTTTATTTATCATTAGGTCCTAGGTTTGATTCCTTTCAACAAATATTCTATTTTTGCTAAATATATCTTGTATCAACTACAATTTAAACTAAATATAATTTATGTTAACCATGAGTTAAATATTTAGCTTGGTGCAATCGTTAAATGTTGATGTTTTATAAATTCTTTATTTTCTTCAATTTTTCACCAATTGTATGATGACCATGGACAGATCTTTATGGCATTGAGAGGGGTTGTTGGCTCAACTTTTTTGGTATAATGATATTTTAGGTTCTTTTTAGTTTAAATATTAGACAAACAAAGTCATTGTCCCTCTATTTTTTAGATTTATATACTTAATTTTAATGTAAAACAATTTAACTCTTCAAATGTTTTATTAGACATGAATCATCATCTTATTGTATGGTTAAAATTTAAGACTAAATTAATAAAATGTGTAAGAAATATAAACTAAATGTGTCATTATACGAATTTGTTTAACTGTCATGTTAACTATTAACAACAATGACTTAATTGGAACCAAATTAAAAGTTGAGTGACGTAATTGATAAAATATTTTGTTCAACAGTCAAATAGAGTCGACTCTATAATTTTCTGACCTAGAAAGTAGTTTACCCAAAGAAACAACTAATCAAATCAAATTAATTCAGAACATGGCATGGTATACAACTCAAACTCTGAAATTTCTTCATAGCTTAAAAAATTATATAACCCCAATTATATACATTAAAAAAACATTATCTATGTTTTTCAGCCGGAAATATGTATGTGAATGTTCGTAGTTAGGTCCAAAGTGTTGAATTTGAAAGTATTTATGACCAGTTTTCGTATTCAAATAAGACCATAATTAAAACCTTCCTTCACAACGGTGAAAGTGAAACAGCGACGCAACCCTTAATTTGGGACGGGACGGGTTTCCTAACAAGCGAAAAAGAAAATTGCCTCCATATTTCAAAACTTAATGTTGAATAATTCAATTCCAAAAAAAAACCTTTTAATTTTTTTGTTTGGAGTACTTATAAATATTAATAATTATTATAATTTAACTTATAACCGAAGTATATTCAGGTGTAAACCAACATAAATCTAAATATCTATTTTATCAATTAAACAAAATATGGATGGAATTAAATTGAAACATGATGAATGAATTGAGATATAGAACACAAATAAATTGAAGACAAGGGGGATAGAAAATGAGCTGATTTTTCATATCTGAATTGATTTTAGAAACTGAAAAATAGTATATGGTTTGATTCAGTCCTCCTTACTGACAGCAAAGCCGCGACTCAGTAGTAGTGGTTTAGCCTAACTTTTTCTGGTCATATGTATGAACTCCAAAATTCGTTGTACATAACTTTTTTTTCTGAATTCTTTCTTGACTAGTCTTTGGCCCTCCCTGCAGATTCCTCCACTACCAGCAGGAGGAATTAATAAGATTAGGTTTTTTAAAAGGCGTTGGAATTTTAATTTGTGATAGGTGTTCTTTTTTAAGGAGATGATAAATGTAAGTTTGTTTGAGGAGATGTGTAAATCATGATAGCTGCTGTTTTCCGTTAGAATTTTTTAGTTAACAAAGAGAAGAACCTTAAGAAAAATAGAAATGGGAGCCTATAGGCCGGGCTAAAAAACAAATAACATAAATTTTTACCATTTTTTTATAAGTGTCGAAATTTTTTACCATTTTGATAAGAATTTAGGTGAAATTAAATAATAAGTTAGGTTGAACCGAAATTCTTACTAATTGAGTAAGAATTTATATTCTAAGTTCTAACTTAAATTCAACGTAGACAGTGCCTTCAAGGACAAAGCAACAGGGTGCGGTAGAATTTTGAGAACGACCAGTGGTGAGATAAGAGCAATGTTTTTCGGTCCAGTCGAGTCGGTTAGCTCTGATTTTGAAGAACTGGTGGCTATAAAGACAACTCTGGAGATTTTTGTTGAAGCAGGCTGGTTGGGACATATGAATCTTATTGTGAAATTAGACTTCCAAACTGTTTTAAACTTGATTGGAGATAAGACTATTAGGCCTTAGCGATGGTGGCAAGTGTTCGAAAAAGTAGATGAATTATCCAGAAAAATAACACATGTAACATTTGTGTTTGCTTCGAGAGAAAGAAATCAATTAGTAGATCAGCTTACAAAAGAATATATGAATCGCACTGAGATGTTTAAAGCGTGGTGGTAACTGTCTTTGGTATCTTTGTAATCTTATAGAAGATTTTTGTTGTAAAGAGGGAGAGGGCAGTAGGGATCGGTTTAAGTCTCAAGTTTAAATTATTTTCGATTATGTACTTCGTGGATGTCAAGTTGAGGTGTACTCTTTTCTTTCACCTAGAATTAGGGAGGTTTTTAATGAGGCTCTCAACATTATTTTTCAATAAATAAAATTTACTTTACTGAATAAAATAAAAACTTAAATTCTTACCAACTAGGTAATAATTTAGGTAGAATCAAAATTCTTACCTAATTGAGTAAGAATATAAGTTAAATTTTACCTTAACTAAATTTTTTTATGTTATAACACAATTTTTACTAACTAAATAAAAATTTATGTTGGATACCGCTTTAATTTAGCCGCATGGTAATGCTCCTCACGGCAGAAGTTCGGGAGATCCCATGAAATATATGGGAAAATGTGATATAGTAGTGTGTAAAGATGATTGTACAAATCCGACAGATTTTTTTTTCTTCTATATCAATCAAATCAGTCAGCATTCAGCAAGGACGGTTATGTTTCTTCAAATTGTGTTCCAATCCTAGTTTAATTATGTACTTACTCCATATAATATTATTCCATGCCATGCCCTTGCCACCCAATTTGTCTTGCTTTGGTTGGTCAGCAGAAGAAATAAGGACAAATGATGGTCATCTGTGAAAGTTGAATCACGTGTCTAAAATTGACCTCTTCAATTCACAAATGTTAACCATAAACTTCCCTCGATTGGAACTTGCGAAAAGATGGTTAATAGCTTTGGTTTCAGCTGTTGGGAACTCATATTTTTCTTTTATCATCACAAAAGCCTAAACGGCAGAGCTGCATGGTGAAACTGTAGGGGAATAACAAGATATTTTGTGTTAAACAATCTCATTATTGTTTGCAACATTCCAAGGGAAACTTGAAATTGGAAAAGATATGTTGGGCTGCTGCTTCTTTATAAATTTTATAAGGTTTGATTGGTCCGTCTCAACCCCACATTATGTACCATAAATCGATAATATAAGAGACTAATAAGGGAGTAGGTCTTAAATCTTAATTAATAGGAAAATGTTGCAACTTCCATATAAGATTTGATATCTAGCTGTCTCATAGTCGGCTCCAAACAAATTCTAGCTACCGATATTGCCCCATTCGAAGATCTATGTGGGAATTTTTCATATATATATATATATATAATGACATTTTTTGCCATGAATTCTAGATAAAATTTGTACCGATCACTGTTATGTCTTTATATTTAATTATTTTTTCGTACAAATTACATATATTATCTCTAGATATTAGTTTAGTTTAAGTCTTGTTAGAACATAATTAAATATTATATAACGTAATGTTGGATTGAAAATTTTGAATTAGAATAATTCTAAAAAAAAGTTAAGGGTATAAAAAATTCTCAAACTAGTCCAAAAAATCTATTAACCTTTTACTTTTTAGCACTTAATTGAGCCCTAAAAACCTGCAAAATGATTTAATTAGACCCCTTGATCGACGTGAATAGTTAAAATGTAATAATTTCATCGACGTGACAGTTAACTCTTCATTAAAATTGGTGACCAAAATAAAAGTGACCTAAAATTCGGGTGACCAACTGGGTAATTTACCATGAATTCCATTAGGGTTTTAATATTCATATGAATAAAATGAATATTTTTCTAATAAGGATTTTCTTTTGTGACCAAAATAAAAACATCATAAAAGTTGGTAACCATCTTGATAGTTTACCCAAAATTTAAAATATTTTTCCATGTAATTGAACAAAGGTTCCGTTGTAGATCTTTAGGTTATCTTCCCTTGTTGAATGTTGATTGTAATAAAACACAAACTAAAAAAGATGATAGTAATTTTCTAGGGATTAAAAGAAAATATTGATGAATTATTTGTGGGCCGTTCACTCACGTTCCAATCAAATTTTGCATGTGCAAAGCTTCATCATATTCGGCTGGCTTTCCATCTACCTCTCTCTCTCTCTCTCTCTTTCATTCACAGTTGTTCATCGTCTTTTCAAACAAAATCTACATCTTCGACGATTGTGACCAGCACCTTCATCAACTCTTCACTTTCCCAAGAAACACCTAAACCAAACCCAAAGCTTGAACTTTACTTCAAGAATATCATTCCTATGCTTTTTGTTTGAGTTTCTCTATCAATGGACTCGACTACTATCCTTGATCGTGCTTTATTTCAACTCACTCCAACTCGAACTAGGTAAGCTACGATTGTTTTTTGCACTTTCTTATAATGAAATGACTGAACTGAACTGTGTTTTTGTTGTTGTTGAAGATTTGATCTTTTGCTCTTCTACAAAGGGAAGAATGAGAAACTTGCATCTGGTCTTTTTGAACCCTTCATTTGTCATCTCAAATTTGCAAGAGATCAGATTTCAAAAGGTGGGTATTCGATTACTTTGGAGCCACCTGCTCCTGGTACACGCTGGTTCACCAAAGCTACTTTTGAGAGGTAATTTGCTACTGACTCTTGATTCATTCGAGTTGGAATTTAATTTGCAATGAGTGGCATAGTTTATTCATCTGACTTCTGTCTGTCCCAGAATTCTTATCTGTATATTTATTCTTGGATTTCTCTGTATGAACAAAATCAATTTTGATGCTAATTTATCTACAGAACTCAAGTCTTGGCTAACCATCTGGGAATTCAAGCATTTAGCCCTCACATTTATAGGATTCTGATAAATTTACACAGCACAGCAATCTGATGGTGGATTCTGATAAGCTAATCCATTAGGGGGTGAAAGCTTTAAAAGAGAACAGTCTGAAAAGCCCTTTTAGATTAATATATTTTTGCTTGTTTTGTAGATTTGTTCGCTTTGTTAGTACACCAGCAGTTCTTGAAAGGTTTGTCACCATAGAAACAGAAATCTTGCAAATTGAGAGATCAATTCAAGCTAATGCCAATGGAAGACAGGAGGAAGGTATGCTCAATGGCTTCAATTTTTGCTACCAAAAGTTTCCATTTTGCCCAAATCTCTTTGTTGGTTCAAAATAAAAACTGACTATCAGTTTAGTTTAAAATATCTGCAATGCATATCCTACTTGATTTGTTTTTTTCATATGGTTCAGATGCAAATGGTCAAACAAAGAAGTCAACCGATTCTACAAAGGTATAAAATGTGTTCTCCCCCCCTCCTCAGAAATTCACATCTTCTATCATTTCAAGTGTTTGATATTATTCTTTTATGTTTGTCAGCAGGTGAAGGGTGAACTCGAGACAAAAGATGAGATTAAACAGGAAGAGAACTCCAAGTAACTTATTTTATCCTTAAATGGCCTAATTTTGGTGATACTGATTCATACTACCAGTGCATTGGATACCCTTGATTTGATTCTTTCTGTCATTTTTGTGACTAGGGTTCAACTTCAACGGCTACTGGAAACTCGAAAAGCCTTGCTATGGAAAGAGCAAGCAATGACTTATGCCCGTGGGCTGGTTGCTGGGTTTGCAATGGAAAATATGGAACATCTCATTTCCTTTGCAGATGCATTTGGAGCATCCAGGTTAAGGTATGAAGCATTAACTATAAGTACTATGTGATAATTTTTATCTTGGAAGCATACACAAAATACTTCACTTCATATTCTTCTTTTCTTTACTTATACTCTTACCACACACTAGGAATTAAAGTTGCACCTTTATCTGTTCATGACGACCTCTTTTTCTGTACCCGAAAGTTTATTTGAAGTAGCTTCAGATGCATTGAAGTTGTTTTAAATTAGTTCCACATAAGCCCAGAATTTTGTCCCTTTCTACATTCAGCTCGCTTACAGTCTTATGATTAAGCATTGTTTATTTTTAGGGAAGCATGCATTAATTTCAAGGAATTATGCAAGAAAAAGCATGCAGACCGTCTTTGGATGGAAGAATTAGCTGCAGTTGAGGCATGCTCACCATCAGAACTGGCATCATTGGGAGCATCTGGCATTGTGCTTGCAAATGGAATTAGCATCCCTAATCCGAGTCTCATGTCGAGTTTCCCCATTAATGGTGCATCTAACGGTGATCACGCTTCAAATGAATCTTCAGAAGCATCAAAATCAGACACAACATGTGCTGGAGCAGTGGACAGCAAGAAAGGTATCTCAGAGGCATATAGCTTTTCCTTGCCTTTCCATTACAGCTTCACAACAACCATGCTTATAGAATACATCTCATTATCATTATCATTCCTGTCGACTCACCTGCACTTGTCCGTATAAATCGCATTTACCTGATTCCCACTTTGGATACAGTGTTACTTATTGCTTGACATATTGGCAAGGGGTCCATAAGTCCTCTCAAACTTCGCTGAATTTAAATTATACTTTTGGAATAGAATCTCTTATTGCGCTAAATATGAAATTTGTTTATATTCCAAAAAATAATATTTGGTTCCTCTGATCTAAATGCAGATGAGAATTTGCCTGCATCAGATCAGACACCGCCATCGGCTACCACAAAATATCAAGTTCCAATGCAATGGCTAAATCAGATGCCTCAGCATATGTATAATTTTCGAGGCCAGCTACCTCAATATCAAGGATATCCCTTCCATCCTATGCAGCCTGTACCACTTCCATATCCAATGAATATGCAGTGGCCTCCTAATTCGAATCAGAAATCATCCTCCAAGCTAAAGAAGAAATTGTCGAATGGGAAAAAACTTGATTATTCGGGAGAAGAAAGGGAAACAGAATCTAGTGGCTCTGGCACTGGAACTGGAAGTGAGTCAGGTTCAGACTTGGAACAGGAAGATAGAAGGCATTCATCACCAGATCCTCCATATAGGAAGAAAAACCGTAAGAAGTCCAGAACAGTTGTTATCCGTAATATTAACTACGTCACTCCGAAGAGGAGAAGCAGAGAGAAAGATCAAGCTTCTGATGGATCTTATTCTGTTGAAGATGATCTGATTGATGCAGTCAAGTCACTGAAGGAATCAGGCAAATCGAACTCAAGTAACAACAAAAGAGGAGCAGACAAGAGCCACCAAATTGCAGAAAAATCAGCTGATGCTTCTTATGAGAGAGATTCTGATGACCTTGGCCTAAAAGCATCAAAGGGAGGAAAAAGAAATGGAAACTGGGATGCTCTCCAAAACCTTCTAATGAGGGATGAAGAAAATGCAAGTGTGAAAGAAGTAGAGTGGAAGCAAGCTGAGGATGTTCGGGAACATTTCATGGCTAGAAACTTTGATGGTGAAATTTCTGCAACCACTCCTTTGAACTTCGAATCGCAGAAAGTTCCAATTAAACGGGCCGGTTTGGTTGATTCTTTTGTCGTGACTGAGAGGGACGAGACTAATGAAACTAGGGTGAAGTTGGATGATTTTGTTAATGGAGAGAATTGTCATCCAGTCATGAAGAAAGGGGACTGTGTAGAAGTGGATTTGTTACCTCCAGAGAGATCGACTGAATCTGGAAAGAAGCTTGGTGATCCCATATCTGCTTCTGCAAATGAGTCAGCTATAATCAGGTGTGGAAAGGAAGAAGATTGGTTTGTTGCAAATCATTCCATGAAGCCCGAAAACCAGCATTCATCCAATAATCAGATGCTTTTTAATGGCGATCCTGTTTTATCAGTTGAGAGTGATCCTCTATATTCTCAGAAGAGTAGGAAAGATGTTCTTGTTGACGATTCTTTCATGGTAGCAGCTCGGCCTGCCGGTGATGATCAGAATGATTCCCAATGGAAAACAGACATAAGTATGGTTGCAGATCTAACTTCACCTAGCAAACCAGATGGCACGAAAGATGTTTCACAAGATGAGCATAAGATACTTGATGCCGAGCCAATTGATCTTTGCATGGTGCTTGAACGAAACCCTGGAAATGAATCCTCCAGAGACTCCTGGACAATGGATTATCAAATTGATTTATCATTTACTGAAACAAATAAAAGTGCAGCTAGCAAATGTGATGATGATGATGAGAAAACTTCTGTCAATCATAAGAACACCATTGCGAAGCATAATGAAGTCCAGGGAACGAAAAAGGCAGCCAAAGAAGCAAGGTCTAGAGTTTTAAATGGACCTACAGGGAGGAGCAAAGCTGAAAATGTGTCCAAGAGCAAGAAACCATTTGTTAGTAGGTCCCTTACTCAGAAGAGCAAGTTGGAGAAGGTAATGATTAATATGTCTTCCAACTTCCAATTACCCTTTATTTATTTATAGCTACTAATGCTAATATGCTTATCAACAGGAAGAAGAGACGCGGAGGAAGATGGAAGAACTAGTGATTGAACGGCAGAAAAGAATTGCGGAGAGAAGTGCGGCTTCTGCTTATGCTTCACCTGTGTCCAAGAAATCACCATTAGAAAGTAAAGCAGCAAAAGGTTCCATAAAGAGTGATAAGAACAAAAATGTCTCCACTGCTCAAGCAACCAACAGGGTGAATTCTATCAAACTCAGAGCAACTTAAGAAAGAAGCCTCGATAGATCCTTGATCCTATAAATGGTTTAGAGATGACATCCGACCCTTATTCTGGAGACCCTTTACATTTTGAGGGGGACTGGATTCAAGCCCGAAATCTCTTGAGCCAAGGAAAGTCCTGTTGAATTTGCTTGGAACATGAACTGCAGATCATATAATCCAGAAGTTAGATCCTCATGCACGTTATTGTAGACATTGTCAATATTTGCAACTTACACTTGCAATTCATTCCACCATCTTTTGTTTTAATAAGTTTTACTATACTAAATAAACTTAGTGAACATGTATTTATTTGTACTCCCATATGTTTTCTACTCTAAATGTCAAAATCATTTTTATCACGGAAAACAATTCTTCCGTTTGTAATTTGTATACTTCTTATTGTAATACAAAGTTTTTGTTTTTGTTTTAGTACAAAGTTTTTATTATATTAATATTTATATTTAAAGCACTAATAATGTATGACCTAAATTTGATTTTAATTGAGTGGGAAAAGTATGGGTTTGGTGCATGAAATATATTTATTTATTTTTAATTGTTTATAATTAAAATAAAATTGAACCCAACAAGTGGCCTCAATGAAAAAGCAGATGAATATGTATGTATAGATGTTATCTTGTGATCGTCTTTAGACAATTCAAAAATAAATAAATTAAAGTCCAATTTTTTTAAATATATTTATATCCAATCATAATTCATGTATACATTGAATCAAAATTTATATATGAATTTAATAATTAGTCCATTCAATTAATCTAACACGAAATGTTTGAGTCCTCCTTTTATTCCCTTCTAGGTAAGATTAAATATTAAGATTAGAATTAAGATTTGTCGGAGAAAAAAAAAACAATCTAACACGAAATGTTCAGAGTACTTCGGATGCAAGCTGTTTAAATGGAATGGTTCATTCTGGTTGCTCAATATCCAGCTGTAAGTTTGAAAATTTTAAAATGTATAGAAAAGTTAAAAAGTATTGTTTTAAAATTCAAACCATATTCTTATAAAAAAAATCAAACATATTTAAATTTAAAAACATTATATTTTAAATTTCGATCTGATTGTATTGAATTCGCGGTATTGCTGCATTGGACAAAGAGAAAGTACTTAAAATGATTTCCCACGCATTAGAAAGGTTAGATTAGATCAACTAATTTCTATATTTAAATAAAGCGTTATTTTAATTATTTTTTAAAAAATATTTAATAGAGATTACTTTAAATATCACGTTATTGTAGGAAAAGAGAGAATCTAGGTGCCTTGTATTATTGTTATCGCTTTGGCCTGTGCTTAATCACTATTGCTAATTAATTAGTAATTTTATTATTGCGGTAATGAATAAAATCGGCACCCTAAACCCTTCCAAATAAAGAGCTTCCAAATTACTTGATTCATATCTCTGCATTTTCATCATAGTTACCACTTGCTTCTTTCTTAACGCTGTGGATTTCTCTCTGTCTTTTCTATCGTCTTTTTGCTTTTGCTTTCTGGGTTTTATTTGTTCGTTTTAACTATGGCTTCAACGTTGTTACTCGCTCTGGTTTTTGTGATTGATCTGATTGCTTTCGCACTTGCTGTTGCTGCTGAGCAAAGGAGAAGCACTGTGAGTTTTTCTATTTCTTCCCTTTTTATTTAGTTAGCTGCATTTTGTAGCAACTCTTTCCTGTTTCAGTTTTGTTTCCTTGTCCTGGGATACCCCTGTTTTAAACCCCGCTAATTCCCAGAAATTTGATTTTGATTTCATGGTGAAAAGAAAAGTTTAGCCCTTTTTTTCTTATCGTATTCAGAAAGCTATAATTCTGGGTTAGATCTAGAATGAATCTGCTTTAAACTGTTGTTCAGATAGGCAAGAATCAAGATATAGATCCCAAACACTTCATGTCATGGTTTTTGTGTTGAAGTTCCATTTCTCATCAAGTGCAAATTGAAAAAGAAATTAAAAGAAAAACTAGAAATACTTTGTATTGCTGCAGTTGTTATATGAACAAGCTTGTTAGGTAATTGTTTAAGGACTCTCCTAGAAATATGTAGGAAATTACTAGAGGAAACAATGCTAGAAATATGTAGGTAATTGTTTAAGGACTGGTACAATGGCTTAATTAGGACTTGAATCTAAGGGCAGCAAGGACGCGGTACAGTTTGAACCCAAGTTTAGTAGTTTAGTACGGTTATGTTCAGTTATGGTTTATAAAAACAGGGCATTCTGTCATTTGCATTTTGCAGGCTACTGTTGGTAATGATGGAAAAGAAAGTTATTGTGTTTATGATGAGGACATTGCAACCGGTTTGGGTGTGGGTTCATTCCTATTCCTTCTGCTTAGTCAAATGCTAATAATGGTGGCTAGCCGATGTTTATGCTGTGGGAAGGCCATGAGACCGAGTGGATCTAGGGCATGGGCAGTTGTCCTATTTGTCACTTGTTGGTATGTTTTTAGTTTAAACAATAATTTGAACAACCTCGTCTTCATGGTCAAGGAGAGGCCTTGAGCAACCTTGTCGATGGCTGCATTTTACTGCTTTGTGTTAGTTTCATAGCGTCTAAATGATGTGCTGCATTGGTATTTCAGGGTGTTCTTTTTCATTGCGGAAGCATGCTTGCTGGCAGGGTCGGTGCGGAATGCTTATCACACCAAGTACAAGAACCTGTTGAATGATCCTCCATCATGCGCGACACTGAGAAAGGGTGTCTTCGGTGCCGGGGCTGCATTTGTTTTCCTCACAGCCATAGTCTCCGAGCTTTACTATGTGAGCTATTCGAAGGCTGATGAGGCAACAATTAGCTACGGCAAAGACACCGGAGTGAGGATGGGAAACATATAGATCGATGTCATAAGGATTCTAAAAATTTTGTATTCATTGTTAATTGACCTTAATGGTTTTGTCGTAGACAAGTTGGGTGACCATATATCTTAACCATGGACATGGACATGTACTTGTGTGTTTCCCACTTTACATTACAGGTTTCTGTGTAAGCATTTTGCGTGTTTATTAGGTTGAGTGGTTTGTTTTTTCTTTTTTTCTTCTCCCCCCAAATATGTTATCATTAGAGTGACATTTGACGGTGTATTTTCAGTAATATATAGTAATCTCCATGTGAACTTAAGAAAAATAAGAAGAGAGAAAGACAGTGGAAACTGTCCATAAAAAATTTCCAGGTGATGTACTAGGAAATATGAAAACGACTTGTCATACAAAATATGAACTGGTGGCAGACGACCCATCATGAAATTGACGTGAAACAAACTTCTTTCAATTTTGATAAAGACACCTAACAAATTTATGGTCTGAGTTGTTTAAGGTTATTAAAAAAATTTGTAAATAATTTCTAGATCAAGTAGTTAAAGTTCTCAATTCTTTTGTGGGTTCAAAACCTTTTAAGAGCAAATCCTTCATCCCTTCCCTAAGTAGAAATTGTTCAGAAAACATATCCAGTGAAATGAAACCTCCTCACATGAACCCAGATCCCAAACCCTTTGTCATAAAAGATCTCTAAGAAGACTAACAAGTAACAACTCATCCTATTATCATCTACTGTTCCATGACACCTAATCTAAAATTTTACTCCCTTCATACTTAATTTAGAGTTTGAATCTTAATGTTTACAAGAGTTTCTAATTATTTTTTGAAAATAAAAATATATATTCTCCGTCCCTCTAAAATTATCGCATGCTACTTTTTTTTCTGGTCAATTTTTTTTAATTTTAACTATGGTTTATTTAAATACTTTAATTAATTAAAAATTATAAAAAATATATTTAAAAACTATTTAATTGAAGGTTTTTAAAATATATTTTTTATATTTTTATTTTTTAATAATAAATTTTAATTACTACTTCTGTATCTGACAATTTTAACAGGACAAATGGGGTATATAGTAAGAAAAATGGTGAAAGAATAATTGCTACTTGTGCAGCTGCTTTTATATGTCCCCACAAGCAACGCAACGAAACACCGTGGCAGAGGCGGAACAGTACCGTTATTTTTCCCCCGAGTGTTTTGAGGAGCAAGGGTGGTTGAATTTCCCAGCAATGTTTCCAAGTTTTAGTGAGAACAAGTTATATCACAATCTACTCCTTTTGGGAAAAAATCTCATGCCCCTAACCATGCCTCATTCTATGCCCCTGTTTAAAAAATAGTTAAAAATTAAATCTTATCCTATAATCTTAATTTTCATATCTTAAACCCTAAAAATACATTCTATCCCTAATTCCCTACACCTTAACCCTAAGCACCAACCTTAAACTTCAAACCTTAAACCCACTATTTTAAAGTGGAGGCACAAATTGGGGCATACTTAGGGGTCAGATGATTTCCATCCTCCATTCTGTAACATCACTCACTTCAATCTCATCCTTCCGATGGAAGGTTTCATATTTAATCAATTCCACAAATAGACTGGCACCATTTTCTTCATGATTTTTTGTACCCTAAATAACTCAAACATCTATTCCTTTTCTAATTAAACATGGAGTAATAGTTTAAGGATTTGATTCAATGACATTTGCAAGTTTATCTAAATAAATAAATTACATTTATATTTTAAGATTGTCCCTAATATTCAATAGATGTGGGGGGTCAGGTCTGTCTCTAATACCATAACACTCTGGATCTATGTGGATGAGAAAGCCAGATCATATTGGAACAAAGATTTTGATGCCTGACAAAATACTAATAAAACCCACAACCACATGGTTTAGGACAGGCCATAAGTGAATAAAAAAAACTAATGCATGAAACAACTTTACAACTAGAATAGTGTGAGGACACAGAAAAGAGAATGATTCAGAACAAGTGGTCATAAATTATGAAGAAACGAATCCATGTAAATATTAGTTGTATTCAGATATCCAGAAATATGCATATCCAAAAGAATCTTCAATCACATCCTGTTTGCCCAGCCTAGCTGGAACAGACCCCATCACATCTCCCTCTTATTCCTTTCATAACATAATCAACAACAACCCTAACATAAAATACACATTCATATAATATTCTTCTCGCGTTATATTAAAAGAGGTAGAGTACTAAATGTACACCATCACCCTGAAGCTGAATTTGAAAAATGGCAGCTTCCTCATTTTTACCAGTTACAAGTTGAAAGGGGAGACTGTACATAATTAATGATCAATCTAAGAAAGGGAAAATAGACACCCAAAGAAAGAACTTCCTTCATCAAATAAGAAAACCCAAATCAAGAAAAAAGCTATAGGGAATGGATATATGGTTAAAACTTAAAAGACCTTCTTCATGGTTTGATCTCGGAATCATCCCATGGCATGTTGAGATCGGTAGAGACAAGTGCATCGATATCATCCCAATTCCAGTAGTTTGCCATGTCCATGTCGCTGCTTGTGATAGGTACTTCCCATGTGCAGTGTGAAACAGTGGCACTTGGGGTTGGCAATGGCATGACGATGCTGGTGATGGTTGTTGGATCCTCCATTGTTTCACCGGTGTAGTTATAGATACTTGAAGATTGAAATGAGGTTGATATTGAAGATGGGGTTGTCTCAAAAGAACTTGAGTTTGAACTTGAAAATGGAAACTGTAAGCCTTGAGTTTGAGGCAACGACGGGCCCCTACTTGAAGTTGAACCCAGAAAAACACCGTTGAAACTTTTGCTGTCCAAGTTGCTGCAATCTATTGGATTCTGCTGCAGCAACGATGAAGACGGTGGAACTGGACGACCCATCACCTGAAATTGCAAACTCGATGTGTTCTTTTGGTCAGAAAGTTGAAGCTCAAGATCCTGCCTTTGTTGCTGTGATCGTTGAATTGCCATGAAGTTATTGAGCCTAAGGTTAACACCAGAAGCAGCTGAGCTTTTGATGGCAATTTTAGTCGTGCTAGTGCTAGCAGTGACGGCAGCGAGAGCTGTACTGTTGCCATTTGATGTCTTAAGCCGCTTGTTTTTCCGGCCACCACCGACAGGAACATTTCGGAGAGTGCCACCTTTAGTCCAGTGTCGTTTACAAGCCTTGCAGAAATGCCTAGGCTGAGACTTGTTGTAGTTGTTGTAATAACAGAACTTTGTGTTGGTAGAATCACATCTGGGGCACTTGAGTGGCTCAGATTGCTGCTGGTTTTGTGGATGTTGTTTC
This sequence comes from Hibiscus trionum, assembly GCA_030270665.1. Taxonomy (NCBI): domain Eukaryota; kingdom Viridiplantae; phylum Streptophyta; class Magnoliopsida; order Malvales; family Malvaceae; genus Hibiscus; species Hibiscus trionum. The sequence continues at coordinate 22,617,973 of BSYR01000024.1, forward strand.
TTCATCGCTTTGGGCAACTCCAGAGTTTGAGCCTGTAACAAAGATTGGCTCCACCCTAGACCATCACCGGAAACCTCTTTAGAACTCAGCCCCATATATACCGATCACTTTTATATCTACAATATAGAAGAAGTGGTGCTTGATGAGGTGAAAAATGAAATTCTAGCCTTTGGATCGAAGAGGGATGAAGGTGAAGAGGAGCAGGATGATGAAATTGTTCCTTATAAGCCAAACAGGGTGCAGTGCAAGGAAATTCCCTGGAAGGTGATGAGAAGTGAGCATGCTAGCTTTCAGCCCCTCTCTCTATATATATCTTTAATCTGAGCTATTTATCTAATCTAAAGGGAGAATACTGATAGATAAACTTGTAATAATTGGAATGAGATCAAAACCAAAAACCAAAAATTTATGTACTTGGGAATTTTGTAGGGTAAGAAAGCTTTCGTTGATATAAATATGGTTATAAATGTAGAAGAAGCATTCATCCTCTTGGCCTCTCCAAATAATTTTTATAGTGCAAAATGAGAATTCCTTAGTCCAAAAGCTGAAGGTGGGGTTGCTGACACGTGGGATTGACTGAACCCTTGATAGTGGAGTGATTGATCTATGGGCTGTAAAGACAAGTCACGTTTATACGTTTTCTTCCAACTAGTAATAACAATTAATTTCATTCGATAAAAAGTAATACAACAAAATTATAAGGAGAGTTTATAAACTAATTACATTATATCAAAGTGCACTAATTTATAATAAATGTTAAAATTAGACTATACAAAAAATGATGAAAATCTGACCAAATAAGTCAAAAAAGTGATAAACACACAAAAATTATTATCGTCGGTAAATAAAAAAATATCATCCACACTAATATGAAAATGCATATTACAATAATGATACGCTGACAAACAAATTTTAACACATTTCAACATTGATATATCTTTAGTGATTGCAAGTAACTGTTAGTAAGATAAAATTAACTTAAGGGACTACATCATCAAAGATCATTAAGATAATTAAATAATCATCAACTATGAAGGTGACGTCAAATACAACCCTAAAAAATGCTACAACAATCGATAATTATTTAATTACATCTATGTTTTGAAGTTTAGTGACATTATTTAAACTTATATATATATATATATATATATATATATATATATATATATATATATATATATATATATATAATTAACCATTTAACTATATATATTTGTAAATTCAACGAGTGGTTTAGTAAAAAAGATAATGTTGTTCATCTTAAAAAATTCTAATTCGAGCTCATATGTGTACAAGATGTTTGTATGTTTTCAAAAGGTTAAAAAAGTATAAACAGATAATACATGTAATCATACCAATATATTTGAGGACAACTATATATATTTGTAAGAGAGAAAAAAAAATGAAGAGTGGCAATGGCAATGGGGGTGTTAAGTATGGAGTTAAAACGAGTTGGCAGCACGTGATGAGTGGTAGGTGATGCAGCCCTAGAGGTTTGTGATGATCTTAACTCCTATGAGCAAATTAGTATTAGTGATTGCAAAACTTGTGGGATCACCCATATGTGTGAATGATCGGCTCCAAGTTGTGTCTACAACTTCCCTATATTATTTATTGCTACCTACACCCAGCGTTAAAGTGTCATCAGGTTTTACAGTCTAATCATCACTATATGTTTTAAACGCTCCGAATATTAACATAATTAGCACAGTCGTTAATGTAGAATATTTTAAATTTAATTATGATAATAAATAATATTGATACATAAATTGTAAAACCTAAACATTATTTATCACACATGGATCCTTCATGCTCATCTAACCTCCTTGATTCATATGTAATTTCTAGTTATGAAATGATAGGAAAACAACCTTAATTTCCTAAAGAAAAATATACATGTAGTACTTTGATTTCAGTATTCAATCTGTTGTTTAAGTTTTTTTAGATACTCAAGGTTTAATTTGATATCTAAACTTTTTATTCAATTAAATGTTTTAACTTAATTTTTTGTTTTAAACATGGGCGGAGCTAATGTATAGATATAGGGTGCAGTTGATCCCATTTAATTAGTTGGAGTATAGAGTTTTGAAGGAGCTAATGTATAATTTTTTATAGGAAATATCAGATTTTACCTCACTTAATTTGTTGGGGTGTGGGGTCAACAATACTTATTGTAGTTGTATGAAAATTCTCCACACGTTAAATTTCACTTTGACCCCACTGTATAAAAATCATGACTCCGTCACTGGTTTTAAATCGATACATGAACTTAAATTCTCTATTTAAATTAATGGATTAATATCCTATACACTGGCGGTGAAAACTGAAAGTTTCCACAAGCGCCTTAGTTTTATGGTATATGGAGTTAGTTTAGGGTATAGTGTTTAGGGGTTTAGGGGTAGGGGTTTAGAATTTAGGGATGGTTGTTTCAATTTAAGGTTTAGGGTTATAATTTAGGGTTTATAGGTTAGGGTTTAGTTTTTAGGGTAATATGGTGAAGATTTAGGTTTTAACCTATAAACCCTAAATTATAGTCATAAACCTTAAATTAAAACAACTACCCCTAAATTCTAACCGCCTACACCTAAACCACTAAACCCTATACCCTAAAACTAAGGCGCTTATGGAAACTTTCAGTTTTCACCGCCTGTGTATAGAATATTTATCCTAAATTAATATATCAACTTGATTTCATAATTCAAATCGACTCCAATAAATTATTTACTGTCATATACGATATAAGAAGCAAAGATCGCATAAAAAATATCAATTTGGATTTAAAAAAAAAAAACAACTTTAAATAATGTAAACATTGTAGGATAATATATGACCCAATATATATATATATTTATATATATATATATATATATGGTTGGTAGGGTCCATTTGGTGTCAAATTAGCGGTCACCGGCCATGAAATATTGGATGTTGTTGGTTTCTAAAATATACTGGCATATATGGTATGAGCAAAGACAGTCTAAAATCAAGCACCCATTTCATTTCTGTTCCTCATATACAGAACACACCTAGTGGAGAAATAAATCATCATATACGCAGTGAGAAAATCAAACAACAATATAATATCCGGGAATTAATTAATTCTAGCGCACTCCACTGCAGAATATTAGGGTTCTTCGAATACCCAAACTCTGACTTAATACAAACAAGCATCTCCCACTTCAGAAAATAGAATTCGATTCTGTCTAAAGTTCATGGCTAGCCTCCATCAAAGACTCATGAGAATTATTATTATTATTATTATTCCAGCAAGTTGGCCGTCGCATAAATTTGGGCCATGAAAAGCCACGTGCAAATAATTAATCCACGAGTGAAGCATAAGGCTTCGTTTTTTAAACAAAATAATTAAATTTAGTATCTTTCTTAAATCTTAACGTGTTAAGCTTGGAGTGAGATTTGAGAATGTGAATGGGAAATGGGACTTTTGGTCGGTTTGGTTAGGTAAAGTCGATGTGTATGGGCATTTCAACACTTTTCCAAAACGACAAAACAGGGAATGTCTCTTTAGAGAAAGCGACTGAGCGAGTTTTAGCTTCATGATTAAGCTTTAAGATTATTAATTAATTTTAATATAAATCACACGGAGTCTAAGTTGTCCACCTAAGACGTTAATAGTTTCATCATACCACCAACTTTGGTATTAAAAATACTTTCCCAAACTAATCAAAAATAAATGAAGCCAATAATGTTCGAATGTGAGATTTATGAAATGAGGGTTCAGGAGGGGTGGGGACGTATCTGAAGTGGACATCATGGGTGATGGGGCCTGGCTTGCCGGACCACTTGAGCATTTGATGGTTGGAAACATGAATGTTCAAAGGTTGGTGCAGATTTGTTGAGAATTGAAATCATTTAGAATATTCACCGGGAACAGTGACCCATCTGCAGCCAGCCATGTTAATCATGGGGAATACAACTATACAAGTTCATTGCCAGATCCCTATGAATTTTTGGTTAACTTGCGGTTTTAAATCGAGAAATCGTGTTGTCTAATATCGAGAAATAGTTGGAAAGTGATGCCGGATCGCGAGAATCATCGACTTCATCATTGATGGCTAAATTTGGCAGAGGATAAGACTTGCTGGGAACAATATTAGTCAAAAGGAGCTGACAATAGTGTTCATATTAGACAAACGAAGTTGATCCAAGTGATAAGCAGTTTAATATCACTTAAATAGATTTCAAGTTTAAAGCTTTATATATATATATATATATATATATATATATATATATATATATATATATATAATTTCGCCAAAAAAACTAAGTGCGACACGGGTCGATCCGAATTAATTAAGACAATGCTCAGTTGATCCGGAAGGGCAACTAGCCAAAAGTTTTGCAGAGAAACCTCCAGTAGAACGGTTTAGCCTAGAATTTGACTTGAGGTTAAAGGTAGCCAGTTTCACATCATATTTAATAAACGATTTGATTTGTTAACGGATGGGATCCAAAAGGACCAAAAATTTCAAGGTTTGGACGGCAGAAAGGGCCAAAAACAAAACCCAAGCTGTCTAATTAGTGATGTAACAAGATTAATTAGCGACATAAAACCGAACAGCATGGTTCAGGCTCCAGGCATTAATTAAAACACACACTACTTGGTAAAGATAACGTTTCCAGAAACAGACATTTGAGGTGACCGCTGAGGACATTATTGCAGGATTGAGGATTGCTTGCATGAATTTTTGGACCCCATAGCAGGTAGGACAACGTTTATCATGATTAGACCCCCTCGCTTTCTTTTTCTCGTGAATCAATTCAAAAATGAAAAATCAGACAGCTGATGGAAGCAAAATGGAAACTGTAAATCAAAGAATCGGGTTTCATGTAAGAAAAGAAAACAAGCAGGCAGTCACTGTTTTGGAGGTGGTTGGTCAATTAAGAATTTATGGTAGGTGGCGGCCAAGTACTGTAAAATAATTCTAGTTTGCCTACGTGGATTCTACCATGTCAACAGAAAATACAGACCAAATAAACCTCACGAGAGTCGAGATATGAAGGTAGGTTTGGACATAAAGCATCGGCTATCTGGCATTATGAGGGCCCCAAGTTTTTGGCACTGGTCGATCTCGGTCATTGCAATTTCTCTAAATAATATTAAAGTTTCAATTTCAATGATGTGAACTAAATATTATTCCATATATTGTCAACATATAGGGTTTGTATTTGTTGTAATCATGCATGCGTTTGAAGATTTTTGTTTTCTTTATCGGGTTCTTGCCCTATATTGTAGAGGCATGAGCGGATGCAAGACCAGGGAGGTCAAGTGATGGCTGAGGGTGAAAGCAAAATGAAGAAATAAACAAACTACTAACAAAATTCGTACGTGTTATCAATTGAAAAATTAGACTACTCCTATTAACATTAGAAGGAAACAAAATGTATAGATTTGAAATATGAAAATCCAACAAAATAATTGAAATTAAGTTATGCAAACAAATAACCATCCATTTCTCTTTTGTTTTCTTCTTTCCCCTAATGGATTTCGAATCTTTTATCTTACACACAACACACATGCATATTTGAATCGCATTATTTTTTATTCATTTTGGTTAATTTAGAATTTAGATGGTACTATTCAAAGGATAACAAGAAAACAATTGTGAGAAAGAATTCAATCAGGGCGCGGCCGGATGTTATTACTGCATTATTTTTTTAAAAATAAGTGAGATTAAGAACATGTTTATTAATTAAAATAAAATTAAAAACATCCGTACGAATTGTTTGGACCATTGAATAGATAAGGCAGCTGGATATGTTGGAGTAGAGCCGGCGGATAAAGTAGGGTAAGCAATTGACGTTAGTTCCATGAGGTAAGCCTGTCGGCCTGGCGTGTTTTCATGAATTTATTACCATTAAAATATCCCTTTCCCTCGGTCACCTTCCTTGATGGCGAAGGTGCGGCCTCCACCTCAACATATTCACACCACAATCATCTTTATAATAGACTTAACTATAAAATAAATGTTTAAATTATATTTTTTTTATAGTAGGTGTTTAAAATATTTTTTGGCTGAAATAGGTGTCTAATTTTTTTTTGCTGAAATAGGCGCTTAATGTTTCATTTTTAGGAATATGAATGACAAGGTTGCAACCTCGCAAATAGTTTTGTGCATTCAACATTAATTCGATTGTTAGTAAGAAAAATAAAATGAAAGGATATAATTCACCATCCTTTCTAGTCTCTATCACCGGTAACATTGAAAACTGACAATAAACTTTTATTGCTTTTTAACAATACTAATATTTGAAGCAGCTCTTTCCCAATACGTTTGTTTTTGAGTAATGATCAAGTGGAATATGGTTGAATAAGTTAGCTCTGATTTTTCTTATCATCTCAATATGCATGAAATTCCTTATACCTTCGCTCCAAAATTAAAGTGTTATGGTAATCTTTTGCTAAAAAAAAAGTATTATGGTAATCAAACGTAAAAGGCAGGATACAGAGAAAAAGCCTCATTTAATACACGTCTTTTAAAATACGACGAAATATTCTTCTGTAATCCGTTGTAGTCTAGTTGGTTAGGAATCTCGGCTCTCACCCGAGAGACCCGGGTTCAAGTCCCGGCAACGGAATCTTTTTTTATTTTTATCGTTACTTATATATAAGTAGTAATACTACAAGAGTAGGATAATAAATAAATATCGTTGCTATGATCTGCTGTCTCTGCTCCTTCCTCAAACAAAAAGCGTAATTCTTGGTCAACAATGGAGCATGGCCTTTTGCAGACAAAGCTTAAACTACTACTTAGCTTGCTGGTGCCTATAGTAGGATCTCCCAAAAATATTGTTGCCAAAAGATATGATAATGGAATATCGCAGTTCCATTTTCCACTTATTATTAATTTTCCTTTTAATCGAACCATAAAGTATACATATCCATTATCCTACTTCATTATATACATATAGATTTTAATTATTTTTTTATTAACTGTCAATATCTTGGTTTACTTCCTGTTTAATCGATAGTCAAACTTTATCCCCCCCCCCCCAAAAAAAAAAAAAAAAAGAAAAGAAAGAGAGAGTAAACTTTGTTGTTTTAGTGTTTTTATTTTATATAAGTACAAGTGAAAATGTTTTCCGTAGAGTTGCTGTGGTGTAGTGGTTATCACGTCAGTCTTACACACTGAAGGTCCCCAGTTCGATCCTGGGCAGCAACATTTTTCTCTCCTACCACATTTTGGTACTCCTTGCCTTGCTGAATAATTTTGATATGGGAATGGGATGTGCTTCTTCATTTTGCATGGACTTTTAACAGATTAAAAATCAAAAGGGTCAGGTTGCTGAATCATTTCAGTTTAGGAAATGAATCGCTTCCTTCAAATATTAGAAAGGCTCTTACAAATTATGTCCTTTTCAACTTAATCATTAAATAAGTGTTTACAGATGATGCTAAAAAAATGGGTTTACAAATTAAAGAAAAAGTTTTAAAAAAGGAATCCAGTCCTCAAAACAAGCCAATGGTTTAGCTTAAGATATATTGTCATTTATCGTTCTGTATATTTGAGGGCCCCCCATGTCAAAGCACGACAAATCAACTATAATGTTGTCTCTGATATGAGGTTAAAAATTAGGTCTAATCGTATGACTATGGTGGCCAGGTCTTGTGTGTGTATATAAAACAAACGATGTACCAACGGAGTTGGCCCATGTGATAAGTAGCTTGGTATCGCTTGAGCGAAGCTCGAGTTCGAGGTCTTGTTACTTGTGTATGCATAAAATTTTCACTGGAAGATTAACCAACCAAAGCCAGGTGTGTGACGCGGGTCGGTATTAAGACATGTTGAAAAGATGATACTTCTACCAAATGAAGCATAAAAGATTAAACCTTCAAGGCAAGAGAGCTGGTCTGAAACATAATTCAGAACTCTTAAACTTTGATTAGCACATCGGAAAAGATTACAAGTTTCATTAGGATCATATAAGCATTAATTCCTGTACATAGATAATTCAACTAAACATCAGGATAACAGAGATAGTCAAGGATCAATGGATTAGAACGGCATTGGGGCAGTTAAAAGCACAGCATTGGGAGGTGTCGGTTGCCCCTGTTGTACAGACCATGGAGAGCGTCTGTTGTGTGCCTACACATGAAGCATTAACATAATGTATCTACTGATCTCAACTTATCATAAAAATGATAGCACTAACAACACAATCTGATGTGAGCAAAATATGTTGACAAAAGCAAGCAAACATAAAAACTGCAAAGAAAAGGGAGCAAAAATCACATTACCCCGATTTCTGTCACACAAAGGCAAGAGGAACATTTGACTGATGAAGCTCCATAGGGGTACATCAACAACACTTCACAACTTCCACACTTAACCACTCCAACCTGATGAGCTGAAAGTAAAGAGAAGACTAATCAAATGTGCAGAATGAATTGAAAACCAGACTGCATGCTCTTGTCCAAGTGAAAAGACCAAACTTTTAAAAACTATGATTCATGGTAATATCAATAATTGGAGGAAGAAGATGGTATGTTATTTTGAAACCAATTATATGTATAGCTTCATTACAGCTCTTGGAAAAGGAGAAAGGAACCTTCAAGTACAAAATTGACTGTTTCGCAACATGAACATTTAGCTTGCTGGGCTCCTCGTGGATATGAAAGCAATTGACGACAAGAGCCACAAACCATTTGAGCCATTTCTGCAATCAAAATATCAAAAAGCAAATGAATCAATAAAATACTATGAAAAATACAATTCAAGGTGAAGACCAGTCCTCCAAAGAGTGTACTTTAGTTGTAAGCCTTTTTAATTGTCATATAACTGGAGAAAACACCCCAATGCTAAAGCCAAATACGACAGGAAACTAAGATACGAGCAATGTCGGTGAGTTGGTAAAGAAGCAAACGGTTAAAAATCCCAATTCAATTCTAAATCTTTTATCAATTTCGAGGCAGTGTAGAAAAGGGATAACTGGCATCGATTCGAGGTGATGGAAAGAATTGTAATTATTCACAAATACACGAATAGGGGAGGCATACCAGATGGAGGAATAGGTTGCCATCCTGGCGGCGGACTTTCTTCTTGCTTTTCTTCTGATTTAGCTTCTCTGTTCTCCATCTGCTATTTTGCTGTGCGTTTCGACTTCCGATGATCCGATCCGCCGTTAACGTGTATGTATCAAGTAAAAAGAGTCGTGAATGGAAGATGCAAAGCAGACACGGCGTCGTTTCCCTAAGAAGCACACTGTAGTGTAGTCCACTTGTGTTTTAAGCCCCCAAAAGGGCTAGAATAGTTGGTAGGACTAAAACGAAAGCTCGGCCGCACTCTGTTGGGCCTAGATTAGTTGGTAGGACTAAAACGAAAGCTCGTTTTAAGCCCCAAAAAGGCTTGAATTTGTGTCTGAACAAAGTAGTTGCTTTGCTTATGTATGAAAGGATAACTCACATTTCCTAATAAAGTAAACTTTGTGGTTGACATTGCAGCAGCCAGTAGCACCTACCAGCACCAGCTTGGACATTTAGCCGAAGCTACCCCATTTTTGGAAGTTGGAACTTCCTAAAGAAAGTAGACCCGCCGAACATAAATAAATTAGGCCAGCGCTAGCACAAGACTCAAAGGCCAAAACCCCACCTGGACTGAATATCGGCAACCGCCGTACCTCTTTCACAAGGGTAGTTGAACTGATTCAGCTATCATCAAATTACCCAATAGTTTTCATTCAAGACTTGAGAGCCTTCTCTTGTTGGTTTCATCACAAATATTGAAATGTCTTGCTTTGGCAGGTTACCGAATCATTCTTTTCATCTTCAAATACATGTTAGTGTAAAGAATCATATTATTCAAATCTTAAACCTGCATCTCTCTCTCTCTATATATGTTGTTTAATCTCCATTGTTTGTTCCCTCCTATACGAGTCATTGAAGACGAACCTTTATGGCCAAAACCAATAGAATCATCACCATTCTCCTAAGGCTTCTAGCTTTTGGTGCAACTCTTTCTGCAACACTTGTCATGGTTACTAGCCATGACTCTACTCAGGTTTTCAACCTTAAATTCACGGCAAACTATAACAACTCCCCTTCATTCAAGTAAGAATCCTTTACAATGTTTTCTTTTCTTGAGCATACAAATATAGTTTCCTAATATATGTATATATTTACTGGTTGTTAAATTTTGTCATAGGTATTTTGTGATTGCAGAGGCAATTGCAAGCGGCTACGGCCTTATAGCTCTCTTCTTATCTTCCAAGAGTTTGGTGGATCGCCTGATTGTGATCCTGGACGTGGTTATAGCAATGCTACTAACATCGAGTATCTCAGCTGCTTTGGCGGTAGCAGAGATAGGCAAGAAAGGGAACAGTCATGCGGGTTGGCTTCCCATTTGCGACCAAGTTCCAAAATTCTGCGACCATGCCACTGGCGCCCTTATAGCCGGTTTTGCTGCAGCAATATTTTACTTGGTGCTCAATCTTTACTCTCTTCATCTTGTCCTGGCTCCCCTTTTTCCTGTGAAACCCTAAACCAAACAGATGCATGCCGGGATGGAGTTTCTGCATTTCTGCTATGCTCCATTGTTTGTTTGTTTGGTTTTGTTCCTTTTTAAATAGTCTAGTTTAGCTTTTTTGTAAAATGAATGTGATGTGTTAGGGACGAGTAAGAATACCAACTTGGAAGAAGTAAAACATATTTATTTAGATTAGGGGAGACGATGTATAACTAGAAAAATTATTAGATGAAACTCGCTGATTATGTTATTCGTGGTCACAGCCAATAAGGTTCATCCATCTAATTTTTTCTAAAGTGATTCATCATTTCTTTCCTGCATGTTAGTAGAGAGTGAGTAGTTATTTTGAAGTGAATGGATCTTATTGGCTGAGAACCACGAATGACGTGATGAGTCGGATTCATCTAATAATTTCTCGAATAACTATTTTATACTCCATCTGTCATATTCAATATGTCGAGTATTAACTTTTTTAGTCAAAATTTTGAACTTTGACTCATTATTACTTTAAATTTATTGTTGATATAAATGTGAAAAAAATATGTTTTAAAAACCTTCAATTAAGTAGTTTAAAAACATATATTTTTTTATAAATTTTAATTAATTAAAACATTTAAAATAATTATGGTCAAAATTAAAAAAAAATTAACCATAAAAAATCGATACCAAACATATTGAATGGAACATGGAGAGTAGTTTTTATCAGCTTAAGGGTTCTATAAGCCCCTAAACTTTTGTCAAAAAAAAATCAATTAAGCTCCTAAACTTTTTTTGCGCTCAATTAAGCCATCAAATTCAAGAAGAAAAAAATTAATTTGGCTCTTTGACCAACGTTGACAGTTAACTTTAACAGTTTTTATTTTTTGAAAATTTTTTGACACGTGATGCCACTTGTCATTTCTAAGAATTTTTTAATTTTAATTTTTTCAAATATATAAAAAAGGAAATTTTTTAAAAATTCTGATTAAAAAAAATATTTTAAAGTTATATAAAATATTTTTTAATTTCAAAATTTATTTAAAAATAATAATTAATAAATTTTAAAAATATTAAAATATTTTTAACAAAATACAAAATTAAAAATATTAAAAACTATTATTATAAAATTATAAAAAAAATTAAAATAACTTTTATTGTTCTATATTTTTAAAAAAATATATTTTAATATTTGTTAAAATATATTTTTAAATACATTTTTAAAGATCAAAATAACTTTTATTGTTTTTATTTTTTTCAAATTACTTTTTATACTTGAATAATAATATTTAATTTTTCAATATTTTGAAAAATTATTATTTTTAAATAAATTTCGAAATTAATTTTTATATATATTTAAAATACTTTTTATAATTTTCTAGATTTGGGGGGGGGAATTAGAATTTTTTTCTGTTTTTTATATTTTAAAAAATAAAATTTAAAAATTCCTATAGTATTATTCTATTGCGATACGTGACAAAAGCAGTTTTTTAAAAATACCGTTAAAATTAACTGCCAACATTTATTAAATGGTCAAATTAATTTTTTTTTTTGAATTTAAGGATTTAATTGAGTGTAAAAAAATTTAAAATTTTAATTAATTTTTTATAAAAATTAAGGACTTATTGAACTCTTAAGTTTTTTTTCTTCCAATTCTATTATAAAAATTAAAGATTTTTTAAGGGTGGGTTTGGAGGCCACATCCCCTCCCACGAATTGAATAGATCCGAACCCAGTTCTAAAAATTAGCTGGGGATGGGCCTACCTATAGTTATATCATTTGTGAAACTACATATAAATTGTTTAATTATTGCTGCTATTATTAAAGAGTAGTCCTCTGTTTTTTTTTTTGTAATCTTCACCGGTAGTCCCTTTTATTTAGGGTGTGTTCTATTTTGGTCATCAGAATTCAAAAAAGATTATTCTGGTCACTTACGTTTAGAATCGTTTCTATTTTGGTCTCTCGGCCGTTAGTCTCCGTTACTTAAAAAAATTAATTTCTAATTTAACCCCCAAACTTTCAAATTTTTCTTTTTCACCATCTTCCCAAAAATTATAAAACTAAAACCCTAGAAAATTAAATAATGGCTATACCACAAAATAATGAAGAAATTAACGACCTTTTGCGGTAGAGAATCAGAAATTGCAGATTCATGAGAGTCTGGAGGTCGGGCAATTCCAGTTTCAATCCATTTGCTTTGCTTTGAGTTTCCTCTTTAGTGATCTGGAATCTGGATACCCTTTGCTTCTTCTTCTTTTTTCTGCTTGAAAAATATGAACTTTTTAAAGTTGTTTGTTCTTTGATCTGCTTCTCCATTTGACAATATTCAAATTTTCTTTACCTTTTCCACCTTGATTTTTCATTCATTAAAATGGGTATTTTTGTTTCTGCATAAAAATGCCATTTTGATGGTCAACTAGACACTTCATGATTTAAATCTTTTTGAGTGGTAGCTCTTGATCTGAGTCTCTATTCCACAATATTCAAATTTTCTGGCTATTTTTACATTGTTTTTCCCTGAATTGAAACATTTAGTTTCCATATTACTAAGGCTGAGCTCGTTTTGATCAGTTTAACAAAACAGATCTGCTTGCCGAGTTGTCTCTTTCGGTTTATCTGTAAATGTGTTCAAGTTTTGGTTATGAAACTGGAACTAGAACCTTGAATCAAGCTAATTGGCTCTGGATCTGAATAGCATTGTTTTGATTTCCGAAAATTGCCCGACCTCCAGACTCTCATGAATCTGCAATTTCTGATTCTCTACCGTTAAAATGTGTTAATTTCTTCATTATTTTGTGGGTTATAGCCATTATTTAATTTTTTAGTTTTTAGTTTTATAATTTTTGGGAAGATAGTGAAAAAGAAAAATTTGAAAGTTTGGGGGTTAAATTAGAAATCAATTTTTTTAACTAACGGAGACTAACGGCCGAGTGACCAAAATAGAAACGATTCTAAACGTAAGTGACCAGAATAATCTTTTTTGAATTCTGGCGACCAAAATAGAACACACCATAAACGAAAGGGACCACTGGTGAAGATTACCCTTTTTTTTGTCATTCTCTACTTTCTATGCGAAGTCAGACGGACCCACCAGGGCCACCACAGAGAGGGGCAGAGGCGCAGAGCAGCATTTGCAAAAAGCCATGGACAACAAGTTACTTACTATAATGAGTAGGTTTGTGGCACGGCAGGTTATGATATAGTTACCGTGCGGTACCAATTAAAAATGTAAAAATATTATTAATTATGTTATATTTTTATAATATTTTTTGTTTTTATAAAAATTTAAAATCTTATCATAAGTGATGAAAATTTTAAAACTCGAAAATAAAGTTCAAATAATTATTACAACTGAACATGCTATCAAAAAGTGTAACATTTTTAGTGTTATGTTTTACATTTTTAGTCATTGCCGCACCGTAATTGTATCGCAACCTGCCTTATGTTAGACAAACCCTACTATAATCTCACATTGTTTTTGTTAGAAAGTTGAATGCAAGAATGATCACATGATACCCATTCCATCCCCTTTAATATTAGGGGTTAGCACCACTAATTGACAAATTACAAATGGCTTCACCATTAAAGATAAAATGAAATAGGAACTAAATTTGGGAGATAATTTAATATTTGATCTAGTAACACTAAATTTTTTATACATTGCTTAAATCACTTGTATTCCTTTTTAAATACTGAAATATGAACTCAACAAGTGATCTACTTGAAAAAACGGGTGATATTCATCTTAAAAGACTCGTATTCAAATCGTTTTGCTTAAAAAATATGTGTGCACATTGTTAAAAAGTAAAAAATATCTATAAACATATAATACCTTAACTCTAAGTGTTGTTTTTTATGCTTTACTGCGACCTAATAGAATATGCGTTACCTTTTTCACTCCCATTTATAAAGTTTAAAAATATGAAACAAATTTTCAAAAATTAAAGAGCTAGCAAATATAATATTGCCCAAGAATGCAAGTTACTAGATTTTACAGCCAAGCCCACAAACGCAAAGCATGTGCCAAATTATGAAACTGTTGTAACAAAGCATTCAAAACCTTAAAGAAGATGACAAAAAACAAGTGGCCACAGCAGAGATTCACTTTTCTCTACTTTCTCAAAAACCAAATATAAAATCAGTTAAACAAGAGGCCACACATGAAAGCAAAGTAAGGATGTCTTCGGATTTGGTGCTCGAATTCCCACATCGACATTAAATAAAAAAAACATCTTAAATGGGTTTCATCTCAACGGTTGTGTTGTGTTTTCTACTTCCAAGAAGTTCTGTTTCGGCACGTTACAACATTGCCAACCCTAAAGATCCTACATTCAAACCATTAATAGTAGTACTCTTTCTAGTTCAATAAAACCATGTATTAAATAGATTAATTGACATTTATAGACCCAATCAAACGCTCGTCCATGTTTTAAAAAACCAAGGGTTGCTGGGTTGGGACTTGGGAGATAGATATTGATTTTCTGTTTTGACATCAATGTTCAAGATTCTTCCTTTTTCATCTCATCTTTAAAGACTTGAGTGGCGAATTATAAGTGGTCAGGTCAGGTCTGGTAAATCCAGAGCCGTTTTTAATCAAATTCCTTATCATTAAAAATGAGACGATTGATGTGGTGTTACTAATACTTGAAAATTCCTTTTTTTTTTCTTCAATCAGGAGATACGTGGGGTCTGCCGCCGTGTTCCTCACTCGCCGCCCTGAAACGTGGGCTAAAAAGCAAGGATTACTACAGTGGAATCATCCCTCGCTTTCGTGTTTTATCCAAAGATCCATTGTGAGTTTTTATAATCTATAACCCAACGCCAAAAATAAAAATATTTCCTTTTTGCCTTTTTGTTTCACTTTTTTACTCATAGCTTCTCTCTGTCTCGCTCCTCTCAGAAAACAAGAGTAAAGCTTCAGTCTTTCGGAGTTTGCATGAACACCCAGAATGGAAAAGGGGATGTTTTGAAGTGGAATAAGGAAAAGGGGAAGTGAATTATGAGTGCTTTACGGCAACGCCCTGTCCCCACGCGCGGCCGTGGTGGTGACCCACGCGCGCAGCCACCGCCTATGCAAGAATTCTACAACATAATCCCAGTCCACGACCTTCAAGATGACCATCCGTCGCTTCGATATCCGGAAGTACGCGCCGTCGCGGCGGCCCTGTTACGCCCGGTTTTAAACCTCCCGAAACCACCGTTCGTAACGTTGGCGCCAAACATGGACCTGATGAACTGGTTAGGCATCTCTTTCGGCTTCCAAAACGACAACGTTCGGAACCAAAGGGAAAACCTCGTCCTTCACTTAGCGAACTGCCAAATGCGCCTCCAACCGCCTCCTGTGAACCCCGACGAACTCGACCGCGGCGTCCTCCAAAGTTTCCGCAAGAAGTTACTGAATAACTACACTTCATGGTGCTCTTTCCTTCGCGTCAAATCCCACGTCCACCTCCCCACGCGCCGGGGAAACAGCTACGACCCAACCCGGGAGCTCCTCTACGTTGCTCTGTACCTCTTAATCTGGGGAGAAGCCGCTAATCTCCGCTTCTGTCCAGAACTCATCTCTTACATTTACCATCACATGGCAATGGAATTAACCAAATTTTTGGATCAAAACATCGATGAATTCACCGGGAGGCCCTTCGTGCCATCGATTTCAGGTGATTCTGCTTTCTTGAAATGCATCGTTATGCCATTTTACCAAACGATTAAAACGGAAGTAGAGAGCAGTAGGAACGGAACCGCGCCACATTCGGCTTGGAGAAATTACGATGATATAAACGAATATTTCTGGAGTAGAAGGTGTTTTAAGACTTTGAAATGGCCGATTAATTACGGGTGTAATTTCTTTGATACTGTACCCAAGTTTGAAAGAGTTGGGAAAACTGGGTTTGTCGAGCAACGATCGTTTTGGAATGTGTTTAGGAGTTTTGATCGACAATGGATTCTGTTAATCCTATTTTTACAGGCTTCCATTATTGTTGCTTGGTCAGGGAAGAAGTATCCCTGGGTTGCTTTGAGGGAAACAGATATTCAGGTGGGGCTGTTAACTGTTTTCATTACCTGGGCTGGTCTTCGGTTTTGGCAATCTGTGCTTGATGCCGGGACTCAGTATAGTTTGGTTTCCAAGCAGACTGTGTGGCTTGGAATACGGATGGTGTTGAAGAGTATGGTTGCTTTGACTTGGATTGTTGTGTTTGCAGTTTTTTATGCCAGGATTTGGAGTCAGAAGAATGAAGATAGGAGGTGGTCTTCAGCAGCAAACCAAAGGATTTTTACATTTCTCCAGGCTGTCTTTGTGTTTGTTATTCCGGAGTTGTTGTCATTGTTGTTTTTTGTGATTCCTTGGGTTAGGAATTGGATTGAAGGGCTGGATTGGATGATTATCTCTTGGTTGACATGGTGGTTTCATACGCGGATTTTCGTTGGTCGTGGGCTGAGGGAAGGTTTAGTTGATAATATCAGGTATAGTTTGTTTTGGATTGTGGTATTACTGTGGAAGTTCTTATTCAGTTATTTTCTTCAAATACAACCCCTGGTTGCTCCAACAAAGGCTCTTTTGAATCTTTCAAATGTACAGTATAACTGGCATGAGTTTTTTGGAAGTAGTAATAGAATTGCTGTTGTGTTGCTGTGGATGCCTGTTCTTCTCATCTATTTCATAGATTTGCAAATTTGGTATTCGGTTTTTTCGTCCTTTGTTGGTGCGGCAAATGGGCTGTTTTCCCATTTGGGTGAAATCAGGAATATGGAGCAACTTAGGCTTAGGTTTCAGTTCTTTGCAAGTGCAATGCAATTTAATCTCATGCCAGAGGATCAGCTGCTGACTCCCAAGGCAACACTGGTGAAGAAACTTCGCGAAGCAATTCATCGACTGCAGCTTAGATATGGACTTGGTCAGCCGTACAAGAAGATTGAATCAAGCCAAGTGGAGGCGACAAGGTTTGCTTTGATATGGAATGAAATAATTTTTACTTTGAGGGAGGAAGATCTCATTAGTGATAGAGAAGTTGAGCTCATGGAACTGCCACCTAATTGTTGGAATATTAGGGTAGTTCGATGGCCGTGTTTTCTCCTATGCAATGAGTTGCTTCTTGCTGTCAGTCAGGCAAATGAGCTGGCAGATGCACCTGACTTGTGGCTCTGGGTGAAAATATGCAAGAGCGAATACGGGCGGTGTTCTGTTATTGAAGCTTATGACAGCATCAAGCACGTGCTTCTTACAATCATTAAATATGGCACAGAAGAGTATTCCATAGTCTCAAAATTGTTTGAAGAGATAGACTTATGTGTGCAGAATGGGAAGTTAACTGCGACATTCAAGATGACTGTGCTACAGAAAATTCATGCCAAGCTAGTATCACTTGTTGATCTTCTAGCGGAACAGAAAAATGATCTGAGTCAGGCAGTAAATCTATTGCAAGCCCTATATGAACTTTGCGTTCGAGAATTTCCTAAGATGAAGAAGTCCATTTATCGGTTGATGGAGGAAGGTTTGGCTCCTAAAAATATGGCAGCTGATGAAGGGCTGCTTTTTGAAAATGCTATTAACATTCCTGATGCTGAGGATGCTGATTTCTATAAGCAGCTGAGGCGTCTGCATACAATTCTTACTTCTAAGGATTCAATGCATAATGTTCCTCTGAATCTGGAGGCTAGGAGGCGCATTGCTTTCTTTAGCAACTCACTCTTTATGAACATGCCTCGTGCCCCTAATGTTGAGAAAATGATGGCTTTTAGTGTTCTAACTCCATACTATGATGAAGATGTGTTGTATAAGAAGGGGATGCTTCAAGATGAAAACGAAGATGGCATTTCTACATTGTTTTATCTCCAGAAGATCTATGAGGATGAGTGGAGAAATTTTATGGAACGAATGCGCAAAGAAGGGATGGATGATGATGATGATATTTGGAGGGAAAAGCTGAGGGATCTTCGCCTTTGGGCATCATACAGAGGGCAGACATTATCCCGCACAGTTAGGGGAATGATGTACTACTACAGGGCTCTTCAGATGCTTTCCTTTCTAGATGCTGCATCTGAGATGGACATACGAATGGGCACACAAGAAATTGCTTCTCATCATTCGTTAAACCGAAACCGTGGAGCTATTGGTGGTGCTAAGCTGCCAACTGCAAAAAAAATTAACCGAGCAGTTAGTGGTGTAAGTCTGTTGTTCAAGGGACATGAGTATGGATATGCTTTGATGAAATTTACCTATGTAGTCACCTGCCAGCTGTATGGACGGCAAAAGGCAAGGGGAGAGAGCCATGCTGAGGAAATTCTATTTCTGATGAAAAATAATGAAGCTCTTCGAGTTGCCTATGTAGACGAGGTTGAGTTAGGGAGAGACGAGGTTGAGTATTTCTCTGTTCTTGTGAAGTATGACCAACAGTTGCAGAGGGAGGTAGAGATCTATCGCATTAGATTGCCTGGGCCCTTGAAACTTGGGGAAGGAAAACCAGAGAACCAGAATCATGCCATAATTTTCACTCGAGGTGATGCTCTTCAGACCATTGACATGAATCAAGACAATTATTACGAGGAAACACTGAAGATGCGAAATTTGTTGGAGGAGTTCAAGACCAATCATGGTATTAGGAAACCAACCATTCTTGGCGTTCGTGAGAATGTCTTCACAGGTTCAGTTTCATCACTCGCGTGGTTTATGTCTGCTCAGGAAACAAGTTTTGTGACCCTTGGGCAGCGTGTTTTGGCCAACCCTTTGAAGGTGAGAATGCACTACGGTCACCCAGATGTGTTTGATCGATTTTGGTTCTTGACTAGGGGTGGAATTAGCAAGGCTTCTAGGGTGATTAATATCAGCGAGGACATATTTGCAGGCTTCAACTGCACTTTGAGAGGTGGCAATGTAACTCACCATGAATATATACAGGTGGGTAAAGGAAGGGATGTGGGATTGAATCAGATAGCTATGTTTGAGGCGAAGGTTGCCAGCGGCAACGGTGAACAGGTATTGAGCAGAGATGTCTACCGATTGGGTCATAGGTTGGACTTCTTTCGGATGCTTTCCTTTTACTACTCATCTGTTGGACACTACTTCAACACGATGATGGTGGTACTGACTGTTTATACATTTTTATGGGGCCGCCTCTATCTCTCACTCAGTGGTGTTGAGAGTCACGCCAAGAATCAAAGTGTCAGCAATGAGGCTCTTGGAACGATCTTGAATCAGCAGTTCATAATACAGCTTGGTCTGTTCACTGCCCTTCCAATGGTTGTTGAGAACTCTCTTGAACATGGGTTTCTTCCGGCAGTTTGGGACTTTGTGAAAATGCAATTGCAGCTAGCTTCATTTTTTTTCACTTTCTCTATGGGAACACGGACCCATTTCTTTGGCCGGACCATACTTCACGGGGGTGCCAAATACAGAGCCACTGGTCGTGGTTTTGTGGTTGAGCATAAGTCCTTTGCAGAAAATTATCGACTTTATGCTCGAAGCCATTTTGTGAAGGCAATTGAACTGGGTGTTATCCTAGCTGTGTATGCTTCTTATAGCCCCCTTGCTAAGGATTCATTTGTTTACATAGCTATGACCATTTCAAGTTGGTTCCTTGTGGTGTCATGGATAATGTCGCCTTTTGTGTTCAACCCGTCTGGCTTTGATTGGCTGAAGACGGTGTATGATTTTGATGATTTTATGAATTGGATATGGTGTAGAGCTGGTGCACTTGCAGAAGCCAATAAGAGCTGGGAAATATGGTGGTATGAGGAACAAGATCATTTGAGAACAACAGGTCTTTGGGGAAAGCTACTAGAGATAATTTTGGACCTTCGTTTCTTCTTCTTCCAGTATGGTGTTGTGTACCAGTTGGGCATCGCAGATCATAGCACCAGTGTAGGTGTGTACCTGTTATCTTGGATATACATGATTGTGGCTGTTGGGATCTATGTGGTTATAGCATATGCTCAAGACAAATATGGCGCAAAAAAGCACATCTACTATCGGGTAGTCCAGCTTGTAGTTGTTATACTTGTGATACTTGTGATTGTCTTATTGCTGGAGTTCACTCCATTTAAGTTTATTGATCTTGTGACAAGTCTTATGGCATTCATTCCTACGGGATGGGGTATGATATCCATTGCCCAAGTGGTTAGACCTTTTTTGCAATCCACTGTGGTGTGGGAGACTGTAGTTTCCTTGGCACGGCTGTATGATCTGTTGTTTGGAGTGATTGTCATAGCTCCCGTGGCATTGGTGTCGTGGTTGCCTGGATTCCAGGCCATGCAGACAAGAATCTTATTCAATGAGGCATTTAGCAGAGGTCTGCAGATTTCTCGCATTATTTCTGGCAAAAAGTCAACTGAATAATGTCAAGGTAACTTTTTTTTTTTTTATCACGGTTCGGTTTAAGCATTTGCATTTTTTGTTAAACAACATTCGTTCTGGCTGTGCATGTATAGTTGGCGTTTGTTTTGGATGAGATATTTCATTTTGTATTCATTGCTGTTTCAACTCAGGTTGGATGGATTTGGTTAAGTTTTATAGCAACTTGTGCGTGCTATGTTTGACAAACATGTTTGTTCTGCTTTAGTTAGTTTGCTCTAATATTGTCGTGGGGGATGACTTTGGAGTAACAATGAAAATCACTGGGCATGATTCTTTTAAAATTGGTGGATAAATGTCTTACTTCTCTCGCTTGGATTTTGGTTTGTCTGGAAATACTAGATTAAGGAATTAGGGTCATTTATTCAGCTTGAAAGGAGACGAGTTTTATTTCCTTTGTTGGTCCTTTTTATATAGAGAAAGTTATCTTGACAAAATGGGGGTATCTGATTGTATCTCCTTTTCATTCTTTTGTTATTCAGAGCTGTGGTGCAATTTCAAATGATGAAACTCTTGGCATTATTGAGAAAAGAGCAGAGCCTGAAGCTTGGAAACTGAATTGAATGATAAGTAAAGAATTTGGATAAACAAACAATGGCAATGATAGTCTCACTCTCTTGCTCTGTTCCGATATCAATTGAAGGATAAGTGCAGCTGAGGACTTCGATGCCATAATCTAATCTCCTTTTCCTGTTGACCTTATTCATATTGTAATTCAGGGTAAAAAAAATGTAGTTTCAAATCTTTCAAGTTAAATTTATAATGGGTTCATCAGGATTCTTCAAGTTTTTTTTCACATCTAACATCCAAATTCAAGGTTTCTCCATTACAGTTGGGTAAATTCAAGGATTAAAAAACCTGGAAATGATTCGGCTATTGGAACCAAAAAATTGTGTCAATCAAGTTAGTGAACTGGGTTACTTCAATACAAAATATATTAGCAGGGGCATAAACTTCATTGGCACAGGATGAGGATCCACAGTGTACGTTGGTATAATTGCATAATCCCGAGACTGAAAACACGAGCAGGTATTATTTGCAGAACAAAGGCATGGTAAAGAAATCCATATTAAGCATCAGTGGCAATCTTCTCTGGCTTCTTCACAGCTTCCTTCCATGGCTTTTCAATTCCTTGTATATCAGTTATTCTCAGCTTAGTGAGTTCCTGACACGAGAACAACAATGAAGTCAGGTTCAACAAACTAGAGTTGTCTAGAAACATGGTCGGTCAGACATACCTGCCGATGTCCTTTAGTTCGACGGTAATTCTTCCTTCTCTTTTTCTTAAAAATGATCACCTTAGCATCTAATGCCTGACAGAAGAAGAATACAATGCAATAACTAAATACATGTACTTGACATAAGAAACTATTACCCTGTGGAATGATGGGAGTGAAGCTTACATGTTCCTCAACGACGGCATGAACAGCTGCATCCGGAAGTATAGGCCTACCGACAATCGATTGGGCAGGTGAGCCCAGCAAGAGAACCTTGTTCAAAATCAACTGCAATACACACCCACAGAAGAGCACAGTTCAGGAAACATGGAGGACTGCATTTAGTTTTCATGCAACAATTCATAAAGACTGGGCTAATAGAATTCATGGTAAATAGTTTGACAAGGCAAATGCAGGATGACCAAAATGAAGAACTAATCTTACCTTGTCATTGACTTCGCAGAATTTCAACCTCTCCGTGAAAATTGAATCCCCATTGCTCACCTTAAACTGGTGCGATCCAATCTTTGAAAGAAAAAACCAATGAATAAATAATCCCCAATGCTTTCGATACTTCAAACAAAAACAGATTAAATGAATACCTGAACCACGGCGAAAACCGGCTCATAATCTTTGAATACCCGGTCGGAACGCTGGAGCGGGCCCACCACTTTGTACCCAATGGCGGCGGCCTCCGCTTCCTTCTCCTCAGGCGAGTAATCTCTATCCAAATCCGATGCTGCCTCGTCGTTCTCTGCTTCTCCATCGCTGGCCTCTTCCATTTCCGTTTCCTCCTCGCTGTCGTCGCTTTTGCTGGACGAGAAGTGACGGGGATGAGACCAGAGGGTAAACCATGAAGGTTCCCAGTTGGTGATGGTTACTGCCGGGTTCGATTTTGAGGTTAGGACTTCGATGGCGGACAAAGGTGGCGTCTTTTTCAAAGAAATGATAGCCGTGGCGTGACGGGCCAGTGAACGAAGGCACCGTCGATGAGCCATCAAAACTTGGCGCTGTTTTTCTTCCTTTTTTTCTCCTGGATT
This sequence comes from Hibiscus trionum, assembly GCA_030270665.1. NCBI lineage: Eukaryota > Viridiplantae > Streptophyta > Magnoliopsida > Malvales > Malvaceae > Hibiscus > Hibiscus trionum. Next base: position 22,641,036 of record BSYR01000024.1, read on the forward strand.
AATGAGTTCAGTGTAGGGTTTAGCTAAATCTAGTACTTTAATATTTTTTTTCAATATATTTAGAAATAAGATTTGATTTAATTCTTAAATTCTACTACTATTTTCTTACATTTGCCATTAAGGTTATTTATCATATTGATTTTTTTTTATATTTTATAACATAAATTAATTCTTTTTCTTTAACACAAATTAATTTATGTTTTTAGTCACATTAGTGGTGAATTGTTTATTTTTCATTCACATTGATTTTTTATTTTTTATATATTTTCATTGATCAAAAATAAAAATATTAGTATAATAATTTTTTATATCTTTTATTAAGATAAAAATGATTTAATAAAATAAGCTTAAAAACATTCTAAAATATATTTCAATATTCTTTTAATAATATTCTGAAAACATATTTCAATATTTTTGAATAACAGAAATGAAGAGAGATTGTTCTTATTCAATACCGATGTTAAAACTTAATTTCAATCCAACTAATTACATTGTCCCAACTCAAGAATATGAAGTAACAGGGTGAGAAACCCTTGCGTAGCAGAACTGTCTTGGAATAATCTCGCTAATTATTTCATGTACAAGCGCGGGTGAAAACTTTATTTATACAAGCGCTTTAATTTTAAGGTCTATAAACTCTTTTTAGAGTTTAGAGGTTTAGGTACAGTAGTTTTGAATTAAGTTTAAGGTTAAAATTTAGAGGTTGTTGATAGAATTCTAAACTCTTATACTAAAACCTTTAAACCCTAAATGAAATCTTAATCCCAAAAATTAAGATGCTTGTGGAAACAAAAAAGTTTTCATTCTTGATATTTATAGAAATAAAAAATACAAATGTTTTATTTTCAGTAATGGACAACAGAAATTACAACTTATTCAATTGTCAAAGAAACACTACAACAAATTACAAGTTCACCCATGAATCAATTCGCTCAAGCGAGTCATCTTCAATATTCTTATGCTAAACTCCGTTTGTTGATGAACTCAAACCTAGAACATCCACTTTGGTTTTATTTTCAAATTAAAAACAAATTAAGTGGAAATTGCTGTAATTTACGTGAAATCTGATAAGAAACAGTTGCAAATAAAGCAATACTAGCACCAAATAAGTTCCAATTATTCTACAAAATTCTCAGTTACTGATGATTTGTAATTAGGAAGATTTGATCTTGACTAGCAGCCCTAAAAATGTACCTGGTTTTCTTTCTTCATTTTTTTTGGCAATTATTGAACTTTCATTAAAACAGAAAGCCTGCATTCAGCAGCTCTGTTACAGGAACGCAGAACATGAGAGAAACGTACATTCAAGCAACCAGACAACAAAGAAAATATATATTATCAGCGACAGCATTGAACTCCCGATGTGCATTGCCGTTTCCTTTCAAGTTAGTTATGGTTCTTCGGTTAACCGATTCCGTGATAACATTCGACCATTGCTGTGATTTAACCAACATGGAACCTAGATGGACAGCAAGAGATTCTGTCGCTAGTTATGAATGAGCGAAGACTAATGCGTTTGCTCCGGCAATGAAGGATCCATTCGAATTGCCTGCAATGACAGCAAAACCTAGAGTTTCGAGGTCGGAATCAAAGGCAGCGTCAACGTTGATGAAATTCTGAGGGGGTTCCATGTTTAGTGCTGCATGTTAGTGTCCCATGAGATGAGAGAAACAGGGGAAAAAAGCAATTGAAGTAGGACCCCATCACTTATCCTACTACGTCGGTTCAACATCCATCAAAAGCACTTTAATTCAAATATGAAACAAAAAAAACCCAGTGTCTATGTCCAATTAAAAATCTTTTGTCAGTGTAATGGCAACCGGCAACTCATCAGCTCGCTAGACGCTAAGCACTGATGATATTTCTGCCACTGCAGCTCTGACGGGTAGTTTTGTTCAGGTTCTAGTTAGCACTGATGTTCACCCAACTAAGCACTAACATTCCCCCATTCCCATTCAGAAAACAATATAAAATCAATCTAACACAAAAGTTACCGATCAAATTCGAGAATTCTAGCTAAGAAGGTGAAAATAAGGGTAAGAAATTTTCTTTACAAACACAAGGCTGCTTGCTACCTTCTTAATTTCTCTTTTCAATCAGTTTAAAGACCCAACTTCACAGAGTATGTACTTCCGAATTACAAAATATATAAGAAAACAGAAGCATCAACAACAAACAATGTGAATTTTTTGCAGGAAAAAATAGAGATGTAAATCTAATCATACTTTTCTCTCCAAGAGTAAACCAAAAAGAAGACCCAAGAAAGAGCCAATAATATGTCGCCCACTGTTTGCCTAAGCCAGTCCCAAGCCAAATCCTCCACCCTTCTCTCGAACCAGAACCTCCATATCGCCACCATAACGTGCAAGATTGTGCAGCCTTTGGCAAAGAAGGATTGAAAGCTTTTGTCTTTGACAAAAGAGACCATGAACAGCAAAAACCCGATCGCGAATAGGAGCAAACCCGAGAAAGAATCGGATGTCCGGATCAAGAGCTGATCGTGTGGGGAAGAGCCGAGGAGCTTCGTGGCGGTCTCGATCCCGTGGGTGAAGGTGTAGATTTCCTTCATTTTGAACATCATGAGTGCGCCGCTGGATAAGGCGATCGCCGAGTGGAGGAGACAGATCAGCATGAAAGCTGACGATGATGATGCCGTTGTTGCCGTCGACATTTTTTGTGGGTTTTTTTATTGTCTTTCTAAATTCGACTATTGAGTGTTGGGCAAAACAGGCATGGTTGTAATAATTAAAACCCTAACCCTAAGCTCATCTCAGGAGGAAGAACATTTCTTTCGTTGCCTTTTATTTATGGTGTTTTTGTTTATTTCGCAGATTCAGGGCAGCTTGATAAGGATCTGGTGGGACCCACTCCGAGACATGAAAATAATCTGCTCTCCTTTTTTAAAGACACGTGGCGCTTTCTAAGTAGTGCCGACAGGTAAACAAGAGCGTGTACATTTTGTATTCGCTTTTAATTTATTCGGCTGAAAATACTCATCATCTCTATCAATTTAAGAGAATAATTTACAAGTTTTGCTTTGTTAATTACGTTTCGTTCAAATAATTACATAGGGATTAAAGCCAAAAAAAAAAAAACAAGAAATAACAAAATAATTTCATCACCAAAGATGGATATTTCTATTACATCATTCGAATCCCAGAACACTGCTTTTGCTTGCTGTCATAATGAAACATCAAAAAGGGGTCTTGGGTGGTTTGGGGTCATAATTTTTATACATCAACAAATGAATGATAATATTAATAGGTAATGTTAAAAGGTTTAAAAGGAAAATTTTGGATGAACATAACTACAACACTCTCTTCCAATCAGTTGGACTTGGCGATGAACCTTTCCGGAAGTGGAGGACAAAAAAGAATGGCGGTTTACATTAATAGAACTTCCACCTTGAAACAATTTTGTTGCCAAATTTGCCATCTCTTCCTTGCTGTGGCGAGACGCCTGAAGTTTCAAGTGATGATATCGTAGATGGATCATTGGCCAAAGATAGCGGTGGCGGTGGAGGAGAAATGGCAGGCGGAGCCATCTTTGCCCGGCGCTCTAAAATTTCCTTATGGTATTGCTGCAAGCAACGGAAAGAAAGGGGTTAAGCTGACAAACCAAAAGAGATCCATCAGGACACAATCTTACAATATAAATTTTGATATCCAGGTTGCAGGTTCCAGCAAATCCTACATGCAAATTTGACCGACCATGGTATGCTTATCAGGACACAATCTTACAATATGCACGAAATGAATGTCTGATAAGATGCATGTTATGAAAGTGGTACCAAATTCCATAGCATTTGCAGGAAGAACGAATGAATTATCAAGTAGCAGAGGGGAAACAGGTCCGAAATACAGCGGATACCATTGGTGCCAAAGAAAATACCACCAAACAAATAAATAATCTGGTACAGGAGATAGCGAAGTACACCTCCGTATACACATGCAAAGACCCCTTAGGTAAATAATTTGTTGCATTGCGGGGATGTTTGGAGGTAAATTTTAACAAATGAATGAATGATTATTAGCTGAAACAGGGAGTCTGATTTGTTAATTTTCCATCACTAAATTACTTGAGCATATCTCTGAATGCAGAGCATAAATACCTGAAAGACAAAGTTGCGTCTTTCACAATCCCAGAACATATTCACTGTCCAATTTGTCTTCGCGGCAACCTTATCCCTTACTGTCGAAAAGCTAATTTGGTCTCTGGAAGTAAAACGGTCGACTTCATTGAACCAAAGACAAGTAAAGAGGTTGCTAATAGGAACATGCTCCCTTATTATTACACATCCTTCAGGAACATCTGCAGAGACAGCCATTACAGCATATCATATTCAAGGCACGGTAAAATATATAAATAAATAACAGAAGATCAAGTATATTCAACTCTACCGCTCGTAATAGGAAGTTTAGCATCAGAATATGGGGTCAAACCCTCCATTTTATAAAATTCAATCTGAAAGTCAATGGAGGCATTGTCATATTTGCGAGCGGCTTTATTTGCCTCAGCTTCAACAAATACATCAAAGCGTTTATAATGCCGAGAAATTCCAAAAGTAGCGTTTTTTCTCCACAAGAACCTGAAGGAAAGCATGGAAAAGTTAGAATAAACAAACATTAATCAAGCAGGCAAAAATAAAAGACACAATAAAAAGCTGAAAGATGGCATAAAACTTTGGAACATTGCAGTAATCATGGGAGTAACTGAAAAGTGATGTATACTCGCATCCAGTGTCATTTAAACACCTAAGATCTAAGAATCTTATAACTTTGGAAGTACCTCTCAAGAATTTGATACGGATCAACAAGAAGCTGGAGCTTCCCATCAATCCACAAAGAAAAACGAGCATTTGGAAATAGCCTATGTAGTAGAAGCTTTGGGATCTGTTACAGGCATAAAACTTCTGTTAACATTTTAACATAAGGATATGCAGGATCAAGCAGCATGCATATCATTTGTAATCTGCTAAACTCGGGATTATCTAACCTGATAGAAAGAAACAAGAGAGTATAGTATCACACTATTATCCACATTTTAAATACTCACCTTCCCATTGCGCCTTCCATCAGAGTAAGGAAGATTATGCACAACAACTATTCTCCATATTCCTGTCGTATTACTCTCATTTAGACCGCCTTTAGTTTTCAAGTCAGCTTCTGTTTCTTCATCGACAAACATATAAAAGCAGACAGTTTGCTTGGAATATTCACTAATATGCTTTGGTTGTTGTATGATATCGAAAGCCCCTGACAGAGAATTGGATTGTTCAATAAAAATTTGTTGGCTCCAACATATGAGTTGAACCCTAAGATACACATAGTATATTAGTATGGTTAAATACCAAATATTGCTGATGCAACCACCACTCCATGACATTGCTCCATCTCAAGAAGATTATCGTCGTCGATGTCAAACCCCGTACCGTGGCCAGGTTTGCTTCCCATGACAAATCTGGCAAATTCAGAAATCACAACATACATCAATCAAAATACTAAGTTGACAAATTAGATTAATATATGAGTCTACCTTAGCTGGCCAAAAGAAATGATTAATATATGAATCAACACGTGCACTTCGAAAATTTAAATCCCACACCTCCCCCCCCCCCCCTCAACGAAAAAATGGAGAGGTGAACCATACCCACAATGCACATTCATCGACTCTCTTATGTCATATGAATCATCACGCTGCCTCAACGTAGGATACCCACCGAAGTCAGAACCTCCAAATTCTGTCACTTTATTTAAGTTTTCCTCATAAATATATGTTAAATTCTTAAGAACGGGAGAAAATGATGGGACTTTTGGCATCAAGGCAACAGCTTCCTCCACAGAAAGGTAACATACAGGACAAGCTGCATCATGAACAAATTAGGAACTATATGTCAATGGGATGAAACCTGAAATAGCAATGTCAGATTGTCAAATCCGAAGTATATAAATTGAGAAAATAATGACAGAACGAAGGGGAACCTACGGCGCGGTCCCGATTTTTTTGGGTCTGCTGGTGGAGGGGGTAAACTGAAATTATTGCATGGATGCCCCGGTGGAAGATTGTAGCCCAGAAAATATGACGGAGAAGGAGGGGGTGTTACCCTAACTTCAGATCCTTCCGCAACAACTGGTAAAGATGTCAAATTGTGTATTTGGATATTTTGCTCTCCATTTATCAGAGGAGATCCAGAATTATTTAGAGGCAAGCTATCATTTACCTTTGGGACATTGTAACTTTCCTGAACTTCATCTGTAAACAAGCCACATCAAATTCAATTTTGCATGATCATACCCTCGCAAATCGAAGCCAACCAGCAGCTAGAAGTTCAAAACATGAATGAAATGAAAGCAGCTAGAGCTAAAGACCAATTATCAAAAACCAAAACAAGGAGTGGGGGAAACAAAATTATCCTTAAGTTTGAAAGCTACAGATGCCCATTTCATTATTCTAACACTCTAACAAGAGCCAAAACACCAAAGATAAACGCTTTACAAATTACAACTAACCTCTAAGCAATATTACCACAGAAACTAAATATAGTTTTGCCCACTTCTTTCATCAAAATATCAGAATTCAGAACAACATGCCTAAGAAGTAAGAATCACCGTCAGCTCATTTGAAAAATTCACTATGAACAATCCAATGATGAAGAGAAATAAAAGTGGGAAAAACCAACCTTTACCGATGTATAAGACCCAAACAAAAACGGCTGCAGAGATGGCACAAAGGAGCAGCATTCCAACCTTTGTCCGGCCAGCAAACTTACAGACCAAGTGAACCAATGTCTCCTTTTCCTTCAGCATTTTAGAAGGCTTAGTTATTGTTGCTGAGGGCACGTGAATTGGCAAAACACCATCTTCCAGCTGTTTGTCCAAAGACCCGTTAGTGCCTGAACGAATCCCCGATGGCCCTCCGGTCATTGTCACCTATTCATTCCTCTCAGCAAACTTCACTTAACTCTATAAAATTACATTAACCCAACAAAAATGGTACTAAACTTAAACCTCATCACTTGACAATAATTCAACAAAAAGAAAATTCCACTTCAAAATGAGCAAGCACCCAACAACTGTAGGGGAGTCACCCAAATTGAAGCCAAATGCAGTTCTTAAAAATAAGAAGAAGAAAATGGAATCTGGGACTATCAGTTCTTTAATTGGTTGATGAAGGGTTTTGTGAAATAAGGGAAATGGGCTTTGTTGATCAAATCTCAGATCATTTTCCAGTTAGTAATATGTTTTATTTTGGAGGTGGGAAAAGTGGGAAAATTTCATAGTATATTTATAAAAGGATTCTTTTATCGAAATATATTTAAAAAATGATCAAATGAATGTGACGTACAATTAAATCCTGATAGGTTAATATGTCTCATGTGCGTATGATGTCAAATAATCTGACGGTGATGTTTTACTTCTGCCTTTTTCCCCTCTAATTATCGATTTTTAATTAATTGATAAATTAATTTGAATTAAATACAATTTTGTTGGTTTTCGATCATCTGTGCTGAAATGGTATTGTCTTTCTGACTATACAAAAAATGAAGAACAGTAGGAAAAACCAACAAGGTTGGTTTAAGTAGTAAGCAGTTTAGTATTGTTTAAGCAGGTCTCAAGGGTTGAATTCTATGTATGCAAAAAAATTTATTGAGAAACTTACCCATTAAAATTAAGTGTACGATACGGTTGATTCGAACTAGTAAAAAAAACTTTGAAAATAAGAAGGGCAACTAAAAAAATCGATGGGGAGAGGTGAGATATGACGAAGGCCCATGACCCAAGAACAAAAGGAGTGTGGATCGCTCTATCATCACCATCGTGTGCAAGAAAAACTCATGGGCAGACCGACCGCCAAACAGAAAAGGGAAACAAAAACAAAATGAAAGCATAAAATCCAGATAATAGCCAAAACAATGACGAGGGATTACCGTCTCACCTCAAACGTCGTCTTCGTGTCACCATCTTAATAGGACTCCACGCCGCCCCTCCTTAATTGTGATTTTTATTTGAATTTATATCAATGTCAAAAGAACAAGCCATTACAGTATTTAAAAAATTGTATTAAAAACGTATGTTTAAATGATGTGACATGGACTGCTGAAATTTAAAGAAATAATTAATGGAATTAGATATGAAAATCTAAAAAATAATAGACACGTAATGGTTGCCATCCATGAATTTATTTTTATTTAAAAATTAATATTGTGATTTTGAATTCAACATCCAAACCCATTGGTCATGTCAAGTTCCAATTCCACGTATATTCCACAATTCCCATTGAAAATCTTGTGTCTGCGGGGATTAGAATTTTAATTGTTAATATAATTTAAGACTGAAAATACATGTACGCATAACACTTTGTCCATTGTTTTTTATTAGGTGGGTTTGGGGGGTCGATTGCCCTCAAAACGATTGAAGGGTGACCCAAATAGTTAATTGGGCCCACATTTTAGACATATAGAAGGATAGGCCCATGCTTTCTTTGGGTAATAATTTTAGAAAGGGTAAATTGTATAGATCATCACTCAACAATTTTCTCGCTCTTATTTTAGTCACTTAACTTTTAAAATTTTTTATTTAATAACTTAACTTTACACACTAAACATTTTTGGTCACCCACGAATATTTTAATATTATTAAAATTTAAAAACATTTAAAATAATCACTGACGCTTGTCATCACCGGCGACCACCGACGGCCTTCAAAACTGGTGGTCGTTTGACCCCAAATTGCACTGGGCGACTCGTTTTGACACGCTGAGTCCGAATCCGGTAGTTGTTTCACCGTAAAATGGCCTGGAACTCGTGAATCTCGATATAAACATTTCGGTTTCCTCACTTTCAATCTCTTTTTCGTGGATTTCGAAGTACTTTCTGGTAAAATGGAGGTCGAATTCAGACTCAGGGAAGTGAGATGATGTGACCGGTGAAATATGGGGTTGAACAACCACCATCTACGGCCGACGACGGTGGCGGCGAATGGATGCCATGATGTTTATTTTACCATTCTTTATGTTCATTAAACGTGTTATATCTTCGTTTCAAAGCTTCGAAATCATTTATTTTTTGAAAATTGTATGATTTATTTACAAATCACTCGTACTGTTGTCATGTGTTAGACATAAATTCGTCACATAAAAACATAATTTAAATAATATTTTAATAAGCTCTATGCAATTTTAAATTATAGTTTATATTAATTATGGATGATGTTTTGTAGAATTAAATTTAGTGGGTACATATATGATTCTTTAAAAAACCTAAAATAGAAAAAGATCATTAAAAGAATAGAAAAAGTTTAATATTACTTAAAAAAAATTAACATATAATTTGATTCAATGTCCAAACTATTCAAATTCTTATTAGTTCATAAATCGAAAGATATTAAACATTCAATTATATTCGATCACATAATTTTTTTATATATTTGTACCAATAACATACCAACCGAACTACATTCATTCAACGATATTACTTAATTTTTAAAGGTTTAATACACTTTTCTCCTAAACTATACATGTTTTCCCAATTTGCTCCATAAAGTTCATTTTGACCATTTTTATCTCCTAAAGTTTTTCTCCATTATCATATTGCCGCCTACCGTTAATTTTTTTTCTTTTAAACAATCAGAACGCGCCACGTCATTTTTTTTCTTTATTTTTAAATTTTAAAATAAAATAAAATAATAAATATTATTAATTTAATTATATTTTTCAAAATGCGCAAAACACCGCATCTTCACCCCAATCTTCTTCCACAACTTTTATATATGGAAATAAAGCTGAAAAGATTTCAAGCAGTAATGGGAGACAAAGCTTTGATATAAGCTTCAGTTCCACATACTCCAAAAGCTCACCCTTTTTCTTAACAAAGTTGCCTCCAAATAGGTCATCGGAATAGTGTTTCGCAACCTAAACAACAACAAAATTATAAAAAAACATGCAATATTATCCAAAATTACAAGCTTTTTTCACTTAAGTGTAATGTTCTAATTAGATCCGATGGGTATTCAAAAAGACAAGGGCAAACAAATCATGGAGTCAAAGAACATCTCCTCGGAATCCAACTCAATGTTTTCGAATGCGGAGGAATAGCTATCGGCGTTTGTGTTTCTCACAAAATCGAAGACGCCCTTTCGTTTTTCTCGTTGTGAAAACGTGGGCAGCCATTGCTCGTGGGGAAACAGTTAATCGCACCACCAAACTTCGGATCGACCTTGCTTTTCCCATCACAAGACCATCCGGGATACGCACGGAACGCCAGTGAATTCCATGAAGAAGAATTTGTAACAAAGAGATTCATGTTTACTGCCTCAAAAGTGGTGAAAATCAGAAGAAATATGCTGATAATAGTAACCAGAAACGCCCAACTCGAGTCGAAGCCTTATCGATTTTCATATGGCAACGTTTGCTGACTGTCGTCGGTGTAAGATTAGCATCTGATGGCTTTGTTTTTTATATTTGGTTTAGATTGTTTGATCCATGGCGAGGATTTTACGGTTTGGTGGAAGAGAATTATGCTGGAAAATATTGGGAAATTGGGGAAGAAGGAGAGATAGGGTATTTTAGATATTTTAGAAGATATAATTAAATTAATAAATATTTTAATATATTTATTTTATTTTATTTTATTTTAAAATTTAAAAATAAATAAAGAAAATGATGTGGCGCGTTTTGATTGGTCAAAATAATTTTTTAGCGATATTAATTTTTAGGACTATATGAGTAACAGCGAAAAATTTAAAAAACAGAAGTGAATAAAATGTAATTTAAGAAATAAATTAAGAAAATAGATAAAATTTAAGGGCAATGTGTATTAAGCCATATTTAAATCCAATTCTATACAAAACCAGTAAAATACTTCCAAGCTTTTAGCAACCTATCATTCTTTGTCTTTATTCACCTAACTTTATCACATGCAAAAAGAAACAGAATCTTTAAAACAAATAGCAAGAGTCCAATTCCAAATCCAACCGAATAACTTCCGCGCACACACATAAATATTAAAGCAAACCCAAAATTCACAACTCACAACATTTTTTTAAAAAAATATTAGAAATTTACATATACATTAGTTATTAATATTAATATTATTATTATTATTAAATGTATCTTATTTATACTAGTTTTATATCTAAATATCTGTAATATAAATAAATAATTACAACACATCTTTGAATCGATAACCAAAACATATATTCCTAACTAAACTCACGTATGATAAAATTAAAGTATAATAAATTTAAAAATAATCTACTAGGAGTACCCTTCCTCTCTCCTCTAGGTAAGATTATGATTAATTTTATGATTTATATAAAAAAACTCATACAATTTAGGATGAGTTTACCACGTGCGACGAACACCCCTTAACACTACTAACGCTGAACATCATTAAATTGATTAATAAAGATTAAAAATCTCAAGGACTCAACATATAATTATAAATTATTTAAAATAAAATTTTAATTAAATTATTTTCCATATATACATATATTATATTTTTAATCTTTTTTTAAACAATTAGATCAAATACCAACCTTAGTCAATTTAAAAATTAAAAACCCTAAACCCTAAGGTTGATATTTAAGGTTTACGATTTAGGCTATAAGATTTAAAGTTTTTATTTTTTAAATCGACTAAGTTTGGTATTTAATCTAATTGTCTAAAAAATTAAAAATATAATATATATATATATATATGTAATTTAATTGAATTTTTACTCTAAATAATTTACAATTGCATGTTGCGTCCTTGAGATTTTTAATTTTTATTAATTAATTTAATAATATTTAACGGTGTTCAGCATTAATGATGTTCAACGATTTTCGTCGCACGTTGAATTTTTCTATAATTTATATATACTACAACTCAAACTTAAAATTTCAATTTTTATAATAAAAAAACTAAACTTAAGCATCAAACAATTATCTAATTAAACTCGAATAACATTTAAATAATACAATCATGGATACATACAAATACCAACAAGAAGGTTGCAGGCCACGAAAAAACTTACACTTACTACAAGAAATCCGTGCGAGCCGTACCATCGAACATCCTTAGCTGTTACTTTTGTCTGGTGCCTCTGTAATAGTTATATAAAATTTCGTTAACACTCAATTATTCTTCATGAAAACGACACTTTTTTGTCCGAATTTTCTCCACCTTACTTTTCTTCTTTTTGTCATTACAAACAGATAGGGGATGGAAATTAAATACATAGAATTAACTTCTGCTCTCTTACGCTACTCTACTTTCTTTTAAGGAAAAAATCAATAAATTCGGTATTTTTTTTGGGTGTTTGAAAAAACAAGAGGCTCTGCTCTGCCTTTAAACATTGACTTTCCTGTTTTGGTGGTCCTCACACACACTGGAGCACCGCCTCTCTCAACAGGGCTCCACCCTTTTTTTTCAGTATTCAATCGAAAAATCGGGTCCACGGAATCTACGGTCTCAAAACCATCTCCGTATATACTACGTATACCTTCCCAGCAGGGGTAGGTAAATTCTTAGATTTTTATTTGTTTATTTATTTGGTTTTATTTCGATCCATTTTTACGTTCTTATCTACCCACAAAAAGATCCCGTCTTTGGTTTGGTTGTTTGGGGAAAAAAGGTTGGAACTTGAAAGTAATAGAGAATAAAAACCTCCAAGAAAGAATGCCACCTTGCGTGTATTGTCCATGTACTTCTTAGCTTCATGGTAAAGATCCTGTCTTTGGATGCTTTTTTTGGTTTATGCTATCGTATGTACTAGTCTTAGTCCTTTGAGATTTCCCCCCTTTTTAAATTGTTTTGTTTGTGCATATCTGATCATATGTGAATCTGGGTTTTTTTAAAGGAATGAAAATTACAACAGGTTTATATTTGTTTGTTTTTTTCCACACAAATGATTATTTTTTCTTAGCCTAATGGGTATTATAATCATGTTTTTTTATCGCTTCATTTTTAATAAATAAATGAAATGTATGTTTTTGTTTTGTTTTTTACTTTTAAATTCCATCTTATTGGTTGGATGACTTGTTTATTTGGTTTGTGGGATTTTCCAGGCGTTCACGGAAGGTGGTGTTTTGACTTTTAAAGCCTATTGAGAGGAGAAAGAATTTCAAAAAAAGGGTACTTCAGCTTGGATGGATTAGATGGGTTTGAAGTGATTATCTTTATCTGTGTTTTTATTTTAAAAAAATGGAGAAGAGATCTAGACTTGGCAGAGTCTTATTCTTGATTGTTCTTCTTCTGGGCTTTGATTGGTTTCTTGATTCTCAATGAAACCAAAGTTTGATTTTTTAGTGGTTAATTGTTGATGAGCTTGAAGAATCTTAGTTTCAGAGTAATTACAGAGAGGAAGCTTTGGTTTAAGATTTTGTACTGTTTAAAGTTTGTAAGTTTTTGGAGTGAATTACAGAGATCATAAGAAATGTCAGGAGATGCAAATTCATGGATTAGGAGAACCAACTTTTCTCACACTGTTTGTCATAGGTTGGACTCATCTAGATTGGGCACTTTTCCTTTGAATCTACAATCAGACAGGAAGCAAGAGCAGAGCTTAGGATCCAAACCAAGGTCAACAGTGTCTTCCCCTAATCCCAAACCAGTTCGCAATGATCCGCAGATTCAGCCGAATCGGATCATGAACAAACAAAGGTCTTTATCCCCTGTTCCTCAGACTGCTCTGTCGGATACATTCAAGGAAGCAAGGTCCGAGAGGAGGAGATTCTCAACCCCGCATCCTCAAAGGAAAGAATCCGACAAGCGTCGCCTCGGAAAGTTTTTCCACAAAGAATCCCATGAAAAGAAAGGGTCCAGTTCACCTGCACCCTCATATTCAAGCCCCCTTAGGCACTTGGGTTCCTTGAAGGTTTCTGATAGGACAAAGGGCAGGAAGGAATCTGCTTGGACCAAGTATTTTGACCATGCTGGTGGAAGGGTTAACGCTCTAGAAGCAGCTGATGAGCACACTGTTGATCTTTCCCAGCTATTTCTCGGGCTTAGGTTCGCACATGGTGCGCATAGCCGGCTTTATCATGGCGTATATAAGGAGGAAGCTGTTGCAGTTAAGATTATTATGGTACCTGATGACGACAATGGAGACTTGGCCGATAGATTGGAGAAACAGTTCGATAGAGAGGCTAATCTTTTATCTAGACTCCACCATCAGAATGTTATAAAGGTATTTTTGCTTTTCCATATTTATCTTGTTGAGGTATTAGATTTCTTTTGCTTTGAATAAATCACGATTCGAGAATTTTCATGGCGTAACATGTTCCAAGTCTCACTTTTACTCTTGATCTGTTAACCAGTTTATAGCAGCATGTAGAAAGCCACCGGTTTATTGTGTTGTAACAGAATATTTATCAGAGGGTTCATTAAGGGCATACTTGCACAAGCTTGATGACAAGTCTCTTCCATTGAAAAAGTTACTTACTATTGCTCTCGAAATCGCTCGTGGAATGGAATACATTCATTCTCAAGGAATCATTCATCGCGATCTTAAGCCAGAGAACATCCTTATTGATCAGGATTTCCACATGAAAATTGCTGATTTTGGTATAGCTTGTGAGGAGGCGTATTGTGATCTATTGGCTGATGATCCCGGGACTTATCGTTGGATGGCACCGGAGATGATCAAAAAGAAATCGTATGGAAAGAAGGTGGATGTGTATAGCTTTGGACTTATCTTGTGTGAAATGGTTGCTGGAACAATCCCATATGAGGATATGAATCCTATCCAAGCGGCTTTTGCAGTTGTGAACAAGGTATGTCCCTAAATATCATCATTCTAGGTAATATTTATGCATGATGCGACTGTCCTCGGTTCATTCAGGCCTTTTCTTATAAAAATTTTCCTTGAGAATGAACTTCCACACCCGCTGTAGACCTTTTTTAAATGTTTTTTCATCTCTTTGGTCATTTTACGGTCAACTGAAGATTGAATTCTTGGTGCACAAAATATGGTAATAAGACCGCATTGAAAACCTTTACTGTCGAATTTTAGACTGCATTCGGAATATAGTATAAAACTGAAGATTACAAATTTACAATCATATGACTGAATTGCTTGGTTGCACAATATGCGGCTAATGTAACACCATCCCGAGAAAACGATTACTTAATACGAAGGCAGCATAACATTTCTCCAGTCTTTGATTATACATTGTTTGGATGACATTTGGGAGGTTGGGTGCATGGGCTATTGGCAGAGATTATTCGACTTGAATTTTCACTTGCATTACACAGGGGAATTGAATTACAATTTGCCATCTTTCTGAAAGATGTGTTGACTGAGAAGGTTTTATATGATTATATCTGTAATCCTGATATCAGAACTTGTGTTTTTTCGTAGAATTTGAGGCCTGTTATCCCCAAAGACTGTCCACCCGCCATGCGAGCTTTAATCGAGCAATGTTGGTCATTGAACCCGGAGAAGAGGCCGGACTTTTGGCAGATAGTGAAGGTGTTGGAGCAATTTGAGTCCTCGCTCAATCGTGACGGCACCCTGAATTTGGTATCGAACCCAAGTTGCCAGGATCATAAGAAAGGGCTGCTTCATTGGATTCAAAAGCTTGGTCCTGTACACAACCCTCACTCTAATGTCTATGCTCCACCTATGCTCAAACCTAAGTTCTCATGAATATATATATATATATATATATATATTCAGACCTGGCTTTTGTAGCGTGACCGGGTCAATTGTAATTAAAAGCTTGGTTTTCTAAGCTGCTGCTGCTTTATTTGTACCTTATATGTCACATTCTTGTGGGAGTGAATGAAATAGATTGGTAGGCAATGACATGCATCAAGTTGTGTTTTTGTTTCTTGTACAATTCATGAATTAGGCATAACTATTCGTTTAAACATGTTTGAATTCATGATGTTTATAATATTAAAATAGTAACGGTACTAATCAAGTTAAGATAATATTTTCTGGTGGAAAATGATTTATAAAAATGTTGAAATACAATAATATAAATGTTTATTGATATAATTATCAGCTACCTTGTAGTAGTAATATCTTCAGTGAACTGTCTTATTTTTATTTATTAAAAAGTTAAAAAGAAAAAAAAAGCAAAACTAATTCTTTGAATTAGGTGCCCCATGTCCCAATCTTGCGTGGGTACAATGTAACAAACGTGGGCTACATTAATTATTGAGTGGTTTCTAATTGGACGGCCGGTTATCCCTACCAAATATCAAACATCAGTGTCAATGTGTTTTATTTTGACCCGTTGTTGTTAGCGGTTTTTATAACTAAAATTGCAGGTTTCGTGCGACAATTTCAGTGAAGCCCATCTGTCTGTGCTGTTTGGGGGTTAACTTCATGTCTTTTTTTAGTAAACTACATAATTAGTCATTAAATTTTACGATTTATCTTGTTTTGGCCACTAAATTATAAAAAGTTTAATTTTACCATTAAACTTGTTAAATTAAACGTTTGATCATTAAATCACCAATGACGTGATGATGTGGTTATGATGTTCTCTTTTACAGAAAACCTTAATTCATTATGGCTGCCACCAAAGATAGAGGTGTGTGGGATGTGAGAGGGTCAATTGTCCCCAGCTCCCCCAAACTTTACCTTTGTTTTTATATAAAAAAAAAATTAAAAAATAGGTTATTTATGAATTTGCCCCAACCCTAATTCTTAGCTTTTATTTGTAGCTGCCATTACCGACTGTCCATCATCGATAATCATTTGTGATAAAATCGATGTTAAAAGTTTGCGTTTCTCTTATATCTCTTCTCTTTTGTTTGTTTTTCATGAAACTCACTCGAAATCGACAAAAAATTTATCCGAAGTTTCAATTTTCTAATGCTCTGATTGATTACAAGGATTGTTCTGTGAGATTGTTTTCTAGATATGTTACTTATCTTTTCGGAAAAAATGTTTTTCACTATACATATTTTTGAATATACACCCTAAAATCTCAAATCCGGCAAAGACTCCAAATCTCAAAAATGATAAAGTTTTGTGCTTAATTTCATGTGTTTAAAAGAGCTACGAACATCAACCATACAAGAAAATAAAAGAGTGTGTCGCTGATAATGTTTTCCAATTAAACCATCATTTACATTCTTAATGCACTAGAACACCTTAATGGAGGAATGTTTGACCAACAAGGTATTTGACCAACAAGGTATTGATAAATTATTATAAATATTTTAAAAAAAAATTAAACTTAAAAGTATATGATACAAATATAAAAATAAGTTAAGGATTTAAAATTAATTTTAGGGAAAAATAATAAGAAACATAAAATGAAAATAGAATTTAAAATATAAAATATATAAATATTAAAATTAGCGAGTCGAGTACCCGGTTATAAAAAACCACGGCCCTGACCCGGCCCAACTACTCGAAAAAAAATTGCGGGGTCGGGTACTTGACCCGAAAATTTTGATATTTTAAAATAAATATCCGGTAAATTTTAATCGGGTCGGCGGGTCGGATTGTTCGAGCCGAGTATTTTTAAACACCCCTAGTGAGAAGATTACTGGATCTACAATGAGGGGAATTGATTATAAAGACGATTTCTCTCTAATTGTGAATGGTAACCTAGTTTAATGTACAATCTCATTCTCACCTATTTAATTGCCTAATATTCTAAAAACTTCTTAAATTGGTACATTTTTGTTCACGGATGAAATTGTGATATGTATCAAATTAAAATAATGTGTTTGTTGAATCAATAAAAAATTTATCATGTCATTAATTATTCTACACTATAATTTAGCATAAAATGCTAACCAGTTTAAAAAAGCAAAAGTATTATTATTTTTAATTATAATCAAAGGATTTTATGAATAAAACTAAAATAAAAGGTATTTAACCAACAAGTCACAAGTGTTGGGATCATTGACAAGACAAATTGCACTCTTAAAAAAATAGTACATGTTCGAATTTTAAACATAATATTGTTGGAAAGAAGAGTCACGAACATGAACCATACCAGAAAATAAAAGGTATTTAGTTTGGCGAAAATAAAAGTTTAGTTGAAAAGAGTTTGTTTTCATATATTAGCAAATTTAGTTTCACTTTACCAACATGAAAGTATTATTTAGATGTTAGTTTTTTAAAAGAATTTAAGGAGAAAATGCATCGCAACGTGTGATGTGGTTTCCGATAATAATTGTTTGAATTCAAAGTCTTCAAAACTCAAAATAGGATGAACTATTCCTTTCAAGACGATTGTAAAATATTGTTGTATAATAATTCAAATAAGAATAGTTGATTAACTTTAAAAAAAAAAAGCAAGAGCCGATCTTCGAGGAGATGATGAAAATAACAAAGCAAGAATTTTGCATGTTGCAGACAGATAGGTTGGAATGGATCGTCTTAAATTCAGAACCACATAACTCAAAGTAGGTGATGTGGTCGATTTTAGTCCATAGACTTGAGTTAAGGCTATTCAGTCGTGGCCATTTAAATTGCGAATTAAAAATAAATTATTTATAAACTTAACTTCGTCCTTAAAAGTTTTTTATGCTTTTCTTCCACTTATTAGATTCTTATAATAAACCTTTTTAGTATTTAATTTATATTATTCGATTGATAAATTGAATAACAAGTTTTATAAAAAAGAATCTATCGAAGAAGAAAAATCAACGAGTTACAAATTTATTTGATTGGCATAATGGCATGTGCTGTAAATTTTTAAAGCCGGAATTGAAACAGCAGCTTTTGTAAATTAAAACGGTCAATGTGACAGTCCACTTAACCCCACCATTTTGTTCATATCAGCAGAACTTTTTTTTCCTTCTCTGTGGCATCGATCTAATGATGTATATTTTGCTTTTTTTTTTCTTCTTAACCGGCCTTGGCTTTCAGTTTCTGCTAATGGGAATCTTCATTTCAAGGCTTTAACACACTAACTATTTGTTTGTTAGGTGCTTTTTCCTCCACCAAAGAGAGAGTATCCATGGAGAACAACAACCCTAATGATTCCTCAAGACCAGACAGAAAACTGATGGAGAGAAACAGGAGAACTCAGATGAAAGCTCTCTTTTCCAAGCTCAATTCTCTCTTACCCCATCACAACTCTAGGGTCTCTCTCTTTTCATTTCTTTTCTTTGCTTTATTTGCATTGCATGATGTATGGAATGTTTTTTTTACAGGCGCCAACGTCACTGCCTGACCAGCTTCATGAAGCTGCAAAGTATATAAAAAAGTTGCAGATGGATTTGGAGAGAGTGAAGGAAAAGAAGGACATGTTAATGAGAGATGGAAGGTGGAATAATACAAGGAGCAGGAGTAATGAGCCAAAATCGCCTGAAATCCAGATTCATGAAATGGGTTCTTCTTCTTCGTTGGTGATCGGGTTAACAACTGGCACCAACAGTAGTCGCTTCATTTTCAATCAGACAATTCGTATTCTTCAGGAAGAAGGAGCCGAGATTGCTAATGCCAGTTTCTCTGTCGTTGACGATACTGTTTTCCATACTATTCATCTTACGGTAATTGTTTTCACTTTCATATGTAATGTACCATTAAAGTTGAGGCCTTATTTGAGAAATTGTGTAGGTTGGGCATGAATCTGCACCAGATTATAGGGCTGCAGTCAGGATTTCAGAGAGACTGGACAAGTTTGTCAACGATGCTGATGCATGAGAGCTGCTGTGTAAACAATTAATGCTGCTTTTTGCTCGGCAATGACCAGATCTAGTGTTATGGATTATGATGTTTTCGATTCCCAAGTTTCCATATGCAGGAAGTATTTTTACATGTTGTTTGCTTTAGCTTAGATTCTTACAACTTTTTAAAATCTGAAAAAGATTATGGTTCCACCATTGATTGCCATCACTGATGATTTCGATCAAAATTCAAAACCAACACCGAAATGCTCATATATTTCTCTTTAGCCTGAATTTGTCTTTAGTTTTCCATGAATCAGTGTTGATAATTCTCCAAATCTAAAACCACAAATCAAACTCACTGTCATCTAAAATATTATTTGGTTCCACCCTGAGATGGACCCTAGATTATGTCTTTGATTTACTTTTCCTTATATCGATTCTCAGTTGGAATTTCTCAAAGGATGTACTCAAATGAATGGTGATGGAAAGGATCCGTTCGCGTGTGTTACTGGTTTAAATTTATTTCTATTAATTTTCTTTGCACGAATCCAATAAATGGTCCTAAGAGAAAGAGGATATAATGTTCATCCTAACAAATGTGCATTGTCAAAAAGTTAAAAATTTGTATGAACATATGGAGTATATTGTAATCACCTTTATACTATTAATTTTTTTTTTGTCAAATTTTGGTCTAATAATAAGGATTTATATCCTACACTAGTGACAAACACCTTAGTTTTAGGGTTTAATGATTCAATTTAGTGTATAGGGTTTAGGGGTAATGGTTTAGAATTTAGGGGTAATGATTAGGATTTAGGGTTCACGGTTTAGAGGTTAGTGTTTAGGTTTTAGGGTAATATGTTGAGTATGCACATTGCTAATTTGGGTCGAACTCGGGGGCAAAATAACCCCATTAGCCAATTCTAAACTACTAAACCTAAACCCTAAACTGAGTCCTTAAATCTTAAAACTAAGGCGCTTGTGGAAACTAAAAGTTTCCACTGTCAATTTATTAAATAATTATCCTAATAATAATTTACTTTTAAAAATAGATTATTATCTCATACACAGGCGGTGGAAACTAAGGCGCTTTTAGTTTCCACCGCCGGTGTATAGGACATAAATCCAAAATAGATTATTATCCCATACACATGCGGTGGAAACTTTTTGTTTCCACAAGCGCCTTAATTTTAGGGTTTAGGGTTTCAATTTAGGGTTCATGGTTAGAATTTTTATTTTAGGGTTTAGGTTTAGGTTTAGGTTTTAGGGCAATATAATTAGGAATTTAGATTTTAACCTATAAACTCTAAATTTTAACCATAAGCTTAGAATTCTATCAACGACTCCTAAATTCATAACTACTACGCTTAAACCCATAAACCATAAACTTACAAGAGCTTGTGCAATAAATAATTACCCTTTTGAAAATATAAGAAAAATTTTAATCAAGGAGGAAGGGAATTAAAGGGTGGGTATGTGCCCTCATTATTTTTAGTTTAATAGCCGTTTAGGTTCTTGTAAATTCAAATATTTGACAAATTAGGTTTTATTTCTCGAAATTTGAGTTTGAATTACATAGATCTCTTGTATTTTTTTTAATTCAACAATTTAACCCCTCCAGATATATGATCATGAGTCTATTCTTGCGATAACGTAAGGTAATGGATATGTATGAGACAAAAAGTTGTTTACTTTATCAAAGTTTTATAATCAAGTCTTTGTTTGAGGAGGTTATATATATTCTTGATCCTATATATGTAGGATATATCATTTCATTTCCCATGCCCTTAGTATGATGTTGAAGATGGCAAGGATCTGCACCCACCCGCATGCAGTTTATTGCTGCCACCTGCCTCCATTTTTAGCCACTAAAACTGAACAATTTAACTGATTAGTAATATTTATGTTTCATTTGTTTTGAAGGCGTTGCATTATTGATGCAGCAAAAAGCAGAATTAGTTCATTCCGCTTGACACATGGTTCAAATAAAAGGATACCATACGTGTATGAACATAAAGAATATGGGGAACCAAAGTGGAGAACATCAGAACAATCATCTCAGATTCCCTTCCTGTTGAAAACATTCCCATTGATTGAACAAGGATTTTAATTATTTGGGGAGTCTGAATTCTGAAATATGTCTTGTCCCTGCATTATTGGTGCTCAAAAGTCGAAACAATAGGGCTTATGGGCAATAAAAATCCAAGTCCCACCAATATGGTGAAAATGACCTTTTCCTCCATTGGTCATGCACAAAGGGAAATGCAAAATGACAAACTCCATATCTTATTGATTGAATTCTTTATATGTTACATATTTTCTTTATATCTTGATTTGGATTTATTTAAGTACCGAATTCTATCATTCTTGGACAAAGAAAAAATCCTCAGAAAGCCCAACACTCCAAGAGCTAGGCCTAAGATCAGGAATTAAAGGCCCATTATACGATGCAATGAGGCCCGAGATATTTCCGGCTAAAGCCCATCTTTTGAAAAACTATAAACAACACCCATTACGTTAGGGTTTACTTATTCTTCCCCCAATCCCCGGACCTCTGGAGTTCAAATCCAATTAATTCCCTTACGCTGCAGCAGGAAAATCCAATCCAGTGATCAGTTACAACCTACAATATGGTGGGAGTTTTTGAAGTAGGAGCAGTTCCGTTCAATCCCGACGGATGGGGCCCGCCGGAATCAACCACCGCCACCCCACTGAGTGCCACCACCACACTCCCTCTCCACGTCCCGTTCGCTACCTTCTCCCGCTCCGAAAGGCTAGGCCGGATCGCCGACTTCACCCGCAATTTCCCCTCTTCAAATGCCAACTCATCGAACCGCCCTTCCTCTGGCAAACCCGGATCAGCCGACTCTCCCTTCGATTTCTCTCTCGACCTCGACGCTTTCCCTCTCGCCAACGACGATGGTTCCGCCTTCCGTTTAGTCGACGCCAAACCCCCACCTCGTCCTAGGTTTGGCCCTAAGTGGCGTTTTAACCAACACCGACCTCAACTCCCCCAACGGCGAGATGAAGAAGTTGAAGCCCGGAAAAGAGAGGCTGAGAAGGAGCGAGCCCGCCGCGACCGTCTTTATAATCTCAACCGGTCCAATCAGAACCAGCAACGTCGTGAAGCTGCGATCTTCAAATCCTCCGTTGATATCCAACCGGAATGGAACATGCTCGAACAGATTCCCTTCTCAACATTCTCCAAAGTTTCCTTCTCCGTCGCCGACCCCGATGATTTACTTCTCTGTGGTGCTTTAGAATATTACGATAGGTCCTTTGATCGAATCACCCCTAAGAACGAACGGAGACTGGAGAGGTTCAAAAACAGAAACTTCTTTAAAGTTACCACGACTGACGATCCGGTCATCCGCAGGTTGGCCAATGAGGATAAAGCCACTGTTTTTGCGACTGATACGATTCTAGCAACGTTAATGTGTGCACCCAGGTCTGTTTATTCCTGGGACATTGTTGTTCAACGCGTTGGGAATAAACTATTTTTCGATAAAAGAGATGGGTCGCAATTAGATTTATTGTCGGTCCACGAAACTTCTCAGGAGCCATTACCTGAAGCTAAAGATGATATCAACTCTGCTTATTCGTTGAGTGTTGAAGCGGCCTATATAAACCAGAATTTTTCACAGCAGGTTTTGGTTGGGGATGGGAATAAGGTAACTTTTGATGAGCCGAACCCGTTTGCCAATGAAGGTGACGAGGTGGCTTCTGTGGCATATAGGTATAGAAGGTGGAAGCTTGACAATGATATGTATTTAGTTGCAAGGTGCGAGGTTCAGAGTGTTGTTGAGATTAATAACAAGAACTCTTTCGTTACTCTGAACGCACTGAACGAGTTTGATCCCAAGTATTCTGGTGTTGATTGGAGGCAGAAGCTGGAGACACAAAGGGGTGCAGTTTTGGCTACTGAGCTGAAGAATAATGCAAATAAGTTGGCAAAATGGACTGCTCAGGCGATTTTAGCCAGTGCCGATTTGATGAAATTGGGGTATGTCACAAGAGTGCATCCTAGGGATCATTTTAACCATGTCATATTGGGTGTTGTTGGTTATAAACCAAGGGATTTTGCTTCACAGATTAATCTGAATACTTCAAATATGTGGGGGATCGTCAAGTCTATTGTAGACTTGTGCATGAAGTTAAATGAGGGGAAATATGTGCTTGTGAAGGATCCAGCCAAGCCTCAAGTGAGAATTTATGAGGTTCCGGCCGATGCTTTTGAGAATGATTATGTTGAGGAACCATTGCCAGAAGATGAACAGGTTCAGCCGCCAACTGAGGATGCTGAAGGTGTGGAGTCAAATGGAAACACAAATGACAATAAAGAGATTGAGGCACAAACTTAATGGTAATCATTCTTTGGGCTATAATTCCTACTATTTTTGAATGCATTATGTGGTGTGACTTGTGAGTATCTTAAAAGTCCATTCACAATGATATCTATGCCTATTGATCTCCCATGTTCTTATCTTTGTACTTGCTTTTTTTTATCCAGTTCTTTGCTTATGTCTTACATGTTAATATCTACCGAAGTTGGTGCATCATATCTATCAAATATTATTATATGAATTCTATACAAACACTTATAGTTTGTTGTTAGGCATATGCTGTGAATGATAAATTGATTTATCTTTGTTTTATAACCTGCCTGAATGATGGAGAGAAGTAAGGAGGTCATAGTTGTTTAAGCTAAGGGTCTCTTTCTTTTCTAGTTGGGCCTTTTAGTATATTTCTTTCGGTATTAGGGAAGTGTATGTTTAGACTTTGGAGTGGAAGATTGATTGGTAAATGGCTTGATTTGCTTGTTGGTAGAAATGGCCTCTTAAGTTGGGTGGCATGCAATTTTTGGTAAGAAACATGTTTTTTGCTTTATTTACTGGACTTGGTATTATCATTTATTCATTGACTCACTCCTTTTCCTTCATTGAATGGATGTTTTACCTCGATTGCATGCAGCGTCGAATATGTCTAACGTTTCAATATTGATTGGTGCAGCCTATTGGTGATTGCATATCCAAATTCTGGTATAGACGGAGAGCCACGAATCAGGGGATGCTTTTGTCACAATAAAGTAGATTTGAATATCAAATATTTGTCCACAAAGTATTTTTCTCTTTTATTATTATTATTATCCGCAATCTGAGTTTGCAATTTTGAAACTATGCCAGCCTAATGTGGTATTGAGGATATATCAAGTATTTTTGCTTCTTAATAAACTCTTTCATCTTGAGCTATTTATTGGCATATTATTCATCTTTTCATTTGGTAATAAATGCGGTATTTTTGGTCTACCTGCAGTTCCATTTTTGTTTTTGTATGTTTTGATAATCTTACCATTACAAGCTGTCTTTTTCTTTTGGAGGTAATCCTTCCTGGACTGGCTTAATTGAGATCAAACTAGGGTTCTCTTAACGTGTCCTCGGGTAATTAAAACTAGGTTAAAGTATAACGGAGTTCCCTCAATTATGGGTAAGGTTACATTTGAGTCATCCAATTATTAAAAGTTACATTTGAATCACTCAAAAATGGGTAAGGTTACATTTAGGTCACCCAATTATTAAAAGTTACACTTGGGTCACTCAATTATGGGTAATGTTACATTTGGTCACCTTCATATTTTAAAAATATATATCATTAGATTAATTAATGATTTCAAATGAAATACTCTCATGTTAACAAGGTTACATTTGGGTCATCCAATTATTAAAAGTTACATTTGGGTCACTCAATTATGGGTAATGTTACATTTGGTCACCTTCATATTTTAAAAATATATATCAATTTATTTATTACATTAATTAATAATTTCAAATGAAAAACTCTCATGTTAACAAGGGTATACAAGTGATTTGGAAGAAAAAAAATTATGAAATTGATGTATTTTTTAAATATGAAGGGTAACTCAAATGTAACTTTACCCATAATTGAGTGATTTAAATGTAACATTTAATAATTGGTTGATCCAAATGTAACTTTACCCATAATTGAGTGACCCAAATATAATTTTACCCATAATTAAGTGATCCAAGTATAACTTTACCCATAATTAAGTGATCTAAGTATAACCTTACATGAATGACCTCCGTTGTAGTTTACCATTAAAACTAAAACAATTTGATTATCAACATTAAATGCACTCTATAGACCTTTGAATTCCATTTAATTTTACTTTCAGTGTTGAGTTCATAATAGTCACATGCATCTTTTGACTTTATCATTCAGAAAGTTTCCTGGTAATTTAACCCTATTAGTTACTATTTTTTTTCAACTTGATAAGAGCTGTGTAATTTTAAAAGCACCAAGTTGGTTATTTCTAGATCTAGGGATTATAGGCTGTTAGGGTCAAATTTTGAGTTTGTAGAATCCAAATTGTAACATTGTTATCTCTCCACTTGGTTACCTAATTTAATGGGGGAAGGGTGTAACACAAGAAGTTTGAACCCTTAATCATTTCATTTTATAATGCACTTCTTTACCCATAATTGAGTGATCTAAGTATAACTTTACCCATAATTGAGTGATCTAAGTATAACCTTACATGAATGACCTCCGTTGTAGTTTACCATTAAAACTAAAACAATTTGATTGTCAACATTAAATGCACTCTATAGACCTTTGAATTCCATTTAATTTTACTTTTAGTGTTGAGTTCATAATAGTCGCATGCATCTTTTGACTTTATCATTCAGAAAGTTTCATGGTAATTTAACCCTATTAGTTACTATTTTTTTTCAACTTGATAAGAGCTGTGTAATTTTAAAAGCACCAAGTTGGTTATTTCTAGATCCAGGGATTATAGGTTGTTAGGGTCAAATTTTGAGTTTGTAGAATCCAAATTGTAACATTGTTATCTCTCCACTTGGTTACCTAATTTAATGGGGGAAGGGTGTAACACAAGAAGTTTGAACCCTTAATCATTTCATTTTATAATGCACTTCTTTATATGAATTTTTGTTATACATATGTATTTTATATACTATTAATAATTTTACTGTGCAACTTATAATGTTTTTTTTTGAAAGGTATGTTGGGCCTCGTTAAAAACCTTCCTCCTAATGAGAAAGGAAAAGAGTACCCCACTACTTATTATTAAAATTCCGAATTTATAGTACTACAAAACGTCCCAATCCCTCCCTTATAAACCAGGAGGTTAAAACAACAAGCCATAACATTTAGCCTTCTACTATCCTATGCTATACCACTGCCACTAACCAATCCCTTGCTTAGCCAAGGCATCCGCCTCGATGTTTAAGTGCCTCGGAATATGCATGAGTAGCATCCCACCATCCTCCATCGTCTGCTTTATATTTGCAACTGTCGCGTCTAACGCAGTCGGCGTTTCCCGCTTCCCACTCCACCATTCGCATATAGTAAGACAATCCGTCTCGATAACTAACCTCTTTCTCTTTGCCCGTTCCGACCCCAAAAAAAGCTCCACACCCCTCTTCACAGCAAGCAACTCCACCACTGCTGGTGGAATATTGCCCGTAGGTGCCGTGAAACTCATTAGAATGCTCCCTTTATCATCTCTTAAAATCCCTCCAATTCCCCCCCACTCATTCGAGCTTGAAAAAGCTCCATCCACACTGAACTTCACGAAACCCGCAGGAGGTGGACGCCATCTCTGAGCCCTCTCTTTCCCCTTCCCTAGACACGGCAGCCTTGCTCCAAGCCTAGGATCTGCCATCAACGCATCCAAAGATAAACCACTCCTCTGAAACTTAGCCGTCAACCAGTGTGCTAGCCTCGCGATCATGAGGAATTTTATTTGTTCCCAATCAACGAGTTTCTTATTGAAAATAATATCGTTACGACACAACTATATAGTCCAAATGATCACGCACGGTATAATCTCCCACCACGTAGAACCTACTCTGTTCCCCAAAGATTTCCAGGCTTCCAAAAAATGCCAAGGATCCTCCTGCAACGCTGCAGATACTTCGACCCAGCCGCACACCACATTCCACAGCTTCCATGATTCCTGGCAAGAGAAAAACAAATGTTGAATCGTCTCCGGCTCCTTTTTGCAGAAAGGGCATAGCAAGTCGCCATTTAACGCGACTCCTCTCCTATTTAGTTCCACCTTCACCGGCACTCTACCTCTAACCAATCTCCAAAGGAAAACTTCAACTTTTGGTGGGGCGAACCCTACCCAAACCATCTCCAACCAAAACTTGTTTTTGTTGATCATCCCTGCCACACTGTCACGCACTGATTTCACCGAGAAACTCCCATCATTCGAACCTTTCCAGCTAACCCAATCCTACTCCATCCCACTCGACTTGAAATTATTTAGTAACACCATCAAATCCCTCCACTGCTGCCTCTGCCAATCAAATAACTGTCGCCTTAACGGGATCGCCCATTCCCATTGTCCATTAACTTCACTGCCAACGTCGCCTACCAAAGCCTGTTTATCCGTACATAAAGCATATACCCTGGGAAACACTGTTTTCAACATAAAATCACCTATCCAGCAATCCTCCCAAAATTTGATTCGAAGTCCATTACCAACTTTCAATTCCAAATTTGCTCTTACCACCGTTCCCACTGAGTCATTTAAGTGCAGTGAATTTGCAATGTCGGACCATATCCAAGATGTTTGGTTCCTCTTCGATTTTGGCGGAATTAGATTGAATGAAGAACCTGCAATTTTTGCCTCTACTACTCTCCTCCACAGGCTATTAACTTCGTTGCCGAACCTCCAGCTCCACTTCCTGAGTAGCGAGCGATTCAATATATTGAAGTTGATTATACCCAGACCACCGGCGTCTTTCGTTGCGTAAACATCCGACCATTTCACCCAATGCAACTTCCGATGATCAGCATCCCCTCCCCATAAGAAGTTCGCCACCAATCTGTCAAGAGCTTTAGCAACTGCCCCTGGCAGTTTGAATATTGCCAAATAATAAATCGGCAAACTTGATAAAACCGATTTTATCATTGTAACTCTACCCCCAATCGACATTAATTTTGGTTTCCAGCCTGCGAGTCGCTCTCCGACCTTTCTCAACACCGGCTCCCATAATCCAGCTGCATTCCTTGAAGCCCCAAGCGGTAATCCGAGATATGTCGTGGGCAATACACCCACTTTGCAGCCTATCGACGCTGCCCACCTAGCTAAATCCTCCTCGGCCACATTTAACCCAAACACCATGCTCTTCTTCAAATTTAATTTTAATCCCGACATCAGCTCAAAGACACGTAGCATCCTCTTTACGTTCCTCAATTGAATTTCTGTTCCTCCACAAAAAATTAAGAGGTCGTCCGCGAATTGCAAGTGTGAAATTGCAACGGACGAGTCCACCTTTCCCAATTGGAAGCCTTCGAACAAATTACATCTTACTACCTTCTTGAGCATTTGGCTCAATGCTTCCCCGACTATGTTGAATAGTAACGGGGAAAGCGAGCACCCTTGCCTTAATCCCCTAGATATCTCGAAAACATCCGTAGGTACTCCATTCACTAGGACTGAAATTGACGCAGTGGAGATACAATTAAAAATCCACATTCGCCATCTATCCGGGAACCCGCACTTCTTTAAAATGAGCATAAGAAAATCCCAACACACCATATCGTATGCTTTCTTAAAATCGATCTTGAACGCTACACCTCCTTCCCCCGACTTTCTCTTCGCATCGATCGCCTCATTTGCCACTAATGAGCAATCCAAGATTTGACGACCTTGGATGAACGCAAATTACGTTTCGCCCACAATCGAATCCATAACCCCCCTCATTCTTCTTGCTAAAACCTTCGACACCAGCTTATATAAACCACTCACCAGGCTGATGGGTCGGAATTCTTCAAGTGATGTCGAATTCGCTACCTTCGGGATCAAAGTCAAAAATGAATGATTCATTCCTACTTCAAATCTGCCATTCTCGAAAAAATCATCAAAGAACCTTGTAATATCACCTTTCAAATGCACCCAGAATTTCTTGAAAAAATTCAAATTCAATCCATCCGGACCAGGAGCCTTGTTTCCATCCGAGCACGCCAGCGCATCCCAAATTTCCGACTCCGTGAACCTCCTTTGCAGCATCTCTGCTTGTCCCTCATTAATCTTGGAAAAATCCAATTTCACGTCCAACACTTCCAAGGCACTGTTAACATTATAATTCTTTTCAAAGAAGTTTCTTACTATCCTTTTGATCCCCTCCACGCTCGACACCATGTTTCCCCCTTCTTCAAGATTGAGTATCGAATTTACTCTCCTTCTTTCGGAAGCCACAACATGGAAGAAACGCGTGTTTCTATTACCCTCTGCATGCCATTTCAACCGTGATTTTTGAAGCCACTGGGATTCTTCTTTTCTGTACTGCTCCCACAACCGACTTCTCAAATAGCAAAGTCTTCTAGCCGATTCACTATCACCCGTCCCTCTTTGAATACACTCCTCTACTGCTGAGATTTGTTTCTCAAGTGATGGAATAAGAGACATATAATCCTTCCCCTAACCTTCCCCCACTCCTTGATCCTGACTTTTGTTTCTTTAATAATCCGTCCCAACCTCCTCCCCTTCTCCTTCTTCTTCAACTTATTTATCGTATCAACTACCATCTTCTCAAATCCTTCCTCACTCAACCAAGAATTGAAGCATTTAAACGGTATAGGGCCCCAATTACTTTTCTCAACTGTCAACCATACCGCGTTGTGATCCGACAACGACTTGTTCATTACCGTTTGACAAAGTAATGGAAATTCCATGCTGAAATTTGCCGATACTATGAATCTATCCAGCCTAATGAAAGTTGGCGGATCCCTATTATTGCTCCACGTATACTTTCCTCCCACCAACGGCAAATCCATCGCCCCGATGCTGCTAACAAACTAATTGAACACTGCTATTGTATTTCTATTCAACGAGAACCCATCTTTCTCCTCTTCCTTTAAAAACGCGTTAAAATCTCCCCCTAAGCACCATGAAGTTTGCCTCGAATTTATAAAGCTACTCAATTCCAGAAAAAAGCCCTCTTTTTCACTATCAACAGTAGGGCCATAAGCATTTAAAAAACCACACCTCAGACTCGTTTTCTTCCAAATTCTGATAACAGCAATGAAACGACTCTCTACCACCATGATGAGTTCTCAAATATGACATATTTCATTTGCTATTTTTCTAGTTATTTGGACTTCTTGCTGCTTAATACATGCTGTTTTCATTATATTTTATGCAGGGATCCGATTCTGGAAATAGCAGTGAAAATGAGGCATTTCTGCAGTTTTTATTATAATTCTGTCATGACTGGCATCATGGGCACGACACCGGGCACGACGCATCTGACGTGGCACTGACGTGGCAATGACGTAGCGACTTCTAGAAGCTTCTGGAACGTTCTGGGAGATCTTATCAGCTTATCCGATTAGATTTTCTGCATTTAAATTTCAAAACATTTGAATTGTTTTATCTTTTGTTTATTATTTTAAATTATCTCATCACCTTATCTTTGTAAATCTAAGCCTATAAATACCACCCTTGGTAAAGGCTTAGATAATCAATCATTTTAGTGATCATCTTCTAGTTTTGAGTCTTTTTACCTTTGTAAACGTTTTTAGCTTTAAATCCAAGTTCATTTCCTTTAATTTCTTGTTTTCATTTATTTTATGTTATTCAATTGTTTTTCTAAAATCAAGTTAAGTATGATAATCAATATCATGCTTAGCTAAATCCTTTAAGCCAAGAACCAGCCAAGTCAATTCGATTCGTGAGAATTGAACTTGCTTAAATTCTTTTGGGGAAATCATTTTTATCTTTCTGCTTAGATAGTTTGGCAATCGGCCTTACTAAAAGTTTTTAATCGTTTTTCATATAAAAAAAGGGCCCTTTGGTCTGAATTCGCTTAAAAACATAGTTGGGAGGAAGGATCGGCCTGTGGCAATTTCGACTTCCTGTGAACACTCTTAGCGGCGGTCCGCTAAGGAAAGATAAAATCAGAAGCGATTCTACTTTTAGACAATTTCTGAGTCGGGTTTTTCCTGCTTATTTCTAAATACTTTAACGGCGATAGACGTGGTTAATTTATTTAAGAACCATCTTTCGAAGATAGACTTGGGAGGATTGGTTACTCAAGAGAAGAACAAGTTACGACGGGTTGGGCCTCGTAGACTGTAACCGACATGATCCCCGAAATAAAAATCTATTTCAATGATCGAATGAATTGAAGGAGCTGGTTCGAGGCTGATTTGCACACTTGGTTTTTCTTATTGCTTTTAATTATTGCATTTTACTTTATTACTTCACTCAAAATCATATCACCCCCTTTTTATTTAATTATTCTGCAGATATTCCTGGGAGTAGTAACCAAAGCAGTCTTCAGTCAATAATTCCAGCTAATCTCCTCGTGGATCGACCCTCTTTCCCTATATCTACTCAATTTCCTTATTTTATTTATTGTTGAAAGAGGTTAAATATATATTTATTTTGACGGGTAAACGACAACTTGTCAAAATTGGCGCCGTTGCCGGGGAGATTTACTTTCGGCATTTTTGACTGATTTTGTTTTTTTATGACCAGGAATAGAGAATTTGCGGATCTCGATGATGCAAATGTAGGCGAAATCATTTAACAAAAAAAATTAGCACAAGTCGTCGAGCTAAACGACGTTAAACAAAGCGCTAAATGGGAGGCAACCCATTGGTTTATTTTTCGTTACTTTTTACTTCCTTTTTAATAATTTAATTTATGTTTCATTTTTTTTATTTTCTTTCTTTTTTTGCCTTAATAATTTTCTTTTCCCTCTGCAGGATTCTTTTCGCAAATAGCAATGCCTAGCATACCGTCCAATGTTTTTCCCCTTCTCCCCCTTCCCTTTCTTTCTTTCCCGCAACACCAAACCCTAACATCACACACCCAGCCGCAAAAATTCACTCACCCACACCTCCTCCCCGCCGCGGTGGTCGACGACGGCAAGCCCCCATTCCTACGGCTTCCACAACACCTCCGCCTTCACCCCCAACCATCGTCCGTCGTTCGCGTCTCTCCAACAGCACAGCCGATTCAGCCATGCCGACTCCACCATGCCCCACACCTCTTCCTCGCCGCGGTGGTCGACGACGGCAAGCCCCCGACGAGAATGTCGAACCACCCTTCGCTGCACCCTCTTTGGCACATCCGGCAGCTCCGTTCAAAGCCCTCTGCCGCCGTTGATCCAAGCCACTCATAGTGCACCTTTCCCATCAACTCACTCTATATCCACGGGGAGTATCTGTTGTGTTGGGTTTTTTGCACGCTCGAATCGATCACCGAAACCGTCAAGTGGGTTGTGTTTGGTTCTTGGATGAATTGGCTAAAACCGAAATAAAGGTAGACAATTTGCACGATGATTTTAGAGTGGTTCGACTACTCAACCGAGTCTACATCCACTACCTTAGCACACCACTAAGGATTTCCCAATTCACTCAACAATGAATTCGTCCCCTTTTCCCGGCTCAGGAGGAAACCGTTACAACCCTATCTTTTGAACTTGGCTAAGATAGAACCAACTCTAGTTTTTCTCTCAAGGCTAAACTAGAACCTCTCCTTTTACAAGGGATTTGTTTGGTAAACTAAATACCTCTCTAGGTGGGTGTTTACACAAATTTAAGCTCACAAGAGTGTACAAAGAATAAAACAATGAAAAACACTCTCTTAAGACTATGTACAAGAGAATAGTAAAATAAAGATTTAGACTCTAATTCTCTTGACCATATTGCTTGGATGTTGTCTCTTGCTTTCTTCAAGTGTTTCAGCCTTCAATTTATAGTCCCAAATGAGTTTGTAGCCGTTTATAGCCGTTGGGAATATTGCCGTTTATAGCCGTTGGGAATATAGTCGTTTATAGCCGTTGGAATAGTACCATTTATAGCCGTTGGGAATAGTACCATTTATAGTCGTTGGAAATAGTTCCATTTATGGCCGTTGGGAATAGTACCATTTATGGCCGTTGGGAATAGTACCATTTATGGCCGTTGGGCTATTTCAAAATACACCGTATCGATACGGTTAGGCGTATCGGTACGGGTTTTGCCTCCTATGTTATCTTGAACTTAAATGTCATTTTAAATTCTTTTTGATATAACAAAAAGGGGGAGAAATGGTTTGAAAAATTGAATTTTCAAATGAATAAGGGGGAGCTTTATATGATTTCATATCTTAATCTCTTATTCACAATTTTAAAGCTAAAGGGGGAGAATCCCAAACAAAATTTTCAAGTTGGTTTTATTATATCAAAAAGGGGGAGATTGTAGAACTGAGGTTTTGATATAATATTTGAAAAATGTTTTGGACTAAATTGAAAAGAATTTAAAATATGTTTTTAGTCAAAAACAACTTGAAAATATGTTTAAGGGTTTTAAAGGCTTTTGGTAGTTTAAAAAAAACCTTTAAATACATTTTAAAACTATTCCAAAGCCTTTAAAACCCTTAAACATATTTTCAAGTTGTTTTTGACTAAAAACATATTTTAAATTCTTTTCAATTTAGTCCAAAACATTTTTCAAATATTATATCAAAACCTCAGTTCTACAATCTCCCCCTTTTTGATATAATAAAACCAACTTGAAAATTTTGTTTGGGATTCTCCCCCTTTAGCTTTAAAATTGTGAATAAGAGATTAAGATATGAAATCATATAAAGCTCCCCCTTATTCATTTGAAAATTCAATTTTTCAAACCATTTCTCCCTCTTTTTGTTATATCAAAAAGAATTTAAAATGACATTTAAGTTCAAGATAACATAGGAGGCAAAAAAAATTTTGACACACTTAAAATTTTGGTTTAAAAAAAAACTGGCTCCCCCTTACTCATTGCATCATATTAGGCTTAACAGATAATCCAAGACTTTAAACAAAAATTAGATAACCAAATGTATAAAATGAAGAAATTAAGCTTAGAGGTTACCCAATCTTCTTCTCATGTGTGATTTGAGCATTCTTTGATTTTGCTTTGCTTGCCATTGCTCCAACACACCTACAAAAGACATTCACTTGATTTTTGGTATCCAAATTGCTTTGGATCCATTTACGTTAGTCACAATGTCTTTAGTTCCCTTGGGAACCCATACTTGTCTAATCCTATAAGACTTTCTATTCCTAATAGGACAAGTATGTAAGGAATGACCATGATAATGGCAATGTGAGCATTTTGCCATTATGTGACAAGATGAATTATTGAAAACAATTTCTTTTTCTTTTGTTAAGCTTTCAAGCTTAACTTTCAAATCAAGATTTTCTTTTTCTAAAACATCTTTACTTGTTTTTGAAAACTCTAAATCATTTTTCAAAATTTCATTTTGGTTTTCAAAATCCACTTTTGTTTTTAAAAGAAAATCATTTTCAATTTCAAGTTTTGAAATCATTTTCTTAAATTTGGAATTCATGGTCTCAAATTCCAAAAATAATTCATCAAAAGCATCTTGTAACTCATCAAAAGAATATGAATTTAATTCATTTGAGTTAGAAGATACCTTAGGCTCCTCGAGAGCCAAAACACCATCCACCTTTGGATTGGAGAGAAGGTTTGCACATGATTGATCATCATCTTTCTTTTCTCCATTCTTGTTGCCATAAAGCTTCTCAAGTTTCTCCCATAATTCTTTGGCACTTTTGCATGTGGAGATTTTCTTGGAAACTTCTTCGTTAAGGCCACAATAGAGAATGTGCATCGCCTTGGTGTTTAGCTTTGCCTTCGTGTCGTTGGCACTCCTTTGCTTTTTCTTCTTCTTTGGAGCTTCCAAATACCCATCTTCAACGATGTCCCAAACCTCATAGTCTTGAGACTTGATGAATAATTTCATGATATTTGCCCATTGGAAGTATGCTTCTCCTTCGAAGAGCGGAGGACACGAGATAGAGCGGCCTTCTTCAAATCTTGCCATTTTCTTGAACGGTGGACTTCGAGCAAATGATCTTTACTCCCGGATGTTAGTCCTTCGATGGAGACGAGGCTCTGATACCAATTGTTGGGTTTTTTGCACGCTCGAATCGATCACCGAAACCGTCAAGTGGGTTGTGTTTGGTTCTTGGATGAATTGGCTAAAACCGAAATAAAGGTAGACAATTTGCACGATGATTTTAGAGTGGTTCGACTACTCAACCGAGTCTACATCCACTACCTTAGCACACCACTAAGGATTTCCCAATTCACTCAACAATGAATTCGTCCCCTTTTCCCGGCTCAGGAGGAAACCATTACAACCCTATCTTTTGAACTTGGCTAAGATAGAACCAACTCTAGTTTTTCTCTCAAGGCTAAACTAGAACCTCTCCTTTTACAAGGGATTTGTTTGGTAAACTAAATACCTCTCTAGGTGGGTGTTTACACAAATTTAAGCTCACAAGAGTGTACAAAGAATAAAACAATGAAAAACACTCTCTTAAGACTATGTACAAGAGAATAGTAAAATAAAGATTTAGACTCTAATTCTCTTGACCATATTGCTTGGATGTTGTCTCTTGCTTTCTTCAAGTGTTTCAGCCTTCAATTTATAGTCCCAAATGAGTTTGTAGCCGTTTATAGCCGTTGGGAATATTGCCGTTTATAGCCGTTGGGAATATAGTCGTTTATAGCCGTTGGAATAGTACCATTTATAGCCGTTGGGAATAGTACCATTTATAGTCGTTGGAAATAGTTCCATTTATGGCCGTTGGG
Organism: Hibiscus trionum; assembly: GCA_030270665.1. Lineage (NCBI taxonomy): Eukaryota > Viridiplantae > Streptophyta > Magnoliopsida > Malvales > Malvaceae > Hibiscus > Hibiscus trionum. The sequence continues at coordinate 22,677,249 of BSYR01000024.1, forward strand.
AATAGTACCATTTATGGCCGTTGGGAATAGTACCATTTATGGCCGTTGGGCTATTTCAAAATACACCGTATCGATACGGTTAGGCGTATCGGTACGGGTTTTGGCTACTGGAATTTTGGTAGTTTAAAAAAACCTTTAAATACATTTTAAAACTATTCCAAAGCCTTTAAAACCCTTAAACATATTTTCAAGTTGTTTTTGACTAAAAACATATTTTAAATTCTTTTCAATTTAGTCCAAAACATTTTTCAAATATTATATCAAAACCTCAGTTCTACATGTTGCCCTTATTTTCTCTTTATTTCCTTAATTTTTATGAATTGGGGCAATTCATTTAAGTGAGGGGGAGGGTAGCAAACCACTTGCCATGCTTATCTGATATATGTTTGATTTTGGTTTAACTTTGAGAACATATTTTCTTTGCCATTGCTTGCTGTCCAGCATGTTATAATTGTGATAGTGCATATAAATATTTGAATGATGACATTTTGATAATCAAATGGCATGAGTATAATGATAGTTTGACTTCTCCTTTCAATTTGTCTTGATTGTGATAATTGGATTTCTCACCTAGCTTAATCAACTTAGCCCAATTTTGTGAGACTTTAAGCCTTGAGCATGCATTCTTTATGCTCGTTTTTCTTGCTTGAGAATGTCATCTTGAATTTAAGAATCTAGAACTTGTGGCTTGTATACGATTTGAGACTACACTAGAATGAGGTGCTTTAAGATGATTTAGGCATTAGGATTTAACCATTTTCTCTCTTTCATTAAAACTTACCTTTCGCTTAGTGAACCCTCTTGAAGCCTTATATCCCATTTTTTGGCTTAACCCTCAGCCAAACTTTTTGATTGATCAAATGCTAGAAATTGTATTGCTAGACAAAAAAGGGCTGCAATTCGAATAAAAGGCAGAATTTTTCCGAAAAAAAAGAAGAAAAAACAAAATTAGAGGAAGCAATTGCTTCGAAGAAAAAAAAGAAAAAAAAAGAAAAACAGTTTCGAAAAGAAGAAAAGAAAAAAAATGTGTGTTTGCTTGCCCATCTTTAAGCTCCTCTTTTGTCTTCACTATTTATTGTTTGAAATATCTTACATTGATCATCTTCCTTTGTTTATTTTCTTTCCATCTTTTTACCCTTTTCTAAACCCACATTACACCTTGAATAAAAGACCTAATGATTTTTGCACCTCGATTCTAATAAGTAGTGGAGAATTGAACTTGTTACAAGCCTATGGAAACCTTTGTTCATGCATGACTTAGAGTGCTTTTGCTTCACATTTACCTTTAAACACTTTGAGTGCTCTTGAGTGTACCTTGGTGAGGATTAAGACTAGGTTAGGATTTGATTATTACTTGATAGACAATTGAAAGAATAAAAGGCTGTTCTTTGCTTATATCCACTTGGTTTGATTTGTGTCTCTTTCATGGTATTTCTTTTGCACTTGAAATATTATAATTATGCTTGATACTAGTGATGGCTTGAAGAATGCATTCTTGGTTAATATCTTTTTCGGACATACTTGAGGACAAGTATGAGACAAGTGAGGGGGAATTTGATGAGTTCTCAAATATGACATATTTCATTTGCTATTTTTCTAGTTATTTGGACTTCTTGCTGCTTAATACATGCTGTTTTCATTATATTTTGTGCAGGGATCCGATTCTGGAAATAGCAGTGAAAATGGGGCATTTCTGCAGTTTTTATTATAATTCTGTCATGACTGGCATCATGGGCACGACACCGGGCACGACACATCTGACGTGGCAGTGACGTGGCGACTTCTAGAAGCTTCTGGAACGTTCTGAGAGATCTCATCAGCTTATCCGATTAGATTTTCTGCATTTAAATTTCAAAACATTTGAATTGTTTTATCTTTTGTTTATTATTTTAAATTATCTCATCACCTTATCTTTGTAAATCTAAGCCTATAAATACCACCCTTGGTAAAGGCTTAGATAATCAATCATTTTAGTGATCATCTTCTAGTTTTGAGTCTTTTTACCTTTGTAAACGTTTTTAGCTTTAAATCCAAGTTCATTTCCTTTAATTTCTTGTTTTCATTTATTTTATGTTATTCAATTGTTTTTCTAAAATCAAGTTAAGTATGATAATCAATATCATGCTTAGCTAAATCCTTTAAGCCAATAACCAGCCAAGTCAATTCGATTCGTGAGAATTGAACTTGCTTAAATTCTTTTGGGGAAATCATTTTTATCTTTCTGCTTAGATAGTTTGGCAATCGGCCTTACTAAAAGTTTTTAATCGTTTTTCATATCAAAAAAGGGCCCTTTGGTCTGAATTCGCTTAAAAACATAGTTGGGAGGAAGGATCGGCCTGTGGCAATTTTGACTTCCTGTGAACACTCTTAGCGGCGGTCCGCTAAGGAAAGATAAAATCAGAAGCGATTCTACTTTTAGACAATTTCTGAGTCGGGTTTTTCCTGCTTATTTCTAAATACTTTAACGGCGATAGACGTGGTTAATTTATTTAAGAACCATCTTTCGAAGATAGACTTGGGAGGATTGGTTACTCAAGAGAAGAACAAGTTACGACGGGTTGGGCCTCGTAGACTGTAACCGACATGATCCCCGAAATAAAAATCTATTTCAATGATCGAATGAATTGAAGGAGCTGGTTCGAGGCTGATTTGCACACTTGGTTTTTCTTATTGCTTTTAATTATTGCATTTTACTTTATTACTTCACTCAAAATCATATCACCCCCTTTTTATTTAATTATTCTGCAGATATTCCTGGGAGTAGTAACCAAAGCAGTCTTCAGTCAATAATTCCAGCTAATCTCCTCGTGGATCGACCCTCTTTCCCTATATCTACTCAATTTCCTTATTTTATTTATTGTTGAAAGAGGTTAAATATATATTTATTTTGACGGGTAAACGACAACTTGTCAAAATTGGCGCCGTTGCCGGGGAGATTTACTTTCGGCATTTTTGACTGATTTTGTTTTTTATGACCAGGAATAGAGAATTTGCGGATCTCGATGATGCAAATGTAGGCGAAATCATTTAACAAAAAAAATTAGCACAAGTCGTCGAGCTAAACGACCATCTATCGCTTTTTAATACCCACCACCTCCAATTATAACGCCTCACTTAGTTCCCTCTCCAAATCACAAATTCTGTTGATCACTTCCTTCCGTCCACCCTTGAAAGAGATCTCTAAAATGTTGCTGATTTCCCATACTGACTCTGCTTCCAAACCAATGGCCGAAACCTCTTCACCGAGACTCGAGTAACCCGCTCCCCTTCTCGATCTTGAGCCACTGCTATCTAGCACCTCCCTCACCACATGCCTAAAACGCCTTCTATCCCCCGCCCGAAAAAGCCCCGAGGGGTATGAATTCTCAGCGATAGCGTTCGTCTTTCGGTATATGCCAAAGGAAGGAGGGGTTGCGCTATTGCGAGTACTGCCATCCCCTTTCTCCAAACCATCAGAAACCCACTCTGGGCCTTGACTCGATGATATCCCCACCTCGTTGCCATCTTTCCCCACACCCCTTAATTCACTATCAACATTAATTGGGTCTCTACCCTTACCTCCTAAAAAGTCAGGCCCGTTCCTTTCATTCTCTACAGGCCCATCGCCCCTCCCTAACTCTTGCAGGCCTTCTATCTCCAAATCAAACCCACTTGCCTTTGCTGTATTTCCCACGTGTTCCACACCTCCCACCCCTGCCTCCATAATATTTTCCCCTTCATTATTGACTGCCAGATTGGCCTCCTCATCATTAAAAACATGCATGTTCCTCGGGGGACTCATATTCTGCTCTGCTAAACCATCAATCCCAATACTCGAACCTTCATCTCTCTCATAACCTGGAAGGTTCTCATCGCCGATCACGAATCCCGGCGCCCTTTCCTCTCCCACCACATCGGCACTCCAATTTTCCACATCCTCCGCCTCGTTCTCCAACCAATCGTCGGCGAATCTAATCTTCTCCCCATCCGTCTCCACAGCCCCGCTGTCCTCCCGCGGCTTGCCTTTTCTGATCTTTATTACATATGGGAAGCCCATAGAAACCAGTTTTAATTTCACTAGTATCGTCTCCACACTCGCCGTTCTGATCATAAGACTCGCCATATCCAGTCTCTCCTTATCTCTAGTGCACTTGCCCTCCCCCACATACTTACCCCATCTACTCCCTAATGCCTCGAAGAAACTTGAATGCCAACAAACTAACGGAATACCATAAACATTAACATTGCAAAAATAGTGAGGAACACCCTCAATCAGCAGCTTCTCCAAATAATCAAACCAATACCCTAAGGCTTCCTTCTTTTGATTCCGAGCTTCCTCCATTTCGCCCTCCGACTTGAAAATAATTACCACCGACTCGCACTCCACTCCCCATTGCACCACCTTCACGTCAATACCGTCATTTAATAGAGCGCTTTGCACAAAATCCCTGTCAAATTGTTCCTTAATCACTCCAGCCAAGCAATTTCTTTCGCCGGTATCTTAAACTCTTGCACCGGAGTTTCATCTTTCTTCTCCGTACGAGCCTCATCACTTACCAACACCTCTTTGTAAGATTTCCTACCTCCCTCGACCGATTCGCGCAACCCACTTGGTGCTTGCTGATTATGTGCCGCCTTCTTCCTATATTCAAAAGGACCCGCACTCCTACGGGTCACCCTCCCTCTGAATTTATCCACCTTAAACCTTGGGAACTTGGCTTTTGAGACCTTGACCACTGTTCCTTCAATACGCGTATTACCCAATCGTTCTATCACCCTCTCCATTTCTTCTTTCGTTGTCATTGTTACAAATGCAAAAGTGACATCTTTGTATCTTGCTTTGTTGTTTGTCAACGGAATAAACAATCTACTGACCCTTCCATGTTGATTAAAGATCTCCTTTAATACAAATCTCGTCACCCTTCTGCTTAAATTATCCACAAACACTGTCCATTCCGCAGTCGGTTGCCCCTCCTTCCAAGCTTCTCCAGAGAAAAACGCCGGTCGTCGCACCCCTCTTGCCTCCTCGTCTCCTCTCCTCCTGATGCTCTCCATTTTGTGCAACTTATAATGTTATTTATATTTTTTTATTATACATAACATGCAATCAACGTTACAATTCAATGTCTGAAAGACATTGCAAGTATCATCAAATAAATAAAAATCAATTTTTTTATCGGCAATAAAAATCAATATTTCTCAAGTATTGATGAAAACAATACACTTTTAATAGCTTAATTTCCATGCTTTATTGAGTATTATAACATACTTATCTGAAAATAAATTGGAATGGTTTTTTAAAAAATCGGAAACTAGGAAGCTTTGAGAAGATATGGGAAATTTAAGAATTCATTTGTTATTGTCTATATAAAAAAAAAACTCTGATTTGGGAACAAAGGAATAGAATTTATATATTTTTTTCCTCGCTAATAATTTTTTGTCATGTGTATTAATAAATTTTATTCATTATTTTAATTTATTAATAATACACATGACATAAAATAATTAATAGACGTAAACAAACAAAAAAAATAGACAAAAAAATTATTTTCGGAACGCGGTCTGTGGGAATTCTCCTTCCATTTGTATCGTCATTAACTGTTTATTGGCATTGGTTATTGATGGACCAAATCATTAAAATGCTTAAATCAACAAACATTTCCTTGCATGCCAAAATTTCATTAGTTTTTTTACCATCTTTTAAGCCCAAATCTCCCCCTCTACTCTTGCATGTGAAGAAGCTGATTCTACCACGAAATTTAACTTTAATATCATTTTCAACTCTATTCCAGTTTGGTTTATGCGTTTTAAGTTATCCAAATTAAAATTTATTTAGAAAAGACTAATGAAAATACCCATTATATAACACGATTTCTAAATAATCCACAGTAGCCTACAAACCCTACCTCCCCATACCCATTATATAGCACGATTTGATGAGTAAAAAGCGCAGAGAATCGGGGGTCAAAATTCCCTATAAATCCCTCCATGCAACACCCCGACTTCACCATCTTCTTACTCGTCTCTACACTCTATAGCAAAGCACAGTATGGGGCTGGCTCTAGTAGTCAAAGCTCTTCTGCTTGTGCAACATGTGCACCCACCTCCCAAGCCACCGACTACCTCGCCACCTAAGCCAGCAGTTCACTCGCCACCCAAGCCACCAATGCACCCACCTCCCAAGCCACCAAACCCCTAAACCGCCGACTTACCCGACACCGAAGCCACCAACATACCCATCGTCTCCTCCGGCCAAGCCACCGACTTACCCCAAACCTACAAGAAGTCATGTGGCAGTGCAGGGCGTTGTTTATTGCAAGTCATGCAAGTACGCTGGAGTCGACACCCTTTTGGGGGCTAAACCAGTTATTGGTTTGTTCAAAACCCTTTCTTATTCGCTAAACTAAAACCTTCACTACAATGCTTAATTTTGTATCCGATTGCTTCATTCATTTGCATGAGGAGAGTGATCATTAGCAGTAGCATTATTTCTATGTAGGCGTGCATGTACATCTTTTGTCCACCTGTAAAATTTTTGAATTGCATACATATTTATACTAATTTTTGCATGTACCATATGTCATCATAATTTTCTGACGTGTTTTGGCATTCTGTATCGATTGAAACATGCATCTTATGTTGCCTGCAACATCAATAACTGGCATGTATTGTTTTGGCAGGTGCCACTGTAAGGCTAGCATGCAAGGACACTAAGAACGAGCTAACCGTACAATTCAAGACCGACAAGAATGGCTACTTCTTCCTTCAAGCACCCTATACCATATCCAATTTTAGCATCCGCAAATGCTCCATCTCCCTCGTATCATCACCATTGAAATCATGCAGTGTTAAGAAATAAGAAAAGAAGAAGAAATCTGTTTCATGAATTGATATTAACCAACCTGCCGATTACACTAAAACTATTCGTATATATACACTTACATGACCAACCCTAGCTGGCAGACTAACAAACTAACAACCCTAACAGCTTTCTATTTCCATTCTAACAGAAAATAACAGCTTTACACATTTTCACATTTACAGTTTAACATTTCCCCTACTCTTCTCGTTCTCCCCACAAACTTGACTGAAAGTGACAACATTAAGACGTTGCCGAAACAGATCGAAGTAAGAGCAGGATAGTGCTTTGGTGAATCCATCAGCCGTCTGGTGAGAAGCAGGAACATAGTTGACACGCAGAGAATTATCAACGATCTTCTCTCGAACGAAATGAACATCAAGATCTACGTGTTTAGACTGAGAGTGAAACACAGGGTTCATGCTGAGGGATATAGCACTCGTACTGTCACTCCACACCACAGGAACATCTTTTTGTCGAACTCCCATGTCGTTAAGCAGAGACCTCAACCATGTTATTTCGGATACAACGTCTGCGATACTTCTATATTCAGCTTCCATGGTGGACCTGGATACCCCTTTTTGTTTCCTAGAACTCCAAGTGAGAATATTGTTTCCAAGATAAGCACAGTAGCCAGAAGTCGAGCGTCTGTCATCTGGACTGCTTCCCCAGTCTGCATCCGAGAACACCACAAGACTAGCATCAACTTCAGACGGTCTGAACACAAGACCATAATAAAGAGTGTCATTCAGATATCGGAGAATACGCTTGACCGCGGCAAGATGTTCTTCACAGGGACGATGCATGTACAAGGCAACTCTATGAACGCTATACATCACATCTGGTCTCGTATGGCAGAGATAGAGCAATGCACCCACGATACTCCTGTAGCTTGTGACATCATCAATAGGGCTCCCTGCATTCTCATTAAGCTTTACTGAGGGAAGCATCGGGTAGAAGCTGAATTGGCTTTATCCATACCTGTTCGTACAAGCATTCCTGGATGTATTTGCGTTGGCTTAAAAAAATACAACCATTAGAGCGTTGTACTTCGATGCCAAGAAAATAGTTAAGTTGACCCAAGTCCTTCAGGGAAAACTTATTTCCAAGCTGAGTAATGACAGTAGACACAAACAATGCAGAGGCTCCGGTGACAATGATGTCATCCACATACACCAAAACATATGTAAACTCCCCAAATTGTCATGAATGAATAAAGACGAGTCAGCATTGGACCTCCTAAACCCAATGGTAAGCAAAAAATCCTTAAGTTTAGTATACCAGCTCCTTGGCGCCTGCCTTAAGCCATACAAAGCACGCTCAAGCTTACAAACCATAGGAGCACCATCAGTAGAACATGTCTCGAACCCAGGAGGTTGGCACATATACACGTCTTCACGCAGCTCACCATTGAGGAAGGCGTTGTTGATGTCCACCTGTCGAAAGGGCCAGTTTCGAGACACAGCTAACGCAAGAATAACATTGACTGTAGCAGGCTTAATGACTGGACTGAAAGTATCATGAAAGTCATGTCCAGAGACTTGATTAAAGCCTTCCGCTACTAGCCTGGCTTTGTACCTAGCAATCGAGCCATCAACATTCTTTTTGATGCGAATAATCCACTTGCATCCAACAACAGTTCGATCCGTGGGCATTGAAACAAGCTTCCAAGTTCCATTCTTTTCAAGAGCTTCATATTCAGCAAGAACCGCCTCCTTCCATTTAGGATGATCAAGAGCTTGTTGAATAGAAGATGGAACATCATCATCCATTGTGGCTACAAATATTTTTGGTTTGAACACACCTGCTTTACTACGTGTCGTCATTGGATGCAAATTGGGAGGATCAACAGCAACAGACACAGTGTGATCACTAGGAGGAGCATCAGACACACAAGCCGGTGCAAATATGCCATCCACAGGTTCAAGAAGTAAATCAGTGTTGGCAGGAGACTCACTGGGCAAAAAAGCATCACCATTTTGAAGATGCACCGGTGAAGAATGTGTTGAAACTGGAGCAGGCAATGCAGGAGAGGAAACCATGGACGAGGGAGCACCATTTGGAACAATTAAACCTTCTTGGTTAGTTGAAGAAACAGGCCCAGGTTCAGCATCAGCATAAGTTTCAGCAACGAGAGGAAAAGATTCGTTTGTTGACCCACTAGAATGAGGACCATTTATCACAGGAGAGACCTCACGAGCTCCATCCACAACATGAGAGACCTCACGAGCACCACCTTGAGACTGATCAGTAGGCTGAGGATCCAAGGAGATAGGTGATGAATCACAAGACACATGACCAGGTGGAGACAAATCTCTCAGAAGACGACTAGCCCCTGGAACAATGGGGATGAAGCTGGTCCCAATAGAAGACTGATTCGAAACATTAGCACCATGAGTAGACTGAGTTGCGAAGGGAAAAACTCCCTCATCAAATACCACACTTCGAGAGATAAACACCCTGCCTTGAGAGTCAAGGCACTGATAACCCTTGTGCATAGGGCTATAGCCAAGAAACGTGCAAGAACGAGACCGAAAATCGAGTTTATGCACATTAAAAGGGCGTAAGTGAGGAAAGCATCTGCAGCCAAACACACACATCATATCATACCTTGGTTTGGTGCCATGCAACTTCTCAAACGGGGAAGAACCCTCCAACACCTTAGTAGGCAAATCGATTAATGAGAAACACAGCTATGACCACTGCATAAGACCAAAACCTCAATGGAAGAGAAGCTTGAGCCAATAATGTCAATGCTAGCTCAAGTATATGCATGTGTTTCCTTTCAACAATCCCATTCTGCTGGGATGTGTGAGGACAGGTAACCCTGTGAACAACACCTTGCTGTGTTAACAAAGATGAGAGAGTTCGAAACTCACCTCCCACAATCACTCTGGACAGCCTTGATGTCCTTGTTAAACTGAGTCTTCACCATCTTCTGAAATGATTGAAACGCCACAACAGCTTGAGACTTGGCTTTCAACAGATAGACCCAGCAGTGCCTAGAATAAGCATCTACAAACGAAACAATACACAAAACCCTGACTCGAAACTTGAGCAGGTCCCCATAGGTCAGTGAATATTAACTCAAATGAAGTATGATAGATTGTAGTTGAAGTAGGAAATGGCAGGCAATGGCTTTTGCCCATTTGACAAGCAACGCACAAAGGTAAGTTTTTATTGATAGCACCAGGAATAGGTACATTACACTCATTACAAATAGCTTTTAAAGTGTCTATGGCTGGATGACCAAGCCTTCAATGCCAAAGAACAAAATTATCAACTGTAGTAGAAGAACTCGAGACTTCAGAAACATGAACAACTGGAGCAGAACTGAAACGATATAGACCCCCAACTTCATCACCCTGAAGAAGCACCTCCTTTGTGTCTTTATCGCGAACCAAACACGGTCGAGCATGGAACTCCAAGAAAACGTTATTATCACTAGCAAGCTTGGACACAGAAACTAGATTTTTAGTAACCCTTGGCACATGTAGAACATTCTTTAAAGACAACGACCGTGAGGATGAAGTAATTAAAGAATTGCCAATATTAGAAATAGGAAGAGCTGAGCCATTACCAACTAACAACTTACCAGGTCCAGTGTAGGTGGAGCCAGTGCCTACATTTTCTGCATCAGGAGTTATATGATGGGAAGCCCCTGAATCAACAAACCACTGAGTTTCATCCACAGTAGCAACATTGGCACGAGCATTGACATCCTCCTGTGTACCACGATCAGAACTACAAGCAGTAATGCCAGGAAAGCTCTCATCAAACCTGTGCCAACACCTGTCCACGAGATGCCCAAGCTTTCCACAGAGCTGACATTGGGGTTTCATGTTGGACTTGTAATTTGTACGACCACGACCCCGTTGACCCATCGAAGCACGATAAGGCCTGTAAGGTGCTCGATTATTCGCCTGAGAATCATCTGAAGTAGAAGATGTAACATGAGCTACATTTGCAGAGGGGGTGATATCTGAAAATTGATTGAAATTAAGAAGTTGTGTCTCAGCATCCATCAAAACTGAGATTGTTGCATCAAGAGTGAAAGGAGATTGGCTTGCTGTTATGATAGCAACAAAAGGTTGATATTCCACCGGAAGACCCTTGAGAATAGAGGCCACTTTCTCAAGATCGGAGATAGGGCTGCCACAAGATGCTAACATATTGCAAACTTCTTTGATTCGAGCAATATAAGCCCTCATGCTAAGATCACCTTTGTTAATAGACCTGCGTTTATAATGTAAACTCATAGCCGTGGTGGTTGACCGACTGGAAAAGTACGTGACCACCGTCTTCCAAACTTCAGCCGTCGTCTCCGCTCCAACAAACTCAGACAACAAATGAGAGCTTATCGTAGACAAGATCCAAGACGCGAGGGCACTATCTTGCGCAACAAAAATCTTGTACGCTTCATTCTCAACTTTCTCACCTTGCTCATTTGTGATTTCAACAGGATGAGCCTTCAACGCACCAGTCAACAATTTCTCAAGTCGGTGACTACGATCGGCTAGTAGCACTTGCTGTTTCCAGAGCAGGAAATTTGTTTCGTCAAGAATCACGCTGATCCTTTTGTTGGTAAAAGTTTTTCCAGAACCAGACGACACACCAGACGCATCAGAAGCAGGGACGAAGGAGCTGCCGGAGTTAGTCATTTGAGACGACACAGAAGAAAAGAAAACAGAAAGAAGCTCAAGAAGCAGTTACGCGGAAGCAGGAAACCAGAATTTCCCAGCAATTGATACCATGTTAAGAAATAAGAAAAGAAGAAGAAATCTGTTTCATGAATTGATATTAACCAACCTGCCGATTACACTGAAACTATTCGTATATATACACTTACATGACCAACCCTAGCTGGCAGACTAACCAACTAACAACCCTAACAACTTTCTATTTCCATTATAACAGAAAATAACAACTTTACACATTTTCACATTTACAGTTTAACATGCAGCAAACCATCTAATCTGAAAGGTGCCCCCTTGAAGCCCGAGAATTCATCTACTTCAAAGAAGCTCCCTTATGTTCTCTACAGCGTTGGGCCATTCGCTTTCGAGCCCAAATGTCACTACAACTAGAAATCTACAATACCATTGTTGAGCTCTTGCTCGTTTCCCCATCACTAATCTATGTGTTCAAGTATCTTTGCTTTTATTGTAATCGCATTTTGTTGTGAATGTTGCTTTGAGTTTGGGTGACAATAACTTATCGTGATATATATGGAAATAGACTAGTGATGACTGATGAATAAAGTTAATCGCTTTTTTATTTAACAATTACTACTCGTTCATGTGTCTATTACTACTCGATGAGCACTGATGAGCACCACTAATGACGAACATTGATGAGCACCACTAATGACGAGCATTGCTGAGCATCACTACCGACGAGCACCGATGAACACCGTTAATTCAATTTATAAAGATTAAAAATCTAAAGATAAATTAATTAAAACATATTATTTTATTTTTAATTTTCTTTTAAACATAAATCAAAATACATATATGCCCCTAAATTATAAAATTCTAATTTTTGTTCATTTGAAATTCAAGCCGCCGCCACCGCTCTATAAAACATTGGTGTTGGGCTGGTGAGATTTAAATAAGTAGAATTTGACTGAATTTCAACGAAATCTTAATAAATTTTAAAAGAATAAATCAAACAAGGAAGAAAAAAAAAGAACCTTTCATTCTTTGAATACATTTCGTAATTCCATGTGCACAAGCTTCACAATGCATGTAAACCTTCAGCACCACCGTGACCACCGCAGCAGGAGGCTGCAAAAAATCGGCAAAAAAAAACTACACTTTACTAGACCAAAAACTGTTAAAAACAAAACTTTTAAGTGATTAAAAGAAGCTGGAAGAAAACCTCTTTTTTGTCTTCAACGGCAGCAGGGCGCCCTGCCGGCGACATGGTAGCGGCGGCGGTGGCTTCAAATAAACAAAAATCAGGGTTTTGTAATTTATGTGTAGATAGTTAGTTTGATTAAGATGATAGAGGTGTTTTATTACAGTTCAATTCATGTTTTGGTCTTTTGGGCATGTGTCTGTTTTAAAATTTGTAATTAGTGTTTATTTTTATCGACTAAACTCGATAAATATATTTTTATTGACATCTTTACAAATTCAAGTGGTCACAACGAAAAAGTTGATGATGTTAATACCAAGAGACCCAAGTTCAAATCTCCTTGTCTGCAAGGTGTGTGTACCTTGTTCAAATGGTTAAAAATATGTACGAACAAATAATACTTTATAATCACATTAAAACCATTTTAAAAATCTAAGGGGGCATTTGGTTTACAGAATGTAAGATTACCTTTGGGAATAGGATTATTGGAATGTAACATTACTTGACACAATATTGAGAATATTACATTACATTGTTTGGTTTATTTGGTAGGAATATAAGACTGCAGTGTTTGGTTGGAGGAATATAAAATTAATTGGAAGCAAAATTTACCAACTTATCCTTATGATATATATTTTTTAACAAGTTAAACTTTTAATTATTAAATAAAAAATAGTTGCATAAAAATTTATAAAATTATTTTCGTTACATCATCTATTTTAAGGAATCGTTATATCATCTAAAATTTGTAAAAAAAAATTTATACTTATAACATAATTAATATATTAAATAATTTTTAAATTTTTTATATTTATATACCCTTACTCCCTTTTAGTTTTTTGTGAATCGTAAAATATTAAATGTTTAATATGTTTTTAATTTTTTTTATTATTTTTGACTATTTATCAAATAAATTAAGCCGAATGATAAAATAAATCTAAAAATAGTAAAAATGATAAAAATATATCAACCTACTAATTTTTTTAAGATGAAAAATATCTTGTAAATCAAATAATAAAATTAATAACATCAACTATTAACACATTTACTCTCAAGCAACATGCAATCTCATCATATATCCTTAGAAATATCATAAATACAATATTAATAAAAATATATTAAATATTAAAATATTATTTAAATATATGCAACACCGTATATATATTAAATAAAAATATTTAATAAATTTACACCATAAATAATTAGTCACCTAACTAAAAATGCAATAAAGGATCAACATGAACATAATTCATTATCTTAAGGGCAATGTTTTCCAAAGGTGAAAAAATTGTGTAATAACTAAGAAAATGAGGGGAATAACATTCCCACCATTTGGGGGGAAAGAAATCACTATTGAGAAAAGAATAATACCTCATAGTGGTAATCTTTTTAAACCAAAGACGAGAATGCAAATCTGAAAAAAAATTATTATCCGTAGTAATTATCTTTTCCGCGAACCAAACACACCCTAATAGTATAAGAAAAATTTTAAGATTCGCTTGTTATAGCTTTTAAATACTATTGTGGGGATATTTTTAAAATATTTGATTTAAAGTCTAAATATTAATCTTATTGTCAATAAATTTTTTTAAATAGATAAAATATTTGTCTTAAATATTTTTTGAAATATAAAAGAATTAGTGATATAACTTTAAGTAAGTGGTTAAAGATTTCGGTTAACACTTTCTCCTCCGCTAGGTTGTAGGTTCAAAGAACAAACTCATTAGGCACATATTTTACATTGCCTCTCCATGGCCGTTTTGAATATTTTCGAGGCTCTTAGCGAAAGTTAAAAAATAGCCTCTATAGAACGAAAATATGTTTCATTCATTTGAACTATTAATTTAAAATATATTTAATTAATAAAGATTAAATAAAAATAAAATATCTTGGAATTTAAAACTTTTTTGAGGTCATTACTCAATTATAACGCCGTTTATTTTTTAAGACAAGTAGTTATTTCTCAGTTTTCAAATATATTGACAGAAATTTTAAAAATTGGTCAAATAGATAGATAAGTCATCCCTTTTTTTTGAAGTTTTTCATTTTAGCATAAAATTTTTCAAAAGTTATATTTTCCCATTAAACTCTTACATATTCAAAACTTTTATGGGCCCCATGAAAGTGGGGCTTGAGCAGGAGCACTGGGCGCTCCTGCTATAAGCCAGAGCTGCCTACTATACGTAGGAATTCTTAGAAAAAAAAAAGAAACTCTTTAATTCAAAATTAAAAAAAATCAATTTTTTAAAAGTATTTTAGACTAGATTGAAAAAAAACACAAAAAAATGCAGAACACAGCTCAGATGGCACGTGAGAGTGATATTTATCGGCAATAATTTTTTTCATATTAATGATGGGAGCGCGTGAGTGCCACAACCATAAATGAGGGGAACGGGTAGTAGACGGAACGAAAAAGACCCGAAAGTCCCCACCAAAACATTTCTTACCAAACCAAAATCAAAGTACCAAAAACTCTCTCTCCACATCGAATCCCTTCAGGCAGTCTTCACCCCCTTCTCTTTCATTCTCCATTTCCTTCCTAAGATCAAACGCCCAACCCCCAAAATGGAAACCTCTCCGAGGCCGAGCTCGATTCCGAGTTTCCTTACATCTCCGAAAAGCCTCAGCCCCAACAGCAGCACCAGCAGCACAAGCAGCAGCAACAACAACACCGGCCCACCACCGCCAACTCCGCCGCCTCAACAGCCCAAACTCGTCACCAGATCTGAATCCGCTAACCCCTACCCGACAACCTTCGTCCAAGCCGACACTTCATCTTTCAAGCAAGTCGTCCAGATGCTCACCGGATCTTCCGAGACGGCCAAGCTAGCTTCTTCCACCAAATCAACCCCTTCCCCTATGTCCGACCCAAACTCGAACCCGAAAACCCATATCCCTCCCATCAAGTCCATCCCAAAAAACAAGCAGAACTCTGGGTTTAGGCTTTACGAGCGAAGAAGCTCTCTCAAGAACATCAAAATCAACCCCTTGAACCCAGCTTTCAACTCCAATAGTTCCGGGTTTTCGCCTCGGAAACCCGAAATACTCTCCCCTAGCATTCTCGACTTCCCTTCTTTGGCTCTTAGTCCCGTTACTCCTTTGATTTCCGACCCGTTTGATCGATCTGGAACTGGAAAATACCCGAATTGTGGCAACAATAACGCGAAACTAGACAATGAAGCTGAAGAGAAGGCAATTAAAGAGAAGGGTTTTTATTTGCATCCATCACCGACATCCACGCCGAGAGATTCGGAGCCTAGGCTTCTCCCACTCTTCCCAGTTACTTCACCTCGAGTTTCAGGTTCTTCTACTTATTCTTGAACTAATAAATTGACCCTTTTTAGTTTTCGTTTTTTTTGACGTTGTTATTGTAAGATTTTTACATATTGTTGGGCACCGAAGATTGGGAAATGGAAAGTAAAGGGGAAAACGAGACAGGATTTGTAATGTTGGTTGTCGGATACTTTGAAAGGAATGAAGATAAAAATCTTTGCTTCAATTGTAAAACTTCATGCTTTGTTTGACTTTTACTTTTCTTTTCTTTTCTTTTGTTTGGATACTTGGAAATTTAACTTTTTTTAACAAAGAAATTTAAGACTTTTGAGTGAAGAAACCAAGAAGATGAATGGAATTTCGAGAGTTTAGTGGATGATGAGTGTGAACTCAACTGAAACTCTGAAAGGTCGAATCAGTGAGTTTTTAGGCCGCCCTTGTCAATTTCTTTACCTATCAATAAATGCAAGAGGTAAAAAAGTGATATTGTCTTGGATCCAGAATCAGTTCCTTTTGCTTTTAAGATATTAATAAGCATCGTAAGAAGTGCAGCTGATTAACAGAGAGGCCATCAGCCCATCACATGAGAGAGAGAGAGAGTTGGAATTGAAAAAAATATTTTGTTTGTATCAAATCAAATGGCAACAGCAGCTTTGAGGCTAGCTGTCATTGAAAGAGTAGATAAAAATGGGCAAGGAATCTTGACTCTTTGTTTTTTACCTTTTGAGAAGCACAACATAGATGCTATGAGATTTAGAGGCAGGCATTTCTGTGTGTGTTTTTTTTTTTAACAAATAAAACTGTTTTAATTATGATCTCTTGAAAAATAAAAAATAATACTTTTTCGTTAAGATCAATCTATAATATTTTTGTTTATATAAAAAAAATATTCGAATTATGTGTTTAGTTTATTGTAATTTTAAATATTTTTGCTTTTAATTAAATGAAATGCTTTTATTAAAAAAAATTATATACCAACAAGTGTTGGGTGTATTAGTAAGGTATATTGCACTTTCAAGAAGAGGATGTGAGTTCGAACTTTAGAGACAACATTATTGGGAGGGACAATTTTGAACTCCGAACATAGATCTAGATCGTAAGACGGGCATGCATAATAATAAAAAATATTATATTTTTAAGGTAAATGTTGAAATTTAAATTTATATAATATAAGAAAATATGAATTTAATAATGAATTTCCAATCTTTAATGTCTTTATTCTTTAATTAAGTAGTATAACTTTCTAAATACTTTTGATTATTTTTATTTATTTTCTAGGCAACGATTGTCTAGTCTGCTATATTGACCTTGTGGCCTCTGGGTAGATCTACCATAGTAAGTCATTACGGGAAAAATATGTCGTTGAAGGGATATGAAATCTGTTCCATTTGATGCAAACTTTTAATTAAAAGTTGCAACTTATAGTGACTTGTGATTTTTGGTCATAAGAGGGTAAGGATGTCATGGGTGGTGGGGTCCAATATTTTCAATAAGAAAATTGAACAAAAAGTACGATAAATGTAGTGGCCTTGTTGACCAATTTCAGGCACACAAGGTCATTTTATTAGGACAATGAACACTAGAGGACCCACATGATTAAGAAGGGGTGCAAGGAAAGAGAAAGCATTATCTATAATTTCCCAGAGTTGCCCGAGCAAGAGGGTACTTTTTAATATTACAAGAAAACTCTGAATTGTTTTAAAAGCGCAGTTCCTCTTTCTTTGAATCTTGCACTCAAACATTGTTGACTAAAAAGAAGAGAGGAAAGCGCAGGTGGGGGACGGAAAGTGGGACTCGTGATGATGAAAGGCAAGAAAATAAAGAAAACATTGTCTGGGGGTTATGTTTTGTTTTTTTTTTTGTTTTTATGCGACTCCAACTTTGAACAACTATTGTTCATACAGTGCGGCGATTGTTGGGTCATTTAATTTCATTGTCAATTTTGAATCCTCCATGTGCACTTCCACCTAATTATTTTATCAGATCAATCGGGCCCTCTGCTCACCCATTTCCCCTAATGAACTTGATTCCACAGTAAATTAAGTTTGATTTTAATGTTCAAACTGAAGCGTCATCAAATTTGTTTGTTTACGAACTATCAAACATCAAATATGATAAGGATACGTATGTATTCACAGACCCTGCAAAAAATATCTTACTGTGATTTTTTATATATAAATTCGGATGTGGGGATGAACACTTACACTACGGTGGTCCAATCCGTTTCAGCACCAGATGATTCTGTCTAGAACTAAAATCACATACAGTGTCAGTACAGATAAAAATCATGCCAAAACCTACAATCACGCTTGGGCTTAATAAGTAGGCCGCTAATAGTTTTAATTGTTTAATTTATAATTCCATCCAAATATATTTTAAACCTACTTTATCATTCTATTTTCTCTTATTTTTCTTTGAAAGAACATTTTGTATATATGTAATTTATTTATTTTTAATCAATTGTTGTTGATTTGTCAAATTGACTGAAAAAAACCCCACAAACTAATTGAATAAATCGCGAAACCAATTTTTTTTATTGGAAGGACCACATCCAAGTGAATGGACAGTGAACTAACTTTATTCGGTTTAATCAGTTCACCCTGCTTCGCTTCTAATTGAATAATTTCTCTTTTAAAAATGATTTTAAAATAATTAAATTTAATTTAAAATGAAACATGATATTATTATTTTGACCATAAAAGATCGTATAATTACACATTTGACACATTAAGAAGACAAAACAGATAAGGGTGACAAAACTTTGTAATGGGATGAATACATTGGAAAATAGAGAGGATCCAAACAAGAAAAATAAGATAAAATCATAATTTGATTGGAAGTTTTGTTTGGCAGTTGCCATAGAGACAATCTGAAAGCTGACCCAAATTTGAGGATTAGTCATTTCTCGTGTTTAAATATCTTCAATAAAATTGAGGTTGAAAAATAAAAACAGAATGGATATTCGATAATTATGTAGTATTCCATAAAAGAGAAATTATTATTCTTTGGGAGGACTGACATTATATATGTTGCGACATTTGGTGTTTTGTGGGCTTTACTTGTCTCTGTTCAACCAGATGAACTAGCGCAATACGCGATGGCGGTGCAAGCACGTTTGTAAGGGTTGGCTCTTACCCTGTTTCCACAATGGTAGTAGGAATGTCCATGACGGAGGCATGGGATTGCGTGGCGCATCATGGCGGCGGTGCAGTGGTATAATACTCGTGCGGTCGTCGAGGCCAGACTCGGCCACCGTAATTGCCAAGGCCAAGAGAAGGAACGTATATCAGAAAGACTTTAGAACCCATTGTTGCTTTGATTAACTTTCTAAATGTTGGATAATGGAAAGGAATTGACGTGGGATTGTCGGGAGCTTCTTTGGCACAAAAATAAGAGCAAAACATGGCAGTTTTAGAAGGCCGGTGGTTTATAACTGTTATCACCCGATAAAACCTTGCAGTTGCTGTAGTTGAATGCCTGTAAATGGAATGATAAACCCAATACTGTTAGTAAATCAAACTCCACATATAATTGGATAACTTCAGTTTGTGGTTGGCGATACAAAAGAAACTGAAATAGAGCACAGAATTGGAGGTACTATAGAAATCATCAACATAATCTTCTCCTATACGGTTAACTATATGTAAAAATTAAAATATTTATCACAAAAAGATTAGTTAAATCAATAAAATGTAGTTGGTGGCATTCTTTAAGAATCATATATATTATTGTAATAACTTGAAACCCACCATCAAATGGAAGCTCTACAAGTTTATAGTTATTTCAGCTTAACATGATTATTTAATTCATATTTATGAACGACGATCGCACTTATATAGGATAATAATGAATTAAAAAAAACAATGGGGATGAGCTTCATAGTAAAAAATAAAGAATTTTGAGAACAAAATAGGAATGGTTATTTGTTTTTGACGTATTGCCTAATTACATAGAAAAAAGATACAATTTTTTTTTTCATTTTCCATAATAAAAAATTCAGTGATTTTCCCATTCCAGTTTCATCAAATAAATAAAACCAAAAAAATTACATAGAAAAAACAAAAACAAAATTTAATTTGTTATGATTATTAATATTCAATTTATTTATAGAGTAAACTGAATTAAATATTATAAAGATTTATTATAACAATTCCTTTCCATCCAATTTATTTATAGACTAAACTCATATTTTCTTGACCAAAAGCCCAAAAGGGTTTTAGGGTCCACGGTCCACCGCACGATTTAGTTGACGACCTTGCCACTGCCAGCTTGGCATGACCTCCTAGGCTTAATAAATAGCAGTACTAGAAAAAATAAGAGGGAAAAAGGGAGGGACTTTCTCGGTTTGTATAGAAAAAGCAAAATTTGTTTGTAAGCGGCCAATTTAATTCATTCAATTTTGATTCTCCGTTTGCTTTTTGCATGGCACTGTGACTTGCTGCTTAGTTAGCTTACTTGTTGTGGGTATCCAATATCCATCCTCCTCTCTCCGGTCTCCGCCCCATACGTTTCTTTTTTCTTATTTGGGTACTCTTCTTTTCATCGTTTCTTTATTTCTGTGCTCACCCATTCTTGCTTTGACTTTTCTTGTCCTTTCTTTTTTTTCAATTCTTGGCTTGGTTTTTACCGTGACAGTGAAGGATCTTGTTTTCTTTTTGAAAGCAATCATGGTAGACAAGGATGATTGGGATGCTGAAAAGATGTGAGTTGTTCTTTTTCTTGCTCAATGCGTTCTTGGCATTGCGATGATCGTGTGGGGTTTTATGCTTGCTTTTTTATGGTTCTCATTGATTTCTATTATATTATTCACTCGTTGAAGTGTTGTTTATTGGATTTGGGGGACATAGGCTGGACCTTTACTTGCACGATTACTTGGTGAAGAAGAATATGCACAAGACCGCCGAACTATTTAGACAAGAGACCGGTATTTCTCACCGTTCAGTTGGTATGTATATATTTTTTTTCTTAATGGCTGATTCTAAGGTTTTTCAATAGATGATTCTTGATGCTGAAATGCTTGGCACATAATTTCGTATCGCTTATGAAATAATACGATTAAACTCACATCCATGTGTAGATCAAAAGCAATGTCCATTTGTGTTTCTGTTATCTAATTCTATATGCAAGAACAACGATTGATCATCAATTGGTCTAATTCTTCTAAATGGGTGTTTTGTTTCATTTCTATGCAAGGTTTGTTCTGATTTTTAGCATTGACACGTGAAAATATCAGGAGTTTCCGCTTCTCTTCTTCTTTCTTTAAATGTTTTTGAGATTATTTGTTGCATATGGTGTAATTTGTTGATTTGAGAGAAGGGTCTCTTTTTTTTTCCCAGAGATTGGTTCTCCCCAAGAGTCCCTTCAAGATTGGTGGTCGCTATTTTATGACATATTTTCCACTGCTAAGGTGACTGTTTTTGGATTTTGAGATCATGTTGCAAACCTCAAACTTATGTTGTTATTATCTGTATCCCAGGCTGAAAAAGTGGAAGATCAATCACAAAATCTCGGTCCAATGCTTTCGCCGCAATTGATGAAAAATCAGCAAATGGCTCGACAGGTTCCTATTCCCCGATACTCTGATTCCAGTTCAAGGTAATATATGTGTGTTTTATTGAAATGAAGGCTTGCATAATTGACAAACAGTTTGTAGTTTCTTCGGCTTCTTTATTTCCCTTCTGCCAACACAAAATATATGGAGTAATAAATAAAGTGTTTCACCCTTTTGGTACAATTTTTAAGATCTATTGCAATTTGAAACTAGCAAACTTTAGACCATTGGTAAAAGTATGATTTAGAGTTAATAGAGAAAGTATATATGTTTATTCATTCTGGTAGATGATAATTTGCTTCAACAGTAAATGATAGTTTCATATCTTCCTTTCTCATTTTTTCATGTATCAGCCTTCTGCAACGTCAGAAACATCTCGCTCAGCATCAAGTTCAGAAGGTAGAATCTAAACTACTTACTTTGTTAACAAAACCATCTACTTGTCATTAATTTCTCTATATGTTAGAAAAAATTTCAATTTACACTACAGGAACGAAATCAAGGCATTAGCTTGGGAAATACCTTTCCTATTAATTCAACCACCTCCTACGGGCCACAAAAAGGCAAACTTCCAGTTACTTTGCCTCATGCTGCAGGTTGACTTTCACTTTTGTCTGATTTGAGTTCATGCTGGAAAATCTGATCCGTTTTTACTTGTGTATGAATTATGGATATCTGATATATTTTGACAAGCAGGAGATGCACACAGCATTGGCCTTGCTTTACTTTATTTTGTGGGCACTGTAATTATATATATGTTATATATATCAATCGACCCAGCACCACTGAATGGGGATGGCCTTTGGATGTAAGTGGCATGTTAATTAATATTTGTTGGAGCCTTACAAACACCATTTTTTTGGTCCTTTTTGACACCATAGATGTTTAAGTCTGCCAAGTGTAAATAGAAGTGTGCTTAAAGTTCCACTAACAGTCCTGTAGTTTAGCTTACCTGGTTTGGGATATAATTTAAATTTACTCTTTCAGGCACCAAACTATCAACAACAATTTCAGATGCTGAATTGTCAGCCAGAGAATCAAATAAGGGGCTGGCACTTATCCCCAGAAACCTGACACCTACTTTTCCCAGAAGCTCTCCTAAGCAGAAAATAATTGAGAATTACAGACAGGTCAAATGAAGTAGTGACAAACTTTTGGGCATTAATTGTTGTCTTTATTTCTGTAAAGATAGTATATATTCTGCATCTAGATACCCTCTGTAAGATGTTATGACCCATGATTATATGTATGCTATCAACTCTCTCCTTTAAATAGTCATAAATTAAAAAGAGATCTTACAGTAGGAATTGCATGCCAAATTATATGCTTGTGTTTATTGGTTTCACTTGTTAAAAGCTCTTTCACTCTCATTTGAGGAGGGGGGGGGGGACTATCATGATTTTTTTCTCATTAGTGACTGATTGGTGATGAACCAGATGGCAATCCAAAAAGCACTAGCAGAACAATATAACAGTCAATATAATTTGCTGCAGCAACTGCAGGTAATATGCAAGTAATTCTCAAGGAAATCTAATGCTGATGCTAAGGCTTCCCCCATTTTGGATGAAAATCATGGAAAAGTGTGTCTATGTGCATGTATAGTATGGTATCTTCTTACAATTATATTTTCTTTGATCAGGCAGAAAGAAAGAAAAAGAAATTATCAAATTTGACAATGGCAGATCAGAAATTGGTATGCTACAAAACTTTGGAAAATCTTTGATGTCTTTTCCTCTGTTATTGATCTTTGATATACAAGGGTAATTGTTCCATGTTAGTGGAGAATGTTGTCATTTTCTTGATCTATACTTCCTGTGCTATCTTTTTGCTTTTTTTTTTTCCTCTTTGAACTGATCTTTTTGCTTTTATTTGCATTATGATTGTTGCTTGCTTCATGAAATGTTCTCTGCAGGATTGTATCAAGGCTGGGGAGGATAAACTTCTTGATGACACCGTTGATTCTTTTCTGTCCCATGATGATGATAATGCTGATAATACAAGCACCCCTTTCAAGATTTTAAGGCACCGTTTTAACAGACCTAATAAAACTGAACATAATGGTAAGCCACAATTCTATCAAGACTATAAAAAATGGTTTTCAGTTCTCCTTAGGTACTGAATGTAATGGAAATAGATGATTTTATACTGATTAAGTTATCCTATATAGAAAGGTGCAGCTCAACTCACCTTTAGATGTCAATAAACTTTCCAATCTTTGCCATCCTCTGCAGTGTGTCTTCCTCTAACCATGTTATATTGCTGGAAATAGTTAAATAGATAGAGAAGATTATATTTGGTTGTAGCAATTAATCAGGTTTGAAAATGAAAGCTTTCTCTCACGTCCTTCTCCACCATACTTGGTGTAGATTATGTCTCTGTGTGTATGTATATACATATAACCTGTGATTTAACATAACAGAAAATAATATGAGATTCTGTCATGAAGAAGCACTTGTGGCAGTATAACAGTAAATATAATATTGAAACAACCATAATTAAATGATATGTCCATCATTGGTGTAGGCTTCACATTTGGAGAGGTTAGTTGCCTCCACTCATGCAAAAGCAAAGTCTTGAGCTGCCGCTTTTCATCAGATGGGAGGTTTCTAGCGAGTGCGGGGCATGAAAAGAAGGTGGTATTAAGATGTAATGCAGTTTTTTGTTCAAACATTTTTTTGTATTAGCCTAGAGCTCATTGCAGTTTTCTTCTGCAGGTCTTGATATGGAATATAGAAACCCTTGATATTGTTAGAACTTCGGAGGGCCATTCTCTTCTCATTACTGATGTTTGTTTTAGACAAAGTTCAACAATATTTGCAACATCTTCTTTTGACAAAACTGTCAAAATATGGGATTCTGCCAAAGTAACAGTCTTCTTTTGGAATTTTATCAGATATTTATTTAGTATTCGCTAAATTTCTGTATAATTGATGTCTTTTATGGGTCTCTTTTTGTATAATTGATGGACAGACTAGTAAACTGCTCTTATTTTATTTTTGACAATATGTCTTCATTTCTTTGCTTTGCAGCCAAGCAAATCACTTTTCAAGCTTGTGGGTCATGCTGAACAGGTTTTGTCATTGGACTTCCATCCTAGAACGGTGGATCTTCTTTGTTCCTGTGATAGTAATAATGAGATGCGATTATGGAATATCAACAAACGTACATGTATTCATGTCTCTAAGGTCAGTTTCTGAGCCTTATATCTATTAGAATTTCTCGAAGACATCTTAGTTTAATTATAATTTAGATTAGAAATGTTACCATTTCCTTAGTTTCTTTAGAATAATACATCATTTTTATCTCAGGTTAAAATTACGAGGATGTCTAAGTTTTTTTCCTAGAAAATTTGTGCTAGATTGTGAACTTTGGTGATGCTTCTATCACTTGTTTAGTCTTTTCTTGTCTATGCATTTCAGCTCAGCATACTTCTTGAGAGAGTTTATACTTCACAAACATTGAAATGGTTGAAATCTACATTTTTAGAATCTTCAATTTTACATCCTTATGGGTTTCTACAAAATATATTCTCTGTGGAAAGGGAGTTTTAACAACATTAAATTATTCTGTCTGGCATGACTCATTTAGTAAGTATTAAAGTACTTGTAATTGACAAACTTACATCTGGTCCTACCCCATTAGATTACTGTGTTCTCCAACATAACCTCGCCTATGCATATCGCAATTTCCTTATGAGGTGACTGCAGGAAGCTACTAAACAAGTCCGATTCCAGCCTGAACTAGGAAAGTTAATTGCAACTGCTTCGGGGAATGTTATCAATGTAATTGATGTTGAGACTAACAAGCCTCAATCCTGTTTGAAGGTTGATTCACTCTCTAAGTTATCATAACTTACATGAATCTAAAAGTCCATTTGCCTCCTTGCTTATCCGAATGATTGTTATATTATTTCAGGGGCATGGCAAAGATGTTCTTTCAATTTGCTGGGATCCATGTGGCAAGTATATTGCCTCCATCAGTGAAGACAGTGCACGAGTGTGGTCAGTACCAGGCGGAGAATGCTTGCATGAATTGCGCTCAACAGGCAACAAGTTTCAATCCTGCACATTTCATCCAGCGTACTCACAACTCTTGGTCATTGGTGGCTACCAGGTGAAGTATTCAGAATATTATTTACAAAGTACTGTCTGTTCCTCGCAAGTGATTTTTTTGACATAGATGTTTATCATGTCTTGATGATGTCTGAACGTATACATAAGAATGCCAACTGAACCTCTTGTGGGGGAAAAGGTGTAAAATAAGTTGTAACATTCAAACTCAAGGTTGGCTAACCTGATAGGCTGACATTGTCTTGGCCTAATGTTCATTTAACACTCTGCTCTGCCATCCTTTTGCAATCTTTGCTAATTGTTAATGTCATTCTACCTTTCTATTAAGATCAAATTTGTTTTTTTATCAACAGTGTCTTGAATTATGGAATCCAATTGAGAGCAACAAAACATTGACAGTTGAAGCACATAGGGGACTTATTTCTTCACTGGCATATTGTCTACAGACTGAAATGATTGCCTCCGCAAGCCATGACAAGTGCGTTAAGCTATGGAAGTAAATATCCTTCTCCATAAGAACTCATGCATTTGCTTGTACATCCAGAGCAAGACAAGTACCGGGCTGAAGATGCGCCCGTTTAGTGGTAAAGTGTATAGATAGATAGGCTATACTCACATGACATCTTAACTACAGGCTAAAAGCTATACAACCATAGGTAGAAAAATGAAATACAATTGAAGTATAAAATGCCTGGTTTTTCTTTTCATTTTTTCTTCTCCTTTCTAGTTGACTGCACTTTCAGACATGGATCCTTTTGTTTTTACATGGGAAATAGAGGAGTATGGTTTAAACTGTTGATTTCTGTTAGAAGAATGAAGTTCTAACTTAAAAACTCTTACCCTATGTAAACCGATCCTAACAAAGCCCCCAATGGAAGTGGCCTATAAAAACACAAGCCCAGAGCAACACACATTGGTCCATTCAACTCACAGGACTCCAAATCTCAAACACTAAGAACAGTCCAAGAGACAACCTCCGAAGAGGGGTCCATGTAACCGTCATCTTTTTTTTTTTTTTTTTTTTTATCAAAACCAATTCTCAAAGGTTGACACGCCAGTGTCTTGCCCTCAAAGTGGGGGCCTAGGGGAGCAGTTGTAACCCCCAATCCCCAAATCCCAACGAGAAAAGTCGTCATCCCCCCTACTCCGCCATCTATTCGGTTCCACTTCCATCATGTTATTATATCCATATATTCACATTCGATGTTATATTGTTATTATATCCATATATACACATTTGAATCAAAATAAGTTCAAAAAATAAAATATTTAATATAAATTTCAGAGTTTTATATTAATATTATTAAATGTTGTAATATAAATTAATAATTTAAGTTAAATGTAAAAAAGTTAAATTAACTCGGCACGCCGAATTGGTGGATTTAATTAAAATTAAGACTAAAATGATAGAATATGTAAGTAACAGAGATCAAATATATAATTATATCACATTTCCCGTTAAGTTTTAACGGCATGTGACTTGATTGATATTATTTAATTAGTTTAGTGATTTTATTGACAAAATCAAAAGTACAGTGATTAAAATAGAATTTTCCCAAAAATAAGTGGTCATTATTGTAATTTACCCAAATAATAATAACAGGGAATAGAATAGAAGGCCCGGAGAGCTTCAGAGTTCAGACAGAAATAGGAAAGTGGAATAAGAGAAGACAAATGGGATGAGAACAAAACAAAAGAAAACAGTATACAGTTAAGCTGAGGCCTGACACAGCCCACCACACCATTGCCGACCGCCGCGCCGCCTATCTGCCGTCTGCGTACTGGTCCATTCCCTATCATATTGTCTCTCCTCTATAATTCCTCTTAAATTCCCTGTCTCTACCTGCCACACCTCATATTCTTTGTCTGTCAACCAAAAACACACATTAAAGACAAGGTTTCGCGTGCCTGGGGTGTTTTCTTTTCTCTTTCGGCTATTCTAATGAGCTTGACGATGATCTATCAGGTGAAGCTAGTAACTGGTGTGTTTTTGTCTTGATTCTATTCTCTGTTCTATCATCTATGTTAGTTCCAGGATTGATGTGGTGAACCCAAAGTCCGAAACCAACCCATTTCAACATTTCTGACTTAAGCTCTAGATTGAGACCTGGGCTTAGTGGACTTCGTCCACGCCCGACACTCGTACAGATTCCCTTCTTTTACCCTCTGGTAAAAGCAGGTCAGCCACTCCTCAGCTTTCTACACGATCAAAAGTGTATATACATAAATTATCGGTGGGGATGTAAATCTGGCGACACTTTTCGTTGCGTTTTAAGGGGATACTTTTTATGAATTCAGATTCTTGATTATCGCTTTGTTTGTTTTTTCCTCAGAAAAAAAGTAATTGAGACTTGGGGAAGAGCATGGTTTTGTAGAGGCGGGTTGGTGTTGGTGGATAGGAGGTTTAGGCATGTAGACAAGGTAACGATCGCGCGCCGTGGTTTTGAATGTACAGTTGAGATTCTCAGGAACCAGATAGAGACACGTAGAGTTATCATACAGCTCTATATCTCATCTCAAGACCTACATGCACGAAACCCAAGTAAACCCAGATTAATCTCGATTCCATATCAGATTAACGGAAAAGGGGTTTATAAATCAGCGTCGGCAAGAAGAGCCTATAGATAGATGATGCAGCAAGATAGAGGAGGAAGAGGGAGCATGAAGCAGAACCAACAGCAAGATCAGGCCGAGAATCAACAGCAGCAGCAGAGCCCGCCTCAAAAGTGTCCTCGTTGCGAGTCTCTTAATACAAAGTTTTGTTACTACAACAATTACAGTCTCTCGCAGCCTCGTTATTTCTGCAAGGCTTGTAGAAGGTACTGGACACAAGGTGGAACCCTAAGGAACGTGCCCGTGGGAGGTGGTTGCAGGAAAGGGAAGCGAACAAAGGTTTCTTCTTCCACTGAAAACTCAAGGTCTCAGCAGCAACACAACTTGGCATCACCACAAACTATGATCTCTTCTTCTAATCCTATGATCAGCGTAAGTGCTGCTCTGAGAACCAACGAATCTGGTAATTTTGCTTCATCGTCAGCTATTTCTTCACTGGGATCTCTTTACCCTGGTGCTGGATTTTTTTCTTCTTTGCCTGCAATTCAGTCGACGAACCAACCGCAACCTTTTAATCAAGCACTAAGTATTGGTGGTGACCTGGACGGTTCTTCAAAATTGGGTCTTTTTCAGGGATATGGTATCCCTTCCTTCGGGTCACAACAGCATCAATCAATTCAACAAACCCAATTCTTTTCCATGGCTGATAGTGGTCAAAAGACTGTAAACGTGTGCCCATCTGATCAACAGAGGCTGATTCAGTCTAGCAGGCCTGCTGCATGTAACTCTTCTCAGCAGAATTGGCATCAAAGTTTCATCAATAACCGTGACCCTACAGTTTCTGAAGCGGCTTTGTGGAGTATCAACAACAGCAGCGGCAGCACAAGCAGCCCTGGGAACACAAACACAAGCAACACTACGGGTGCTTCTTTGAATCCAAACCAATGGTCTGATCTTCCAGGTTATGACGCTCCTCCATAGTGATCTTTTGTCACCCATTGTTGTAAACGTCCAAAGGTAGACAGCTTAAAAACTCTAAAATTGAAATTCATTTTTCGCCTTCTCTATACAAAAAGCAATCGAGCTTTGAGCCTGACATATAAAAAATTGCATCTTTTATCGTCTGTCCAGCTGCTGTCGTCGGGTTTGTTTTAATCTGGTTCAAGTTCAACTTGAGGACATGAATTCAGAGAGAATCTTGTAATGTGGGTTTTGATTACTGTAAATGAATGAACAGTACGGCTAATCGCCATTTGTTTTTTTCTTTCTTCCGAATGTTATACAGATTCTGGGAATCTGGGTTGTGTTTTTACGTTAAGCTTTTTAGTATTCCTGGGAAAGGAAACATCATCTAAGTTGGGTTTTGATGATGTTCTTTCAAAACTTTTTTATATTATAATAATGGGCAGTATATAGTTTCAAGTTAATGTTTGATCAGGGCTGAGGCTTTTGTTTGATTGCTTGTTTAAGTTTAACTTCTGCGTTATTACTTATCAGGTTCCATTCAGAAACTGAAACGTACCAATTTGTTCTAGTTAAGTAGGGTTTGCATTTGGAAGAAGACATGGATATGGTGGAGCTGATGTCTTTTGTAAAAGTAGTTGAAACTAAACTAGTAGGTTTCGAAATCATATGCCACTTTTCGCTATGCAAGTTTTCGGTGACCTACTTGTGCCCTTATACTCAATTAAATTTAATGTTTAGAGTTTAGTGTTTAAGGTTAGAGTAGAATGTATTTTTTAGGCTATAGAATTTAGAATTTAAGATTAAGGTTTAAAATTTATTTTTTTAATATTTTTTTAGGATTAAGGCATATATAGGAACACCGGAAAGTGTAGATTTTTTATACTCGTCTTAGTGCCTGCGGAACTAACAAGATCCATCACTCCTTTTAACAATTCCAAGTGCCATATCCCATATATCACCCTCTCCACTTTGTTACATCACCTGCATGATTTTGTTTTCGTAACAATGTTACGTTATGCTACGGGGTTGAAATTGTCAATGTAACTTTGGATTTGGTGGACACACAAGTATAACAGCAACATCGAAAACACTGTTTAGAGCCTCCAAGTAAGCAGAGAATGTGAAGCACTTTAAACTTTAAAGTGGGTTTTTTTGGCCTTCCCCAAACCAATATATATAGTAAACTACACTAATTTATTCAATCGAGAAAACAGTGGAATAACAAGATTGAAAATGATGATCAAGTGAACGAATCCATCGGTGGAGGCGTGGAACTGGATATTGTGGTTTCCAAGTAAACCAAATCTTTGATCTCTCATTATATCTCTCTTCAAAGAATATAAATATATAAAAATATTGATAAATGTTTAATTTATTTATTATTTAATAAATATAGCTCACAGTTGATATTATGATTTAAATTCTATTTTTAGAATAAATTGATATAATAGATTATTATTTTATTTGCTCCGTGTATGTTGTATGTTGCTTCTTGATATATTGCTTAGCCTTAAACCATCTCATCTGGACGAAAATCAAATTCTATTTTTTTCCCAATATTAAAAAAAAGTTAATTTTTAAGTTCTAATTTTAAATTTTAAAAAATACACTATACTCAAGATTTTTTTTAGAATATGCTGGTGTGAAGTAAGGGTAGCATCTGTTCAACTTTCTTTTAGCCTTTTTTCAAAAAAAGCACACACAACATGCAATATTGGTGCTTGATCTCGAGTCCCAAGGGATGATGAACATCAACCTTTGCCACCAGGACACAAGGGGATGAGCTATACTCAAGATTTTTTAAACTTTAAATCTTAATCTAAACCCTAAATTTTTAATGTAAAAACATAAATAGGGACATCGAAAAAAAACGGAGGATTTATATTCCTCATCTCTTGTATATTGCTTCTTGACATCTCATCCCTCAACCACCAAATCATTAAATTCCAATATTTACAACTACACCATAGCATTTTTCACATTTAAAACTCACCATTTGACGCTCACACACTAGGGACGAACCCACCTTTATCTTGGGAGTGGCTCTTGTCCCCCGCAAAGGAATTTTCTTTTACCTTTGATTTTTTTTTTTGAAAAAAAATAGATAAGTTATAAATTTATTCCTACATTTTAACACTTACGTTTTGTTTCTAATCTTAAATTTTGACTTTGTCCATGTTACACACGTGTGTATATACAGGGGCGGAGCTAAAAATATATTTAAGGAGTGTCATTTTTTCAACTATATTTAAAAATAATTAATTATTTATTAAGGAGTGTCATTTTATTCATAAAAGGGTATCATTTGTCCATATTTTTAATTTTTTATATACAAATTATATAAGAAAAATAGATTTTTCAAAAATTTTCATGACACCCCAATTTAAAGTGTAGCTCCGCCAGTGTGTATATATATATATCTGAATTCTCCAATATAATATGCATGTATTTATTGTGTGTTATTTGTAATATGGTATTTTTCCTAGTAGACATTTGAAGTGGAGGTCATAGGAGGTTTCTAAGAAACTTTCCACAGTGTGGATTGGAGCTGCTAACTTTGCAGTTCATTCCATGAAAAAAAAGTAATTTCATGGCATTGGCATTGGTGACGAATGCATAATGCATGGAAGAACAATCCAGTGTCAAGCTTTAACCCCACATCCACATTTGACATTTCAATGATGTTGAGTGCTGCTGCTACTGGCCCTTGGGATTGGGGCCCCACTTTAATTTTGAAGATATCAGAAGCATGCATTAGTGGGTTACGCCACTTCATATCAAACATCGCATCGATACATGGTATATATGGAGACTCACAACTCACAAGGCCCCATTCATCCATCATTTGCTCACTCGTCGGTTTTGTTGTTCAACTGGACAAATGGACTAGCCTCAGCCTCAGCCTTAGCCATTGCTTTTCCTTGGGCGAATTATCATCATTCTCCTCAGCAAATAGCTTGCTATGTCATAGTCTTTCGCCATCTTTACTGATAATAAAAAGATACCACAATGTCATAAGCACGTTCATAAGACTACACTGATATATAATATGTCGGGTGGAATTTTTCTTCGCCCCACATCCTACCCTACACTCACTCATCACCAAAACCCTTTGCCTCATCAACCCAACTAAACAAACCCTTATTTCCACTTGTCTCGCTATTATTTTCTTTTGAATTTTTAGTACTGTCTCCCGGGAGAATCATCTTTAACGATATATAACAATTTAACTTTTTTTGTGTGTAATTTATGCACCATCTAGTACCATTAAAGAACAAAGTCAAGCAAGTGTTATGGTTGAGCAATTTCTTCCTTTCATCACATGTTTTTATTCGTAACGCTAAATTTAGTAAGAGGTTATATACATTGTAGATAGGTCATTTCCAGCATTTAAGTTCCCCCTTTCATTGTATTTGAATGATATTCAAAGAAAACGCCATATTTTCTTAACTTTAGGTTGAAGCAAAGCCTTTTTTTCCTTAAATGAAGAACCAAGGGGAATAACATAGCAAAAAAGGCAGTAAAGGGATGAGGCCGGTCCATGCATGCACATGCACCATTCCCCCCTAGAAAACTGAAATTGATGACTTGTTTCTTTAGACCCCAAAGTCCCAAAAATGGGGCAAGGAAGTAGGAACTAAGAGTCTTGGACATGGCCCCTCCCTCTTCATCCTAGCTAAACATTTTGCCAAATGAATGAAACACAATAAACAAAAATGGTCCTAGAAAAAGTGACCCGACATTCCTTTTTAAACTATGTTTTGTTGGACATGAATGGTCATAATTTAGATACTGTTGCAGAATACGATCGTCGGATAGAGC
Organism: Hibiscus trionum; assembly: GCA_030270665.1. Taxonomy (NCBI): domain Eukaryota; kingdom Viridiplantae; phylum Streptophyta; class Magnoliopsida; order Malvales; family Malvaceae; genus Hibiscus; species Hibiscus trionum. The sequence goes on from BSYR01000024.1 coordinate 22,710,181, forward strand.
AAAAACGCAACTGATAATTTGAGAAAATAACAATGAAGATAAAGGAGACACAGATTTTACGTGGAAAACCCCTAAATAATATAGGGTAAAAACCACGGACAAAGGTAGAAGAATTTCACTATGAGAAAATAGGAATTACAACTTCTCTCAGTCTAACAAGGAGAAAACAATGACAATTCTCTCTTGATAAAAAGGAGAAAACAACTCTATGAAAACTCTCTAATTTCTCTAGTATTGGGAGGAGGTTAGAATGATTTGGGATGTGTAAGAATGGCAAATGGCTAGGCTATTTATAGTTGAGCTTTAGGGACTAACTTATAAATAACCTAAAGTTTAGGGACCAAAATTGTGATTTTCCCATGCCATTTTTCAATCTTGGCTGCACCTGCCAAAATTGAAATTTCCCATTTTCAATTTTGGCTGCCACCACATTGCTTGACTTTCTACAATCTCCCACTTGAAGATTTGATTGGAACAATCATATCTTCACACCATTCTTTCTACCTCGTACTTTCCATGTTGCTTACGTCTCTAACAAGCCACAAGAGGATCGACACCAAGTAAACTTATCAGTGTTGATTGCTTTTGTCATGAAATCTGCTATGTTGTCATCGGTATGGATCTTCTGCATATCTATAATCCCTTCTTCCACTTTTTCACGAATGAAGTGGTATTGGACCCGAATGTGTTTTGTTCTTGAGTGAAAAGCAGGATTCCTTGCAAGATGCAAGGCGCTCTGACTGTCACAAAACAAAGAGACATTCTCTTGTTTGTGCCCGAGCTCCTCCAATAGCATTTTCAACCATATTGCTTCTTTACTGGCTTGTGTAGCTGCTACATATTCTGCCTCCGTTGTTGACGTAGCCCAACTGATTGCAGTTTTGAAACCCAGCTTACAGCTCCACCAGCAAGTGTAAACACATACCCTGTTGTAGATTTGCTTTTATCCAAATCTCCTGCATAGTCAGAATCGACATACCCGCTGATAAGAAAGTCTGATCCCCCGTAACATATGCAACATTTAAGGTCCCTTTGATGTATCTCAGGATCCTTTTCACAACATTCCAATGCTCTCTGCCTGGATTCGCCATGTACCGACTAACCACTCCCACTGCTTGTGCAATGTCTGGTCTTGTACAAATCATGGCGAACATTAAACTTCCCACTGCTGATGCATACGGTACTCGAGACATCTCCATCCTCTCTTCTTCACTGCTAGGACTCATACTGGAGGATAATTTAAAGTTAATAGGAAGAGGGGTATAAATTGGCTTACAATCTTGCATGCTGAATCGTGACAAGATCTTTTTCAAGTAATTCTTTTGTGAAAGCCAAATCTTCCTACTACTTCTGTCTCGGTGAATTTGCATCCCTAGAATCTTGTTTGCTGGTCCCAAGTCCTTCATTTCAAATTCCCTAGCCAGTCGTGCCTTTAATTCTTTAATATGATCTTTGTTGAGGCCTGCAACCAACATGTCATCTACATACAACAGCAATATAACAAAGTCGTTTTCACCAAACCTCTTGAAGTAAGCACAAGGGTCTGCATTAAGTCTGTTGTATCCAAGGCTCATGATGAAGGAGTCAAATCTCTTGTACCAACACCTCGGCGCCTGCTTTAAACCGTACAGAGATTTGTTCAACCTGCAAACCAAGTTCTTCTTTTCTTTTTCTTCAAAACCTTCAGGCTGGAGCATGTAAATCTCTTCTTCAAGATCTCCATGAAGAAAAGCTGTTTTAACATCTAGCTGCTCTAGATGTAAATTCAATGTAGCACACATTGCCAGGATAACTCGAACCGTTGTTAGTCTAACCACAGGAGAAAAGATTTCATTGAAATCAATACCTTCTTTCTGAGCATATCCTTTGACCACCAGTCTTGCACGATACCTCTCCACTTGATCGTCACCATTTCTCTTGATTTTGAAGACCCATTTGTTACCAATTGGCTTCCTTCCTTGTGGTAGTGGCACAAGTTCCCATGTATTATTTTTATGAAGGGCTTCGATTTCTTCTTGCATTGCCGCCATCCACTGCGAAGCATCTGAGTTGTTCATTGCCTCCTCGAATGTTGATGGCTCACCGTCCTCCGTTAAAAGGCAGTATGCAACATTACCTTCTATAATATAATCTGAGTGCCAATTGGGGCGTCTTCTCACACGATCTGATTGACGAGTTGTTGGAGCTTCAGAATTCTCTGGTTCTGGTTCCTCGAGCTCTGGTTCTGCTTCAGAACAATCTCTCTGTTCAGACTCATTTTCAACATGTATCTGTGTAGTCTCTAGCTTTTCTTTATCAGTGCTATCATCTTCTTCTTTTCTTTGTAGCTTATCTTCTACAAAGATAACATCCATGCTGATAATCACTTTGCGGGCAGTGGGATCCCACAAGCGATACCCCTTTACTCCATCAGCATACCCCAAGAATTTACATTTTCTGGATTTTGGATCCAACTTTGAAATTTCTTGGGCATTGTACATCACGTGTCGCACATCTCGAACAACTTTGGTTGTCCCGTCATACATCTTCAATTTGATGGTTCCAACGCCAACAATTTCCAAGGCATGATTATTGCAGCTGTACACAGATCCTCCTGAGATAGGTTCATAATTATAGAACCATTCTCTTCTTGAGGTCATGTGATATGTGGCTCCCGAGTCAATAAGCCATATGTCTGCAAATCTTTTTCTGCCTTCCATGGTTGTTGCTGCTTCACAACAGAGAGCATCTCCATCATCTGAAGTGTTTTCCATATTTCCTTGAGGATTGGAGTTTTTAGGTAAACTCCAACAATCCTTCTTCATGTGACCCTTCTTTCCGCAGTTGTAGCACTTTAAATTCTTCTTACTCCTTAACTTTGATCTACCATGATTGTGACTGCTACTTTGGCCACGTTCTGTTGATCTTCCTCTCATCACCGTTAAGGCCTCTGCTTGTTGCAGATTTCCTTGTCTGTCTTCCTTGTTCTTGCGCCGATTTTCTTCTTTCAGAACAGCAGCTGCAACGTCATCGAAGACTAGATCACTTGTAAGGTTGTTGTTCGTCAAGTTGATGATGAGTTGATCATACGAATCAGGTAGACTTTGAAGCAGAAGTTCAACACGTTCTTGTGACTCTATTTTATAGCTTAGGGATGTAAGCTGAGAAAATAGAGTATTCAACGTGTTTAAGTGCTCTGTCACTGAAGTAGATTCTGACATCCGAAGAGTGTACAATTTCCTCTTAAGGAAAATTTTATTGTGCAACGATTTGACCTCGTATAATTTTGCGAGGTGATCCCAAATCTCCTTGGCTGTCTTCTTCTCCTCGATGCTTGATAGTACTTCATCTGCTAATGCTAAATGAAGGTCTGCAATAGCATTCTCGTCCATCTCATTCCATTTCTTGTTATCCGTAAAATCTGCCGGCCTTTCACCGATAGCCGCTAGACATCCATTTTTTCTTAGGATGACCTTTATCTTCAATTTCCACAGTGAGAAATTTCTCTCATTGAACTTTTCAATATCAAATTTCGTTGCCATAGCTTCTATTTCAGATAGCTCCCACTATTTCACCTTTTTGACGTGAATAGTGCCCACCACCTTCAATGAATGAGTAATATCTAACTTACTTTCTTATGATGGAGGATCCACTTTTCAGTGGCAACCAACAGAGAATACGGTAAGTAGATATACGCACCCAAATCTGGCTCTGATACCAATTGTTGCGGAATACGATCGTCGGATAGAGCAAAAACGCAACTGATAATTTGAGAAAATAACAATGAAGATAAAGGAGACACAAATTTTACGTGGAAAACCCCTAAATAATATAGGGTAAAAACCACGGACAAAGGTAGAAGAATTTCACTATGAGAAAATAGGAATTACAACTTCTCTCAGTCTAACAAGGAGAAAACAATGACAATTCTCTCTTGATAAAAAGGAGAAAACAACTCTATGAAAACTCTCTAATTTCTCTAGTATTGGGAGGAGGTTAGAATGATTTGGGATGTGTAAGAATGGCAAATGGCTAGGCTATTTATAGTTGAGCTTTAGGGACTAACTTATAAATAACCTAAAGTTTAGGGACCAAAATTGTGATTTTCCCATGCCATTTTTCAATCTTGGCTGCACCTGCCAAAATTGAAATTTCTCATTTTCAATTTTGGCTGCCACCACATTGCTTGACTTTCTACAGATACGACTTAAAGCATTCAATGGTCAATTTCCTTAAAATCCATATATACGATAAAGTATTCTTTTTTCAAAGGAAATGAAAAAAAATGCGCGTACATAATTCTCTACTAAAGACTATACGTGCGGATAGAGACCATTGAATCAACAAGGTTGGCCGAAAATCAACAAGAAAAATCATAAATCTCCAATTGAAATAGTAGGGTAGTTGCTTGGAAATGAAGGGTTGACGCCAAAACATGCCCCATACGACCCCAAAATCATACGCATTATTGGGCGAGTATACATTCTGTCAAAGTTGGATAGAGATGGGAATTGAGATCAGCAATATGTATTCCCCAACTGCTCATGTTTTTCGTGGTATTGGGCTACTTGTCGTCTTCCCTATGGCTTCCAAAAGAATGATTTGGTCAGCCTTGCAAATACAGTATTTGACAAGTTAATTATTAAATTATTGCTACATGGTAATGTAGTTGGTGGATTTTGGAACCTCTTGATTAAGACGGGTTTTGGTTATTTAATGATAAAATTCTGGAGCTCTCGTTGTCAATTATTATGTTTTGAGAAAAGCCCATATTTCATTAAAAAAGAATATCCCAAAAATGTTATAAATCTGGCCAGCATGTTCAAAAATATATATATATATATAACATATGATTCGAAACGAATCAATTGGAATCCATTAAGTTATTAAGTTTGGTTATTCCTAGCCAAACTGGACAACTCTTGTGTTTGATTTAACCCCATTAATCTTCCACTTCATAGTTGGCTGTGGTTTTAAAAATTGGTTGCAAGTTGCAACCGAAGAGCCAAGGTAACATGATGTTAATGCAGAGATGAGCTCAACCACAAACACTCAGCTGCCTTTTCTTTTAAGGATTGTAGTTGATCATGGTTTTGTCAGACCGTAAATTCTGAAACATGCAAGTAAATCTAAATCTAAAACTAAAATAATAGATTCTCATTCCATTATAAATATAGGTGATAATAAGAGAATGAGAATGGTCCCCCCGGACACTGTTCCCACTACAAGTTGTGAATGAAAGCAATGGGACAAAGTGGGCATGGTGGCAGCCGCAGCACTGCCTTATTCTTTCCCCAGAGACTAGCTACTCTACTCACCCGACTATAATATTATACAGTAGATCAAAATCATTCATTCTGGGTTTCTTAGGCTTTAAATTTAATTAATGTTATCGCACCAGACACCATCCTTCCTATTTTTGGACACTGAATCAAGGGCATTCGGTAATATTGGTATGCACAAGTTATCATGCACTTAGCACGGTAATAAATTGTGGCCGCAATATAACATAACGGTTGTATCGTAACGGTTTTGAAGGTCCTCGCGACACCGTAAACCGCAATCCCATCTAGAATCATAATTATATTTTAGAGAAAAATCACATCGTAACGACTAAAACGTCCGCAATTGTAACGTTGCAACCGCATCCGCAACCGCGACCGCAATTTAATACTATGGCAATTAGTGCTGCACATGCAGCTTGTATGAACTGGTTTATTTTACAACTGTGTTATCACGGTTTCCCTCACATGCAAATATGTTGGGTTTCATGAGAGAGCGTACGAATAGCTAAGTGAAAAACATGTTGGAAAGTGATGGTTCGAATCTCATTGTTCACTTTATAGCAATGTTTTCAGAACTGTGTGTGTATATATATATATATTTTCCTGGTATTTGTATGCATCGGTAGTGTTTCAACTGATACGTACATATCAAACGACCTACACTGATACAAGTCGGCATTAGTGTATTAGTCAAAATGGATTGTACCATACTTGGACGGATATTGACAAAATAATTTAGAATCTCACCTAAAATTTTTAAAGAGTTCGAGATTTAATAAGGATTTTTTTAAATATAAACAAATTTAATTAAAATATAATAAAATTTTTAAAAAGGATCAAATACTAATTTTGTAAAATTATGAAGACAATACCCCTTTAACACCATGACTGTTCGCCTCTAACTACACTGAAATATGACGTGTTCTACAATACCTGTTCTCAAATTTCTTTTTTACTTTTTTTTCTTTGGAAGAAGACTTATTCTCACCTCCACATGTGAGATCAAATAAATTCGATCAAGCTTAATTGAGCTTTAGTAATTAAAATGACGTGTTTGTTAGCTGCACAATAATCACCGTAACAGACCTATTCTACCCTTTTTCTTAATTTTCCAAAATTAAGCTGTAACTGCAAGAGGAATAAAATTCAAATGAGTATATTAACATGGGTAAACTACATTAAATGGTCATCGAACTTTTAAGTCAGATTCATTTTGGTCACCGTACTTTAAAAATATTTGATAAGGTCACCTAATTTTTAGTTTGAATTCGATATAATCACTGAACTTTTAGTTCGCATTCAATATGGTCCCTCCCGTTACATTCCGTTAGCAGTTGACTGTACTTTTCATTTTTCCTTAATAAAAAAATGGGTAAACTACACCAATCATCACTCAACCTCCTTCCCACTCCTATTTTGGTCACTAGAGTTTAAAAATTTCCAATTTAATGACTTAACTTTCGAATAGTTCATATTTGACCACTCTCAAATGACATATTTATACAAATAGAAAAATTCGATTAATCCTTAAAAAATTTGGTTAATTGGTAAATTCAGATTATTCAATTATTGGTCTTATATTGTACTAATTAAATCAAATAATTGGTTAACCAGTTAACCGAAATATTTGATTCTAGAACTGATTTTTTTACTTTATTTATTAAAATATCAAATATGATAATATGGTCAATTTAATAATTGTTTGATTGTGATAAAAGTATAAAAACAACTAGAAAGTCAAAAATTAAAAGTTCACAACTATTAATCCTACCAGAGCCAAAACTTTTAAAAAAAAAAAACCAGAATGATATCAAAATCACTAGACTATAAGATATCGTAATGCATAAAATATAGAAATATTGTATATAATAGATCTAGTCGGTTAATTAATTTTGCTTAAAAATGTGAGCCGTAATCGAATCGAAATAATTTATTTTAAAATTTTGTACCGAAAGCGGGTTCGATTATTCCTTAAAAATTATTTTGGTTAATTGCTAAATTTCATATTATTCAATTCTCGATCTTATATTGTACCAATTAAAGCAATAATCGATTGACCATTTAATTGGAATATTTGATTCAAATAATATTTTTACTTTGCTTATTAAAATACCAAATATGGTAATATGGTAAATTTAATAAGCAAAGTAAAAAAATCATTACCAAGTTTTTTAAAAGATTAATCGAATTTTTTTATTTGTATAACTATGTCATTTGAGAGTGGCCAAAGTATGAACAATTCAAAAATTAATTTATTAAATTAGAAATTGTTAAACTCTAGTGACCAGAATAGAAGTGAGAAGAAAGTTGGATGATAGTTGATGTAGTTTACCCATTTTTATTAAGGAAAATCAGAAAAACAAATGTGAACTTAACGGGAGGTAACGAGAGGGACCATATCGAATTCAAATTAAAAGTTAAGTAATCTTATCGAATATTTTAAAAGTACGGTAGCCAAAATGAATCTGTCCTAAAAATTCGGTGACCATTTATGTAGTTTATCCATAACATATTGATCAGCAAAATCCCATAAGGATTCTGAATTTTGAATATTGATCCAGTGACGCAATTAAGCATTCATGATTCCATAACAACCTTAGGAATTCAAATTCAAACTAGTAATAATTGGAGTGGTTAGGTCAACTATTACCAGTTCCATAACTTTCTTGGGCATGCTAATCAGGATCTATCACTACTCCACTACAGAGAATCTTTACAGAGTATTGATTTTTGCAGCTTTTAAAAGTACCTCACCACAAAAACAAAGTATAAGGGTGACGTTATTACAACATCTTAATATAAGACTAAAAAATGACACATTTAAAATGTTATAAAATACAAAATTTATAATATTAATACATAACCGAAATATTATAAAAATGTATAACATTTTAGATTTGTGGTAAATTTCGAAACTAGTCATGAAACTAAAAACCAAATTTCGAAACTTGTCGAAAAACAACTAACCTAAAATGTAGTATTTTTTCTAACATATGTAGCCTGCAGGCTGCAGGTAGGTAGTAGTACTTTTTTTGAAGAATGGATAATATTCAAATAATGCAATGAAATGGATAGTGCATAGTGTAATTAAAAGAAAATCTAACATTTAGATTATAGGTCCCCATATTTTCTCTGATCTTTCCTTTTCTCTTGTTAAAACAAAGTTTGTACAGGGAGGGGGGACTCAACTGTTTCTTGATGTCTGTAGTCTTTACTCTTTCAATGGATCGTGCTGCTAAACCAGCACATGCACTAACGCTACCCTACTAAAATCCAATCCCTAAACTACAAATATCATATCCATTCCCAGTTTGCCTTGAATCTTAGATGAATCCATCAAGTCTTACATTCATACAATAAATATGCATACACACACATACATACATTTCCATGCATGGTTTAAAGATATCATGAAAATTTTCTTGTTTTCAAACAAAACAAAGTTCATATATGTATAAAAACTTCAAGAACAGACTAACCATGATAATAATAGCTCAAATTGCAGTTTGCAGGTACAAATCTCCCCTCTCTTTTCTGTACCATTGATTATACCCAACCCCCCAAAACCAGAAAATGCAAAAACAACTGTAAACATAAAATAAAAAAGTGGGAAAAGTAATTAGTTCCTCAATCCTCGCCCTGATCTTTTACTTAGGACTAAAAACCCATCATGATAGCTAATGGCAATGCATTAGGTGGAAAAAAGGGAAGAAGTGTCAAGCAGTATATACATACAGAATAGAAGCCAAACTTACTGGTCTAAAAAGTTGCAGCAAAATGAGCTAAACCTATCTCTTCAACATGCGCGCGCAGCTTCATATGACTGATGAAGAAGATGATAGCCATCAGCGATGAGATGAAGAGGATCCGAGGTTCCTCTCAGCGCAAATAGGGATTTTTCTCAACCTTTGATGATAAAACTTTAGGCTGAATTCTTGCGGCTGACATGATCCATCCGATCCAATCTTCTCACATCCATGCTTCTATACTCAACTTTAATTTATTATAGCTTTTTTTTTCTTCTTCTTTCCAATCCCACCCCATTATGACTGTAGAATCCACTACCGAGTACCGACAGTAGTAATTAACCAAAACTAAGTACCTATAACCCCCAAAAAAAGACCCAACAAAGAGGGAGACGATTTGAAAAATAACTGATGATAAGAGTAATCTAGTTTGCCTAGATCAGAGAAGTGACTGAGGATCCAATGTTTGCTGGATCATGCCAAGCACCGACGCTTGTGGTGTTCCAATAAACCGCAGGATCATATAAACCGATTTGATCGAGCGGATTCTGGAATGCCTCATTCCATTCCATTCTTCTTTGTGCTTCTTCAACTTTGATATCTTTCATGGTTAGCCCGTTTTCACTGTTACCTGTCATTTGAAGGTCTTGAAAAGGTTCCAAGGCTTGCATTTGGCTAGGCAGCTGAGTATTTTTAACACCGCTGTTCATGAACTTGTGTTGGTAAAGAGTAGAAGCTAACAAAGAAGCGATGGTTGGTGTGGTAGTGGTGCTAGAAGATGAGGATCCAAAGATATTAGAGTAGGTTGAAAGAAGTGGATTTGAAGTCACCACATCCTGGATTTGCTTACTCGGGTTAGTGTTAAAACCATTTCGATAATCACCGTCCCCGGTATCACTAGACCCCATCACAGAAGAAAACCCTAATCCCAGAGCATTCAGATCAGGCTGGAGATCATAGGCTGTTACGCTTTCCACACCTGGAACTCTTGAATTGAACCGAGGGAAGGGAAGATGGATATCAGATGGGGTATTAGCTAACCCATAAAACAAAGGGTTGATATGATGTGTTGAGGTTGAAGAAACATCGATTTGAGGTTGAGATAGTGGAGTGTTAGTATTTGCACCAGATGTTGGAGAAGCTCCATCAATGGCAGAAGCCGCTGGTCTCTTCACACGCTTGTTCTTCCTACATCCACCGCCCACCGGAACATTCCTTAAGGTACCACCGCGAGTCCAATAGCGCTTACAAGCCTTGCAGAAGTGTCTTGGCTGTGATAAACTGTAGTTGTTGTAGTAGCAGAACTTAGTGTTTGGTGAATCACAACGAGGACACTTTAGGGCTTGCTGCTGCTGCTGCTGCTGTTGTTCTTGGCTTGGTTTCTCCATAAGCCTAGCTGTTGACGCCATCAAGTCCTTCTCATCTATATGATTCTGCAACCAAGGTGATGCATGGCCAAAATGGGGAAAGAAATGAAGAGAAAAAGAAAACAAAAAGAGTTAAATGAGTGTTCTTAGGGTAAAATAACAACACAACATAGATATTCTGTTCCAAAAGCAAAACAACAAAAATGGGGTCATGTTTTGTCGAATAATTGCTGGAGAGTGAAAGGGGAGAGAGAGTACTGAAAGTTAAACCTGTGGCCATTCATTGTTAGCGGTTGAAGAGACGATAATCATCTTCTCGCAATTACTCAACATTTTCTTCTATCAAAGGAATCGTTGAAAACAAAGAGTAAACATACAAAGAGCAGGTGGCGACGCCGAGTCTTTGTTGATGGAATTCAAGTAATTTCTTCATCTGACAAGAGTATATAATTTATGTTAAAGAGCATTACAATAATTCTTTTAATCTATTTAATTTCTTTTTGTTAATCAAGTTTTTCACGTGCTAGATCTGGTCTTAAGTAGTGGTGTTACAATCGGGTATCCGTATTTTTGGTACTAGAAGGTTCGGATACCCAATTTTCGAATAGTAAAAAGTCACTGTCTACAAAATTATTAGATGAGCTTGACTCACAACGTCATTTATGGTCTTATTCAATGTAATTTTTTATCTCATTTTTTTTCTAATGTGAATCTTCACTTCTTTCCTACATGTAATTAAAGAGTGAATAGTTACTTAGAAGTTAAATGTTATCTGATGGATCATGGATGAGGTGGTGGGCCGGATCTATCTAATAATTTCTCCTATCTCGTGGTTTTCTAAGTTGAATCAAACGTGTTGGCCAAGAAGTATCTCTGACCATAACCCAATCTCAATTGGGGAGCAGGAAGCATCCAATATCCCTCGACCCTTTAAACTATTCTCACATTGGTTGGACAACCCTGAAATCGTGGAGCTGGTGAGAAAAATTGGTTCGAAGATGAATGGGAAAGGTGTGGGGAATACTCTGAAAGCAGTGAAGCAAGCAATCAAAAAGTGGGTATTGGAGTTCCGCGCTAAGGAGCACGCCTCAGTTTCTGAAGTTGAAGCAAAAATTGAAGACTTGGAGAAACAGTGTTGTTCGTCTGGTTATAGTGCTCAGCTTGCTGATGAGATTAAAAGGCTCAAAACAACGCTATGGAATAATCTAAGGAGGGAGGAACGTGAATGGCACCAAAAATCCAGAGCGAAATGGATTGCGGAAGGCGACAAAAACACGAGGTATTTCCATTTAATTGCTTCCTTGAGGAAAAGTAGAAATTTTATATCTTGTATTGAATGGGAAAACCAAGTTCATACGGATCAGAAGAAAATCGAAGTGGTGTTCGAAGAGGTATTCAAGCAGAATTTGAACAGTTCAAGCACTGTCCGAGTTAAAGAGTTTGGCTGCAATATTAAAAAACTGTGTCCTGAGTCTGCAAGGGCAATTGAGGAGCCTTTTTCATCTGAAGAAACATGGGAGGCCATTGCTTCGGCAGACTGTAACAAAGCACCTGGGCCCGACGGATTCAATATGGATTTTTACAAAAAATTTTGGCCTACGATCAAAGACAGTGTCCTCCGATTTTTCAATAACTTCTATGAGGGGAAGGTTATGGATAGGCATTTTAATCAGTCGTTCATTGCACTGATTCCTAAAAAATCGAGCCCAATTTCCTTTGACGATTACCGACCAATTTCCTTGGTTAATAGCCTGTATAAAATCATCGCAAGGGTACTATCTCGGAGGCTTAGAACGGTCTGCAATGAGGTGATAGGGGATAACCAATTCGCATTTACATCTGGCAGACAAATTTCCGATTGTGTTCTAATTGCTAATGAAGTAATTGATGATTTGGTGAAAAGGAAGGAAGAGGCGATAGTCTTTAAAGCCGATTTTCGTCGTGCGTACGACACTGTCGATTGGGAATTTCTGGATCTTATTCTTAACAAAATGGGGTTTGGAGCACGTTGGAGGTGTTGGATTTATCTATGCCTATCAACTGCTAAGATAGCAGTTCTGGTGAACGGGAAGCCAACTAATTCATTCTCAATTTCCAGGGGGCTGCGGCAAGGATGCCCTCTGTCACCATTCCTTTTTAACATGATTGGCGAGGCACTAAGTTCGTTACTGCATAAAGCTGTGTTCAGACAAAATCTAAAAGGGGTTACGGTTGGCAAAAGTGATTTAGTGTTATCTCATATGCAATTTGCAGATGACCTAATTATTTTTGCAAAAGCTGAATTATCCAATGTCCAGAACATTAAACGGATTCTTCGGATATTTGAACTGGCTTCCGGGTTATGTTTGAATCTTAAAAAAACAAATCTGTACGGGATTAACATTGACGAGAATGTTGTAAAGGAGTGGGCACAGAAGCTGAAATGTGGCATGTGAGTGCTTCCTTCAACCTATCTTGGGCTACCACTGGGGGCTGTGAGAAACTCTTTAGCCTTATGGAAACCAGTGTCGGATAAAGTTGTTAAAAAGCTGGCTAGTTGAAAAGGTACGTATCTCTCTATGGCTGGTAGAATATGCTTAGTGAAGACAGTTTTGTGTAACTTACCTATCTACTATTTGAAATGCCTAGCACCATAGCCGAAACTCTGAATAAACACATTGCACATTTCATTTGGGGCCCTCTAAATCTAGGCCAATCCATTGGATTAGATGGGAAAATTTAGTGAAACCTACCGAGTTTGGAGGACTAGGTTTTTATGATTTGAAACTTAAAAACCGTGCTATGCTTAATAAATGGGTTTGGAGATTTAGCAGTGAACCCAAAGTCTTTGGAGGGAGGTTATAAACAAAAAATACGATTATCATCCTTCTTCGTTGTTACCACTGAACATTTCCCGGAAACGGCAGTCTTGGGTATGGTGGAATATTATCAAACCTCTGTCCAACAGTGATGATCTGTTCACGTGCAACATTAGATTTCTTCTTGGTGATGGTAAGTGCATCAAGTTTTGGGAGGACCATTGGGTAGGGAGTGCTACACTCAAGGAATTATTTCCTAGAATTTACTCCTTAGCAAGGGATAAAACTGGGAATATTAGTGATTTTGGGAAGTTTGAGAATGGACGGTAGGTATGGGAAGTAGCCCTAAGGCGCAAACTGTTTCAATGGGAAGTGGAAGTGTGGGAAGAATTCTTGCATACTCTGAATAGTACTCCGTCTTTAAGTAGTAGGCCTGATAGAATTTGTTGAAATGTGACTTCGAATGGGATTTACTGTGCTAAGGAATTCTGCTATAAAGCTTCAGCGCCTGTGGAGTCGGGTGATACAATATGGAAACTTATCTGGCAGCGTCTAGTGCCCCCAAAAGTAGAATTGTTTTTATGGAGAGCAATACAAAACCGTGTGGCAACCATCGAAGCTCTAAAGAAAAGAGGGTGTAACGCCTTGGATGCATCGCGGTGCCCGCTATGTAGCTTGTCAGAGGAAACCAGTGACCATTTATTTTGCCATTGCAATATAACATGGAATCTGTGGATCAATTGGTGTAAGAAGTGGGAAGTCTATTTAGTTATGCCCGAATCACTGAAAGATCTTCTGCTCGTGTGGGAATCGACATCTATTAAAAGGACTAAAAACAAGTCTGGTATGTGGGTTTCTTTGGCATTGTTTGGTCAGTTTGGATCGAACGAAATGAAATTCTGTTTAACAATAAGAAACTATGCCTTCCAAGCTTGATTGACACAACTATGATGAGGATCGCCCATTGGTGTAAGTGCAAATGGCCGAAGGCGGTCCCTCAATGCGGGATTTCATTAGTTACCCGAATCTTTGTGATACAAGCACAACCCGCAGATTGGGACAACAATCTCTCATCCGAAACAAGCATGGGGGTGTGCGGATTGGTGTCTGAACTTAGTGCAGTTTGCTCAGTATGTGTATTGGTTGGGTAATGTAATTGGGAAAGTATATCTGGTAGGTTTGGGATACTTGTTAAACGTATGTAAGAAAACTTATGGGGACAGACCTTGTGGTCGTGTGACGCTGAGTTTGTGTTGTTGTAATGTTCGATTGTGTTAATAAATCTCAGAGCACTCTTTTCCCCCTACTTAGGTCTAGAGGGGTTTTTTAATGAGGCCCATTACTTTTCAAAAAAAAAATAATTTCTCCAATCTCTATCCCAACCCATGAAGATGTTTGTTCACAAGTCAAATTACAAAAATACACAATAAAATTTTGCATCTTTCTTTACAAATTATACCATTTACAAAACTCAAATATTGTAAACAACTTCTAGAACAAGTGGTTAAAGCTTTCAGTTGACATCCCTCCTCTCCTTTAGGTTGTGGGTTCAATACTCATTTACAAATTAACCATTACTTAACAACTAACATTGTTTTTACTCTATAGCTAAGATAAATTAGCGTTTGGGAATGACAAATTCTTTAGTATTTTAATTCAAATACAATATAATATTTAAATTCAATCTTAAATTTAGATGAATTTATGTATACCTACAAACTACGTTATTTGAATTCAAGTCACCAATGAATAACAATATCTATCTTTTATCATTGGTGTCACTCGATGAATTCGGACATGATAACTTTAAAATTAAATAAATAAAAAATGAAACCCTAAATAACTAGATACTATTAGGAGAGACAACGGGTGGTCGTTGGTCAACCGGTAATGAGGATGGGACTGGGAGAGACGACGAGTGTGACTGGGGATGGGCCCGGGTCGGGTTTTTGGCCCACCCGGACCCGACCTGAAAATAAACACCCTAAACTCGCACCTAACTCGACCCGACAATATTCTTTAAAAAATTTCACCCGACCCGATCCGAAAATGAATATACTAAATTTGACTCTAACCCGACCCGACCTATATAAAATAAATTAATTTTAGGGACATAATTGTAAAAAAATAATTTTAAGGGACTTAATTGTAAAAAATATAATTTAAAGGACTGAATTATAAATAAAAATTCAATTTTAAGGACTTAATTATAATATATATATATATATATATATATATATATATATATATATATAAAGAGGGGTATTATTATAAATATCCCTAAAAAATTTAGGAAAAAATTATACTATTAGTCTCGGGTCGGGTCAGGTCGGATATTTTCCACCCTAAATCCGAACCTGACCCGACCCGAGTCTACTTTTAACCAAAACCCGAACCGATCCGACCCAAACTCGATTTTTTATTAAAAATATGAACCAATCAGGCCGAGCCGGGTTGAAACCCGTCGAGTCTGGGTAAAATACCCATCCCTAAGTGTGACAGAGAGGAGTGTGGATAGAAAATTAGGGGTAAAATAATTGGGAATGAAAATAAGGTGTTTAAAAAATTAGTATAAGATTAAAAATATAAAAAAAAATAGTGAACCAGATATTATGTATTCCTCTAAGTCGGATATTACAACCCGACTCTGAACTTGTGAACCTGTCAAAGAACCGGGTGAGGTACCCAAAGTTTTTTATAAGTAAAAATATATAATTTTCTAATCGAATCAACGAATTAAATATCTGGAGTCAATTGTTTTAAAAGACCCTTAATCCTAACCGACTAATTAAATAAATTTGAGAATAAAAAAATGGGACAAAGAATATATGTGTGGAAGACAAATATTCAAAATCCAAGAAGACGACACAAAGGTAAAGCAGCAGAAGAGATGAATCTTGAGATGTTCAAGAATAAAGGAAGAACATTATAATATGAGAGTTCTAGATCAGTTGATCTCTGTATTTTTGTCGTTATCCGTACTAACTTTCAACATTATATTCGTGTACAAAACATTAATGTTCTGTGTTATATAAATTTTGATATTTCTTATATTATAATATTATATTTCAATTATTTTATCACATTTATATTACGTATTTATATTATATATAAAATTATGAAAAATTAATTTAAATTTGTATATATGGGAGACTTTATTTAAATGTTTATTTTTTTGTCCAAGTTATTATACGACTCTTAGCGATGAGAAAGAGGCGGAGGTAATACTATGGTGAAAAAGTGAATTACAAAAGATGGGGAAATTGATAAAGAATCTGAAAATTCCAAGGGAAAGGGACAACAAAGGTTCCATGTGGAAATCTAGCCAAAGTAAATATAATCTTAGCTCAGCCTGAAAACACAGAAAGAAACTACACCTTGCTCGTGCCTACCTTCTTTATTTTGATCTGCTCCATAACGTTCCATCCTTAAAAATAATGAGAGAACTATACTTGTTACACCTTCGAAAGCTAATAGCTTCATAAAGATAACTCAAAGGGCAAAAGACGGTAATTTTTTTTCGAGAATAAAATTCTGTGAGGACATGTATTCTTAAGAGAATACACCTAAGATCCAATGACATCTTGCGATGGACTTCGATCTAAATCTAGGGCTAACTACACTAACACCTAATGAATAGTGCGACCTACCGTCGGGATAGAACATGAGCATAGTCATTACAGGTTTAACTTATAAAACTTTCATCGAACACCATCTGACATTGAGTGAGTATAAATAAGAAAGATAGCTGAAATAAAAAAAAGGACACGAGATTTTACGGGAAAAATTTATCTTTTTCTCCTCTTCAAAAATTATATCGACATTCTATCTGCAGCTCTCCACTCCAAATTTACTGGTGTGAACCGCCTAAATCAACTACAACTATCTTGGTCTGTTGTCTCTATTTTCCTTAATCGATGACTCTTTATTTTGGTATCAACAATACTCCCTTTCATTTGTTCTTCTTTTTTTATAAATAATTTTTTTTAGGAGAAGAGAAGGAAGAATTTATTTTTGGTAGATTTTGAACCTACAGTCGAAAAAAGAAGGGTGTCAACTAAAAACTTTAATCACTTGTGCTCCAGTGATTGTTGATAAGTTAAAATTTTATTTTAGAAGTCATTTTTTTATTTTTGTCACTTTTTAAATCTTAATCATAAACATTTGTAATAATTAATTTTTATAAAATAATTAATTTTGAAAATTTGATTAAAAGGTTTTAAAATATTTTGTAATTTTATTAAAAAAATTAACAAATAAAAATAGTTTTAATATGACTAGAGGGAAAAACCGTTAATAATGTCATACTAAAATAAGAGTTACAGCCTTACAGGGCCATGTGGTGGTCAGGCCAGCTCAAGCTAATTATGTATGTTTATTGTTTTTATTAATTGATGTATTCTAAATAATATCAATGCATGTTTTTTTACATATATTAATACATGTAATTATAATTAAATTGTTTATACTTTATAGAGTGGAGATATAAATATCAACTGTTAAAATAATATTATAATTAAAACATCGGTTTAACAGAATTTTCGAATTAAAAATAAAAAAAGAACAATTGGATTTTGTAGTTTTTCAAGGGATTTTCTCACCTCCCTAACAGTAACAGCCCATCATTATTCTCGCGCAGTCTCTCTTTTTCTTGGAAATAACTTTGATGCTCCGTAAATAAAATACTACTTAAGGAACCATACGGACCTACATTAAATATTACTGCACTGTAATTTTTGCTAGTTACTAAAACTTTTACTTGAGTTCATTAGTTTAAAATTCACAACTGTTGGGCTGAAACTGTTGTTAATTTGGAGACTCCATGATTATTTTTAATTTGCTATATTTCATGATTTCTTACTATATTTACTGGAACAAATTCAATAAATAACTTTCCGCATTCTACTAATCCATATAAAGATAAATATTATCACAAATTTTAAAATTATTTTACGTCTAATACAATAATCAAACCTTATATCATTGATTAAAATAGAAAAAAAAAGATGTTCGTTTATCCAAAAAAAAATCTTTTATAGTCTTGCATAAATTTGTGATTTTTATAATTCAACATTAATAGGTGCACCTATTTGTCCTGAGTAAGCCTTGGATCTCACTCTCCCTACTATAGAAAAGTAATATGTAATTCTCCAAAGATGCACTTTATTTTAATGTGATAAGCAATCTGTCAATTACAATTAGTTAGGTAATGATATGATATAATTGATTAGTTAGTGAAGTCATGGGAATATATGTATGTATATTTATTTTGCCTAGATTTGGGCAAAGACAAATTTCAAAAGAAGACCAATTCTTAAGCAACAAAACGGAACTGGTCTTTACATATTTGTTGAAATATTCTGTTTAGCGGTAAATGCCAAACTTCGAAAACATGGAGACCGACCGGACAAGATGTGACACAATCCCAATTTAATCCACTCATTACAATCTTTTATTTTAATTTATTAATTTAAATTAAAACTCAATAATCTAATAAGTTGCTATTACTTCCGACGTTTATTTCTAAGCTTGGACTCTGTGGAGTGGAATAACAGATAAGGGGAATCGGGTCCTACCCACCGACACACCCAGAATTGAGTGACTCATTGCGTCTGGACAAGAGATTCCAAACTGGTAAACATGAAGGAAACCCAACGCCCACGTTAACAAGGGAAGTCTGTTTTTTCTTCTTTTTAATATATTGGTGTGATCATGGTAGCATAGGATATAAGATTTTATATAAAGAGCGTAGAATTAAATTGTTAATAGAAAATATAAAAAATATTTAAATTATAAAAAAATTTAAAGTTTTTAAATTGTGTGATTGTTCCCTTCAACATCCTTCGATTTGTTCCTGAATGTGATAATATTCGTTTATATTTTTTAATCTTTTACGACATATATATTTAAATTTGAGTCCTTTAAAATAAATATTATCATTTTTCGCCTAAATAGAAAAATCTATATTTGTTGAGCATTGCCATCGAGTGAGAAACAATGGCATTGGGGCTGGGGGGACCAAACCATCAAATCAAAGCCAACTGTACCCATCAAACTATGTTCAGACAAATATCTCCCTCTCTACATTTTGTTTTATTTCCCTTTCGTTCTACCATAAATCTCCACTTATTTGGGCCACACCACTAAGTTTGAGTTCGAAGTGGTTCAACGATAAAAACAAAACTAAAGTACCCCTTTGCCCTCAGAATAAGCATCAATCATTCCATATATAGGATAAGGGTAGGTTTGACATTTCCAATGACATGAGCTAGGGTTATAAAACTCTTCAAGTAACCCAAATGATTTTGCAGCAATCTTGCATATAATATTTTATTTCCTTCCAAAACAGAACATACATCATATAAAGTGGTAGTATATGATGGCCAAAGGGACAATGTGAGTGGAGTATTTCCAGGACTATATATTCCATTTGATGACTTATCTGTCATGTACCTCATGTACCCGCATTTGTAATTCTCTATTCTTTTTTGTGTGTGGACGGTGATGACTGTTCAAAAAAACTTTGATATATATGAGGTCATGTGGGAACAAGCTATCACATGCCATTCTCATGATGGTCCAATAGGGATATTTGCTTTTTTTATCTGATAGGAAGGAAAAATAAAATGAGAGTGGTCACATACTCACATTTTTAATGAAACTTGGCTCAACAACACAACATATTATAGAAAAGCAATAGTAAATATTAGTAATGATGCATTGTATATTAGCCCAATCCAAATTACATAAATTTTATTTTTGGGTGGAACTTTACCCTTATAATAGAAAGAATTAATTTGATGTTTAAGTTAAAGTTGGATGGTTGGTTGGTACCATCCAAATTAAAGTTGGATATAGATATTGATACAAGGCATATGGGCCAAGAATATAGTTATTTTTATGTTTTTATTTTGTTTATATACATGTGGTAATAAAATAATGAGCCACTCGAACAAAAGTAGGGTAGAGGAGGGAGAGTCAAACCTAGGAATTGGATGAGTAAAAGTATGGAAAATTCGAGTGAGGCCATTCATGTCATGGGTCGTCTTTATAAAGAATCTTCATTCCAAATTCCCAATCTTACTTATATATTAATTATTATTATATATTAATATGGTTATGAAGGAAATATTCCTGGCCCGTAGCACATGGAAGTTTTTACTTTTTAGTGCCGACGGAGCGGGGAGGGGACATCTCCATACCATGCTTATTTTTTTATTACAAAACTTCCAAACCCAACCATAATTTTACTTGTAGAGATAGGAGGGGCCGATCTGTTTGGTAGGACTAGGATAGGACTTGGAGGAAGAGAAGATTGATTAGAGATTTTCCCACTTTCTTAAATCACTAAAATAATTAATTAATATTTTCATTTGAGGTAGTGTTATAAAACTGATTAACCAATAAGTTTGATCCAAGTAATAAGCATGTATCGAGTTCAAGACTTTGTGTATGAAAAAAATTCTCGCTAGAAGACTCGTTTACCAAAACTAGATGTGCGACGCGGGTCAATCTAAATTTGTCAGGGCAAAGCCTTAGAAAACCAGGATGACAATTAAAAAAATAAAATAAAAACAGATTAATTAGAAAAAAGTAATGAGTTTAGGGTCATTATTTCCAAACCTATCACGACTCATTTTTTTTTTCTTCTATTTCCAAAACTCCAGTCTGCCCCGTGAAGAATGGGCCAAGTATGGGATTCTTGTGGTAGCTGATGGGCCTCTTAACCATACTGAAGTCCAATTCAGACATTTGTTAATTGTTAACTCATCTAATCTGGTATCGGGTAGGAGGAAAAGAGGAACCAAATCCATAGTCCAACAGCCACCGGCTTGATGTAGTGCGGTTCATGTGTAACCCAATATTATTGGTTTGTTACCAATCTAGTGTAATTAGATCCATTGTGTGCCTGTGTGCGTGTCACTTATATATATACAGAGAGAGAAAAAGTAATTCTAGATGCCAGCATCAGTTTGAAACACAATGGTCAATAAAAATTAAACAAAGCAGGAGCAAAGAGTAGCAGAATATAAAATCCCATCTGCAGTCATTGAAATTCCTCCATCAACTAAAAAGGTGCAAACTCTGTTTTACTTCTAAACCGTAACGAAAAGGGCTATAAAACCAACCATGTCTGCTTCGTTTCAAATTGGTTTGAAGTCCAATTTCTGAACCTGCTACTTTCAAACTCTAGCCCTCTTGCTACTGCAACTTGGGCACTTGTACTGCTTGATATGCTCGGCCTTTGCTGGTGTGATCTTCACACATTTGCCATGAAACCATCTCTCGCAGATATCACAGCAAATCCAGAATTCATCAGTTCCATAGCTATCCCCGCAAGCCCCACAAGTGGCACCCTGTTCATCATCTTCCTCGTCTTCTTCCCCACTCTCATCCTCATCCTTGGATGGTGGTGACACCTTTACCATCTTACTCTGGGGTTCAGATTGACGAGACTGCAAACACCAAGGATATCCATGTGACATTAAATGAGAACCCTGCATATAAAAGGACGAAAAGAATTTACGTTTAACTTCATATCACCTTAGTACTTGATTTGCTTTTGCCACTGCTGTTGTGATTAGCAGATTGGTCCTTTGATGGCTTAGTGTTTCCTGTCACAACTTCGAATATGCTTGGAAGATCATTTATCATCAGAAAGAGTCTTTTCCTGCCAATAAAAAAAGAATTAGAATAACATTAGCGACAGGAAAAATCTGTCATGAAATACACTCCCAACCCCCTCACACTCACAGCTCAAGTCCCTTAGTGAGAGGAGAGCATGCATGTGTTGCAAGTGGGACCAAATCCCTTGGTTCAATGATCGAAGATTGCTAAATAACTAAATGAGATAAACAATTGTAGGGCTGAAACTAAGAGATGGCAGGCGAATTGGTATTTTTCTTCATATTCCCAGCAAACATGACCTTTCCCTTTTCTCTCACAAGTCACAACTGCCTCTTGCTGTTTTTTTAATCATTGCTAGTTGCTTAGACAGATGACAAACTTCTATTTAACATGAGTGCCAACGCATTTAGGTCAATATTTCATTGTATGACAAGCAAGACTTAGACATGATAATGGTCAAACATCTCGGTTACCATTTTGACATCCAGACTCAAAGCTTAAACCATTCTATCAAACATGGTATGACATACAAAGTGAAAAAGGCAGTCACTTCCTTGTTTGAATGCAAGGCATAAACAACTATGGCATGCAGAATAGTACCAAATTCATCTTACGAAATTTAAAACAAAAAAGTTAGCAACATTAAAAAGAGAAATGAAAAAGATTAAAAAAAGTTTCCACAATTTTGTAAATGTAATATTGCTTCATCCTGCATAAACTTTGTTCTAAGCATCAGATTGATAACTTTCTATAAATTATAAATGAACTCATTTGAAGAGAACAAGAGTACTGTTTTTCTATACTAGAAGATGCAAAGAGAATTATGCGATTAGCAATAAATTCAACCAAAATACCCCAACCGAGCTGTAAATGACTTAGAGAAAGCAAAACATACCTCTCATTCTTGCCAAAACCAAACCGTGCACCAAAATAGAAAGCAACGGAAAGCAACCACGAGTCGCTGTGAACTGCAACCAATGATAGCCAGTCCTTCTCCTGCATTCCATCTCTAGCAAAGTTTATGCCCAGTGCAGGTTCTGGAAGCTCAGGAGGCACCTCCTCAACAGGCAAGTTAACTTCCCATGTCTCATTTGGAAGTCCATACAAGCATAAGTTCTCCTTCTCTGCAAATGTAAATTCAAAATTTTCAACAACATAAGTTTGCTGGAGTGAATCGCAACAAACATACAGCACATTAACAATGTTTAGGTCATTTAGAAGCATTTATCGTAGATTCAAAAATTTCCAGCTAACATAAAAAATATAAGCATGTAGGAACTGAGATGTTAAATTGAACCAATAGCCATAAACACCACATTGCAGTGGTAATTTTTCAAGTAGAATCAGAACCAAAGTGCTCCTAAGACCTGAACTTTAAGAATGAAAAATGACACCCAAGATATGATATACAGATAGAATGACAAAGTGGCATATTGAAGCCAAAGACTAGTTTCCAGATAAATGAAGAAAACTAGATGTTCCATTTTCTGCTATCAGTTCATATTAAGGTGTATTCATTACATGGCACTACATAATATGAATAAATAATATAGAAATCCAAGCAAATCTCAAGCTATCAAGGAAGAAAACATATAGGAAAGCATGATAAGTAGTTTTCAGTGCAACATTAAAGACATAAAATACAAAGATAACCGTAATTCTATTCTTTTTGTTCATTCCAATCAAATGATGCCACTCTCACCTTCAAAAAAGAAAAGAAATGACGCCACTCTCATGTTAGACTAATGAAAAATTCTCATTACTGTTAATGGGCCAATACTTTGGAGTTTTACACAAGAAATACACATTAACAAAGTGACATGTAAACCAACAGCAGAAGTAATCCTAATGTGACCAGACTATAAATGCCAACAATCACAGGAAATAGAACAAAATTTCAGAAACAATAAGAAATAAAGGTCCACGTCCAAAGAAAGAAATTTTAAAAAAAATTAGCTATTTCAGACACTAACTCGTGGCAGGTTGCTTAGTGCAGCAAATAGCCAAATGCTTGTCAACATCATCAAAGGTAAAAGGCTATAAAGAAAACAAGTTAAACAACCGTTTGAAACATGCTTTTGGGCAGCTTTCATATCCGAGCTTCAAAGTTTCAAGAAGCTGAGATAAACACTCAACTGAAAAGGTTAATTTGAAAACAGCCAGCCCACTCTATCCAAAAAGAAATGCAGGTTCATTAATAATTAAATAAAACCTGATGCTAACAGTATACTAGCAAGAAATAGTTCATTCATGTAACTTTCTGCAAATTCTATCCACCTTGCAGGCAAAGCAAGGATACTTTAGCAAATAAACCAACATTACATATCATCAAAAAGAAAAAGGGGCTGATATGAGAAATGATCTAAAGGACCTAAACAAGAAAGGTGAGCAGCGAATACAAGGCGTTGCACAATTGAAGTGAATTGGAGCCATTTGACATGTTGACAAAAAGGAAATCAAATACAAAAATAAAGATAAAACTGCAAATTAGAATCCAATCGCCAGACATTTCGGAATTTATCTGATCAAGCAGCCATCGTGTAAGAAGACAAAGTTAACTTTCACTGAAATACATTTGGCAATGCGGTTTTCATTAGCTTTACTAAATAGTCAGCTGCTAAGACATTCAGAAAATAGCAATGTGGACAGAATTTTTGACTAGAAAAACGTAAAAACAATTAGTACAGATATAGAAAGTAATCCAGATAAAAGAAAGCAAACTTGAGAAAAAGGAAACCAAACAAATACACAGTCAACGGTGCAGCGTCAACCCTCAGAAAGAAAATATACACAAAAATACAGCAAAGTAACCCACCAGGATCACACTGTTGGTAGAACTTGTCAACATCTGCCATAAAAACCCAAACATGAAAAAGAAAAACTCGTCAATTAAATCCATCTGTAATTCTGAAAGAAAAAAAGAAGAAGAAAAATCCAAGAAAGAAAGAAAGGGGAACGAACCAGTGGTGAGAGCCTTAATCAATCCAGAGCGTCTGCCTTTAAAGTCGTTGAAGACCTCTTCTACCGTTCTCGGTATTGGGTGTGGTATCCCTTCCATTTGTTTTCCTCAAATTCCACCTTAAATTTTTCACCCCACTAACCCAAAATCCTTAGCCTCTCTCTCTATATATATATTGCAAATTGAAATGTCAAATATGAAAATAGTACGTGGACAAAACTTTTAAATGGAATTTTCCGGGTAGCAAATCAGGAATTAAAGGAAAAGATGAATTAGGGTTTTCATCGTAGGGTTTGGTGGGGTGAAGATTTGGGGAATTGGGGATTCACTTCAAATTGTAATTATATATAAATATACACTTTGTGAAAGAGAGAAGGAGACGGATAACGGAAACTCTAAAAAACCAATTTTAGACCAAAAGATTGAAGGGGGTGGGGGGTTTCAACTAGTGCCTTGTCGCTAAATTATTATTTTTAGGGTAAATTACATAATTAACCATCTAACTATTAGCATATTTTTATTTTGGTCGCTAAATTATAATCACTTTTAATTTAACCACTAACATTAAAAGGATTAATTATTTTAAATCACTGACGTTAAATAGTTAAAAATTTGTTGATGATGTGTTTGAGGATAATTTTGATAGAATTTATAAATGTGGAAGATTAAATTCGTTAAATACACATTCATAACTCAACTAATCATCTTCTTACATTTTAGTCACTATTTCTGTTAATTGATAACGATAATATGTTACGTCAGCTTCTAAAATTGAGATTATTATAAATTTAATCCTTAATGTTTGTATATCATATCATCTTGATTCAAAAAATTAACCCTAGTCGCTCTCCACTGCCAAAATTTCTTCAACCCTAGCCGCTCTCTATTTTGATCAATCTCTTTATTCGGTGGACGACAATCAATTTTAATATTGGTTGTCGACGATCGGATCTATTAATTTTCTTGTTTTTATTTTAATAAGAATCTCTTTCTCTGTCCTTGTGACATGTTTTTTCCTTTGTCCTTGTGACATGTCTTTGTTTTTGTTTTGTGGTTTGGTTCATTTGTCTCTGTGGCATGTTTCAACATACTCTAGCGATCGATTGTTGTTCGCATAGAGATTCAATCGGCGCTAGTTTTTGATTTATGTTTTTGTCGGTGGTCACTTGAAAAGTTATACCCCCACTCGATTGATGGTTGTTTACCGATGAAATCAGTCCTGGGTAGCGGTACTTTTTGCTTGACAGTTTGGATCACGCACCACTTCTTCTTCTTTCTTTATGCGTCTCGTTTGGACAGAGACAAGGAGATTCAACAGGTTGCGAAATTTTGTTGGTATGCTTATCTCCATTGATGTTTTCATTTTTCTTTGTTTTTGGGTGATAAGAATTTTTTGAGTTGTTTAATCCAAATATTCTTCTTCTTACATGTATTGTAATTGTGTTTTTTTTTTATGAATTTAATAAAAATTTAGTGAGTTTTACATAAAAAAATTAACCTTTAAAATCTACATCGTGTTAATTTGATCTTATTAAGAAAAATCAATATATATATATATATATAAATATATAAATTCAGAAAACATATGAAAAAAATCATTAATTGATAGAAGTAATAAGCTATAAAGTTTAATTTCCTCTGTTTTTACGACGTAAATTCTCCCTCAACCTTTTATAAACCATCATCGAACCACAATCCACTTTAACATATATTTTATTTTTACATCTTTTCTTATCAGGATAATGTACTTATTATTGAACTTTTTCTCTCTCTCTCTTGATAACCTATTGAACTATGCATGTAATTTTGAGTTAATTATTTTCCATTAATCGGAATCCTTTCAAACTTAGAAGAATATATTGTAAGTTTGGTGACATTAGAAAGTAAAATTGAGGGATAATAAGGGAGCAGCAATTTGAACATACATATATAAATATAATGGATATGAACAAATAATAGTAGTAAAAGTCTGTATGTACTATGTACTATCATTCCATTTCCACCACTAGGATGAATGCGGTGCAGTGGTTTGAACCAGTTTCCTAAGATTTTCAATGATCATAACTAGCTTGGTGTTAAGCCGATTCACAAACCACTTTGGAAGCCATCCTGCAGGATCTAACTGCACACTCAAATCAAAAACATCAAATATCAGCATTTAAAACAAGTTTAGTTTTCTAAATCATCAAAAAATCAACACGAAGATGTATAAACTAGTTTAGTTTTACCTGAACAACATATGTAACAATACATGAGTTAATATCTTCAAGCTTTTCCACAACCCATCCTGATTGCAGCAATAAGCCTCTAATTGCATTGTTTTGCTGTGGAAGCAAACCGGCAGCAATTTCCTTGGGCAGTGAGGCCACGGCTACAACCTGCCAACATAATTAATCTGTAAACTAATCTCAGTTTTGCGTTAATTAATTAGATTTTATACGTAGATTAAAACTTTTATGTATATACCAAAGTGCCATCTTCCATGGTTTCACGTCGTTCGTACACTATGAATTCTCTTTTTCTGAAGAGGGGCTTTGAGTTGTCGCCAAACCTAAGACGAATGATGCTCAAGTTATCTTCAAGATCTTTAATATATCTGGCTTCCAGAAGCTCACTGTCCCATTGCTGTCCACAAAAACAATCAAATTGTTGAATTTGAAGCAACAAAATTTATGTTTATGGTCTAAATAAAAGAAACCGTATAAGGAAACTCAACCACATGTATTCTAAACAAAACAAAGGACAAAATTTTGTTTTCCACCCAACAAAAATCAAACGGTCAGCATTCAACAAGGGATAAAGTAGAAACACAAATGAACCATCATCACCTTGGCAGCATCTATGGCGTTGGCGACGGTGATGAACTGCTGTGGCGAGATAGATCTGAGCACCCATCGGCTACGGAATATGTGAAGAGATCCAGTCCTTCGCTTTGATATCTCTACTCCATTTTCAAGGGTCAGGATCTTCCATCCGTCACCGCCGTTCCCCAACTTGTTCGGCTCCGAAACGGATGGAATCGAGACGGAAGCCGACATTAACAGCTCCTGTATACAGCTTTCGCTTGCATATTGGACGTATCTTCTTAACGAGTCGTCGCTGATGGACCTTTCGGAAACCAAAACACAGGAAATTAATATACGACACGCATTGCTTTCTGGAAAAGTTTCAAAACAGAAAGACAAATATCAGTGAGAATTTACCAAGACTGGTGGTGGCCGCCGGCCGCAGGACTGGTTTTCATTTGCAAGGTTCCAAAGTTTTGATTAATGGCTTTCTGGACTTTGAAAGAAGATTTGAATGTTGTTGAGATTTAATTGGTGTGTGGATTTTCTTTTTTTTTTTAAATCTTGTTGAGATTTGAATGTTGGCATCGGCAATTCTTTTGCGTAATTCAAACCCCCACTAATGCTTCTTTTGTAAAAAGGGCAATGATTATGAGGGGAAGGGGAAGGGGAAGATTGTAAAATAATGGGGAGTGGGGAGAGGTGATTGAAGCACATGAAGTGGCAGAAGAAGGTCCATGATTATAGTGCATGTCTCTCTCTGTAAATATACAGAAATGGAGATTCTTTAGTGGGCAAAACAGGAACAAGAGGCAAAGGTTAGGGAAGACGATGCACATGGAGTGGAGTGGAGGTAGCTTTTCGAAAACAACATATAGAAATTAGACAGTGACAAAAGACCAATGCCAGGTTAATGGGAGGCTGTCTTAATTAAAAACTCCATCAACAATAGATAACTATCATCGGTAATGTAGATTCCATGTCGTGAATTCACTGCATGTACGAAATTTTATATGTGATTAAGGAAAATACTACCACGTGCGTCGAACACCGTTAAATACCGGTATACTACTAATGTTGAACATCATTAAATTAAATAATAAAGATTAAAAATTTTATGGACTCAACTTACAATTATAGGTTATTAAAAAAATTTTAATTAAATTATTTTTTATATATATTATATTTTTAATTTTTTTCAAATAATTAAATCAAATACTTACTATAGTTGATCCGTAAATTAGAAAACCCTAATTCATGATGGAGGTCCCCAATCACGTGCCACACCCAAGTTCTATGTTGCCTATTCAAAACATAGTTGGACATATTCGTCCCAAGCTGCAACTATATGAGGTCCTGCTAAATTCTGATCAAAATCAATGCATAATATTATAATTCCTAGTAACCATCGCCACGCCATCTAGTAAATATCTACCTAGCCTAGTGCTGAAAATCGAATCAAACTCACAATGCAATTGCTTGCACCCATTTGAATTTCTTTCGCCCATATTCATATTACGTGTGTATGATAAAATCTAATAAATATTAAATAATAAAGTTTATTAAAAATATAACAAACAACATATTTTAAATTCAATCTCTTAATCCAATTACTATTGCAAATAATTCCCTAAAAACAACCATTAAAATAGCGAATTTTTCATTATTTTCTCCAAGGTGGAGCTTAGAAAAATACTTTTACATCCTGTATGCATGTGAAGAAGCTTCAATAGGAAACGTAAAGCAGAGCATCTGGAATCATAAAAGCTTTGTTGGGACCAAATTCAAAGCATCTAATAGAAATGATAGCCTTTTAGATAAAAAGAAAACTGCTGAGGTCTTAGGACAAATTATATTAAAATTTTCAAAGTTTTTATATGTATGATTCTATTTCCATTCCAGTTTAGCCACATTTAAAATAATATAATAGATGAGCATGCGATGATGGCCTGGTGGTCAGAGCACGCTCACCTGCTCCACTCCCTTCCCCTTAGGTCCCGGGTTCAAGACCCCTCAGGAGCATTGCCTTCACCTAGATTTCCCCCCTCCCCCTCTAGGTAGAAGTAGAATAAGATTTTCAAAAAAAAAAATAATAATAATATAATAGATTTGCCATCATTCTTAGGACAATTTAGTAAATGCATTACCCGGTTACTTTATACTTATTTCAATAGAATTTTATATTTCAGTGTACAAATACTTCCTTCACTTAATCTTCCTTCTCAGTTCTCAGCAATTGTCCAAACTCAACATAATAACTATATGCTAAAGCATTCGAATCAACAGTTGGATTACCTATTTACATAAAAAGAATTCTTCTAATTACAGTACCATTGTGATATCCAGCAAACAGAAATAAGATCCCACAAGATTAAGTTTGTCTGTCACTCATTCCATGGGAAGGAGAAAGAAAAGGAAAATAAAACAGAAACAGCTCCCAATCCCATTGTTACTAAGTTCGTTGCTGATAAAACAAAAGAAATCCACATTCATTGGGGCTCCATCTTGTTGGCAGAGAGAGGGAAGCCTCCACTATAAGCAAAAGACTCGTCACTGTATGGATGGAGATCAGCTCCCTTAGCAGCATCCTCGTAAGTTGCCGAGCTTGCTGCCGATTCCGCGTTCGGGTTCATGCCGGCCATCTGCATAATGACTTCAATCTCCTTCACCACTTCACCCATTGTAGGCCTGGCAGATCCTGATTCTTCAACACATCTCATTGCCAGGTCTACAAACCTTTCCAAGCCTTTGGGTGATGTACCTAAACCAATAGCTCGGTCCAGAATCTGTTGGAGATTATACAAGCTTTTTGATTTGTCCATCAACGTTCTCACCTCCCTTACTATATAGGTCCCTCGCTCTATCGGTCTTCTTCCAGTTACTATTTCTAGCATCAGCACTCCAAAGCTATAAACGTCACTCTTCTCAGTTAACTGTTGGGTCATATAATATTCAGGATCCAAATAACCCTACAACACAAACAAATTATTCTTAGGACTGTACAAATGCTTGAATGAATTCAGCCTCTATAAAAGATGGCCTAGGAGGAGACACTATTGGCACCAGCTGGCCCTTGTGCCTGAGCACCATCAGCACCAGGCACCAGCTGACCTTGGTGCCTGGGGAAATTGCCAACAGCTGAGCTTGGTGCTCAGCTCTCTACCATTTTAAAGGCTGTAATCTGTATTGTATGCATGAGTCAGCATATGGAAGAACTCACCATTGTACCCTTCACTTGAGTACTAACATGACTCTTTTCACTGTCACCCATAGGTTTGGAGAGACCGAAATCGGCCACTTTAGCATTTAAGCGTTCATCTAATAAGATGTTAGGGGACTTGATGTCCCTGTGAATAATGGGAGGATTTGCAAGCTCGTGAAGATATGCCACACCTCTAGCTGCACCAAGGGCTATTTTTAGTCTCCTGTTCCAGTCCAATCTGATTCCTGATTTCCCTGCATTATTACAATGTGTTATTTTTCAAAGAAGTAAATCCATGAGTGCAGAAAAAGCTTTTGATATTGGGATGACGATAAATGCTTTCTGGCACTGAGCTTTAAAATAAAAAAATCTTGGTGGGTTAAGGACATGTAAAATGCCGTTTAATTATTGGTAATGTACCTGACAGACTGTCACCAAGTGAGCCATTAGGAATATACTCGTATATTAGCATTTGTTCGCCTCGCTCAAAGCAAAATCCCAGCAGACTAACAACATTTTTGTGATGAACTCTAGATAGAAGCTCAATCTCTGTTTTGAATTCGAGCCCACCCTGCATAGATCCTTGCTGAGCTCGTTTGATGGCAACGAGCTCCCCGGCGGGGAGAGTTCCTCTATAAACCTGTAAATGAGGGAATTCAAAATTATTTGGAAAATTAATTTTATAACTCACAATGACCATGCTAAAGAAATCCATCTCAGCAACACAAATAGTTACAGACAGAAAAAGTAACACAGATTATTATTATTTTGATCAAACACATATTATTATTATTAGTTCAATGCAAACACATAGCCTGCAGAAAGGGATAGTGCTATTGGCCTCAAATGAAACAAATCAACAATGGATCAAACCTATGTTAGTCGAACTTAGGTGTAAGTGTCGAACATGGGTAGTGTCCAACACATATGGTCAGTTTTTATTCAAAACAACATGATGTTGAACTGTGCATGTGAGACCACCTCTAGCATGCATGTTTTTTTTATAAGAACGTAAGCAATACAGAGAGGATGCGAGTCAAAATAAACCTTTCCATAACCCCCCGATCCGACATCATTGGCATCTGAAAAGTTGTGCGTGTATTTCTTAAGCTCTTCAAAAGAGAAGCATCTTGCTCCTTTTAACTGAGGAATGCTACCGCTGCTCTTCTTAGGATCCCAGTGTGCTATGTTTTCATGGAAGAGAATCAATACGTCAGATATTCCACACAACCAACAGCAAAAGACTGAGAAATAATTATCATACCGAAAGGGTTGCTTTCTAAGGTTGCTCTGTCTGCTCTCTTCCTCTGACGATAGGCATAAATCCCAGCAAGCACTAATAGTACAAAAAGCACTGAAGCACCAGCTGCCGCTCCTATTGCGATGCCAGTACTTGATTTGCTTGAGTGTGCAGGTGCATCTAAATGATACAACAAATTCAAGTAAAAAGATGAATCTATGTAAACAGGAATTTACAAATTCATTTTAGTTCCATTGCAGGCGCATTACCAGAAAAGTAATCATACGGGTGACCATTAAAAACATAAGGTCCAAAGTACATGTCAGGTGGCTTGTAATCCTGGCTGCTAAAGGCAGATGCAATCTTAGAAATTCCGGTTCTATTGAACCTATCTTGGCTGTATGGAAATAATTCAAGGTCCAAGAGAAGATACTGATATGGATCCATCCGTGGATTGTTTAGTGAAACAGAATCCACGGGAAATTCAGGGAACTTGAAGAACTGCGTCAAGTTCTGCTCAAGACTTACGAATGGAGTTTTGCTTCGCAAGTCCGAGAAGAAAAGACCTCGGAATTGTAGTGTTCCTGTATATGAATAGGCACATCTGCACATGGGGCTGGAACTTTGACCATAACTGCATGAATAAGGCTGGCAGTTCATAGGAGCAGTTGAATACAAAGGAGAGGAATCTGTTGGCGGTATTGTACAGTAAGTGTTTGATGATCCTGTCTCCCGGCACACTGGATTATCTACAAGTCTACAGAAATTTTTAGAAAGAACTTCAGTGATGTTAAAAGGTACACTAATAATCTTTAACATCAACTATATGTATCTGCAGAAATCCATCTTCCAAGACGAATGAGAATACAAGCCTAGTAATTCAGCAGATAAAAGATAGACTAAAGAATTCCGGCTTACATTAACTCGAATGTGTATGGTCCGCCGGTGTTATTGAAATCTGTTATGGAATTTCCCTGCAAATCTATGATCTCCAGCTGGTTGCTAACGCCTGGGCCAATATCCAAGGTACCATCAAGGTTGTTGCGTTTTAGTACCCTGTCAACCATACAACAGCAAAGGGGGGGGGGGGGGATCCAACCAATCATTTCCCGAGTGTGACTTTTTTTTTTGCCTAGGGTCCTCATTTTTCCATTATAATGTGTAAGGTCAAGCATACTTACACAGTTTGCAACTGTGGAAGAACAAAGAATGCGGCAGGAATTTGGCCTGTAAGTTGAGTATCTTCCATCATTCTGCCACACAAATGAATTGATTACTCTCTCAACTACAGCAAAATACTTGTGAGAAAGAAGGTTATAATGTTACATGCCCAAAATTAGCAGCATCTTTATGTAGATTTGTCGGTAGAGAAATAAAAAAGAGGCAGAGAGAGAGAGAGAGGGAATACAATGTTGTTAAGGACGACAGGGTCGGAAACCATGAAGGAATGTCTGTTGAGTTGAAACTATTATTACTCAAGTATCTGCACATTATGCGATGGAGCAAAGATTAGTGATAGAAATAAAAAGGTGTACTGTTATTAAACGAGATGACTATGACTATTGATAAGCCAAATGCCACCGTGACAGACGACAGAGTGCAGTTTGGGAAGGCTAAAGACACACTAAAGCATTTGTTACTTACAAGGTGTTCAAATTGGTCATGCCAGCAAGGTTAGGCAGAGGGCCAGACAGCTTATTGTTGGACAAAAACCTGAAAAACAGCAGCAAATGTTCTTAATCAAAGAGAGGATAATAGTTCCCTCCGTCCCAGATAAACAAGTACAGAAGACTATCAGCCTTTTATGCTCATAGCTTACAGATCGTGAACACTAGTAAGGTTGTTGAGATTCAATGGAAGATTCCCATTCAGTGAATTGTTGTCAAAGCGTCTGTAGTAACACAATATATTTATTAGTCATGGTCAAAAAAACCGTACATGATACTCTTTCATAAAAAACCTCTACATCAATCCGGTCGAGTACTTGGTCTAAATACTCACATCACCTCCAGAGTGTTCACGAGCCCAAGGGTGGAAGGAAGAGCACCAGAGAGCCTGTTGCTTTCAAATAGCCTGGCAAAGAGATGGAAAGATAATTGTGTTTCAAATATACAGAAATTCATGCATGCAGAAGGAGCGGAAACGAGAGGAATAATTCATTCCTGCATGTAGAGAGAAATTGTTGTTTATGGGAAAATGTTGTTATGCAAATGTGCCTTCTTTTCTAGTTGCAAAGCTCTTTCCAGGTAAAGTCAATCAATAAGTTGCAGAAAAAATTGAAAGAAAACAGAATGGAACTTACAAATGTATCAGACTCATTTCTGAACTGAAAAGTTTAGATGGAATTGGACCAGAGATTTGATTCTTCCCAAAATGACTGTCAATAATGGAGAACATTGTTACCGTATAAAGAAAATGGAATCATGGCGAGAAAAACATCCAAAAAGTCAAACTACAAAAAAAAAATTGACATACAAGTGCTTGGTATTAATCAACCAGTCAAGACCCGGTGTAGTAGGTCCATCTGAAACTGGAATTTCTCCACCAAGCTGGTTGTCAGCTAGATCTAACCAATAAAGGTTTGATAGATTACCAATGGACCGTGGAATAGACCCGGTGAAGCCATTAGAATTTAAAGATCTGTAGGTAATACAGGCCGAAAGCACTCTGATTAAAAGATATAAAAGAATAACAAGTAGAAATAGAAATGCCAAAACATCATACAGCCTACGATCAGGGAGTCTCAAATACAAGTTTTACCAAGGTAATGTCCTTCACTTGATACAAACTATACATAGAAAGAATCCAAATGAAATTGTTTGTCACTTGAGAGGAATAAGAATTAAAGGTCAAATTCTTACAGGACCCTCAGCTGTGGCAAAGATCCTATTGCATCAGGAATTGGACCGAAGAAACCACAACCAACCAAGATTCTGCCATTCATAAAAAATATATATGTTATAACTTTTGAGTAAATAGCAAAAAGAAATCTGCTTCCAGTTGATGCTTTGTCAGGAAATAGATCCCCTTACAAGTTTACTAGCTTCTTTAAATTTGCAATCCCCGAGGGAAGAGATCCCGTGATGCCTTCATTGTAAGATAGATCCCTGAGTGAAAAATGAATCCAAGACAAAGATGTTAAACTAACCATAAACATGAACACAACTGCCTCTAGCTAATTCAATCATTGGAAAATATGAAAGAAACAAACTTTATTTTTATTTGTAGATCTACAACTTGTATCCAAAGAGCAAAGGAAGAAGAAGAAGAACTAAAATTATTAATGTTTAGAAGGATTGTTCAGAAAATCCAATTGCACAATGACATCCATGAACAATGGAAGCAGATAGTAGGCAAAAGGACCTACAAGTCTTGTAATTCTGATAGGCTGAATACATCTCCCGTCAGCCGTCCCTCCAGTTTCATGTTTGGCAGTTGTCTGAAACAGAAAAAAGAAATGTTAGGAAGATCTCAAAGCTGGAACAACAAAAGTAAACAAAGTTTTAAAAGGTAGAAGCACCAACAACTTACAATGAGATCACACGCGAACCACTGCAGTCAATTCCAACCCAGTTATCATCACAAGGATCCCCAGTCCCCCAATTAGATGGTAAATTCTTCCACTCACCCATGAGAGATCTTAGAGCACTAGCTGCACAAAACGTTTCGGTTTCTCTTGATCAGAACCAGAGCTAAATTCTGAGGCAGCAATTCCAAACCATTCAACATAAATTTGCATGGAATGGAATGAATACAAATAGATTAATCTATTTAGCCCCTTTTCAGTTGTGAGTACATTTTGTAGCAGAGGAAGAATAAGAATAATATGCCAATATAGGTGATCAATCACATATTCTCCAACACAAACTATACTACAAGAAAACAAGTGAGTAGAGGCAAACTTACCATCATCAGGGTTAGTTGCAGCTGCTATGATATAGATATGAATCGAAACAAGAAGCAAAAATAACCAGACGGCTGAACCCATTTTGTGAGAGAAACCAAAGACCTGGAAACTATTTGGTTTCTGTTTCTAAATTTGCATAACATAGAACATCATCCATTTAACATTAACCAGTTTCAGTTCAGGAAGCAACGTCCTGGAATGAAAATGAGAACACAATCTATATCAAAAGCAAGAAAGGGTAAGAAACAGGAGACTTTGAATGGATTTAAAAGTTGCAAATTGCCCCCCAATAAGATTAGAATAAAAATCTTGGCTTTTCATACCCCCGTTGTTTCATTCAACAGAGGTAGAAGATGCGAAAGTCAATGTTATTAGAAGCATAGGGTGGGTTGTCTGTGACAAATAGCTGGAGCCCGCCAAGTGATTTGGTGGTGTACTTAAAATATGAAGCCAAAAGGCCGAACGCATTGAAAAGGGATGCAACAACCAATCTTCTCCTGTAAAATAAATGTCGTTTTCAAAGAAACATTCAAACCAAGAAAGCACTATAGAGAAAGTGGCAAGTATAGCTTTTATAAATGATAGAGACTTAGAGGAAGAGAATCAAACCTACCGCTAATATTTTAAACTCTTAAGCCTTAAGTCTGAGCTTTTAATTATTCGGCCGTTCGTACATGCGTTGGATTCATCGTTCGTCTTCTTCATGCAGACTTGTCAAAGGCAATGGCACTGTAGATGATCAATGATCAATGATCATGTGACCTAAGAAATGCGTAGGCACCGCCAAACAGTGGTGGTTAGAGCTGACATTGACGACCAAAGAGGTTTTATGTCTTAAAAATCTTCAAGTCTTGAAGTTCAAGGCAAAACAAAATGAACCAATGTTACCTGGTACCGAACCGGAACGTAGTTTGTAACTTTTATAAAATGGAATTGGATAGGGGCTTCTTTGGTTCACATAAAATGTTTTTCTTGAATTTATATATATGTATTTTTTTTGTCCTTTTAATTTTCCATGGCTTTGCTCTCACTAATTCAGACTGATTCGCGTCGCATACTTGACTTGGTTATGGTGGGTGAGTCTCGTATGAGGGACTTTTCGCATACACTAGGCCTCAAACTGAAGACTTGCTTAAGCAGTGGCGGATTTAAGATTTTCATATAGTAAGGTCGGAGTAGACTTTGAGGTACGGGAATTCTCATACCACTACAATATAAATATTGTTAACCTTATACTCAAACAAATCAAGTGATGTCAATTCTAATATCTCCATGAAAAATTTTATATTAACTCCTTGAAAATTCCATTTAACTCTTTGAAAATCTCATACCATAACAAATCAAGTAGGGTCAATTGACCCCTCTAAACAACATGTGGCTCATGTGCTTAAGCGATATCAAACTGCTCACCACTTGGATCAACCTTGTTAGTTGAGAACACTTGTAATTTAATTAAGTAAACTAATAATTCTATTAATATATGATTTATTATAGAATAAAATACTCAGACGGTCACTCAACTTTTAGGGTATTATCAACTGTTTGAATTATTTATTTAGAATTGTGTGTTTATATAAACACAAAAATTAAATTTATAACCGACGAGGTTAGTATCCAAGTGGTAAATAATTTAATATCGTTTAAGCATATCTTGAATTCGAGACTTTGTGTATGTAAAAAATCTCTACTAGAAGACTCACCCACTAAAAATAAATATGTGATGCAGATCGATTTGAATTAGTCAGGAAAAAAACATGAAAAATCGAAAATACAACAACACAAAAATTATAGGTGTTCTCGAATTTGCAATGAACACACTATTTTAAAATTTACTAGTGGAGATAATAATTTCTGGTAATAGAGTAGAGATAGAAACACGCACGAGTGTTTGAGTCGAACCGCAATTAATACTTATAATTTCGAAAACTGAAACCGTCCTCGTCTCCCTAAACAATGGTTAAGTGTGTGTTTTCATTAGGAAATTTACTTAATTTAATATTTTTTGTTCGAAGACTTCATTAAATTAATTAAAAATCGGATGGAAAGTTTTTTTTTTATAATTTTATTTGAATACATTTTTTCTGAAAGGACGAATGCAATTTTAATTTATCTAGATTATCTACATTTAAGAGGAAATGAAAAAGTAGCTTATGACAGAGGTTAGTAGTATAACAACCAAAGTAACATTAAAAAAATGTCGACAACGTCTTGGCGTAGTCATAAGATAGTTGTATTGTATAATATAAATATTTGAGTTTAATTTCTATTGATTCGTTTTGCTTATCTATAACATTTTGATTTTGTGTTGTAGGAAATGAAAGTTTTGACTTAATAATTTTGTTTTTATACAATTATATATTTTCTTCAATATTATAATACATATAAATGAGTTTTGAGAATTATTAAAAATATTTAAATATTACCATAATAAAATTGGAATAAAAAATGTTATTCTCTTTTGACTTTTTTATAAGACGTATTTTTATTTATAAAAATCATAAAACACCTTGCTTCTAGGTTTAAAAAACTACCAATGTCATTAAAAGAACTTTAAAACTTACAATAAAATAAATAAAGCAGCACTCGGCCGGTCGGCATTGTGTGGCTGGACCAATTCTAATGAGTTTAAAGATGATTAGTTGATCACGCAATTCAATTGAAAAGGTGTGCTAAATATTTATTTTTAAATATATTAGTTTGTGATTATATAGTAGTATTTGTTTATATATATATTTTTTAAATTTTTGACAACATATATATCTTGCACATGTAGGTGTTTAAACTCGAATCATTTAGATAAATATTATTATCTTTTTTACTGAAATTACTCGAGAGGTTTAAAATATGATAAATAGATAATAGATAATAAAATATGAATTTAGCTTGATTGTATGGAATATAATATCTACATTCCACACTATATAATGTTCTTAATTAAATTAATATTATCTCATTTCACCCACACCAACTCAATTTTAGAATCGACTAAAGAGAAATTTATAAAATAAAAAATATATTAATAGAGTTGAATTAATAACATATTATTTTAAAACATGATAAAAATATCAAATTTAATTCTAAATTATATAAATATAAGTATAAAATGAATATTTAAATATCTTATAAGGAAAATACTTTGATGCACAAGCTTGTGTAAACTTTAGTTTACACAAGCCCTTTAATTTTAGGGTTTAGGGTTTAGGGTTTTATGTTAGGGTTTAGGAGTTTAGTATGTAGGGTATATAATTTAAGGTTTATGGTTAGAATTTAGAGTTTAGGGTTTAGGGCTTAGGGTTTAGGTTTTAGGTTGCTAGGGTTTGTGATTTAGATTTTAAATTTTATAAAAGGATTGTGTAAAAAAAAATTACACAGCTTGTGCATCAAAATAAAACCCATCTTATAATATATGAATAATAAAATAATAAGTTACCAAGCCAAGTTGAATTCAAGATTGGACATCAAATTTTTGACAAATATCGATAGAATTTTAGGCAAATATTACTGCCTGGTGTGGTTTCTAATCACAAGCCAACATTTTCAAAAAAAAAATGTGGAAGTAGAATGAATAATAAAATTATTATTATTTAAGATCCATTAAAATTAAAATAGTTACAATGATAAACATGATTCAATCTGCACGTGGAGGAGTTCTTCGATCATTGATGGGTGAGTGGATTCTAAATTTTTTTAAATTTGTGGGTATTTGCTCGGTTCTTGAAGCGGAATTGTGAGGAATATTAGAGGAGCTGCAACGAGCATGGTCTTTAGGTTTGCGGAAAGTGTGGATTGAAGTTGATAATATCGATGTGGTTAGGATTTTGAAGGACAATGATAGGCGGAACCAGTATTGGTCGATTGTGCATCATATTGGGCGGTTATTACGCTTGGATTGAGAGATTTGCTTGACTCATATTGGTAGGGAGGCGAACTTAGTAGCTGATGCTTTAGCAAAATATGGTTTAGGCCTCGATGGTGGTGAGATATGGTTTGCGGCACCGCCGGTTATTACATGTCATGCGTTTCAGTTGGATTGTTCTCATTTATCTTTTTAATTTTTTATGTTTTTTCTTGTTATTTAAGTTGCTAGGTGTACTATTTTCCTCCATTTAGGCTTAGAGAGATTTTTAATGAGACACCTAGTTAACTCCATCTTTTTATCAAAAATAAATTAGTGATTCAATTACTAATTTAACTTATATTTCTTTTAATATATATTTGTTATCTTTAAAAATTAATTTTTATTATTTTATTTTATATATAAACAAATTTTATGATTCGTCCTTGAAATGCTTACTTTTATACCGAGTATAAATGTATGATAGGTTCCTACTCTTTTAGTTGACAAACTACAAATGCGCAACTAACATTAACTTATTTAGATCAAACCAAACCACACTACCTATAATTATAATTATAATTATAATTATAAAGCGCCAAACACAATTATTCAACGATTACCTAATTACGCCTGGAGGTGTATATTTATTTTTACCATCTTCAAGTTTTTTTTTGAAATATTGGAATTGTATTATTACAAAGGGAAATTTCAAGGCAACGATCCTAGCAGAAGGAGATGACCTCTGCTATTTCCACCACTACCCAACAAAACGTCTAAGCTTTGAGCACAAATCTCATGTCAACGCAAAGTCAACGGCATCTACCTTTTGCTCAATACCTTTTTTTGCCAGTGAATCTGCCATTTCGTTGCATGCATTCTCTAAATGCAAACTGGAAACTAATCCTACAGTCTGCACACAATGTAAGGCACGAATCAATTAGCGTTTTGAACACATTAGGCGTGGACACAACATTGGCTAACCACTCTACAACCATTTTCGAGTCGCATTCCATAATAACCGGATACAAATTGGCCCATGGCGATCTTCTTAAAAAGGTGATAGCTTCTTTAATAGCTAAAATCTCTGTTGTCATAACGTCAATTCTGCCTACCCATTTAGAGAATGTGATTAAGGATCTCCAATGCTCATTTCTAAGACATCCTCCAATCCCAGCAGCCTCTCCAAAGCTCTTCGTACCGCTCCATCAGTGTTAAATTTTAAAAACTCGGAAATCCATGAGCTGCCTTTCACATTGGTCTTTTTAAATTTGATAGACGCAAGATTTCCTGGGCTCATTACCATGTTTGAAACGAACATCTCTAAATCTGGCCATTTGGCTTTGCACCACTAGCATAGTCTCGTCATGCATAGATCGAATAAATACTCCATATCAACCTTTGCGCCTTTAAAAATAATCTCATTTCTATATAACCACATTGACCAAACTATGCAATAAAAACTAAGGAGCCAAACCTGAAAATGCAGTGATGGTTGGTAGAAAGAAGACCACTGTTGAAAAAGGTCAGGGACGTTTACAGGAATGATGAAATGAATATTCCACGTCTCCCACCATCGTTGCCACAAATCCCATATTAAAGAACAATGACAAAACAAGTGATTGATAGTCTCCAAGTCTTCTTGACAATAAGGGCATAGTAATGAAACATGAGCTGGGCTCCCTCTTTTTGACAACTCAACTTTAGTAGGTATTTTATCATCTTCAAGTTAAATCAAACGACTGATGATATAACATCTCCTAAGTTTCTTTGTATGGTAAAACTCGACTTGTTGGAGTAGGGCGAAGCTAAAAATTAAAAGTTAAAGGGATAAAAAAAATTAAGGGTATAAAAGTTCTTGAACTTTTAAAAAAATCAATAAGCCCCTAAACTTTTTTGCACCCAAAAAGCCCTTAAATCAAGAAATTGAATCAATTAAGCCCTCGAACTAATTTTGACCATTAAATCTCGATTTTTTTTATCTATTAGTGCAATGCATTGTGTCATAGTGCCTCGACTTGACATTTCCAAATTTTTTTATTTAAAAAATTGTTTGAAAGTTTTAAAAATTCTAAGAAACGTATAAAAGATAAGAAAACTACATTTTTTAAACAAATCTGTAAATGCAACATGATAGAATTATAGTGTATCATGTGTCAATAATATCTAAAGAAAACAATTCAATATTTAATGGTCAAAATTGTTCAAAATGCTTAATTAATCTATTTCTTGGTTCAAGAGCTTAATTGAATAAAAAACAGTTCATGAACTTAATTGATTTCTCTGTAAACACTTTAAATAAAACAAACTTAATTTTATGTACACACTTTATCACTAAGACAACACTCACTTTATAATATTAAAATAAATAAAATATAATATAATTTAAAATTCTAGAGGTAAATTAAAAATTCCATGGTTGGAGCCCATAGCTGATAGTCCACCCCTCTAACACTTCACCAACAAGATAAAAAACGGTTGACTTTTAGTCTCTGTTAAGTAAATTAATTGCACAATAAAATAGACATTCATATTTGATGTGAAAAAATATAATTAAAAAATTACGAGTAGAGAAAGAAAATTTTCACTCATACCAAAATAAGGAGAATTACAAGGGATTTTATGGAACTAGCTTAATGGTAAATATAATCTCATTATGTTTACAAAGGAAATTTGCAAAAATCTACTTATACTAAGTATTTTTACTATGAACCAAAAGTTGTTAGAAAAAGAATGTATTGTGTCGTTCAACCTACGGTTGTAGTCCTTATTAGGGGTGAACATTCGATCGAGTTAAGTCAAAAAATATTGACTTATTCAAGTTGACGAGCCTTATTTTATGACTTATTTTTTTGAAATTTTTTTAATTTGTGTCGAGCCGAGTTTTCTAGTTTCTATACAAAATTTAATTATAATTATTCATAATGTTATATAGTACAGAATGATTTTAGTTTAAACGACTTTTTTTTAATCGTATAAGGTATATATATATATTTCTTCATATTCTTTTTCTATACATATATATATTTCTTCGTATACAAGTTTCACATGTTTTTTAATATAAAAAATATTATATATAATTTTAAAATATATTTATAATGTTATTTTTTAAGACGATATTTTTGAAGATAAAATATTGAAATGAATATAAAAGATTCAAGAAATTGATGAGATTAAAAAAATTATATTTCTTCCTATACAGTTGCTTTGGGACGATGTTTTCTTGCATGATATCTCCATGAGCTAAGGCGACGTGGTTAGGTGGTCCGGTTAAATCATATTTTTCGGGATGGTAATAAAATAATAAAGTAACAGATGGTCTCGTTAAACTTGCGACAGAGGACTTTTCGGAGATTGTGCGTTTCTACAAGTACAAACCACCAGGCTCGATTTTGCACCTTGTTCATGAGGATATGCGTGACTAGGGATGTAGGTGTGTGACGTGGCTTTCCTTGGTGTGGTTTTTTAAAGTTGTTCTTTCTAGTAGTTTCTATGATTTGATTATTTGTTGTAATTATTATTGTATGCATTTTTTTCATAAAAAAAGAAATTATAAAAAATAGTTGAAGGACCAAGTTGAATAAAATGAAAAGTTAAAAAATTAAATTGTAAAAGGATTTTTTGGTTAAAAACTGAATTGAAGTTACATATATAGTGGTAGTGGTAGTGGAGCATGTTAGAGTATTGAGTTTGTATTAAGTTTGTTATATTTGTTAAAAGTTTGTTTTCAATCAGTTTGCCACCTGGGCCCGGTTAGTTACAAGGCCTGGTCAGTGTGGGCTATAAATCTGATTTTGTAATGTTGTTTGAATCAGATCCATTTGAATGAAATATCTGTTTTCTCTAATTTCAGTCTGTTTGGCTATTCTCTCATTTACATTTCTTTGTATTTTCAATACTATTTTTCCTTTTATTCTTTTCTCTCCCGTCATCAGTTTTCTTCTCTCTGATCATCCTTAACCGTCATCGGTAGTCTATTGTTGAATCCTGATATGGTATCAGAGCCACCGTTCCAGTTGTCGGAGCAGTACTGGAGTTGTTCTCGTTGTATCCTCAGATCCGTCGCTGTTCAGAGTTGAGCTGAATGCTGCTATTTCGCGATAAGTCTTTCGTTTTCTCAAATTTCTGCTGCTTTTGTTCTAGATATTTGCAATTCTGTTTGCCAATCGTCTTGGAGTTCATCTGTGTTACTTCGATTCATTTTATTGTGGTGGATTATTGCTTTGCGGCGTGTCTCTGGTTGTTGCTTCTTCATTATCTCTCGGATTTTAGGGTTTGCAATTGGTGATTTGTTTTTTTTTTGTGCATCTGGTTGTTGCTTCTTCATCTCTATTTTGATTCGTTATGGCTAATTCCACTGGAAATCCTGAGGTTGAAACTCAATCTAATGAGACTATGCCTGATTCTGGTCTTGCTTCACAACCTGTGACAAATTCGTCCAATAATAGGTTGTTCTCTACAAAGAAAATTAACGTGACCTTAGATGATACAAACTTTCTTTTATGGCAGCAACAGGTCTCTCTTGCTATTAAAACTCATAGGTTACAGAAATATATTGATTCTAATGTCACATGGCCTCCTCAGTATATTAGGAATGAAGGAACAGTTACTTTGAATCATGATTATGAACTGTATGAAGAGCAAGATGGATGTCTTGCATCTTGGCTCTTATCCACTGTGAGTGAAGATGTATTGCCCAATCTTATAGGTCATAACACTTCAGCTGCTATTTGGTCTACATTACATAGTTTGTATAGTGAGAAGACTACATATAGGCTAATGTCATTTAGACGGTC
The DNA here is from genome assembly GCA_030270665.1 of Hibiscus trionum. NCBI lineage: Eukaryota > Viridiplantae > Streptophyta > Magnoliopsida > Malvales > Malvaceae > Hibiscus > Hibiscus trionum. The sequence goes on from BSYR01000024.1 coordinate 22,754,709, forward strand.
ACTTCATTCTCAGAAGAAAAGGAGATTTGGCTATGAAGGATTTTATTCTTAAGGTTAAGGGCATATGTGATAGTCTTGCGAGCTGTGGTGAAATAATCTCTCCTCATGAACATGTTACAGCCATTCTTAATGGCCTTCCTTCTGAGTATGAGTCTGTGATTACAGTCATTACAGCTAGTCCTACTCAGTCTAATGTTCAATATGTTAGAACCATTCTTTTGGATGCTGAGGCTAGGCAAAATGCTCTGTTAGGACAGCTTAGTGGTTCTTCTCATGTTGCTGTGCATCAGTCCTCAGAAACTACTGATAATGGTGAAGTGAATACTGTTCAGCAACAGTTTTCTGAGCCTAATTCTTCCTCTCAAAGCAGCTATAATTCTGGTTACAACTTTGGTTCCTTTAACAGAGGAAGAGGCAGAGGAGGCAGGTTTTCTTCTCCCAGGCCCCAGTGTCAGCTTTGTAGTCGTCTAAGGCATATTGCAGAGAGGTGTTATTTTCGTTTTGATACTAAGTTCAAGAATGAATCCTCTCGTCCAGGGCAAAATGACTTTTCCAGGTCTTTTGATTCATCCTCTCAGGCTAACACATGTTCTTATACTAGTCCTACCTCTGCTCAACCAAATTACAACACAGTCTACTACTCTACACCCTCCATGCTTCCTCCCACACCTGTTTACACTCAGTTTGTTCCTCAAGTTCGACACCAGGTTATGAGTCACTCCTCCATTGTCACACCTCCCTATGTTCCTCATTTTTCTTTTTCACAGTCTCTCATACCTCAGTCTCCTGTTTTTGTTGCACCTGCTACCTTTTCTTATCATCTGCCATATTCTACTGTTCCTATTGGTCATCTACAACCTGGACATCCTTCTTTTGCCTCCAATGCTGCTGTGATTTCTCCCAACACATCTGTTTCTTCTGCTCAACCTCAAGCCATGATAGCTACACCTGAAACTGTTGGAGACAATGCCTGGTATCCAGATTCTGGAGCTACCAATCATCTCACTAATAACCTCAACAACCTCAACATTGGGGACACTTATCTTGGTTCAGGTAATATCCGTGTAGGTAATGGTCAACATTTGCCTATCAAAGTTATGGGTCAATCTGTGTTTTATAATTCTAATAGATGTCTTCATTTGAGAAATTTGCTTTTTGCTCCTGGTATCACTAAAAATCTTCTTTCTGTATCTAAGTTTACACAGGACAACAAGGTTCTGCTTGAATTTTATCTGGCTTCTGTCAAGTGAGGGATTTGATCACTAAGGAGGTGCTGCTGACTGGGTTTGAACATGATGGTTTATACAAATTAGATATTTCTTCTAATAAGTCTGTTAGTAAGACATGCTTTAGTAATAATGTTAGGGATGCTACTGATAGTGTGCTTTCTTCTGATAAAGATTGTAATGCTTCTGGTTCTTGTAATGTTGCTGCTCTTAGTACTGTATCTCTTGAGGTTTGGCATAACAGATTGGGGCATCCTGCCTTTGCTACTTTAGTTGCTGTTTTAAAGTCATGTAATATCACTGTTAACAAAAACAAGTTCATGTCTGTCTGTACTGCTTGTCAATTTGGTAAAGCTCACAAGTTACCTTTTCCTGATTCATCTACTGTATATACTTCTCCTCTTGATCTTGTTTTTGCTGATGTTTGGGGACCAGCTCCCTTGTATTCTAATGGATTTAGATACTATGTTGCTTTCACTGATGCCTATTCTCGTTACACTTGGGTTTATTTTTTAAAGCTGAAATCTGATGTGTCAATTGTCTTTCCTCAATTTCTTGCTCAGGCTGAAAGGCAGTTTGGGTGTCATCTTAAGGCTCTTCAAACTGATGGGGGTGGGGAGTTTACAGCTTTGGACGTGTGTTTAAGACAAAAAGGTATAGTCCATAGACTTTCTTGTCCTCACACCTCTGAACAAAATGGAACTGTTGAAAGAAAACATAGACAGATAGTTGAAGTAGGCTTATCTATGTTAGCTCAAGCTGCCATGCCTTTGTCTTTTTGGAATGATGCTTTTAGTAGTGCTGTTTTTCTTATTAATAGGCTTCCATCCAAGGCTTTGTCTGGTTTGTCCCCTTATCAGAAACTGTTTAATCAATCTCCTGACTATAGTTTCCTTAGAACTTTTGGTTTCTTGTGTTATCCTTTTCTAGGTCCTTACAATAAGCATAAATTTCAGTTTAGGTCTTCTAAGTGTGTCTTCTTAGGCTACTCTCATTCTCATAAAGGGTACAAATGCATAGATTTTTCTGGTAAAATTTTTATTTCAAGGCATGTGAGGTTTGATGAATCTGAATTTCCTTTTGTTCATAGTACTACTTTTACCAATTCTTCAACTGTTTGCTCTAAGTGTTCTAAGTCTAAATATGCTTCTATTAGTAATATTATTGCTCCTAGTTTACAGTTGGGAGTTAATAAAAAACATTATCATGCTCCTGTTGATCTATCCTATCAGATTTTTCCTGCTTCTTCTACTCCTGTTACAGTTCCACATTACACCTCAAATGTGACACCTACTGTGTCACAACCATCATCTTCACCTCCAAATACAAATGAAACACCTACTGTGTCTCAATCTTCTTCTCCTTCTTCACCCTCAAATGTGACACCTACTGTGTCCCAACCTTCATCTCCACATCAAAATCCAAATGTGCCACCTACTGTGTCACATCCTTCATCTACACATCAAACTCCAAATGTGACACCTACTGTGTCACAACCTTTCTTTTCTCATCAAACCATGCATATGACACCCACTGTGTCACTCACACATACACCATTGTCATTCTATTCTTCACCATCATCTCTACATGCATCCTCTGTTGCTTCATCAAGTCCATCATCATCCCAAATTGTGACACCCACTGTGTCACATACACTAAATGTGGCACCCACTGTGTCACAACCAACATCATCATTATCACTTTCATGTCCATCTTTATTTTCTCCATCATCCACTTCTCCCATACCATCCCTTTCACAAACTGTGGCACCTACTGTGTCACATACACTAAATGTGACACCCACTGTGTCACAGCCATCATCATCACCCTCACATTCATGTTCATCTTCTTTTTCTTCACCATCCCCTTCTCTCATACCATCACTTTCACAAACTGTGGCACCCACTGTGTCACATACACTAAATGTGACACCCACTGTGTCACAACCATCATCATCACCCTCACATTCATGTTTATCTCTTTTTTCTTCACCATCAACTTCTTCCATACCATCACTTTCACAAATTATGGCACCCACTGTGCCACCTACCTCATCCCCTAATCCTGGTGTTATTATTCAGAATGCTCATCCTATGGTCACTAGAGGGAAGGTTGGTATTTTTAAGCCTAAGATGTTTCTTGTGGAGTCCAACCCTCTTGCAACTCATAAACCTAGTTCAGTTTATGAAGCTCTACAGCATGATGACTGGAGAGCAGCTGTTCAGCTGGAGTTTGATGCCTTAGTCAAGAACAAGACTTGGGAGTTAACTTCTTTACCAGCTTCTAGACAACCCATTGGCTGTAAGTGGTTGTTTAAGATAAAAAGAAAACCTGATGGTACCGTTGAAAGGTTTAAAGCTAGGTTAGTTGCAAAGGGATATTCTCAGGTGGTTGGCTGTGATTTCAAGGAGACTTTTAGTCCTGTTGTAAAGTCTACCACTATCCGTATTGTCTTGGCTACAGCTGTTATGAAACGTTGGTCTATTCGTCAAGTAGACATCAATAATACGTTCTTGAATGGAGCCTTGACAGAAGATATTTATATGAAGCAGCCACCTGGGTTTGAGAAGGTTGATGAGAATGGTCAGGAGCTTGTGTGTCATCTTAAGAAAGCTTTATATGGGCTTCGACAAGCTCCAAGGGCCTGGTTTGATACTCTTAAGGCATTTCTTGTGACTCAGTTGAAGTTTAAAGAGTCCAAGGCTGATTCATCCCTGTTTCTTAGAAAATCAGATCACTCTACTGTTATACTCATGGTATATGTGGATGATATTGTGGTCACAGGCAGTGATTCCAATGAAATTGATTCTGTTGTTCAGAAGATTCATTCTACTTTCTCTTTGAAGGATCTTGGTGATCTGAATTTTTTTCTTGGGATGGAAATTCAGCAGTGTCAGAGTGGTTTATTTCTCAATCAACGCAAGTATATACTTGATTTATTGCTGAAAACTGAGTTGAGTGATACATCAGCTCTCAATACTCCTATGGTTGTGACTCCAACCCTTACAACAGACATGAGACCTCCTTTTCCCGACGTTCACTTCTATAGAAGCATAGTGGGTGGGCTGCAGTATGTGTGTGTTACTCGCCCAGATATATCTTTTGCTGTTAATAAAGTTAGTCAATTCATGAACAATCCCAGTGAGATTCATTGGAAAGCTGTAAAACGAATCTTGAGATACCTGAAAGGTACACTGAATTGTGGATTGTATTTTACTCCTGGAAGTGACTATTCACTGGTCTGTTACAGTGATGCAGATTGGGCTACTTCTGTTGAAGATAGAAGGTCCACTTCTGGCTATTGTATTTTTCTTGGAGGTAATCCCATTGCTTGGTGTTCTAAGAAACAAAGTGTGGTTTCTAGATCCACCTGTGAAGCTGAGTACAGGAGTCTAGCCAACACAGTCTCTGAACTTGTGTGGATACAGCAACTGTTAGGTGAGCTTGGTATGTCTGCGGATAGCAAACCTGTTGTATGGTGTGATAACACCTCTACTGTGTCAATAGCGGCTAATCCCACACATCATGCAAAGATAAAGCATGTTGAAATTGATTTGCATTTTGTTCGAGAACGTGTTATGAGTGGTCAGCTTATAGTCAACTATGTGCCCAGCTCAGAGCAAACTGCTGATATTTTCACTAAACCACTTCCACCTGCTGTGTTTAGTGTTATGTGTCAACGTCTTGGTGTTGTTTCTCTTGAAGGTGTTATGAAGAATGAACATGAAAGGAAAACCAGGGGAATGTTAGAGTATTGAGTTTGTATTAAGTTTGTTATATTTGTTAAAAGTTTGTTTTCAATCAGTTTGCCACCTGGGCCCGGTTAGTTACAAGGCCTGGTCAGTGTGGGCTATAAATCTGATTTTGTAATGTTGTTTGAATCAGATCCATTTGAATGAAATATCTGTTTTCTCTAATTTCAGCCTGTTTGGCTATTCTCTCATTTACATTTCTTTGTATTTTTAATACTATTTTTCCTTTTATTCTTTTCTCTCCCGTCATCAGTTTTCTTCTCTCCGATCATCCTTAACCGTCACCGGTAGTCTATTGTTGAATCCTGATAGAGCATGTGATTTAAAGTTAGTCAAAATGGACTTAAAAGGAAGGAAAAATTGAAGAGATGGGGAAATAGAAAGTTGAGTGATATATATATAGGGTTATGATCAACTTACACTGTGTAAAATTCTTTAAGTTTTACACGTTTTTTGGATCGTTGGATGGGAGAAATGGATGGTTGAGATTAACTCCGCGTTTTTAATTCCCAAGTGATAATCTTCACATATTTTACTGTTAATCTCATCCATCCGTTTCACTCATCCAACGATCCAAAAAACGTATAAAACTTAGAAAGTTTTATACAGTGTAATTTGATCATCTCTCTCTCTCTCTCTCTCTCTCTCTATATATATATATATATATATATATATATATATATATATATATATATGTATATGTTAGGATCTACTCACACTGTCACATATTGTAAAACTCTTTAAGTTTTACACGTTTTTTAGATCGTTCGATAGTGAAAATGGATGATTGAGATTAACTCCTTACTTTTTTCCCAAGTGATAATCTTCACAAGTTCTACTGTTAATTTTATTCATCTGTTTCACCCATCCAATTATCTAAAAAAACATGTAAGACTTGAAGAGTTTTACACTGTGTAATTGAATTATATTCAAACTCTGACATTTACTTAGAGAATGTAATATATTTATAATCAATCAAAATTATTATATATATATAGAGGAGTAATATTTATTTGGAAAGAAATGAATTGAACTTTTATCACTTTGAAATTGTTTGCACAAGTATCTAAGAACATTTTTTTTTTACAAATTTTAAATTTAATCTTAATTTTATTTAGAAGCGAGATGAAGAAGACTATAGAAAAATGAAGATGAATGTTTTTAGTGGATTTAGAACTCATAAACTAAAAAATATGAGAAACAAAAATAAACATTTTAACTAACCGACTAAATTTTCTCTAATCGAATTGAGTTTTAACCATCTAATAATATATTATTTTGTTTGAAGATGCAATCGGAATAATATCCTATTGAAGAGAAAATGATTGTTGAGTGTTTGAGTAGTTGGCATCGAGGACATGCATTTCAGACATTAATTATAAGGGCAACGGAGGGTACTAACGGAATTTGATAAACCTCGAATAAATTCACAGAATTGAAGTACAAAACATAAATCGAAAATAGAAATCCAAAATCTGCGTGTACCACTTTCCCTTCTCCGCAGTATTTCTCTGACCGGTATGTTTCCTTTCTTAAATAAGTAAATCGACGATCATTTAATTTGGCCGTAATGTTTGTTTTGTTTGCTGTTTACCGTTTGTTAGTCGTCTAATAACCTGTTAATTATGTATCATCTCTGTTTCTTCGGCCGCCGACTTGTTTTTGGATCCTATTGCCACTCACAGATCTTTGTAGACGATAACATTTGTTACCTGGAGTTGCCATTTTGTTTTTGCAGATCAAGTGTTTGAACATGTATATTCATTTTATTTTGTATATATTGTTTTGTTTAGTTATTAATTATTATTGATTCTTTTGTACTTGACAAATAATCGAAAAATCGAAGTACTATAATCTAATGAAGATCCAACAAATCGCCGAAGAAGAAAGAGTATGATCTAGAGTTTTCTATTATAATTTTTTTTTGTTTTCTTTTGCAGTCCGCAATGGTGTTTTTGAAGGGTGTATCAGCGCTATCTAGGCTAAGATCCCGTGTGGTAAGTTCGATGCGACTGCCTGATTTGCCATATAATACTTTTCTCCCAGTAAGCAGTGTGCTTAAGTTCTTATATATTGGATTTCTTTATGCTGCAGAAACAACATTCCAGTCTCAGCAACTCTGTTAGATGGATTCAAACGCAAACCTCATCCGATCTTGTGAGTTGTTTTTCTATTCTCTTGCTATTCCTTTTTTTTATTATCGGTGATGAGAGGAGCCAAGAATAGATCACATAATAGTGATCAAAATGACAGGTTGTGGCTTCCATTTAAATCCTTGCCCGAAAGTGGCAATCTTATCCTTTCCACTTAATTGCACATTTCGACTTCAAAATGGTTTAATTACTTCATGTTTTTACCATTTGGTCTTTTTAGCTTTTGCTTGTATTCAGCATTGCTTATATTCGTTAATTAACTTCTTTGGGGCCATTGCAGGATCTTCATTCACAGTTAAAGGAATTGATTCCAGAACAACAGGTTTGTTTTGCTTGTCTGAACGGGGTTCCATTTGTCCTTTTAAGATATCTTCAGATATCGTTACTATTTGAGCCAGCACTGCCTAGTTTTTTTTATCCATGCCAGTATGCCACTCCGTTGATAAGTTGAAGACTCTCAATGTTGTCAATTAATCCTTTATCCCAACTTTATCCAGCTGACAGATATTCTATCATTTTTGTGATTCCACCAATGATTATAGATCATAGTCAGTTTCAAATTTTCCTTCACTAAATGGCTTCTTGGTCTGTTCCAGGAACGCCTGAAGAAGATTAGGGCAGAACATGGAAAAGTGCAACTTGGGAATATCACTGTTGATATGGTACAACATATATGTTTCTAGTGTTGCACTAGTGAAAATTTCTTTTGTGTTCCGTTTCTCGACTCAAAGTTGAATTTTTTTTTTAATTACGTGATTATATGTTTGGGTTTCTCATTAACTGATTTATGCACTGTGTTTGAAAGGTCATTGGTGGAATGAGAGGAATGACAGGGCTGCTTTGGGAAACCTCATTACTTGACCCAGACGAGGTATGGTTCATTCACTTACCATCGGAAACAGGGTCTTGAGCAGATTTTTGTACTTGGTGGTTGTAATTACAGGAACATAAAGTAAAATTTATCTGATAGTTCTAAAAGGTGGTCTTCTTGTTTTAGGGAATTCGCTTTAGGGGTTTGTCAATTCCTGAGTGTCAAAAGCTTTTACCAGCTGCAAAGCCTGACGGAGAACCTTTGCCTGAGGGTCTTTTATGGCTTCTTTTGACTGGAAAGGTGGGCAATTGTGCATGAGGTTCTAGTAATGGCAGGATATTCTTTTTTTGCCTGTAGTGGTTGATGATGTACCCCTTTTCTCCTTTACCTCAGGTGCCAAGCAAAGCTCAGGTGGATGCTTTATCTCAGGAATTGCGTGACCGTGCTATCGTTCCAGGTTTGTAGTTTCTGCATTATTCCTTGCAGGTGTAAACATTAAAGCACTCCTCTCTCTCTCTTGGCTCAAACAGTGCAAATCTTACTTATCTTGGATTTCTGTTTTTGGCTACAGATTACGTGTTTAAGGCCATTGATGCTCTACCTGTCTCAGCTCATCCAATGACTCAATTTGCAACTGGTGTTATGGCACTCCAGGTTTAAAAAGTTGATGCTCTGTGTTCTTTAGTTTCATACATAAGATAAACTTAGAGGAACTGCAACTCCTTAGTCCTTTTTTTTTTGTTAACTTGTTAATCATCTCATTTGATGAGATGAACAGGATGACCTTTGACAATAGCTATTGTTCTTCAAAAGTTCACGAGCTCATGTTGGCAAGGTTGCTTTGGAGTTCAATGCATTAAATTTAGTATTTTAAAACTCATTACCTGGGTTTGAACTATTATATATTTGAAGATCCCTATGTTTATTCTTTAAATCACAAATTGTCATTTTAGGCTGGATGTCCTCTTTTTTCATCTCCTGGTAATCAGAAAACACCACTTTCTAATAACCTGATAGCATCTGAGAATTAACTGGATAATCTTTATGTATAAGTTTTTGAGTTTCTCTTGTAAATGTCTATATTTGCTGTTCTGGTTCTATGATTTCCTTTCCTTGCTCTCTTTCTCCTATACATTACAGACTCTATAGGAGATAGACTTCTTTATTCTAGCTTTATCTTCTGGGTGTAAATGTAATGCTTTAAATCGATGGTGGCACGTGTAGGCATAAAGAGTGTGTAACTGATTTCAAGCTTGTATTATTAAGTTCATATGCGTGTATCTAAATTGAACGACTTTAATCTTTCAGGTTCAAAGTGAATTTCAGAGAGCATATGAGAAAGGAATTTCAAAGACAAAGTAAGGCCTTCTGAGCAACTACTATGATGCCGTAACTCAACTTTCTAGTGGTCATGCATTCTTTTATTTATTATATTTCTTTCAGGTATTGGGAGCCAACATATGAAGATGCTCTTAGTTTGATTGCTCGTGTGCCATTGGTAGCTTCTTATGTTTATAGAAGGTTAGTGAATACCTTGTCTATAGTCAGATAAGTTGTTCGATGACTTCAGTTTGTGAAATTTTCTTTTAGTGTTCTGGAATCTTGCAGATTTTTGTTTGTGTGGATGTAGAACAAGAAGAGTGAAAGAGGCAGAAAATGTTGAATCTAGGACTTTTAGGGAGATTACAGGGAATAGAGAGGAAAGAAGTGAGAAACAAGTTGAACCTGAGAGAACAAAGAGAGGCAATCTGAATACTAAAAAATTCAATAATCCAAATCTCAGTTAAAAACACACTCACCAAATTTATAGACAGAGGTTGTAAACACTTGGATGTAATTTTGCAATTCCAAATACCTAGCCCATAATTGTCTAAAGTTTTCCTTCATCAATGTGTTGATTTGATGTTCTGTTTAATTCAGTTTTGGCTTGGCCCATCAATAAGCATGTTATTTCAATGTTATGAACTGATGTGTGGGTGACCTATCTGACCACTGCAGCATTTCCTTGTAATCCTAGTTCGATAAAGTTTTGTCTCTTAAATTATGGTCCCTTCTCTTTGATTTTGAAGGATTTATAAAGATGGAAAATTTATTCCTGTGGATGACTCGCTGGATTATGGAGGAAATTTTTCACACATGCTGGGATTCAGTAGTCCCCAAATGCACGAGCTTATGAGGCTTTATGTCACCATCCATAGGTTAGTTTTTGTTAATCTCTTATAGAACATATGATTTATGGGATACAGTCGTACAAAATTTAGTTTGTGTATTTACTTTTAGCAATACAGTATCTTCTAAATTATCATATTTGTCATCATCTTTGGTCAAATAATATGTGTCACTTTAATGATGCGTTTTCAATCTTGTGCTCCAGTGATCATGAAGGTGGAAATGTTAGTGCCCATACTGGCCACTTGGTAAGTTACAAATGGTTAGTAGTATGGTTATAACCTATTTCGGTGTCTCTGATCTCTGGTTATTACTATTTCATACCAAGGTCATTTTTTTAAAAATTTCAGACACATATATAATTTTTCAAGCTTATGCTGATCTGACCAATGCTTGGTGTTTTTTTAATTTGTTTATATTGATGATGTGAATTCAGGTGGGCAGTGCCCTTTCAGATCCTTATCTTTCCTTTGCAGCTGCACTGAATGGGTTAGCTGGGCCACTTCATGGTCTGGCTAATCAGGTATTAGATCTTTCTGACTTTGAGTTGCCAGTTCTATTACTAAGTTTCATAAAATATTGTCATGCAGATCAATACGCTTTTTTGATTCTAAAACTTAATTTTGCGAAGTTTGTCCATAAATTCTTAAGTTTTTATTGGTGTTTACCTAATTGTAATGGTTATAGATTTCAAGTGAGTTGACTTTGCGAAGACTTGAGGGGAAGATTATAGTTATATTTATTATTCATAAACTTCCTATGATATGATTATATACTGAATTCTTGTACATGGGTTCGTTCTGTCAAATCCCCTTCCACCATTTTATACAGAATAAAAGAAGAAGTGCATAAATAGGCAATTACCTGTAATCGGCTTCATTTATCTCTTTGGAGTCTGGTTGTTCCTAGATGCTTTCCATGCAATTACCCGTGCATTACTCATAGAAGCTGATAGTCTTGCTTCAAATGTTTATATTGTTTGTGTATCTTGCTACTCCCAATGCAATCAGAAAGTTTAGATTTGTTACTCTTTGCAAAACCACTATTGCAGCTTGGAATCATCTAATTTCCTAGACGAAAACAATGAATGACTAGCAAAGACACCTCCTGATTATTGCCATCATAATAGTCTTTACCCATTTAATTTGGTTAATGTATCATCACTGATATTCCCGAGCTTGAATCTGAAATTATGAGGAAATCTGCATCCTGGTGATTTGTTGCTACATGTTTCATTGCAGGAAGTGTTACTGTGGATCAAATCTGTGGTAGATGAGTGTGGAGAGAACATATCCAAAGACCAGCTTAAAGATTATGTCTGGAAAACACTGAATAGTGGCAAGGTATTGTCTGAAGTTTATTTGAATATAATTTAGTTTAGAGATGATTTGTGAAAATTCTTCTGCCTCGGACATTTGCTACAGCACCTGTCCATCTGGTGATATTGTAAATCTGCAACTCTTGGTAGATGTGTAAATTCCATTCCTGCTTCTATGATTGCAAATTGTTCAGGCTTGAAGGAGGGAACGTGATGACCTCTTGAGACTAAGTTCTCGAAGTTTTCAATGAATTCTCCAGCATAATTTTTTGTTAATTTCTGATGTCATATATAGATGATAGATAAACTGATCCTAAGAGTGGAGGAACACCCTCCTAAAAAGTAGAAAACACAACTAACAAAAACTAAAGTGGTGGAGCCCCTCCTAAAAACAGGAAACACAACTTCATAGAAAATAACTAAAGTTAAAGACTTCCAAAAATCATTTAACTAATTATTTTGCAGCCTGCTCTTTGGCTTATGAGTGTAGCACTTGTACAGTTGATATGGCTTGCTAACATGCTGCATCTGATCTCAATACTCTTATTTACCTTAGAAGGAAAGCGATTCAATGCTTATAAGCATCTTGTGATTGTTTCTGAAATTTCTATTTGTTTTGAGCTCTTTTGTTGCTTTCCTTGAAGTTGTTGTACTAAGATAGCATTTTACTTTTGAGATCCTCGACTTTGGATGAGTGAAAAGGGTTTTTTAACATCCTTCATATGACCAATAGCACAATTTATTCAGTTCTTATTAGAAGCTCAATTAGATTAATCTTTAATGTTGTCTTAATTCAATGTACTGTCTGCAGGTTGTCCCAGGATTTGGTCATGGAGTGCTGCGTAAAACTGATCCAAGATACATGTGTCAGAGGGAGTTTGCATTAAAGCACTTGCCTGATGATCCCTTATTCAAGCTGGTTCTCACTTATGATTGAATGTTAATGATTGTCATTTGTCTGCTCTTGTTTATACTTCTAGTTTATTGTTAAGGTGACATAATTTTTTGTCATTGCAGGTTTCACAACTTTATGAGGTGGTGCCTCCTATTCTTACCGAGTTAGGCAAGGTAATTTCTGGTTTACATTGGTAATTTCTGATTTACATTCTTTGAGCAGAAATCTTTCAAAGAATTTGCATATGCTGCATGTGTTAACACATCACAAAAGAAGGGCCTTGAGTGTAGTGGTAAAGTTCGGGACATGTAAATCTATGGTTAATGGATAGAATCTGGAATCATTGCTGTTTTGGTTTATTATTTGAAATGAATGGTAAAATTGGGAAAGTAGGATAAGGAAAGGTAGGAATCCTCATGGTCTCACGGATGTAGTCATTAAAGTGTATGTTACTTGAACTCGGGTGAGTTTCAGGTACGGGCATGTGATTGGCATGAATATGTTCAATTTTTTGTAATAAAGTCATGTATAGTTGAAGCGTCATACCTACATACCCTTATCCGTTGTTGGACATGGGTTCTTCAAGTAAACTTATGACTCTGTCACTCTGACCTATTTAATTTGTATGCTTTTAAGTTTGTGCTTTTCATTTGTATAACTCATCTCCATCTCTCTCTTATATTAAAATTACCAAGTTACTGCAAATTTTATATTTTTCCATTGAATATTAGGATATTAGTTGGCAAATAAACTGACGCTCAAGTGATACATTGTCTCTATCATGTCAAATTGGAATTCAATGCCTGCATTTGTAATTTTGGGATGCTTGTAGGTTAAAAACCCCTGGCCAAATGTTGATGCACACAGTGGAGTGCTGCTGAATTATTATGGTTTGACTGAAGCAAGGTACCATTTGATGATTCGAAGCTTTTCTTTCATTTAGTATGGTTCATTTTTTTGGGAAGCATGAATAGTTGTTGTGATCTAGTGATTCTTAATATTTTTTTATAACTTTATGTGCAGATACTATACCGTTCTTTTTGGTGTATCAAGGAGTATTGGGATTTGTTCTCAGGTTTGTTTCTCCTCCAATATTTCATCTGCATTTGTGTGAATCTCCAGATGTTGCGTTGAGTTTGTTTTCTGTTGGTTCAGCTTATATGGGACCGAGCACTAGGATTGCCCCTCGAAAGGCCGAAAAGTGTTACAATGGATTGGCTAGAAAATTACTGCAAGAAAGCAAAAGCAGCTTAAATGTTGTTGGATGAACTAATTCTTTTGCTAATAGTGAATAAACTACTTGGCATGATAATTTCTCACAATGCTTGGTTTTGTGACGAGCGGAGCAGCTATGTACAATGGTCAATGGCACGTTGTTTCGTCTTTTTTGTTTGTTTGCTGGGAAAAATATTATGATTTGTTCAGTAGTTGAAGTATTTCAATACAATTTACCAAGTGTTAGGCTTGGATATGAGAAATAAACTTCACATTGCTGGTTCTACAATGTTTTGTATTATGGATGACAATTAATTGAAATATAAAATGGGTTGTTAGGTTTAATACCAAGAAAAATTACGGGAACTTGAATAAGCAGTTTGTTTATGATTGGTTTAATGCATGAATTAGTTCCTAAAGTATACTGCTTTTTTCCCACTTCAGTCCTTTAATGTTTTTTTGGTCCAGATTAGAACCTAATGTTATTATTTTTCCCATATTATTTTTTATTGTCACCAATGCCTTCAAAAAAAAAAGGTGAGATCAATTATGCTAGTATGATTGGTCTGAACCTGTTAAATCTGTAACAAGCAACATGAGCCTTACGTAAGCCTGGCAAAGATTACAAAGATGGGATCGAGCATCAAATTGCTTGCTCTCGTCAATCTTCTACGCATGGATAATTTTATGGTTTTAAGGCTTATGCCTAGGGGGAGCATCAAATTACTGGAATCCAAAACTACAAATATGCAAATTATGAATCAAGCAATAAATGAACAAAAATCGTCTACTCCTAACTATGTTATTTTCTATGTCTCAAACTAAAAAAATAAATTCTAAACTCTAACCCTAAATTTCACATCTTAAATCATATATTCTACACACTAAAAAATATACACTACCTCTAATTTCTTAAACCCTAACTTTAAACCTTAGACCCACTAATTTGAAGTGAGACACTAAAATGCTAACTCTATTTCTTTAAACCCTAATTTTAAACCTTAAACCCACTAATTTAAAGTGGGACACCAAAAGAAGCATACTTAGGGGCAAACAATGCCTCGAACAACTTAACATCAGTTATAAAACACTGCATAAACGAAAAATGTCGGCTTAGACTATAGCGACGGAAACTTAACAAAATAATTTAGAAAGTATATAAAACTTTTAAAATCTAATTAGTTTTTCAAAAAATGTAGAACTTAAAAGTTTTCAAAAACTTTAAATTTTTTTTTATTTTCAAAAAAAAAGTTTTGAAAAATGTGAGACTGAACGAGAATTTTCAGAAAAATGTGAGATTTAATTACAAATAGTCGATACGATAATCCCTGAGAATAGCAAAAAAAATCGTGCAGGAAACAGCACTTGGACGTGCAGAAAATATACAAATCAATTAAGTGATCACTATTCCACCAAAGACGTAAATCCATTCACTTTCTCGAAGAGCCTTCTAAACGAGATTTTTTTTCTGTTCAAACGATAAATAACTTGAACGAAAGATGATAAGACATCAATGTATCCACATTTTAACATTACATGAAGAGGAAACATATAAAGCTTATAGAGAATGGCTCCAGCACAAGGTTCAATAATCAAACTTGAAGCAACTCCGTTTTATGTTAGTACGAAGCTTATTACCACAAACTACAGACGAAACTGAAACATGACAATGTCCAAACTTTGTTTTTTTCCATTGAGCATCCACACCTGCAACATTGACTATCCGATGAAAATAAGTTTGCAGACACAGTATATCGGAAAAACTCGAGAATAGAGCATTTATGTCATCTTTCATCAAAGCTACCAAGTGTTTTTAATAGAAATTCAAGGCCTTGGCACAAAAATAAAAGAGGGATAAACATGTAAAATTAGATGCCTCTAAACAAAACATTCATAAAAGCTAATAACTTAGGCAGAGCACGACAATAAAAGCCGCAGCAAAAGGTAATGCTAGCCTTTGTACATTAAATCTTCTTGGTTATTAGGCTCTATTTGTTCCGTGAAATAGGCTCTCGGAATATAGTTCTGTGGGGAGTATTTTACTGGGAGCTTAATGTTTTGTATTTTTGGATGATGCTACATTAAAACTTTACTTGCTCAAAACGGTCTGTGGTACATGATGACAATGTGGAAAATTTTCACCCATGGCACATACCAGTTACTCATGGCAAGAAAACATTGTTCCATCTACTTAATGTTGAAGATGAAAATTGCAACTACTGAAAATATTGTAAAGTCGAGCATGAAAATGAGTTTTGGGTGTAAGTTGGACAAGCTTCGGTCTAATTAACCTTTTCTAATTAGGATTATAATAATTTCACTCTTATACTAACTGGTAATCAACTTTAAAGGAAACTGACAGATATCTCATGGAATACGGATTAAACAGCAATTTCAAACAACACGGGGGAAACTAGTAGTGACTTTTGAGAACAAGCTTGGTGTGGATGCCTTCAATGGCGAATTAATGATGCAATAAAGCTTATGCAAATGATACAACGCTAGTAGAAGTAATGCTTGCAACAAATGAACCCGTTGCACCTGTGAATTCCCCTATTCAGATTCCAAAACCACTCTAGACCCCAAAACATATGTCCAAAGTTTCTAAACTATAAAAACAGTTTCACATATTTGTCATATCCTGATGCCCTAAAATTTTAAAATAAATAGCAAATTCAATTCAAGATTTGAACTTTTTTAAAATGAAAGGAACTCAATGAGAGAAATTTCTTTTTCCTTTCACAACCAAATGTGAAAAACGAGAAATTGTACACCTTTCATCCAAAGCATAAAAACCCAAATCTGGATATCAGTTTTGATTACAAAACAGAAATGATCGGAATCCCAAAGTATAATGAAAGAGAGAAAAAAGGAAAGACCTGATCTCAATGAGAGTGAGAAGAAGATTGTTGTTGATGATGGTGCGAGGAGGAAGGAGCATAAACCCTGTTGTAGACCTGCTCCCCGACCAGATAAATGCCAAAGGCGACGAGGGCGATGCCTAGCCCAGGGGTGGCGTGGCGGAGCTGATTGCCGAGCATCGGATGCTTCCTCCACTCGTCCCTCCTCTTGAAGAATTCCCCTGTCGGTCCCAGCGTCTTCCCCATTCTCTCAAGTCGCTTCCTGCTCCGTTCGGCGTTTCCAGATTTTGGGCTACCCCTCGATTATGTCTCACTCTTATATATTGGGTTACTTTCCTACTCTCACCTATGGCTATGGCTCAACAAATTGGACCGCATTGACTGATTCACCTATGACTTATGAGAGCCCATACATTGGTAAATTTGGTATACGAGTCCTGATATTATAACTAATGTGATACAATCCTACAAAAGGCTTAACCGTCAAATAGGTACTCAAACTATGTCTTTTTTTAGTTAGGTGTCAAACTAATTTTCGGGCTAAATTAAGACTTAAAGTTTCATTTCGTAACTCGTTTAAGGTTCGCCGTTAATTTTTACTGTTAAATATCACGTGTCTCCCCCAGAAAAATTTAAAATTATATTAAAAATAAATAAAATTAATTAATTTTAAAAAACCCTCTAAATTTTACAAAAACAGCCCCCAAAATCCAAAATCTCTAAACTCCCAAAATCTAAATCTCAATTTGGACCGATTTTGCCGCCAATTGCTACGTCGTCGCCCACCACGTCGGTCGCCGGACCTTCACGACCATTTCCCCACCATCTTGTTGTCAGAAATCGACTGACGTCGTGCGAATCGACGAAATTATCGAATGGTTCTTTCGAACGATTCGCGGCGAAACAACGGCAGGAGAGGCGACGATTGGCGTGTGGGTTGCTCGGCGAGAGGAGGGCGCTTTATTCTATCCCCGGTAATGCGGCCGCCGCCAGCGAGAGTGGTCGAATTTGGGGTGGTTAGGGATTTGGGGACTGTTTTGAGAACATTTAAAAATTTTAGGCTATATTTTTATTTTGTTTTATTAATTTAATTTATTTTTAATAAAGATTTTGAAATTTTAAGGAGATGGCACGTGTCCTTTAACGAAAAGAAAATTAACGGCGAACCTTAAATGGGTCACGGAATGAATCTTTAGGTCCCAATTTGGCCCGAAAAATAATTTAGACACCTAACTGAAAAAAAGGACATAGTTTGGACACCTATTTAGTTATTAAGCCTACAAAATATACCATTTTTACCCGAAAACGATGGGTAGTTAACATGATTCATTCCGTGACCCATTTTGAGTTAACAACATATTTAGAATACACCTTAAACTGATTTTTTTATTGGGAAAACTACACCACTGACCACCAAATAAATTGGGGATACCTATTTGAACCACCGAACTATAAAAAACGTCAATCACACCACCAAACTTATTAAATCAACCTATTTTGACCACCGCCGTTAAAAAGTTAACAGAGGGGTGATGGAAGTGCCACGTGGCAGTTAACATGACATTTTTAAAATTACATGTTTAGTCCCTATTATTTACTTATTAAATCAATTTGATCCTAATTTTATTTTAATTAAATAAAAATTAATCAACTAATCAAATGAGAACACATGTCATCACCCCAATTAGATTAATTTAATTTAGTTTTAATTTATTTTGTTTAATATTTAATATATTTTTTCCTCCAATCAGTGTCACCACCTGGTTAAAAGAAATTTAAAGAAGAAAATCATAAAAGGGGTTATAGTGGTTCGAACCTAGGACCAAGGGGATAAAACCCCAAGCTTTTACCATTAAACCAAACTGCTCTTAGTGCTATTATTTGCACCTTTTATATACATATCTTATAATGTAGTAAAAGTTAGGGGAAAAAGAAGAAAACAAGAGGACATTACAATGGTTTGAACTTGGGACCAAAGGGGTTAATCCCAAGCTTTTACCATTGAGCCAAACTACTCTTAGTGAAATTATTTGCACCTTTTATATACATATCTTATAGTGCAGTAAAAGTTAGGGAAAAAAGAAGTAAAAATGGTTGAAATACGACTCGAACATAGATTACTTGGGATGTGTATAATCACACAAACATCCGATTTAATTTAAATCTGAAAACTATTAAATATTTGATTTTAAAAAATATTCGATTTAAAAGAAAAGAAATTCGATTTAAAATATTTGAATATTTTTTTCCTTTTTTCATATTTAAATCGAATATTTAAATATGAAAAAGAAACAATATTCGAATTTTTAAATATGAAAGAGAAAAATTACGAAAAAGAAAAAATATTCAAATATTTTAAATCAAATTTATTTTTTAGATATTTGATTTAAATATGAAAAAAGGAAAAATATTCGAATATTTTAAATCGAAATTCTTTTCTTTTAAATCTAATATTTAATAATTTTCAAATTTAAATTAAATCGAATGTTTGTGTGATTATACACATCCCAAATAATATATGTTCGAGCCGTATTTCAACCATTTTTACTTCTTTTTTCCCTAACTTTTACTGCACTATAAGATATGTATATAAAAGGTGCAAATATTTTCACTAAGAGCAGTTTGGCTCAATGGTAAAAGCTTGGGGATTAACCTCTTTAGTCCTAGGTTTGAACCACCATAATGCCCTCTTGTTTTCTTCTTTTTCCCCTAACTTTTACTACACTATAAGATATGTATATAAAAGGTGCAAATAATAGCACAAAGAGCAGTTTGGTTCAATGGTAAAAGCTTGGGGTTTTATCCCCTTGGTCCTAGGTTTGAACCACCATAACCCCCTTTATGATTTTCTTCTTGAAATTTCCTTTAACCAGGTGGTGACACTGATTGGAGGAAAATATATATTAAATATTAAACAAAATAAATTAAAACTAAATTAAATTAATCCAATTGGGTGATGACATGTGTCCTCATTTGATTGGTTGATTAATTTTTATTTAATTAAAATAAAATTAGGATCAAATTGATTTAATAAGTAAATAATAGAGACTAAACATGTAATTTTAAAAATGTCCTGTTAACTGTCACGTGGCACTTCCGTCACCCATCCGTTAATTTTTTAACGGCGGTGGTCAAAATAGGTTGATTTAATAAGTTTGGTGGTGTAATTGACGTTTTTATAGTTCAGTGGTTCAAATAGATATCCCCAATTTATTTGGTAATCAGTGGTGTAGTTTTCCTTTTTTTTATTTGATCTACAATAATTATTTTTCCAGGGTTTACGGTGTATGCGTTGGCTCACAGGTCGGAGCCCCTGAGCTACAAACCTTGTCGAGCATTCAATTTGTTTGTGACGGTACTTGACGTATTATAAATTGAATTGTACTAAAAAATCTAATTGGGATAAATTTTTGGCTAGACAAATTCTTTTTGTAATCAAGTAATTAGTCATATGAATAGAATAAAGTTTATCTGATTAGATTAAGTTGTTTAAGGTTGACTGCAAATTTTTTTGTACTATTTGACTTAGGCTCTATTCAGTAACGCGTTTGAGGAGAAAAATCAACTATCAAACGAAAAGCGTTGTTAAATACTCTATGTTTATCTCTTTTCACTGTGATTTTGTGCGTGAATTTAGTCTCAAATGTATGTTCTAAAAAACTGAAACTTCCAGCTTCAACGCTTGCTTCTTCACCGCAAATGGAGTTCTGCTAGCAGAGGTAAACGAAGCCTTAATTCAACGTAGATTCTTAAATTATATCGTATTATGAATTAGATAGTCAAACTATTTATTTTATCGAATGGGGTATCTGAACTATAATTTCATATTTCACTATGAACATAATCATTACTTTTGCCATTAAAATGATTTGAACATATCCATTAATTGTACTGTTAAAATGATGCACCATATTTATTATTTAGAATACGCCATGTAACTATTAGAATAATAAGTTATTTGTCACATGATAGTTTATCCAGCACCACCTAACATATTTTCTAGTTGCACCACGCCATCTTAACGGTGGAATTAAGCTGTTGGACTCGAAGTGATTTTGGAATTATAATTTAGATAATTAGTTCGACCAAAATAGCTTATGTACTAGGGGTGTGCAAAACCGGGTTCGGTTAACCATTAGCAAATTATTTCGGTTAACCGATAAGTTCGGGTCACTAAATTCTCGACTCTAAACCGTATCCATTCAATCGGTTAACCATTTAGTCGATTAACCGAAAACTTCGGTTCGGTTCGGTTCGGGTAACGGTTTTTTATTTTGTTTATTAAAAATATAAATTTTAATAATATGTTAAAAAAAATACATACTTTTTAAAATCGCACATGATATTATTATCTTTTATAATACTAGCAAGTTAAACACTTAAACTTGATAAAGTAAAATTATGGTTTTACTTTTGGGGAATGAGAAAATAAAATAAAATTTATTTTTTAATATAAAATAATAAAATAACATATAATATAATAATATATATTATATATTCGGTCGGTTCGGTTACCCGGTTTATCCCAAAACTGTAAACCGTAACCGAACCGATTTCTTTTTAAATAATAAAAACCCGAATCGAAACCAAATTTTTCGGTTCGGTTAACCAATTTTTCGGTTCGGTTTTTTCGGGTTTCGGAATCGGTTTCGGTTTTTCAGTTTTTTTGCACACCCCTATTATGTACCTAACTAAAAAACAGTATAGTTTTGTGGGCTTACTGTTAGAATAAGCCTAAAAATTTCTCCAAAAGAAAACTCGTTTTTCCTTCACAATACAAGATCGTGGCCCAAAGTGTATCTGGAGCCCAATTACTAACCCCTGTAGCACGCTCTAGGGGAAGCGCGTGGAGAAGGAAGAAACAGGGTCCTCATCCGATGATGATCGGCAATCCAGATAGCAAAAGATGAATAGAGATCATACACTTCCCCTCCGTTTCACGACCCCGTTAAAAATGCCACATACAGCCGTAATGTCTCTGTCGAGTGTCAACCCCCGCCGATGTTCCAATCGCCGATAAGGACGTCAACAGCTCCGATATGGAAATCGACGACGGCGTTGAGGAAGAAGGAGAAGATGAATTGCACGTGTCTTCGAAACGAAACGGTTATTATAAATAAACCATCGTTTCAATCGATTTTTTATTGAATTAATTCGGGACGTTGATAATCTATGCATGACGATGATGACATTGTTTCATCTTTATGACATTTGATTTTTCTAAAAGGAGATTAAATATTTGAATATGTTTTAAAGTCATGATTTTTATGCCGTGACCCGAATGAACTTAGAAATTGTAGTGTTAAGAGGAGGAAAATAAATAAATAATCTCTGTAGGTGGAAGGCAAAGTTTATAGATCTGTGTGCACTTTTTCAACAACTAGATTGGTTTTCAGTTGAGCCTAACACTAAGTACCTTAGCATTCAAGAAACTTTGGTACCCATTTTATTAGCTTTAAGATACTGTTATGCAGTGCTGGCATATCTCTTTCTTAGGTGCTTGATGCTTGTTGTGTTAGCATCAGGTGAATTGGTCTATCGTTAACTTGTTCCTGCTGTACTGTTACGAGGCAGCAGTGCAGGTGCCCCAATTTATTCTCTCTTTACATTGGTTTGATAAGTCCTTTTAGGGTCCAGATTATAAGAAAACGAAATGGAAAGACTCATCTTTTAAAGGATCTGGTTAAATGTCATTTCTTGGTGTGATCAGAAATTTTGGTTATTTCTTGTCATCTGGATTGTGGAGTCCAAGGAGCATGATGGACACCCACGATCAGATTCGTTAAGTGCTCCTGGAAGGTCTGAAATGAGAATACCCTCTAAAACCCTTTATGTAGGAGAGAGTAGTGCTAATTTCATATTTTGTAGTCTTCCAGATGAGCCATTGGCAACTCAAAGGGAGGATCTATGCACAAACTTTGAGGGTTACAAGCATCCAATATCCGGAGAAGGGCCTGTAAACGAAAAGTCAATTCAAGAATATGAAGTTAATGGACAAGATGCTCGAGTCGTTTTAGAAAGAAATGCCCCTGAAAACCGCCATGGACAGCATACTAATAGCAAGAGTCACTTGGTTGTCAATGAGATTATGTATGAGACTGCTAATCGATCAAGTGTTGATGGCAAAGAGGTAGCTATCAATGAGGTTATTTCAATCCCAGCTAGATATCACTCAGGGGAAGGAGTTAGCAGTCATCTAGGTTTGAAGCAAAACGGTAAGCAAATGTGCATTCAAACGAAGTGTGATAAGTGGAGTGTAAAATCAAGGTTGGTGATACCATATGCCTTTTGTAACATAGGAAATTGAACCCAAGCTTCTTATTATGTCCTTTTTGCTAGTAAATTTCGTGCCCGCATAAGAGTATATATCCATTATTTTACTAATCAATAGGTTTTACAGATCTGCTGCTCCACAAACTAGTACCGGAAGTCTGTCCCCGGGTGATCATTTTAATAGTGAGAACAAACGCCCTGCGCTTATATGCGACTTCTTTGCTAAAGGGTGGTGTATTAAAGGAAGTTCATGTAAAATTTATACACATTAAAGATAATGGTAGCAATCCTAGACAACAACCTGAGGAAGATGTAGCTGTAGGCTGTAGCAGATGAGAAAATAGCTGTTCAGCTTGGTGAAGGTACCAAAAAAATTATGTATTTAGGATGATCCAATCTTCTCTATAGTGATATCTTAACAAGAACCTTGTGCATCAGGTATTGGAAATACTGCTGAAATATCAAGACCACCATCACCTGGTTCTACTGATTGATATTTGATTGTATTCATCAGTTAGAAATAAGACATCATTGTCCCGATTACTCCAGAGTTTGCCTTCTGATAATTATGTCAGGCCTTGTTTGCTGAGTGATAGAGGTAGTTCTACTTTCAGAAATAGTTTTCTTCCTAAGCATATACCTTCATCAAGTGGCTCAGTTACATCATTGGGCAATACATACAAAGAAGAGCAAAAATTCCGTGTCTCGAAATGGCTAGCATCATTACCTTTAAGTTCTTCTCAAAGTGCACGTACTCTTGTTGCCCAAAAGATGTTGGAGTTGGACAATAACAGAGAACACCATACTTCCCGGCCGTCTTCTTTGCTGCAAGGCTCTTCCCCCTTTTCTAATTTTGAACCGGAAAACTTTCCTGTCAGTGATATTGCTAATGCACTTCGCTGAATATAGAGAAAAAATTTCTTCAGACGATTGGGAACCATCAGTGCCCTTTCGACCATCCCTTTTTGTCACTTTTGGCCCATCACCCCCATGACACCAGCATGATCCTCTTCGTGATAGCATTGATTTGTCCATTGTAGGGAAGGGTTCTCTTAAATTTTCATTTTGTAGTCAAGGCCCATCCCTCCTGACTGTAGCATATCCACCAACATGTGCTGATTCTGCATCGGCTGGGCCATTGGTCCCTGAATGTAATACTGATAAAAGAACTGCACCTTCCATGGTAGACACCTTGAAAACTTGGTCTATATGTAATGTGAAACTTAAGCTTCATGCTTATATAGATATTTTTGGTCTGTTATAATTCAGGATTATGGTTCAAACTGATGTAACACACCTGACAATTTTTATTCAGGTTTTCCGCTGTTTGACAATCTTTTTGACTTGTTCTGTTAGCTAATAGCTATTGTTTTCAGATTTCAGTGTTTACGGATGACATTTTCATCGTCATCTTGCTCAAAGGCACTTGTCTGCTAATTTTTGTTGGGTGGATTTACCAATGAAGCTGGTGAAGTAAAACAAAGAGCCAATCTCTCTTATTATTAGATTTTAATGAAACCCAATGATTCTATTTTAGTGATTGATTTGATTTAGAGAAAAGAAAAACGGCATCCACCGAGAAAACCAGATGTTGGATTGGATGTAACATATGCTAAACATTGCTTAATATCTCGAATGACACACATCAATCTAAGAATAAAAATATGTCTTAAGATTCAGTGTCCAGATCCTTCCACTGCCTAACTCTCCTTTGACAAAAAGACAAACCTTTAGCTTCGGTCGCCGGGACTTTCATTACTCAAATATGAATTCATTGAAACAATTTTACAATACATATGTATTTAGAGTGTTACACTAGCATGCACGTTATAACCCTGCCAACTGCCAACCATCATGATTCTTGAAGAAAGAAAGGAAGAAAGTGGGAACTGCATGATCCAAGGAATGAGATTAAAAACGGACGCAAAAATTTATATTAAGGGGACAAACTTAAAATATTTTAAGAGAGGAAAAATAAATTTTTAATAAAAATTATATAAAAGTTTTATAATTTTTTTAAATTATATACAAATTTTAAATTTTAAGGGAAGAGATATACCTAGGTATCAATCTCTAAGCACATGACTGCTATTTTTTTTATTTAGTTGTGGACCCCTAGTAATGGATCTAAAGAATAGGACAAACAACTGTACATAACTACATAAGTTTGCTGACTTGTGAATCAACCTACTCTCATTATATTAAAATTAAATAAAGAGAAGATATTGTTTTGTGGGTCCCCTGCACCTTCACTCGGTCAGTATCCTGTATCCTGTATCCTTATCCATCTCTCATTTGGATGTGTTTATATGTCCACTCTTCAACCTTCTATTGCCAATATTCAACCACCACTGATTTTAACCTAATTAATTAATCTTGTCTACTTGTATAATACTTGGAAATAGCAAAAGCTCATTTTTCTTATGAAAAGGGAGATCCAAGATATTTTCAGCTAAAACTTCCCCTATATAATATATGACCAAATAGATCCCATTCCCACCCATCAAAAACATCACCGAGAAGAGTAATCAGAAAGTAAAAAAAAGGGAAGAAAATGGTTCTGCTAGATAAAATGTGGGACGATGTTCTTGCTGGGCCTCAACCCGAGCGTGGTCTCAGCAAGCTTCGGAAGATCACCACCCAGCCCTTGTCCATCAAAGGTAAATTGATCCTAATAATTACTCCTAGTATGCATGGATTTTGATTAGTTTTGGTGAGTCTTTGAGCGACTGACATAGAGAGTTGATACATATGTTTTGGTTAGATGACGGAGAAGGGAAAAGGTTCCAGAGGTCGTTGTCAATGCCAATGAGTCCAGGGGCACCGCCGACACCCGTGACACCGACGACTCCGACGCCGCGTAAGGAGAACGTGTGGAGGAGCGTCTTCCATCCTGGGAGCAACCTCGCTACTAAAAGTATCGGTGCTGATATGTTCGACAGGCCACAACCTAACTCTCCTACTGTCTATGACTGGTACGTACCTCGTACCACTTGACATGTTGGTTTTGGGGCTTGGTGATCCACTAATCCATCTATTTGGTTGCTGAGATGAATGGATTTAAATTAATCATGGCAAGGGTGACATTAACCGGATATTTTCTTTTGTTTTCGTATATGTAAATTTATATACACAATGAAATTAACAAATTTCAAAACAGAATCCTCAAGGAATTTCCTATGTTTGTTCTTCTCTAACGTTTTCTCAGCAACCAAACGGAGGCTCAGAGACAGAGAAGGAAGGAAAACTTGGCTCTTTGTTTGGTAGCTGCGTGGAAATAATTCCTTTTGATCAGTATACACACTTGTATATGGTATAACACTAGTTGTTTCTTATTCTTAATTACTTAAAATAAAAATATTAAGACAGCTTTTTGTCAGAAAAAACTAAGCTGACTTGCTTTAAATAAGTAAGATCAGATGTTTTAAAAGAGAAAAAAATGTATGTTTAACATTTTAATCAATTTCACGAGGATTCTGAATCAAAGGGGCTGAATCTGATTTCTGGGGCATCAAAACTAAAAGTGCACTAAAATGAAAGTACTTGGTTTGCATGCGATTGACAGGCTTTACAGTGGGGAGACCAGGAGCAAGCATCGTTGAGTGGCCGGCTAGCAGCCTCGGAGAAGGCTGCTCTCGTGAACCAGGGTCGCATGTAAATAGTGTCTTTATCTTTTTAGTTTTCAATGTGCCTAATAAGGTGTCTTTGTTTTAATGTTAGTTTGATCATGCCTCGAGTTACTGTAGTAAGTGTTTTAAGAGCTGTATTAAAAAAAAGTGTCTTAAAACTTTAGTTTGGCCTTCCTTTTGTTGCGAGCAGCGATGACCAAGGGTGCGCTAGCCCACGGTGGTTAATGGGTGTTTTGTCATTCAATATCCGGCCGTGAGGGGCGGCTATATTACTTAAATAAAGAAAGAAATGTAATAGGGTGTTGTAATGGTGTGCATAAGTAAGATGTTTTAATTTAATCAAAGCTTGAATTTTATTAAATTTATTTTGGGTTCATCATCTATCTATGTATTCTTAAGTTGCATCCACATGATTGTGGTGGGAAAAAAGATAAGGGTTTCGCTTTTCATGGTACTATTTTTGGACCCACCTTTGATAAATAAAGAAGGATGATGGAAATGGCGTGATGGGGGGCCTATTTGTTACCATTAGAAATGACAAAACTTTGAAAAATATCAAATGCAAATAGAAATGGACACGAGTTGGGTTGGGTTTTTAGTTTATCTGAATTCGACCCGAAAATAAATACCTTAAACTCGCACCCCACTCAACTTAAATATTTTTCTTTAAAAAATTTAACTTGACTCAACTCGAATATAAATATACTAAACTCGATCCCGAATCAACCTATAGAAAAAATTAATTTTAGGGACCTAATTGTAAAAAAATAATTTTAAAGGACTTAATTGTAAAAATTATAATTCTAAGGACTAAATTATAAATAAAAACTCAATTTTAAGGACCTAAATTATATATATATATATATATATATATATATAAAGAGGGGTATTATTATAAATATCCTTAAAAAATTTAGAGAAAAATTACACAATTAGTCCCGAGTCGGGTCAAATACTTTCCACTATAAACCCAACCCAACTTAAACCCGATTTTTCATTAAAAAATCTGACCCGAACAGGCTGGGTCGGGTTTTAAATCGGATCGGATAAAATTTTCATTCCTAAATGCAGATACATCAAGTTGATTTCAAGTAATAATAAGATCCTGGGCTTAGCATTTTCATGTAGCATTATAGCGCTATGGTTAATACATTATCAACGCCTATTGGTAAAATATTAAATTCTCAATTTAAATATAAGAATTTATATTTTGATAATAACTATTTAAATTAGAACTCATATTATTAGAAATTACATATAACACTTGTCTATGATATGACCTAAACATGAATACTTATACTTTTAACACCTTAATTAGTAATTTTTAATAATTTATATATAAGACTTGAATATAAATACTTAAGATTTCAATGCCTAAATTAGCAATTTTTATGATTTTAAATTTAATAAAATCTTGGGATTGTTAATATTCAAGCTCGGTAAGATTTGTAACCGTGTGTTAAATTACTTGCATTAGTGCGATATAAAATGGGGTGAAAGCATCATAACAATTTATGTAATATATTCTGAATTGTACTTTGGTTTTTTCAATCAAATGGGTCTCTATGTTTCGGAAAAGAGCAAATTGACCCCTTAATAAAAAAATCCATCTTTTTTTAATAGAATTCCATCATACCTTTAATTTATTGATGTGATAATTATAAAAAAAATAACTTCAATCTACCACTCACTTAAACGAGGCATGCTCATTGGGAATTTAACAGTGCCTTTTACGGATCCTCCGGTAAGAGTTTGTAGGTGAAATTCCATAGACGAGTATCCGAGTCAGAAACTTTTCAGACTCAACGATTTTCATTATATAAATTTCACATATTGAAAGGTAATAAATAGTACAAGTTCAGCTCTGTTCTTTCCACCTTATGATGATGGCATAATAATGACTCCGACTACTATAACAATTTTTCAGAAGGGAGTTGTCTATCCCTCATTCCCTTGTACCCTGTCTGAATTTATTTTTTCAAAGAATAGCTCATACTTAAACCAGTCTCACTCTCATCAGGTCCAAAATTAGTTTCTTGGCTATTTCTATCGAATTGTTTCAAAGACCTCAGATCCATTTATTACGTTCACAGCTGAATCTACCATCTTGGCTAATTCAATGGCTGCGCCGACATACGAATGTGGTGTCAACTTCATTAGATCACTCTTAGCTTCTTCGGGTAATTCCAAACCTTCAATAAATTCCCTTATCCGTTCTTTGGTAACTGCCCTTCCCCTGGTTAGCTCCTTCAGCTTTTCATAAGGCTCTGGAACACCATATCTTCGCATGACCTATAGATCGAGTTAAATCAGAAAGATGAATCCATTCAAAATACAGAATAGGATAAATGTATCAATCTGAGCCGCTATATAGAATAAGATAAATGAAGATCAGAAGATACATACAGTCTGAATCGGCTCTGCAAGTACCTCCCATGCCTTGTTCAAGTCTTCACTTAACCGAGCCTCATTGACCTGGAATCAAAATGGAGCTTAAGAGAGATGGAAGTATGCAGTAAAACACACACAACTACAGTTTAGAGAAAAATCAGCAAGGGCTACTGCATCATAGGTGATAAAGCAACTAATCATTACGAGTTGAAGAACATACTAATGCTCCTGGCCACAAGTCATAGATGAATCATGAATTCCAAATTTTCACAAATGAATAACCTAATCTAGCACTTGATTACTAAGAACCTTCAGCACTAAAATGATCAACATGTACACCGAGATAGGAACTTTTCTGTTGTGCAACATACCTGGAGCTTTCCTATTCCTTGTAGTGCACTTTTGTAAGCAAGAAGGGAATGGCCAAGTCCTCCCCCCATGTTCCTCAAGACAGTCGAATCAGTCAAATCTCGCTGCAAATTCAACACATAAGATGTATTTTGTTAAAAAAGACATATACTAATTAGTTATGAACTAGCTTTACATGCATAAAATTAATCAGCTATCCCAAAACAGAAACTGTCATACCTGCCAACGAGAAATAGGCAACTTCATGCTCAGGTATGTTAGGTCTTCATTAGCCTTACCAAGATTACCTTCACTGTTTTCAAAATCGATAGGGTTTACTTTATGAGGCATTGTTGATGAGCCAATCTCACCGGCCTTAGTTGTCTGCTCCAAATTTCAATCACAATAAGATAATTAGGTTGGGGTAATATCAATGCTTATAAATTTAAAGTCAACACGCTACATCAAACAGTCACCTGCTTGAAGTATCCTAAAGATATGTAGCCCCATATATCTCTGTCAAAATCGATCAATATATTGTTAAATCGGATAATTGCATAATAAAGATTTGCCATATAATCATGCGTCTCAATCTGCAAACAAGCAAAAAGCATGTTATCCCAAGTGAAGTGCATAAGCTCATTACATATCAAACCAGTATAAGGCTTCATTCCTTCAACAGAGGTATATATTTTTACATCATAAGAGGAAGAAGGCAGGAAACATACCTGAGTAACATAGGGATTAAACGCTAATCCAAGAGAAGTCACAAACTCTTCCGCAATTTGAGGCCAGTTAACATTAGGATATGCAACAAGATGTGCGTTGTAATTTCCAACTGCACCAGCAAATTTTCCCATCATCTTAACTCGGGAAATTTCTTGCATTTCTCTGCTTAGCCTAACAGCAAAAATGGCCATCTCCTTCCCCAAGGTTGTAGGTGAAGCTGGCTGAAAGAAACCAACTATTTAGGTGATCGAGTAATAACAGTCATCCACAGAGCAAGTAATAAATCACAAGCAAATAAAGGAACAACAAAAAAAAATCAAGCAATCTAGGTATATATGATGCTCTCTCTCTAGGACCAACTTGAAAAGTTGAGAGTTCAAAGACCAGCGCATCAATCTAATTCTAAAGATTATTCGCCAAGTGCCTACGACACATTAAGAGTGAAAAGATTATTTCAAGAATGAAAGTACTCATCTATCTACCTGGCCATGAGTGCGAGAAAGCATAGAAATGCTTGCATTAGCCTTAGCCATCTTACATATTGCCTCGATCAATTTATCCATAGTTGGAAGCATGACTTCGGTCATTGCTTCTTTCAGCATCAATGCATGGGCAAGGTTGTTTATGTCCTCAGACGTGCAAGCAAAATGGAAAAATTCAAGGACCTGAAAGCAGAGAGAGAATGTTATTTGATCCCAAAATGGATCACAATTTGTACCTATAAAAGAGAATGTTGGAATGAATGAGCCTGAGTCAAACAAAAAGGACAGTGTGTAGATATATAAACAAAATAGTAAGTCCCAACCTTGGCAATCTCCGGCTGTGATTGGCATTTCTGTTTCAAAAAGTATTCAACTGCTTTTACATCATGGTTAGTTACTCCCTCTATCTTTTTAACTACCAAGGCATCATCCATGCTAAATCCATCAATAAGTCCTTGCAAATAAGACCGAGCTTCTGCACTAAAGCTTGGTACTTCAATGACTTCAGGAATTTGTGAAAGCATCAGCAACCACTTAATCTGACAGAATTTATGATCAATAAGTATCCTTCTAGAAAGCAAGGGGGGAAATACACTAAGTTCGTAGACATTGATTTTAAGTTCATTAGATTTGGAAACAAGTTATTATACTTCATACATCAATCAAAAGTGTGTTCATAACATTTGTGTTCTATGATCATTTTCCTCAGAGACCTGCTTCTAAAACATGTCCTTCTGAAGTGAGTATTATTGTAGAAAATATTGATCATACCCCAATCGAACACATACCATATCTAACACTCAACTTGAAGTCAAGTACCATAATTTGCATTTCACAAACTCATTTCTAAGTAGGCAATATCCAGTACAGTGTTGCAGGTTGCACCCGAACTTTCACAACATTAAAAATGAATATATAAAGAGAATGTTGATGAGAAACTTACCTCAACAAGAACCCTAAAGTAAATTAGCCCAAATTCACTCATATAGGGAGCCAAGTCCTTCACTTTACCCCAATAACGACCATCCAAAGGTGATAATGCGGTTAAAGTTGACAATTCGAACTCACAAGAATTACCTTTAGAAATATTAACCACCTATAACAAAATAAAGAAATTAGAACAAAAGGCAAACATATATCTAATCTTCCACCAAAACAAGCCACTTGTTAAAACCAACGTTTCCCACCTAAATAAGCTAGACTTTTTTTTTCAAAACCCAAGCAGAAACAGAGCTCCAACAGTAAAAGAAATCAATATTGCAAATATAAACCGAGGAAAGAGAAAAACCTGCTTGAAACCATGGCTTCTGCTAGAAAAAGCAGTGCAAAGATGAAAGGAGACATTTGAGAAATGGTGGATGTTTTCAGTATTGTTCAAAGTAGAGATGCTTCTTAAAGTTTGGAACTTTCTTGGTTGTAAATTGCTTAGAAAGGGAGCATGATCGCTGGTAAAAACCCCAGAAGAAACCCTGGCATCCATAGAAAGAGTGTAGAGCTTCGAACTGTGAAAAGAGAGGCGGAAGAGTCGGGACGAAAATGGTGAGGTTGGCGGTATAATCTCACAGGTCTTTTGAGGTATAAATTCTAATCTTCAAACCCCAATTAAATTGGGCTCTTTTCTAGGTTTAAATTTGTTTTTTAATTAAAAACCGGCCCAAAAAGTAGAAATTGTTACAGATCCAGATTGGGCTCGATTGGTCACACATTTTTCTTAAGGGTTGAGTTGGATTTTTTAATAAAGCAAATTTTAAACCGATTAGCCTCAAGAATATGAAGATTTTGCGGGGGAATTCCCACCACCTCTCACTCGCACTCTACGATCTGGCGCGGAGTGGAATAAAATCTCTGATGGCCCTTTTAATTTGAAACTGAAAAAGGGTTTTAGAGTTTTATCAAAACACCGATAGAAGAGAGTTTCAAACCTTCCGGTTACGAGGAGTACCTCGCGGGCTTGTTCGCCGGTGTTGCCACCGCCATCATCGGTAACACTTCGGTGCTGTGAAGGTAGAAGTTCTTGCTCATCCTTTTACTTTTTCCTCCAAAAAAATAAAGCTTTTTTCATATGGGTCTGACTAATTTTCAAGAATCATGCTCGTTAACTTGTAATAATTTACAATTTAACCAGTGGGTTTGCATTTCTAGGGATGTGGGTCAATCATTGAATTCTAAGATTGGAAAAGTTCCTCTTTGGGAACATGTAGAGACGTTGATTTGCACTGCGCAACTGAAGGGGTATGGTTCTTGGTTCTTGTTTCTTTCTTTTTCCTTTCCCTATCAAGAAAATCTGTTCGTGGATTTGTTCTTTGGTTAGAGTTAGACCATTCTTGGACATCTAAAGAAATACATGCGGTTGAAAGAGATTTATTCTTTTATAACTTTTTGAACTCGAACACCTCCAATTTATTTTGTTTACAGGGATGCTTGCTGTTCAAACTTCAAACTGCAAAATGAATCTGTGGGATATAAAGAGATAAATATTTAGCTGTCTCAGCTTTCAACATTTTGTGCGGACAAGCTCATTTTTTGTGTTAATTCTTACACAGGATCTTGTTTGCTAGTGTCCTAAAATCTAAATGTTGATAATGGTAATGCTGGACAAAGGTACTGAAGGTATCTAGGAATTTGTGAACGCAGAGAGAATTTCTTGCAAAATGTATATGTCCAAAGGGGAAAATAGTAATAAAAAGAATCGTAAGGAACTCTCAGTATCCATAGCTGCTTTTTAAAACCAAGGTATTGGTCTACTACATGAGTTGAGAGGATCCTAAAGCACGTATAAGGTAATCTGTGGAATGTAAATCATCAATTCACTTGTTGCAGGCTTGCAGTAGTATAATCTTATCACAATCCATAAATCTTTGCGTAGATTATACATGGTCGTGAACACATGGTTAGCTTCTGCAGGCTAGAGGGCTTTATACAGGGGCAACGCCATCTTTTGTTGGAATGGCTTTTGAAAGTTGCTTCTTTTTGGCATTTATTCACAAACAAAACAGTTGCTGCAGGTTTGTATTAACGAGAATTGGAGATGGTATACATGTTGCTTTAATAGCATGTTTCCAACACATTGTAATGTTTCTTTTTTTTTCTTTTTCTTTTTTTGCCGATGAAGGGAGGAGTTCAGAGTAGCAGGCCACAGCCCCAAGTAATAACTCCTGCTTTTGGTGGAGCTACTATCAGTTTTGTTCCATGTCCATCAGAGCTAGTGACGGTATGAATTAGTTTTTATGTTTCTGATATTACTTGCTCTATGATAATTGATTACTATTCTTTTTCCCCAAAAGCATGCTTGTGAGAATATGCTTCTCCAGTGTATGATTCAAATTCAAGGCACCGACTCATTGGTTCCAAAGTGCAGTGGCTATAGTAGTTCTCTTGATTGTGCACTGAAAACCTTAAAAAGTGACGGGGGTGCGAAATACTCTGCTTTTTGGCAACTTAATTCATACATGAAATGAAACTAATTGAACACCTTTCAGGTTACAGGCGCCTTCCGTAGTGCCTTTACAACATTGTTAAAGGAATCTGTTGGAAGTGCAGTGTTTTGTAGTGTGTATGAATATGTCCGTTATCTGACCATAGCAATTTGGTTGATATGGGAATTGGAATTCTGAGTGGTGGTCTGGGTGGTGTAGCTTGTAAGTGTTCTGACATCCTTGCATTTTGGTTCAATTGAGTTGCAATGTGGTCTATTTAAATCTAGTTTTGTTTGTTTTCCCCCTAGTTCTGGTCAACTGTTTTACCTTTGGATGTGGCAAAAACCATTATCCAGACTGCTCCAGATAAAAGCTATAGAACAAATCCTTTTCAAGTTTTAAGTTCGGTGAGACGATCTGGGTCCCTCCCTATATCATATGGTGTCAGAATTCACCTTTCCTAGGACAAGAAGATGGATAGCAGAATGGTGGAGGTTTTATATAAGATCAAAAGGATATTGAAAGAAAAAGTGGATATTCTTGCTATTTCCTTGCCTCATAGATTTACCGGAGAATTGGATTCGGAGGATGCTTTGCAGGCCCGGGTCCTACTCCTACTATTCCGAGAGCTTTTCCAGCTAAAACAGCTGCAATTGTCACCTGGGAGTTGGCCACGAAGCTTCATGGAATCAAGAACAGCTAAAGAAGGTAATAATTAATTCATCTATTACGTAGGGACTTCTTTTGAATTTGTAATCAGCAGGCAAGAGAGCTTTGTCTCGTTTATGCAGTATCTCAACACTGGAGCGGCTGAAACAATCGCGTTGTTCTCTGAGTTATCCCCCGACCTTTTTTCATATCGGTTCAGGAAGAGTTTTCACAGGTCTATTGTTCTGGTTGAGGATGCTCCTTTAAGAAAGCTTATTCGAGCTAGAGTCCGTGCGTGCGCATGCGAGAATGAGTTGAAATCCTCCACATCTGTATGGATGGATTATAAACTCTGGTCAACAAACATCACCGATTAAATCCAGAGCTTCACTGGATTCATGCTATCACATTGACATTTAGCGGGACTGAGTTTAAATCCTTCACATCCGTAACCGTTTTTCTTGTTTCCTAGTTGAAGTCTCTTGTCAACAAAATCCTCAATTCTCTCTCAAAAAATTATTATAAACAAATTGAATATATATTTCTTTAAAGTTTTAACGGATTTTTGAAATCAAACATAAGTGTTACATATTCAAATTTAAGGGAATGAGTTTAAATTTCTGGTATTAAAAGCAGAAGAATTATAGATTTTAAAAATTCAAAGAAATAAAGGAATTTTAGTAATTTAAACCTTTTGTGAAACAATCATTGAATTACATAACGGGAACACGTAAAGTACATAGACGGTCACTGAACTTTAGTAAAAAATAAAATAAAATGATAACTAAATTTTTAAAAATTACAAAATGGTAATTAAACTTTAGGTTTTATAACAAAATGGTAACTAAACGTTAATATAATATTTGGTATAATAACACATTTAGTCTTTCATATTTATACATTCAATCAATTTAGTCCTAATTCGAAACAATTCACAAAATTTAGCCCTTGTTATTTACGCATTCTTTCAATTTGGTCCTTAAAGCAAAATTCTAAAGTATGATAACATGATAAATAATTACAATTAAATTTTTATGGGAACTCGAAAACTCGACTCGAATTAAAAAAATTCAAATAAAGTTTAAGTTGTAAAATATGACGCGTCAACTCGAATAACTCAAAATTTTTTGACTCGACTCGATCAAACGATCATCTCTATCTTAAGATATGACGCGTCAACTCGAATAACTTGAAATATTTGAATATTTTAAATTATTTTTTTTCTTTTAAATCAAATATTTTTTAAAATAGAAATGTAATATCATTATATTTAAATCACCTCGAATATTTAATAACTACTTTAAATATTCAATTTAATTTAAAAATATTCGATTTAAAATAAAAAAAATTGATTTAAAATATTCGAATATTTAATAACTATTTTAAATATTCAAAAAATTTAAATCATTTTTTCTTGTAAATTGAATATGTTTAAATTAAATCTAATATTTAAAGTAGTTATTAAATATTCAATGTGATTTAAAAGAAAAAATGATTTAAAATATTCGAATATTTCGAGTTATTCGAGTTGATGCGTCATATTTTACAACTCAAACTTTATTTAAAATTTTTCGATTCGAGTCGAGTTTTCGAGTTCCCATAAAAATTTAATTAAATATTCGAATACTTTAAATCAATTTTTTTTCTTTTAAACCGAATATTTAAAGTAGCTATTAAATATTCGATGTGATTTAAATATGAAAATATTAAATATTTTATTTTAAAAAATACTCGATTTAAAAGAAAAAAAAAATTATTTAAAATATTCGAATATTTCGAGCTATTCGAGTTGACGCGTCATATTTTACAACTCAAACTTTATTTGAAATCTTTTTGATTCGAGTTGAGTCGAGTCTTCGAGTTCCTATAAAAATTTAATTGTAATTATTTATCATGTTACTATACTCTGGAATTTTGCTTTAAGGACCAAATTGAAAGAATGCTAAATAACGATCGCTAAATTTAGTAAATTTGAGTTTGATCGATTTCGCGAACTGGGGGCAACATTAAGTGTGTTTTAGTGATGGGCAAAATTAATTTTTTGGATCGAACTCAATGGCAAAACTACATCTTTAGCCTTATTTCTAAGATATCAATGTTACGTGATTTTTATAAATTTTATAAAAAAATATTCTAAAAATAGTAAAGTTTTTTTTAAACTAAAGTTAATAGATTTCAAAAAATGTCACATAAAAATACAATGATGTGTTACGTGACAACAACTAATATAAAAATCGTTAAATTTAACGATCAACGTTAGTTATATAGGTGAAATGATAAAAATTTAAAGTACGAAACTTAAATGAGTTAAAAAAATTATGAGTTGAATTATTTTTTTAAAGTTCAAAAACTTTTGGCATCTTTAAATCTTCTATTAAATATATGATAGGATGAGTCTACCACGTGCGACGAACATTGATGAACACCACTAATGATGAACACCGATGAACACTATTAATTTTTTTTTAAATTTTAAAAATTTAAGGACTAAAATTATAATTAAAATTATCTCTTAAAAAATAAAAATCAAATTTAATAGTTACTTTATAATATTTTTAATAGGTTAGAATTAAATATACTCGATTCTCTTAAATCCTAACAAAATCAATCTCTTAAAAAAATAGTAATCAGTTTTTTTTTTAAATCTATTTGATAGAAATCAGTTTAAACCCAAATTTAATAGACGCGACAACCATGTGAACATGCGAGTATATTTGATTATAATCTATTAAAAAATTATAAACTGATTTCTATTTGTTTAAGAGATTGATTTTGTTAGGGTTTAGGAGAATTGGGTATATTTGATTCTAACCTATTAAAAAATATTATAAAGTAACTATTAAATTTGCTTTTTTATTTTTTAAGAGATAATTTTAATTATAATTTTAGTACTTTAGATTTTTAAAATTTTAGAAGTGTTCATTGGTGTTTATCGTTAGTGGTGTTCATCAATATTCGTCGCCTGTTGTAGAATTTTCCAATATGATATTACAATTCAATATTTTTCTTAACAAGTGTGTGGAAATGGATTTAGTTGGGGTAAGATAATATTGATTTTATTGGGACCATGTCTATAACGAGACGAGGGAGTGCTCATTCCGAGCTTTTGGGAATTG
This sequence comes from Hibiscus trionum, assembly GCA_030270665.1. Lineage (NCBI taxonomy): Eukaryota > Viridiplantae > Streptophyta > Magnoliopsida > Malvales > Malvaceae > Hibiscus > Hibiscus trionum. Next base: position 22,792,141 of record BSYR01000024.1, read on the forward strand.
GGACCATATCTATAACGTTAGCGGTTGTGTTTTCTACTTGTCTAGTTTTTTTTTGGATCCAAAACTTGTCTAGTCTTGGGTCTTCACAATTGACATCCAAAAACACACTGTTTCTCAGTTTGAAATCTTCAACAGCATTTAAAACGCTTCACTTAACATTTTCTTTTCAGCTTCCCGAAACAGACATCGGAACCACCCCAAAGTCAAAACTCCATACGTTACGCAATACGCAGGTACTAGAAATTGCTTATTATTTATTACCTGACTGTCTCCGCGCCAGCTTCCTCGTAATTTTCCTAATTTACATTAAGCCTCTGTCTGAACTCTGGAGTCAAACGCCATAGCTTTCCAACATCACATTCATAACTCGTTTTTTCTCAGACACCGTTGAAGAAATAATTCGAACCAAAGACCACGTCAGCGAGTCATCCCCTTCTTCCGCAGTGGCCTAAAACCCCACAATACAAACTCAGTTTCACTAACTCCTTACGCAACTCCAACGACTGCCTCATCAGGAATCCATGACCGGTAATCTATATCAAATGGACCCTCAATCGGCGGCTGAAAAGGCGGTTTCCGTTATCGGATTCGGGTACGACTTGTGCAAGGATATCAGGCTTTCGGCTTGCCTGCCAGGCCCTTCTGGCTCGAGATTGATTGAACTTGACTCAGCAGCGAGTCGGGACCTGGTTTTTCCCGGTGGGGTTGTTGTAAAAGATGTGCCCAATTCAATTAAATGTGATAAAGGCGAGCGCACCAGGTTTCGCCATGACGTTCTATCTTTTAGTCAGGTAATCTTTTGGCTTTTTGGAAGTTGTTTTGCGACCAAACTTGTCCTCAGACCTTTTACTATAAAGAAATAACAAAATGCCAGGCATATACCAGAATCCGGGGTCTGATGTTTTTCCTTTAGGCTTTTCTTGATATATGTGTTGCTTTCTTTGTGTTTTAACTTGGGAATCATCTTGTGCTAGATGTCGGAAAAATTCAACCAGGATCTATCATTATCCGGCAAGATTCCTTCAGGCTTATTCAATGCCATGTTTGATTTCAAGGGCTGCTGGCAGAAGGATGCCACTTCCGCAAAAAATCTTGCCTTGGATGGTTGGTTCATAACACTGTACAATGTTGAGTTGGAAAGAACAAACATAACTTTGTCCGAGCGTGTGAAACAAGAGGTGCCTACTACATGGGACCCTGCTGCCATTGCTGAGTAAGTCGATTATACAAAAAACTTGTGCAAAGCAATTGCACTCTGTGGGTGTTAGCATTTATATTTTTTTTACTAAATCAGTGCCAATTCTGTTTTTTTCCCAGGTTCATCGAAAAATATGGTACTCATGTTGTTGTTGGGGTTAAAATGGGAGGTAAAGATGTTATACACGTAAAACAATTACAGAATTCAAATATTCAGCCAAATGAAGTGCAGAAAATTTTAAAGCAGTTAGCTGATGAGAGATTTTCAGAAAATACTCTATTCTCAGAAAAACCAAAGGTACACTTAATCTTTAAAATCTGAGTGAATTGTCCATGCTTTCATCTAAAAGTTCCTTGGCAAGAAGTAATTGAGGTATCGATCCTTTTTTTTATTTTATTTTCTAACTTTGTTTACCTTGATTGCTTTAGGAAGGACCTTATATGCCTTGGGAACTTCAAGGGGTGCTCGCTGGATCAATCAGGCCACCTGTTGTTACTTGCTCAAAGAATAATGTAACTTTATATTTGAACTGTTGTTTATGAATTGCACCTGTAAAGAAACAAACTGCTTTCAGTAGAGGTAACTCCTTCATTTGATTCTTGTATTTTTGTTTTGCAGGACACTAAGAATATCTATATTCGAAGGGGAGGCATTGATTTTGGTCAAAGTCATAGCCAGTGGCTGTCGACAATATTGCAATCACCAAATGTCATATCCATGGCCTTTGCGCCTATTACTTCTCTACTAAGCGGTACTCGGGGAAATGGATTTTTAAACCATGCAGTCAACTTGTACCTACGATGTGAGTTTGCATAATTGTTATGCTGTCAGTTTGTTCTTAGAGTTATGACCCAAATTTTATTTTAGACCAGTCCAAACATTTATAAAGAAATTGGGGATGCTCGGGCCAAGAAGCCACTGATTGCCAACCTCTGTTACAGCACCTTCTTTGTTATATGTGTGCACTGATTTTTGCCTCTAATGATTGATGATATCATGCAGATAAACCACCGATAGAGGAGCTCCATGTTTTTCTAGAATTTCAATTACCTCGACAATGGGCTCCCGTATACTGCGATCTGCCTCTCGGTCTCAAGCGCAGAAAACAAGCATCCCCTTCACTTAAGTTTACTTTTATGGGGCCTAAGCTTTATGTTAATACTGCAAGGGTATAGTTTTTCTGCTCACGTTTTCACTATTCTAGATGCAGTATTGATGTTTAGATTGTTAATTGACTTGTCATTTTATTTCAATCTGTCGTCTAAGCTTCTGAACATGCTTATAAAGTGCTTGCTCTGTGAGCTCGTAATATGACAATGTGGACCAATCTTCACATCTAATTTAGGAAATATTGCCTTCATGATGTTGCAGGATGATTGCCATGATTAAAATGTATCTTCAGAACTCATGTATGATGCATGTGATGTGAGTGTTCTCGTTTGACTAATTCCCAAGTTCGGAATCTGCTAATTGCAGGTTGATACTGGAAACCGACCTGTGACAGGAATACGCCTGTACTTGGAGGGTAAGAAGAGTGATCATCTAGCAATCCATCTTCAGCATCTCTCAACTCTACCTACAACCCTGCAGCTCTCAGATGATCATAGCTATGATTCGATCGATGAGCCAGAACGCGGGTACTTGGAGCCCGTCAAGTGGAGCATATTCTCACATGTATGCACCGCCCCTGTACACTACAATGGATCCCACTTTGATGATTCAGCTTCTATTGTGACCAAAGCTTGGTTCGAGGTAAAGGTTGTGGGGATGAGGAAAGTTTTGTTCCTGAGGCTTGGGTTCTCCGTTGTGACTTCCGCTAGGATCCGCAGATCAGAATGGGACGGACCCTCGACACAGTCACGAAAATCCGGAGTCTTCTCAATGTTGATCAGCACAAGGTTCAGTTCAGGACTGAATCCAAACGAGAACCCTACTAAAGTGGACTTAAATTCAGCAGTTTTTCCAGGTGGTCCGCCTTCGCCACCAAAAGCACCCAAAATGACAAACTTCGTAGACACAAAGGAGATGGTTAGAGGACCCGAGGACGCACCTGGATATTGGGTGGTTACTGGAGCCAAACTTTGTGTAGAAGGTGGCAGAATCTCAATTAAAGCTAAGTATTCATTGCTAACAATAATGTCAGAAGAGAGTATGATGTTGATGTGAGAAAAATACGTATTATTAGTTTTGCTCTGTAAGTAAATGTTATCATGTACTGGTACACCATTTTATCTGAAATTACCTTGAATAGATATCACTTGGCACAAGCCCATTTTTCCGAATTCTGGTTGAAACTTTTTAATTCTACTTAAGCTTCATTCGGCATAAATTCTAAAACGGGCGTTTGGATAGAAGTTGGATTCTCCAAGCTTTTACGAAAAATTATATTATGGGTGATTCCCACCACGTCATCCATGGGACCAGCCAATGGAAACCACCCACTTCACCATGATTTTTCCATGTCATTTTTTCCAACCAATGAATCTTCACTAAAGTTTTTCCAAATCATTTTAAAAATTGTTTTTTAGAAGTTATTCTATTATTAGATTAATGACATGGAAAAATAATGATGAAGTGGGTGGTTTCTAGTGGTTGCTCCCATGGATGACGTGGTGGGAATCACCCATGATATAATTTTTCAGCTTTTACGGTTTGCAGCTTATGAGGCAAAAATTTAAGTTTTAAACGGACTTTAGGAAGCATTCTCGAATGGAGTCTTAACAAATTTTAAAGGAGACAACTTTAAAAATAATATGAATGCAGTGTTTTCAGGACAAAGGAACACCCTCTAAATGCTTATTATTGGACTTGATCCTGAAGCCACCGGCTATTAATTAACCAACCAATGATGAATTTAATATACAAAAATGATAAATGATAACCCTAAACCCTAATTAAACTTGGTTATTAGAATGTTCAATTATTGATGGAAATACCGCAACTATTCATAAAGAAAAAGGAGTAAGAAACGATAATGTCATATCATTTTTATTTAAATTATACCATATAATCAAAATTTTATGAAACATAACAAAATCATTAATGAAATGTCGAATGAATTTTTTCATAATGGTGAAATTATTACAATTACAAATCTATAGAGAAAAAAAATGGCTTCAAACTTTCCAAAGTAGCTAAAACGCCATCGTACTGTCCATGGGAGAAAAACAGGAACGGTTCAATTTCTGTTCTACATCTAGGGCTTTTCCATTTCTCATTTTCCCCCAGACTCTGTAAAGGAAAAAAGAAAAGCAGAGGAGAGGAGAACAGCATTTGAATAAATGGCGACGACAGGACAGCAAAAGCAACAGGGACAGCAGCAACAACAAGAAGGGATGCAACAAAATAAAACAACAGAGAAGAGAAAGCCAGTGTTTGTGAAGGTGGATCAGATGAAACCAGGGACCAATGGCCACACCTTAATCGCCAAGGTACTGTCCTCAAACATGGTCGTTCAAAAGGACCGAGTCGCTTCTCGAAATCTCCGCCAAACCCGCATCGCTGAGTGCCTTGTTGGAGACGAGACCGGCACTATCCTCTTCACTGCTCGTAATGATCAAGGTCCTTTTTCTAACCCCCATTCTTTCATTTCTTAAAAAAGATTTGCGCTTTACTGTTCTGATCTTAATTCTCTCAAAAGGGTACATTTTATTTCATCCTTCAATTCAAAAGCTTTGATCTTTCCTTTGGTTTCCTTTTTCTTTTTATGGCTTTCCATATATGAAATACAGTGGCATTTCAGAAGCTTTTATTTATTTATTTATTCTGTTTTGTTTTGTTAGTGCTTGTGCGGGTTTGATATAATCTAGGATCTAGCTATCAATGATGTTACATGAATTGAGTTTCCTGATTAAATCCTTGATTTTTTGAATAAACCTCTAGCAAGGTGAACTAAATTCTTACTCCACTTATTTATTGTGATGGAACCGATTTGCCACCGAATAAACCAGATATTGGATTTAATTGCTGTTTAAATCCTTAATTGTCACATGCTCACAATTGCAAAAGTTTTGAACTCATTTTACTTCAAGTTTTTGGTTTTCACTTTACAGAGGTAAGGCATTTGGTACATTCAATGTCAACATTTTGAATCTACTTAGTCTAAACAACATAATGATGCTTGAATCATTTTGCAGTTGACTTGATGAAGCCAGGTGACACTGTAATTTTTCGTAATGCTAAGATTGATATGTTTAAGGGTTCTATGAGGCTGGCGGTCGACAAATGGGGCCGCGTTGAGGTCACCGACCCTGCAAACTTTGTTGTTAAAGAAGAAAACAATCTGTCTCTTGTCGAGTATGAGTTAGTTAGTGTAGTTGATGAATGATAGAGATTGCATGGACTTAAGCTGGTAGATGCCTGAATGAGGTCCGATGAGTTGGCCTGATGATAATCGTTTACTCTTCATAATGTTGGTGAGATGCTATTATGGTGCAATTTTCATTGTGCAAGTATTGGGTTTGGTATACAAATCTTGCTGATGGCTAGTCTTCTGCTTTATAGTTTTTAACGTCTAATACTCTAGTTTAAGTACTAGTCGAGTATGTAGAAGACTGTTTCTTTATTGTGATCGAAATGCATCTGGAAATTTAAGTGTTGAGAGTAAAACCTTTCTATATCAACTTGTTTTTTCTTCGTTGCTTTAAAAGCTTTAATGAGGCTCGTTTGTTCTTCAAATATTTGCTTCAAAGTGATATCAAATCTTAATGGCATTCAATTGAAAGATTTTCCTTCTTAACATGTTCATACATTATGCAAGATTGACATTCTTAAAAGGTCAAGCCATTGCTTTCTGGAACGGAAGGCAAAATGAAAACATTGTCACCCTTTCCCGGACTAACTATGAATAGAGGGCCACAACCGTCACCTTGACCAATAACCTCAATGTAACCGATTGATTCGGCGATTGATGATAAAACCAGGAAGATGATTTTTGCCAAACTTGATATTAAAACGAAAATAACAATAAAATTTCCGATTTGTCAAACTCGACGTTAATTTGATAGTGCTGTTGTAAGGTTACAAACAATGTTAATGACTGATATATGAATACCCAGGAGAAAAGAATTTGGTAGACGATGATTGAAATCAATCCAGTCGCTTTGACTTCATCCTGTTTCTGGATATCTTTAGTAGAGCGCCTAGTATGAGAGGAATACAAATTCCCTGAGACGTATCTGCACTGTGTACTCCGGATACATCCCGGCAGTTGCGGGCACCTCTTACTGGTAACCGCCTATTGCTTTGATGGGTATGGTTTGTGTTTTGTAAATACAATGGCCCTCTCTCACCTGCTCCGAGTCCAATTAGCTTCCCCAGAGATACACTGCTATCTTGGAAAAATGATGCTGAGGACTGGCCATGGAAGAAATCATAACAGGGTTGAGTTTGATCGAGTAAATGGAGGGGAAAAAAGTTGGATCATTGGAATTACCTCGGTGTCAAGGTTGGAAGAGGAGAATGAGGTGAAACTGCTTGAAGGAATGTGGAAAGAGTATGGTTCCACCGCTGGAGCAACACTTTCTTGTAACCCAAGCCTCATGGTCATTATTTGTAGTCCAAGAGGCCACCCGTTGGACGTCTCATGATTCTGGGAAAAATAATCAATTCAATATTTAGCTCTCAAGTGTGCATTGTTAAATCATTCTCAAATATAATAGCAAATCATAACTTTTGAATTGGTTGTCATGGGCAAGATTTTAGTTTTTTTTGTGTGGCAAAAATGGGTAAAATGGAAAGAGATTGAACAGAGGAAGTTTGGTAAAAAAGCATGTGGGGAATGGATGGCAATGTTGGCAGGGGCACAAATTAAAAGTTTAAAACACTAAAAAAGATTTGACATTTTACAGTCTAATTTCCCTAACACACGTAAATGTCACTTTCAACTTCAAACACAAGCCAGTAGCCCGTCCAGTTCTGATGAAACATTACTTGGGATTTTCCTTTGTAAACAAACTTACTAGTTAACATCCAAAGAAGATTTCTCACCCTTCTCTCTTACATCAAGCACCAACAGTTTTAACTTCTAATTGCATTATTTGACTACATCTGATGCTGTAAGAATATCAAAAGCACGGGATAAACTCTAAGGTAGGAATTTCTTTGAACGACACCGTTTCCACTCTCTACTTTCACATTATTTTCCTTTTGGGAAGACTGTCGGTGGAATCACAGATCAGCAATGCTAACCAGAGAAAGGCTCGTGGTTGAAATCCTACTTGGACATCAAACTTTTAAGCATACCTTCTCTCTAAAATCCCATGAATCAAGATGAGAAAAAAAAAACACTTGTAGATTATTCTTATCCCTATCTCTCCCCCTATAGTAAACAGCAGAAATTGAAGTAAACTGCACCAGCGGCGACATTCAGCATTACCAGAGCCCAAAATCTTATTAGTTTCTGTTTCCAACCACACAAGATACAAGCAAGAAGAAACCAAGAAAAAATGAGGAAAAAAGAGAGGAATTCAACTAAAACCCAGAAACAGATTCTTAATTACCAGACGATCAAAACAATCAGAACAAAAATTCATGCCAAAATTGCACATGCATGATCAACAGAAAACAAACCAGTAAGAACAAGAATGATTATTACCTCGGCAGCCATAGCTTGAGCTCTCCAATAGCAAGAGAAAAAGAAAAGAAAATGGCGCTGAATAAATGAAGATGAGGATCACAAAATATAATTGCAAGCCGGAATACAAAATCCCTGTGTGAGTGTTAAGAGTACAAGAGGTGGTCAATAAGAGCGCCTGTCTTGGGTTGGTTCATCTGAGAGATTCTTCCTCAAACAAGGAACAATTAATGAAATGGGCCCCAGGGGAGATGAGTTTCAGCTTTGTTAATCACATGAGAGAGTTGATTAATATAAACCAAATTCTCTGCTTCATTTGCTCTGATAATCACACCTGTTTAGTCATTAATAACAACATTTTAACCATCAACTTACCGCCTTATTTCAAAAACCTCTTCTTTTATCCATGGACAAGCAAAGGGGTTGGTAATATAATAATATTGCATGTATTAAACAGTAATCACAGAAAGATATATTTTTTAATTATTTCTTAATGTGACAAATCATGAATAGTATTTTGCTAACACTACTTCCCCCACGCATTAAAGAAACAGGACACCTCATATCAGGGGAAATGGGGAATTAAAGAAAGATGTGAACTCAACTCTGCTTTTTCTGCTAAATGATTACCGAAACAAAACAAGTATTCAGAATCTTGTAGGCAGCAAGAAAATCAGTGCTGTTAGCCTGTTAGGACCCTATTCTAGTATATTTCCTTATGGGGCAATTTTGGGTGAAAAACCCCTTTTAAATTATTATCTTTAAAAATGGCTCCCAAAAATATTTATTTGGCAAAATGACCCCCTTTCTTGCCAGGTCGGCAGACCTCGCGTTGTGTAGGACGCGAGGTACGTTATCGCGTTCTGCATAACGCGATTTCAGTCGACGTGGCGTTGCAGTTCGGCTTAACGGTTTAACAGTACCTCGCGTTCTGCAGAACGCGAGGTCCACGAGAAATTGAAAAGGCGGCTGGATTATATCGGACTGACCTCGCGTTCTGTAGGACGCGAGGTCTGTGCATTTCCAACCAGATCCACAAGAAAAAACATGCGTAAGTAGGCCTGTTCGAACCCAATTTCGAGCGTGTAAATGGTATATTTTTAGCGATCATCGAGTTTGGGGTCGTAGTACTGTAAATTTTCTATCGTATGATACCAACATGGTTAATTTCCGTCCATTCTACAATGGTTTAAAATGGCTTCGAAAACCCTATGCTAGCATACTTTTTGTGATTGCAGTTTTATTTCAACTAATGTCGATTTTCTATTTTTTAATCCTATTAAATTTAGTAAAAACAAAAATTAAATAAACATTATAAAGTTTAATTATAATATGCAAACAAAATTAGAATTTATAAACAAAATTAGAATACGACATTATAAAATTTAAAAGTGTTTTACATAAACATTAAAAACATAAGTAGAAAACAACAACAAAAAAACTAAAAATGCCTATGTCCACCCGTTCCGCAGTCGGGTGGATGACGCTCACGATCCGGATACCTCCTCTGTCCATCGTGTGGTGGTCCCTGAACCCTATCATCCTGACCATCGTGCGCGATCTGCGGATCTGTGCTGGGCCTAGGCGGGGAGTAAAACAAACTACCTATCGGCGTATTCGCCACCATCGGAAACTCATACTGAGGTGGATAATCGATAAGTAGAAGGTCAGTCGTGGGCGTATGGGGGCGATAGGCATCAGTGAAGCCGAACTGGGGTGGAGGCATCGTCTGCTCGAAAGTCGATGGACCGCTATGCAATGGTGGGGCAGAAGATGATGCCCCTGGAGTGTCATATCGTGGTCTCGGACCTCGATGCGTCGACTGCCTCTGGGTCTGCCTCTGGGTCTGGGACTGGCTCTGGGTCTGGCTCGCTCGCCCGCTCCCGCGTGGGCGGTTTTGGGGTCGCTGGGGAAGCCCTGCTTCGAGCTCGGCCGGAGTAAGGATATGTGGCATCCCATTGTCCCTATACCACTGTTCATAATTGAAAGTGATCAAAGGACCCCCTGGCATAATTGGTTGGAGAAACTCTGGGCGTCTGAGGAATCGTTGACCCCAAAGTGCTATCCAGCTAGCGTGGTGCTCGGCCCAGTCAACCTCTGTCTTCCCTTGACGCGTAAGATTATGGAACTCGTCCATATTTTGCAGAGGGCGTGGAACATCTTGGACGTACCCGAACTGTCGGAGTACCCGATCCGCAGAATGCCACACACAAATTCCGTAGTTCAGCAGTGGAACTACGGAAATCCAGAGGTCTCGCTCTTGCAGAATATCTGCTGGAGTAATGCGGCGAATCTGCTCTGAATCGTAGGGCGTCCACACGAACTAAAAAGAATGAAAAAAGTTAGTAAAATTTCTATATGAAATATTATTGGAAAAAATAGTATGGAAAAAATCAAAATAATTGTTGAATTACCTCGTCCTCCGTCAAGGCATCGAATCTATATCTGTATGCTTTCTGGGTGTCCGGCAGGCCGGTGTGGGATAGGTTGGCGGTCCACCTTTAAATAATGAAAAAGATCGTTAAATAAAATAATTTAATAAAAAAATATAGTAAATTATGTAGTACCTCCGTAGAAGCGGAAATGACAGAGGACTGGGAATCCTAAGATGTGGTGCCAAAGAAGGGATCCGAAGCCAAACCCAAGCCTGCAAGAATAAACAGCATCCTCCCATCGATGATTTGGAGGCGTCAACGTTTCTGCAGAGGTCTCTGATAAGAAACGCCAAGACAGCTGACCCCCAAGATTTTCGTCCAGACTCGTCTAAATTTGTGAGATGATGAAGCCACATAACGTGCACTTTTTTGCGAGTTTTGTCGGGCATTAATATCCCGCCAATAATGCGCAAGATGTGGGCTCGCGCATACCGCTGTGAAAATATAAATTAATAAAGGCATCCTAATTAAAAAAATTGTAAGTTCATCCTAAAAAATAAAATTGTAAGTATCCTAAATATTTAATGTAGGCAACCTAAATATTAAATAAAGTATACTAAATAGTTACTAAATTCATCCTAAAAATTTATCCTACATATTTATAATTCATCCTAAATATTTATTAAAAAGATCCTAAATATTGTCCCTATTCATCATAAAAAATTCACTAAACGCTAATGTGCAAATAAATAATTTTAATTTAATAATAAATGTAATAAAAGCATACTAAATATAATAAAAAAAATACCTCAAGTGTAACATCATCCGCATCGGGGGGAAGGGGTTCCAAAGTTGTCCTCCAAGTACGGTAGAGAAATTTTCCCTCCGTCCCACGCTGTATCAGGGGCCATAACGCCAATTTGTTCAGCAAATTGGAGTGGCCAATGTCCCATCGCTACACCAGTAATAACGCTGCCATTTATAGGCAACCCGAGAATGTAGGCAACATCCTGCAACGTAATTGTTGCCTCGCCAAATGGAAGATGGAATGTATGCGTCTCGGGTCTCCACCGTTCTATCAGCGCGCTGATCAACGACGGTCTAACCTTCACCCCCCCAATATAGCGACCTATGTGCCCAAAACCAGCCCGCGTAATCAAACGCATAACGGCATCAACGGGTTCGACAGTGATACGATTAACGTAACATTGTAAGTTACGTTCGTATCCCTGAAAAAAATAAAGTAAAATAGTTAGTAAAAATAAAAGAATAAAATTTAATTAAATAAATTTTTTTAGAAATTAATAGGGAAAAAAATAATACCTCTTGATTGTTTCTCCAATATTCACTGCAGTGATTCGCTCGGTTCCGTAGCATGGGCTCCATGTGATCAAACGATATATAAAAATTACTGACAAATTTTTGTGAAACTTCTATAGAAATCGCGTTCTGTGGAGGTTTTTAGGAAAAAAACCTCCAATTTATAGAGGACCTCGCGGCGTTTGGGAAGCGAGGTTAATGAACCTCGCGTTCTATAGACCGCGATATTAGGGTACCTCGCGTCCTATAGAACGCGAGGTTCACTGAAAAGGCGCGTCATTGATCAGACGCGTGAACTGAGCGGTCAGAAAGGACATCGCGTCCTATAGAACGCGAGGTTCTAAAGAACTCGCGTTCTACAGAACGCGAGGTCGTGGGGTTTTTTAATTTTGTGTTTTTAAAGCGGGAAACTCATTTAATATACAATAATAACAAATTTTATTTACAAAAACAATAAAAATAAAAATTATAATTAAAATAATAATAATATTAATAATAATAATACCAACAATAATATTAAGAACAATAATATTAGAGTTTTTAAAGCGGGAAACTCATTAAATAATTTTTAATTTTACAATTTTGATTTATAATAATAACAATAAAAATTAAAATAAAGAAATATAATTAAATTAATAATAATAATAATAATAATAATAATAATAATAACAATAATAATAAATGATACTAATAATAAAAATTATTAGTGTGATAGTAATAATAATAACAATAATAATAAGAACAATAATAATAATAACAACAATTAATCATACTAAATACGCGTTATATTTTCAGTAGTAACTAAAAATAACGACATAGCGCAATATTTTGGAAGTTAAATTAAAACAAAACTTCCAAAATATGTGCTATATTGCCATTAGTAGCTTCAAGCGAAAACTGCGTACGTGAATACAGAAAAAAATCTATCTCGGTGCTCCTTGCCACTCCAAGAGTTTGCTATTTATAGAGGTGAATATGATGACGTGGCAACCTCGCATTCTGTAGGACGCGAGGTCACTATTACATCGCGTTGTACAGAACGCGAGGTCTATGAGATGTTTGTATATATATATATATATATATATGCAATTTTTGTAAGCAGTTCTGTTTAGTTTAGGTGAGTTGAATATGAGTTCGTGTAATGCTGCGTTTTTTCACGTTGCAATTTTTATGTCCGAAATATTGTTCATTTATGATAGTTGGAGTTCACTTAAAGATTTGTGTGCCGCGGGGGTACATACCTTAATATTTACCGACATATCGCAATATTTTGGAGTTTGTATGCTGCAGTAGTGGCTTCAATGGCAGCTTCTGTAGCCGCCGTCGAGAGGATCCCCGGCTACAGTGTGAATCAAAGCTGCTACCATTTACTCATTTCAGATGTGGCGTGGCAGTCAACATTTACATCTGGATTTCGCTCTCTGCTTCTTTTAGTCGGGACCTCCGATCAAATTTGCCCGCTGGAGCTAATGAATTTATTGTTTCGAATACAATACTATAATTTATGTAGTTGTCTCAATTTACTTATTAAAGAATACATGTTGAAAGTTTTGTTAAATGAAATTCGACTTAAATTTATTTATGTGGTGTTTTTCCTTTCCTATAAATACCCACGAATTCTACCATCATTTACTCATTCCAAATTCTCTATAAACACCCAATCCTTGCTCACCTTATGGCAAAATTTAAGGCAACATTTTATTTTCTCGATACTTATTTTGAGTCAACAATCACCGGCAAAATGTCACTGAAAGATTTAATACAGTTGACAACAATCGAGGTTAGTAAAAATACCGACAAACAAATTGCGGCCATGGAATGTCGAATCCCATCACCGTCAGCTAATGAAACGCACTACGTTATGAAGCTTACGAACGAAACAGACGTTCGTAACATGTATGACCGGCTCAATGCCGTCGGAGCTAGAGACGTCGATTTCAATGTTAAGTTTGTCAACGCCGGCGAAGGTAGTATGTCTGCACCCGTAGAACCTGCTCCGAACACTGAACACGCACTGTCTTCACCAGATGTTGATGCGGCTATGAAGGAGCTGCAACTTTTTATGTACAGGCGTAGACAAAGAAAACAACAGATGATCGAAGAACTAAACCTAAGTTCAGACGTGTCCACTGACTACGATGATTCAGATTAACCATTAACTTATGAAATGATCTTCCAATTATGTTATATGATGTCTTATTTCATCATTTACGAATGTTAAACGGACTTCAAGTTATGTAAAATTACTAGTACTCATTTACATTATAGGCACCAGTAGTAGTATTCAATTACAATACTACAATTGTCTCAAATTCTCGAACATGTTCTCAATTACACAAACAAACAAATAGTGTGAATAGTACGGTTATTATAACTTCTGACGGAGTGTTTAAAAAAAAGCGTTTAAAGTGACATCGCGTTCTATAGCACGCGATATCACTAGAACATCGCGTTCTATATAACGCGAGGTACGTATATCGCGTTCTATAGAACGCGAGGTACTGGTTCTCCCATCAAATCTATCCCTTACTTGTCGAAAGTAAGGGGACTGCCTCCCAGGCACACACACGCCATTCCTGCCTCCCATCAAATCTATCCCTTACCTGCTTATCGGTTTTAGGTAATGGACAAGCAAAGTTACCTCTCTGAACCATTATTTGCCTTACACAACCAGATTCTCCTAGATTGCAAGGGCCAATAATTTTGCCTATATATGAAGAAGAACCATAAACCGAAAATATAAGTTTCAATTGGCAATCAATTCCTAGAATTTTCTAAGTATCCCAATTTCAAAAGTCTTTCATAAAATATTCAAATGGCCGGACGAGGCGTTACTACGAAAGTTTACTACGATGGGCAGATATTCGAGGGTACCGAACTCGGCGTCCTTTTTCACTGCGAAGATCCGGTAACGATAAAGCTTCCGAGGAGATTATCGTTCAAGAAGTTGGTCAAGGAACTGGAGGCAAAAGTTCCTCATTTCGATAATCATCGTTTGTCCGACGTGAAGTATCGGGTGCCAATATCTGTAGACCCTTTAGAGTACTCTGTATGCCAAATTGCGGAAAATGCTGATGTGCAAATGATGATGGAAGCCCACTTCGAGTATTCAATTGGGGGGCCCCTGGAGCTGTATGTATCGTTCTCCGAGTCTAATCCAGTTGTCGAAATACCAAGCTGGGGCCGGGCGAATTTCGACTTCGATCCGAATGCCAACGTTGATAGCCCGACCGCAGGTCTACGACGTGATTTTGGCCTACTCTGTCGAGACAACGAAGTTGGTGCATCGTCATCTGCTCCTCCAAGGCAGTCCTGCGTAGCTAGTATCGGGTTCGACCTCAACCAACCCCCAAACGATGAATTCGATGCACCAACAAATGCATCGTACAGTCCATACGATCCATACAATCCATACAATCCATACAATCCTTATAGTTCTGGTGGGGAAGGAACGTCGGCTCCTTACGTTACGCACGACCATGAAGCATCATATGGCCAGCACTCAATGTATGTCTCTGGCACCGACTACGGTCAACCATCTATGGGGAGACATTCTTCTTTTGGGGGTGAGGGAGCGTCGTCATCTTACGCTATGCACGACCATGATTCATCATATGGACGACACTCAACGTATGTCCCTAGCACGGAGTACGTTCAACCATCAATGGGAATACATTCTTCTTATGGTGATCTTGATTTTGGTCTTGGAAATGAGGTTCCTGAGCGATCTCGTGAGAGGTCTCCCGCTCTTCGACCCCAATCCTCGCCTCAAAGGGTAGTGATTCCAGAAGCTCTACTATTCCAGCTCCCGGAGGATGCTTCTAACGAAGAACCGATTAGAGAACCCGGGCCAGACAGAGACGAGCTGGGGCCATTCTATATCGAACCAGAAGACTTGACAGAGTTACCAGCAGACCCAGAAGACACTGTCGTTCCACCACCAGATTTGGACGAAGAACCGATTGCGACCAACTATCCTGTAGACGCAAGACCAATTTCTATGTTCCAGCCACCATCCCACTTCACAACGGTTGATATGGATGTAATGGACGTCCCTGATTTTCTCCATGACGACACAATAGATGGCCGAGTCCACCGTTCTGATGGTGAACTAAGAATTGGTATGGCGTTCGCGAAGAAGGAAATTGCGGTGGCGGCAGTTAAGCAGTACAACCTTCGTCATAATGTTGAGACGACGGTTAAGAAAACCCAAGCCAAATACTACAAGGCTCACTGCGTCTAAAAGGATCAAGGCTGTAAATGGAAAATCCGTATATCAGAGTTGAAGAGGGCAGGCAACCGTTGGAAAATAACAAAACTTGAGGGGCCCCATACATGCACCGTTTCTAGCCTCAACCAGGATCACAAGAACCTGGATGCAAAGTACCTCGCGGACATCTTTTCCACACTGGTGAAAACAAATCCCACTGTGTCGGTCCCCACATGTCAGGCTGCAGCTTAAGCTGTCACCGGCTTCCGTCCAGGTTATTCGAAAGCATGGTATGCAAGGAAAAAGGCCAAAGAGGAATTGTATGGCCGGTGGGAGGAATCTTACATAGAGTTGCGCCTGTGGCTTAATCTCCTGCAGAAACACATCCCCAGAATGGTTGTCAAACTTGATACGGTTCTGGCATACGAAAATGATCGTGTCGTCCGAGGTGTTTGTCAATTCCACCGGTTATTTTGGACTTTCCCCCAGTGCATCAACGCATTCAAGCACTGCAAACCGATGGTCCAAATCGACGGCACATGGTTGTACGGAAAATATACACAGATCCTACTTCTAGCTATAGCACAGGACGGCAATCGCAAATGCGTTCCTGTTGCATTCGCAATCGTCCTGAAGGAGGATATGGAGTCTTGGAAGTTCTTCCTTACGAACCTACGAAAATATGTCCTTGATCCTGTAATACGAAGAAGAAGGGATGAAGGGGTGTGTGTTATTTCTGACAGAGGCACAGCGCTGCTGTGGGCGATACAAAATTTGGGTGATTATTGGAAGCCTCCATACATTCACCACCGTTTTTGCTTGCGGCACATAGCCGCAAACTACCTGCTGAAATACAAGAATCGTGATGAACGTCAAATGGTGCTCGATATGGGTACGTCATTTATGTTATTTTCATTTACTATATTACTTGTTACTCGCTTCAATTTACGACCTTTTTTCATGTGTTTTTCGACCATAACTATTCAACTGTCATCCCGTAGGCAACTCGCACTACAAACAAGAGGTGGCTGAACTGCTCGAGGAACTGAGAGCGAGAAACAAAAAGGGCGCTGAATATCTTGAAAATATCCCAAAGGAAAAATGGCTTCGATCGTATGACGAGGGTAAACGTTATGGTCACATGACAATGAACTTGGCTGAGGCAGTGAACTCATCACTGAAGGGAGTTCGGCAGTTGCCTATCACTTCCATTGTCAAAGCGACCTATTATCGTTTAGCTACCCTTTTTGCAACCTTGGGCAAGCAAGCAACTGAGTACATGGCAGGTGGACACATAGTCCATCCAGATTTCCGCTCAAGACTGCATATTCAAGTGGCCCAATCAAGACAGGTGCAAGCAACTCTCTTCTCGCGAGAAGGACACTTGTTTCGTGTTGCAGAATTTTCCAGGCGGTTAGAAGGCATTCAACACAACGCTTACGTTGTAGATCTGAGGGAAAAAACCTGCGAGTGCGGAATATTCCAAACTTTCAAATACCCGTGCGCACACGCCATTGCTGCTTGCACTAACCAACGAATAGAATACATGCGTATGGTTGATCCGGTATACTTACTCAAAACGGTGCTTAAAGTTTACGAAAAAGAGTTTCCTCCAATCGGAAATGAGGTTGATCCAAATGCTGTGGACACTGAACCGATCATACGCCCAGATCCAGCACTACTACGAGCCAAAGGACGTCCACCTTCTACAAGAATATATTGTGCCGAGGATTTGGTCGAACATCGAGAGAAAACCGGACAAAAGAAGCATTGTTCTATATGTCGAAATCTTAGGCACACAGCTCCTAAGTGTCCTAATCGCTCAGCCCCTCGTATTAATTAATTATTTTTAATTTGTATATGCGAGTTCGCACATGACAATCTAATTAATAAAGTCAATTTACATCTATTTATACAGTTCGCCATCTTATATTTTCAATCATTCAAAAAAATATGTTATGATACTGTTTTCAAAGCAACTATAAGTCAGTGTACAATGGACGAAAATTGACCGTGTCAGTGTCATACGATACAGAATTTCAAGTACTACAACCTCATACTCGATGTTACCTAAAAATTTAAAATTTATACGTATGAAATTCTGCTCGAACAATAGAAAATCGACATTAGTTGAAATAAAACTTCAATAAAAAAAAGTATGCTAGCATAGGGTTTTCGAAGCCATTTTAAACCATTGTAGAATGGACGGAAATTAACCATGTTGGTATCATACGATAGAAAATTTACAGTACTACAACCCCAAACTCGATGATCGCTAAAAATATACCATTTACACGCTCGAAATTGGGTTCGAACAGGCCTACTTACGCATGTTTTTTCTTGTGGATCTGGTTGGAAATGCACAGACCTCGCGTCCTACAGAACGCGAGGTCAGTCCGATATAGTCCAGCCGCCTTTTCAATTTCTCGTGGACCTCGCGTTCTGCAGAACGCGAGGTACTGTTAAACCGTTAAGCCGAACTGCAACGCCACGTCGACTGAAATCGCGTTATGCAGAACGCGATAACGTATCTCGCGTCCTACACAACGCGAGGTCTGCCGACCTGGCAAGAAAGGGGGTCATTTTGCCAAATAAATGTTTTTGGGAGCCATTTTTAAAGATAATAATTTAAAAGGGGTTTTTCACCCAAAATTGCCTCCTTATGGGGATTTTCATTTATTTATTTAAATTTATCTCCTTTCTTTTTTCTCTCTCACATAAATGGAGTAAATACATTCATACTAATTAAACAAAGCTAGAAACAAAAGAAAATGGGATTCTTGTTGGCTTGTCTATTCACAACTCTTCACTCATTTTCTGTTTGATGTGTATTACTCTGTTCACTTTCCCTCGAATCAGAACAACTGCATTCTGAAAGGAACCAAAACTATTAAATAGTAAATTTTTTGAAATGATTCTTACTTGTTAACCAATACTTTTAAGAAAGGCATTGATTGATTAGTTTCCTTTAAATTGAAGGCCAGGGATTTTAGTTTAGAAGGAAGTGGCAGGCATTGCCGACAGGTGAAACTTAAAGAGAGACAGGTCATGACAGGAATATGAGAGCAGAAAAAGGCTGTGGTTTCAGATTTCTGGGGAAAGTTTTATTTTCTGCAAAAACTAACTTAAAAGCGCAGATTAATTTGGAGTTGAGAAGTTTAAATCAATCAATGTTTTGGTTGTTAGAATCATTAACTTCACAAACTCTCTTTTTTTTTTTATTGGCAAGATTATATAAGATACATCTAACGTTTGCATGTTTTGTTATTTGACACCTTATTCTTTTTTTGAGCAAACAACCCTTGATGTTTTAATTTAGTTCAAATATGTTCCTATTGAATAGAAATTGTTAGTCAACTAACGGTCAACGACTGATTCTAACTAAACTTGTCACGCGTTAAGATTGGCTGACGTGGCATATGACACGTCATATTTTTTAAAAAATTATTTTGTCATACCATTCTTTATGGTGACACGTGGCTGACTATCATGTTGACATGTGGTCGAATCGGATGGTAACACGTGCCGAATATGATGTTGGCACGTTAGAAGATCTTAACACGCGACAAATCCAGTCAACATCAGCTATTAACCGTCAGTTGACTGGCAGTTTTCATCCAACAGAGACATATTTAGACCAAATTAAAACATTGAAGATTATTTACTCAAAAAAAGAATAAAGAATTAAATGATAAAATATGCAAACATTGATGACATCTTTTGTAATTTTACCTTCTTTATTTGTTATTTAACTTTCACGTCACTGAGAATTCAGCTCAAATCTTCAGACATTGATATAGATTCTGAAATGAATTGAAACTCCACTAATTTTCGTTTGCCTTTTCAGTATTAATGAAAGGAGGGCCATTGTTTTTCGAGTCGTACACGGACGGCATTAGAAAATTTGGACTGCATGGGAAATTGAAGGCGTTTTACATGCCGGTCTTTTGCGTTTCGAGACGAAATGTTTAGAAAATAATTCATTTTATTTAGTAAGCCGAAACTCCCGCCGGCGGCCCCGCCAAGTGTTGAAGGGCCCGTCTTTCATATAACAAGAAGGGAGAAAAGGACACGTGGTAAGTGAAAGTAATTTATGTCCAAATAAATTGAAATTTTACCATAAAAACCAAATTAAAATAAAGTGGAATAATTTAGCTTGGTTAGGCCTTCTTAAAATGTACAGTTAAACAGCTAAAAATTAAACATGAAAATGAAAAATATCCCAAACGCATCAACTAAGCAAAAATCTGATGTTGTTAGGAAAATTAAGGAGAAAATAATATAACCAACTTGTTATACTTATACCAAGTTATGGACTCAGTTCAATGCCTTAAAGTATTCAACACGTTAATAAAATGATAGCAGGCAGTGGATTAAATCTTGGACTATGACTTTGAACATACGAATAAGCAGTAGGTAAAGATTAGGAGTGTTTAAATTCGGGTACTCCGACTTTTGGGTATTTGAAGTGTCGGGTACTCAATTCTCCGAGTATCATATTTACCGGCCCGTAATTCGACCCTTGATTATCGGGTACTCGTTAGTCGAGTACCTGTAAAATCGAATATAGGGTACCTGGTTTACAATTTTTATTTTTTAAAAATAAAAAATTAAAAAGAATAACATATTAAACACATAAAAATTAAATGCTCATAATGCATACTCCAAACACCTTTAAAATCAAAACTTTTTTCTAATATATTTACAACTCTAAATGATTAAAATAATTAAAAAAAATACATGTTACGCATAATCTAAACCCTTTAAAAATCACAGCTTTTGTTTTAAAATATTTGCAACTCTAAAGTTGGTGGATTTCACAGTGTTGAAACGATTATACGTTAAAGATGTTTGCAACTATAATTTTCATATATTTTTGAGATGAGAAGAAAATAAAAAACAAAGGAATGTGGTGAATCGATTATGCTAAAGCCCAAAGAAGAAACTTACACAGGGATGAAGAATGCAGAGGGATGAAGAAGAAATATACTCTAATTTTAAACATATACCGGGTACCCGAAAATCTAAATTTTTTTGTCCCGGGTCCGACCCAAAAAATGACGGGCCGGGTACCCGACCCAGGAAGTAAAAAAATCATAAAAATACCCGAATTCTTTTGATTGGATCGGTGGGTCAACTGGGCCGGGTCATCCGGGTCGGGTATTTTTAATTTTTAAACACACCTAGTAAAGACTAACTCAATTGTATACTTTATTCCTTGTTAGAACTACCGATAAAGGATAAAAGAGTTATTAGAACAGAGAAAAAGAGTTATTACTGGACTTGAATATGTTCGTATTTACCTACTGATAAAGGATAAAAGGCCAACATACAAAACAACTTAATTTTAACAGTTCGATTAATTAACTTGTAAAATATAATAGTTATATCGGTTAATGATTAGGGTTTAATATGCACACCCTACATTTTTTATTACAACAGAGAAAAAAAGTTATTAGAAACCTTTCCAACTCTGTTAACGATTTCACCCACAGGTGCGCCTCGACTGACGCCTGCTAGAGCATCCACAACTCTGTTACTATCACGACTAATCTTACGGACCCGCACTTCCCAATCAAGAGCAAGCATTTGGCGAACCGTTGTACACCCCTACTTGATAGAAGAGTTCGTGGAAAGAAAAGTGAACAATTTTCAGGCCCAGAAGAGATAGCTACTGGTCCTGGTGGACTGCTGGGTCCGGGGCCAGGGTGGAGTCTATTCCTGGCCATTTGGGCCATTCTTTTTAGTAGTCCAATTGATTTAATTTTAGTAATAATCTCCGATCAAAGAAAATTTGCTTTCGTTTCGCTTTCTGGCCAACTTAAAGAAATGTGTGCTTCTCAAATCCTCAACATGCATAAACATAAAGCAATAATTTTCATCACCAAAACTCTGTTAGTGTTTGCATCAGAGCACTGAAAAAGAAGAGGAAAAATAAACCCGGAGGCAGTATTGGAGAGTTAGAGAATGTGATTTATTTAATTGTTAAAACTATAGCACTGCAATTATTATTACATCTATCCAAATGGCCCATTCTTCTGTTTTTTAACCATAGAATCCCAAGTACTCCCACAGTTACATGCTCTTATTTCGGAGGGTCAATAAATCCCCCCTTCGTTGAAATGGGGTTCCCCACACCTTTTGTTGGTAGGGCACCCCTGGTCCCCTTTAGTTGGGTTCGCCCCTAACTTTAAGTTCTTCTATCAATATGTTCACTTTGTTAAGGGTATGAAACATATGGAAATCGTCTGCCCCTTTATCATGCTTCCTTTTATGTTTCACTTTAAAATATTGAGTTTAGGGGTTGTGGTTAGGGGTTAGGGAATTAAGGGTATGGTGTATTTTTTAGGGTGGGGTTTAGGGTTTAGGATGTAGAAATTAGAGTTAGGGTTTATAATTTAATTTTTAAGTGATTTTTAGTGTGAAGCATATAATGGGACATGATTAGGGGTAGAGAATTTTTACCCGTCTGAAACTAACCCTAACAATTATCTATATTCTATACTATTATGAACATTCCACAGTCCACACCCACATTAGATGCAATGCGGACCTCTACCAGTTATAAGTCTTCGGATATTGCATTGAGTTCATATGCATATATTACGAGTCAAAAAGACAGATGGCTAAAGCTTGAGAACACTAATAGAGTTGGACAAAAGAGAAAAAGAAAGCACAATTACTATCCGTCATTCACGGTGACGGAGATGACAGTCCAATTGAAATGCATGATGATTTTCCCTCTCTTTTCTCTTTTCTCTTTTCCAACTTTTACTTTTCTAGGTGGCCTTGCATATTTAAATAGTTTGAGCCCCGATACTGTTAAGAAATTAACAACTCTCAACCAAAATTATCAGTTGGTACTATTGAATTGATTATTTAACCGTTAACCTAAATAAATTTATTAGTTTGATCAATAATCGAATAATAAAAAGATTTATTAAAAGTCATGAAAAAATTATTATTTGAGAACAGACCAAGACACATGCATTTCTGTTATGTTGGGTGGATTTTGCATTTACCTATTAGTGGAGATGGTGATTAAATTACTTGAAAGTGCTCAACTGTTTACCTCAAAGAATAATGTTATTGCTTGTAAAGATAGTGATGGGAGGAGGGGGCCATATGCATCATCATATGGAATTGGTACACAACTATAGCTAACTAGACACTTTCCTTGGTTTATGGGATTTCATGCACTTAATTAAGCAAGCTGTATAAGAGGGTAAAAATTTCATGCCCCTTTTCGGTGTTTTTATTTATGCTCCAACACTAAAAAACACTACAAAATTAAATTATAAGCCCTACCCTTAAATTTTAAATCCTAAACCCTACACCCTATACCCTAAAAAATACACCATACCTTAAATTCCCTAAACTCTAACCTAAAACCATAAACCTAATTTTGAGTGTGAGGTATAAGTAGGGGCACCGAAAAGGGGTAAAGGATATACATCGGTATAAAAGGGATAAAAATCTCCAGCCCCTTTTCGGTGCTCCTACTTTTGCCCAAACACTAAAAAAACACTAAAAAATTAAATTTCAAGCCCTAACCCTAAATTTTAAATCCTAAACTCTACACCATATACTCTAAAAATACACCCTACTTTAAATTCCATAAACCCTAACCTAGAATTTTACATCTGATTTTGAGTGTGGGAGTATAAGTAAGGGCACCGAAAATGGATAGAGAATTTTCATCCGTATAAAAAAAACTCCATGTAGTCATTGTTACACTTATAAGTAGGGTCCATGTTTCACAAACTTGTTCAAATTTAACTTTTTAAACAATTGGCTATGCATGGTTTTGTGAACTGGGGGATCGTAGAAGACAAGATCATGAAAAGATTCAATATAACATCAGATTATAGATTAAGCTTTTGAATCTTAGTTTAATGAGGTCAAGGCTGAAGATTATTATCGTTGTGCATGCATGGAATATGATGTCAATATAAAAGGCCAATGAATTGTTGTTTTCATCTTCTCTTTGGGGTTTTATTGTTCTTTAATTGGATTTTGATAGCTAGATAAAGGAGAATATTAAGAGCTAGTATTAAAGTATACTTACATTTTTTATTCAATAAATTGTTTGATAAAGTTAAAAAATGAGGAAAAAAAAAAGAACATTAACATTTCAAAGCAAAGGAACTGTAACCAGTAAGAAACATTACATCACAAGAAAGTAACAGCAAAACTCTATAAATAAAATTTCATCTTCTTCATTGATTTTGCTAATTAAATTACCATACTTAACATCTAATTAAAGCCAGTACTTGTTTTGCTTGATGATCTTCATAAATCACACATCAACCGTAGAGTAGTAGTATACAGCAGCTTATCAGGGCTCGAATTCTTCCTCGGTATCCTCGAACTCATTTTGGTTCTGGTTGTATCTTCCCATGTTGCTGTAACGATTCTCATTGAACTCGTTCCTCGAAGCAACTCCTCTTGAGTTCTCGAACTGGTTTGGGTAATAGTTGTTCTCACTCTTAACGTCATGGTAGTACTTTCCATTCTCCAAGTACCTAGTGTCGCTCATGCCTTGCTTCTCACCATTGTTGCCGTTGTAGTAATTGTTGTTGTTGTTCCGGTTTTCGTTGGTGCTCCATTCTTTCTCAGTGAATCTGACGTCGCCCAAGTTTTGCTGCTCAGTGGACTCGTAGGCGTTCTTGTTGTAGTAGTGAGTGTTTTTGCTGTTGGAGCTGGATTCGGGAATGCTGTTATAGGGTTCATCGGGGTGGTATTTGACAGGGGTGACATAGGGTTCATAGGTTTCTTTTGTGGTGAAACTGGGCTCGCCTGCGCCTGTCTCGTGCCCGTAGAGGCCATAACCATTTTGGGTTTCGGGAACAAACCTTGGCTCTTGCTCTTCTGACTTTTGGGTGGTCTCGGTCCCATGCTCTTGCTCTCTTGTTGCTACTGTTGTTGTCTCTTTCTCATTGGTGTTAGCCGTTGGGATTTTGCTGAAAAATTCCCTGCCATGGATTTGCATGGAGAAGAGGGCTAAGAGGAAGAGGACAGAGATAGGTTTTGGTGAGGAAGCCATGGCAACAGCTAATGCTCTGCGTTTGCTTGTGTGTGATGAACGATGATACCCAGTGTTTATATAGGAAGGAAGAAAGGGTAATCTTCTGTTTTTTTTTTCCTGAATGGTAAAAAAAAATCAACTGAGTTAGGTGCAAAATGGGACGTGGGGATGGAGGCATGGAGCGGTGAATGGTGATGATTGTGGTCCCTTTGCACGACACACAACTTTATCAAAAGAGGCCTTTCTTTTGTGTTTGTTGTTAATGATATTTATTCCTTTTTCTTTTTTTCTAATGATCCCATTTCCCCCCACTGTGGTAACTGGTAAACATGTTTTTGGATATTTCTCTCGAGTTTTTTTCTAATGATCACTTGGTACTAATAATAAAGCATTTTGATAATCATTAATTTGCATGAAACTCTTCGAGTATTTCGTATCGTTTAAGCCAAAGCTAAATTGATTTTTTTTGGGGGTATAATGTAAGACGTATCATTATAGCCAATAAAACAGGTTTGACTACGTGGATGATAAAAAACATAAAATAGTATTAATAATTAATGACTTAATCGTTAAATAGGTGTTCAAATTATGCTATTTTATTCGAGTTAAGTGCTCAAATTATTTTTTAATCAAATAAGTGTTTAACGTTTCATTTCGTGACTTATTTAAGGTTTTCCGTTAATTTCCACTGTTAAAAGACACATGTTATCTCCTGAAAATTCTAAAATTATATTAAAAATAAATAAAATTACTTAATTTTGAGAAAATCTCTAAGTTTTCCAGATTTTACAAAAACATCCCTTAAATTCCAAAAACACTAACTTCTCAAAATTTAAATCTCGATTTGGGTCGATTGTCACGCTGCCGCCCACCACATCCGTCGTTGGACCATCACGACCATGTCCCCCACCACCCCGTCGCTGAAAATTGATCAGCACCGTGTGAAATGCCGAAATTGTTGAATGATTCCTTCGAACGATTCGCGACGAACAACAACATGATGGACGGCGAACGACATGTGGGTTGTTCGACGAGGGGAGGGCGCTTCATTTCGTCGCTGACAATGCGGCCAACGCCAGCGGGAGTGGCCGGATTTGGGGGTTTAGGGATTTGAGGACTATTTTGTGAATATTTGAAAACTTTATGATATATTTTTATTTTTATTTTATTAAATTTATTTATTTTTAATATAATTTTGGAAATTTCAAGAGATGACACGTGTCCTTTAACGGCCAGAATTAACAAAGAACCTTAAATGGGCCACGGAATGAAACATTAGGCATCTATTTGGCCTAAAAAATAGTTTGGACACCTAACTAAAAAAAGCATAGTTTAGGCACCTATTTTCCTATTAAGCCATAATTAATCTAATTATTATTTTAACTCCTTAACTTTACAAATAATAAGAAATTAGTTCATCTATTTTAATTTATTCGACCTTCATAAGTCAAATGCACAAAATCAGTAACACTTCAATAGTAATTTATATGTAACGAATCCCCTAAAATCAGGAACATAAATTCTCTCCCCTAATTATGTCTTTTTTATGTTTTACACTAAAAATTAAATTTTAAATTATAACTCTAAATTCTACATCCAACCCTAAACATTACACCCTAAAAATACACTATATCCTAATCTCTAAACCCCAACCTTAAACCTTAAAGTCTAAACTCATTTTTTTTAAATTAAGACACAAAAAAACATAGTTTGAAGCATACAATTTTCATCCTAAAATTAGTGGTTCATATGAATACAGATAAATGAATTGATTTTTACAATTTTAATGAAATATGTAAATTTAAGTAGAGTGGGACATAAAATAATGAGATATAGTTGGGGTGTGCATGTGCTGCCCCCTTCTACTCAGTACTCATTGTCTAATTTTAGGGACACACCTAATTTCCTTTTTTCTAGTCGAAGAGGATTGAATAACTGCTGCACCCGGGCCCTGCCTTCTTTAAAGTTGCATGCTATGCGTATTTCAAGCCTAGTTAGACCGAACATATTTCATCGTCTCTTTTTTGTTTCTTTTTTATGATTCAACATTATAAAATGGATGAGTCTACCACGTGCGGCGAACATTGATGAACACCACTAACGATGAACACCGATGAACACCATTAATTTTTTTTAAAATCTTAAAAATCTAAAGGACTAAAATTATAATTAAAATTATCTTTAAAAAAAATAAAAATCAAATTTAAAAATTACTTTATATTATTTTTTTAATAAATTAAAATCAAATATTCTTAATTTTCCTACACCCTAACCAAAAATAAAAATCAATTTTTATAATTTTATAATAGATTTGAATCAAAAACACCCAAATCTCCTAAACCTAAACCTAAACCTAAAATATTCAACCCTTCATCCAATACCCAGCCGGCGCCGGCTCACCCCTTCGCCGCCTCCGCCCCCGCCGGCTCACCCCTTCGCCGCCTCCGCCCCCGCCGTCAGCACTACCGGTGTCGTTAGTGCGTCGGCCGACCGTTTTCCGTTTGCCGTTTCCAGCCGGCGTCGCGATCTACAACGTCCTTCTTGCTGCCGTCCGCCGTGCTTCTTGCTGCCGTCCGCCGTGCTTCTTGCTGCCGTCCCCGTCCGCCGTCGAGCCCATCTCCAGTGCCAGCCGCCGTCATCATCAAGGTATGCCCTAATTCCCAATTTCGAATTGAAATTAGTAACCCTAATTCCTAATTTCCAATTAGATTCATATGGTTTTCCATAAATTTTATCAGTGCATTGAGTTTAATAACTTGAGAGCAAGTTGTTCTTGTTCTGCCACAGAAATGAAATCTGCATTGATGCCCGCCGAATCACCCTTACTTTCTGTTTATTTTGAAGTATATTTTTGATGTCGTCCCCGTCCTTTTCACCATCATCGCTATCACTATGGAAGTATATTTTTGACCTTTTCCGTTTATTGTTTGCATCTGGCTCTCCTTCTGAGCTCGAAATTTCTTCAACTTCATCTTTCTCTTCATTCGATTCTCCCTAAGCCGTTGTCGCTCAAGAAGCTTGTCTTTCTTGTCCACCAGCTTCAGCTCTTCCCTCATTTTCTTGTAGTACTCATTCTTCTTGTCTGCACCATGGAAAACACAAGTTAAATGAACATTAAGAAGCAAGCATCCAATTCAACACCAAAGCACGTAAAACAGTCCATTTAATCATTCACCTCTTTATGCCAAGGGATGAACCACTATTTATAAAAAGTAGCATCATATTTTGAACAGCATAGGATAATTATATACAACCCTTCAAAGGTTTAGTAGGGAAAAGAACTTAATTCATCCTAGGATTACATTTTTTGCTTATTACTTAAGGAGAAAACAGGAGAACGTGCCACTAACGGATTAGACATTAGAGGTTGCAGAAGTGTAGCCTATAAATTGTATTAGATACGTGTCTGACACAAATATGTTCCAAATTTTTGAAGTTCTTTCATTTATATAACATATTTCCCTACCCATATCCAACCATGTCAAACATGGGTATAGAACTCGAGTATTTCAAGAAAAATAAATGGTCAGAGCAAAAAACAAACCTATAAAGAATAACCTTCAGTACACAAAAGTGAAAATGTAAATTAATAATGAATAGATTGAACTAAAACATGATTGTTTTGTAGTTGTATAAATTAGAACCAATAATGCAGTCTTGAATTTAATAAAAACAGTCTTTAGAAAGTCTTAAGAACAGTTTAGAATATATATTGTTTAAAGTGTTAAAAGGTGCAGTTTGTAGATTAAAACATTGCAATTTTGTAGTTTAAAACTGTGCAGATTTGTAGCTTAAAACAGTGCAGAATTTATAAGTCTAAAACTGTGTAGAATTGAGTCTAAAATAAGTGCAGTTTGGTGTCTAACAGTGCAGTTTGAATAGTGTATAAAGACAATGCAGATTTTGATTAATAATGAACAGACTTTAAGTTTAAAAACTGTGTTGAAATGCAGTTTAAGGAATAGAGCAGAATTGTATTAAAATTGTGCCGTTTTGAAATACATGATTGTTTATATGTCGACTGTTATGATCATGTAAATGTGTGGGCTTATAATTGAGATTGTTTGAATGTATATACAAGTATAAATATGTGAAGTAGACTGTTTTGTATATTTGAATGCCTAAGTGGACTGTTTTTGATAAAAAAACATAGGTATACAAGTACAATGGACTGTTTTGATCATATGAATATATTTACATAATTTTTTTTTGCACTGTTTTGATCATATGTATATACAAGTATAAATATGTGAAGTGGACTTTTTAGGGACCAATTCTAAGAATTGAGAGAGATTAAGTAACATGAAATTAGTCAAATAAGTTGTCATGGAAAATAGTTTAGGAGCTGTATCATTGAGAAACAAAGACTACTCAACTTATTTCAAACTACTAGAGATATATTCTCGCCGGACTTGACTGAGTTCAATAGAGAAAACAGAGAGGTTGTGTCACAGTGTTCATGTTTAAAGCTATTGATATGTAAAATGCCAATTTTAAGATGAGAAGAAAGCTTCAATATCAGTTATTGGTACATTACAAAGACTCTGTAACATCAGTATAAAACTCAAGTCAGCAGGTGCGGCCTACATTTAGCCTTTGAGCAGCAACTTCGTCCTGCTGGCTGCTTATTCTCTCCATGTCTTCATCATTTCTAGTCTGTTCTTCACAACATGTGATTCCAATCTTCGTAAGTTTATTATCTCTCCGTTACTTAAATACTATGGCCGACATGATAAACACACATCATGGCTATATGTGTTCCATATTTAGTCACCAACTACATACGTGATTGCCAATGAAGCCCGAACACGTGTAGAAGATATGAATATGAATATGAATATGTTTTGATCATATGTATATACAAGTATAAATATGTATATACAATGGACTGTTTTGATCATATTATTTGTTTTAAATGTATGCATTCTTTAATTTTTTTTTAACGTAGATGATGGATCTAAATTTAACTCCTTCAAAACAAGTTAAGATAGAGTGCAAGCGT
Source organism: Hibiscus trionum (assembly GCA_030270665.1). Lineage (NCBI taxonomy): Eukaryota > Viridiplantae > Streptophyta > Magnoliopsida > Malvales > Malvaceae > Hibiscus > Hibiscus trionum. The sequence goes on from BSYR01000024.1 coordinate 22,821,848, forward strand.
TGTATCAACATGAATTCGAAGAAGACAAACAATGAGGTATATTCATTTACATTAAATAGAATTTTAGTAATAGTGTTGAGTGATATTTTTGTCGTTATATTTTATTTTATTATTGTTGAATTATTTATTTATTTTATGTACATATAGGAAAAAGTTGGAGATGTACATGAGGAAAAGATAAGAACTCCTTATCAGAGTGATCATAGGTTCACGTCACTAATTCATTCGGTACAAAATATTGAGATGGAATTTGTTAAACTGAATGGTCAATTTGAAAAATTAAATGGCCAATTTGAAAAATTAGTGACCATATTAACACCGAGTAATATTAAAAGTTTAATACAAGATAGTGATTCCTTAAAAGGAGAAGGTATACATGGTCCATCATTAAAGGAAGATGCTTGCATATTAGAGGAGACTAGTTTACATAGCGAGCCTTTGAAAGATGAGGGTTTAGAAAATATACCACACAAGGAAGAGGGATCAAGTGTCGCATCATTGAAGGAAGAGAGTGATAGTCATATTAAAAAGTCGAGTTTGTCTCCATTTATGAATGATGATTTTAATTATTCCTCTCCCTTATTACAATCTATTGGTAAAACAAAACTTGAAGGTAATTTTGAAGACAACATCAAGGCTGACACTGATGGTCTCCCAAAAATTCCTAGCGAGGTTTTTAACTTTGAATTTAGCCATCGGTTTCCTAGTCAATTAGTTACGTTGAAGGAAACTCCAATGATTAAAAAAATGGCCTCTAAAATGTCAAATGGTCCTAAGGCTTCGTCAAAGAGTAAAATTTCTCAACAAAAAAAGAGTGTGGGATGTTCGACTGCACGTTCTGATTTTACTGATGATCTGAAGTCGAAAGATATGTCATCGAAAAAAAGAGCTCGAACTTTTAAAGTGAAGTCAATGGTATGTATAAATATTTATTTATTGGTTATATTTCATCTTAAAGTTTGATATTATTTGCTTGCTTAAAAATAATATTTACCGTATGATATGTAGATACAGGAAAAAATCACAAAGTTTCATGATATTGGAGAAATACCAAATGATGATTCTTCTGAAAAAATTGAGGTGCAGAATGTTGAAAAATATTATTTTTTAGTAGGAAATTTAAAAGAAATTGTGTTAAATATTTCATTGGAGTTGAATATATGATCAATTACTCTGTGATTGTGCAGGTTGGAGAAAAAAACAAGCTTTGTGACTTTGAGACTGAACCAAGATTGCAAGATTTATTTGCAGAAGCTCAAAGGAAGTTGAAAAGAAGAAAGGTGTAACTATAAACGTATTTCTTAATATCGACATATAATTTTTCGTGTTATTATCATTATTAAGAGTTTAATATTTTTCATGCAGGATAAATATGAGATAGCTGATAGCATAGCAAAAGCTTGCCAAGATCCTGCTAAGATAAGTAATCTGTACAAGCAATATTTGAAGTACTTAACGCTTGAAGAATGCAAAATTTGTGTGAATGTTGCTACTTGGAAAAATTTATCCAACGCTGTTTACATGGCCAAGAATAATTTTTTGGACGTTGGCAATGCTTGCACTGTTTTTCCAGATAAATGGTTATCTAATTGGGTAATATAGATTAAATTTTTTACATAATCAATATTTGTTCTTTTGTCTGTTACTAATATAAGTGTTTTTATTGTTTTGAAATATTTAATAGTTTATCGATATCTATGTGTACGATTTGTACTTGAGACAAGAGCCTATGTCAAAAAAGTTATATCTGCCTCTTTCTATTCAGGTAAAAAACAATTTATGGCTTCAGAAACATATTATTTTTAGTTCATGATTTCATGACATTTTGAAATGTTATGTTTGTTGCAGATTTTGATAGAAGAATTCACAGATGATAAGAAGTCAAAAATAAATGACAGCTTGTTTAAATTTCATACCCGGTGGATAGATGACTTTATACCTGTTGATAGTAGTAATGTTGAGCAGGTATATTTATAGTTTGTTGTTTGCTTGTACGTAGTTGATAGTGATTTTTAACTCATATGATTTTGCAGGTATATGTGCCTTTACATGATGAAGAAGGCGGACATTGATTTTTATTAGTTGTTAATGTTGTGGATGAGCAAAATTACGTGTTGGACTCTCTTGGCGCAAATGAAGTTCGTAAAAAGATCGCAGAAAAAATAGTAAGTTCTTTACTTATTTATGAGAACAACTAGAATTCGTATAGTTTTTAACTATTAATTTCTTATTTTTGTTTAATTTATTATACAGTTGAATAAAGCTCCACTTAAGTATGAGGGCCATGCTCATTTGGGCAGATTTTTTGAAAAGGCTACAAAATTTCCAATCAATTGTGTTGAATTACCGAAACAGCCAAATTTGTACGTAATTTAAATTAAAAATAAAAGTTATTTTTAAGATATCTCTGAAATATTTTCTTTACAGATTAATTTATTTTATATTGTGTTCAGGAATGACTGTGGCATGTACATGTTGAAGTATATAGAAGCCGTGTCACATCCCAAAAACCGGTCTAGTAGAAATTAAGTTCGAAATCTTTTTTTTATTCAATTTATTATTATTTTATGGAGTAGGTTAAATTTATTATTATTTTATGGAGTAGGTTAAATTTATTATTATTTTATGGAGTAGGTAAAGAAAAAAAAAGAAAGAAGGAAAAGAAAAAGAGTGTTTGCCGTCCATGTTTGGGTATAAATAGGGGAGAGTGAGTTGTCACATCCAAAAACCGGTCTAGTCAGAATTAAGTTCCGGTGACCGAATATTTTTATCGATTGAATAATTTATTCGATCTTATCTGAACCAATAAATATTTTTCAAGGTAATTTATGATATTTTATTATTATTATTATTATTATTATTATTATTAAAAGAAAAGAATAATATTAAGTAGGGGGACCCACGTTGATTCCTTCAAATTGAAGGAAACCACCGTGAATTCTCCACAGTCAAATAAGGTGGCTATTTGTTGATTAAAATAAGAATTGGTAGGTGAAATAGTAACACCAAAAATTAGTATAAAAGGGGGGGAGAAATTGATGAAATCCCACGGCAATTGAGGAAGAAAAAAAAAATAATTTAGTAGGATACGATTCAATGTTTGATTGGTAGTCCGATATTTTCGATATAGTAATATCGAATTTCTGCCGACGACGGGGTAAGCTCAAATCTCTAGTTAGTTTAAGTTTCGGTATCAAGTTTGATTAATATTTATATATATATATTCGATACTATCTTATTATTTTAATTAATTTTTATCGTAGTACACGAGGTCGATTCAGATCAACTTTCAAGCCCAATAAATAAAAATAAAGCACTGGTCTGTCAAGGTGAGTGTAGATGCATTTGTCTCGGATGACACGGTGTCATTCCGATATTTTTTTTATGTTCTGATATGTGGGTATAGTCGTGTCAGGGGTAGGCTCGGTGCCTTCCTATTGCATTAATTATGAATTTATTTGCATCTGGTAAGTACCCTGCATTATTTCGATATGCTTAAAAATGATTATAATATGCTACATGTATATGAAAATAATATGAAATATTATCTGATATGGAGCTACGGCTCATCTTGCTATTTGATTTGATATGATCTGAAAATCATGGATTATGTGAATTGGTGTGTATTTATGGACGTTGGATACAATTGGCATGCCATAGGGTTATTCGAGCTCATCATGTAAGGGAGGACTACGGTCCAGGGCTACGGCCTATATGTGGGAGATAAAAGGATGGAAGTGTAAGGGATACATGGAGCTACGGCTCAGAGCTACGGCTCATTTATGATTCATGATATGGTGTACAGGGAATCCGCGTATCCAATGGTACCAATATAATATGTGTTCGATATGTTATACTATGACATGTTTATGATAAGATATATGATTATATTATGTTATGTCAGTGATATGGATATCTGATCATGTTATGCCTATACTATTATAGAAGCATGCAAATGAGTTAGATTAATTTATATTTAATCATGACACTCATATTATTGTTAATTCACTATCATGACTACCTCACTAGGCTATGTAAGCCTAACATACGTGTCTCATGCATTTTCAGGACCCTGATAGATTTCCAACCTTTGATCGTGTGGTGTAGTTGCAAGTCACATCTCTACCTTATATGTATGATATCTTTCATGAACTCCTAGTAAAGTGGCATATGATCCAACTTTTGTATAATTATGTTTTGTAATTTAATAATGTGATTTTATTTTAGTAATCTAGAAAAGTCCTATTAAATAAATGTTGGAACAATAATAATGATAGATACGAATAATTTTCTAATAAAAATGATTAGAAAGGACTCTAAGATTTTTGTAAGTTGTTAGGTTCATTTAAATATGTAAAGAATTTTAGTAAGATAATAAAAAGAAATAGATTTGAATATTTTACAAAATAGTCACTAAATATTGCATCGTCTAATCAGGTAGATAAATGATCTCCGATAGTAATGAGGTTTTACAGGCTAATAACTAGTAAGTTTATTTTCAGTATATTTTCACGAATTTCAGATAAAGACCTTTAATTTGTGAAAATTACAATTTAGTCCCTAAGTTTGAAAAAGTTTAAAATTGACCCCAATTTGAGTAAGTTGTTAATAAGTTAAGTGTTAAGTCTTAAAAGAGATTAATAAAATATTACGAAATGATTTTTGAACTTTGAAATTATGTCTCCAAACTCCGCATCATTTCCGGTAGCGCTCTCCGACCCGGTTCTCTACCAGGCCGGGATGGGGGTGTTACATTTGTGGTATCAGAGCTAGAGTTTAGTCGATTCTAGGACTAACCAGGCATTCGTTAACGAGTCTATGTCTCATATGCCACTTAGGAGTTGATTAAATATGTATTTTGTGACTTGCAACTTACACGATTTAATTCTTATGTGTGTCTAGACCAAAATGACTGCTCCTACTATTAGGAAAGAAACAAATGAGACCGAACATGATTCCTCTTCCACTCGAGGGGAAAATGTGAGGCTAGAGCCAAGTACCGAACAAGTGGCTCAGAATGATCCACCTCATCTTCCACCTATGTTATCGGCTCAACAAGACTATTTGATGTCTATGGCCGACATGATAAAACAAGTGGTGGTGTCTCTTCGACAAGAAGCACCTTCCTCATCTGCTGAAGCTGCTCAGCAGATCTCTCGAGCTCCAATAGATAAGCTAAAACGTTATCAAGTTTATACATTTACTGGCCAAGATCTGGATAATCCTGAAATCGCAGAATATTGGCTAGAAAATACTTTGAAAGTAATCAACAAGCAACTAAAGTGCCCCGAGGAGCATAAGTTGGAGTGTGCCTTAGCCCTGATTGCAGATGAAGCACAAAGCTGGTGGCACACTGTAACTCTCACTGTACCCGAACATAAAGTAACCTGGGAATTTTTCCTCCAGGAGTTTCGTAAAAAGTATATTAGTGAGCATTACCTCGCTGAAAGACGTAAAAAGTTCCTCCATTTGAAGCAAGGAGGAAGGCCAGTAGAGCAGTACATTCATGATTTCTGCAAATACGCTAGATATGGTACTGATATCATCCACACTGAAAAAGAAAAATGTAGAATGTTCATAGATGGCCTCTGCGATGAATTACGTCCTCTTTTTGTTGCTCTGGAAATCGAGGATTTTCAAATTCTGGTGAATCGAGCCATTGCAACTGAAGCTTCTCAAAGAGCCTCGGAAAGAAGGAAGGGAAATCAAGCTCGACCTGATAAAAGATTCCGAGAAGATTCCAAACCTCCTCTATCTCAAAAAAGAGGAAGACAGTGGGACCAAAGGTCATCTGCCAATCAACAGCTACCTAACTATAATTATGTCTCTCAATTTCCATCTGGTGGGACCACTGTTACGCGTACGACCTCAATAAACAGTACAGGAGGCTCTGCCAAAAGTTCTCAGATCCCTCTGTGTAATTTTTGTCAAAAGAGACATTTGGGACAGTGTCGTAAACAGTCAGGTTCTTGTTACCTGTGCGGAGAATCTGGTCATTTCATCCGACAATGCCCCCAAAATCCACAAGCCCCTACCTCTATAGCCTCCCAGAACGTTCCAGTAAAAGGGAGGGGAATAAATCAAGCACCGTCTGGTTCTTCCGGAAGGCCCCACAACAATAATGCTCCTTCAGGAAGCCGAAATCCAAAGACCTCAGCCCAGATGTACCACGTTTGAGGCCGCGAACAAGAAGATGACCCTGATGTTATTGCAGGTATGGTGGAGTTAGGTTCTGAATTTGTTTATGCTTTGATAGATCCAGGCTCCACGCATTCCTTTATTAGTGAACCTTTGATTGAAAAATACGCCTTAAAATGTGATCATGTTGCTTCCGAAATACTTGTGTCAAACCCATTAGGAGATAGTGTAGCAATCCAAAAGATCTGTAGATCTTGTCCCTTAAAAATCCAAGGAATTCCTTTTCCGGCCAATTTGATGGTCTTACCCTTTAATGAGTTCGACCTTATCCTTGGCCTAGATTGGCTAGCTGAACATCAAGCATGGGTAGATTGTTCTAAAAAGAAATTATATCTCCGTGGTCTAGGTAGAGAAAGTATCACCTTAATGAAATCTAAATGTCAGAGTAGTCTTATGTGTGCCTTAGAATCTACGAAGGAACTAAAGCCTGAAGATATACCCATAATAAGAGATTTTCCTGACGTATTCCCTGAAGAACTTCCGGGACTCCCTCCTGTACGTGAAGTTGAGTTTGGGATAGAAGTTCAACCTGGAACTACTCCAATTTCTATCGCTCCATACAGGATGGCTCCAATGGAGTTAAAAGAATTGAAGGCCCAAATCCAAGACCTTGAAAGTAAGGGGTTTATTCGACCGAGTTCCTCACCCTGGGGAGCACCGGTTCTATTTGTGAAGAAGAAAGATGGATCGATGCGCTTATGCATCGACTATCGACAACTGAATAAAGTAACAATAAAAAATAAGTACCCGCTTCCTAGAATAGACGACCTATTTGATCAACTAAAGGGTGCTTCTATCTTTTCTAAGATAGACCTCCGATCTGGTTACTATCAAATGCTCGTGAAGGAACCAGATGTTTCAAAAACAGCCTTTCGAACCAGATATGGTCATTACGAATTCTTGGTGATGCCTTTTGGGCTCACCAATGCTCCTGCAGCCTTTATGGATCTGATGAACCGAATATTTCGACCTTATCTTGATAAATTTGTCGTTGTCTTCATAGACGACATTTTGATCTATTCGAAAGATTCTGTTACTCACGAAGAACATCTTCGGATTGTACTCCAAACCCTCCGTGAAAAACAACTCTATGCCAAATTTAGTAAATGCGAGTTTTGGCTTACCGAAGTATCTTTTCTCGGTCATGTGATATCTTCCGCGGGAATTCAAGTAGACCCAAAGAAGATTCAAGCCATTCTCGAATGGATACCCCCGAAGAACGTGGGAGAAATTCGTAGTTTCCTGGGTCTTGCAGGATACTACCGTAGGTTCGTTAAGGAGTTCTCCTTGATTGCTTCACCCCTAACGAAGCTTCTCCGTAAAGACATTCCTTTCAGGTGGACAGTGGACCAACAACAGAGTTTTGATCAACTTAAACAAATCCTCACCCACGCTCCTGTCCTAGTACAGCCGGAGCCAGGAAAAGATTTCACAGTATACAGTGATGCATCCCATCAAGGACTGGGCTGTGTCTTGATGCAAGAAGGTAAAGTTATAGCCTATGCCTCACGTCAACTCAAACCGCATGAGCTTAACTATCCAACTCATGACCTTGAGCTAGCTGCGGTTGTGTTTGCACTAAAGATCTGGCGACATTACCTCTATGGTGAAAAGTGTTATCTTTTTACTGACCACAAAAGCCTGAAATACCTTTTGACCCAAAAAGAATTAAACCTTCGTCAGCGTCGTTGGATGGAGCTTTTGAAAGATTATGATTTGGTAATTGATTACCATCCCGGTAAAGCAAATGTGGTGGCGGACGCTCTTAGCCGGAAGCCCACTTCTTCTCTTAGATGTTTAAACGCTCACTTTCGGCTCATGAAGCGTGGCAAGTTATTAGCCGAGCTCAGGGTACAATCGACCATTGTGTCCCTGATTAAAGCACTTCAAGAAGATGATGAGGAGTTGCAACCTATTTTAGCCCGAATCAAGGATGAACCGGACCCTAATTTTGCCATAAATTCTGACGGCTTGTTATGTTTTCGTAATCGTATATGTGTTCCAAACAATGATGATCTTCGGAACCAGATCCTGCGTGAAGCACATGCTAGCCCTTTTTCGATTCACCCCGGAGCTGTTAAGATGTACAAGGATCTAAAAGAGATCTACTGGTGGTCCGGTATGAAAAGTAAAATCACAGATTTCGTAGCAAGGTGTTTGACTTGTCAACGGGTTAAAGCTGAACATAAAGTACCGACGGGACTCCTTCAACCCATTGAACTGCCACAGTGGAAGTGGGAACGTATCACTATGGATTTTGTAAGCGGATTACCTCCGACTCCAAAGAAAAACAACGCAATCTGGGTCATCGTAGATCGATTTACCAAGTCAGCTCACTTTCTTCCTGTAAGAATGGACTTCAGCTTATCCAAGCTAGCAGAGTTGTATATCAGCGAAGTCATACGCTTGCACGGAGTTCCAACATCAATAATTTCTGATCGAGACCCACGGTTTGCATCCCGATTTTGGAGAACCTTACAGGAGGCACTGGGAACTAGAGTACATCTCAGTACTGCATTCCATCCCCAAACCGATGGCCAATCTGAAAGGGTTATTCAGGTAACCTCGTTAGTTTCTTTCTTTAAACATAAGCTAGGTATCCTATATCAATTACGATCTTCCTTGTAGATTCTGGAAGATATGCTCCGAGCCTGCATTATTGATTTTGGGAAAAATTGGGAGAAATCCCTACCCTTAGTAGAATTTTCCTACAACAATAGCTATCAGTCATCTATTCAGATGGCTCCTTTTGAAGCGTTGTATGGCAGAAAATGCAGAACTCCTCTGTGTTGGTCCGAACTTGGTGAAAACAAGGTGTTGGGACCACAACTGCTCAGAGAAACAGAAGAGAAAGTTCAAATCATCCACTCTCGATTGAAACAAGCTTTTGATAGGCAGAAAGCTTACGCTGATCTGAAACGAAGAGACATTCAGCATAATGTGGGAGACAAAGTCTTTCTTAAAGTCTCTCCATGGAAGAAAGTATTTCGGTTTGGAAAGAGGGGAAAGCTCAGTCCTCGCTTCATTGGACCTTTTGAAATTTCTGAAAGAATTGGCCCAGTAGCTTATCGACTTGCACTTCCTAGCGAGTTCGATAAAATCCACAATGTCTTCCACGTGTCAATGCTCAGAAAGTATAGATCCGATCCATCTCACATCTTAGAGCCGGAAGAATTAGAGCTGAATCCTGACTTGTCTTACGAAGAGGAACCAATTCAGATTCTGGATAGAGAAATCAAAAGACTAAGAAACAAAAATGTTGCATTGGTTAAAGTCTTGTGGAGAAATCACAAGAGGGAAGAGGCAACATGGGAACCTGAGGACACAATGAAAAAGCAATATCCTCATCTGTTCGATTCAGGTAAAAATTCGAGGACGAATTTTCTTAAGGGAGGGTGAGTTGTCACATCCCAAAAACCGGTCTAGTAGAAATTAAGTTCGAAATCTTTTTTTTATTCAATTTATTATTATTTTATGGAGTAGGTTAAATTTATTATTATTTTATGGAGTAGGTTAAATTTATTATTATTTTATGGAGTAGGTAAAGAAAAAAAAAGAAAGAAGGAAAAGAAAAAGAGTGTTTGCCGTCCATGTTTGGGTATAAATAGGGGAGAGTGAGTTGTCACATCCAAAAACCGGTCTAGTCAGAATTAAGTTCCGGTGACCGAATATTTTTATCGATTGAATAATTTATTCGATCTTATCTGAACCAATAAATATTTTTCAAGGTAATTTATGATATTTTATTATTATTATTATTATTATTATTATTAAAAGAAATGAATAATATTAAGTAGGGGGACCCACGTTGATTCCTTCAAATTGAAGGAAACCACCGTGAATTCTCCACAGTCAAATAAGGTGGCTATTTGTTGATTAAAATAAGAATTGGTAGGTGAAATAGTAACACCAAAAATTAGTATAAAAGGGGGGGGAGAGATTGATGAAATCCCACGGCAATTGAGGAAGAAAAAAAAAAATTTAGTAGGATACGATTCAATGTTTGATTGGTAGTTTGATATTTTCGATATAGTAATATCGAATTTCTGCCGACGACGGGGTAAGCTCAAATCTCTAGTTAGTTTAAGTTTCGGTATCAAGTTTGATTAATATTTATATATATATTCGATACTATCTTATTATTTTAATTAATTTTTATCGTAGTACACGAGGTCGATTCAGATCAACTTTCAAGCCCAATAAATAAAAATAAAGCACCGGTCTGTCAAGGTGAGTGTAGATGCATTTGTCTCGGATGACACGGTGTCATTCCGATATTTTTTTTATGTTCTGATATGTGGGTATAGTCGTGTCAGGGGTAGGCTCGGTGCCTTCCTATTGCATTAATTATGAATTTATTTGCATCTGGTAAGTACCCTGCATTATTTCGATATGCTTAAAAATGATTATAATATGCTACATGTATATGAAAATAATATGAAATATTATCTGATATGGAGCTACGGCTCATCTTGCTATTTGATTTGATATGATCTGAAAATCATGGATTATGTGAATTGGTGTGTATTTATGGACGTTGGATACAATTGGCATGCCATAGGGTTATTCGAGCTCATCATGTAAGGGAGGACTACGGTCCAGGGCTACGGCCTATATGTGGGAGATAAAAGGATGGAAGTGTAAGGGATACATGGAGCTACGGCTCAGGGCTACGGCTCATTTATGATTCATGATATGGTGTACAGGGAATCCGCGTATCCAATGGTACCAATATAATATGTGTTCGATATGTTATACTATGACATGTTTATGATAAGATATATGATTATATTATGTTATGTCAGTGATATGGATATCTGATCATGTTATGCCTATACTATTATAGAAGCATGCAAATGAGTTAGATTAATTTATATTTAATCATGACACTCATATTATTGTTAATTCACTATCATGACTACCTCACTAGGCTATGTAAGCCTAACATACGTGTCTCATGCATTTTCAGGACCCTGATAGATTTCCAACCTTTGATCGTGTGGTGCAGTTGCAAGTCACATCTCTACCTTATATGTATGATATCTTTCATGAACTCCTAGTAAAGTGGCATATGATCCAACTTTTGTATAATTATGTTTTGTAATTTAATAATGTGATTTTATTTTAGTAATCTAGAAAAGTCCTATTAAATAAATGTTGGAACAATAATAATGATAGATACGAATAATTTTCTAATAAAAATGATTAGAAAGGACTCTAAGATTTTTGTAAGTTGTTAGGTTCATTTAAATATGTAAAGAATTTTAGTAAGATAATAAAAAGAAATAGATTTGAATATTTTACAAAATAGTCACTAAATATTGCATCGTCTAATCAGGTAGATAAATGATCTCCGATAGTAATGAGGTTTTACAGGCTAATAACTAGTAAGTTTATTTTCAGTATATTTTCACGAATTTCAGATAAAGACCTTTAATTTGTGAAAATTACAATTTAGTCCCTAAGTTTGAAAAAGTTTAAAATTGACCCCAATTTGAGTAAGTTGTTAATAAGTTAAGTGTTAAGTCTTAAAAGAGATTAATAAAATATTACGAAATGATTTTTGAACTTTGAAATTATGTCTCCAAACTCCGCATCATTTCCGGTAGCGCTCTCCGACCCGGTTCTCTACCAGGCCGGGATGGGGGTGTTACAAGCCGATAATAAAAGTGATTGGTCGATGATTACTTTCACGGTAAAGTATACCATGCAACTTTGTTTAGCTATTGTATGATATTGAATAACATGATATATTTATTATGTAGACGCAACAAATGAGAGTTGAACGACTGAAAATTTTGGCAAAACTTGTTACAAGCAACCGCAATGAAGTTGATCTTTTCAATCGTCGTGAACTGTTCACACAAGATTTTGAAGTTGAGAAAAGAAATGTGGTAATGGGAGCTGAAATAGCACATGACAGTTTGTAATAATTAAGTAAAATTTATAGTTACATCATATTTTTTTTCTCAATTTTACTTTATAATTTTGAATGTTATTATAGTAGTTTGTGGATGGTTCACATCCTTCCTTCTTTTTTATTTTTCATTTATTTTCTTCACGTGCTAAGTAATGGATGAGATACACACGCTTTTATGCAAGCAAATATACATATTCAAAAGCAACAAAATATACTATCGAATTGATCCCTAAGGTATTGTTTTGTACGTTTTACCCCCTAAACTATAAACGGAAAAAAATTAGTTCGCTTATTTTAAAATGGGTAAATTGCACGCTAAGTCTATTTTTTAAATTTTTTTCAATCATAAAAATCATTATTTAATCTGAATTGACCAAAATTGTTTTCTAATTTTTTTAAATTAGTCTAGTATTTTTAATATGCCGATAATTTATTCAATTTAGTCCTCATAAACTTTATTTAACCCACAATTAACCTTTACAACAATATAATTTTAATAAATTCGTCTGACATATATATATATATATATATATTATAAGTTGATATTTTTATTCAATTAAACCTTACTTGTTTATAATTTTTATAATTTAGTCAATATTTTGTATTGTTACTAATATTATTTTATTTAAATGTTTGTATTTAATAAAAATAAATAAAATAAAATATTCTAATACTAAATAATTAATTTTTTAGATAAATTAAATTAACAAAAATTGACCAAAACAATTACTTATTCTAATTATATTCTTTATGGAGAAAAATTTAAGGGTAAAGTACACAGACGGTCACTGAACTTTGGTAAAAAACAAAATGGTAACCAAACTTTTAAAAATCACAAAATAGCAATTAAACTTTATGTTTTATAACAAAATGGTAACTAGACGTTAAATCTCGTTAAGTGGCTGTTATAAAATTTGGTGTAATAACATATTTAGTCCTTCATATTTACACATTCAATCAATTTAGTCCTAATTTGAAACAATTCAATAAATTTAGTCCTCGTTATTTACGAATTCTTTCAATTTGGTCCTTAAAGCAAAAAATTCGAGTTCCTATAAAAATTTAATTGTAATTATTTATCATGTATCATACTTTGGAATTTTGCTTTAAGGACCAAATTGAAAGAATTCGTAAATAACGAGGGCTAAATTTAGTAAATTGTTTCGAATTAGGACTAAATTGATTGAATGTTTAAATATGAAGGACTAAATGTGTTATTATACCAAATTTTATAACAGCCACTTAACGAGAATTAACGTCTAGTTACCATTTTGTTGTAAAACATAAAGTTTAATTACCATTTTGTTTTTTTTACCAAAGCTTAGTGACCGTTTGTGTACTTTACCCAAAATTTAAATTCAACAAAATTTTGAATCATATTTATATTATATTCGAATAATAATCTAATTATATTCCAATTATTAATTCAAATTTTAGGTAATTTAATATATCTAAAAAAATACTACTTCAATTTTAAAATATTTGATTTTATTTATTTTTATTATATATTAACATTTAAAATAAATAATGTTATTAATAATAACAATTATTGGAGTAAACTATAAATATTAGAAACAAATATTGGAATATTCTTTCTTTTGTTAAAGATTGTAATCCTAGGAATATTCCATATTTGTACTCTTTGTGGTGGGTGGAATTCAATCTTAGCTGTCGATATAAATCAATAAAGGCCGTCAAATGAAAGGGACTCAACTATAAATAGAGGTCTTCTCCATTTCATTTGTATCATCCATTTCAAGAGGATGAGTCTACCACGTACATATTTAGTACATCACTTATTTTCGTATTTTATTGAACTTTCATTATTTAAATATTATTTTATATAAAATAATTTAACCCTAAATCCTCAACATAAAACCCGAAACTATAAATCTTAATTCTTTAAACTTAAAAGAATATTTATCCAGAAAAAATTCAAAAAAAAAATAAATAGTACGAAATTCTTTATAAAACACTTTGTATCTAAAAACGATAAAATACCTCAACTGAACTCTCTGTTTATTCAACCGTAATTTTTTCCACAACACGTGTTAAAAAAATATTTATGTGTAGAAAAAAGGTCTCGCTTTGCTATTATATCTTCTAAAATTACTAATGAATTAACCTCCTTCATTAAATTAAGTAATCTACATTATAAAAAAAACACAAATAAAATTATTGATTATAATAACATCTAATTAAGCTATTTTTAAGCTTTTACTTATTGCTGTAAAATTGTCCAGTGTAGCCTTATTAAGATCACCTTTGGGTGCATCTTGTCTCCAAGGTTTAACTTTTAAAAACAATAATAAAATTAAGTCAAAAAGACACAAATAAAATTACTGATTACAATAACAATTTATCTAAAACATCCAATTTTTTAACAATCATATACTATTACTCTAGACTTATTTATATATACAAATATAGATTCGTATTTGACTAATTATTAGAAACTTAAATCTCTACTGAATTGGAACAATAAGAATAAAATCAAAAAACACTGTAATTATAAATAAAATAAAAGTAAAATATATAAAAAATTAACTCCGTACAATCTAAAAGATTAATAATATGCGGTAATTACTTTGAATCTTAATATGTTATTGCGATACGCTCAACTTACAAGAGTAAAAGAATATAATTATTAGATAAAGCCGCACACTACCAATCCTTATTTGGTTGCCAATCCAAAATAGTTGGATCTTTTTCCATATTTTTCAATTCATTGGTATATGCAACCTGCAAAAAAATTAGTATCATTATGCATAACAACAAAAAGTAATTATTATTATTATCATATTTCAAATTTAATTACCTCAGAAATGTCGTCTTTTTTGTATGTGTCAGGCATATATCCAGCTAATTTTGATATTTGAGGTGCATCAGTATGCCTCGTATCCTGATCAGAAGGCTTGTTCGGAGAAAATTTAGAGGTTTCATGAAAGCCCAAACTGGCGTTATCATCATATAAAACATGTGTTCGATTGGACGATGAAGCTTGGCGTTTATTTCTCTTGGGTTTTCCTCTTCCTGTTTCAAGTACTATAGGATCGCCAATTCCAAGAACCTCTCCACTTTTACTGATTCTTTTTTTACATCCCACTTTCACCGCTTGCAATTTGAGACTCATTTTTGCAAATTGATCTTTAACCTCATTGAAAGTTTTAAATGTCTGTGATGCACGGTGACATATAGTCATACAATAAGAGGCTAGAGTGGAATACCTGGCTTGAATTGTTGTTGGATTATTGTCTTCGACATCTACATTCTTTTGTTGTAATCCAACATCTTTCTTCGCATAAATAGTCCATCGTTTCATTATACATCCCTGAGGTATTTCTTTTGCCTTTTCATATTTCAACACGGCAAACATATGACGACATGGAAATCCAACAGACTCTAACTTCATGCAACAACAATACATGGTATCATGTGTGGTAACTTTAAGTACTAGATACATCTTCTCCTTTTCAACATGCTCTAACCAATAACACGTGCACTCATTCTGTACTTCCTTATTTTTAACTAAATAATAACCCTCATAAGATATTTCTTTGCAGAATGTAGCAAAAGCATTTCTCGTATATACTTGAGATGCATTACGTTTTAAAGTTCCCAACACACCATCACAATACGGTTGTTCATCCATTGTTTTGTAGTCTTGATGACTTTCCTCCCATCTTAGAGCATTCAGTTGTTTATGATAGTTCTCAACAAATCGATACAACATTACCTTTCTGTCTAACCAAGTTTTCAGTGTTCTATTCATTGACTCGCACCGTTGAGTAGTCCTCATTGCTGCACACCAAATATTTAATAATTTAGTTAAGTACAATATAATATAAAATACAAATAAAGTTTATAAAATGTTACCTGCATAAAAATATCCTTGCAAATATGCTTCTGCCCATTTTTCTTTAACTTCGTACAATTCTTGCACCCATTTTCTTCCTTCAACTTTGTGTTTGTCTACTAATTCTTTCCAAGCCATTTCAAAATCGGATGGCGTTCTACACTTGTCAGCGCATCTCAAAAACCCATCAAGAAAACTGTGTTGGGCATTAGACTGCACGTTCCTCATAATATGCCATAAACACAATCTATGTTTTACCTCAGGTAAAACTTGAGAAATAGCATTTTCCATGGCCTTATCTCTATCAGTGATAACATTAAGTGGTTTATAGCCATCTCCGGCTTCTATCAATTGTTCTAACACCCACACATAGGTATCCTCTTTCTCATTTGTAATCAATGCACATCCAAATGGCACTGTGTTGCGATGATGATTCACACCAACCAAAACAACGAATGGCTTGTTGTATGCATTGCACTTGTAAGTCGTATCAAATGCAAGTACATGACCAAATTTTTTATAATCAGCACGTGATACACCATCACACCAGAACAACTTCTCTAGGTTTCCGAATTCATCTCTCGTGTGCTTCACAAAAAAAATGGATCAGATTCTTGCTTTCCATATAAATATGTCATCACCGTTTCAGCATCTCCATCTTGCACTTCTTCTCGTTTGATTCTATATAGATAATTGTACAAATCCTTCGAAAGAAATCCAACATTCCCAAGTGAACCAGCTTCATTCTCGAGATTTCGCATAATTTTACTTGGAGCAATTCCAGAGTTATGCATGCTCTTAATCTTAATTTCGTCTAACTCGTTAATCTTCCGAAATGACCTACAAAATAAAACATTATCATAACATTAAATATATATAAACTAAAAGTTAGTATGTAACAATTTACTTATTAATTAATTACATACCTAATAAAAGCAACTTGTGTTGGCTGAACCATCTCATGGTTATGTTCTGCACAGAATTTAAAAACTTTCCAATATTGATACCGTTCGTCAAATTTAAATCTAATAAATGCTCCGCATCCAACTCTGCTGATCGGCCTTTGGTCACGTTTTTTGTTTGGCAAGTTAACCCACCTTTCCTCTCTATATCCCTCTTTACGGCACACCAGTTTCTTTGAAACTATGTGACCACCACTGCGACTTTTCACTGACTGACTCATTCGAACTCCAAAACCCTTCACTTTTGCATAAGTATAATAAAACTCAATACAATCATCTAAAGTCTTCCACTTCAGCATATTCATATCATTCTCATCGTATTCTTGTAATTCTTTCCCAATCTTGTCCCATATATTCTCGTCAATGAAATTGTCAATTGTCTTCTCATCATCTATATGTTTTTCAAATTGTTCTTCTTCAGCATAAGTTTCATAATCTGGTTCACTGTTGTAGCAATCTTCAATTTCGGCATCTTGATTATCTACCATCTCTAATAATTATGTCATTTACACAAAATATATTATTACAATAGGGAATGTGTTGTGGTTGACTAAAAAACGTGTGGTCAATGTTAAAAAACATAATATATTTTAACTTACCAGGATCGTAGATTTGCTTTCCCCTTGAAGACATAGTCTTAAGCTTGTTCCCTGCAAAACATGAGTATAATTATTAAGAAAATAATATTCAAACAATTACCACTTTAAAACGATTGGGCAAGACAAAATACGACAAGTATGTGATCAGATCAAAACTATGAAGTTACCCTTTTAACTTATGCTCATTCAAATACTATGAAGTTACCCCTTTAACTTACTCAAATTCAATGCACCAAATCAAAGTTAAAATAATCCCCTAGACACTGGTTAAAGAGGTAAATTCAAACAGGCATGTCCATAATTATAAACAAACAGGTAAGTGAAAGGGAAAAAAAGTTTGTGGTTTAGTTTGTTTGACAACAGGCTATCTTCAAGATTTCAACGGTATCACATTTTATAAACAAACAATAAAAATAAAATAAAACCCAAAATTTATAAACAGAAAATGCATCATAAAGAAATCAAATTGCATAGTATGGTTCAATCAAACTAAAATTTAAGATCACACCAAAGAGAAAAAAAACTCTACGCCTCCTCCATAAACGTGTGCTCAGTCAAACAACCAAGCGAAACAAACAAGTGTATTTCATGAAGTAAGAAAATTATCACATGGTTTAATACAGATCAAACAAGTTCATAGTTAACTCACTAGTTTAACCAAGCAAATAATGCTCGTCATAGAGCATCAGTATAATTGACTACTATTTTGTTGGGCTTAAAATTATAGTGTAATGTATTTTTCATCTTTAACCGACTCTTAGATAATAATGCAAACAAGCATCCATCTCCATCTCTAGAATAAATTCAAAGTCACACAGCTCATAAATATGATGCAGAGCATTGAACAAGGAGGCTAAATGACCTCATCAAATAAAATTTGAGAACTAAGGATGCAGAAGGAGACTCCAAATGTTGAGAATGTGATATGTCAAAGTGAAGATGTAACATAAACGAAGCAAGTCATATTTAATACATCCAATATTCAAACTAAAATTTGAGTGTGTGATATGTAAAAGTGAAGATGTAACATAAACAAAGCAAGCCATTCAGTATTCAATCAGGTGTACATCAAAGGATAACTATTATGCTGATGATGTAGGATCTAAGGTTAATAACTAAACAATTAACCATTTATTATATATGCATTTTTTAATTAAAAAATAAGAAACTTTGCAGACTCTAATGAACAGAACAACAACCAACACAAATTGTAGATTTTATGAATAAAAGGATGACGCAACATATTTAATACATCCAATTGAAACATTGGCAGATAAGAAAGAATACAGAAATATATAAAACATACTTTACAAGTTTCTACAAAAAAATCTCCTAGCCACCAAGAGAACCTACAAGAAAAGCAAAAGACATTTTAAGAGACAATAAGAAATATTCTCGGTTAACAAGTACTCCCAAACGCAAAAAGAAAAACGCAGTGAATGAATACGTATAAACATTGCAGTAATCATGAATAAGCACCAAATGATTACAAAAAATTTCTTGTCTAATCTATAATCTAAATTCATAAGACCTTATAGTATTTCGCTCATAACTTTTAAACCGTAAGTCGGAATTTAGATTACTTTATACCGTTGTAAAGCTTATTCAATTACCTATTCAACCATATATGGCTCATATTTTTATCTTATCCAGATAAAAGCAGTTTATTCGATTGAGTCAGTCAGTTTTACATATTCGAATCTGCCATGTTCTCATTTTAGTCCACATTTTGGGGTTAATTCACCTATGACCTTTACTAATTCAATTTAGTCCTTTAAAACCATAAATCCCCTATTTGTCCCCTGTTTTTACAAAATAAGATTAGTCCCTAAAAAGTTCATTTAAGTACACAATTCATCCTTTATTCCAAAACAGTCCAGTTTTACTTATCTTGACAATTAGGCACTTCAACAATTCCATTGACTCTAATTCAAGTAATTCAATTTAGCCAACATTAACTTCAACTTTCCCTCAACTTTTAACAAATTTTCCAGCATTTAAATAAGTTCAATTAAACCTTGAAACTTCTAATTATTCAAAAACAGCTCCTAAACTATTTTCCATGACAACTTATGTGACTAATTTCATGTTACTTAATCTCTCTCAATTCTTAGAATTGGTCCCTAAAAAGTCCACTTCACATATTTATACTTGTATATACATATGATCAAAACAGTGCAAAAAAATTTATGTAAATATATTCACATGATCAAAACAGTCCATTGTACTTGTATACCTATGTTTTTTTTATCAAAAACAGTCCACTTAGGCATTCAAATATACAAAACAGTCTACTTCACATATTTATACTTGTATATACATTCAAACAATCTCAATTATAAGCCCACACATTTACATGATCATAACAGTCGACATATAAACAATCATATATTTCAAAACGGCACAATTTTAATACAATTCTGCTCTATTCCTTAAACTGCATTTCAACACAGTTTTTAAACTTAAAGTTTGTTCATTATTAATCAAAATCTGCACTGTCTTTATACACTATTCAAACTGCACTGTTAGACACCAAACTGCACTTATTTTAGACTCAATTCTACACAGTTTTAGACTTATAAATTCTGCATTATTTTAAGCTACAAATCTGCACAGTTTTAAACTACAAAATTGCAATGTTTTAATCTACAAACTGCACCTTTTAACACTTTAAACAATATATATTCTAAACTGTTCTTAGGACATTCTAAAGACTGTTTTTATTAAATTCAAGACTGCATTATTGGTTCTAATTTATACAACTACAAAACAATCATGTTTTAGTTCAATCTATTCATTATTAATTTACATTTTCACTTTTGTGTACTGAAGGTTATTCTTTATAGGTTTGTTTTTTGCTCTGACCATTTATTTTTCTTGAAATACTCGAGTTCTATACCCATGTTTGACACGGTTGGATATGGGTAGGGAAATATGTTATATAAATGAAAGAACTTCAAAAATTTGGAACATATTTGTGTCAGACACGTATCTAATACAGTTTATAGGCTACACTTCTGCAACCTCTAATGTCTAATCCGTTAGTGGCATGTTCTCCTGTTTTCTCCTTAAGTAATAAGCAGAAAATGTAATCCTAGGATGAATTAAGTTCTTTTCCCTACTAAACCTTTGAAGGGTTGTATATAATTATCCTATGTTGTTCAAAATATGATGCTACTTTTTATAAATAGTGGTTCATCCCTTGGCATAAAGAGGTGAATGATTAAATGGACTGTTTTACGTGCTTTGGTGTTGAATTGGATGCTTGCTTCTTAATGTTCATTTAACTTGTGTTTTCCATGGTGCAGACAAGAAGAATGAGTACTACAAGAAAATGAGGGAAGAGCTGAAGCTGGTGGACAAGGAAGACAAGCTTCTTGAGCGACAACGGCTTAGGGAGAATCGAACGAAGAGAAAGATGAAGTTGAAGAAATTTCGAGCTCAGAAGGAGAGCCAGATGCAAACAATAAACGAAAAAGGTCAAAAATATACTTCCATAGTGATAGCGATGATGGTGAAAAGGACGGGGACGACATCAAAAATATACTTCAAAAATAAACAGAAAGTAAGGGTGATTCGGCGGGCATCAATGCAGATTTCATTTCTGTGGCAGAACAAGAACAACTTGCTCTCAAGTTATTAAACTCAATGCACTTGTAAAATTTATGGAAAACCATATGAATCTAATTGGAAATTAGGAATTAGGGTTACTAATTTCAATTCGAAATTGGGAATTAGGGCATACCTTGATGATGACGGCGGCCGGCACTGGAGATGGGCTCGACGGCGGACGGGGACGGCAGCAAGAAGCACGGCGGACGACAACAAGAAGCACGGCGGACGGCAGCAAGAAGGACGCTGTAGATCGCGACGCCGGCTGGAAACGGCAAACGGAAAACGGCCGGCCGACACACTAACGACACCGGTGGTGCTGACGGCGGGGGCGGAGGCGGCGAAGGGGTGAGCCGGCGCCGGCTGGGTATTGGATGAAGGGTTGAATATTTTAGGTTTAGGTTTAGGAGATTTGGGTATTTTTGATTCAAATCTATTATAAAATTATAAAAATTGATTTTTATTTTTGGTTAGGGTGTAGGAAAATTAAGAATATTTGATTTTAATTTATTAAAAAAATAATATAAAGTAATTTTTAAATTTGATTTTTATTTTTTTAAAAGATAATTTTAATTATAATTTTAGTCCTTTAGATTTTTAAGATTTTAAAAAAAAATTAATGGTGTTCATCGGTGTTCATCGTTAGTGGTGTTCATCGATGTTCGTCGCCCGTTGTAGAATTTTCCTTATAAAATAAAATTTTAGATTTTAACTCTAAATTTTAAATCTTAAAATACATCATATTCCTAATTTTTTAAACCAACTTCAACTCTAAACTTTAAACCTAAATTATTAATGTGAAACATAAATATGAACACTAAAAAAAGATAAAAAAATTTCTAATATTCAATCAGACCACCCATTAAGTTATCAACAAAAATGTGATTAGTTGTAAAGACTGAGGGGGTGATAACATATAAAAGAAACTTATTGTAATCTTAATTTTAATTTTGTAGTTTTTTTCTGTTCTATATTTTAACGGATAAAAGTTCTCTGTCTTTTTTGATGCCTCTTTTATGTTTAACACTAAAAAAATTAAAATTTAAGTCATAACCCTGAATTTTACATCTTAAACTATAAATCTTAACCCTTAAAAATACAACATACCTTTTATGTTTCTAAAGTCTAACCCTAAACACTAACTTTAAACCTTAAACCTAATTTTTGTGTGAGAGGACATAGGGATTAGTGAAAAGTGATATAAGATTTTTATAATATCTTAACATGTACAAGTTAGTTGGCTTTTATAGCCAAACAAACAAACATATCCATAAATTAATACCAATTTAAATGCATTCAACTGCTTCCTCAATCAATTCGTGTTGCAATCGAAGACCAAAGGAGACAAATATCGAAACAAGTCCACATCGTCAAGCGAAACGTGTTTCTTCCTCCCATGAATATATGAATTAAAAGCTTCATAATATTGTTGAGTGAAAAAGTTGCAACATCGTCGCGAATGAGGGAGGGGTAGACATTTTAGTCACCAAATGTCTTTAAAATTCTTTTCATACTGATGCTGGCTGAACATTGTGGTTCATGCATTGAATTTTCAAGCACCGATATCATAGCTCCATCAATAACAAAATATATAAGCACAATTAGATCAAGAAAAAAATAAAGAAGGTTGAATTTTGATAGTAAATAGTAGTAACATTTAAATAATAATAATAAATATGAATAAAACATGCTACAAAGCAATGATTAGATTAAAAAGATATGTTATATAAATAAAAATACTTTATTGTCAATGTTAGAGTTTGACCAATCAATTGAATATATTTCTTTTGTTTTTGGCTTTTCCTTGGATTGAGTGAAGATTGAATGCTTGATTAACGGTGGAGATTGGGGAAGCTTTCAACCGTGTATCATTCTGGCAATAAAATTTTGAAAAGAAAAAAACTTTACCAAGCTTCAAAAGCATTAAACATATTTGAAGTTAACAAGAAAAGAAAAAGGCAGAATTCAAAGTGAGGTGAATTCTTTTTTGAAAGTGATGTGATTGTTAGTTAAGTGTAGTGAAGTAGAAGCTGTAGAAATAACATGGTACTCCTATTCAAACGTGATTGATGCGGATAAATATTTGATATTTGAATTTCCTAAATTTAGACTAACTTTAAAAAAATGAATGACTCGAAAAATGTATTAATACAAACCAGGCGTGTTTAAAAATAAATACGGGCCCTGTTTGGTAATTAGCGGATAGCTGATAGCGGATTACATTAGCTGATAGATGATTATATTGGCTGATTTGACTAGCGGATTATATTAAATGATTGTATAAAAATGTTTGGTAAATTAACTGATAGCTGATAGTTGTTAGATTATTTAAACAAACAAAATGACATATAAGGACTTAATTATATTCAATACTTCTTTGAATAGTTTATTAGTTATCAATATTTTGTATCTAATTATTATTAATTAGATCTATAAAATTATTTTTAATATAACTTTTCTAAACATATTCGAATGATTTATATATTAATTTATTATTTATATAATTATTTTAATATAATTTAATTAATTAATAAATTTAAATACACATATAAATATGTGATAATAAAAAGAAAAGAAGTAAATAGGATTAGCTTATAAATAGGGTGAGAAAATATTTAATTTAAGTTATTTTGAGATTTTTGGTAACTGGTAAAGGTAAAAGAGTCTTTACAACTCTAATATCAAACCTCTAATCTAAAAAAAAAATCATATTATGAGCATTTTCAAAATTAGCGGTTTTACCACAATCCGCTCTTTCAATCCGTTGTTTACCAAACAACAATATTAACGAGTTTGACTAGTCAAACCTCTAATTTTTGCCCAAACCCCTCTTTACCAAACAGGGCCACTAACTCTATTAAAAAATATTAACGTAACTTAACAAGTTGTTCCACTAAAAAAATTGATGATGTTTATTCTAATAGATTCGAGTTCAATCACATTGTCTATAAAGTGTGTGTACATTATAAAATGATTAAAAAAATCTATAAATAAATATTACCTTTAGACTATTCAAAATAAATAAATAAATACTAACAAATTAAACAAAATATTTGGGGGGGAATTGTGTTATTTGAATACAAAAGCCCTGCTTAGACGTCACCCAAAACTACAGTAGGTGATTTGGGCGGGATGATTAATGAATAAAACAGGTGGGGTCATGGACTTTACTTACTGGCGTAGTGTCACGCCCCGCCTGGTCATGACCCAGCCAACCGAGGGGTACACCCGCCAGGGTGCACCAAGCAGCACCGAGGTGTGCCACCCAGGTGCGCAGTGCGCGCCCGAACAGTCCCACCTAGGTGCGCTGCGCGCGCCCAAGACGCCCCACCTAGGTGCTCACGAGGCAACAAGGGGGAAATGAGGCATACCAAGCCTTTTAAGGCCACAAGTGCTCCAAAGAAGACTCTAGATCGGCCTAGAAGGCCCCACACGTCTCCAAACTCACCCGAGGGGTTCCAGAAGGTTCCACATCATTCTAGGCTCACCCGGAGGAACCTAGAAGACCCGAGAAAGATCAAGAGGGCTCGGGACAAGTCCGGAAGGCTCGGGACAACTCCGGACAACTCCGGAATATTCTAGAATACCTTAGAATATAGTAGAGCTTTTAGACCATTTAGGATATATGTAGATAAGTGTGGAATTATCTAGATATGTCTAGGTCCCTTAGATATTTTTGGAGGCAAAATGTGAGCCGTCCGATCAAATAAATCTCCACCGTCCATTAGGGAGGTTGGAGGCTATAAATAGGCTTGCCTAGCTCATTTGTAATCCATCCAAGAAGTCCTTTTGTAAAGCATCCTTTGTAAAGCTTCCGTTGTGCAATACAAGGTCATTTCCTTGTAAACACTCTTGCTCCTTCGTTTTGCCATAGCGTTGCGACTTTAAGGCTTACTAGCATCGTGCCGAGATTGCTAGTGCCGCACGGATTCGAGCTTGAAGAATTAAGTCCGTGACAGTTGGTATCAGAGCAAGTTCCGATCGCTCGGGAGAATGGCCAAGACCAGCAAAACTCAAGCCGCTAGCCCGTCCGAGACCGAGGTCACGCACGACCAAGGTGGACAAGAAGTAAGGGCTGACCCTGCCGAGACAAGGCCTCGTGCCAAGTCCAAAGACCTACTCTCTAGCTTGGAGTCCCGCTTGACTCGCGTTGAGGAAGGCGTATCAAGCATGGGTGCCCAGGTGGACGACCTTTATGAGCGGATTGAAGGCCTTGAGGTAGAGGATGCCGAGATCCACACCGCCGTAAGGGCAATGAAGATCAAGCTAGAGGAGTCCCTGCGCGCGGAAATGGGTGAAGTACGCGACGCACTCTTGGGAGAGCTCACCAAGGTACGTGAGTCTTTCCAACGTGAACTATCCAACATGTATGATCAACTAGAAGCATTGCAAGGCGACCTTGCCTTGTGCAAACGTGCTATGGCAGCCGGGCCAAGCACCACCGTGGAGGCTAGAAGGGTCGAGGTGCCCAAGCCTCAAACTTTCTCAGGGACACGCAACGCCAAAGAAGTCGACAACTTCTTGTATGGCTTGGAGCAATACCTAGAAGCCGTTGGCATCAGGGAGGATGCCTCCAAGATCCAGACCGCAACCCTATACCTCACCGACACTGCCATGCTTTGGTGGAGGAGAAGGCGTCTCGATGTCGAGAGAGGTACGTGCACCATCGCTACCTTTACTGATTTTAAAAGGGAACTCAAAAGGCAATTCTATCCGGAGAATGCCGAGAAAGAAGCAAGGGCACGATTACGAAGGCTCAAGCAAATGGGGAGCATCCAAGACTATGTCAAGGAGTTCACTAGCTTGGTGCTCGAGATCTCCGATCTCTCAGAGAAGGATTCACTCTTCAACTTTGTCGATGGACTCCAACCATGGGCCAAGACCGAGATAAGGCGTCGTGGGGTACAAAACCTTGCCGATGCCATCGCCGTGGCCGAGAGCCTCATTGACTATCCCATCCCCAAGGAGTCCAACAACGAGTCGAGGGACAAG
The DNA here is from genome assembly GCA_030270665.1 of Hibiscus trionum. Taxonomy (NCBI): domain Eukaryota; kingdom Viridiplantae; phylum Streptophyta; class Magnoliopsida; order Malvales; family Malvaceae; genus Hibiscus; species Hibiscus trionum. The sequence goes on from BSYR01000024.1 coordinate 22,847,987, forward strand.
AAGAGTGGCCACTTCAATGGTGGAAGAGATAGGAGCACACGTAAGGAGACTCACAAGGACGAGGACACACAGAAGCACAAAGGCTCGTCCTCATGGAGGGACAAGGACCGAGGTAGGCCTAAAGACTCTCAAGGTGCCAAGAGATCACCGCCTAGTAGTTGCTACATCTGTGATGGCGACCATTGGGTTTGGGAGTGCCCACAACGCCGAGCCCTTAGTGCAATCCTAGCCAAGCATCAAGAGGAAAGTGATGCCGACGAAGGTAGTGATGCCGATGGGGGCCAAGGTGCACAAATGGGATCGCTACAACTCTTGAATGGAATCCAGTCCGCCCCAAAGACCCAAGCCAAGGGATTGCTATTCGTGGACGTCACCATCAATGGAAAGGCCTCAAGAGCCATGCTCGACACAGGTGCGTCCCATAACTTTGTCTCCTTAAAAGAAGCAAAGAGGCTTGGTTTTAGCATCGTGAAAGGGGGAGGATCCGTCAAGGCCGTAAATTCTGCCGCTCAACCTATCCATGGGTTCGTTCGAGGAGTCAAGACCAACATTGGGACATGGTCAGGCCGCATGGACTTCTCGATTGTGCCGTTAGACGACTACCCGATCATCCTAGGGCTCGAGTTCTTTGAAAAAGCCAAGGCAATTCCGATGCCGTTTGCCAACAGTTTATGCATCACCGAGGGTGAACCATCGTGCGTGGTACCAACAATAAGGGCCACCAAGCCAGAGACGAGAGTGGTCTCAGCACTTCAGCTCAACAAGGCCGTCCGTAGGGCCAAGCCGTCCAAGGGACTAAACAAAGACAAAGGGGTGACCGCATCTAGGAAGGCCACCAAGCATGTTCAAGGGGAGAACATCGCTACAAAGACCACCGAGAGTCCAGGTACGAAGCAAAGGTCTTCCATCAATGCCGACAAGCCGAGGGCAAAGACAAGGCGAGCTAGGAGTCGAGGGAAGCGCTCCAGCAACACCCCTGTTCCACGAAGACGCGACGAGGGCGTCGCGAGATCGGGTGGGGGAGGATGTCACGCCCCGCCTGGTCATGACCCAGCCAACCGAGGGGCACACCCGCCAGGGTGCACCGAGCAGCACCGAGGTGTGCCACCCAGGTGCGCAGTGCGCGCCCGAACAGTCCCACCTAGGTGCGCTGCGCGCGCCCAAGACGCCCCACCTAGGTGCTCACGAGGCAACAAGGGGGAAATGAGGCATACCAAGCCTTTTAAGGCCACAAGTGCTCCAAAGAAGACTCTAGATCGGCCTAGAAGGCCCCACACGTCTCCAAACTCACCCGAGGGGTTCTAGAAGGTTCCACATCATTCTAGGCTCACCCGGAGGAACCTAGAAGACCCGAGAAAGATCAAGAGGGCTCGGGACAAGTCCGGAAGGCTCAGGACAACTCCGGACAACTCCGGAATATTCTAGAATACCTTAGAATATAGTAGAGCTTTTAGACCATTTAGGATATATGTAGATAAGTGTGGAATTATCTAGATATGTCTAGGTCCCTTAGATATTTTTGGAGGCAAAATGTGAGCCGTCCGATCAAATAAATCTCCACCCTCCATTAGGGAGGTTGGAGGCTATAAATAGGCTTGCCTAGCTCATTTGTAATCCATCCAAGAAGTCCTTTTGTAAAGCATCCTTTGTAAAGCTTCCGTTGTGCAATACAAGGTCATTTCCTTGTAAACACTCTTGCTCCTTCGTTTTGCCATAGCGTTGCGACTTTAAGGCTTACTAGCATCGTGCCGAGATTGCTAGTGCCGCACGGATTCGAGCTTGAAGAATTAAGTCCGTGACAGTAGTCTACCTTTGCCCTGGCCCTGGAAGGTAAATTCTAGATGAAGCAAACTGAATTACTACCCTTTATGGCTACTTTTTTTTTGTTGATCAACAATTCTTTAGTTCTACTTCTGCTTTATGATGCTGCAACTTTTAATTGATGGTTTGTTGGGGCCTCAATTTACGCCCCTTTCAAAGTTTTTCTTTTTAATGCCAACAATTCAGATTTTACTCGGGTCGGGTGCTCCTGAGAACCAAATCCAAAGTACACAAGTTGATCAAGAGTTGAGAGTGGTGAGGTTGTGGGTTAGAGCCTCGGGCTTTTGCTCCCATGTTTGCCTTTTTCAGTCTCGTTGAGTATGGATTACCCCTTGTGACATGGGAAGGTGGCAAAAATTTTGGAGGGGCCTTTTGTCAAGGCCTAAAACACCTCAGCAAAGGAAATGCCATATCGCCACGTATTTTATGCCATTTGCCATTATTAACGTTAATCATGAATGAATTCACGTTCCTTTTTAAATTTACAACAATAATATGCAACCCAACTTTACCACTTCTCTCATTTGTTTTTGTTCAATACCACGACTTATTATTACCGAAACCAAAGTGGTTAAACGTCAGATTTTCATGTAATAATTACGACAATTATTAAGCCTAATATTTTTCCTGGATCAAGTTAACTCATGTTAATTTCTACAATCCCTTCCTCGCGCCTTTCAACTTTTTAATGCATAAGCCTGGAAAATCTAACTTTGGATCAATAAGTATCATATTATACTGATATGACCCTGGAGCACTGATAGTAATATATTCATCAAGGCCCTGCAATTTTCTGTTTATACAGCAACCAACCCAGTGCTGTTTAATGCGCCGACTCTTTCATATTTCAATACCAAAACCAAAATGTACTAGAAAGAACAAACTCTGCAGCAGCTTGAAAGATTCCCACTATTTCAGCGTAAAGACACTCCCTGGACTTAGTTGAACCGTGATAAAAGCAGCATCCAAGCACCCAGTATAGGGAAGGTGATGAAAGCAGAAGCCTGAAGTACCATAAAATGATTTACAACAGCTATTCAAGAAAATTTTCCGGTACAGAAGAAGGCAGCAAATACACAAGAACATACCAGAAAGAATACCAGTTCATCATTGACAAAAGCTGAAGCAACTTCATTTCTTTTCATTTCTTGTTTGATGAAACCTTGCAACTGAAAACAAACACAGCCCAAGAAAAATATTTATTTATTTCAAAGGATATACTTCTTTCGACTTGGTCGGTATGGTCTATAGAGTGTAGACAATACATATTAACTTGTAAACTGGAACTTGTTTTATATGTATTCCCCAAGCAAACCATATAAACCTCTGTGATCAGCACAAATTAGACAGATTGATGAAATTCAAAATACAAGTTAATTTAACTCCTTAAATTGTTGAGAAAGCAAAATTCTGCGTGTTGGAGGAAATTTGAATTGTCACTGAATAATATTTTGAAGTAAAGCACAGGATTGCAGAATTCATGTTTGCATAGACCCAACAGAGATGCTTGTTCACAGAGGCAAGTTGGAAATGCAAGACAATTCTTGACCGTTCTCTTACAAGCAACCTCAGTGTTTTGGTGATTAATGTTAGCATATGGACATTATCATTCAACGCAACATTGGCATATGATATAGAGCCGGTTAAGGTTCACACTTTAAGTAGGTACATGCTTTATGTTTCAAGATATACTTCTCTGAGATGATGGAACCTAAATTCCATGAATACTCAATCTTCATTACATAGCCTATCTACCCACCAATCTTCCATTTTGAGGTTGGGACTTGGGAGAGACCAGAAGATTCTACAGATCAGTTTCCATAATAAGGCTCATTACTGACTTAATGTAAGAAAAAAATGCAATCTTGAAGCCATTATATACTAGAATCTTCTCAATCAAATTGCTTAGGAAGAGTGGAAGAGGTGTTGCGAGAGGGCAAGTTTTGACTTGTGAAAGCCCTCAAGAGTGACATCATTATTTTTCAGACAAAAGAATCTAGAAAGGCATATGCAATACTAAACATACCTCATGGTGGAACATTTTAATTGCCAAGTAAAATCTTCTCAATTGTTGCAGCGCTTGAGACATGTAGGATTTTATGATTGTTCCTTTTTCCAATGAATAAGAATCCAATGCCTTAAACATCTTCGGAAGATGTCTTCCAGAAACGTCATTAATGAACTATTCACATACAAGATGAGATTTTCTTACAACTCGCATTACAGATGAGGATATGATGAAATATCTTGCTTTTAAAAAATGGAACCACAAAAGTTATAGTGTTGATGACGCTTTGATAAAAAAAGATAAAAATAGCACAGAAATTTAAAGGGACTGAAACGGAGGAAAAGAAAAGGTCTGAAAGACTGTCAACTTATTATATTACCTTCAAGAATGTGCATCTCATATTCCTTTCCCTTTGAGCTTGCAATGCCCTCATCTGTAACAAAGAGCAATAATGCAAATAAAGTTTATTATAATGAAAAAACTTTTATTTTCATTTTATTTTAAATTTCCCTATGAGTATAAAAAATAACTGATATCATTAGGGCCCAAGGAAGACAGTACTTCAGCAATTTGAAGTGCCTGCTCAAGATGTTGAATTTGAATCCATTGTTCTGTAACAACTTCTGCCATCTGAAAGCAAGGGAATGAAATTTTGAGCGAGTAAAAGGGAATAAACAAATTTTCTACATATCAACAATAAAAAGAAAGCCCAAATTAACCAAGATTGAGTTCTGATAAAATGTAGTCAATTTCATCATTGACAGAAAAAGAATACAAGGAGAAAATATTTCTATTTTCATCATACGTAAAGAAATATAGTTTAGCAGTGAGCTAGTGACTGGTACCTGAACCCTAATATCTGATAACACCCCTTCCCACTGACCAACCCAACAAGGATACTTAAATCTAGAAACGAGGCAACCCAGAACTTCAATAATTGGAAGTTTGGAACATCTACAAGTTGGTGCTTAGATCATTTTTGCTGTTATTGATGAAAATTCTTAAAGTATATCAAAGATTATACAATTTTATAATATGATAAATGCTTAGTCATTCAGCACTAGATGATCATAAATCATAATGCATGACAAACAAGAAGAAGCCCTCATCATTTAAAAGCAGAGTCTCTACACAGAAATGGAACTAATGAATGTAAATGCTGACCTTTTCAACTCGTGAAGCAACAACTTCCAGTCTATCTTCAGCATCCTGTGCCTTCGACTCTAAAACATGAAGATCGAAATTGTTCTTTCTTGAAACAGCCCAAAGACGAAGTACCTAGGATCATGAAGCCTAGTACTAAAGTCAGTTGAATGCTGCACTAAAGCAACAATTTCTTGCCACTCACCAATAGAAACATGGCAAGGAATCAAACAGGCCAAAAAAAAAAAAATTGAAAGAGTGATTATATTTATACAAGTATTTAAAACGAACCTCCTCTTCTAGAGCCTTGATCCTTTCGTCAGCAAGTAATGAGTGATTCTGCAATTCAGAAATTGCAAAGCAACATGTCAATCTGCTATGTACTTATCAAGAAGATTCCCAAGTTAATAAACCCTAATAATCTTCAATCTTCTGCTTTCGAGAAGTCTTTTTTTTAATTGACAAGAAATTGAAGATTAATAGGAGTATTATTCATTACTCATGTTTGAGTACATTTTGGTACATGAGTTAACTTAACTTTGTAATTTTCAAACTCATGTAATAATTAAGTTTTTTCTTATGTTATTCTTGTGTAACAAAAGTAGAATCAATTCAAATAACCTTAAAACGAATAAATGAAACAAAGCGAAAACATAAGAAAGGTTTCTTAGAAAAGAATTGAACCTTAAGATTTGATAAAGCAGAATGCAGATAAGTGATAGTGGTTGCCATGCCTTCTAGGGATTTCTCGAATTCCTTCAGAAGATGGGTTTTAGCAATAATGTTTTGAATTTTTTCTTCGAGAACATATTCTGCATCCATATTTACGATAATCAAGTAATTAAGATTTAAGATTAGTATTTGTTCGGAAATTATAAGCAGGCGTTTACTTATCGGTAAAGAGATTGAGAAGAAACTTTACCCAAACGAGAGACCTTGAGCTTGACGTCGCGCAATTCTTGGATCAAGAGATCGTGGCTGTTATTTTGTTGATCTTGGGATGTGGCGGAGAAGAGGGAGAAGAAGAGTAAAGAAGTGAAAATGGAGGGGAGGAGTATCATATTAGCCGCCATTATTGCCTCTCGTAAACAGCCCTTTTACCTTTCTTGTTCTTGAAAGAAGCAAATAGAAATAGTGGCGGGTAATCGAATCCGGGAGTACAAATTTTTAACTTCCAAGAGAAAAATGTTTTCTCTATTTACGGAAAGGAATGCTAAAAAAAATGTTAGAAATGGGGGCCAGACCGTGTTATTTCTTCGGATATCATCAATAATATGGGATTAGTTACTGTTTCTAACCGTGAAAATTTTGATTTCGAAAAAAAAATAGAAAAGACCGAAACAATAATAGATAGTACAACGAATATTAGTAATATACCACAGAGAAAAAATTTGCGGTAAAAACATTATTCTCTGTAATACTGCTATTCAATTTGTAATTTTTACTCAAATATTACTTTGAAATTTTTTAATTTCAAAAGTAAGGATTCCGAAAAATTATTTACAGATCTAGGGATGTTTACTGTTGAAAGTCAGAAGACCACCAGTGCACAGCCCGTTTTTGAACAGTGTTCTTGGGGTTGTTTTACTGTTCAAAAACGGCGTGCTTTCCTCCCCTTTTCTGTTTTGCGCGACGCCACATGGCACGCAGTGAGCAGCCCAGGCACCATTATTCGGTGCACTGTTCAAAGACGGGGGTGGGCAGTCCGATTTTGAACAGTGCTCGGAACGCCCACATCGCGCCACGTGGCAGTGTGGCATTTTAAAAGGGTGGTAGTTCACCATTCGATTTTGCACAGTGATACCCCTTGAAAATTACTATTCAAACTCGGGTTGTGGTCCATGGGTTTTCTGATTTTGAACAGTAATCATCCCTATATCCGAAAATAATCTGTGAGGATCCCTATTTTTAAAATAAAAAAATACCAAAGTAATATTTGAGTAAATATTCCATTCAATTTAAATTTATTTTATTTTATATGTGAAAAAGAATCCCACACATGATGTTGAGACTTGAGAGAGCATTCTAAAATCAAAAGGGACATCTGCAAGGTTGAATTCCCCAAGTGTTTTCAGCATACTGTTGGATGGTCCTATCACTGCTAAATTTCCCAGAGCCAGCCGCACTTAGTATACTCATTTTTGTCCATCTCTCTTCATCAACAAACGCTTTATCAGCCGCTGCCTGTTCATTTCAACACAACTCCACGATTAAAATGCAAAATTCCCTTCCAACCGATCCGGTGGAAAACCAACTATTTACCTGGGCCTCTAGGTAGCTTGCAAAATCAGCACCAAGTAGAAAATAGTCATTCTCACACTCTATTTTGTCGCACAAAGATTGGAAGTAGTCTTTAAACCCAAAATGACCCTCTCGGATCATCCTACATATATAACAGTAACACAATGCCACTCAGATCAAAACTCTGATATATCTCCTTTACTGAGAAACTAAGATTTAGAGTTTTGATAAAGCTATACACTACACAGAAATGATTGGAGTGTAATACCTTACAACACGCAAAAATTGAAGAGGAACTTTAAGAGCAGGTCCTTTCTCGCGCAACGCAGGAACTTCATCCACTTTTGCACCAAACAGAAACTGAAAGAAATTTTATCAGAAATCTACTCCTGCTAATGTTTGTATTTGTGGTGATGTAGCACTTACCATGTTATCCTGACCTATTTCTTCAATCATTTCAATTGTAGAACCGTCTTCTGTGGCTAGAAGTAAACATCCATTCATCAAAAATTTCATGCTGCTGGTTCCCGATGCCTCATGCCCTGCAGTGCTGGATCAGAATCAAGAAATACTTTAGCTAAAAGAAGTGTATGTCAGAAGTAGAAAAGTTGAGTGGATGTTGGATTTTTTTCTTTCTCGAAAGGGTTCCGAAGGTGGAGAGAGTAATTCTGCCCCAACCAAACACTTGAATGTTATATATTATCATTCCACCATCCTAATATTTTGAACTGCTTAATCTTTACTTTTGACAATGTATCGGAAATATCATTCATTGCATAAGCTTAATGACAATTAATGCTAAAGACAATTATTTCCGTCCCAAATTTACGGGAAAATGGAGATATCCATCTTTAGAGGATAAATACATGAAAAAAAATTGATACACAAAGTTTACACGTGCCTTTTAGTTTTAGGGGTTTAGGTTGCAGGGTTTAGAATTTAAGGTTAGTGTTTAAAATTTAGGATATAGGGTTCAAAGTTTAGGGTTAGGGTTAAGAATATATAACTTGGGTTTTATAGTGTAAATATGTAGGCTTGTGTAAAATTAGTTTTACACAATCTGTGTATCAAAATTTTACCCTATACATATCTACAAAAATAATGAAGCCAAATAGTTGACCATACAAAAATAAGTAGAATCCAATTTAAAATCACTGCAAAAAAAATATCATAACTGCTAAAGACGTTGTTAATACCATACAATGTGCAAAACTTGTGCATACTACCTTAGGTGTTGAGAAAGGTCAGCCCCTGGTATTACCAACTCAGCAACAGAAACATTGTAATCGGGTATAAAAACCTGCATCATGGTTGCTAATTATTTTTGTTCAAGGGTAATTACTCACCCTTCTGAGTAAATACTAAACATTTCAAAGCTCCATTCAACAAACATATTGGGGAAAATAGTAGTGGCTTACCAACTTTAAAAGATCTCCAATATCATTATCATTGTTGATTTTTTCAGCCACAACATGAAAAAGTTTAATAATCTTCTTTGCCATTTCATAACCTGGAGCAGCTTTTCCTCCCATTACGCAGACCCGTGGGACAACTTTTTTCCTATCATTCTGGTTCATACTCTGCACCAAATAAGAATGCCATGATCAAGATACCTCTTAGTCACTCCTTTTAATGTTAGAATGTTCAGAAATATATACAACTTTATAACTTGAACATCTTTATTCAAACCAAAATGATTATGATAAAGGACATGGTTAATCCTAAGTTCCTAACTCATATCTGACAGTTTCAAGACTTGAAATCAACATAAGGAATCGTTGATCTTGCAAATGTCCAGCCACAAGAGGGTAATAACTTAAAACCTAAGGGCAATTCAACAAGATACCCATAAAGCAGTATTTTATAAATTTCACATGTTTTCATGGATCTATCTGTCAAAGATGGTGTTTAACCTTGATGCAGTCGTATCTATGGATAATGCCAAGTATATTAAGCAACTGCCGCTTATACTCATGTACCCGCTTTGTGTGCACATCAAACATTGCATCCAAGCTGACCTGCTCATTACCGATAATGCACACCAACATTAGATCATACAGAGCTTCTTAAAGACAGGCAAAAAAATGTTGGGACACAAATTATAGCTTTCTTCACAACCTTCAGACCATTCATTGCTTCAATGTACTCAGCAAGCCTTATTTTGTTGACCTTTTTAACCTATGAGATAATAATTAACATTAAACGAATGGTTTAGCCAATGATATGTTTGTTTCCAAAGCTGAAGCATGCTAACTATGAAAAGTACCATCTTCCATTGTTGATGCAATTCAGCATTATCTGCATGGTCTTTCAAGCCTATTAATAGGTCAATATCACGGATCCAAGCTTCAGTTCCAAGCCATTTTGAGATAAGAGCACATAAACTAGGATTGCTGACAACAATCCAGCGACGCTGAGAAATTAAATCTCAACAGATCAAAATCACTACACAACAGATTAATTTAAGTTATTCATATACTTTTAGTTATCAGGGTTAGATGCACCACGACATCAAATTAACAATTCTATAATTTATTTTTGGTAGGTAAGTAACTTAACCTATCAATAACTTAAATAATCACAGAACACTGAACATATTTTGAACCTGGGTCACTCCATTTGTCTTGTATTGAAATTTGTGCGGCCACAGCTCATAGAAGTCCTGCAAAGATTTAACAGACAACAAATAAGATCAACTAATTAAAGATATTGTTAGAAGCTGAGTTCTATTTCAAACTTATGCAAGACAAGGAAAGATAATGTTTAAGCAGGTAAAAACAAATTTAAGATCTACCTTGAATAATTTTGTTTTCAACAGCTCTGAATGTAATCTGGAGACACCATTCACAGTATGGGAACAGATAATTGATAGGTTTGCCATCCTAATATTCTGAAAAGAAGGATGGTTATGAAGTTCAATTTCCATCCATTCTAGCAATTCACTAACACAACAAAAATTAAACCTATACAAATTGAGATATACCTTCACTGCACCTTCCTCAACAATTGACATCCTGGTCAGACGATCATAATCTAAACCAATCATCTTCTTTAACTTTTCCACAAAGTGAAAGTTTATGTCATATATAATCTGAAAAGAGCAATTTTGTAAAACAGTAGTAACAAACTGACAAGCAATCAAATTAATATATTACAATCTAAATAAGTGGATAATACAGAAAATGTTGTGTTAAAAATAATAACCAACCACATGCATGTTTCTGTACCTGAGATGCATGATGTCATAATTAAGAAAATAATTAAGATGAAGATATGCCATTGACATCATATATAGATAAAAGAATATTGTAAGAAGAAGCTTTTACCTTGGAACAAATTAGGCTTTAAATCATATAAATTTACTCAACGAAACAGGTAAATTTTGTTTAAACAGAAAGTTGCAAAATTCAAACAAAATACACCTGCAAATGTCGAGGGAGAAGGCTGCCTAGTAGATCCACAGGAATTTTTACTGGTGCTTCAGGTGATACAGTATGAGTTGTGAATGAAAATATTTTGCATATGATGTCCCATGCTTTGTTCCAACCTAGATGCTCTTCATCCAAAAGAACTCTCATTACCTCAACTATTGCGAGAGATGGATGAGTGTCATTCAGCTGCAGTGCAACCTATATAAAATGCAATTGAAGTTGATAGAACATGAGTCAAGCATCAGCGCAGCACTCAACCTAAGGATGATAATTGAAGTCGAAAGAAAAATCTTCCGAGTATAGAGAAACCTTCCTCACTCAACTCTCAATACTACTATAATCTAAAAGCACAACCATTTATTAAGTATATGACATTGAGAACCTACGTAAACCTTGAGAACATCTACATTACTCAAGATTCATAAGGGTACAACTGGACCATGTCATCTCACCACATGATCAGACCAGAACCAACTAGTCGTATTCGAGGTGTTTCTACATATGCTTATGCACTAATAGATACATGAAACATGCAGCTAACAACCTTCTCTGGAAACTCATCAAAATTTTTATGCGAATCTTTGAATCTTCTGATGATGTCTTGTACTGATGCAGATACAAAAAAATATTGCTGTTTCAACTGCAATTCTTTACCCTGAGAGAAGCCACCACAAAGAAGTATGAATGTAGCTCTATATAAAGGCAATAAAGAAACATATTCGTCAACCACTCAATCGTTTCAAACATTTCAACCAAGTTTTGAGTGAAAACAAAATGATTAATCTCTAGCTAAATACATTTAATTTCCCATGAATCAAACAATGGCAATAAAAGCTTAAGAGGATGCAGGAAAGGTTTGATAGATAAGACTGATCTAAGCATGATGTGTCATATCAATCAAGTTTTCAATGGAAACAATATGAATAATCTCTAACCAAGTACCTTTTATTTCCCATAAATCAAACAATGACAGTAAAAGCTTTAGAGAATGCGATATGAAAAGTTTGATAGATAAGAGTCGTAAGACTGAGTCTAATCCTGATGTTAACTAATCAAGTTAAGGAAAAGCAACCAAAACTTGATAAGATCGATCATCGAACCTGATAAGATCGATCATCGGGGTATAATATGCTACTAATACTTTCTGCTTTCTGTCTATTGACCACAGCATCAACATAATCCCCAGTGTTATAAGCCTCCTGCAATGTCATGCTCCAAATCCGAGGATTTAAGATATAAAAATGCCACATACTTACAAGAATTCATAATCATATATGACGATAAAAATCATACAAAACTAAAAATTAGAAATCTTAAGAATTTCCAAAACAGCCCCTTACAAAATTAAGTCTCCAAAACTAAAAGACACAAAATATATGAAATATAAAAAGTTATTAACTAACAAATCTTTCTGGAACCGACATCAAATAACACTTCAAACTTCGAAGGTTATACAAGAGAAAACATAGATGCTAAAATTTTACTGACATAAGAGAGAGCTCGCGCCAAAAATTAATTATCCGAAATGCAAATAGTGAAATCTAAAAGAGTAAGAAAAATAAAAAGAAATAAGTAAATTGACTTAGCAAATAACTGATATAACTTAAGTTGAAGCATGTTTCAAAATACTTGGGCCAAAACAATCAGAAAAAAAAGAAGCAAAAAGATTTCAAAACCCGCTGCTTTCTAAGCAGAGCTTAATGAGTAGGGTATGTAAGAGAATTCAAACAGAAAAAACAACATAATTGCACATATGACTATGTTTTAAGCAATCAAATCAGCACTTGTAAGGTCAATTCAACTATAGCACAAGAAATATAGTTTTATGTGCCGGATCTTCATAGTTTATATAATACTATCTAAATGGAAGCAATCATACACATAGAATTCCTGCTTACAATTACTAATTGGACTTTGTTGAAATTACCATATTGTGTTGATCACTTGGTTTGGCAGCCCAAAGGCGAAGAACAATGGTATTCCTTGTTCCATAACCGGGTATTGGATTGTCATATGCCACAGCTTCAACCTACCATCGTGAAAACATATTGCTAAGCTAAAAAGAATACCAATTACATTCACTTAAATTTACACTCATTTAAACCATGCATCGCCAACAAAGGATAAAGGATTTTTCGCAAAAATGAAGGCTTCAATTAATGAAAATAATTACTGCCTTACCATTTCTCCAGGAACCCAAACTTTATATTTCTCTTGATTCAAAACTTCGTCTGTGACAGTCCCATAGAACTTTACAATCCAGAAACATAGTGGACATAAATTTAGTAAACAAAATAGAATAAAAAAAGAACATTAAGATAATGTCAAACATCCAATATTACTACAGATAATTAAAAATTCTGAATACGTACAAACCTTTACTGGATAAGTTATATGAACCCGCTCTATCTCCCAAGGGTTTCCAAAATTCAACCAATAATCCGGTTGTTCATGTTGAAAACCATCCAATATAATTTGACGAAACAACCCATACTGGTAGCGCAATCCGTAGCTGCAAATAAATATGCATAATTCCCTAGAGTTAGGTTATCGTAAATGTCAATACTCATTTGAGGATATACAAGTCATACTCATTTGATGTACGAATTCCTTAACTGATCTTAGAAAAAAAAAACTAACACAAATTATAAATAAGCTAATACTGGTTAGAAGATATGCAAGTCAGCTTCACAGCCCATAACCCATTTTTGTTTCAAATCCAGGTGGATAATTATTCAGTACAATTACTTAATGGAAGGTGCAGATGTATTACTTTTAACTTGAAATATCTCCACAAATCTTACAAGTAAAATATCTAATAAAGGCATACCCTATAGCAGGATAGTCCAAAGTTGCTAGAGAATCCATTTGGCATGCTGAAAGACGAGCAAGACCTCCATTACCCAGGCAAGCATCTCCTTCCTTAGAATATCATAATGAATAAGCTATTGAGCAAATGCATAATTATTTGAGTATACAAATATATATATGTGTGTGTGTGTGTGTGTATAAACCAATATAACAAAAACTTCCTTCCTACATGATTAAGAATAGGCTTATTTTTAAGAAATTTTTAAGTGTCAATACATGGGTATGGTTAGATATTTTTAAGATTTTTCGTATATTTGAAGTATCTTTGGAGGTCATATGCCTATATCCAGTGTCAAACATGTGTACTTTATGGAAAATAAAGATTCTGAGCAACATAGTTTTTCTGTCTCTATACTCCCTATAATATCACTCATTGGATTAACCTAATTTCAAATCTTCAATTACTACACAACATGATCTCCGATATAAATATTGTGTTTAATTCTACTCGTAGTTAAAAAATTACTTTTCCGAATCTAAGATTAGGACAATAAAGGAGTACAGAAAATCAAATGTCAAGTTAACCTGTTCAGCTAAAACTTCAAACTCGAAACCAAGCTGACTCAAAGCATCTGCAAATTGATCACGAACTCCAAGGTTGATGACACTATTTGACAACGAACGGCCTGAAATTATAAATAGCATACAAGTTGATTAGCGTGAATGATAGTTAAAGCAGTGAAGACAATCCAAAATAAGATGTGAATTCGGGAATTGCTTCTACTTGTAAAAGGAACCACAGTTTGATCCTCTAGATTTGATAAATTATAGGTACAAGGAGAGTAATATAATCCATAACCAAACTTTTAGAGAGCTCTAAACTTATCGATAATTTTAAATACAGTAAAATTAAAAGGCTCGTGAAGGTAGGAAAATATACCCATAAGAAACTCAAGCGAAAGAAAGTATAGTCGTTTCGGGTCTTTCTTGCTGAAAATTATCTGAGTATCATGCCAGCGTTCAATCAAGCGATCTCTTACACTATGTGCTAAAGCCTGTTAAACAATTGAAATCAAGTTATTACCAATACATTCCCGCCAAACATTAAAAAAATGTCAAAAATCGTTCTCAACCCACCAATGAAACCATAATCTTACTTGATAAGCTTCAAAATCATCGAAATTAAATCGCGATTTAGCCACCGTGAACTCCACATGATCTAAAATATCCTTTTGTAAGCTAAGCGGGTCGTTCTCCAAGAAAACATCCATGAATCCAAATATCCTCTCGGCTTTGCCTTTCCCCTCCCCAAATTCCAACTGAGACTTCCTAACTACGATCCCTCTCGCAGCCGGAGCAACAGAAACCGAGGCATCACCGTCACCGTCACCGTCACCATCGATTGCCTCGACCAAGGCGTTCTTGATATTCTCCAAGCTCTTCTGATCGTCGATCTTGTTGCCTCGTGAATCGGTTACGAAGAACGTTTTGACAAAATAGTCTCCTTCGCAATCTACGGTGGCATTTTCGATGCGTAGACCGAGGACATTGAAGACGCGCGTGATGATTTGGAGGAGACCGATACGGTTACGCGTACGGAAGACGAAAGCGGTTGAATTGTCGTTATTATCAGGAGCGACGGTTACTGAAGTGTATGCATTGGTTTCAGATGCGGCGGGAGGGTGTTTGCGGGCGGATAGAGTGAGGGAAAGAGTGTTTCTATGAGGAAGAGTAACGAGAATTGGGTAGGAAGATACGTTTTCAGAAGGGAATGGAAAAGAAAATGTTGTGTTCGGACATAGTATAGAAAATGGGAGGGTAGCCATTGTACCGAACAACTGAAATTTTACAGGTTCACGTTACTGAAAACAAATGAGGATTAAATTTGGAGATTCGTAAAATGATAGAAAGTGAGATCGAGGTCAGTTGATAACCGTGGGAGCTTTTATAAATTTATGCCACATTAGCCGTTTTAAGTGGATCACCCAGCCAGACTATCGCCCATATAGGAAATATTACGTGCAGTGCGGATCACTTTTCCTTCTCTTTTTACCAAATCATTAACAAAGTTATGTTGATGCTTATATCATCCAATATATAAAATGGCTTATTATTCATGCGAGATTTAATAAAAATAAGTAATTTGCATGCATGCTTCGTAAAACTGAGTAGGCAACTTCTTAGTTAATATGTTTTGGTCTATAATTAAGCAGTAAAAGTGATATGAAAGAGGTTTCTTGATTGTTTGGTACATGTTATAATGTATATATTTTCAACCACGCCAATAATACTCGATTGTGAGAAAGCCGACATCGATAGCCGGAATCAATGGACAAAGGGTGAAGATTAATGGTGGCAAATAGTTCACTTACTTAACGACGTTATAAAAGAGTACTGAATTAGTTGACAGAATAAAATTTTGAATATTAAATTATAACAAATTTTAAAATATCAAATTGAACGAATATAATAACTTTAGATGTCAAATTTATAATCAAGTAAAAAATTACTACACGAAATATGAGTGAAAGGCTGGCTTGCTCATTCGTGATGTAAGGAAATAGATATGGTGTCCAATCGTGACATTTGGGTCTGAATATCATGTAGGGTTATGCAAATATTGGGCCGAATCGGTTTTAAACCATTTTGAACCAAAATATGGATAAGATTCGGCCTACAAAAACCTGGTTTATGTTCACTTCGTCCGCGGTAACAAACCGCAAAACATTTGTCAGTAATGTATCATCTTCGGTGACGAGCCGCAATCTGATTTTCAAACATTTTAGTATCATTCGCTTCACTTCACCGCCGCGAATTGTAAGCTACTTATTTTTTCAAATATGCCTTTGAAAACGTTTTCATTTTTTTCTAGGTAAGTTTGTCGGGAATCTAGGTTTTCAAATTTTATATGTCACTAATATTTTGATTTTAACCCACAAAATATTTGATAAATGCTTATGACAGTAATCAAATGCATTAACAGATTCATTATTACATATGAAATTTTTTATGCCTCGTTTAGTTCTCTTTCCTGACTTGCTCAATAAATTTAGAGGCAAACACTTGAGTTTATTGTCATTACTCATGATAAATTTAAGATAAAAGTTGGTGTTATATATTCATTGTATTCTCTCTTCTTAGATTTTTTTTATAACTTTTATATCTTAATTTCGTGTAGGTGTGCATGATTTCCTACCTAGCTTTAAAGCATGCCATCTGATTTTGACATTATTCTAATTTCAGCATTTTACTGTTAACATACAGAGTTGGCTAATAGCTATAATAATGGATTTAAAAGGCGTTTGTGGTTGCATACATTACAAATGCTATTGCGGTCACTGCTAATGCCACAGTCGTGATTTTTTTTTAAAAATTTATATATTTTATTGTAAAATATAATAATTATAAATATAAATATAGACAAACGACTAAGTCAGCTTGAATTCTCACTCGGGAATATCAAATTCTTTCAAGGCACTAAGAACGTTGAATTATTCTAAGCGAAAACAAATTATAGAGAAGAAAATTCAAGAACAAAGAAAGAAAGCCAAGAATACTCAAGAACAACACAGAGAGTTGTAGAGTTAATACCTTGATTACTCTAAAGATGAATGACACAAATGGGGTGGGGAAGACCTCTATTTATTTTGGTTATGTTTTTAGTCCTTATTTTTATCGAATATATATGTTTGAATGACTTAATTGGGCTGTTTTTATGTTGTTCTCGTGCAGGTTACGTAATGCTGGAAATAAGCTGGAATGCTGCAGAAAATACTGGAGTCATGGGCATGAACCAGGGCATGAATGCTGACTGGGCGCCACGTCAGCACCATCTAGAAGATGACGTCAGCAACTCTGATAACTTATCAGTCCACTTATCAAGATAGCTTATCATCCGATTTTTATTTTAAATTTCAAAACTTGGATATTTATCTTATGTAATTTTATTTAAATTTAGGATTTATCATCTTAAGTTTTTAGGGTTTTTCAACTACTATAAATACCCCACTTTGGGGGTGAATTATTCATCAAACATTTTCCATTGTTCTCTTCTTCCTTGAGTTAATAAAGCTCTCTATTTTTCTCTATTTCTTTTCTCCATTTCTTTATTTATTTTATTAAGTATGGTTTTTTCACAAACCATGCTTAACTAAATTCCCTTTAGCCAAAAGCAACGCCAAACCCGACAAACTTCGTGAGATTAGGAAAATACTTCAATCCTTCAACAACTCCTTTTTAGATTCTCTATAAAATTGATTAGGCAATCGGCCTAATCTTTAGGCATCGCAATTGTTTCATTCCGAGAGCGCGCATCGGCTTGAAGTGGTTTAGATCCATCGTTGGGGAAGAGGAAAAGCTTGTAGCCAATTCAACTCCCTAAGAACAAACTTAGTGGCGGTCCACTAAGGGGAATCAAAATCGGAAACAATTCTCATCGAGACGAATATCCGAGCACGGGCTTCTCCAGCACTAACTCAGATTTGAGTTAGCATCGATTGTCGTGGCTAATTCACTAAAGTTTGACTTCAAGGATTGCCCTGGGAGTCAAATTTACCAACGAGAAGTAAGTTACAAGGGTTGGGCCTTGTAGACTGTAACCTGCAGGAAAGTCGAAGAAAAATCAACTTCAGTGATCGAAGATGTCGTGGCAAAGCATGGCTTGAGGCTATTTTTATCTATAATTCATTCTCAATATTTATTTTTACTTTCTTATTATTTTTCTCATTCAAATCACTATTCTAAAATCCCCCTTTATTTTCTACAGGTTATTGGTCTAAATCAGAAGAAATGTGTTAGAATTCCTATTCCCTGCGGATCGACCCTTACTCTCGCTATATTATTTTTAAATCTTATTTATTTGAGTTTAAGGTTTTATTTTTGACACTATACGACGCGTGTCAAAATTGGCGCCGTTGTCGGAGAATACGACAAAGTACTAATATCGTTTTATTTGATTTATGACCAGGAGCAATCCGGGAGAACAATTTGATCTCATCCCGGAAATCGAAGCACTAGCCCGAAAATTGAACGCATAGACACTTCCGGAAAAGAAAAACAAAAGACGCCAACAGAGATTCGAACGCAATCTAGAAATCACATCCGAAGCAGAATCGAGTTACGAGCCCAATCCGATGGGAGACGAAAATCAAACCATTCGCCAACTAAATGCGGCGCCCGATGGCCAACAACCGATGTGTATTACCTTCCCAAATGGCGAAACACCGTTCGTGCTAAAAACGGGTTTAATCCACCTCCTACCTACCTTTCACGGCTTGCCAACAGAAAATCCTCATAAACATTTGAAGGAATTTCACATGGTTTGTCTAAGCACAAAACCACAGGGAGTATCCGATGACCAAATCAAACTTAGAGCTTTTCCATTTTCCTTAGCAGATATAGCAAAAGATTGGTTATTTGATTTACCCCCTAATTCTGTTACAACATGGACTGACATGGCTAATTTTTTTCTTGACAGGTTCTTCCCTGCAGCGAAAGCAAGCGAAATTAGGCGCAGCATCCTGAGCATTCAACAAAAAGAAGCTGAATCTTTATATGAATACTGGGAGAAGTTTAAAAAGTTGTGTGCAAATTGTCCATAACATGGGTTGTCGGAACAAACCCTCCTCTAGTATTTTTATGAAGGATTAACGCCTATGGACATGAAAGTGATAGATGCGGCAAGTGGCGGAGCTCTAGTCAACATGACACCAACAGCGGCCAAAACACTGATATCAACCATGGCCGCCAACTCTCAAAGATTCAATCAATCTAGCGAACCATCTTGAAGGGTTCGCGAGGTAAGTACAGTTTCATTGGAAAATAAGATTGACAAATTAGCTGAAATAGTGCAATCTCTTGTTGCAGATAAAAAAAGAACATCTAGACTTTGCGAAATCTGTACTAGTCCAGAACATCAGACAGACTGTTGTCCGATGATTCAGGAAGATGATGTCGCCCAAGCCAACGCCATAGGAAATGCATATAATCAGGGATGGAGAAACCAATCAAACTTCGGTTACGCGCAAAACCAGAGGCCAAATCAAGCTTATCAACCAATTGCACCACAACAATATCAACCGCAGAAGCCATCGTTGGAGTCAATTGTTGAAAAGTTAGCACTAGCCCAAGAAAAATTTCAACTAAGAACCGAAGCTCACTTTGAAGCAATTGACAAACAGATAAGTCAATTGACCTTAGCGGTAAGTCGCTTAGAATCCAAAGGGAAATTACCTTCTCAAACGGAGCCTAATCCAAGAGAGAATGTGAACGCCATCACTCTACGAAGCGGTACAGTCATCGAACCTAAAGCTAGAGAAGATGGCGTACAAAAGGAAGAAAAAAAGCAATCACCCCCTACTAGAAAAGGTATGCCCGATCCAACCCTTGTACCTTCTCCCTACGCTACACCACCACCCTTCCCGTCGAGATTAATGAAAAGAGACAAACAAGTAGAAGAAAAGGAGATCCTAGATGTGTTTCAAAAAGTAGAGATCAATATTCCACTCCTCGACGTAATCCGAAAAATCCCAAGGTATGCTAAGTTCCTTAAAGATTTATGTACTAATAAACGTCGTCTTATTGGAATTGAGAAGGTTAATCTAGGAGAGCATGTATCGGCGGTCTTCCAGCGAAAGTTGCCACCAAAATTGAAGGACCAAGGTATGTTCGCCATTCCCTGCAAAATCGGTAAAGTGGGTATTAAACGAGCAATGTGTGACTTAGGGGCCTCTATTAATGTTATGCCACTTTCATTTTATAACTCACTTTCTGCTGAGCCTTTGAAGGATACAAAAGTAACCATACAACTAGCGGACAGATCCATAATTTACCCGGAAGGATTGCTAGAGAATGTTCTGGTAAAGGTAAAAGATTTAATCTTTCCGGCAGATTTCTATGTCATAGACATGGAAAACGATCGGACTAATAATTCTTCTGAAATCCTCCTTGGTCGTCCATTTTTAAGTACTGCAAATACGAAAATCGATGTGAGAAGCGGGATCCTTACAATGGAGTTCGATGGCGAGGTCGCAAAATTTGATGTTTACAAAGCGATGCGACATCCTGATAATGTTGCTTGTATAAATTTTATAGATGTTATTGAGCCCGCCGTTGAAGAATTTATAGAATTTAAATCTGTTGATAATTCGTGCAGGGATTTGAAGGATCACGACAAAGGAATTAAGGAGTTGAAAAATGTTTCCTCTGTTCATTCTGATTTACGCCTAACTCGATCAAAATCTAAAATGTTTTCTTTCATTTTGCAGGAATTGAATTTGGAGTTAAAATTACCTCCAAATAAATTGAAGAGTGAAAGAGAAATTTTTCCAGTAAAAAAACTCCATAATCGCAAAATTTCTCGTAGGGAAATACTCAGTTGGATAAAGCGCAAGAACTGGAAGAAGTATTTGTCGCAATGCCTGTAGTCTGAACCAGGTCGTTGAGCTAATGACGATAAACAAGCGCTAGATGGGAGGCAACCCATTTCTTTTTTATTTTAATTATTTTTATTTTTCTTTATTTTATTTTATTCCATTTTAAACTGCCATAATTTAATGTTATTTAAATTCTCTTTTTAGTTAAAAAAAGAAAAAAAAAAGGGAAAAAAAAGAAAAGAATCGAAAATATCTAATCTAAAGATTTTTAATTTTGATTTTATTTTTTTTCAAATTTATTTTCATTATTTTTCATATTTATTTTGAATTTATTTTCTTATCTACTTTTGAATTTATTTTATCTCATTTTAATTATCTTTTTGAATTTATTTTTTATCTCATTTTTTTATTTTGAATTTTATTTTATCTAATCTCTTCTTTATTTTTGCAGATAATTCAGATCGAATAAAGAGATGAGAAGCTATCAGGATTTTGTGGGCTGAATTTTTAAAATAAAAATTCGGATTTTCCCTTTATCCCTTTTTTTCCCACCCAATCACTTCACCCATATTTTAAACTAAATCAAAAATTAAACCCATATTTTATCTTTCCCTGGACCCTACTTGCTTTTAAACCCACGTCCAACTCTTCAACAATCCCTTTCCAATAAACTATTTTTTTTCTTATTTTATTCTTTTTCAATATCACCAACCACCATTCTCACTTCATCTTCAACCTAAATCACTCGATCGTCCACCATTACCACCACCATGATCCGAACTCGAGAGCTAGCTCACCTCCGTCCCTACACCAGACTCGGAGCCCACTACCGAAACATGCTCTTCTGCAATCGGGGAGTATTTTTACCCTCTCTATTTTGTATTTTATTTTATGTTCATTTTGGGACAAAATGCATCTAAGTGAGGGGGAGGGAGATATGCTTATCAATTTTTATCTTGCTTATCCGTTTTGGTTGTTCGCTTGAAATCTTGATTTTATTAATTTAAGTTCTTTGTTTAAATCCTTAATTTCGCCTTGTCTCACTGTTTTCACATGGTTCTGTATCTATCTTGTTAGAAAACTCTAGGTTGCATGGTAGATTTTTGGCATGATTAATTTTTGATTAAAATTTTTTATATGACATTTTCTTTCTCTATTAATTCACATGATGCTTACCTAAGTACACAAGACATATTTGTGAGTTTTTTAGCCTAATGAGCATGCATTATATTTGCTCTTTGTTTCTTTGAGTGTGCCTAGCTAAATTAGTTGCATTCTAGAACTTGTTTTTAAATTCTTTTTGAGATTACGTTGATTGATTATGATGCTTTAATATGATAGAGGCACTAGGTTTTAACCATTTCTCTTCCCAAATAAATTGCCTACCCTTTAATTAATTTCCCCTAGTGAAACAATTTTTGAGCCTTAGCCTTTTTCTTGAAAATCACCACATTTTAAGCCTAATCCATTTTTTTTCTCAATTCCATTACTTTTGTCCTTTTTTTTCAAGACAAAAATCGTCTTAAAAAAAACAGATTCGAATAAGTGCAGTGCATCAGCAGAAAATATACCGTGCAGAAAAAAAAACTGTGCAGAACTGATCGAATATGCAGTGCAGAAAAAAAAGAAGTGCAGGAAATTGTTCGAGTCTACAGAAAAATAAAAGCAAAAAAAGAAATAAACAGTGCAGTTCGAGAAAAAAAAGTCCACTGCCGAACAATTCTAGTTCGAATGAAAAAAAAAACAGTTTCGAATATATTTTTTGGGATGATTTTTTTTGTCTTGAATTTTAACCCTTATTTTCAGCCTTGATCCTACCCTTACCTTAGCCTCATTACAACCCTTATTTAAGACCTCTTGATTTTTGCATCATATTCATGTTAGTAGTGGAGATTAGATTTAAACACAAGCTTATGGTTATGCTCTAATTAGCTTTGGCTCGAGTGATTTTTCTCTACCCTTAAACACTTTGAGTGACATGAGCGATTCCTTGTGAGGGTACTTGGTTTGCATCATTGATGTTAGTAGAATTTTAGAATGTCGTTTTTGCTTTAAATTTTTAATCTTGTCATTTATCTATTTTTGCTCCTTAGTTTTCTTTCATATTTAGATGCTTAATCATATTGAAACTTTTTGAGACTTCGTGAAATTAAGGATGAAAACTTGAACTTAAGTTTATTTAATTTTGAGATACTTGAGGACAAGCATCGGATAAGTGAGGGGGAATTTGATAAGTATTTATTTTGGTTATGTTTTTAGTCCTTATTTTTATCGAATATATATGTTTGAATGACTTAATTGGGCTGTTTTTATGTTGTTCTCGTGCAGGTTACGTAATGCTGGAAATAAGCTGGAATGCTGTAGAAAATACTGGAGTCATGGGCATGAACCAGGGCATGAATGCTGACTGGGCGCCACGTCAGCACCATCTAGAAGATGACGTCAGCAACTCTGATAACTTATCAGTCCACTTATCAAGATAGCTTATCATCCGATTTTTATTTTAAATTTCAAAACTTGGATATTTATCTTATGTAATTTTATTTAAATTTAGGATTTATCATCTTAGGTTTTTAGGGTTTTTCAACTACTATAAATACCCCACTTTAGGGGTGAATTATCCATCAAACATTTTCCATTGTTCCCTTCTTCCTTGAGTTAATAAAGCTCTCTATTTTTCTCTATTTCTTTTCTCCATTTCTTTATTTATTTTATTAAGTATGGTTTTTTCACAAACCATGCTTAACTAAATTCCCTTTAGCCAAAAGCAACGCCAAACCCGACAAACTTCGTGAGATTAGGAAAATACTTCAATCCTTCAACAACTCCTTTTTAGATTCTCTATAAAATTGATTAGGCAATCGGCCTAATCTTTAGGCATCGCAATTGTTTCATTCCGAGAGCGCGCATCGGCTTGAAGTGGTTTAGATCCATCGTTGGGGAAGAGGAAAAGCTTGTAGCCAATTCAACTCCCTAAGAACAAACTTAGTGGCGGTCCACTAAGGGGAATCAAAATCGGAAACAATTCTCATCGAGACGAATATCCGAGCACGGGCTTCTCCAGCACTAACTCAGATTTGAGTTAGCATCGATTGCCGTGGCTAATTCACTAAAGTTTGACTTCAAGGATTGCCCTGGGAGTCGAATTTACCAACGAGAAGTAAGTTACAAGGGTTGGGCCTTGTAGACTGTAACCTGCAGGAAAGTCGAAGAAAAATCAACTTCAGTGATCGAAGATGTCGTGGCAAAGCGTGGCTTGAGGCTATTTTTATCTATAATTCATTCTCAATATTTATTTTTACTTTCTTATTATTTTTCTCATTCAAATCACTATTCTAAAATCCCCCTTTATTTTCTACAGGTTATTGGTCTAAATCAGAAGAAATGTGTTAGAATTCCTATTCCCTGCGGATCGACCCTTACTCTCGCTATATTATTTTTAAATCTTATTTATTTGAGTTTAAGGTTTTATTTTTGACACTATACGACGCGTGTCAGCCAAGAATACTCAAGAACAACACAGAGAGTTGTAGAGTTAATACCTTGATTACTCTAAAGATGAATGACACAAATGGGGTGGGGAAGACCTCTATTTATAGTTGAGTCCCCTACATCCGACGACCCATAATAATTGACATCGATAACTATGATTGAAGCTCACCAACCATAATAGAATATTCCCTAGAATATATCTGCTATCTAAGGAAACAAATCTTATATTTACATGGAAAGTTTACATAGGTCTGATTATCTTCTAGAATCCTCCACATATCGGGCTAAGTCCGGTGGTCTCTTTAGGCCCAAAATCTCTGTTAGAATCTCTTGGGCAAACATGCATGCATGTGACTGGGACTCGAACTGGCGGTCATTGACAATATGTTCAAGTGTTGTTCACTTTAATTATAGAGTTAAAGAGTTTAACGGTTTCGTACCAAGTCTCACAAATATGAGTCGTCTTTATCATGTTAAGAGGTACATACATATAAATGGTGTAAAATGAAATAAACTTGTTTGGATGCTCGTTAGATCAACCGAGTAGCCAAGAGGGGGTGAATTGGTTTTAAGGTGATTAAGGTGGAGGCTATGAAAATAAAAATTAGACACAGGGAATTATAGTGGTTCGAGCTTTTATCCAAGCTTTACATCCATTACCTTAGCTTTCCACTAAGAATTTTCCCAAATTCACTAGTGAATTTTTCTCTCCTTTTCTAGGCTAAAGAGGCAACCCTTACACACTCAAAGCTTTCTATCCCAAAGCTTGAGCAAATCCTCTTTTACAAAGAGAAATACAATGCAAACTAGGAAAACCTCACAAGGTATAATGTTTGCAATTTTAAGCACACTCACCAAAAAACTAACACTTGAGCATGTATAATAATTAAGCTAACAAGTGTGTTCTAATGAAAGAATTGACAAATTAAAGCACTAAACATTTTCTCTATACATTAAATGTTGGCTTGTTGTTGCAAGGCTGCTTGAAGGTCCTTTTTAAGTCCTCTAATGAGTTCTTGACCGTTACTAGCCGTTGGGATATTTTGGAGCCGTTGGGGACTTTAATTCCAACAATAAATGCATTCTGGTGTAGGGCGTATATGTATACGAGCTTCGGGTATCGATACCTGCCTCAGAATAGAAAGAGTCGATACATGTGTATCGTTACAGACCCTTCCTTATCAGTACGGTTTAAGCCGTATCGATACTAATTTTGACAAAACAAAGGGGCGTATCGATACAGGTAAAACGTGTATCAATACGGGTGGTTGGGTATCGATACACTAACAAGGGGTATTGATACACTTAAAATATTTTTCATTTTAAGTTGTATCAAAATCAATTTCTCAACAAAACTTTCCTGGTGTAGTATCATAAACAGTTGTAAATGGTTCTTTTAACTCAAAATAGAATTATTAAAAAACTTAAAATATAAATATTTTATAAAACAAATGTATTTTAATTAGTTAATAATTTCTATTATAATTAATATATTTTTTACAGAAAAAATAATATAATTAATTTAAAGTATGATTTAAAATAAAGGCTTGATAACCAAATAGGTGTTGAAACTATACACGTGATTCACTTTTGGTGCCTAACCTATTTTTCGCTCTAAATATAAGTCTAAAGTTTCATTTCGACCATTTTAAGTATCTGACTGTTAAAAAATGTTGGCCAATTAAATTGTGATATGTGACATGTTTTAATATATATATTCTAATAATGTTTCAAATTAGTCGATTGGGGTAGTGGTCGCAGTTTACAACTTCAATGGTGGCTTTTAAAATAAGGTTCAATTTTAGGGACTAGTTTAGAATAAGAGTGATAGTTTGAAGACTTCTTGTGTAATTAACTCTAAAACATCCAAAAACCAAATTTAAAGAAAAACACCAATTTTAGGGACTAACTATTATTTATCCCAACTTTGATGATAATGTAAACAAAAAAAAAATAGTACGTGTGTTTCTTTAGCCCAAACTTTTCAAGTCCATCGATGCCTAAATAGTTCTCAAAATGCAGTTTATGTCTAATATTTGTTTCAATCTTCCCCACCATCTTAGTATGAAACTTGATAGTTTTACTCTACGTTTGCCCGAATACAAGTATAGGGACGGATACGAGGACGAGAAACGATAATTTTTAAAATTACAAGGTAAGGGTACGATAGGGGTACGACAAATGTAAAAAAGTCAATACATATAATCATAAAAATCATTAAAATTTATAATAAATTAGAAAATCTAATGATTTTTATGGATTAAAATAAAGTCCAAGTTAAATTCTCATTAGTTGTGGTGATCTCTCCTTCAATTAAAATTTAATGATTTTGTGATTCTTTTAAAAAAATATTAACAAAAAATATAATTCTCTATCTATTTTTTAAAATATAGTCTTGTTGCATTTAATATTTTTTTCAAAATTTTTATTAAAAATACTTTAAATCAAATAATATTTTAAAGCTATGAAAATTAATTTCTTAAAATAAAAAAAACTTTATACCTTAGTTTTGCATTTCTTATTTTCTTTTTTTGTCAACTACTTCCTTTCAGTTCAACATAAACAAAACAATGTAGTTTTAGGGTTCTATGAAAACGTTTTCGTAAGGGTTAAAACCTCACTCACAGCTGTCGTTTCTTATTCCTTCTTCTTTATTAACTATTGTTTCAAGTAGTGGAGAAATTAGTGTCAGATTTTAAGATGCATTTAATAATAAAATTAACTTTTACTATTTAAATATAATAAATGTATAATATAATGTAAATAATAATTACAATATTCAAGTAGTGGAGAAATTAGTGTTGTTTTCTAAAATGCATTTAATTTTTTCTTTTTCTTTTTAGACTTTTTAGGTAGTGTATTGTCCGTTTCCAAGAACCATTTAATTTATTCTCGTTGGTGTTTGTATCTTGCCTTAAATCAATGCTCTTGATGGATATATTCTTTTTAATAATAAAATTAACTTTTACCACTTAAACACTAAAAATGTCTTTCTACTTCTTCTTATCACTTTCCAAAAAAAAATTCTTTTTTTTCTTTTCTTTTCTTTTTCATCTTTGCAACTTCATCTCATCGCTTTCATACAATCATCTGAAGGATCGTTTAGATCTGGTGGACGACGCTTGGATCACCGATAATAGAAGAAAATAGCAGTTAAAATCGTCTTGAAGATTATCTATTTTTTTCCTTTTTTAGGAAATATCTGTATTTTTTTCTCCGTTGATCGTTAAAGAGATAATAGCGAGAATAACGGTTTGTTATCGCCGTAATCGGACGTTACCCGTTAAATTGCGGCCTCAATCCGCCATCTTTGCAACTTCATCTTGTAACCCCCTCGTCCCGGTCTGGTCGGATGACCGGTCCGAGAGAGCCACACGGGGAAAACCGAAGCGAAACCCGTTAAGGTTCCCCCCTCGGTTAGCAACCCTATTTTTTTTCATTAATTAATCTTGCCTAAATGCCTTATTGAGTCCTAGGTGAAACAAGACAGCGGAAACACAAACACCGTAGCAACGACCAACCAAAACAGCACCTTAAAACAACCCATTTATCCCTTTTAAGCAGGTCGTATCGATACGCCTTCAGAGGGTATCGATACGCCTTGACCAAGGTCAACACCTATAGTCAACATAAGAAGACTGTATCGATACAGCCCTTGAGCGTATCGATACGCCCTTCTCGGTCAACACCACTTGGTCAACTAGGTTGGACCGTATCGATACGCTTGGACACCGTATCGATACGCCATACACTCCACAACTCCTCAGAATTTCAGAGAGTTAATAGGGTATCGATACACCCTTGTGTATCGATACGCCCAGCCCAACCTGAATTTCAGAGGGTTGGGACCGTATCGATACACCCCACGTATCGATACGCCCAGCCAAAACGGTTTCCTCTGAACAAGGCCGTATCGATACAGCCCTTAGCGTATCGATACGCCCTGCACTGTAAGACCACAATTTTTAGCTAAACGACCCCAAACACGACTCTAGATGCAATTCTCGACTCACCTAAGCATATACAAACATGTAAGCACACATATTTAAGCCAAGGGAGCCATTCAAACATGAACTAGAACATTCATGCATAGCATTCTAGTTAAAGAGCAATTTATGCAATATTGACATACACAAGAACACAAAAGACCTTAAAAGGAACAAGTCATCATGAAAAGTTGGCACTCATACACAAGGCAACCTAAACATTCTAGAGCATACCATCACAGATCAGATCATTCATCATAGTATAACATACGTACAATTCAAAACATCAATCCAAAACAACATCAAACGAATGAGTCACACACGCTCATACAAAGACCCTTGCCACATTGCTAGCTAATACAAAATCGATAACCATACTTGAGCTACAAACTTGGAAGCCCTTCTTGCCTTGCCTTGTGCTAACGCCACGCTAACGATCTGCATTGTTGAACATAGAGAGCGTAAGCTATAAGCTTAGTGAGGGTGCTCTAAAATGAAAAACCACAACAATGCAGGGTCCAAGCATGTTAATCCTAGTCTACATACACCAAACATAGGCATAATATCAAGTAGACTTAGCTAGTCTTTCAAGTGGCATATATGGTCTCTCATTCCTAACAAGCTTAAACATCAATATCATCAACATACAACAATACCATATATCACACTCACACATCACCATCATATATCACATTACATGATTTAAGTTTAATTGGCCACTTTAATTACCCCGATTGTGCGGATATAAACCTCAACAATACTTTACCTCGGTGGGATTACACTCATCACCGGCCCTTGCATGTGCGGGATTCCACTCATCGCCACATGCCCTACGGATGGGATTCCACTCATCATCCCGTAGAAATATATGAATAGCTTCCGGTGGAATGTTACATCACCGTACTCCTCCTTGATGACTTAACGCCATCAAGGCCACGTACGTTTTGACTCAATTTGTGTGCACACTATCCTAATGATCGATCATTTACAACCGGTAATTTTTAGTGCCAATTATCATAACCCCATCATATATAAACATCATCAACTACAATACATGCTCATCTCATAGATGCATATCAAGATAAACTCACATCCATCAATCACAATCAAACTAGCAAAGTCAAATAAGCATACATGCATTCATGGATATCAATGGTTAAATCAACAACTTAAATTAACTATGAGTGGCCTACCAAGCACACTTCACACACACTCCCACTACACATTGCTCGAACCAACTTTAAAAACAAGTTAAGACCACTCACCGCCCTTCCTTAGCAAATCGAACCAAATCTTCCTACGAACCCGGATTCGGTCCCAAAGCCTCTTCCGCGCTTCCACTTGCTTCTAGCCAAACAAAACATACACATTACTTCTCAATTCAATGCTAAACTCAACCATCAACATACTTTGCTAACACAACCCAAATTCCTCAATTTCTCAAACCACATAATCTCCTAAAATCCCTATTTTCGTGCTCCCCTAAAGACTTGCTGAAAAACCAATTTCCAAACATCCAAATGACTTCCAAATCATCCCAAAACACCCTCATATCATAAGTATACCAACAGCCCTTCAATTTCAACACAAAACTCACCAAAAACCCAAGTTTTACCCCCCTAAAACCTACCTCAAGGACAAGCTACGAATTTTCATCCAAAATTAATCAAATTAACATATGTTGTGTATTTCATAGTACTTAAACAAACCCCCAAAACAATTTATCAAAACAAGTTGAAAAACCCCATCAAAACCCCAAATTTCCATATGAACCCTAATTTCCAAAACTCACTATTTTTGAAATCTAAAACAAGGGATAGATAGAGATTGAAAAGGAGGTTAAGAAAATGTGATTACCTTTGAAAAGCACCTTGGATTGAAGAAGAAAATGAATGGAATAGTAACTAGTGTAGTTGGGAGAGTTTGGGGAAGAGGGGTGGGTTCTAACGTGAAAAGCGATGGGAAAAAAAAAGGAGGAAGACAACTTTTTATTAAAGTGGTCTAGCTTTTTAAAAGTTTCTAGTAAAATTGCAACATAGGTCCCTCCCCTTTTTGTTAAAGCTCAATTTGGTCATTATCTGAAGTTGGTTTATTTTAATTTAATTTTATTAGACTCGAACTGAACCCGGCTAACTCCTAAGCCCAAAACACGGGTGTTACAACTCTCTCCCACTTAAGGAATTTCGTCCCCGAAATTACCTGTCTGAAAGAGATACGGAAACTGCCTTTCCATATCCTCCTTCCTCTCCCAAGTGGCCTCGTCCACACCTCTACGTCGCGACCGCACCTTTACTAACTCAATCGATCTACCCCTCAACACCTTTCTGTCAGAAGCTAAGATCTCTACTGGCTCTTCTTCATAAGTCAAATCCGGATTCAATTCAATTTCTTCCACGGGCATAACATGTGATGGATCGGACCTATACTTGCGAAGCATCGACACATGGAATACATCATGTATCTTCTCAAGCTCGGACGGCAAACGCAACTGATAAGCAACGGGACCAACCCTCTTCACAATCTCATACGGTCCTATGTACCTCGGACTCAACTTTCCCTTTCGGCCAAACCTCATCACTTTCTTCCACGGAGATACCTTCAAGAATACCTTCTCACCCACTAAGAACTCAACTTCCTTCCTCTTCAAATCGGCATAGGACTTCTGCCTATCCGAAGCAGCCTTCAAACGGTCGCAAATCAATTTTACCTTGTCGGTCGTCCCCTTGAGCAAATCTGGCATGGGTAACAATTTCTGTCCTACCTCGGCCCAACACACTGGAGTTCTACACTTCCGGCCATACAAGGCCTCATACAGAGCCATCTGAATGCTCGACTGAAAACTGTTGTTGTACGCGAACTCTACTAGAGGCAAATGCTTCTCCCAAGTACCCTGAAAGTCTATGATACAACATCGCAACATGTCCTCTAAGATCTGAATAACTCTCTCTGACTGACCATCTGACTGAGGATGATAAGAAGTGCTGAAGTTCAAACGGGTACCCAAAGCGGTATGCAGACTCTCCCAAAATCTAGAAGTAAACCGCGGATCTCTATCTGATACAATGGACTTCGGCACACCATGCAGCCTAACTATTTCACCAATGTACAAATCGGCCAATCTATCTAAAGTGTAAGTAGTGTTGACTGCCAAGAAGTGGGCACACTTTGTAAATCGATCCACTATCACCCAAACTGAGTTCTTCTTCGTAGGAGTCAAAGGCAAACCCGAAACAAAATCCATGTTGATGTTCTCCCACTTCCATTCCGGTATTCTCAACGGCTGTAACAAACCTGAGGGAACTTGATGTTCCGCCTTCACTCTCTGACACACTAAACACTTACTCACAAAGTCGGTTACATCTCTCTTCAAGCCAACCCAAAAGTACTCATTCTTCAAATCGCGGTACATCTTCGTACTTCCAGGATGCATAGCAAACGGACTACTGTGGGCTTCAGTCAAAATTGTACGTCTCAGATCACTATCTCCGGGCACAACTATTCTGTCCTTGAAACACAAAACCCCATCGGAACTAAAGCGGTAGTCTGAAGATCTACCCTCGGCTATATCTTGCACGTGAGGTGCCAAAGATCTGTCTAAGAGCTGTTTCTCCCTAATCATCTGACCTAGAGTAGGTCTAACCTGAAGCTCGGCTATCAAGCCACCATCTCCAGACAAACTCAATCTAGCAAACATAGCTCTCAAGTCTACGGCCATCTTCCTACTCAAAGCATCGGCCACCACATTGGCCTTACCCGGATGGTACTCAATAGTAAGATCATAGTCCTTTAGTAGCTCTAACCACCTACGCTGTCTGAGATTCAAATCTTCAGAGCAAACACAACTGCAGCTAACTCTATGTCATGGGTCGGATAGTTGCGCTCATGGGTCTTCAACTGTCTTGAGGCATAAGCCACAACTCGTTTGTCTTGCATCAGAACACATCCTAACCCTACATAAGAAGCATCACTATAAACCACATAGTCCTTCCCGGACTCAGGCTGAATCAAGATCGGAGCTTGGGTCAAAGCTTCTTTCAGTTTCTCAAAAGCTCTCTATCTTGCATCTGTCCACTCAAACTGAACACTCTTCTGAAGTAACTGTGTCAATGGAGCGGCTAATTTAGAGAAACCCTCTACAAACCTCCTATAGTATCCGGCTAAGCCTAGGAAGCTACGTACCTCTGTCACAGACTTCGGTTGCTTCCACTCAACAATGGCTTCAATCTTCTTCGGATCAACTCTAATACCTTCAGCTGACACTACATGTCCTAAGAAGACTACCTCACGTGTCACATCCCAAAAACCGGTCTAGTCGGAATTAAATTCTGATGACCGAATATTTTTATTGATTGAATAATTTATTCGATCTTATCTGAACCTATAAATATTATTTGGGGTAATTTATGATAGTTTATTATTACTATTATTATTATTATTATTATTATTATTATTTAAAAAAAAAGAGAGAGACAAAGTGGAGTGGCCGGCTAACCACTCCACAAATTGAAGATAAGAAAGCAAATTATGAAAGCAAAAGCAAATGGGAACAAGAAAATAAGTGGCAATAAAGAAACCAAAGATATGAATCATGTCATCCACTCCCACGTGAAAGAAAGGATAAGGAATGGGTGGAAAAAAATAATGTCTTTAGTGGATATACCACTATTATTGGAAATACATTAAAAAAAAGGGGTGGGGGTGCCAGCCATAGTAGTATAAATAAGGGGCAAGAGACATTAGCCATTCACGGCAAGTAAGAAAGAAAGAAAAAAATTAGTGAGATACATCAAGTAATTAGGTGGTTCAGTGTACGATTGGTTGTCCGATATTTTCGATATAATAATATCGAATTTCTGGCGACGTCGGGGTAAGTTCAAATTCTTGGTTAGTTTAAGTTTCGGTATCGAATCTATTTAATGTTTTTATATTTATTCGATACTGTCTTATCGATTTTAATTGATTTTTATTAATTATCATAGTACACAAGGTCGATTCAGAACAACCATCGAGCTCAAGAAATAAAAATAAAGTACCGGTCTATCAAGGTGAGTGAAACAAATTAGAGTTGAGATTAGAGTCTCAACTACCTTTAATTTGATGTTAGTATTTATATTAAGCATGAAATTGGATTAATTAAAGGTTGGTAAAAGATAAGGGTAGAAAGAATAAAGAAATTCGGATTTGTAAACTGTCCGGTAGAAAACTGCATTTTTGAGCATGTTAGAGTCATTTCTGGAAAACGTGTTCTTCTACAAAGTTGTAGAGGACAAAATTTTATATGGAATAGAGGTATGATTTGCTCAAAAATGTTAAGTATAAGTCTCTGAATTATTCTTAGAAGTTACGGGACTGAAACTGAATAAAATTGGAATCTGCTGGGCTAAATTGTGAAATTCGAAATGTTTAGGGGGTCAAATGGTGTTAATAAATTCTGAAAATTTATGATTAGAACAGGGGATTCATGAAATGAAATAAATTAAATGGCCAAGCTTGAATTAAGTCTCAATTGGTAGGTTAAAACCATTTAGATCATATATAGGATTATTAAAGAATAAAAAGGGGACTGTTTTGTGGAAATTGATAATTTGAGGACTTATATGCCCTGTTTTCATGGTTTCTGGAACATAATTATTATGTTAATATGTGAAGGTAAATGTGGTTAAAATCTCAAGATTAATGGTGTAGTGAAACATAGGTTATAAATACACTAAAGTCATAAATTTAGAATAGGCAGATTAGGTTTCTAAAAATGCCCTATGATCAAGTAATAAACTGTATTGATAGAGAAATGATAAAATTATGTGCCATACATGGTTGTAAAGGTGTGTTTATAAGCTTTCTAGAATGGTAAATAACTCCTTATTTGGAGTTGTGAGTAAAAAGATATGAATTTTTGAGTAAGTAAAGGTCATGAAAATAGGGTAACAGTTTACCCCTAAATCTGCATCAACATTGACTTTAAAAATTCATTATAAATTGTATAAGAGGAATTAAAAGCTATATTTATATGGTTTAAAAGGTTATTCAGTCTAGTTTCGTTTGAAACAAACGAAATCAGATTTTGAGTTATAGAACATTTTATATAAATATTTCTTTAAGGACAATGCAAGCTGCCTAATGTAATAAATGATATGTTTCTTTAATGTTTGGTTAGAAAAGATGTAGAAATGAAGGAAACCACAAAGTTGGAGAATAAGGAAAATGTCTCTAAGCTTGGATTGAGGTGAGTGTGGATGCATTTGTCTCGGGTGACGCGGTGTCATTCCGATCATTGTTTTTATGTTCTGATATGTGAGTGTGGATGCATTTGTCTCGGGTGACGCGGTGTCATTCCGATCATTGTTTTTATGTTCTGATATGTGAGTGTGGATGCATTTGTCTCGGGTGACGCGGTGTCATTCCGATCATTGTTTTTATGTTCTGATATGTGAGTGTGGATGCATTTGTCTCGGGTGACGCGGTGTCATTCCGATCATTGTTTTTATGTTCTGATATGTGAGTGTGGATGCATTTGTCTCGGGTGACACGGTGTCATTCCGATCATTGTTTTTATGTTCTGATATGTGAGTGTGGATGCATTTGTCTCGGGTGACGCGGTGTCATTCCGATCATTGTTTTTATGTTCTGATATGTGAGTGTGGATGCATTTGTCTCGGGTGACGCGGTGTCATTCCGATCATTGTTTTTATGTTCTGATATGTGAGTGTAGTTTTGTTTAAAGTGTTGGGATTAGTATCCTAACCTTGTTATTTTTTTTATTAGATAACATGAAGAAAACATGAAATGAATTTAATAATGATTGGTAAAATTTAAAATGATAAGGAAGACGGATTAAAGGCAAGAATATTGATCTAAGTGTATATTGCTTGTTAGATAAGCATGCTTAGTATAAATATGATTAGTTGCTATGATGTGTGAAATGTGACTAAATGATAAGCTTTGCTACTGATTTTTGATGATCATAAAATGAAAATGATCTCATGTGCTTGCTGGAATTTTATGTTACCATGATGCTTGATTGATTATATGTATATGCCTATTGAAATGGTTAAATGCCTTTGAAATTATGAATGATTGGCAAGTGAATGATCTTGTTAATAAAGAAAGATAAATAAAGTCCTTGGTTTGATTAGTGTCTATAGGTAGAAGGGCACGCCTTAGAGTCGTTGAGCTCCCCTGATCTTTGTTACAAGATGGTGGTTAGTCACCTATAAACCTGATAAGGTGGTTAGTCACCTTGATAATTGAATGGTGGTAAGTCACCATTGATGCCTATGCATCCCCTGTTATATGTTGAAATGAGAAATGGATACTTTGAGTATCTAATGTTACATGTTACATGAAGACTTGATTACCTATTTCATTAATCATCCAAGGCAAAACATTTAAAAGTTACATGACTTGAAAGATAAGTACTTAAATGATAAGTACCAATGAAATGAAATTGATATGCCTAATTGCTTTGTATATGCTAATGTCTTTTAAATGATGCTTGTTGTTGTATATGATAATGTTTTGAATGATACTTGCTGTATGAATAAACATAAAAATATGTTGTTTATGCTGCATTTGTTAAGGGCTCACGTAGAGCAACTATGCTCAAATGGCAAATTTGGTAAGTGCCTTGCATTACTTTGATATGTTTGAATATAACTATGAAATGCTACATGATATGGAGCTACGGCTCATCTTGTTATTTCATATGACTTGATATGATATTATGCTTTGTTATGAATATGAAGTATGACATGTTATTGCATAATTAGCATGATGTTCATTTTTGGAAGCATGTTACATGACATAATATGTTCATTCATTGTCATTGGCTACCTCACTTAGACTATGTAAGTCTAATGCATTCATTGCATAACATTTCAGGTTAAGGAAAGTAACAGATCGAGATCGAGATTAGTTGGAAGGTTGACAAGTCACTACAATTAAAGAGTAATGTGTTTTGTCCTTATAAACTCCTAGTATGGTGGCAAAGTAGTTAAAGCAATTATACTAATCTTGTGGGCCTACTATTGTGAAATCTACCTATGTTTTATATAAGGTTTTAAAGCTATATAGACTATTGAGTTAGTAATAAAATTGACATAATTGGTAGTAAAACATTGATTAAAGGACTCTATGATTTTTGTGAGTTGTTAGGCTCATTTAAATATGTAAAGAATTTTAGTAAGATAATTCAAAAAGAAATAGATTTGAATACTTTACAAAATAGTCATTAAACATTACATCGTTTAATCAGATAGGTCAATGCCCTCCGTTAGTAATGAGATTTTACAAGTTAATAACTAGTAAATTTAAGGGTAAACTACACCGGTGGTCCCCTAACTATGTCTGTCTTCCTACTTTGGTCCCACAACTTTGTTTTTCGGCAAAAGAGTCCCTTCCGTCACATAGTTTTCCTATTTTGGTCCCCGACGTTAAATAACTAACGGTTTTGCTGACGTGGCATTTTTTAATATTTTTTAAGGCTGACGTGGCATTTTTTTAATATTTTTTAAATCAAAGTCGGGGACCAAAATAGGAAGACAGACATAGTTAGGGGACCAAAATAGGAAAACTATGTGACATAGTTAGGGGACCAAAAATATTAAAAAATGCCACGTCAGCAAAACCGTTAGTTATTTAACGTTGGGGACTAAAATAGGAAAACTATGTGACGGAAGGGACTCTTTTGCCGAAAAACAAAGTTGTGGGACCAAAGTAGGAAGACAGACATAGTTAGGGGACCACCGGTATAGTTTTCCCTAAATTTAATTTCAGTATAATATCGCGAATTTCAGATAAGGACCCCTAATTTGTAAAAATTACAAATTAGTCCCTAAGTTTGAAAATGTTTAAAATTGACCCCAATTTGAGTAAGTTGTTAATAAGTTAAGTGTTAAGTCTTAAAAGAGATTAATACAATAATCTGAAATGATTTTTTTAACTTTGGATTTATGTCTCCGATCTCCGTATTGTTTTCCGGTAGCGCTCTCCGACCCGGTTCTCTACCAGGCCGGGAAGGGGGTGTTACATCACGGATCCAGAACTCACACTTGCTGAGCTTCGCATACAACTGATGATCTAGCAAAGTCTTCAAGACAAGTCTTAAGTGCCGGTCATGGTCTTCTTCAGTTCGCGAGTACACCAAAATGTCATCAATAAATACAACTACAAACTGATCTAGATACTGATGAAAAATCCTATTCATCATGTCCATGAAAGCTGCCGGTGCATTAGTCAACCCAAAAGGCATGACTAAAAACTCATAATGCCCATACCTAGTCCTAAAGGCTATCTTTGGTACATCGACCTCTCTAACCTTTAGCTGGTAGTAACCCGATCTCAAATCAATCTTAGAAAAGACTGATGCTCCTCTCAACTGATCAAACAAGTCATCGATTCTAGGCAACGGATATTTGTTCTTCACTGTCAACTGATTTAACTGTCTATAATCTATGCACATTCTCATGCTTCCATCTTTCTTCTTCACAAACAACACTGGTGCACCCCAAGGTGAAGAACTAGGTCGAATAAAACCTCTATCTGTCAATTCTTGCAACTGAGTCTTCAACTCTTTCAGTTCTTTCGGTGCCATACGATACGGAGCAATCGAAACAGGAGCTGAATCAGAATAAGTCTCAATGCTGAACTCTACCTCTCTGTCCGGTGGTAACCCTGGCAACTCTTCTGGAAACACACTAGGAAAATCACATACTGTCCGGATGTCCTGAGGTCTAACCTCACTCATGTTAGGGTTCATCACATACGCTAAGTATGCTTCACACCCTAACTCAACTAATCTCTTAGCCTCTAACACTGAAACCACATTGGATAAGAACTTCACATTCTCACCCACCACAACAATCTCATAATCATCTGTGAGCTTCAAAGAAATCCGCTTAGTTTCAAAATCTATCCTAGCCCTATGCTCCGTGAGCCAATCCATACCCAGAATCACATCGAAACCGTAGAAAGGAAGTTCCATCATATCCACTGGAAACACATGCCCCTGAACCATCAACGGACACCTTCGATACATCTTCCTAACCACTACCGTGTCCCCAAAAGAACTAGTAACACTAACTCCTACCTCTAACAACTCACAAGGCAAATTCAAAGACTGTGCATGCTCACTCAATATGTACGAATGTGTAGACCCAGAGTCAATCAAAGAAAGCAAACCCAAAGACTGTATCGAGAAGTTACCTGCGATCACATCGGTGTCATGCTGCTCCCCGCGCTGAGCGTAAACCCTAGCCTGTCCTCCGCCCTCCGGCTGGACTGCAACTACATGAGCTAAGTTTCTCTGACCATCGTTCCTCGGCTGGAAATTACCTCTACCGCGCCCGCGGCCTCTCTGAAAGTCGTTGGCTCTAGCAGGAGCCTGAGCTGGTGCCTGTCCCACCTGATGTGGACAGTCACGTCTAATGTGGTCTCTAGCACCACAACTCCAACAAGAATGGTAGTTCCCCCAACACTCACCGGTGTGGTTCCTCCCGCAAGTAGCACATGTGGGCAACTTCCCTCCAGCTCTCTGACCCTGATGGCCCCTACCGTGGTTACCGCCACCACGCCTATGATCAAACTGATGCCGGTTGTCCCGATGCCTCTTGGCATCACCTCTATCGAAGTTGCTGGACCTCTTACCCGAACTAGATCCACCTGACCGCCTGGTCAAACTCAAACTGAGCTCCAAGTCCTTGGCCCTCGAGACCAAGACATCAAAATCAGTGTAGTCTGAAGCTAGAGTATAAGTCTTGATTTCTTCATTCAGCCCATAACGGAAACGGTTGCAACGCTCCACCTCGGTAGGTACAAGCTCGGGTGCATACTGACTCAGTCTAACAAATCTGATCTCATAATCGGTCACAGACATACTCCCCTGAAGTAGTGCCATAAGCTCTCTCTTCCTCTCATCGAGGTATCGCGGACCCAAATACTTCTTCCGGAAAGTTGTCTCAAAGAACTCCCAAGTAACCTCAGCGTCATCCATCCCCGAAGTAACGGTGACCCACCAGGTGTAGGCATCACCCTGAAGCAAAGACTCAACACAACCTAACTTGCGATCACCAGTACATACCATCTGAGCAAGAATACGGACGGTCTTCTCAAACCACAACTCTGACCTCTCCGGAGTAGCACCTCTAAACTATTCGGCCCCAAGGCCCCGAAGTCTCTCTAAGGGTAAACCAGTGCCCTCACCCTAATGATGAGCTGCCTGACCTCCAGCTACTGCAGCCTGGAATGCTCCGGCTATTGCCTGAACCAACGGAGCTAAGTCGATTCCGGCCGGTCCTTGGCCACCTTGGCCACCCTGGCCTCCTTGTGGTCCCATTCCTTCGGGCCCGGCCTCGCCACCCACTCCCGGTGGAGGAGGTGGTGGTGGTGGAGGTGGTGGAGGAGCTCCAACTCCAACCACAGGCTCTCCCACTTGAGCCTCAACCCTAACTACTGGCTCTACTCCTGGAGCCTCTGCCCGTGGTTCCGTTCGAACCATCCTAGGCCTCCCACGTGGTCTCATGGTTCAACTAGCAAGGTAAACTACAACAAGAAACAGATAAGGATTACGTTAGTCAAAGCAAGGGTCCAACAGTGCTCAAGTATTCCTCTTTTCAAAAAAAATCCTTTTTAAATTAAGTAATAGTAGCAATGGGCACACACTCACACCAGACACGACAATTCATGCTTCAAAACAGCATACTATCAAGCAAACATCAAGGATTCATGGCAAAGTATGCATCGAACATCATAAGCACTTAACACATTAAGCTTACCTCACTTACCTGCCCGAGGTCTCGGTAACCTCAGGCTCTGATACCAACAAATGTAACCCCCTCGTCCCGGTCTGGTCGGATGACCGGTCCGAGAGAGCCACACGGGGAAAACCGAAGCGAAACCCGTTAAGGTTCCCCCCTCGGTTAGCAACCCTATTTTTTTTCATTAATTAATCTTGCCTAAATGCCTTATTGAGTCCTAGGTGAAATAAGACAGCGGAAACACAAACACCGTAGCAACGACCAACCAAAACAGCACCTTAAAACAACCCATTTATCCCTTTTAAGCAGGTCGTATGGATACGCCTTCAGAGGGTATCGATACGCCTTGACCAAGGTCAACACCTATAGTCAACATAAGAAGACCGTATCGATACAGCCCTTGAGCGTATCGATACG
This sequence comes from Hibiscus trionum, assembly GCA_030270665.1. Classification (NCBI taxonomy): domain Eukaryota; kingdom Viridiplantae; phylum Streptophyta; class Magnoliopsida; order Malvales; family Malvaceae; genus Hibiscus; species Hibiscus trionum. The sequence continues at coordinate 22,888,460 of BSYR01000024.1, forward strand.
CCCTTCTCGGTCAACACCACTTGGTCAACTAGGTTGGACCGTATCGATACGCTTGGACACCGTATCGATACGCCATACACTCCACAACTCCTCAGAATTTCAGAGAGTTAATAGGGTATCGATACACCCTTGTGTATCGATACGCCCAGCCCAACCTGAATTTCAGAGGGTTGGGACCGTATCGATACACCCCACGTATCGATACGCCCAGCCAAAACGGTTTCCTCTGAACAAGGCCGTATCGATACAGCCCTTAGCGTATCGATACGCCCTGCACTGTAAGACCACAATTTTTAGCTAAACGACCCCAAACACGACTCTAGATGCAATTCTCGACTCACCTAAGCATATACAAACATGTAAGCACACATATTTAAGCCAAGGGAGCCATTCAAACATGAACTAGAACATCCATGCATAACATTCTAGTTAAAGAGCAATTTATGCAATATTGACATACACAAGAACACAAAAGACCTTAAAAGGAACAAGTCATCATGAAAAGTTGGCACTCATACACAAGGCAACCTAAACATTCTAGAGCATACCATCACAGATCAGATCATTCATCATAGTATAACATACGTACAATTCAAAACATCAATCCAAAACAACATCAAACGAATGAGTCACACACGCTCATACAAAGACCCTTGCCACATTGCTAGCTAATACAAAATCGATAACCATACTTGAGCTACAAACTTGGAAGCCCTTCTTGCCTTGCCTTGTGCTAACGCCACGCTAACGATCTGCATTGTTGAACATAGAGAGCGTAAGCTATAAGCTTAGTGAGGGTGCTCTAAAATGAAAAACCACAACAATGCAGGGTCCAAGCATGTTAATCCTAGTCTACATACACCAAACATAGGCATAATATCAAGTAGACTTAGCTAGTCTTTCAAGTGGCATATATGGTCTCTCATTCCTAACAAGCTTAAACATCAATATCATCAACATACAACAATACCATATATCACACTCACACATCACCATCATATATCACATTACATGATTTAAGTTTAATTGGCCACTTTAATTACCCCGATTGTGCGGATATAAACCTCAACAATACTTTACCTCGGTGGGATTACACTCATCACCGGCCCTTGCATGTGCGGGATTCCACTCATCGCCACATGCCCTACGGATGGGATTCCACTCATCATCCCGTAGAAATATATGAATAGCTTCCGGTGGAATGTTACATCACCGTACTCCTCCTTGATGACTTAACGCCATCAAGGCCACGTACGTTTTGACTCAATTTGTGTGCACACTATCCTAATGATCGATCATTTACAACCGGTAATTTTTAGTGCCAATTATCATAACCCCATCATATATAAACATCATCAACTACAATACATGCTCATCTCATAGATGCATATCAAGATAAACTCACATCCATCAATCACAATCAAACTAGCAAAGTCAAATAAACATACATGCATTCATGGATATCAATGGTTAAATCAACAACTTAAATTAACTATGAGTGGCCTACCAAGCACACTTCACACACACTCCCACTACACATTGCTCGAACCAACTTTAAAAACAAGTTAAGACCACTCACCGCCCTTCCTTAGCAAATCGAACCAAATCTTCCTACGAACCCGGATTCGGTCCCAAAGCCTCTTCCGCGCTTCCACTTGCTTCTAGCCAAACAAAACATACACATTACTTCTCAATTCAATGCTAAACTCAACCATCAACATACTTTGCTAACACAACCCAAATTCCTCAATTTCTCAAACCACATAATCTCCTAAAATCCCTATTTTCGTGCTCCCCTAAAGACTTGCTGAAAAACCAATTTCCAAACATCCAAATGACTTCCAAATCATCCCAAAACACCCTCATATAATAAGTATACCAACAGCCCTTCAATTTCAACACAAAACCCACCAAAAACCCAAGTTTTACCCCCCTAAAACCTACCTCAAGGACAAGCTACGAATTTTCATCCAAAATTAATCAAATTAACATATGTTGTGTATTTCATAGTACTTAAACAAACCCCCAAAACAATTTATCAAAAAAAGTTGAAAAACCTCATCAAAACCCCAAATTTCCATATGAACCCTAATTTCCAAAACTCACTATTTTTGAAATCTAAAACAAGGGATAGATAGAGATTGAAAAGGAGGTTAAGAAAATGTGATTACCTTTGAAAAGCACCTTGGATTGAAGAAGAAAATGAATGGAATAGTAACTAGTGTAGTTGGGAGAGTTTGGGGAAGAGGGGTGGGTTCTAACGTGAAAAGAGATGGAAAAAAAAAGGAGGAAGACAACTTTTTATTAAAGTGGTCTAGCTTTTTAAAAGTTTCTGGTAAAATTGCAACATAGGTCCCTCCCCTTTTTGTTAAAGCTCAATTTGGTCATTATCTGAAGTTGGTTTATTTTAATTTAATTTTATTAGACTCGAACTGAACCCGGCTAACTCCTAAGCCCAAAACACGGGTGTTACACATCTCATCGCTTTCATACAATCATCCGAAGGATCGTTCGGATCTGGTGGACGACGCTTGGATCACCGGTAATAGCAGAAAATACTAGTTAAAATCGTCTTGAAGATTATCTATTTTTTTCCTTTTTTTAGGAAATATCTGTATTTTTTTTCTCCGTTGATCGTTAACGGGATAATAGCGAGAATAACAGTTTGTTATCGCCGCAATCGGACGTTACTCGTTAAATTGCAGCCTCAATCCGCCATTTTTGGTGTGAATCCGATTCCCGAGGCGATTTTCGGCGATATCGATTTCGGATGGCGACGATATTGCTATATAATGGCTGCGATCGCAGTTGCGGACTATTTTTTAAAATCCTGATTTGATGCTTAATTAATCAGTAATTCTGAGGTTAGTCAAAGATTTTATGTAAGTATATATACATATGGATTGTATTTTAACTTTTATAATTGAAAATGTCTTTTTGTTATTTTCAAGCTAAAGATTTATTGCAAATTCAGTTTGAGCAAATTCACAAGATTTAGATTTATGAAGACCAATAATTTAAATCTCGGTCACTGTCGCGTCGCGGTTATCCGATTGCGGACATAACAAAAACTATTGCGGTCGACAAAAGTTAAATTATTTTTAGTTAGAGTGTTTTCCAACACTTACTATAAAATATAATAGTTATAATTATAATTATAAAAAAATATTTTTAATAAATTTTAAAGTGTTTTCTAACAGTTACGAAATTAAATTACTGAAATTAAAGAACTACACTACACAAAAAAAAATTACACTCTAAATTATGAAAATTTCAAGGATTGAAATAACAAGAAAAAAAATAGCATAGCTGAAATAGAAATTAACCTATAAACTTAAAAACACGCTCGCATCTCATAATTTAACATTTTATTATGGAGTCGAACCCTAGCATCTATTTCAATTAGAAAATTTTTTAATGAACTTTTTTTATCAAATTAATAGGCTCTCTTAAGTCTTAATATCTTTTCCTAATTGGATTCTCATAATCCAAGGGTTTCTTAATGATAATAAAATAAGATTATAATATTAATAACAAAACCTAAATCCCTCTCTATTCTTCGTTTTCTCTTTGGCTTTCAAACCCTAACAGGGTTGTTTTCACGCTGTCGTCATCAGACCAGCATCTAGAGCCGCGCGATTTCACCTCTTGTCGTCGGCGCGCCGTCAATCCCCTCTCCTCAACGTCGACCAATCCTCTCCCTATAAGTCTCATCAGCTCGCCTCCCTTTACACTCTCACGCTCACCCTTATCGCCCGCCTATGGATTTTTTAGATTTGACAGTAACGGGAGAAAACGGAGATAGTGGCCCGTTACTACCGTTGTTTACCGCTACCCGTTAAATTGCGGCCGCGATCCACCGGTACTAGTGTGATTCGGCGTCCCATCGTTATTTTCGCCGATAGCGGTTTCGGCCGGCGGTGTTATCGCTAAATAGCGGCCGCAGGCCGTTTTTTGAAACCCTGGCTATAATGTGTACCAAGGTCGCGTTTAAATGGTCGAAGCAAATCACTCCTTCCCAAGTGGTGCACTTAATAAAAGCAGAGAGGAATGTAGACAAGGCTCTTGCTATATTCGATTCGGCAACAGCCGAGTACGCCAACGGTTTTCGTCATGATCACAGCACTTTTGGTGTTATGATATCTAGATTAGTTTCGGCAAACAAATTTGGACCAGCTGAAGATCTTCTTGATAGAATGAAGGTGGAGAAGTGTGACCTAAGAGAAGATATCTTCCTTTCTATTTGTAGAGGGTATGGAAGGGTTCATAGGCCATTGGATGCCATGAGGATCTTTGGTAAGTTGAAGGACCTCCAATGTGAACCAAGTAAAAAATCTTATATTACTGTGTTTGATATTCTGGTTGAAGAAAACCAGTTAAAGCTCGCTTTTAGGTTTTACAGGCATATGAGAGAAGCAGGTGTTCCAATCAGTGTTGTTTCTCTGAATATTTTGATTAAAGCACTCTGTAAGAACAGTGGAACCATGGATTCTGCTCTTCATATATTTCATGAGATGCCCAATCGTGGGTGTCCTCCAGATTCCTATACTTATGGAACTTTGATTAATGGGTTGTGTAGATTTGGAAAGGTTAATGATGCAAAGGTGCTATTTGAAGAGATGAAAACGAGAGATTGTTCTCCTTCTGTTGTTACGTATTCCTCCTTGATACATGGCTTATGCCAGTTAAAGAATATAAATGAAGCTGTGAAATTGCTTGAAGAGATGAAAAACAATGGTATGGAGCCAAATGTGTTTACTTATAGTTCTTTAATGGATGGTCTCTGCAAGGATGGGCATTCTTCAGAAGCCATGGAACTACTGGAGACGATGGTGAGCAAGCGTTGTAAACCCAACATGATAACTTATAGTACCTTAATTAATGGACTATGTAAAGAGGGAAGGCTTCAACAAGCTGTGGAGATTCTTGACAGGATGAAACTTCAAGGTCTCCAACCAGATGCAGGGTTGTATGGGAAGATCATAAGTGGATTCTGTGATATTAACAAGTTTCAGGAGGCTGCAAACTTCCTTGATGAGATGGTCTTAGGCAGGACATTTCCAAACCGATTAACTTGGAGTCTTCATGTTAGGATTAATAATATGGTTGTCCAAGGCCTTTGTACCAAGAGTGATTTAGGCCGAGCTTTCCACTTGTATCTAAGCATGAGAACTAGAGGCATCTCGGTTGAGACTTGGACTTTTGAGATTCTTATAGAATCTTTCTGCAACAACGGAGACCTACTCAAAGCTGCTCGTATGGTTGATGATATGGTGATTGATGGATGTACTCCAAACGAGGGAGTATGGAGTATGCTTCTTGGTGCATTTTGGGATCAACAAATGGTCCAAGAAGCTGTTGAATTGTTTCAGGTTGAGATGATTAGTGAATTCGCACATAGCTTTGAGAGCGGCGCTTCGAGATCTATCGAGTCTTATGGCCGAGCCTCTTTGCTAAGCTCTTTGAGAATCTCAACATTGAGAATCTCATAACAAATGTTGGAGCTGCTGGTGGTGGTGCTCCGGTTGCAGGTGGTGCTCCGGTTGCAGCTGCTGCACCGGTCGCAGCTGCTGGTGGAGGTGGTGCCGCTGCTGAGGAAAAGGAGCCAGAGGAAGAGAGTGATGACGATATGGGATTCGATTTGTTTGATTAGGAACTCCTTCTGGTTAATGGTTTGGTTGATTATGGTTTAGAGCATTAAGCATGACACTAGTTACTCTTTTAGATCTTCAATATTGGTTTTTGTTGATTAATTAGAAGCGTCGATTCGAATGAAGTGATGATGAGTAGTGCTTTCCTTTTGAATTAAAAAAAGAGAGTGAATTCACACATAGAGATTCAAGATAAAGCTTTTTGATTTGGTATACCAAGTCTTGTACTTAATTATTCTAATTAAATATATATTTCTCACTTGGCTCCTACCCTCTAACCAAACTTGATTGCTTTGCATATAACATTTATTTGTCATGGTGAGTACATTAGGAGTAAAGAGTTTTCTGACTTTGGAAACGTACGCACCAAAAGGGGGGACATCTTAATTTGCAGACAGGCAGAAGAAAATTACATGTGTGGTAAGATGGACACACCATACTGCAGAAGACACATCGCAACCCAGAGAATCTACTGAGCCTGAGTTGATGGTGTTCGGTACAAGTAACTTTCAACATTTGATCAAATAGTACTAGTGGCATGCATGAAATCCACAATACACGTATTTTGCGGTTGAAGAGTTACTGACCCATAATCCATAAAATGCGGCAAAGCCATTCCCTGAACCTCATCGCCACTAATCCCTATGAAGACAGACAGAATAACACTTCTCATAGCTTGTGAATATGGGCCAGAGAAGTTGAAAGCTCAGATCAACGCTAAGAGAGGCATTTGACGTGTTGGGCCTTATTCATTAAGGACCAAAAAGTTAAGATCGAGCCTTGTTTGCTTCTTTTGGTGAAGACAAAATGCACACAAATTGTTTATTATGATTAAGCAAGTAGATCAACGCTATATAATTTAATTAATTAGTAGGCAAAGTGGCCGCATCTGTAGGATTAGGCTATTAGGTCCGATTGGGGTGATATGCACAAGATTGACTACAAATATATTCGGTTCATGCAACTCTTAGATTGGAACAAACCCTTCAACATATCTGATCGTAAAGCTGACTTCCTAGAGTTGGTATAAGTAAAAATTAATTAAGAGTTGGTATAAGTTAAAAAAATGTTGTGGATTAGGATTAACTAATAAATTATTTTTATTGGTTATTGAATGGGATTGTATATAGATAATAGTAGCAACATCTCCACCTTTTATGCCTTCATATGCTATTAACTGTACTCCACAAACCATGGTCCACATAGCAACGCATATCAAATTGTTCAATTATTATGTATGTACCATAAATGTGATGGATTGTAAATATAAAAGTTGGACACTGACACATTAAGCCACGCCTCTTGCATGCCTCGGGTTCCTTTCATCAAATTTAATATTGGTACTTGTTACTCAATACTCAATACATATAAACTTAGAATTTAGATTGTAATTTTTGTCGGTTTAGAGACTTCAAATTTTGTTTGTTTGTTTTTGGTATCCAAAGGTATTTTTATTTTTCATAAATGTTTTGGTAAAATGGAGCAATTTTGGGTGGATGTCTACAATGTAGCTATCACAAGCTACAGCAATTTTGTTTCCAAATTATTCAAATATTAATGTTTATTTATCCCAAAATTATTGAATTATTTTTTCAGGAGAGATTAGAATGCAGAATCTGGTCCAAAAGGGTTAGGTAGCTGTCTGCAAGCTAGAGCTTGGAAGTTGCATCTAATGTATTATAATCTGCAGGGGAATTCGGGATTAATTGATCTAATCATAGCTACCATTTAATCAATAAAAAGCTTTTCTCTTTTGGTGCGGGTCATTTGGTAATCATTCTAATATTTAGTTTAGTTAACTATTTACCATTAAATTAGCAGCTTTCAAACTCACGGACAAAAATCTTTTCTCTTTTCGGTGCGTTAATACTAAAAAATTAAATTTTTAGTCCTAACCTTAAATTTTAAATCCTAAAGTCTATACGTAAAAATACATCATACTCCAAATTTCTTTAATCAAAACCTTAAATCTCTAAACCTAATTTTTAGTGTGGGGCACAAAAAAAAATTTATGATTTCTATTCCCACACCCACAGTCCAGTTGCCACCACAAATATGCTTTACTTGTGATATGATCATGTGACTGTTCTGATAACATGATGATGAGACGAAGATGCCATGCATGCCTACTTCACATGAACATCCCATTAATGGTTTCAAACCCTAAGTTTTCCTTCTGCTTAGATGAAACCAATCATCATGATTCCCAACAATGGCTATTGCTTCAAATCATGTAATCAAGATGCACAAATAACATCGCAATCAAAATGGTCCCTAGATCCTGACGTTGTTTCCTCTAAATTTTATGACAAAACTACATAGGAAGCTGTCAATGTCTGATCCTCTGTTGTTTTTTCTCTAACGTATGATTATTGCTTCATTAACAAAAAAAATAAAGAAGCAAAAGACAAATTAGTGGTTATAACTGAAATATTCTGTCTATTTGCAACACCCTCAAATCTCTTTTTTGCTCAAAAGATGTTCCTTCACAATTAATCCAATCGTAAGAGATATCAGGGGAAAGCTTAAAAGCCAAAATTTTGCAAACAACGTATGGGAGTAGCCCAGTTGCTTGCTTGTATGTATGTACGTACGTATGTATGTATGCATGCATGTATGAAAGAGTGTGATACTTGATTATTGAGTTGGAATTTCTTTTTAAACCCTTACTCGCTGATAATTGAAAGTTAGAAGCGTTTTTTTTCTTGAAATGGGATTCCTTTTGTTACTCTCTGGTTTCTGTCTTTTTCTGCTACCCAATTGATTAGCTACCTAAACTTTTCCCCTCAAATTCGGGTGATCTACTTGTAAAAGTCTCAATAATGACCTCAGTTCTTTTTCTTTTTCTTTTTTGAAATAAATAATGACCTCAGTTCAAGACTTTAAAACATACTGCCCTTCTCAGCAATAGCAAAAGCCTTAACAAAAGATTTGGTTAAGAAAACCAGGTCGAAATAAAATTTAATTAGACGGGTCCATTCATTAATCACTATCCATTTTTATTTTAATAAATGATTAGCTAACGATGCAAGTTCTTGTTAGAATGTGGTTACAATTCAATAGTGGTAGTTAACATGGGATGGTTTGTTTTTGCCTCTAGTTCAACTGCAAAAGTGTCTTTCGTTTCCTTATGTCACGTTATAAACACGTGGATTGCTAGCATTTTGAATGAGATCTATATCTATATATACAGTTGGATTCTTGTGAGATTGAGCCTGAAATGATTCTATATACTTCTCATGTGATTAATTGTGTTGAAATCATGATCATCTCTTTTAAACTCCGGATTCCTTCTTGATTTCGAACAAATTAGCTTACTTTATCAACAAGCAATCTAACCAATTAGCTTACTTTATCAACAAGCAATTTGTTGATTGATTAAAAGTATTGTTTAACTGATAATAATTATTAAGTTTTAGTTTTTTTAACACAATTCCAAATTTAATAATTTCAATACAAAATTCTTGACTTCAATAGATCCCCTTCGGATGATCTGTAAAGAAATAGAGCTTGCTTTTGAATAAACAAAAAAGATGGGGCATGGTGGGAATGGGAGAAATATTGAAATGAAGTAAGAGGACAATTATGATTATGGTTTAAGAACATACTCAAATGGGTTGGCCATCACTAAATTATTGAATCTTTTATCAACCTTATTCTAATGAATCAATGCATATGCTTGTTACATTATAATTCGATGAAAGCGTCATATACATATCTGTGTAAGTTTTAATACATTAATTAATATTATACTTTGATACGTTTAACATTATTTATGTTATTACAAACACCCATTTGATGTAATGATTAAAACATCTAATGTTGCACCTTTACATTCAGGATTCAAACTAAATGAATTATATCCTTCTCCACCATATTGTAAGATTGTAGTGCTACCAAAAAGACATTATTTATGTTAAATTTTATTGTATAATGTTTAATTATTTTTTATATCATGTTATTATATATGGTTGTATCATGCATAAAATTGATGGGTGTTTCAGAGTTTGATTTCTTTGTCCCACTCAAATCTTGTCGATGGGTCCATACCCAATATTTTTTTAGAAAAAGGCTGTCATTGGGTTAGCTGAAATAGCTAGAGTAGGGTGTTTTTTATATTTTATTTTTTATTTTGGTACTGTGTTGTTTTGTTTATTTAATTTTTCAATTTCCAAACAAGATTGGATCATCATTGGGAAAGAAAAGAAGGTGCTAAGTCGGGTCTCTAGTGGTTGTATGTACCACTAAAGGTTTCATCTTTTAGACTAGGAATATGAAGCTCAAATTATTTTGTTTTTATTTGGACTACCATTTGTACATGGGTTTATCTTCCAAAACATGTTTTGCTTCTATAAAAAATGCATAAAAACGAGTTTCGAATTAAGACACTATAGCCATAATTGAGAGCTGACAAGCATTATATTAGACATAAACTTTATTGAGGACATAATTGTATCCCACAAATTAGAAATTATCATTGCAAACATCTGGTTTGGAGCAATCGCTTCATTCTTTTTGTCCATTGCAGCAAATCAACTAATTTGTACCTTGAAGTACTTTATAAGTGAATTGAGAAAAAAAAGAAGAGAGGCTGTGGTCTCTCCTGTTTCTGGGTCTCCATGACAACTACTCCTTTCTTTTTGTATTATTACAAGTTGGGGAAGAGATTATATCTCTAGGATTTGAACTATGGTCATTTGAGATAATACCACAAGGGATTTGACAAATGTTTCCTTTCTTTTTGAGATATATATCACATATCAATATTTTTTAAACAAAAGTCAGATTAAAGATAAGGAAAAAAATAACAAAACACATCTAAACATAAAGAGAAATTTAGAGATTATGTTCACCGATAATTTTATACATAAAGAAAAATAAAAGTTGAAAACATAAATAGCGTGAATAAAATAAAATCTTATGTTGAACATGATCTTCAACTTTCTTAGAATTTCACGACCATCGTCAATTTTTTTCTTATCATTATCTAACTAGACACTTATGTAGTGATGTAGGAGAGGTGGTGGACAACATCAATCTTGCAGCTTTGCTATGCTAATAGTACTTATTACGTTGGTAAACTGTCATAAAAGTGAATCTAACCATGCTAGACTATCGATCTTCTCTAATAAGGGATATACGGCATGATGATCGCAACACAAACGCAAAATTACTACAAAGGTAGATGAGAACCACGCCACAAGTTAGAGAAAAACGTATCACAAAAGCATAAGAAACAAACACAACAAGATGTGTGAAAATGAGGAATCCAAGACAAAATTTTTTAATGAGAACTAAAAAAATAAAAATAAAAATCGTCGGCGGTCGACAACTAGCACAAGATTAATGTCGTTGTCGACAACTTAAGAAAATAAAGAGAACGACGAAAGAAAAAAAATCAATATATATCTACAAACGTTGACAATTAAAGAACAATAAATTATTCAAAACCAAACTGATTAATAAGAATTCATGCATGTGACAACCAACTAAGAAGAATGCACTAGTTTTAGAGGATTTTAAGTGAATGGTGATGGAGCCAAAAAAAATGTATCAGAATTATTCTTAATATTTTGATATGAAATTTTATTAAAAATAAATATAAAAAAACATATTGTTGACTCCATATCTATAAGCTGGCTCCGGCCTTATATGTGGGAGACAGAAAAAAGGTTATTATAGCTCATTATTACATGGATCTTCTTGTGTAAGAAAGTAGGCACATACTAATTGAACAAAAAAACTATAAAAATTAAATTGTCTTAGCTACTTGTAAGATTTGCTCAATTATGGTTTCAAACTATATGCTCAGTGATCATTGAATGTTATTGATAAGTTGTTCATACACCTTTAAACAAAACTATGTACCATTCGACCATAAATTGTCTCATAAAAGTTCAGCAAACATTTCACCTCCACATTTGTTTTAATTCGATGTACATTTTACATTAAAAAGTGACCATAATTATGAGTTTGACCAACTACAGCTTTTTAAGTTAAAGAAAAACAAATGCTATGATTTTGCAGTATCATCCTCAAACATCAGAATGCCAAACGAAATGATCGCCTAAACTCAAGGCAGGCACATCTAACTGGTAATCTTAAAAGGGAATGACTACAAATCTCGTGGTTAAAATAAAAAGACATGAAAAGTTTTCGATGCTTTTGAAAAACCCATCTTCGCATTTCCCCGAAGGTCATGCATGTTTTTTTTACGCGGATAACGTATCATTTTTGTTATATATTTTTATACTTTATCTATCGCTTAAAAATTATTTCTTGTTAATTTTTCACGTAATTTTAAGAAGAAAACGCTTGTGTAAAAATGTATTATAAAAGATTTAAAATGATAATTTAAGTTTAAAGGGACATAAGGAGTAATTTAGGAAGAAAAGTTGTCTCTTGTTAACTTTTCAAGTAATTTAAGTGATACAATTTTAAAACACAAAAAGTACAAATTTAATGAGACATACGAGGTAATTTTTTATTATTTGTGTCTACATTTTGTGATTGTTTATTTCAACAATTATATATTTTTTTAAGTTTGAACTTGAATTAATGTGTCTTACTATTCATTGCATTCACCATTTATTAGTAAATTTTATAAACTTAATTCACGAGTTTAAGAAAATAATTATACAAAATTATGATATTAAACAGAATCGTATAAAACCATGAACACTAAATTTGTAAAAATATACAAAAGCATTTTTAATTATGTAGAATATTAAAAATACATATTATTATTAAAAAACAATGTTATTATCAAATTTAAGTTTGTATTTGAATGAGACCATGTGTGTTAAATGAAATAAAATTATGATATATTTTGGAAAACCACCTCTTTAGGTGAAATTTGAATAAAAAATCTGAGCTACCAAATCTCTTTCTGAAAATTCCTTACAAAATTTTAAATTCTCCAATATGTTTTATCCAAACAAGTAATTCATTTTTTTTAAATTTGTCAAAGCCTTGATAAAAAAAAGTATTCTCAAAATCATGCATCCAAACACATTTTAAAAGTTCACATTTAGTAAACTTAAAATAAAACTTAAAATAAAAATCAGAAATAAAGTCGAACAGGCTCAGGTATCCATAATCAAATACATTCACGCGTAATAAAAAAAAATACATTCATGCGTTAATAAAACATTTCAGATAATACATATAAAAAATTATATTCACAGAGCACGAACCAACTTGCCTTGGTTAAGGGAACAGTTGTTGTTCTTTAAGGTCACGAGTTTGAGCATCAGTAGCATTATCAAATGGTTGAGAGTATATATAGAACATATACTACTTGTAATCACTTTAGCTTTTAAAAAAAAATTATATTCGCAAAAACAAAACGAACTTGAATATCTGACATCTGATAAAAAAAAATTTTGAAACGACATCTGATAATTAATATATACGTCAATTGCGAATAGTTATTTTAAAAATTAAATTTTTATAAGCATCTTAATCAATACTATTCATTCTTCCTAAATAATATTTTTTCCAACCAAAATGTGAATTAGCATCGGGCATGGGTTAATTTGTGATAAGATCTAGGCAAAAGCATTGGGACCCTTTGCCCTTGATGTGTGGTAGCATTCTTAACTATGGGACAACCACCACCCACATGGGGACCCTAATCCCCTTCAATGCTCCATTCTTGACCCACTTAAAAAACAGTAATGACCATGTTTCTAACCATTCACCAATTTGGTCATTAAATTTTATGGTTTTCTAATTCGAGACTAATTCTTTTGATCATTCAATTATATTTAAGAAATGATAATCTAGCACATTTGAAATTCTAATTTACAAATTACACTTATTTGGATGTATATTTAAAAATTCTACTTTATTCCACTACGTCTTAATTTAATGTTATGGTCGACACATTTACAATTTCAGAATTTCAAGTTCAAGTCTCACATTACGTAAAATTCAATTTTATTATGGGTTTGAATTTAGATATATTTCAATTATTAATTTATTCTTATTTTATTCTTGTACTTATTACTTGTAAAACGAGTATCCTTGTAAGTATCAACATTTTTTCAGCATAAGTATCAACTGTATATTATTAAGTAATAATCCTTTTAACTTTATTACAAGAACAACAAGAATAATTATTGAAACTAACATGTTTGTAATTTGTGGATATATGTTGTTTTCCAAACAACAGTAAGTTGTGGTGTCTTTCAATTTTATTATTATATTATATTAAAAGTGGTTTTCCCGGGACTGTTTATTTAAATTTTCGGACTCTAAAACTTGGTGCAATCCCAGAAACCTAAATTTATTAATGAAAATGTTTTATTTTCTTCTTCTTAAATGTAGCAAAACTTTAAATCGTTTAGGCAATTGTCTTGGCCCACACGTGATTGTCTACAAGGTTTTCCTTAATATTTTTGACACGCCGATTTTCTCAAGCACATGCAACTTGGTTAATCAAAATCCATTATCAATTAACGTATTTACGATAATTTTTGCAATAATAATACTAGATTTTTTTAAATTTTTTTTTTGGAACTTTGTAATTTGTATATCTTGAAAGAAGAAAACAAAAGGCAAAACTATATAATTATTCTTTTTGTAGCCGCCAACCTTGACAAAAATGAACCAAGACCCAATACAATAGCAAGTGTTTTTACACGGTCCAACCGATTTCTGGAAGCAATACTCGCTGTTATTACTTATTAGTAATAGTGCCTGTTCCACTCATCTCAACGCTCTTGGACGGACCATGGTCCCTTCAACTTTAGTGTGGCTCCGTCACCGTTCGGTGCGAGTGGCGGCTCACATCAAAGCCGGGCTAATCGCCCTTATCGGCCAGTCCACCCGACGCCCACCATTATCAACCACGGGAGTGCACTCAACTATTGACTTAACAATGCTTTTTAAGCAAGCGTTCATTGAAGAAAATACCCAATGGTCAACGACAAGTCGATTCATGCGTTGTCAAATTGTTTTTCCAAATGTATTCACAAAATCAGAGGCCATTATTTGCTTTTAAATTTTGTGGCTGTAATTTTTATTTTTTACGTTGATTTTTTTTCAATCCCAACAACAGCAGAATTAATATGATTATGAATATGTCTGACCAAACTTTCCTACCATATATAATAGGCACTAGCTACCAAGATTAATATTCACCCTTATTTATTACTCTACCCAACTCTGTGTTACAATTTCTTTACGTTGAATATGTATTCATAAATTTAGTTGTTGCAAGTCATCTTAAATCCTAGCAACTAAAAGAATGCACATTTAATATGCATTTTTACAGCAATATTGTACTGCCCTAAGACTTCTAACATGCAAAACTGTAAATCCAGTATTTTGTATAAAAAAAATTACTTATCTTCCTCTCACTCTCTCAGGTCCAGGAAATTTCCTGAGAGTTGGATTCTGGAAAAACGTCAATGGCATTTAAACCTTCTTTTTTTTTAATGTTTTTTTAAAGACCAAAAAGAAGGTAATCAGTAATCACATGGATAAGGTAACTGTCCTGGTTCAGGGTGTTTGTGGTTTAAATCGTACCCATTTCCAGAGAATCTTGAACATATTTCACTGTTCTAATTGACTTTTCCAGTTACTGTGGTGAATTCTTATTTTCCTGTTGTCACTTAAAAGGTAGAATTGGGTTGTATTACGCATGCTTAGGAGTCAAAATTTCAATGAAAAGTGCAAAGACTTTCATTATGTTTTGATTTTATGGAAGCCTAGCTTTTCATCCTGACAAGCCTCAACTAAGTCAACTTCTCAATCTGAAATCTGAATATATAACTAAAAACAATAATGTTACATTCTCTGTTATTAATGAAACTTACCACCTATTCTATAAGTACGCATTCCTTGTTGGGGTAGCTTAAGTTTATCATTCATTATTATTCAACTCATCCCTTGTGAATATTTCATTGTTCCGATAAAAAAACCACTTAAGATTTTGGACTTAATTTTTCAACAGTGAGAGAGACAAAGAAATGATGATGTCAAACTTGGTCTTCGAACTTGACTCTGCCTATGAATGACGTCGTATATTTTGACCATACAAGAACGTTTACCCCCAAAAAAGGGACTCACTCACTCATTACACGACGCAAAGTTTAAACCGTCGGCCAAAAGCTTTGTTTATTGCTGCAAGCAAATAAGGGCTTGTCTTTTGAAGCGTGACTCAATATGACTAGTACAAGAAAAGAAGAGGGATTAATGTTGTTTTGCCATGCAGTCATAATAAAACCGCAGCTTAGTTAAGAGTCTCTGTCTCTCTCTCCCACGCCAAATCTCCGCCATTTATCTGTTTTTGTATTTTAATCATCCTCGAGATCATTACCCCACTCCCCGTGATGCGACCGATTTGATGAACCTTCTTGGCTTCCACTCTCTTGTCTCAACCCTTTCAAAATCACAGGACCTTTTACAGCAACAAAAAGAAAAAACACCCCTTTTCTCCCATCATTTTCTTAGCTTTTTAGCTTTGAGAAATGAGAACGGCCCTTTGCTTCAGTTTTCAGTATTCTCTCCCACCATGATTCTGTTTAAAAACTCAGCATAGACAACAATAATACTTACCCACATCATAACAATCCCCACTCTTCCCCTTGCTCTCATTCATTCCCTGTCTCTCCCAATGGCGAAACACAATCTTCCTCTCTCAAAACCCTTACTCATTATCTCTTCATTCCGTTGAGGCTCCACCCAAATATATTCTCTGCAAATCTCCACTTCCTTCCTCATTCCTTCCCCTCTGCAAACAAAGAAAAAAAATGCTGCTCCTTTTCGTCTCCTTTCTCTTGTTCACCTTTCCTTCACCTTCCCTGTCTCTCAACCAAGAAGGTCTCTACCTTCTTCAAGTCAAAGCTTCCCTTTCGGACCCTGATTCTGCCCTTTCCTCATGGAACCCTCGTGATCCGACCCCATGCAACTGGCGTGGCGTTTCATGCGACTCTGCCACCGCCTCCGTCACTTCCCTTGACCTCTCCAACGCCAACGTCGGCGGCCCTTTCCCCACCCTCCTTTGCCGTCTCCAAAACCTTTCCTTCATTAACTTGTTTTACAACAACATCGATTCCACCATCCCTTCCGATATATCCACGTGTCAAAATCTCGTCCACCTTGATCTCTCCCAGAACCTACTCACCGGTGAACTCCCCCACACTTTGGTTGACCTCCCTAACCTTAAGTACCTCGATTTAACTGGTAACAATATATCCGGAGATTTTCCCGATTCATTCGGGAGATTCCAGAAGCTCGAGGTTTTGTCGGTGGTTTACAACCTTCTAGACGGTACAATCCCAGCCTTTTTAGGGAACATTAGTACGCTGAAAATGCTCAATTTATCGTACAACCCGTTTAGTCCGGGTCGGATCCCCTCGGAGCTTGGCAACTTAACGAACTTGGAGATTTTGTGGCTCACGGAATGTAATTTAGTCGGAGAGATTCCTGATTCGCTGGGCCGGCTCAAGAAACTCACCGATTTGGATCTTGCCCTTAACAACTTGGTGGGGAATATCCCGAGCTCGCTAACTGAGTTGGTTAGTGTCGTCCAGATTGAGCTCTACAACAACTCGTTGACCGGTGAGTTACCTTCGGGCTTCTCGAATTTGACCAAGCTGAGACTGCTCGACGCGTCGATGAACCAGTTAACGGGAGCGATTCCGGACGAGTTGACACAGCTGCCACTTGAAAGTCTCAACCTATACCAGAACGACTTTGAAGGGACTTTGCCATCGAGTATCGCCGACTCACCAGCTCTGTATGAACTCAGACTCTTTCAGAACCGGCTCACTGGGGAGTTGCCCGTGAACCTCGGCAAAAACTCACCTCTAAGATGGCTTGACGTCTCCAGCAATCAATTTACTGGCCCTATACCGCCGAGCCTATGCGAGAAAGGGGACCTAGAAGAGCTTCTAATGATATACAACTCGTTCTCGGGCCATGTACCGTCGAGTTTAGCAGAGTGTCGGAGCCTGAACCGGATCCGGCTCGGGCACAACAAATTATCTGGTGAAATTCCCGAAGGGTTCTGGGGACTCCCTCACGTTTACTTACTTGAGTTAGTTAATAACTCGTTCTCTGGTCAAATTGGGAAATCAATTGCCAAGGCAGCGAATTTGTCTCTTTTAATCATATCTAGGAACGAGTTTAATGGCTCATTTCCTGAAGAAATCGGTCTAGTTGATAATTTAGTTCAAGTTTCAGCTAGTAACAATAAGTTTAGCGGGCCGTTGCCTAAAAGCATAGTGAAACTTGATGGACTAGGGATTCTTGATCTTCATGAGAATGAGTTGGAAGGGGAGTTGCCTGGTGGGATCGAGTCATTGAAAAAGTTAAACGAGTTGAATTTAGCTAGAAATGAGTTTTTGGGGAAGATTCCTGATGGAATAGGGAGTTTGTCAGTGTTGAACTATCTTGATTTATCGAACAATCAGTTAACTGGGAGAGTGCCTTTTAGTTTGCAGCATTTGAAGCTTAACCAGCTTAATTTGTCGAATAACTTGTTATCCGGTGAGTTACCGCCTTTGTTTGACAAAGAATTGTACAAAAGTAGCTTCATGGGGAATCCTGGTTTGTGTGGGAATATCAGTGGTTTGTGTGTTGGGAGGGATGGAGATAAGCATAGGGGTTATGTTTGGTTGCTTAGATCCATTTTTGTCTTAGCTGCTCTGGTGCTTGTTGTTGGTGTAGTTTGGTTTTACTTCAAGTACATGAGTTATAAGAAAGCGAGGGCAATCGATAAGTCTAAGTGGACTTTGATGTCTTTTCATAAGTTGGGTTTTAGTGAATACGAGATTTTGGATTGTCTTGATGAGGATAATGTGATAGGGAGAGGATCTTCGGGGAAAGTTTACAAGGTTGTGCTTAGTAATGGAGAGGCTGTTGCTGTCAAGAAGCTCTGGAGAGGCGTGAAAAAGGGTTGCGAAAGCTTAGATCTCGAGAAAGGTCAGGCTCAGGCTCCAGCTCTGGATGACGGGTTTCAAGCGGAGGTTGAGACTTTGGGGAAAATTAGGCACAAGAATATTGTTAAGTTGTGGTGCTCTTGTACTACCAGGGATTGCAAGCTTTTGGTGTACGAGTACATGCCAAATGGTAGCTTGGGTGATTTGTTGCATAGTAATAAAAGTGGTTTGCTGGATTGGCCGACAAGGTACAAGATCATCGTGGATGCAGCTGAGGGGCTTTCTTATCTGCATCATGATTGTGTGCCCCCGATCGTGCATAGGGATGTCAAGTCCAACAATATCTTGCTGGATGGGGATTTTGGTGCTAGGGTTGCTGATTTTGGAGTTGCCAAGGTGGTTGATGCATCTGGAAAGGGTGCTAAATCGATGTCTGTCATAGCCGGTTCTTGTGGTTACATTGCTCCAGGTTAGTTGCTAGATTCTTTATCATTCTTATGATTGAATGTTGCACTCTATTTATTTTCGTTGCTGCTATTTGTATCTGAACTAAATCTTCCTTTGGAACTTTTGATTCAGAGTATGCATATACACTAAAAGTGAACGAGAAGAGCGACATATACAGTTTCGGCGTGGTTATACTAGAGTTGGTGACGGGCAGACTCCCAATTGACCCGGAGTATGGGGAGAAGGACCTGGTAAGGTGGGTCTGCACTACTCTAGACCAGAAAGGAGTGGACCATGTTCTTGATTCCAAACTCGATCCTTGTTTCAAAGACGAGATATACAAGGTCCTTAACATCGGCCTCCTTTGTACCAGCCCACTTCCAATCAACCGCCCATCAATGAGAAGGGTGGTGAAAATGCTGCAAGAAGCTGGTGCTGAGAACCTGCTAAAAACTGCTGCTAAGAAGGATGGAAAATTGACTCCTTATTACTACGACGAGGGCTCGGATCAAGGAAGTGTGGCATGACAAGAAAAAGTAAAAGGAAGGTTTATTGCATAAACAAAGACCGAATGGAAAGGATTGTGTGAGTGTGATACGCCTCAGATTTTGGTCTTCAATCATTGTACCCACTTGAGTTGATGGGGTGGTTTAGTGGGGACGGGGTAGCCGTAGGGTTTACAATTTTCACATTGAGAGAGAAAGAGCAGAGCCAGATTTATTAAGGAGTTCAATGTACACTGTAAATCTATCTATTAATATGAATCATCTACTCGAATAGCAATAAATCCGTTAATGAAGTGGTTGGGCTACGTGGGGCCTAAACCATAGCTGTGTATTGTTGGGTCTTTACATCATTCCTGGAAAGACAAGACAAGACCCATAGCTGTGTTCAAGATAGCGGCCTTAGGCTGTTTAAATTTGTCTTTGCTTGCTTGTTTGTAATTGTACCTCCTCAAAGTCAATTTGTTACAACCTTAACAAGCTTTTCCCATGATTTCAACTGTTTTAATGCAACACCAAATCTTCCACTTGCTTTGCAGTGATTCTTAAATTATTTCTTCAGATTATTATGAAAAATAAAAAAATAGGCCATCTAAAGAACTATTAACTAGCCAGTTTCCGTACAGATTTTAGCCAATATCTCTAAATAATTAGCCTCGGAATCAACTAGCTCACTACAACTTAGATTAAATGTCTGTTTTTAAGCAATTATGGTGTCCAATGGGGCACAAAATGTTTACAATGCCAAAACTTCCTGCAGCAGCAAAAGAAAGGTAGCAACATCTCTGCAGCAGATTCATTGCTCTGCTCCCCAAAGAAAGAATTCTCCAATGTTTTTGTGGATGTTTAGCAAAATGTGAGGATGGTAAAAGCAGTTGTCAGTTCAGTGCACGTGTGGCTTAAACTTAAAGGTCTGAAAATGCCCTCTACGCTCTATCTAACACTCCGGAAATACATTTAAAGCAAACCTTTGACATTGGGTTAAGCCTATCCAGGGAGGGGGGCCATACTTGATTCTCATAACCTGTGAGAAATTTGCGTTTAATTCCAGAAAGCATACGTTATTATTGTTTTCAATCTTCTTAGAAAATGAAAAATTATGAAGGAAATGTATTTGGTTTAAATTTGTAAAAATGGTGTTTTAGAAAATGAAATTATAAAATAATTCTAATAAAAATTAAAAAAGCTATATTTTTTAACCCAACGAGTGATTCCAATAAAAAAGATGATATGCTTATCCTAAGATGCTCGGGTTCAAACACCTTGTGTTCAAAGTGCGTGTGCCTTGACAAAAATCTTAAAAAAACATGAACAATTATTATTATGTAATAATATCAGTATATACAAAAGAACATTTCTGTTTTCATCTTTTTCAATTATACAAAATATTTTCATTTTCACATCTTAAAAAATTCGATCAAACATATTTTCTCAAATGAAACCTAAGCAATCTTCCTATTTCTTTATATTTTCCCTTATGCGTAGCCCATTTTCAGGAAGTTGGTTTTGTTTTCTTTGTTTAGGGCTGTCGGCAGTAGTTCATTCCCAATAATAAGTCAAAGCGCCACTCAAGAAGCCCATACGCGTATGCTATGTCTTACATTTGATGCTGGGCCATACTGGAAAACTAAATTCTTGCATTTGTTGATATTGAGTTATTGATTAATTTAATTTTGGTGGGTGTGTTTTGTATTAAAAAAAACCCAGGTATTGCCATCTTTTTACAAGTTGTATAAAATTTGCTGACACAAATAATAATAAATAAATAAATGAAAAGAGATTGATACAAACACTTGAATCGTATGTTAGGTAAACATCGGTGATCAAAGATGATTGAGTAATCAAAATTCACGGTGTCTTCTACCAAACTTGGAACCACTTCATGTCTGCCATTTAGGTGCAATCAAGCTTGACCAAATGGTACCTGCATTTGTTGCAACTAATGTCTGCTTTAAATCAATGCTAAATTACTGTTGACATTTTCAAACCAAAGAGAAATTTATTCGGAGATGTCTTTTCTTTTTCTATTGTAAAAAGAGTGGTTTTTTTTAATATATATATATATTAATAAGAATCTTTGCTTTTATGTCACGTGTTTTTTTCTGTCCTTGTGACATGTTTTTTGTTTTGTTTTTATAGTTTTGTTTTATTTGTCCTTGTGGCATGATTTAACATACTCGCTAGTTTCATCAGTCCTGGGTAGCGAAACATTCTACCTGATAATTTGGATCGCTTACCACTACTTTTCATTAGTTATGAGTCCCCGATTGGATAGAGACAAAGAGATTCATGAAGCTTCTGAATTTTGATGGTATGCTTATTTCCATAGATATTTTTCACTTTTCTTTATTTTTTGGATTGTAAAAAATTTAGATAGATTAGTCACATTATTTTTCTTCCTGAATGTGTTGTAATCGTGAT
Source organism: Hibiscus trionum (assembly GCA_030270665.1). Classification (NCBI taxonomy): domain Eukaryota; kingdom Viridiplantae; phylum Streptophyta; class Magnoliopsida; order Malvales; family Malvaceae; genus Hibiscus; species Hibiscus trionum. The sequence continues at coordinate 22,910,375 of BSYR01000024.1, forward strand.
ATCTTCTATGGTTATAATAAAAATTCAGTGGGTATACTAAAAAATAGTATTCATTAATTTAGTGATTAATATAATATATTGATAAGATATAAAATTAAACCTTGCTAAAATTAATAAATTATCATAGTTTGTTAGATTAGTTTTATCCAGGCTAAACATCGGCGGACAGCAGATATTTATGTAGTCCACTAATCTATTAAGTTTATTATTAGTAGTATAGAAGACGATGCATTGGAAATAGGATGCAAAGTTTTTTTTTTTTTTTTTTTTTTGAATATAAATAGGATGCAAAGTTGAACTTACCAATCTGTCGTTGTCCATATCTTAATCAGCATGAGATTTTTTTACAACCATTTCACATTCTAAAGTCTGCAGATTTTTGCAAAATTTGACAGGTCGAATCCAGAGTCAACAACTTGCTGTCTAAGCTCCATGACAAACAAACGTCAAAGAGACAAATCATTCACCAATTATCTCCATTAAGCTTACCTTGTTTCATTACCACTTTTTAATTGGAGTTGGGCAAGATTTGAACCTTAAATATAGGTATGAAAGTCATTTAATCATTGAAATAATGGAACAAAATTACTCAAGATTAAATTTATGGTCTAATATTAATTAGGGTAAACTAAATGGATGACCACTTAATTATGGGGTTGGTGTCAATTTAATCACTATACTTTTAATTTTGGCAATTTTACCATTTAACTATTTAAGTGGTTCCAACCGCTGTTAAATAAACTGGTACAATCTGTCAATTTAGTCTTAATTTTAATTTAATAAATTAATTATTTAATTATTCACCACCTTATTGGAGGACTTTAGCTATTTTTATTTAATTTATTTTTCTCCTCCAATCAAGTGATGCGTGTCACCTGATTAGAGAAAGAAAAAAGATAATAAAAAAATTGGCACTAAATGGATTTGAACCAAGATGCTCTTAATGTAAAAGGCACACTTATGCCATTGGGTCAAGCATGATTTTGTGATATGAAGTATAAAATATATTATATGTGTTATTTGGTTGTTAATGCCAGGAAAAAAGAAGTAAATGTGGTTTTAGGGAAATCAAACATGATACACTTATGATGCATAAAACATCTAACTCAATTAAATCAATCTAATAATTAAACTAAAGTTAACAATATTTTGTATATATTTTAAATTATAGTTAGTGCACAATTTAAACTAAAAAAATAAAATTATATTATGTTCGTGAGTTTGAACTCGCTAAATAAATTTAATATAATTTTTTTATATTAAAAACAATAAAAGTTATATATTTATTAAAAAATACTAAAAAATAAATTTAATATAATTTTAAATTTTTGATTTTATATTAAAACGTTAAAAATATTTTTTTTAAAAAATATATTTAAAAATGAATTTAATGTAATTTTAAAATTTTGTTCTATTATATTAAAAATAATAAATATATATGCTTTTTGTCGTTTTTAATATGAAAAATAAAAATTTAAAAATTATATTAAATTCATTTAGGGAATTCAAACTTGCAAACATAATATAATTTTAAATTTTTTATTTTAAATCGTGCACTAACTATAATTTTAAATATATACAAATTGTTGTTAACTTGAATTTAAATATTAGATTTTTTAATTGCATTAGATGTTTTTATGCATCATAAGTGTGTCATGTTCGATTCCCCTAAAACCACATTTTACTTCCTTTTTCATTGGCATTAATAACCAAATAATACATACAGTACATTTTGTACTTCATATCATAAAAGCATTTAACTATATAGATGACCACTTAATTATACGGTTGATGTCAGTTTGATCACTATACTTTTAATTTTGGCAATTTTACCATTTAACTATTTAAATGATTTCAAGCGCTGTTAAATAAAATGGTATAATCTATTAATTTAGTCCTAATTTTAATTTAATAAAATTAATTAATTATTTAATTAGTCACCACCCTATTAGAGGATTTTAGCTATTTTTATTTAATTTATTTTCTTCTTCCAATTAAGTAATGACACATGTCACAAAAAAGAAAAAGAAAAAAGAAAAAGAAAATTGGCGCTAGGTGGATTTGAACCAAGATACTCCTGATGTAAAAAGTACACTTATGCCACTTCGCCAAGCATATTTTTTTATATGAAGTAATATATTATATGTGTTATTTGGTTGTTATTGCCACTTCGCCAAGCGTGGTTTTAGAGAAATCAAACATGATACATTTATGATGCATAAAACATCTAACTTAATTAAATAAATTTAATAATTAAACTAAAGTTAACAATATTTTGTATATATTTTAAGTTATAGTTAGTGCACAATTTAAACTAAAAATTTAAAATTATATTATGTTCATGAGTTTGAACTCGCTAAATAAATTTAAAATAATTTTTTTATTTTTTATATTAAAAACAATAAAAATTATATATTTTTAAAAATACTAAAAAATAAATTTAATATAATTTTAAATGTTTTATTTTATTTTAAAACGTTAAAAATATTTTTTAAAAAAATATATTTAAAAATGATTTTAACGTTATTTTAAAATTTAGTTCTATTATATTAAAAATGATAAATATATATATATGCTTTTTGTCGTTTTTAATATAAAAAATAAAAATTTAAAATTATATTAAATTTGTTTAGGAAATTTAAACTTGCGAACATAATATAATTTTAATTTTATTTTATTTTAAATCGTGCACTAACTATAATTTTAAATATATACAAATTGTTGTTAACTTAAATTTAAATATTAGATTTATTTAATTGCATTAGATGTTTTTATGCATCATAAATGTGTCATGCTTGATTCCCCTAAAACCACATTTTACTTCCTTTTTCCTTGGCATTAATAACCAAATAACACATACAATACATTTTGTACTTCATATCATAAAAGCATGCTTGGCCCAGTGACAAAATCATGCATCTTTCACCGAGAGTAATGGCACGTGTCATTACTTAATTGGAAGAGAAAAATAAATTAAATAAAAATATCTAAAATCCTCCACCACCTAATTAAATAATTAATTTATTTTATTAAATTAAATTTAGGACCAAATTGATAGATTGTGTAAATAACAAGACCAAATGTGTAATTATACTAGTTTATTTAACAGCCACACCAATCTCTCCGTTATGTTTTAACGGTTGGTGGCTTGATTGGAACCACTTAAATAATTAAGCGGTAAAATTACCAAAATTAAAAGTATAGTAATCAAATTGACACCAACTTTATAATTAAATGGTCATTTGTGTAGTTTACCCTATTATTTAAGATTGAAATAATATATTTTGTCAACATACCATAAATTTGATCAACACATTTCATTATATTATAATTTACCTTTGACTTCAATATATTAGGGGTACACTTACATATAAATGATTATGGAGTGGTAAAATAAAACAAAATAAATATCTTAAATCATAGTCGGCCAACAAAAGTAAATTGTTATTGATAAACATGGGGAAGAAGGAATACCAACTCTTTTACCAAACCTAACCCATTTTTTCAAATGTTGTGCACTTACTCAAACAAAGACAACCTTGCCATTTCCCTTCATTCAACTCTTCAAAGTTCAATGTTCAAAGTTCAATCCCAATCCCATATATACGAAGTAAGCATTTTCAACACGTTATTCTATGGAATGGACCAGACAACACAACTAGCCGAGCCAAACCCTTTCTTCTTCTTTCTCCAATTCCCCTAACCCATTTGAGAAAAAAAAGATGGCCCAAGGCGAGGATATTGCTTATGATTTCGTTTTGGTTATTCTCTCCGTCTCTCTTTTCATTCTCGGAATCATCCTCTTCATCATATGCAGAAAGAACCCACAAAAATCCGATCAAAAACAAGAAATACTCCCCGTCAAGTCTTGTGCGAGCACTTATCAGTTAACCGACATAGATGCAGCGACGGATGGATTTAACCATAGAAGAATCGTCGGTAAAGGCCGTTTGGGTACCGTTTATTCCGCCATATCGCCGCGAGGAGAACTCATTGCGGTGAAAAGGATACATCCACGACTCGTCTTAAGCAATGCTGGGTTCGGGTTCGCTTCGATAATGAAAACACTTTCTTTAGCACAACATCCGCACATAGTCCCCATCATAGGGTTTTCACAAGCACCGGGTGAGAGAATCATTGTGATGGAATTCGTCGGCATGGTGAGTTTGGATTTCTATTTGCACGAAAACCCCGAAGGCGCTTCGTTATTAGATTGGAACAGGCGTTTGAGGGTGGCAGCCGGTGTGGCTAGAGGGATCGAGTATTTGCACGAAGGGGTGGCACCAAATATAATACACGGGTGTATCAAGGCATCGAACATATTACTAGATGTGAAATTCGTTGCTAAGTTATGTGATTATGGGCTATCGTTTTTGGCACCGGAAGAGAAGAGAGGGGTTGTGGGGTATGTAGACGATGAGTATTGGGGTGAAAGGGGAGGCGGTGCTTGCAAGGAAAGCGATGTTTATGGTTTCGGGGTGGTTTTGTTGGAACTTTTGACCGGGAGGAGAAGTGAACAAGGGTTGCTTGTGAGATGGGCATTGCCATTGATTAAGTCCAAAAGGTTTAATGAACTTTTGGACCCTAGACTTGTATTTCCTTCTGATATGAAACCTTTTCTTAGACTGGCCAAGGTTGCATCGGCTTGTGTTGGTAATTACAGAAAGGACAGGCCTTCGATTTCTCAAGTGGCATCCATTTTGAACAATTTGGAAGTTGAGGTTTGTCATTAGAGTCTAATTTACCATATTTGAAACATGGGGTTTATGTTTTGACTCTGATCTTTGGAAAGCCAGAACTAGATTGTATACACGTGGGGTGGGTGTAAGATAGATTTGGCCAATGAGGGGAAAATATTGAAATGTAAATATTATAAAGATGGAAGGAGATGGGGAATATTCACTGTTTCCGTGTGGAAATGAGGGGATTTTCAATCTTTGGTGGGGAAAGGGATTATTTATATGTCTACCAATGTGGCAATGAGCTCCTTTTTGTGATTATCAGATTTCGGGGGATTTGTCTTGGATACTCATTCTTCTTTTTTGTAAATCAATCATTAACAAATTATTTGTGTTTAGTGATAATTGTACAATTTTGGGGACCCAATGTCATCTTGATTGGTCCCTCTCAAATTATTTCTGTTCTTGTATCCAAAATATTATTAAATGAAATAATATCTTAATTTCCATTAGATTCTGTTTGCTTTGCTTGTTCTGTAGTAAAATTATAGTTTTTTTTCTTTTAAAAAAATTGTTTAACACATAATCTGTTTTGACGATTCATTAAATTATATAATAGAGCCTTGTTAAAATAAACACTTTAACTTAAAAATTGACATTGTGATATATTACATCCATTTGAGTCTTTTAACCATGAAATTTAACTAAATAATTTTTTATCGAATATTGATGATTAAATATACTAACGCGACAATGACGGTGCAATTGAATGAGGAACAAAATCTTCGCTTTCTTTTTCATTCAATTGTTGTTGATTTTATTAATTTTAGTTATTTTTCCAAAATTTCACAGGACATTAATCACCCTTTTTTATTGAAAGCTAAAGTGATTACAAGTAGTATCTGCTCTAAATATACTCTCAACCTTTTGACAATGAATGCTCAATCACCTTGCTACAGCTGCTAGTGCTCGAACCCGTGACCTCTAGAAACAACAACCGTTCCCTTAACCACTGAGTCAAGTTGGTTCGTGCACAGGACATTAATACTTTTTACTATTTTATAATTATTCACGAATAATTTTAAAATATCATAAACTTTACTAATATGATAAAATATTGTTTATAACTAATTTGATGTAATAGTAAAACATTGTTCTATTTTTAAATTATTTAATTTAAAATGTCTCATAATTAATGGTCTGTTCAGGTAATTTTCTTAGTTAGAATTGATTTTTTCTGAGAAAAATTCAAGGACTTTTTAGCTACTTGTTAACATGACATGTTAGACAAACGGTCATATCAGTAGAATTGTCAATGTAATATGAACATCAATAAACTTAATGATCAACGTGGATTTAAAAACATATTTAATTAAAGGGTTATGCTATTGACAGCCCTTAGGGCTGTCAATAAAAACACTATAGATTTTTGTAATTAATGTTTTTTAATCTTTTTAAAGAAATATAGTATAATGTAATTAATTACATTCCTAAAAAGTTGTGTTTCATTAATTTAAATTTTTTAATTTAATTAAACAATAAAAACCTAAATTCAAACTTCAAACCTCAAACTTAAACCCTAAACCCCAAACCCCAAACCCTAAACATCAAACCCTAAAACTTAAACCATAAACCCTAACCTTAACCAACAAACCCTCAAACCCTAAACCCTAAACATAAACATCAAACCCTAAAACTTAAACCATGAGCCATAAACCCTAAACCCTAACCCTAAATCTAAACCCTCAAACCTTAAATCCTAAACAATAAACCGTTTTAAGTGAGTATTAATTACATTAAACTACCTAAAATTAATTAAACATGATTTTTTAGGAATGTATTTAATTACATTTTACTAGATTTCATTACAAAGCAAAACAATCATTTATTATAAAGCAAAACAAACATTAATTACAAAGCAAAACAAGCATTAATTATAAAAATTTATAGAGTTCTTATTGACAGCCTTTAGGGCTGTCAATAGCAAAATCCTTAATTAAATTACACATTTAATATTTTAGTTGGATAAAAATCACAAACATTAATTGTTTTTTTTTAAATCATCACACATTTCTTTTCTAGGTCAAAGAACTTTATTTTCTCATACAATGTATAAATTATTGGGAAAAAATTACTTTAAATTTGGATAGTATCAAACTATTAAATATTTCCCCATACAATATCTAGAGTAAGTGCATTACAGCTTTCAGTTAATACATTCCACTCTCTCTTAGGTTGTCGTTTCGAAACCCATTAAAAGTAAATTTCTCATCTTTTAAATAAAAATTGTTAAAAAACGATTAGATATATTTAATTTTATGTTTTATTGTATATTATATCAATAATAATGTCTACTAAAATAAATTCAATCGATATTCAATAACGAAACTTAAATTATAAAAAATTTATATTTGAATTACACTTCATATTTTCACAAAATAAATTTCAATTCCAAATTATCACCCTTATTATCAAACCAATATCACACTACTACAATGAATAAAATTTTGGCTAAGATTGCAGTTTAGGTCTATGCATATGAGAAGTGCAAACCTTTGATAGATTATTTTTTATTATATTTTTCTGTCATTTTTAGCATACCTAAAGGGCATGTATTGTCCTAATTGGAAGAAAATATAAATTGTAGTTGTAATTTCTGTCAGCTACGGGCAATGGACCGAGGATGAAGTTATGGGTTGGGTAATTTTGTTGTATCGAAGGAAATTTAATAAGGCCCATAGTACTTTTCATCCAAGTAATATGTAATTTCATAGCCCATTTACTTCCAAAAGCTGGAAAAATTAAATGCAGCATAAAGAAAAACAAACAATACTAGTGTCTAGTGTAAAACTAAACAACTAAAATCCTCTGACTTCTAATCATGCCCCTTCTATGCCCCACATTAAAAAATATCTAAAAATTAAATTTTAAACTATAACCCTAATTTTCACATCATAAACTCTAAAAAATATACCATACACTTAATTCTCTAAACCCTAACCACAACCTCTAACATTAAATCCTAAACTCACTTTTTAAAAGTAGGCACCAAAAGAGACATAATTCGGGGCTGACGATTCCCATTCAACTAAATGAATAAGTGAATATATTTCATTTTTGAGTTAAAATTCATATATATCAACAAATATTTGTACTTAAATTAAAATCAAATTAACATTATATATGGTTGATAGTATCATTTTGGATAGCTTAGTTATAAGAAATAAATTAGTAATGATTTTACGAAACCATCCATATATACATATGTTTATCATGTGTTTAATAGTTAAGTGATAGTGTACGTGAAACAATCACATATGTTGTTTATAAAACTAAATGGACAGTAGCATAGAGTGTGACAAAATGATCGGTAAATGTGTAAAAAATGTATAATATTTAAAATTACACTAAATCAGACTAATCACTCTCAATTTCTAACTGCCACCACTATGCATACACCAATGAAGCATCAAACAAAAAAGAGAACACCCAAGCCCCAACAGAGGGTTATAGAGTTGCACGATGGTTTCAAAAATAAATTTTAGTGGACCCGTCTAATAATTAAAATTAAAAACTGATAATATTCATGTTAACTTTTAAGGGGCCATGCAAAAAAGCTTTAGTGTAGCTGATGGTTTCAAAAATAATTTTTAGTGGAAGGAGTTAGAAATTGCAATGAAGTCGTTGATTCCCATTGAAAAATAATGGCATTGAAGACTTGACGATAATAAGTAACTAAACAAGAAAAACACGACTTGGAAATGACCTTTCAGTTTCAGTGTTGAAATTAAAAGTGTGAATCCTGACCCTCGGACAATGGCGGATGACTAGGGGTGAGCAAAACTCGACTCGACTCGAAAAAACCGAATAATTCGACTCGACTCGAGGCAAAAATACTCGACTCGTTTTGACTCGACTCGAAATTTCATAAACTCGAATAACTCGAAAAAATTTCAAATAAAGTTTGAGTTGTAAAATGGAAATTCGAATAACTCGAAATTTTTAGTAATTAGTGGATTTATTTTTAAGTTCGAGACGAGTCTCTCTACTTTTTTATGATATATACATACTAATATATAAAAATGTGAAGAAATATTGTCACGTGTGAAAAAATATATATGTGCATATCTTATATGATTAGAGAAAGGAGTTTAAATTGGAATCAAACCATACTATAACATGATAAATAATTACAGTTAAATTTTTATAGGAACTCGAAAACTCGACTCGAATTGACTCGACTCGAATTTCTTAAACTCGACTCGAATTTCTTAAACTCGACTCGAATCGAAAAAATTTCAAATAAAGTTTGAGTTGTAAAATATGACTCGTCAACTCGAATAACTCGAAAATTTTTGACTCGACTCGACTCGATCGAACGCTCACCCCTAGGCGGATCTATAAATTTAAGAATGAGTCTATTTTTTTTTAACTGAGTATATAAAAATAAAATTTTCCTTTACATACTAAATAAAATTATTTTTTCTCAAAATAAAACACTAAATTAAACATATATTTTTTTAAAATAAAATAAAAATGGGATGCAGATGCACCATACCATGGCTGGGTGCATCGGCCACGGCCCCCGGAGTGGTATCAAATGCTTGAAAACGAAGTTGCTGCTAATATATCCTTTGGCTTTGTTTCCCCCTTCCCCAAATTTTACTACATACCTTAATTGGGTTTCTAATATGAATTCTTTGGTAAACCAAACAATCATTCTATTATTTGATTGCATGCACTTTTTTCCCGTTGGATTTTCTGTATGAAGAAATTAAAAGAGCTCGATGAGGCAGACGCATGCAGCCAAAACCTGATGAGAAAGGTGACAATTATTTCTGTGGAGGTATCTGGGGAACTAATAATAACCATGTTTTCTCTTTTCAAACAAGCCAGGAAAAACATATCCTTCCAAAGTCTTTAAATAAAAACCCTAAGCCATACGTTAAAGTTGAAAGCTTAATGAACAAGTTTGATGCTGTTGCGTGGCTTCTCAGACAAGCTCTCCTGTCTCTCAAACTAACTGTTAAAAAGTTCTGGGTTTTGTATCTGCTGTATTCTGAGCGTACGAATATACAAATATGAATCCATTGAGTGGATCGAAAAAGAGAATGATGATATTTATAGATATTTGAGTTCGAACAATTTTGTCTATAAATGTGCGCAAATTTTATTAAGAATTTTTTTAAAAAATAAACTTGTAAATATTAATAAAAGTTTGAATTAGGTAGCTGTTAACTATAAAACCTATAAACAAAAGCACATGTTTTAATTTACTTATTGGTATGGCATTTAAAAAATTAATTGAAAATGTTGGACCTTAATATCAAACTCTTTTTCCCTTTCATTTCGCATATTAATTACATAATTCCGAAATAAATGACAGTAATTAATATATATAATTATCACCAACTTGATAGGTTGGAGCGGGCCATGCTACATATGAGAAATAAGAAGTCTTTACATCACATTAATCTCTTTCAATTGAATAGAAATCATGAGCCCCTTTTAGGTAAGTATATTTGACCGGTTAGTCAAATTGCTCATTTTTGTTCTCTCAAATCACTTTAGGTCATAGGTTTTAGACCTATTAGGAGCACTTCCTTTTCTTCTCCTAGAGTCCTCTTTCCCTTCCCTTTTAAGGAAGATTAGGATTAGATTTAGAATTTGTCAAAAAAAATTCTTAGCCCCTTTTCAGTGTTCCTATTTATGCTTCACACTAAAAACTTAGGTTTAGGGTTAATGTTTAAAGTTAGTTTAAGATGAGAGTTTAGTAAATTTAGGCTATAATGTATTTTTAGTGGTTAGTACTTAAGGGTTAAGATTTAGAAAGTATAATTAAAGTTTAAGATTTAATGTTTTAGTGTTAGGTATAGAAAAAAAACCCCGAAAAAGGACATGAAATTTTTATCTCTTTCAATTATGATTAGAGAAATTTTCAAAACCATTACTATTGATCTTTTATATGATATTTAATTTACCCAAATCTCCTTGGAACATTTAAATAGGAGAATATATAGTACTTGTTTAACGTGGTTGAATTCATGTTTGTAGATATAATAATAAATAATTAAGACTCAATCGATATTAATATTGATATTATATAAAAGGAAAACTTTAGCCGTAAAAAATTACAATTTACTACGGGAATTGTTTAAAAGAGTCATTAACACGAGAAATTATTAGACGGACCGACTCACAACATCATCTATGGTTTCAGCTAATAAGGTCTATCTACCTTAAAATAACTATTTGGTAACTTCATTCTTTATTAACACGTAAGAAATAAGTGGTGATTCACCATGAAAAAAATGAAATAAATAGACTTTATTAGTTGGGACCACGGATGTCGAGGTGAGCCGAATCTATCCAATAATTTGCTAGTCTTACCAGCAGCATTTTCATCAGTTCTTAGAAAAGAAGTGCAATTTGTCCGAAAATGAACATCTAAACCCTAAAAGAGATAGAAAGAGAAAGGATGGGTTGCTTAACACATGAGAAGCTTACGTGAAGAAATGGATAAATAGTTGCTATACAACAAGTTTGGTGCAAAATACCAATATTTTGTTACATTCGGATTTGTTGTTTCGTATTTTCTATGCTACGATATTGTATAACTTCACCTATTATTTATTTATTTATTTTTCTTATAGCTTTCAGAATACTCCAGTTTGACATTGGAGCTAACTAAAAGAGCTTTCTCACGAGGTAAAATGTCTCGGGAAAAATACCTACAGCTTGTCTTCTCCACCCGACTCTCGTTATTACTATTATTTAGTATATAAACGAAATAATAATGTAAAATAAATAAATATTAAGATTTTAATCTCAAACTTAAACTGATTTATTTGAAGTGTTTAAGTGATTAAAATGGTTTAAAGGTTTAGAGAAAACTGGAAAGCAAAGTCCAAGACTACATTTATTCTGTTATGCAATCGTATCTACTTTAGCATAACCAAACTTCGCGTGCAAGCAACAGTTATTACAAGAATTTATTATATTATTTTTTTCTGAAGAAACGAATTAAAATAAATAAATCTCATTCTCTCCTTTTTCTTATACCCTACCTTTAACCTTATTTCTCTAATTTTTTTTTATTTTTTTTTATAAATGACTCTACCTTCATCTTGTTGATATTAACCTTATTTCTCTGTCTTTTTCTTTTCTTTTCTTCTTCTTCCAAGACCTAGGAGGAGGATATAGCAGACAGCAGCTATATGCTCGCAATCATAAGCAGAAAATTTGAGAATTAGGAAAAGCGTGGAAGAATTAAATTCCTTTGCCTAACATCAAGAAAGAGAAAGTGGGTAACTGAAAACGTGCTCTAAAAGAGACAATTTTTGCTTTACTTGTTTATTTTTATTTTATTGTTTTTTTGTTTTGTTTTGTTTTATGTTGTAAATCTTGCTAGAATTCTCGAATGCGGGTGTTTGCCAAGTGGGGAAGACGGTGGAACCAGACATCAGCTTTGTGATGGGAATCAGACCATCAGCAGAAGAACCGGAGACATGACATGGTGCAATAACCCAGACGACGACACAGGAACTCTTAGCTCAGTTACAGCAGCCGCCACCAAAGATCCCTCCGTCGCCATCGCCGCCACCTCTGCCGTTCCCTACCCCAAACCTCATGAAATCTCAACCATTATTTGCCCTTCATGTGGCTATAACATACCCTACCAAGATCAGGTAACTGTTTTAATTAATCATAATATTATATTTGTTTTTAATTGTATTTTTCCCATATGGTTTGATCTACTAAAATACTAATATTTTTTGTGGGGTTAGACGGGAATTCATGATTTGCCAGGGTTACCAGCGGGGGTGAAGTTTGATCCGACTGACCAAGAAATTTTAGAGCACTTAGAGGCAAAAGTAATATCTGATCTGCGCAAGCTTCATCCCTTGCTTGATGAGTTTATTCCAACGCTAGAAGGAGAAAATGGGATTTGCTATACTCATCCAGAGAAGCTTCCAGGTGATGCTTTAATTTTAGCTCAATTTTTCTTCTTTAAATACATTGGTTTTTCCTTTTTTGTGTTGAATTTTCTATTTTTTTCTAGGGCTATATCAATGATCTATATATCTATCTATCAATTTATGCACATATATATATGGTTTGGGCATCAGCAATGATCTGTGTTGGTATATATAGATGAAATTTAGATGAAAACGTACAGCTTTACTGCATTTTTTGAAAATCCAGTTAAGTGTATTGCAAGGAAAGTACCTAAGTTGGCTAATACTAGCTGCCAAGCATGTTTCTTGGGTGGCCTAATTACGTGAGATCCTTTGGTTCTACTTCGATCAACACATAACTATCTTAGAAACATGTGATTAGGCCGCTTAGATATTCCCCTTGCTAGCTTAATTCTAAACTGACCTAATGGTGCAGGAGTAAGCAAAGACGGCCAAATCCGACACTTCTTTCATCGACCCTCCAAGGCATACACAACCGGGACAAGGAAGAGAAGAAAAGTCCACACGGACGAAGATGGGAGCGAAACAAGGTGGCACAAAACGGGCAAGACCCGAGCAGTTTTGGTTGGTGGGATAGTGAAGGGTTTCAAAAAGATCTTGGTGCTCTACACCAACTATGGCAGGCAAAGGAAGCCCGAGAAGACAAACTGGGTGATGCATCAATATCACCTTGGCAACAACGAAGAAGAGAAAGATGGGGAGTTAGTGGTTTCAAAAGTCTTTTACCAAACTCAACCTAGACAATGCGGTCCAAGCAGTAGTGATAAGTATACGCTCGATAGTAAGCTTAAGAACCGAAGTACCATGGCGCCTAGGAGTAGTAGCAGCGCGGGTTTTGTGGAGTACAACAATCCACCTTTTGTTTCATACGGTGATGGTGGGAGTCACCACCATATCCATAATAGAGAAAGCCCACCTCAGCTAATCCCAAATCTGGTTGTTCAAGGTGACGGAGCCTCGTTTATTAGATTAACCTCTGATACAAGCAAAGGCCGACTTGAAAGAAAATAGCAGCAATGGGAAAGATGAACAGCCACGACAAGGACTTATTTGTTTGTTGTTGCTGCTGCTGCTGCTATGTAATAGTCAAATAAATGATCAGATTGTTGTTTTTGCTGAGGAAAGGGAGGGGATATGGAAGAATAAGGTATTAAGGTCAATGTCTTCTTTCTTAGAGATTAGTGGCATTTGCATAATATTTTATATTTTTTTAACCCTATTGTATCCATATATATATATATATATATATATATATATATATATATATATATATATAATAGGACTGCACAAAGATGACTCCTATAAGACTTGTACTTATAGTCCCTACAGTGTTAATTATGTTTACCAATTATCATAATCATATATGGTATATCCGTATATGGTATATATATGTAACTATTTTTTATTCTATCATGAATCCTCGTGTGATTGTATATCTGAATCCTCCATCTCTGGATTAATGCATATGACGATATAGATTTTATTATTTCTTTAACTTTTGATTTCTAGCCTGCAGCATTGTCTCCCATTATGTTTTTACCCAAGATTCCAATGAGTTAATTTGCATACACAGATGGTGGTTTCATTGAAACAACAGTCAAAGAGATTTTAGCGAATTTTTGCAGGTTCATACTTTTTTATATCTCGCTGTACCTGTACAGGAGTAAAATGTAATACAAAAACATTCATAATTTTGGATTGAATAACCAAATGATAGTGATTGAGACACGTATGACTTGATGGGATATTAGATTGTAAAAAAAATGGTGTGGTTAAAAGCCTACATCACGCATTAACTCGATTAATTTTTTATACTTCCTTGGGAAAAAGAAAGGAGACCATTTTGGCTCAATCGGATTGCGATCCTCTTGTAATAAAATAGCCAGGGAAATGTCATTATCGGAAACATGCATGAAACTTGATCAAGAAGGCGTTTCCGTTTACACTTGCAGTGACTGTTTTGGCTTTTTCCGCCCAATTTAATTCTCCGACCGACTTGTTTTTGTTTTCTTGTTTCATATTAATTTTTGGACCCAAGGTGGTTACATGGAACTGAAAAACTTAAATATCTTAATCCCAACACTCGTTTCAAGGATTTCAGCTTCAGCGAGGGAAAAAAACAACATTTGATTTGCTTGCAGGGAGAGTAAAGGGTATGGTGGTTATTCAGAAGAAGCGCAGAGATTTTCGTGTGGTCAGCATATAGAATCATAAGAAATTCGGATCAGCCAGCTCAATTAGAATCAATTGAATACCTAACAATCCACTTTTATAAAAGCCAATAAACAAACTTGAAATAAAACAAAACCAGAAGACAAACAAAGAATTTCCCTTTTGAAAACAAAACCAAAAAAAAAGCTCATATGTTCTTGTCTTGCAGACAAAGCAAATGCTAAACCCTGAATATTTCAGACTGTAATCTTTGTTGCCAAAACGCAGACAGTAGGCTTTGAGGCGGTATATTTAACATTTTTTTAAGTTTTCTCAATTCATTGGAAGATTAAATATGTGGAACATGCAATACAATGCACGTAGGCAGGAATAGGATAGTGAACCCGAAAGTTCAATACAATTAGGGATGTAAAAAGCTGACCCGACCTGAAAACCCGACTGAAACCTGTTCGAGTCAGAACTTGATTTGACCTGAAAATTTAATAACCCGAACCCGATCTGTAACCGACTGTTGTTGACCCGAACCTAAATTGGACTTATTACTGTAGTGACCGAACCCAACCTGCGTCCGACTGAAAACGACCCGAACCCGAATTGGACCTGTTACTGTGGACCTGAAACCCGACCTGCGCCCGACTGAAACGAACCCGAACCCGAAGCCGACCTGGCAGATAACCGATTTTACCCGACTGAATTGACCCGAGATCCGATATTACCCGACCTGTTTTGAACCCGACCTGTTTTGGACCCGACCTGTTTTGAACTCGACCTGTTTTGGACCCGACCTGTTTTGAACCCGACCTGCTAATTGACCCGACCTGCTTTGAACCCGACCTATTTTTAACCTGAATGATATTGATCTGACTTGATATTTACCTAATATATAGTTGAAGAAGTCTATGATTTGATAAATTTAAAGTGTTGATAAATGTAAAGTATTAATTTATTAAATTAATTTAATACTAACTCATTCAATATAAATTATTTGTGAAGATTAATAAGAATTAACATACTTAAATTTATTTTATTAAAAATATTCAAAATTTAAAAGTTCTATTAAATTAATAATTTGTGATGGATGAATTTAAAACAAATTATTTAAAATTTAAGTCAATTTATTAATTGTGATCATTAAATTTAAGAAATATTTTATTAAAAAATTTAATTATAACTATTAAAATAATAATAATAATATTTTTTTAGTTTAGGGGGAAGTTTTTTTGATTGATAGGAAATTATGGGGGGAATTTTGGACCATATTAAATAAAATGGGGGGATTTTGGCAATGGGGGGGGGGGGATTTTGCCGCCATCAAACAAAATGGGGGGTGGGGGAAAATTTTGCCGCCGTATCAATTGAGTGGATGTGATATTTTTTTATTTAGGGGTTAATTATTCTTTAGGTCCTTCCTTAATTAGATGGTTAGTGTTTAGGTTTTTTAGGTTTTAGTTTATTTTTTTAGTCTTAACTTTTGGTTTAGTTTCTTTAAATTTTATTTAATTAGGCCATGCTTCATAAATTAATTAATTATTAAGCTTTTTGGTTTGCTTTAAATTTGATTTTGGTCCTCGTATAAAGATTTGGTAAGTAATTAGGTTTAATAATTTTATTCATTTGTGATTTTGGCTCTAATTAATAATTTAGTTTTAATTTTGTCACATCCCAAAAACCGGTCTAGTAGAAATTAGGTTCAAAATTTTTTTATTCGGTTTATTATTATTTTATGGAGTAAGTAAAAATTTATTATTTTTTTATGTAGTAAGTAAAAATTATTATTATTTTATGTAGTAAGTAAAATTTATTATTATTTTATGTAGTAAGTAAAATTTATTATTATTATATGGGGTAAGTAAAATTATTATTATTATTTTATTAAAAAAAAAGGGTGTTTGCCGGCCAAGTTTTAGTATAAATAGGGGGAGGGAATTGTTTGAATTCACAGCAAAAATTGAAGAAAAAAATTAGTAAGATATGATCCAATTTTTGATTGGTAGTCCGATAATTTCGATATAGTAATATCGAATTTCTGCCGACAACGGGGTAAGCTCAAATCTCTAGTTAGTTTAAGTTTCGGTATCGAGTTTGATTAATATTTTTATATATATTCGATACTGTCTTATTATTTTAATTAATTTTTATCGTAGTACACGAGGTCGATTCAGATCAACTTTCAAGCCCAATAAATAAAAATAAAGCACTGGTCTGTCAAGGTGAGTGTAGATGCATTTGTCTCGGGTGACACGGTGTCATTCCGATAATTTTTTTATGTTCTGATATGTGGGTATAGTCGTGTCAGGGGTAGGCTCGGTGCCTTCCTATTGCATTAATTATGAATTTATTTGCATTTGGTAAGTACCCTGCATTATTTTGATATGCTTAAAAATGATTATAATATGCTACATGTATATGAAAATAATATGAAATATTATCTGATATGGAGCTACGGCTCATCTTGCTATTTGATTTGATATGATCTGAAAATCATGGACTATGTGAATTTGTGTGTAATTATGGACGTTGGATACAATTGGCATGCCATAGGAATATTCGAGCTCACCATGTAAGGGAGGACTACGGTCCAGGGCTACGGCCTATATGTGGGAGATAAAAGGATGGAAGTGTAAGGGATACATGGAGCTACGGCTCAGGGCTACGGCTCATTTATGATTTATGATATGGTGTACAGGGAATCCGCGTATCCAATGGTACCAATATAATATGTGTTCGATATGTTATACTATGACATGTTTATGATAAGATATATGATTATATTATGTTATGTCAGTGATATGGATATCTGATCATGTTATGCCTATACTGTTATAGAAGCATGCAAATGAGTTAGATTAATTTATATTTAATCATGACACTCATATTATTGTTAATTCACTATCATGACTACCTCACTAGGCTATGTAAGCCTAACATACGTGTCTCATGCATTTTCAGGACCCTGATAGATTTCCAACCTTTGATCGTGTGGTGCAGTTGCAAGTCACATCTCTACCTTATATGTATGATATCTTTCATGAACTCCTAGTAAAGTGGCATATGATCCAACTTTTGTATAATTATGTTTTGTAATTTAATAATGTGATTTTATTTTAGTAATCTAGAATAGTCCTATTAAATAAATGTTGGAACAATAATAATGATAGATACGAATAATTTTCTAATAAAAATGATTAGAAAGGACTCTAAGATTTTTGTATGTTGTTAGGTTCATTTAAATATGTAAAGAATTTTAGTAAGATAATAAAAAGAAATAGATTTGAATATTTTACAAAATAGTCACTAAACATTACATCGTCTAATCAGATAGGTAGATGACTTCCGTTAGTAATGAGATTTTACAGGATAATAACTAGTAAGTTTAATTTCAGTATAATATCACGAATTTCAGATAAGGACCCCTAATTTGTAAAAAATTCAATTTAGTCCCTAATTTTGAAAAAGTTTGAAATTGACCCCAATTTGAGTAAGTTAAGTGTTAAGTCTTAAAAGAGATTAATAAAATATTATGAAATGATTTTTGAACTTTGAATTCATGTCTCCGATCACCGCATCGTTTTCGGTAGCGCTCTCCGACCCGGTTCTCTACCAGGCCGGGAAGGGGGTGTTACATTTGTGGTATCAGAGCTAGAGTTTAGTCGATTCTAGGACTAACCAGGCATTCGTTAACGAGTCTATGTCTCATATGCCACTTAGGAGTTGATTAAATATGTATTTTGTGACTTGCAACTTACACGATTTAATTCTTATGTGTGTCTAGACCCAAAATGACTGCTCCTACTATTAGGAAAGAAACAAATGAGACCGAACATGATTCCTCTTCCACTCGAGGGGAAAATGTGAGGCCAGAACCAAGTACCGAACAAGTGGCTCAGAATGATCCACCTCATCTTCCACCTATGTTGTCGGCTCAACAAGACTATTTGATGTCTATGGCCGACATGATAAAACAAGTAGTGGTGTCTCTTCGACAAGAAGCACCTTCCTCATCTGCTGAAGCTGCTCAGCAGATCTCTCGAGCTCCAATAGATAAGCTAAAACGTTATCAAGTTTATACATTTACTGGCCAAGATCTGGATAATCCTGAAATCGCAGAATATTGGCTAGAAAATACTTTGAAAGTAATCAACAAGCAACTAAAGTGCCCCGAGGAGCATAAGTTGGAGTGTGCCTTAGCCCTGATTGCAGATGAAGCACAAAGCTGGTGGCACACTGTAACTCTCACTGTACCCGAACATAAAGTAACCTGGGAATTTTTCCTCCAGGAATTTCGTAAAAAGTATATTAGTGAGCATTATCTCGCTGAAAGACGTAAAAAGTTCCTCCATTTGAAGCAAGGAGGAAGGCCAGTGGAGCAGTACATTCATGATTTCTGCAAGTACGCTAGATATGGTACTGATATCATCCACACTGAAAAAGAAAAATGTAGAATGTTCATAGATGGCCTCTGCGATGAATTACGTCCTCTTTTTGTTGCTCTGGAAATCGAGGATTTTCAAGTTCTGGAGAATCGAGCCATTGCAACTGAAGCTTCTCAAAGAGCCTCGGAAAGAAGGAAGGGAAACCAAGCTCGACCTGATAAAAGATTCCGAGAAGATTCCAAACCTCCTCTATCTCAAAAAAGAGGAAGACAGTGGGACCAAAGGTCATCTGTCAATCAACAGCTACCTAACTCTAATTATGTCTCTCAATTCCCATCTGGTGGGACCACTGTTACGCGTACGACCTCAATAAACAGTACAGGAGGCTCTGCCAAAAGTTCTCAGATCCCTCTGTGTAATTTTTGTCAAAAGAGACATTTGGGACAGTGCCGTAAACAGTCAAGTTCTTGTTACCTGTGCGGAGAATCTGGTCATTTCATCCGACAATGCCCCCAGAATCCACAAGCCCCTACCTCTATAGCCTCACAGAACGTTCCAGTAAAAGGGAGAGGAATAAATCAAGCACCGTCTGGTTCTTCCGGAAGGCCCCATAACAATAATGCTCCTTCAACTAGCCGAAATCCAAAGGCTTCAGCCCAGATGTACCACGTTCGAGGACGCGAACAAGAAGATGACCCTGATGTTGTTGCAGGTATGGTGGAGTTAGGTTCTGAATTTGTTTATGCTTTGATAGATCCAGGCTCCACGCATTCCTTTATTAGTGAACCTTTGATTGAAAAATATGCCTTAAAATATGATCATGTTGCTTCCGAAATACTTGTGTCAAACCCATTAGGAGATAGTGTAGCAATCCAAAAGATCTGTAGATCTTGTCCCCTAAAAATCCAAGGAATTCCTTTTCCGGCCCATTTGATGGTCTTACCCTTTAATGAGTTCGACCTTATCCTTGGTCTAGATTGGCTAGCTGAACATCAAGCATGGGTAGATTGTTCTAAAAAGAAATTATATCTCCGTGGACTAGGTAGAGAAAGCATCACCTTAATGAAATCTAAATGTCAGAGTAGTCTTATGTGTGCCTTAGAATCTACGAAGGAACTAAAGCCTGAAGATATACCCATAATAAGAGATTTTCCTGACGTATTCCCTGAAGAACTTCCGGGACTTCCTCCTATACGTGAAGTTGAGTTTGGGATAGAAGTTCAACCTGGAACTACTCCAATTTCTATCGCTCCATACAGAATGACTCCAATGGAGTTAAAGGAATTGAAGGCCCAAATCCAAGACCTTGAAAGTAAGGGGTTTATTCGACCGAGTTCCTCACCCTGGGGAGCACCGGTTTTATTTGTGAAGAAGAAAGATGGATCGATGCGCTTATGCATCGACTATCGACAACTGAATAAAGTAACAATAAAAAATAAGTACCCGCTTCCTAGAATAGACGACCTATTTGATCAACTAAAGGGTGCTTCTGTCTTTTCTAAGATAGACCTCCGATCTGGTTACTATCAAATGCTCGTGAAAGAACCAGATGTTTCAAAAACAGCCTTCCGAACCAGATATGGTCATTACGAATTCTTGGTGATGCCTTTTGGGCTCACTAATGCTCCTGCAGCCTTCATGGATTTGATGAACCGAATATTTCGACCTTATCTTGATAAATTTGTCGTTGTCTTCATAGACGACATTTTGATCTATTCGAAAGATTCTGTTACTCACGAAGAACATCTTCGGATTGTACTCCAAACCCTCCGTGAAAAACAACTCTATGCCAAATTTAGCAAATGCGAGTTTTGGCTGACCGAAGTATCTTTTCTCGGTCATGTGATATCTTCCGCGGGAATTCAAGTGGACCCAAAGAAGATTCAAGCCATTCTCGAATGGATACCCCCGAAGAACGTAGGAGAAATTCGTAGTTTCCTGGGCCTTGCAGGATACTACCGAAGGTTCGTTAAGGGGTTCTCCTTGATTGCTTCACCCCTAACGAAGCTTCTCCGAAAAGACGTTCCTTTCAGGTGGACAGTGGACCAACAATGGAGTTTTGATCAACTTAAACAAGTCCTCACCCACGCTCCTGTTCTAGTGCAGCCGGAGTCAGGAAAAGATTTCACAGTATACAGCGATGCATCCCATCAAGGACTGGGCTGTGTCTTGATGCAAGAAGGTAAAGTTATAGCCTATGCCTCACGTCAACTTAAACCGCATGAGCTTAACTATCCAACTCATGACCTTGAGCTAGCTGCGGTTGTGTTTGCACTAAAGATCTGGCGACATTACCTCTATGGTGAAAAGTGTTATCTTTTTACTGACCACAAAAGCCTGAAATACCTTTTGACCCAAAAAGAATTAAACCTTCGTCAGCATCGTTGGATGGAACTTTTGAAAGATTATGATTTGGTAATTGATTACCATCCCGGTAAAGCAAATGTGGTGGCGGACGCTCTTAGCCGGAAGCCCACTTCTTCTCCTAGATGTTTAAACGCTCACTTTCGGCTCATGAAGCGTGGCAAGTTATTAGCCGAGCTCAGGGTACAATCGACCATTGTGTCCCTGATTAAAGCACTTCAAGAAGATGATGAGGAGTTGCAACCTATCTTAGCCCGAATCAAGGATGAACCGGACCCTGATTTTGCCATAAACTCTGAAGGCTTGTTATGCTTTCGTAATCGTATATGTGTTCCAAACAACGATGATCTTCGGAACCAGATCCTGCGTGAAGCACATGCTAACCCTTTTTCTATTCACCCCGGAGCTGTTAAGATGTATAAGGATCTAAAAGAGATCTACTGGTGGTCCGGTATGAAAAGTAAAATCACAGATTTCGTAGCAAGGTGTTTGACTTGTCAAAGGGTTAAAGCCGAACATAAAGTACCGACGGGACTTCTTCAACCCATTGAGCTGCCACAGTGGAAGTGGGAACGTATCACTATGGACTTTGTAAGCGGATTACCTCCGACTCCAAAGAAAAACAACGCAATCTGGGTCATCGTAGATCGATTTACCAAGTCAGCTCACTTTCTTCCTGTAAGAATGGACTTCAGCTTATCCAAGCTAGCAGAGTTGTATATCAACGAAGTCATACGCTTGCACGGAGTTCCAACATCAATAATTTCTGATCGAGACCCACGGTTTGCATCCCGATTTTGGAGAACCTTACAGGAGGCATTGGGAACTAGAGTACATCTCAGTACTGCATTCCATCCCCAAACCGATGGCCAATCTGAAAGGGTTATTCAGGTAACCTCGTTAGTTTCTTTCTTTAAACATAAGCTAGGTATCCTATATCAATTACGATCTTCCTTGTAGATTCTGGAAGATATGCTCCGAGCCTGCATTATTGATTTTGGGAAAAATTGGGAGAAATCCCTACCCTTAGTAGAATTTTCCTACAACAATAGCTATCAGTCGTCTATTCAGATGGCTCCTTTTGAAGCATTGTATGGCAGAAAATGTAGAACTCCTCTGTGTTGGTCCGAACTCGGTGAAAACAAGGTGTTGGGACCACAATTACTCAGAGAAACAGAAGAGAAAGTTCAAATCATTCACTCTCGATTGAAACAAGCTTTTGATAGGCAGAAAGCCTACGCTGATCTGAAACGAAGAGACATTCAGCATAATGTGGGAGACAAAGTCTTTCTTAAAGTCTCTCCATGGAAGAAAGTATTTCGGTTTGGAAAGAGGGGAAAGCTCAGTCCTCGTTTCATTGGACCTTTTGAAATTACTGAAAGAATTGGCCCAGTAGCTTATCGACTTGCACTTCCTAGCGAGTTCGATAAAATCCACAATGTCTTCCACGTGTCAATGCTCAGAAAGTACAGATCCGATCCATCTCATATCTTAGAGCCGGAAGAATTGGAGCTGAATCCTAACTTATCTTACGAAGAGGAACCAATTCAGATTCTGGATAGAGAAATCAAAAGACTCAGAAACAAAAATGTTGCATTGGTTAAAGTTTTGTGGAGAAATCACAAGAGGGAAGAGGCAACATGGGAACCTGAGGACACGATGAAAAAGCAATATCCTCATCTGTTCGATTCAGGTAAAAATTCGAGGACGAATTTTCTTAAGGGGGGGTGAGTTGTCACATCCCAAAAACCGGTCTAGTAGAAATTAGGTTCAAAATTTTTTTATTCGTTTATTATTATTTTATGGAGTAAGTAAAAATTTATTATTTTTTATGTAGTAAGTAAAAATTATTATTATTTTATGTAGTAAGTAAAATTTATTATTATTTTATGTAGTAAGTAAAATTTATTATTATTATATGGGGTAAGTAAAATTATTATTATTATTTTATTAAAAAAAAGGGTGTTTGCCGGCCAAGTTTTAGTATAAATAGGGGGAGGGAATTGTTTGAATTCACAGCAAAAATTGAAGAAAAAAATTAGTAAGATATGATCCAATTTTTGATTGGTAGTCCGATAATTTCGATATAGTAATATCGAATTTCTGCCGACAACGGGGTAAGCTCAAATCTCTAGTTAGTTTAAGTTTCGGTATCGAGTTTGATTAATATTTTTATATATATTCGATACTGTCTTATTATTTTAATTAATTTTTATCGTAGTACACGAGGTCGATTCAGATCAACTTTCAAGCCCAATAAATAAAAATAAAGCACTGGTCTGTCAAGGTGAGTGTAGATGCATTTGTCTCGGGTGACACGGTGTCATTCCGATAATTTTTTTATGTTCTGATATGTGGGTATAGTCGTGTCAGGGGTAGGCTCGGTGCCTTCCTATTGCATTAATTATGAATTTATTTGCATTTGGTAAGTACCCTGCATTATTTTGATATGCTTAAAAATGATTATAATATGCTACATGTATATGAAAATAATATGAAATATTATCTGATATGGAGCTACGGCTCATCTTGCTATTTGATTTGATATGATCTGAAAATCATGGACTATGTGAATTTGTGTGTAATTATGGACGTTGGATACAATTGGCATGCCATAGGAATATTCGAGCTCACCATGTAAGGGAGGACTACGGTCCAGGGCTACGGCCTATATGTGGGAGATAAAAGGATGGAAGTGTAAGGGATACATGGAGCTACGGCTCAGGGCTACGGCTCATTTATGATTTATGATATGGTGTACAGGGAATCCGCGTATCCAATGGTACCAATATAATATGTGTTCGATATGTTATACTATGACATGTTTATGATAAGATATATGATTATATTATGTTATGTCAGTGATATGGATATCTGATCATGTTATGCCTATACTGTTATAGAAGCATGCAAATGAGTTAGATTAATTTATATTTAATCATGACACTCATATTATTGTTAATTCACTATCATGACTACCTCACTAGGCTATGTAAGCCTAACATACGTGTCTCATGCATTTTCAGGACCCTGATAGATTTCCAACCTTTGATCGTGTGGTGCAGTTGCAAGTCACATCTCTACCTTATATGTATGATATCTTTCATGAACTCCTAGTAAAGTGGCATATGATCCAACTTTTGTATAATTATGTTTTGTAATTTAATAATGTGATTTTATTTTAGTAATCTAGAATAGTCCTATTAAATAAATGTTGTAACAATAATAATGATAGATACGAATAATTTTCTAATAAAAATGATTAGAAAGGACTCTAAGATTTTTGTATGTTGTTAGGTTCATTTAAATATGTAAAGAATTTTAGTAAGATAATAAAAAGAAATAGATTTGAATATTTTACAAAATAGTCACTAAACATTACATCGTCTAATCAGATAGGTAGATGACTTCCGTTAGTAATGAGATTTTACAGGATAATAACTAGTAAGTTTAATTTCAGTATAATATCACGAATTTCAGATAAGGACCCCTAATTTGTAAAAAATTCAATTTAGTCCCTAAGTTTGAAAAAGTTTGAAATTGACCCCAATTTGAGTAAGTTAAGTGTTAAGTCTTAAAAGAGATTAATAAAATATTATGAAATGATTTTTGAACTTTGAATTCATGTCTCCGATCACCGCATCGTTTCCGGTAGCGCTCTCCGACCCGGTTCTCTACCAGGCCGGGAAGGGGGTGTTACAAATTTATTTTTAGATTTGTCCTTTTTATGTTTCAATTTATTTTGTTTGTTAGATTTATGAGTTTATGTTTAGGGTTTAAGGGTAAGTGTGTCAAGTTGATTGTTTGGGGCTATGAGATTAGTTTAGGGATTATGTTATTAGGCTTGCACTCTAATTATTAGTGAATAGTGTCTGTAAGATTTAGATATTCATGTTTGGGGTTTAGGGGTAAATGCGTTAACTTAATTATTTGGGGTTATGAGATTAGTTTAAGGATTAGGGGATTAGGCTTGTACTCTAATTATTAGTGATTATAAGATTTAAGGATTGAGGTTTATTGGTATTATTTAGGGGTATACATATATACATACAAATATGTATGTTCTAGTATATATATATATATAATTATAACAATATATATATATATATATATACTAAAACTTAAATACATGCATATATATGTGTTTTAGTATGTATGTATACATGTGTGTTTTAGTATTTTCTTCATTATAGTCCCTTAACTTTATTTTAATTTGTCCACATTTATTATTCCAAATTGACCCACATTTATTTTTTTAATTTGTCCAATGTTTTATTATTTTAATTTGATATTTTCTTCATTCTAATCTCTTAACTTTATTTTAATTCCATATTGACCCCTATATATATATATATTAATTCATCATGTTTTATGATTTTAATTTAAAAATTTGTTCATTCTAGACCCTAAAACTTTATTTTTATTCTAAATTGACATCTACTTATTGTTTTTTTAATTACACTAATTTTTATACTTTTAATTTGATATTTTTGTTCATTACAGTCCCCAAAATTTTATTTTTATTCCAAATTGACCCCTTTTCATTATTTTCTTTTAAATTTGTCTAATGTTTTATAATTTTAATTTGATATTTTTGTTCATTATAATCCGTGAAACTTTATTTTTAATTCAAATTAACCTCTTTTCAGTCCAAATTGACGCCTTTTCATTATTTTTTAATTACTCCAATGTTTTATAATTTTAATTTGATATGACTTTAAATAATTAACTCCAAATCAATGACGATTGACGAAGGCCAACCTAAAGTCTATCGACTACTTATATGGTTGTACCGAACTCAAACTCAATACGAATTTCAATCCTAAAAATACCCCGACCCGAATTACCCGACCTGAAACTACCCGACCTAAAATTAGCCGACCTGAAATGCACCCGACCTGAAATGCACCCGACCTGAAATGAACCCGACTTGAAATGGACCCGACCTGAAGTGTATCCGAACCCGAATTAACCTGTCAATTATCTGCTTCGGACCCGACCCGTTTTGACCCGACCTGAAATGAACCCGACCTGAAATGAACCCGACCTGAAATGGACCCGACCTGAAATGGACCCGACCTGAAATGGACCCGCACCCGACCCGAGTCGAGTCAAAATAGAAAAATGACTTGAAATGACCTGTACCCGATTTTACCCGACCTGACAGTACCCGACCTGAAATTCATCCGATTACCTGTTTTTACATCCCTAGATACAATCATAAATATATCCAATGAATATGGGATTCAAGAAGTCCATTCCACCATAAGTCCAATAAGGTAAGAAAAAAACTGGACTTTTATCATTCAATCTGAGCCCAGACGCAAATGACGCTTGAAATCCAGAAAATAAATAGTATTTTTTCCAACAATATAACAAGGGACAATAAAATGAGATTTTTATCATTGTTTCAACTAAATAATAATTCAGATAACAAAATGAAATTGAAACAGTCAAGGAGTTATCCAAAATCCAAATGGGTTTTCAATTTGTTTCTTAATTACATATTTACCTACGGTCCTACACCATGGACTTTGTGGTTTATCGACTATGTCTATACGTGCGTGACAGGTGGGCTATTGGATGGATAATAGTCTCCCTGAATTCAAATGCACAACAACTGTCCATCCTTTGAAGTAGGCATCAGTCACATGCCAGGTGACCAAATCTAAGTGTTGTGGATATGATCATATGAAATTAAGTAATCAAATACACTGTTATTTATTGCTAAAAAGGCAATATAGGAAATAATGAAGGAAGAAATTGGAGACCGACCATCAAACCCCGACGTGATTTCTTGTCTCTCCAAAGCTTAGGTTCATTTTTTAACATAATCCGGACCACTGGGGCACTACTACTAACCGCTCAGATCCTTAGACACTCAAATATTCAATTCTGTATTCAGGTCCAATTCACAAATTATGTAAAAACTTCGCACATTTACTTTTAAAACAAACTTGTGGTGGTTGTTTGTTTGGTTTTATTCCATTTTTGGTTAAGTTTTTGAAAGATTAAACAACTCGAATCTTGAAAGTCTTCCCTAATTCAGGTTTCGCCTGCGGAAATCCAAATAGATAATCATTCCGCTTCAAACAAAACATATGAAGAAATGTACAAGTCCTGGAAGTAAATCCCTTTGTCTCAAATAGTCAACATGCATACAATTAGTAAATGATACAACCCCTCAAACACATAATTAAAAGTTAAAATTGCTACATTCCTACAACCAGAGATAAAAGAAAAAAGAAAAAAAAGAGGGAACAGCAGTATAAACAAACATTCACAACTTCTTCTCATAGCCATAAGGCTCCGGCTTCTTTCAAAATAGGCACCAATTCACCTGTAATATGCGTTGACATCACCCTATCCAAGCCACCGAACAACTTCCCTCCCACGAATACCGCCGGGAACTGGATTCCCCCACCGTTGACCATCGACAGTTCATTGAGCACGGCCTCTTCCTTCTCTTCGTCCACTTCGCAGACCGCGGGATTCACCCCAAGCCCTAATAGCAACCTGTTCACGACATGGCACATGCAGCAACCACGTCTGCCGAAAACTATCACCGCATTCTCCACCACCAATTCCATTACGCTAGTTTTGGTACCGTTGGTAACAAGTCGACGTCCCCCGCCATTATCAGCGCCTTTGAGAAAATTGTGAAACCGCGAACGGCCACCGGCGGTGGCAGCCATGTGTGATTTATAAGGGATTGCTTCTTGCATGGAATATAACATATGGAGTATGAATTGGGAAGGGGGAGCGAGGATTTTGATGTTGTTATGAGAGTATATAAATAGGGAGAAGACTGTAACGTCAACGCCAGTTGCGCAATCTGGTACGTCAAGGGGGGTGAGGGTGATGTTGGCGTACGTCACCGCCTAGTAAACGGATTCCAAGCAAATTGCAAGGTTCCCAAATTGAACGCGGCATTTCCTTTTATCTTTTACAATGTGTGTCTAGCAACAAAAAACGAAACGAAAGACATTTATTTCCCAATGGCAATCACACCTTCGTTCCCTCAAATTCCATATGAAATTATAAAAATATAATCTACACATGTATTAAATTTATTCAAAAATTGTATTATTTGTACGGCGAGATCAATTTTTAGACATTAAAATCAATTTACAATGAAAACAAATTAAGATCGATTCGAAAATATGTGGGAAATGCAGATACAACTCAAAAAATAGTAATTGCCTTGAAAATATTAGGAAAGTGCTTTAATTTAATATCCAATTTACATTGGCCGTTCCACGAAAAGATGAGGAAAATTAATGTATAATTGCATTCTAAATATAAAAAAATTAGTGCAAGTCAAAATAAACAAAAGCTTACCATACAAATATCTAAACATCATTCGTTAATTATTGATGACAATAGTTTTAACAGAGAGTAGGATAATAATTTACCTACTACAGATGGTCCAACATACTAGCTATGGTAAACGTCAGCCCCGAATACAAAATTTATCATGACATCAGGGTCTAAATCATAGTGGAATTTTATTACAGATATGAATCTGCCCAGAAAAGTTAATCCAAAATAACATAATGTGTACATTAAATTAAATGATAAAACAATTCTCAATCTTAAAATTTTTATATTATGTTAATAAAATATACACAAGATATCGACTACTTTCATCATTATCTTATTAAATGCTAGTCCGTTTAAATTGTTCAAAGCAATGTTGGAAGTGTCAAGGAGATAAGTATGACGCAAAATATGAAATAAACAATTTGTGTTGGCCGTCGGATAACGTAACGAAAGGTTGGATGACAAATCAAATAATTTTGAAGTGGCGTCATGGACTCATGGGACGACACATGGTATTGGTGTGGATAACATTGAAGATCCACCTAGTGGGCTTTTTCGTACTAATTATTCTAAACCTCTCATCTCCATCCACGTGTTAAACCTAGTCATTCCTTCGGTGACTATTCAACTAGAAAAATTATTAGATGAACTCGGCTTACCATGTTATATGTGGTTTCAGCTAATAAGGTCTATCCATCTCATTTTTTTCAAAGGTGAATTTTCACATTTTTTTTCTTCTGAATGTCAATAAAGAGTGTGTAGTTATTGAATAGTTATTTTGAAGTGGGTGGACTTTATTGGCTAGGACCATAGATGACGTTGTGAGCCTGATCCATTTAATAATTTTTCATTCAACTGAGTTGGAACCCAGCCTGACGTGTAACTAAATGGATGGCGTTGGTATCCTTGGAAAATAAGCTTCATGTAATGTATGTCTGGTACTTAATTAAATTTAATATTCCTCAAATTGGTAATGTTCCTTTCGGTTAATAATTAACGATTATGGAAGGTTGGTTTGTCCCCCTTAAACAAAATACTGTTTTTAGTCTTATTAAAGATAAAGGGCGACTAAAGTTAGGGTAAAGAATCACTCACTCTCAATGATATTATAAATTATAGTATTTTAAAGATAAAAAATCAATGAAATTTTTGTTCAATTATTATTATTATTGTACAGTATATTAAAGATTTTGATTAAAATTTTAAGAGATTCTGAAGTATTTTTCGAACAAACCAATTCGATCACAAGATAATATTTTAGTCAATTTTTTTAATATGACCACTAAATTTTTATTATAACCATAGAAGATATCACAATTACAACGCAATTCATGAAGAAAAATAATAGGACTAATCTACCCAAATTTCCAGGCCCGTTTTTGAGATTTTGGTGGCCCTAGGGAGAATAAAAAATTGGCCCCTACTTAAAAATTTAAATTACGATTGCGGTCATGCTTTCGGCTACGTTGCGTTTATCGAGATTGCGGACATAACGGTTGCAGACATTATAGTTTCGGGCGATGTCACTACTGCTATATAACGGTCATTGTTGCGGTTGCAGGCCGTTATTTAAATCATTGTCCCTGATAACAAGTATTGAAAAAAAAACAAAATCTTAAGAGTAGGTCCATAATAACAAGCATTGAAAAAAATGGGCCTCTAATAACAAATATTGAAAAAAAAAAATTAAGAAAGAGAGAAAATTGAGGAGAAATTGAGATGTGAAGAACAAGAACAATACAATAATTATTTATAGGTCTAATTGAAATTTTTGTTCTCATTAAAAATAAAAAAAAATATTATTAAAACCTTAATAATTACCCTAAAACATACTAAAACATATACTAATTAGGAATTAACAGTGCCTTTTTATTTTTGCAAAAATAAAAACTAACGATACAATACATGGTACTAAATTACTTGTAATTTTGGTTAAGTTGTAACTTTTTAAAAAAAATAATGGTTCAAAGTTAAAACTGTTGTAAAAAGAAAATTATGAACAATCCAAAAATAATAATAATGATGTGAACTCCATGCAATCAACTTTATTCTGATTTTCATCCTTAAAGGCTTTACTCAATATATATATATATATACTGGCGGTGGAAACTGAAAATTTCCACAAGTGCTTTAGTTTTAGGGTATATGGGTTTAGAATTTAGGGATAGTTGTTTTAATTTAAGGTTTAGGGTTATAATTTAGCGTTTATAGGTTAAAACCTAAATCCTCACCATATTACCCTAAACTAAACTCTAACCTATAAACCCTAAATTATAACCCTAAACCTTAAATTGAAACAACTATCCTTAAATTCTAAACCCCTAAACCTTATACCCTAAACTAACTCCATATACCCTAAAACTAAGACGTTCGTGGAAACGTTCAGTTTCCACCGCCAGTGTATAGGATATTAATATATATATATATATATATATATAGTAGTAGGCCCTCAAAATTCTTTAAACTCACCCCAAGTCTCCGGCTAACATATTTGGGTATGAGCTCTGGGTCGTCACCCTTATTGCCCTGGCACAGGGACGGCCTTGCAAATTTTTTACAACCAAAAAACAAAAAAAGTGAAAACTTCTATGGAAATAAGCTCACCACCAAAATTCAGAAGCTTCATGAATATTCTTGTATCTATCCAATCGGGACTCATAACTGATGAAAAAGGAGTGGTGAGCGATCCACACTATCAAGCAGAATGTTTCGCTACCTAGAATTGACTACATCGGCAAACAACCATCAACCAAGTAGGGATCTAACTTTGCATGACCACCGACAAAATCATAATCAGGAACTAGCGCCGACTAAAAACTCTATGCGAGCAACTTCGACCGCTAGGGTATGTTGAATCATGCCACTAGGACAGATGAAACAAAATCACAAAAATAAACAAAACATATCACAAAGACAAAAGAAAACACGTGTCACAAGGATAGAGAAAACATGTGTCATAAATACAGAGATTCTTATTAGAAAATAAAAATAAGAAAAACAAGAAAGTAATAAACACCGGCGATCGACAATCAAAAGCTAGGTGATTGTCGATCGCCGGATAACGTAGAAAAATTTAAGAAACTTGCAGGCGGCGTAAGGTTGTTAGAGAGAAAAAAAAATTAGGGTTGTTATTTAAAATTTAGGATTCATGGGTTATCTTAGTCAAATTTTTAATTTGAATAAACTCATGCACACTTGAAAATTAAGGGTGTTTATTACCGAGTACCTGAGGTCCCGAATACTAAATTTTTCGGCTCGTGTTCCGGCCCGCTCTATCCAAGTACCCGCGAAACTCGGGTACCCAAAATTTGTGTAACGGGTACTCGTATTTTTGCCTTTTTTTAAATCATTTAATTTTCAATTTAGGGATTTCATATTTCAATTTAGGTATTCTATATTTTATTTTAAGGATTTCATATTTTATTTTAGGATTTTCAATTTTCAATTACATCACGTGTTTTTCTTTACATATTTTAAATTTTTAATATTTTTATACAATATATATAATAATAATAAACTATAAAATTAAACACAAATCGGATTGTCGAGTATCGGATAATAGGTATTTTTGCGGCCCAGACCCGACCTGAGAATATGAATATTTTACTAGGCCATGTACCCAACCTAAATTTTTTTTTCCGAATAAATACCCGATAATTTTACATTCGAGTAAACATGTCAGGTATTTTTGAACACCCCAAATTATACTACTCCATCTACACTATGTGGGAGGGGATTTTTTTTTTTTTTTTTTTTGAAATTTTAAATGGCCGGTCCATACACACTATGAATGGAGGCCGGTAAAAAAGTGGTCACTTCTTACCAATAATCAAACAACAAATAGTACAAACCAGAACAGAACCTTGGGTTCTCAATTAATTCAACAAAACCAATCTACTGTCAAATGTTCAAAGCTGCAGGCGCATACACACAGTTGTTTCCAAATTCCTGCTGTTTTTCTGGGTTTGAGGTTCGACTCCTTTCTCCCATTTGGAGCCTATTCTGATCCATAGATTTCTCCCATTTGTTCTTTAAATATATTATCAGAATTATTTAAGAGATTAACTCAACTTACATGTAAAGTAGTATTAGAACGCTGGAATTTTCAAAAATATATTTTCATGTTTTTTTTTTAATATGCTGGTGTGATGCAAGGGTAGCTCATCAGTCATCCCCTTGTATTCTGGTGGCAAAAGTAGATGCTCATTATTTCTTGAGACCTAGGTTCGAACACCAGTAATACATGTTGTGTGTATTGTCATGTTATTTATTAATTTAACCAAATTTATGGTTGGTATAAACTTTAAATTGATTCTTAAGTCATCATGTACGATTTAAAAGTTAAAAAAGTGATTTTGTTTTCTCTCGAGCGAACGGGTCCAATCATATATTTATGTATATGTATATAATATAATTTAAAAAATAAACAAAACAAAATTTTGCAAACCAAATTGTTGATTCTTTAAGATCAAGTTGACTAACTAAAAATCATTCTAATAACATTATACAATAATACCATAAGCATAAAGGTCGATACAAGAAGTTCTCATAGCAACAAGGCGGTTAAAAAGGCAAAGATTCTCGCAATCGGAACACTCATGCAACAAGAGCAACAATAGGAATCGGAACACTCATGCAACAAGAGCAACAATAGGCATCTTTTTGCTCATCGGCATCCACATCCGCATCGGTATATGTCATAAATTTCGAGACAATGTTGCAGAATTCCCTGTAAAAAGAAATGCCAACTTGAAAGGGTTGATGAATCTCTCAGGTAGTAAAATGCTCCCAAAACAAAGAACCACTGCTAATAGAAAAATTAAAGCTTCAGATGTTGATCTTCACAAACCACCACATCGAGAATAATCCCCAACCGTTCTCTTTCAAAATAAGCAGACCTAATAAAGTTACAACTTCCCAATCACATCATGATATTCACCAAGCTCTAGCGAGAGGTTCAAAACCCGAGTATATAGAACTCCTTATTGGTGGGCCGGCACTCTCTATTTCATCACTAAACTACAGTGCAACATCGAAAAGCATATCTCTGACAGCATATAGGTTGGTGGCTTTGGTATAATTGCTTCCGACTGTGTTTGTCACTGCTGGAGGCTGTGTGTTGAACTGTTCTGCTATACCAGGTAAGAAAGCTCCGGGACCCAATGATGAGGTTGCTTGTGCCATGTTGTCCTCGTTAGTACCATTGTGTCCTCCCTCTGTCAAGGAGAAACCGAAAAGCCTGCAACTGCTTTTACACGAGGTAGCTAATTCTTGACTCGTCCTAAATGCTGGTTGAGCCGCCAGAGTTTGAGAATCACCAAGCTGAGCATCAACAATTGAATGACCAAATGAATACATGCTCCTATGGGAATCGTGTTCGCCAGTTGAAGATGGCAGTAACCTTCCCCCATATGTTTCAGGAGCACGAAAAGAACTTCGTTTGTTAACTCCTAGCTCTTTTTCCAGGCTATTGATGTTATGAATAGGATTGAAGCTTGGAAATGGATTGCTTGCATGTTGGAACTTTAGCACTGAAGATGGCGAGGACACTTGTGCAGAAGTTCTAGTTTGACTATGAGTGTTATAGCTACGCATCAATGGCGACCATCCACCTCTAGTTCCCGAAAATTGACCCACGTCAGGCACACCGGGACCGTCATTTTCTCGATTTTCATCTGCAGTTGGACCTCTTCTACATGAAGGGTTTACAAAAATTTCTTGACCTTGCAAGACCTCATGGAATCCGAAAGATTCCTCAAAGCCTACACCTTTATAGGAAATATCAGGATTCACCAGTGTGTCTCTACTAACATTTCGTATTGCAGCAATACTAGAACCATTAGAAACAGGAATGCACCGTCTTATTTCAGATTGGTGCATTACCTGACTATTAGCACCATCATGACGAGTGTTAAGACACAAAATTTCTTGACCTTGCAAGACCATCTGGGACCGCAAAGATTCCCCAAAGTCCGATGATCCAATTCCATCTGTTGTCAAGGGCTATGTCAAACAATGTTGCATGACACATGAAAGAGAACAAGTTAAGCAGAAGAACTTACCAGGAAATACAAATTCAGGTTTCCCTGAAGGCACTCCAACCCTGTTCCTTTTGGAACCAGGAGAGAGCAAACTGTTAGAATTAGATGCTGAACCAGATGGTTCAATTTCCCAGGGAGAAACCCTGTTATGCCTTTGGCTGTCAATATCATCCCACCTTACCTGCAAAACAAGTGGGAGAAAACTACCAGGTTAACTCTCGAGTAAATTTTTGATAAAATCATAAACTAATGAGGAGACATTCGAAACATTGTGTAACAGTGACAGCTAGTTAGCTAAACCAAACCAAGGCATCCAAAACAATCATGTGAAATTCTTCCTGCAATACACTGAAAACATTATTTTTAAATTCCCAAGTACAAGCACCTTCCAGGTATGAAACCAAAATAATTTGGCACTAAGAGTTATTGCAGCATTTACCCGAGGAAAAAAGGTGCACCAAACAATACAATTTTTTTTCATGTTCATTCGGCTTAAAGCATAGTCTAGGCTGCACAAATAAGGGGTAATTATTAAGTACCCGGGAAGTATTTTTGCAGGATAAGGCAAGAATTGTACAAGAATCATGTAATAGAATAAATACTGATGTGGAATGTTATCCTTTCAGGTATATCAAGCTTAACTTCAAGGATGGACGGACAAATAATTAAGAGAATTTCATACATGTAAATACTATTATCGATTAAAACATACCCCCTTCTTTATAATAATAACCTTTCAGGCTTGACAGGAGCTTTTGTTACGACTTATGACAGTTATAAGTTGAAAACAGAAAAGCATACTTCAGCATGAACTTATACGATACTTTAACAGAATAAACAATGTCTGACCATACCACCAGGCATCTCCATTTTGAACCAGACCATCTAACAGGATCCATATCACTAGTTCCAGTTACAACCCCTGTGTATCTGCAAAAAGTAAAGCACAATTAAGGCTTGATAGTGTGGTACTGTAGGTCTTTCATCCCTTCTTTAGGTTAAAAATCATATGATTTAATAACTGAAGAGTTGCTGGTTCAATCCGGTCAGAGTCAGACCTTCCTTCACCCGCATCTTCAGTTTCAAACCACATCTTGAATCTCATTCCAACAGGAAAAGAATGATCAAGACTCTTCCAGAATCTATGCACAGGTATTATGAACTCTGATGAACTGGCCCTGCTATATATCAACAAAAAAAATTAGATCACGTCAAGAAAGTGACTGTAGAGAATGACCGAGAAAACAAGAGAACAAGTAGAACATGCAAATTTCAGTAAACAAAAAACTTAAAAGTACCATAAACACAAATGGATCACAAGAACTTAACCACAAATAATAAATAGGGGTTGGGAGTTGGGACCAACGGCAATTTAAACCTTTCACTGCATGAAAAAGGACATGACACCTCTTCCTCTGGATTCATGCAGAGAGTGAGGACCAAGGGACAAGCTTATGATGATCTTCCAATAATAATATCAATTGGTATATAAGATTATTTAAACTAAAGAGAACTTTTCAAACTTATTTTATAATAGACATTGTAAATTATTTTGGGATATAGAAAGGATGTCCGAATAAGGTAGTGTCATCCAGGCTTTAATAAAGGAATCAAGAGAAAAATGCCAGCCCAAAATCAAACAAATCAACCCAAGTTCTTTTATTAGAAAATCAAAGCACATATAGTTACATATGGTCGCAGCTACAACCACTAAATTCACCATTTAAACATTTATGTATGTTTTTCATTCAGTTTCAAATTATTTCCCCTCCCTAAGGCCAGCATTGCACAATCTAGTTCACTCATAATGTTTCAAATAGCATCATCATAAATATACCTTGGATTGTAGTAAATGCTGAAAACGCTTTTCATAGATATAGCATGGACCACATCTGCAAAAGTGCTGCGGTTCAGCTGCTGGGTACACACAGAAGGAAGTGAAGTGCCATTTTTAATCTGAGCAGCTCTTCGGACTCCCAGCCTTAGTTCTCCATTCTCACCCCTGCCATGGACACTAAATAAGATTACATGCTATTAATTAAAACTTCACGAAAGGGGAAATTTGTAACCTCAGAAAAAGCACAGCATCTCCAGAAACAAGCTTCTTCTTATTTACAAAAGCACTCCATCCAGTAGTGAGCAAATGCCTCCGTGGTTGCCCTACTCAAACCAAAAAAAAATCTTTAGCAGCAAATTGAGAAATGAACAGCTAATCAAGGATCTAATCTTTGTTCCATGAGAGGAAATCCATCATTAGTGAAATGTTAAATTAAAATGCATTCAATATTTACTGCATACCCCTATATATGTGTCGAAATCTCCATTCCAAGCCATGCAGGTCTTTTGCAACAAGCTCTTGTGAGGGTCGCTGCTGATTATAATCCTATAACATCAATCTCCTAAAAGTCATAACCATATACATACAAAAGAGTGCTTTAACAAAACATAACGAATTGTTGTAAACATACATAGAAATAAACAACGAAACTTAACAACCAAAAAAGGAGAGAAGAGCAAGCAATTACCAAAGGAGGGAAGCAGTCCTCAGCAGCTCGACGAGGAACAGAAAAGCCTCCATGAGTACTTGTATCAGAAGCCGTAAGAGTCTTGCAGAACATGTGGGGTGTGGCCGACTTGATATCTGCTTCGGCATCCTCTTCGCCATCTACATCCATGCAGACTGTGCTCCCTTCTTTAAACTTCTGCTCCAATTTCTACAGCCGGGAAAATTTAAGCTAAATAAGACTCAAATTGGATGAAACTAGAAAAAAAGCACAATGAACAAGTACATTAACCTTGATAATGACAAACCAAAGTTAAGAATTAAGTTCAACTTATATTGAACAATGATTCTAATTCAGAGTGATGCCATTGCCCTATCTCCTTTCGTTTTAAGAAAATGAAACATCTAACTAGAGCAACTTGGTTCATACGGAATATAATCGTCCAATGGTTACAATTTTTATAAGCAAACGGTAATCAAACAAAACAAGAAACGAGAATAAGCCCCACCTCATTTTCAGGAACCAGTGAAACTTGAGCGTAAACTTCATCTGTGGTACCCTCAGCCTGCCAACAAAATTAAAAACTTCATACTGAATTCACATTTTAAACACTAACACACGCTGCAGCACTCTTCTTTGTCCCCTGGACCCTATTGGGAAAACAAATATAGAGATAATTTTGGTAACTTTCAGTAACTTGCAACACTTAACTCCCCAT
This sequence comes from Hibiscus trionum, assembly GCA_030270665.1. Classification (NCBI taxonomy): domain Eukaryota; kingdom Viridiplantae; phylum Streptophyta; class Magnoliopsida; order Malvales; family Malvaceae; genus Hibiscus; species Hibiscus trionum. Next base: position 22,948,528 of record BSYR01000024.1, read on the forward strand.
GACAAACTTAACTTGACATAACCTATCACATTTCATCATAGAATTAGCAGTTTGTTAAGCCCAAATCTCTTGAAAGCTGAATCAAACCAATAAACCATGGGGGGAACCCTGAAGAATTCAAACCCAGAAATCCTCAACCACAATTCCACGCTCTCAGGGAGATGGGGGAGCCAGACATCAAAACTTCCCCTTAGTAAGAACATTGATGAGATAAAGACAATATATGAATAGATTAGCTTACATGGAGCTTAACATCAACAACCCGACAAAACACGTGGGGAGGGAGATCATATGCTGCAGCAGAGGCTACGCCGGGAAAATCGGAAACTTGTTCCAAGTGGCCCTGAGGGAAGTACACCACTACACTTCCTCTCTTTGGCAAAGATATAAGTGGACCGGCACACGCATGCCAAAGCTCCAAACAAACGGAAGAACTTGAAGCAGAACCAGAAGCACTCAACACTGAAGCCGAAGAAGACGATGGAGATAATGAACCAGACGACGGCGTTTCGTCGTCTTCAGTAGTGTTCAGATCGATTAAACCCCCCATTGAGTACCCAGGAAAGAATTGATAAAAAAAAGAGCTTTGAAAGAAATGGTAATTTTGAGGAAGTAAAGTGAAAACTTTGGGGCTTTTTAGCAGACGATATGGGTTATGAAGAAGAGGATAAATCATGACTGCATTTTAGAGAATGGGTTTTCAAGGTAAAGGCTAAAGAGCTAAGTTCAACCTTGGCATTGCAAAAAAGGAGGTTTGGAGGTCATCAAGACACACTGAAAAAGAACCACAAACAAACCTTTTCTTTTTCCTACATATCAAATCAAGCTTTTATGAGCTTTAAATTAATTGGAATTACAAATAAAAGAAAATAGAAAATCTAGTATTCATAAATAGATATTGAGTATATTTAAGTTTTGTTTTTGACTATAGAAAGAAAGAAGGTGTTTTTGATTTTATTTTTCTGGACTGCAAGCAGCAGTGCTGCAACTGATACCGCTGCAATGCTGCGACTGCTGCCTGCTGGGTGTGATGTGTGGCAGAAAAAAGAGAAATAAAGTGATGAAAACTAAGTGAGCTTTTAAGGGTTTCACTTTACTTACGTCTAATTCTATTTTACATATTATTATAAAATTAATTATGGTTATGTTACATTTTTTAGGAATTAAAATTTAAACAGCTAAGTTAAAAAATATATTGCTCATTCTTTTATGTTTTGATGGTAAAGGTAGATATTCATCATTTTTTAGGATCCGGGTTTGAACACCAGTAATGCATGTTGTGTGTGTCGTCTTTAAAAAAAAACTTAGAAAATTGAGTAGATGCTACTCTTGTATCACACTAGCATATTAAAAAAATGTATTGAGTGGTTTCGTAATAAAAAAATATTATTATTAATTTTAGATAATTCGAATTTGAGAAACGTAATTTACATGGTTTATGTGACGTTCAAAAAAATAAAATAAAAATTGTTAAAATCATTATAAATTTACTCTCTTTCCCTTCAAAATTTATATTTTACTCCCAACTTCAAATCCTGACTTCAATCTTGATGGTGTGAGTGATGAACGGTGGATTTTGATGAAACAATGGTGAATGGTTACGAGGGAGATGGTGAACGTTCGAGTTTAATGAGTCTATGTTGAATATGGTGGTCAAAGTTAAACAAGAGCTTATGTAGAACAACCCTGTTAAATAAACACATTTAGCATATCATATTTTCACAATACTAATTACGTACATTAACAGTTGAGTAGAGTAAGTATATTGGACCAGTCGATCAAATTGATCATATACATTTTCCTCACATTTCTTTAGATTAAATATTCTAGACTTAATGGAAAATATTTTTTTAAATTTCTCTTTTCATTCTTGGGAAAACTATACCGGTGGTCCCCTAACTATGTCTGTCTTCCTACTTTGGTCCCACAACTTTGTTTTTCGGCAAAAGAGTCCCTTCCGTCACATAGTTTTCCTATTTTGGTCCCCAACGTTAAATAACTAACGGTTTTGCTGACGTGGCATTTTTTAATATTTTTGGTCCCCTAACTATGTCACATAGTTTTCCTATTTTGGTCCCCTAACTATGTCTGTCTTCCTATTTTGGTCCCGACTTTGATTTAAAAAATATTAAAAAAAATGCCACGTCAGCCTTAAAAAATATTAAAAAATGCCACGTCAGCAAAACCGTTAGTTATTTAACGTCGGGGACCAAAATAGGAAAACTATGTGACGGAAGGGACCCTTTTGCCGAAAAACAAAGTTGTGGGACCAAAGTAGGAAGACAGACATAGTTAGGGGACCACCGGTGTAGTTTACCCTTCATTCTTTTAGGATTAGGATTAAAATTTGTCGAGAAAAGAATTGAGTGATAATTTCATTAAACATTAATAATTTAACATTATTTTTTAAATTTTAGTGATGAAAAAAACAAACTTCTCCAGATATTAGAGATCATTGGTGTAAGTAAATTGCCCAAAAATTAAAAATAGATGTAAACTGGGATAAATTAAATGAATATTTCTTTTTTAAAAATTATCTAAAAAAAAAACAACTTCATTAAAGATTATATAAGAAAATATCTACTTTTTAGTCTACATATATCAAATTCGCATTTAACCAAAAGCGAATTTTAAGCCCACGTTAAGCTAAAAGCGAATTTTGTGTAAAAAATAATAAATTAATTTTTTTTCTTACCTACACACTCAAAACAAAACTTTTATTTGTCTAAACGTGAGTTTTATCATATGTAGTAGGGATGGGAATTGTCGGGTACCCGGTTCATCCGGGTACCTCATTAAACGGCCCGTGTCCCGGCCCATTATATCCGGGTACCTGGGATTCGGGTACCCGGATAATCGGGTACCGGGTACCCGGTTCCTATTTTTTTTTTTAAAAAAAAATTTAAAAAAAATCACATGTTAAACACAAAAATATTTTAAAAAATTAAACTTAAAACTTAAAAGAATATAATACAAACATAGAAAAAATGTAGGGATTTAAACTTAATTTTAGAGTGAAAATATTAAGAAACATAAAATAAAAATATAATTTTAAATATAAAAATATATATATTAAAATTTATCGGGTCGGGTCGGGTACCCGGTAAGGGAAAACTTTCGGCCCATGTCCCGGCCCGTGTCCCGAGAAATTTGCCGGGTCGGGTAATTTTTTTCCGGGAATTACCCGGTATTTTTGTTTCGGGTCGCCGGGTTTTCGAGTCGGGTCAATCGGGTCGGGTATTTTCTCCCACCCCTAATATGTAGGATGAAAAAAAATATTTTTTTTACATAATCTTACTTGAAGGTTATTTTTCTAAATAATTTCCAAAAAGGAATGTTTATTTAATTTAGCCTGTAAAGTGATTATTGATTGTGTACGGCTCCCTGTATTTCCGGGTGGATGTCAATTCTGTCCCCTTCTACTTGCCCAAATCTCACTCATGGCCCTCCTTTTCCTATGTATTTCTTTTGCACTAGTTAACCACCCTTTCCTCAATATCTACACCTTAAATCCTTCTCACGTTTTCTTTATTTAGGAAAAAAAAAAAGGAATGGGAAATGAATCGCTCTAAATTAGCCGACCCCCGAAAGAGAACATAGTTAGCAAACATTTCTATTACCGGCACACTAGTATTCTGTGACTGTCCTCATAGCCAGCTCCTACATTCACTGCTCATTTAGAGTCCTATCCTACATATTTGATCAACCCATAATCTCAAGTTGATGAGTTTTAAGCATCTATATCATACACATATTTATCCACACAAGTTATTTTAATTGGTTGAATATTTATTATCGTATTTATAATTATTAAAAGATTCAAATTTGACTAACAATTATATTATAATAAATAATATTTAACTTGAACTTGTATCTTATTAATGTCGTTGTTCTGTATAATTTTATAGCCAATCAATATATGCAGAAGAACACCGTGAATTTGTAGTAAGGGAGCCTATAGATCGTATAACTTGCATTTATTTAAGCTTTAGTAAAAAAAAGTATTTATTTATGATAATATATATATATAACTCGCATTTATTGATCTAATTAAGATGAACATATAAATACAATATGGTGTAACAATTATCACTCAAAGAAAGCTAAATATAATAGGAAAATGTAAGCATCATCAATCTAAAACAAAAATGGTGCGTGCAGTTGTTACTATTTTCATTAATTTATACATAAAAGCGCAAATTAAAGAATAATATCCTCACTTTTCAAAGAAAGCTAAACAACATTTATTTTGGGCAGAAAATTAAATGTACTAATAAAAAAAGCGGATGATATTCATTCTATGAAGCATATTCAAATCGCTTTGTTTACAAGGTGTATGCGCATTGTTAAATGGTTAAGAATATATATAAACATATATTACCTTGTAATCACCTTTAGACTATTAAAAAAATCGATGCCACAAACCAACAAAGCTTAGTATTGATGCAATATCCAATTAGGTACTATATAGTTTTTTAATCAAACACCTCCCATGAACTAAAATACGAGGGTTCGCATCCGAATTAAAGCGATATATTTTTATTTTATTTAATATTATAAATTGGGGGAAATTAAACAAATAAATTTTAAACGGTATGCTAATGAAGAAAGGTAAAATTTTGATATACAGGTTGTGTAAAATTATTTTTGCACAAACCTGCATATTTACATTATAAAACTCAAATTTTTAATTCTTAACTCTAACCTTAAAAAACTAAACCCTAAACCCTAAATTCTAAACACTAACATTAAGTTATAAACCCTGCAACCTAAACCACTAAACTTTTAACCCTAAACTAAAACTCTAACCCCTAAAAATTAAAGGCATTGTGTATCAAAAAAAATCTATAGAAAAAAAACCTTAACCAATGTTGGTCATATGGATAAAAAGGGGTGTAACTGTAATTATACGAGTAATGAGCTCGGAAGGGTAGAAAGGGGAAATTGTAAGAGTAAGGACAAAGGCGTCACAGTAATGAAAAAGCTAGGTCTTTCACCAGACTCCAGAGCCATCAATTGTTGAAATGAATAACCCAAGCCTAAAGCCTAGCTGAGACTCAACTCAATGCCCAATTGGCCCTCACCTCCTTCTTAAGCCTTTTATCCTTATTTTTCTTAACAAAGTAAGGGGATCTCTTGAAATTAATCCCAGAACTTGAGAAAGTGGAGAAGAATGTGCTACTGTTAGATTTAAAACTCAAAATTTAGAAGAAAAAAAAAGGAGGTAGGTGAGAATATTCTGATCACCTAATTATTTTCTCAAGCCTTTTATCCTTTTCTAAACTTGTAATTCCACTCGCCCCATGTGGCATTTAAATAATTAAGCTTTCTATACAAAAAAAAAAACTACTAATATTTTCATGTTATTTAAATTATTAGCATGAGACTATGTCTTAAAACAAATTTATTGTCATGTACTTGTTTTTTAATCAGAAATTTTTATATTTTACATGAAAATTAATTTAAAAATTGAAGGTGCATTAACGCGCGTTAAACGAGCGTAGAGAAAAAAATATATTTTATGTCTTTCCTTTTATCCCACTATTAAACTGGCTGTCGATTAGGGCTCCCACTCTACTTTTTTTGATAAACAAGGCGCCTCTCCAGTTAATTAAATAGAATTATCTACTAAGCACGTCTGGGACACTATTTCTCTATATCTATATTTTTACCCGAATATCTATATTTATATATTATGCACAGTTCTTGATTTAGCTAGTTTGACAATATTTTTAAAAAATGTGAAAAGAAAATAATTTTAAAAAGTATTTTTTCGATAGTTTGGTTTAAACATATATCAAAACACTCTTTTTAAAAACATAATAAATTTGTTAACACTATATAAAAGCTTTATTTGAATGTTGTCATGAGTTAATTAAACGTTAATTTAAATGAAAACAAATGACTAAAATGTTTTTGACAAATAGAGATTAAATATATGAACTTGTTGACAAAATGTAACCCGCTTAAATATATATGAACTTTAAGTGTTTTGGAGTGGAGTAAAATGTGAGACAGTTACCCTGTTGAGAAAAGCATAAAACATTATTCACACCCTTTAAGTGCACCTGCTTCCATAAAATATGGACATGGTTAGGCGTTGCTGTTTTTGGCTCAATTTTAAGGGATTTGTTTCCCTTTAGGTAGACCTCGGAAAAGATGCGTTAATGGTAAAAATATTTACGTTGGACGGCACACTATACTCTACATACTCTCCTTGCCTTTTTAGCTTAACAATAAAATAAGTGTTCAAACTATATATTTTTTATAATAAGTGTTTAAATTATATTTTAATTAAAATATGTGCTTAAAGTATTTTTTTGGTTGAAATATATGTCTAAAGTTTAATTTTGGCTTGTTTTAAAATCAACTTAGACATATTCTTTGACATATATTTCAGCCAAACAATATATTAAACACTTATTATAAAGAAAAATAGACATAGTTTGAGCACTTATTTATAGTTAAACCTATTATTTTCAATATGTTATTAATGTGTCTCTAGGCTAAGGAGCTTCACAGTTCTCATTTTTTTATTATATTTACATAAGATTCCAATATTTAAAGCATAGATTCTACTAGTAAATAAATAAATTTAGAATTTTTTTTAAAATGGAGTAAGCATATTTGGTCGGTTGGTTAAACTGTTCATCTTTGTTCTCTCATATTTCCTTAGGTCATGTATTCTTGACTCACTAGGAGCACTCTTCTTCTTCTCCCTAGAGTCACCCATTTCCCCCTCTAGATAGGATTATTATTAGATTTAAGATTTGTCAAAAAAAAACCTTAAAATGTACCCACATCCTTATTATTATAGATAAATTAAAAATACAAAATAATAAATATTCATTTCTTGTTTATTGTATGGTTAAATAATTTTATTCAATCTCTTAAAAAACTATCAAACTTTTTTCTATTAATATTTCCAGGTTTTTTCTTGAGGTAAAATCTCTTTTTTTTTAAATCCAAATTTTTAACGTCTAAAAGGTATTTCTAAAAAATAGTTGCTAATTTAAAATTTTTAAATTTAAGGGGTTAAAGTAAATTTACCAAGACCTTGGGTGCACTTGCCACCGGGCCCTAACTAACTACCGTCCGTTTGAGATATCATAGTGTTTAGACAACCATGATTATTGTTAACATAAGTACTCTTTTTTACCTTAACCAATCCTGCAAGTTATTATGATGCATCTTTGACTGGCCTTTTAAGATAACAATTTGATGGCATCCAATGAATTTGGTGTACAGCATTATTCTAAGACGAAAATCGAAATAATTACTTAGTCCATGGGTTTTCCCAATGCTAATAATTGCATTTTGAAACAACAAAAAGGATACCATGAAATAAAGTTATTCAATTAGATTCACATTGAGATCAATCCAACCCAATGTACTTCCACTTTTTTTTTGAAATTAGACAAAAAATGAATAGTATCTCGGGCCTACACAAGCATATATAGAAAAGTTTTTTTTGTTGCTAAGAGTATTATTATTTTAAAAGATGACTTTGTTTTATTTGAACCTAATGGTCTTGTATGTATAATAAAATCATTGAAAACTAATGAGACATAAATAAAATATTTAATTTTTTTTGAATATGCTGGTGTGATGCAAGAGTAGCATATGTTTAATTTTTTTAGTCTTTTCAAAGACGGTACACACACATGCATTACTGGTGCTCGAACTCAGATCTTAAAAGATGATGAACATCTACCTTTGTCACCAGGACACAAGGGTATGAGCAAATATTTAATATTTTAATTTTACCATCATTTAAATGTGAGATTACCAAAATTTAAGGAGAAGGGAAAGCAAGATATTTGTGATTCATTTTGTCGTAGGTTTCATGTGAAAATCATTGCGATGTTGAAAATATAGTGGTGAGATTGCAATGATTTCCGATAGATAAGAGTAGAAAAATAAACGTGGCATCAATCATTGTGTTTGTTTTAATATATTAGAAATTATAATGATACACAAGTAGACTTATGCATCATAAGCTAATTAACCAGACAAACTAAAGCATTCCAAAAAAGAAGCGATGTTGTCACATTACAGACAAAGCGTATCTAAGCCTTTTGTGATTACCACTTGTATTTCAATTCATTTGGTGGATTAATTCACACGCAACTCTTTGCAGTTTGCCCTAATCATAATCACATCGGATTAGTAAAAACAAAGGGTGAAGGTGGAAGACAGTCATAATCGGTTCAGCCTTGTATATATTTGCAGTCTCCCCCTCACATGATTGTTTTCCTTTACCTTTTCTTTCCGGATACGAACCCATTACCACTTGTCTTGAACTTATTACGACAAGCTACTATTACCCATTGCCTTTTCCTTTCCCAATCTTTGTAGCTTTACTTATGTCCTTTATATGTGTAAAGAATTGTGGAATAATTACGTTCAACAGTTTTCCTTGGAAGATAATAAGGTGAGTCGGAGTTGGAATGGACCAGCAGCTTTATCGAAAAAGGGATGAAGAATCTGGCTTGTCGAGTTTTCCAGTTCAACAATCTAAATGACCCTACCTTTGCCTCGCCTGCCTTCAAATTCCATCCTTTTTCATCCCAACAAGATTCTCTGCTGCCTTGCCTTAAAACTTATCTCATCAACCAAACCCCACCTCCCTCATCAAATATCTACAATTGATTTTTTTTCTTCAATTTTCATTACAGCTGTTGAAGGTTGGGCGGGTTGGTGTTAGATAGTTTGGAATATCTTCCAAAGTCACCTCTTTTTTAAAATTTTATTCTTAAATATGTAATATTAGTACACAAATACATATGTTTACCCTTTTTTATATATTGAGCATCGGATCAAAAACATTCATAACAATCATGAACCCTAACGGCACAAACAAGCAAATAACATTTTAATTTAATTATAAAAAATACTTTAGTATACAAATTTATGTAAACTTTAATTTTACAAGTTTTTTTTATTTTTAAGATTTAGGAGTTAAGGTTTGTGGTTTAGTAATTTTAGTTATAGGGTTTGAATTTGAATTTAGAGTTTATGATTAAGGTTTTAAGGTGTTAGGATTAGTGATTTAAGTTCTAAATTTTATGATTTAATTATAAAAGGTTGTGTAATTTTTTTCACGCAACTTGTATATATCTAACTATAAACCTATTATTATAATTAATAATCATAATTATAACCCTATAAATTAGCAATGTTTCTTTTTTTATGAATCTTTAAATACATATATTAAAACTTTATCACTTTTGATATATTTTTTCTATTTAATAAAAGGTATAGTACTGGTGTGACGCGTGTGTTTAATTTGTTAGCTTTTTGTGTGTGCGTGTGAATAGAACTGTATACTAGCTAGTACATGAGTAAAAGAGTCTGATTTGACATGACATGAGAATTCACACATCTTGAATCGATTTCCTCACGTAACTCGCCATAAGAAATTCATAAGAATGTCGTACTTGTGTGATTTATATTTAGGGATGAGCATGAGATGTATCGAGTCAGAATTTTTTTTTATCTTTTTGTCCAAAAAATAAATATTTGATTTGATTTTGACCTGTCTCGAATAGTTATAGTGTTTCACTTAAAATTCATGTTAAAACTGAAGTTGAAAAATCGTTGTCGACCCGAACAAAGCTTTTAATCTTCTTTATAGGTAACCATCCGTGCCACTATCATCGACACCAACTAAGAGATTAAAGAATGATATAACGAAGATGGAAGACGAACCAAGGAGGAACGAGCGACAAAAGATGACAAACGACACTTTCAGCGAGGAAAAAAAAAACATGTATCTAAATAACGCAAACTTATACATTTTTGAGTTTATTGAACACACTAACGAAATTGGAGATGAAGAGTATGAGTAGCAGAAACACGCGACTTTAGTGAAAATTTAGAAACAAAATTGATAAGTTTTCTTACTTAAAACCCTCACCTTAAATCGAATTAAAAAAATTCAACCTTATAAAATTAAGTTGAATAAAAACCTATCGATTTCGATTGTTTTTGACATCAACCTTGAGATATAGTTTTTTCTCCTAACAACTATCAATTGCTTTGCCGTAATAGTGTACGACGCTATTGTTAATACATAACACAATATCAAGTATGTTTCATTTTTAAAAAAAATTTAAAGGTCAGTTTTTTCTAATTTAATTTTTAAAGTAATATCGGAAGATATTTTCCCCTATATTCATACAAGCACGGGCCAGATATTGAAATTGCAGCAAAGAGCAATAATTATAATTTGGAGGGGGTGGGGGTTAAAATGGGGATGATTTGTTGCAGCAGAAGGGGGAAAAAAAGATTCGTAAGCGAAAGTGGAAGGAGGGGACCAAACGACTTGGGCCCTTTTTTTCTGTGCAGAAGAGAGCCCTCGACTTTTACGCGGGTTGTAACTCCCCCATTTCCTTTTGCGTTTGTCTCAGCCTTTCATCGTACTTTTGTCGTGTCAAACCATTCTCGCACGCGCCCCAATGGTCTTTTATGCCTGCGCTCTGTCTGTTTCATCGTCCTACACGTGTCTTGGCCTCAACCCTCATCTCCATTATCACATGATGCACGGTAGTCTCATCATTTTATGATCTATCTTGCGGTGAATATTTTTAGGGTTTATCTACCGGAAAGTCACTTATTTTTCTTTTAGTATAAAATTGATTACCGGTTTTAGAAAATGACCAGTAAGGCCACTTACGTTTTCGGGACGTAAACGTTTGGTCACTTAGCCATTTAGTGTCGTTAAACGTTGACGTCTTGGTGAACTGGCAGCAAAAAAATAAGGGCAAATTACTGCAATAGCCACTAAAGTTTATCTCATGTACATTTCTGGTCTCCAATTTTAAAAAATAAACATTATAGTCACTACTGGAAAGGTTTCTTTCTAATTTCACCCTTAAATTTTTAAAAATTCAATTTTCAATCCTAAAATTTTGCAATCAATTAGTACAATAATATTATAAAGGCTTAAATGAAAAATAAGTGCCTAAAGTATACCATTTTTGAATTTTAGGTGCCGAAAGTATTTTTTGTAAAAATAGGTGCCAGAATTTCAAAAGTTAGTGTAACCCCCTCGTCCCGGTCTGGCCGGATGACCGGTCCGAGTGAGCCACACGGGGAAAACCGAAGCGAAACCCGTTAAGGTTCCCCCTCGGTTAACAACCCTATTTTTTTTTCTTATTTTAATCTTGCCTAGAGGAGTATTAAACCCTAAGTGATCAAACAGCGGAACAACATATACGAAACAATCGATCGAAAACGAGGCAACACTTAACAGCCCAAATTTTAATCTTGAAGGCAGTCCGTTTCGAAACACCCTTGAGGCGTTTCGAAACACCTTGACCAGGTCAACTGCCCCAGAGCCTATACAAGGGGTCGTATCGCAACGGTGGTCAACCGTTCCGAAACGCCCACGACGGTCAACATCTCGTGGTCAACGAGATGTTGACCGTTTCGAAACCTTCAGGCCCGTTTCGAAACACCTTTATCTCGTGAATTTCTCAAAATTCCAATAGCCAAAACGTTCCGAAACGCGTATCGAAACAGAGGGTTTCAGAGGCCAAACCGTATCGAAACGCGTTCCGATACGGGGTCCCTGAAGCCTACCCGTTTCGAAACTGCCCTTCCCGTTTCGAAACGCTGGCAGTCTGCAACCTTTGAAATTCCGATTTAAGTGAGTCTTGGCAAGTCTAAAGGTCCCCTAAGGCCCCCTAAAGGCACACAACACCATCAAACCAAATCTAGAGGCATGCAACCAAGGTCTAACATACGCAAACGCTCACAAGACATGGGTATTCATAAACATACAACCATGACAAAAACACAAGGCCTTTCATACAAAACATGCTTGAAACATTGACAAGCAAAAGCATCATTCATCCCATAAGGGTTTACATACCATAGCAAAGTTAACATTCAAAAGTCATACATTAAAAGCGTTAGGCAAGGTAGACATGCTTACAAACCAAGTCAAGCATACACATCCAAAATCACAAATGAGTCATATAAGCTCATACAAACACCCTCTTGCCACATTGCTTAACCATTACAAAATTAATAACCGTACTTGAGCCTTACACTTGGAAAGCCCTTCTTGCCTTGCTCCGAGCTAACACCACGCTAATGATCTGCATTGTTGAACATTGAGAGCGTAAGCTATAAGCTTAGTGAGGGTGCTCTAAAACGAAAACATCAACAATGCAGGGTTCAAACATGTAATCCTAATCTCGCATACAATCTACAAATACATATAAACGAGTAGACCTAGCTAGTCTTTCAAGTGGCATAGTATGGCATCTTACTTCATACTAAGCATCAAGCATCAAATATCAACATACGTAAATCAACAACACATATCACAATATATGAACAAGTTAATTGGCCACTTTAAATTACCCCGATTGTGCGGATTTAAACCTCAACAACACTTTACCTCGGTGGGATTACACTCATCACCGGACCTTGCATGTGCGAGATTCCACTCATCGCCACATGCCCTACGGATGGGATTCCACTCATCATCCCGTAGAAATGTATAAAAGCTTCCGGTGGAATGTTACATCACCGTACTCCTCCTTGATGACTTAACGCCATCAAGGCCACGTACGTTTTGACTCAATTTGTGTGCACACTATCCTAATGATCGATCATTTACAACCGGTAATTATTTTAGTGCCAATTATCATTATCACAACACATATCATCAACCACAATACATGCTCATCACATATCTACTCATCACGATATATATACATGTACCAATCAACCACAAACACAAGAGCATAGCTAGTAAGCACAATAGCATATGGATATCAAAGGCTAAGCTAACAACTTAAATCAACTAGAAGTGGCCTACCAAGCACACTTCACCCACACACACACTCGAACCAAACTTTAAAACAAGTTGAAACCACTCACCGCCCTTCCTTAGCAATTCGAACCAATTCTCCTACGAACCCGGATTCGGTCCTAAAGCCTCCTCAACGTTTCCTCTTGCTTCTAGTCAAACAAAACACATACATTACTTCCAAATTCAATGCTAACTCAACCATCAACTCACTTTGCAAACACAACCCAATTTTCACAATTTCCCAAACCACATAATATCTCAAAAACCCCATTTTCGTACTCCAATAACCCTTCGCTGAAATACCCATTTCCAAACACCCAAATGACTTCCAAAACATCCCAAATCACCCTCCTAACATAGGTAGACCATCAGCCCTTCAATTTCAACATAAAACCCACCAAAAACCCAAGTTTTAATACCTCAAAAATTGCCCTAAGAACCCACTACGAATTTTCATCCAAAATCAACCAAATTAATATATATTGTGTATTTCATTATGCTTAAACAAAACCCCAACATAATTTATCAAAACAAATTGAAAAACCCCTTTAAAAACCCAAACTTTAACATAAACCCTAATTTCCAAAACCCCATATTTTTGAAATCTAAGACAATGGTTGGATAGGGGATAAAGAGGAGGTTAAGAAAACATAATTACCTCTTAAAATGGTGTTGAAATCAAGTGGCAAATTGACGGAATAGTAACTTTGATATTTGAGAGGGTTTGGGGACGGGAAATGGTTTCCAACGTGAAAAGGGGGAGGGGAAATGGAGGAAGACAATTTTTTCAATAAAGTGGTCTTGCTTTTGAAAGTTTTTGGTCAAATCGCAATATAGGTCCCTCCCTCTTTATTAAAGCTCAATTAGGTCACTATTTAGGTTGAATTGATTAAATTAAGTTTTATTTGACTCGAACTGTAAACCCGGTTAACTTCTAGGCCCGAAACACGGGTGTTACAGTTAGAGTTTTAGGTGCTTGAACATTAATGGATGTTAAAAAAATATATTTAACCAATCAATTCTTGACACGTGACACTAATTTAATTTTTGTAAAAAGAAAAACACCTAAAAATTTTAGTTTTTTTTAATAAAATCTCAAAATCTAAAAAATTTCACAAAAATCCCTAAAATTACCCAAATTCAAACCCCCAAATCACCGCCACTTCTGCCACACCTAAGCACACCCCTTTGGTCATCGGATCAAGGCATTCATTTCCCCCAACACGACGTCGCCAGAAACGACGAACGATGACCAGCCAAACGTCGAATACGAAATCGACGTTTGGCTAACACGTTGTTCGCCGTTTTCGGCGACAGCGTGTTGGTGAAAATGACCGCCTTAGTCTGGTGACCAAAGGGGTGTGTTCAGGTGTGGCGATCGACGACAGAAATGTCGTCAATTTGGGGGTTGAGTTTGAGTAATTTTAAGGATTTTTGGACTGTTTTGTGAAATTTTCAAAATTTTGGGATTTTATAAAAAAAACTAAAATTTTTAGGTGTTTTTATTTAAAAAATCAAATTAGTGCCACGTGACAAGCGTTGATTGGTTAAATATATTTTTAACACCCATTAACGGCTAGGCACCTAAAATTCTAACTTTTGAAACTTTGGGCACCTATTTTTACAAAAAAAACTTTCAGCACCTAAAATTCAAAAAAGGTATACTTTAGGCACCTATTTTTCATTTAAGCATTTATAATATTATTGTACTAATTGATTGCAAAGTTTTAGGGTTGAAAAATAATTTTTTAAAAATTCAAGAGTGAAATTAAAAAGAAACCTTTTCAGTAGTGACCATAATGTTTATTTTTTAAAATTAGAGACCAGAAATGTACACGGGATAAACTTTAGTGGCCATTGTAGTAATTTACCCTTATTTTTTCGATGCCAAGTCACCAAGCCTTCAACTTTTAACGGCAATAAACGGCTGAGTGACTATAAATTTATGCACCGAAAACGTAAGTGAACTTACTAGTCATTTTTCAGAACCAGTGACCAACTTTATAGTAAGAGTAAACATAAATAACTATTCCAGTAGTTAACCATATTTTTAGTTTAAAATGGAATGCTACACTCCAACACACGCTTATTTAGAGAGCCGTGTCACATCATTTTCAAACGTTAATCCGGGTGCCTATGATACGCCTATGCGCGTAGAATTTTAATTCTTTGGGCATTCATTTATGATTAATAGCAGGGACAGAGTATGGGGGTAGGAGATGACAGATAACCTGATCAGAGAGAAAAAATCGATCAAGAGGTAGCCGGAACAGTGTCAGCTGCTATAACAAGTATGCTATGCCAAAAACAGCCTCTCCTGGGCCAACGGGGCACTGCCTGTTAGTTAAGCAACCAATCCTGTGTCGTCTTCCCTCTTAACTTACTTCTTTCAGACTAATCTGATTACCTTTTACAACTATCTCCATGCTGGATTCTCTAGTCTAAGTTAACCATGGTTTCTGATGTAAACAGGGTCCACCGGAGTGGCAAGTTTACAGAGCATACGCCAGGAAAACTCACTGGAGATATTTCTTATTCTGCCATTGCTATTTCAAAGAGAAGAGGAAGAGGAATTTAGAAAGCCATGATCACTCTTGAAATATTATATTTCTTCTAGCCAAATTCTGAGTTTACATAGGCATAAGGCTCTGCTTATATAGAGAGCTCAGGAGGAAAATTACAAAATAGCTACTTTACACACGTCCTAAATATTATTGGACCGACACTGCTTAAAGAGGTTTGTCATAAAGTGACATGACCACACACTTATCATAATTAAAGAGGTATGTCATAAAGTGACATGACCACACACTTATTATAACGACAGATTATCGTAATCTGTGTCCTCATCATCCGTAATATTTAATTCAATAATACGGTCTTCTTTTTCCTTTTTTCGTCTGTAGCATGCCAGCTGGAATTTGTCGTACTGAACATCTGGGTCCACGTCCATGTGATCATTTGGATTTTCTGCTAGTGCTGTCTCTTCAATCATGGGTAGTGTGGTTGAGTCATCTGGATTGTACCATGTGTTGATCTTGCTAGCTGTACTGACATCCCATGGATAAGATTGGGACCACTCCTTTGGGTCTGGTAGGTTATCATGAAACTCATAGAGTGCTTGAGAGATTTCTTGACAGTGTTGAGTTTCAAGATCTGAATCACTCGGCCAGGTGTCCCATGATGCTTTTGTTTCTGGTGAAGGCCATATCTCATCTGGTATCTGTCTATTCATTTGACATATATATCTTTGAAATTTCCTGTATTCAACTGGAATTTTTCTGATATCATCTGGATAGATATGGTGTACCCATGCAGTTGAGATAGCTGGTAGCTGTTTTGACTTTCCATGTTCTATAACTGCGTGAGCTTTATGAAGGATAAGGATAACATATCCTTTTTCCTTCTCCTGTCTTTCCATGACATTACTGATTAGCTCGAACCATACTTCAAGTGGATAAAACCACTGAAGTATTTCTCATAAGTTATCATGCTCTGGTTGTCCAAAACCTGTTTTCCTTCTACCCATGTAATAAAGCAAATCTTCCAGATTAAACTGAATAGCAACATGGTGGACATGAGTAAAATACCATAGTAACCATTTAAGTTCATCTGGGTGTTCATGGAATTCGAGGGTTAAATGATGAATAAATGGGTATTTCGGGTGAAGACCAAAAGGTTTTAAACATAACCCCCATGGTTTCTAAAGACATCAAGCTGGTAACTGAAAATCATTGATCTTGCAGAGGAATGGAATTTCTTTTCTATTACCAACTTATAGACTTCTGAAGGATATAAGGGGTTGAGATTGGGAGGAATATCCCAGGCTGTTTCTGTTTCTGGTTTTCTAGCTATCGGAGGATGAGACTTCATTTTGGTGGTTTTGGTTTTAGAGGAAGAGGAAGATCCTGTAGCTTTGTACATCAGAATCTTATCTGGTGGTCTAGTCAGCAAATCAGCCAAAACATTGCCTTTGCCTTTGATATGTTTGCAGTCAAAGGAGTATTGAGAGAACCAATTTGCCTACCTTAGTAACTGTGAATTGGGCACCTTCTTTTGTTTGAATTTTAGCATATTCGGAAATGCTGACATGTCCATCTCTACAAGAAAGTGATGGCCAATAAGATAAAATTCAAACTTAGAAATACCTTTCTTGACCGCAAGGATTTCTTTGAAGGTTGAGTGGTAATTGATTTCTGCATTAGAGAATCTTCCACTTTTATAGCCACATATGCGTCTCTTTTTGTCCTTTTCTTCAATAAGAATGGCTCCCCAATATTTATCACTAGCATCTGTTTGGAGAATTCTTCTACCATCTGAAGGGATCTGCATGGGTGGTAGCTTTTGTAGTTTTCTTTTAAGGAGCCGGACTGTTTTCTCATGAACTGTACTCCAGGGAGGAGGGTCTTTCTTGAGTAGCTTTCTGAGTGGATTCGTGTACTTAGAGATTTTAGGAACAAAATCTCTTAAGTAATTGACTATTCCGAGGAACTGTAAGACTTGCTTCTTTGTGAGATGTGTATCTGGGAACTTGAGTAATTCCTGAGAAATGTGTTCTCTAGGTTGATACTGTCCATCTTTCAAGTGCATTCTAAGGAACTCAATTTCAGTCTGGGCTATCTGCATCTTCTTTTCTAATAGCATTACTCCGTGCTGTAAGACCAATTGATGAAATTGATCCAATAGCTTTAAATGGGCTTCCTCATCTGGGCTGTACAAAAGGATGTCATCAATGTAAATTAAAGCATCTTCCATAATGGGTTGGAAAATCCTTATCATTGCCTTTTGAAATAGTGATGGGGCCGTCTTTAATCCGAATGGCATAACTGTCCATTGGTAGTGATGATTTGGGATACAGAATCCAGTTTTGGGCTTGTCGGCTGGATCTATACCCAATTGCCAAAATCCTGCCTTTAGATCAAATTTTGAAAATAACTGGGCCTTGGCAAGGCTGGAGAATAGAACATTTTTGTTGGGCAGAGGGAACTTGTCATCTTGGAGGAAGTGATTGAGAGGTTGATAGTTGATGACGAGTCTGAGTTTTCCTCGAGCCTGTTCTGACCGTTTATTCACATAAAAGGCTTCACAAGCCCATTGTGAATTAGACTGTTCAATAAGACCTTGTTGCAAGAGCTCGTTGCATTCAGTTTCTGCAAGTGTTTGATGTTCTGGATTCATGCCTGAGTGACTGGCTTTTGTGGGGTTTATATCTTCATTCTTCTTGAAAGGAAGTTGAATGAAAAAGGCTGAATTCTGCCAAAGATGAGTACTGCATTTGGTGAGAAATTATGCATGTGAGTTTGCACATGATCTCCTCTTTATTTCTTCCACGATCCCTGCCATCTTTTCTGGAGTGGTGAATAAATATAATCGAGGAATATCCACAAACGGTTTGAAGTAATTTTTGTGTCTAAGACCATCAGGGGTGATTCTCAAATGTTTTGCCTTAGTCTAGAGGTCAAACCCTACTATCAAGTCTTTTCCAGGAAGCTGTGAACCAAGCACAATAGTTGTTATTTTACAATCTGGAAAGAATTGGATAGTAATAGGCTTACTGATAACATGGGTGGCAAACGTCTGGTCGGCTGCAGAATTGAAGTATCTGGTGTGCGGCTTCCACCATTGTTTTGGAAGGATTGAGGGGTTCATAATTGTCTCTGCTGCTCCTGTATCGATAAAAGCAATAACAGGGATTGGGTTATCATATTTACCCAAATATACTGAGACTGGTACATGAGGCACTGGTACTGTAGATGATTTGACTGAGCAGATCTTGTAGACTCCTTCTGAGTCTGTTGAGGATTCTTCTGTCTCTGATAAGTCTGAATCATCAGGTATTTGTATTGCAAAGAGTGAATGGTCCGTTGGTTCTTCATCAAGGGAGAAGATTGATTCAAGGTCATCCTTGTCTTTGATCTTGACACCTGTGATTTTCTTGATTTCTTGAATCATCTGGTTCTTGCTTTTGTTCTTTGGACATTTTTTTGCAAAGTGGCCTTTCTTACCACAGATATAGCACTTGGAGGATTTTTGACCTGGGAATCTTTTCTTTCTGAGATATCTCCATTGTTTTCTTCTTCTGGGAAGGAATGGTGATTTGAGAAGATTTCGTTGTGAGTGTCTGGTTGATCTAGACTTCTTTGGACCACAATGGCATTTCTTCTCATCTCTGCACTTGATTGTTAAGCCTTTCTTTTTGCAAGCTTTATCCATTTCCCCGTGTCCCATCATATAGTCATTGATAAGTTGTCTTTTTTCACAGAATTCTTCAAGGGCAAGAATAGCTGCTTGTTGAATCTGGCCAACAGATAACTGTAAAATGTCTCTGGATTGCTGTTGAAGTTGTCTGTAGATGGAATTCTGTAATTCTTCTAGGATTGAGGCTAATAGGGCTTGCTTTAGGTTTTGGTCTGCTCCAAGGGCGTAAAAAAGCTTGATCATGATGCCAAAATGTTTTTCAAGGTCCTTCTTTTCGAACGAACAACATCGTCGTTTGAAGAATTCCTTTCGCTTCAAAATCTTTAAATCTGCTTGGCTTCCAAGGAATTGATTATGAAGGATCTCGATCACTTGGGAAAAATCTTGTAGAACAAGAAATTGCATTTGATCAATATTACTAAGAGAGCTCCACCAATCCCTAAGAACACCTGTAAACCTGGCGGTGAATTCTGAAAGAATAGCATGGTGGCTATGTTCAGTAAGGCTTTTTGTTTCTAACAAAGAGTGGAACTCCTGAAGTCTCTGGGCCCATCTGGATACTGGGATATCATCCAATGTGAAGGTAAACTTGGCTCCATAGGGTGTTGATGGGGTTGCTGAAGTTGAGGCATCTGCATCCATATGCTGAGGTTCATCATCTTCTTCTTTGACACCTGGTTGTGTCATCAGGACTGGATCTTCAGAGGATTCTGAAGCGTCATCAGAGATTTCTTCTTCCTCGGATGGTGTTGCATCTGAGCTTGCTTCTGAGCTTATCTCTTCTATATCCACAGCAGCAATTTTGGGAATCGTCTGCTTTCTATATTCTTGTAAAAAGGAAGTTAAGGGGTTCTTCTGTGGTGGCTGAACCATTAAGGACCTGGTTGTTTTGGAATTTAGATATTCTTCTTCCATAGGTTCTTTTCCTTTTTCTCGCTGTCTTTTCTTCTCAGCTTCTTGTTTTTAAATCTGCCTGAGTAGTTCAGCAGGAGATAACCTTCTTGGTTCTGCAGGAGGAATTATTAATCCTGGAGTAGATATTGGAGTATTATAAGAAACAAAGATTGATGGTTTTGTTGAGGGAATAGATTTCCCTATAGTAGCAAAAAATTCATCCTCATTAGAAGTTTGAGGAACCCTTCCTGTCTTCTTTAAATACTCGATTTGTTCTTTAAGCTTTTCAATCTCTAATCTCCTTTGCTCAAAATGAAGAAAGAGATCTTGTCCAGGAGATGCAGGAGATTTCTCCACTTCTTTGATCTTTCTATGGAGAGTAACCATTAACTCATTGGCTATCTTTGTGTTGGCATCCACCTTTGATTCTACCTGGGCGAGTTTAGAATCTATCTGGGTGATTTTGGTGTCAATCATTTGTAAGTGGTGTTCTGAGCTAGAGCATTTTCTGTTTGCCAGTTAAGAGTGGCTTCTGCAGCGCTGACATGCTCTCCTGACCCTTGTATTTTTGTAACCCCCACGTCCCGGTCTGGTCGGATGACCGGTCCAAGTGGGCCACACGGGGAAAACCAAAGCGAAACCCGTGAAGGTTTCCCCTCGGTTAACGACCCTAAAATTTTCTTTTTATTTTATCTTGTCTATAGGCATAATTAAAACCTATGCGAAGCACAGCAGCGGGAAAAACAAACATTGAAACATACACCGACCAACGAACACATCAAACAACCCATTTTAGCCCTTTACAGCAGGCCGTTTCGAAACGCCCTTAGGGTGTTCCGAAACGCCTTGACTAAGTCAACAGGCCAGGGTCAACCATAAGGTGACCGTTCCGAGACAGGGGAGACCCGTATCGAAACGACCTTGACGGTCAATTTCTCGTGGTCAACGAGATTTGACCGTTTCGAAACTTCAAAGGCCCGTTTCGGAACGCCTTCATCTCGCCAATTTCTCAAAATTCCAGTAGCAAAAATGTTCCGAAACGACCCCCATCCGTTTCGAAACGGCAGGCCAATTGCAAAGGGACCGTTCCGAAACATGATGGCCCGTTCCGAAACGCCCCCTGTCTGCAGACTCGTTTTGGCTGTTTTAAGGCACTAGGGTGCCCAAAAACACCACCAAAACACCTCACAACACCACAAGACCCAAAAACTAAGGCAACCCAACAATTAAAGCATGCTTCAACAAGATTAAGGCAAGTCTAACACTAAGGCAAGACCTCACAAGACATGCATTCATTCAACACAAAGGTAACCTCTTAGGCATATGACCAACATTCAAAAAGAGCAATTTAGGCATGAGATACAAACCAACATGGCAACACAACCATACAAAAGCAAGGTACTAAGGAGTCTACACATGCTCCTAACAACCAACAACTATCCAACAAAACAATACATGTCCCATTGCTCAAACTGTTACATGTCCAAACATTAAAAATCCATACTTGAAGCACTCAAGGCTAACAACCACACTTGGAGCCTTCCACTTGCGCAAGCAACCCACGAACTAAGGATCTGCAATGTTGAACAAAGAGAGCGTAAGCAATGATGCTTAGTGAGGGTAAGCTCTAAAAACAAACCTCAACATTGCAGGGTCCGAGCACGATCTAGCCAAGGCATTACACAAACATACCAAGGATCCACAAGAGCCACAAGATGAGATGCATGAGCAATATATACAAGTAAATGTCATGATCAACAAGCTCTAAATTCCTCAACATAAGTAGCCACATCAAACATCCACATAAGGATCATTTATCACAACACATTGATACGATTATCAATCAACATTGGCACCTAGCTATGACTCAAATACGCGGATAACCGTTGGAACTCACATCCAACAACACAACCATTACCTGACGGTGGGATTACACTCATCACCGATCTCGCGGAGGGGATTCCACTCATCCTCACGCCCCGTCGATGGGATTCCACTCATCACCGACTATATTTAAATACAATTTCCGGGCGTACCCGTACTCCTCCTTGGTGACTCAACGCCACCAAGGCCACGCGCGACTTTTGACTCATGTGTACACACTAACATCCTAATGATCGATCATTTGTATTCAAGTATACTAGTGCCAACATTTACTCATTTCAATCAATTCCGTGCTTAGCACGTACTCACCAACAACCATCATCATGCATGTCTCAAGCATCAATATTCATGTCTCATCTCACATGTATAACATAATATACATAAGCATTCATATCACATTTCACACGAGACATACACAACCATATAAATGAGTTCATCCAAAGGCTCTAGATCAAGTTTAGGATTAGGCTACCACCCCAATCCTAACTCTAGGTGGGTCTACCAAGCCCAACCTAGTCCATATACTCGAACCAACCATTTTAAAACCAAGTAAAACAATTAACCACTCACCTAAGCTCCCAAGCTCAAGGACCAAGCAAGCAACCACCTTCAAATCCCCGGATTCACTTCCGATGCTTCACCGATGCCCAAACTTGATTCTAATCAATCCCAAACACAAACAAAACATCCACAATCAATATTCTGTCATCGAAACTAACCCGGAATGAAATTCAACCACAAACTACTATGTTGCAAGCATGAATAATATTCATTTTTCACCAATTCGGATGGCCCCAAAACCTTGTCCAAAAACCATGTTTTCAACTTCCATTACACCCACCAATGATCCCAAATCAACCCCTTTCCATAGCACTATCAAAAGCCTATCAAAACCCACCTAAAACAACCCCCAAAACTCACCCAAAACCCTCCAAAAACCCCAAGTTTACCCAAATCCGAAAATTGGTCGAAATCATTTGAAATTCACATATGTAGTATCATTTGGCTCCTATATTCCATAACTAACCATAACAAATCAAAATATTAAGTTTAGCTACACAAAGGCACCATTTTTAATCAAGATTTCCAAAACTTCCATTTTCCAAAACCTTTATAAAAATGAAAAAGAAGAGTACTTTCATGGAGAGGGAAGTAAGGGGAAGTCAAAAATACTATTACCTTTCAAAACGGAGTTGAAATGAAGAAGAGAGGTGATGGAACAGTGTTCTTCAATGGTGGGGAGAGTATGTCGTGAGTTTTGTGGAGAGAGGGAGAAGATGAGTGAAATTTTTGGGTTTTTTATTTGTTTTGTTTTAGTTTAAAAGCCCAATGACCCTTTTGCCCTTAATGAAATGAAATATTCACAAGGACATATAATCCATGGCTATTTGGGGTTTAATTCCAAAGCATAGTCTATCATCAAATTAAATAAATTTGAAAACCAAACCCGAACCATTATTTAAATCATAAAACCGAACCCAAAATAATATTAAAATATTATTTTCACCTAACCCCTAAACCCGGGTGTTACAATTTTGGTAGGGATTTTTGGAACATGTTTGTATCCCTTTTTAGTAAATTCTTCCAAGGGAGGAAAATCTTTGTCATAAGACTGGTTTGGTTGGTACATATGCACGGTTGGAAGGTCTGTTGGTTTTTCTTTTCGAAGGAAAGAGGAGGTTGTAGGGGCATGTTTTGAAACAGCAGAAGTAGTCTGCTGAGTAGTTGGTGAGTTCTTCTTAACCCATTTTTGAATTTTCCTGTAACAGGGTTGAAGGAGGTTTTCTGGTAATATTTCTGGTGCTTTAGGAGGTGGTGGTGGAGGGCTTGATGGAGGTGGTGAAATACTAGATTGTTCTGGCTTTTGAGTTTTAGAAGAATAGTCAACAAGGAAGATAAACTTCCCGTTGTCTTCTCCAAGAGGACCTACTGTTGGATCTCCTTGCATGTATCTTTTCCAAAGCTTGGAATGAGATGACTTCTTCTTTTTGCCAGCTTTGTGAGGGTAGTATGCTGTTGGACGACTACCATCAGTGTATTGGTCAAGTCTGTCATCTATGCATGCTTCACATGAGCACTCTGGATCCCAGAGATTGTGTCCTGTAACTGGATCTCTTCCCATGTAGATTGGTCTTCCTGTACCATCAAAGCTTTCAACATATTTAGTTTCAAAGCTTGGTTTACAGAGGTCGCAGTAGCAATCATCATCAGTGCTATCATGAGCACTTGTAGGATCTCCAATAGGCTGCATCATCAGCTGTGTTGGAAAGATTGAAGGAGTAGAGGGGGCTTTCAAGTGACTGTGATCAAACTTAATCTCTGTCATCCCTCCTGGTTTGGAGAGTATCCTATTTTCAGTAGATCTGACAGGTTGATTTTGTTGTTGAATCAGCTCATAATTAGTTATCCATCGTTCTGGTAGTAGCTGAATCAGTTCTTCCTTTGTAATCTGTCTAGGAACATGTACACAGTGAGGGTGCTCCTGTGTATTTACTGAAATTAGCAGAGATGTATCACCTGATCCGCTTCCTTGTAGTTTGAAGGCATGGTCCTGTACTCTATACACTATCTGGTAGTGGAGAGTAGCAATAATTGAGGATTCCACCTGTGGGGCACCAACTATGTGAATATGGACTTTGAGAGCTTGCATCAAGTTGGGATCTTTGAGGGCCATGGTGAAGTTTGGAAAGAGAGTAACTATTACCAAGCCACTGTTGAGCGTTGCTTCTACAGTACCAATACAAGCGTCTTGGTACTTTAAATATCTGGTATCTAATAGTGCAATACGAGCAACGACTGGCTTTCCTTCTGTACCATGGTAATTCAAGGCAAGTCGAATAGCTCCAAAGTGGATATGAGAATATCCTGCTGCCATCCATCTGTCTGGGAAGTCTGCAAAAATCTCAAGTGTAACAAACTGCTCCGTAGCTTTTCCTGTAATAAGATGTTGATTAAAGCTAGAAGACTGGACATACTCTTTAACAGTGGTAGATAGTTTTTTATAAGGGCTTTAATACTTTTTATAGGGGAGGATAAGGGCTTTTGATATGCTGAATAAGGATTTACAAGAGGGAGCTCAGTAGGCTTAACTCGCTCTTCAGCTGAATGATAATCTACTTCATATAAGGAGGATATTTTATTTCCTTTATGAGACTTCAGTGGGAAGTCTCCCATATGAACTAAAGACTTAGAAGAAGAAGGCTGGTTATTTTCTGACATGTTTTATGAATCTCCTCTCTCTGAATAGAATGAACAGAATAGATAGATCTAGGAGTCTGGCTCTGATACCAAGTATGGGGGTAGGAGATGACAGATAACCTGATCAGAGAGTAGAAATCGATCAAGAGGTAGCCGGAATAGTGTCAGCTGCTATAACAAGTATTTATGGGGAGGCTGTTGTCCAACCAGGGCAGTTATTTTTTTACTTTTAACTTTTGAATTAATATCCTATACATTGGCGGTGAAAACTGAAAGTTTCCACAAGCGCCTTAGTTTTAGGGCATGAGAGTTAGTTTAAGGTATAAGGTTTAGGGGTTTAGGTGTAGGGGGTTAGAATTTATGGATAGTTGTTTCAATTTAAGGTTTATGGTTATAATTTAGGGTTTATAGATTATGATTTAGTTTTTAGGGTAATATGGTGAGGATTTAGGTTTTAACCTATAAACCCTAAATTATAACCATAAACCTTAAATTGAAACAACTATCTCTAAATTCTAACCCCCTACACCTAAACTCTATACCCTAAACTAACTCTCTATACCCTAAAACTAAGACGTTTGTGGAAACTTTCAGTTTCCACCGCCTGTATATAGAATATTTATCCTTTAACTTTTTATAGTTTTTTAATTAAAATAATTATAAATTTATTCTTTTTATTTTTTTTAAATTTATATTTTATCCCACCCTTAAATTATAACTTTCTCCCCCGACTAATAATATATATATATATGGGATGAGATCAAGTTACATGGTGTAAAATTAAATGAGTTTTACACTAATCTATGATCATTGGATGAGTGAAATGGATGAATGGGATTAACAATAAAAAATGTGAAAGATTATCACTTGAAAAAAAATATATAAGGAAATAATCTGAGCCATTAATTACCATCATCCAACGGTCCAAAAACTGTGTAAAAGTAATTGAGTTTTACACAGTGTAAGTTGATCCTAACCCTATATATATATATATATCATATTCTCATCTAGCGTGACATGATACACTTGTATTTAGTAATATTTGTCCATTCCTTGGATTGTAGTGACCTGTCATTAAAAGTGTCACGGTCATTTTTTTGAAACATAGTGTCTCCGTCATTTTATCTTCCAATATTTGAGAAATGAATCGCCATTACGCAACAAGTTTGGTTTCAGGTTCTTCAAAGTTTTCCCTCAGCTCAACTGTGCGTTTCCCTTTCATCTTCACATTTTGGTAACTGTGGCCACAAGATGATTGTGAGAAGGACAGGAAGGAACGAGAGGAAGTAGACCGGTGTTTATCTGATCAGAAGCCGTCTGCTATCCATCGTGACCAAAATTGCATTTGAAGTGGATGTTGAGGGAATCAGACCGGGATTTAAGTGACGGCTCTGACCGTCAGTTATCACACACGACCGGAATTTAGGCTTTAACAATAATTCCAGAGTAGTCCGCAAATTTCACGTGGTAGTAGCACTCACACGTGACTTGACTTTATCCATGGTTATAAAATCTTGTTCGATGGATGACTGTAAACTTTGTACCATATTTAGGGGTGATAACAAGTCGAGCTAAGCTTGAATATGGCTAGTTTCAGCTCAGCTCAAAAATAATATTATTGAGTTCTGTTTTACGTTGAGGCTCGTCGAGCTCGGCCCAGCTTGAAATGAACAATTATACTATAATTTTTTTATATAAAAGATGGAATTTCCTTAAAAGTCCATTTCATAAAAACGAATTTTAATGTTGGTAAAGGAGAAAAGAGTGACTAAAAATTAGATTAATTCAAATAACCAAAAAATATTCTTACAATACATATACATAATCAATGAAAACACAAAATCAAACAACAACTAACTAAGGGAAATGAAATGCCCAATTTATTTTAGTTAATTTACTTTTAGTGATTTTTCTCTAATTTATTTTATTGCTTTTCTTTTGCTAAACAAATTACTTTTAATGCATATGTAGCATATATATATATAGGGATAGGATTCATTTACACAGTGTAAATCTCTCTAAATTTTATACATTTTTTGGATCGTTGGATGAGTGAAACGGGTGAATGAGATTAACAGTTAAATATGTGAAGATTATCACTTGGGAAATAAACATAAGGAGCTAATCTCAGCCATCCATTTCCCTCATCTAACGATCTAAAAAAACGTGTAAAACTTATATATATATATATATATATATATATATATATATATATATATCCTGAGTCTGTTCACGAGCTTGATTCCAGACTCATTATCACCCTCATCATCCTTTGTTTCTGAAATTTGGGGCTGGTACTGTTACATGGGCCTCACTGAGCCCAGGATTTGGTCAAATTTCGCCTATAACTTATTTTTTATTATAAAATACTAAATTTCATTGGTAAATTAGAGAGAAGTCTACCTAAACAGATTTTAAATTATAGATAATGTTGAACAACACCACCAAGAAAACTCATTATGGAAATTAAAAAGATTACAAATTGAAAACTTGAAAAAGTAAATGATAACTCGTTCCTTAATTTTTGTTAATATTCATAGAATCCAACACCATAGCTGAAAATGTAGAGTGTTTAATGTGAAGAGCTCAAATTACATAAATAATTTAAGACCCCAAAGGAAACAAAACACCTTCGTTAGACTATAAAAGTACACTATCTTACACGTTATTGTACGTCAATTTTAAACTGTAACAGAACAATTTTAAACCAAATTTTTTTTGTATAAGGTCGTCTCAAAATAGAATGTGCAGTGTGTTATATAACAATATATTCCATAACCATCAATATATAACAATAACAAACAAAACGTACTATAACAATAGATAAAATATGTCAAAATGATAAATGAAGAATGAAACTCAAAAACAAAATAAATAAATAAAAAGTAATAAACTTCAACCGGCAACTCTATAGCCACCGCTAGAAACAACTTAACAAAGAAGAAAATTATAGAGAAAAAATAAGGCTTAAATTAAAAATAGGTGTCCAAAGTATGTCTTTTTTAAACTTTAGGTGTTTAAAGTATTATTTTAGAAAAATTGGTACTTAAAGTTTTAAAAGTTATAATTTTAGGTGCATAACGTTAATGGGTGTTAAAAAATCTTTAACTAATCAATGCTTGACATGTGGCATTGATTTGATCTTTAACCAACCGGCGGCTCTATAGTCACCCGTATTGGAGAAATGACCGTCTTAGTTCGGCGACCAAAAGGGTGTGCTTAGGGGCGGCGATCGACGGCGGATGCGGTGGCGGTTTGAGTAATTTTAAAAATTTAGGAACTATTTTGTAAAATTTCTAAACTTTCAGGATTTTATAAAAAACATAAAAAAATTTGTTTTTAGTTTTATATTTTAAATTTTGAAAAAAATTTAAATATAACACATGTCAAGCATTGATTGGTTAAAGTTTTTTTAACATCCATTAACGGTAGACACCTAAAATTATAACTTTTAAAACATCAGCCACCTATTTTTACAAAATAATACTTTAAGCACCTAAAGTTCAAAAAAGATATACTTTGGGCACCTATTTTTAGTTTAAGCCAAAAAAATAAAGGACCCTTCGCTTTAACTTTTCCCTATTACAACTAACTGAATGTGGCGCTAAACTGGATATAAATTTCTTACTAGGAGTGTTTATGGTAGGTTAACCGTACTGTTTAACTTAAACGGTTGGTTAACCGTTATAGCGATTATTAATCGTAATTTATTCGTTAAAAAAACGGTTAACCGTTAATTTTAAATAGTTAACCATTACAGTGGTTATAGGTTAACCTATAACCTATTACAATTTTATTTTTAAATGTTTATTATTTTTTTACAACAATAAATTTATCTGTCCGATAAATATTGTATTAAAATTTTTAAAAAAAACTTAAACAAACATATTTAAAACGTAAACTTCATATTTAGTTAAAAAAACTACATATAGATTAACCATTAAATATCTTTTTTAGCGGTTTGGTTAACCGAAACCGTTTAACTTTTAATGGTTAAGTTAATTAACCTATAAAATGAAGGGTTACGCTGGTTAACAGTTACAGTTTATTTCGCACACTCCTATTTCTTACGATAGCCAAACTTTTAAATATATGAATTGAATGTAAACAATGTTGAGAAAAAAACTGGACACCTAATAACAAATGTCAGAAAAATTAAATTTTGATTGTAGATCCCTCATAAGAAATATTGAGAAAAAATTAGGACTCTAATAACAAGTATTGGAAAAAAATTAAAATGTAAGAGTATATATCTAATAACAAATATTAGAAAAAAAATAGGCTCATAATAACAAGTATTTGGAAAAAATTGAATCCCTAATAAAAAATATTGAGAAAAATGAATTTTAAGAGTAGATCTCTAATAACAAATATTGAGGAAAAAATCGAGCCCCTAATAATAAATATTGAACAAATAGCGCCCTAATAACAATTACTTAAAAAAAGACCTCTAATGTAAGTATTAGGGAAAAATTGGATCCTAATAACAAATATTTGAAAAAAATGAATTTCAAAAGTATGCCTCTAATAACAAGTATTGATAAAAATTGAGCACATAATAACATATGTTAAAAAATTGGACAACTAATAACAAGTATTTAGAAAAAATTAGATACCTAATAAAAATATTAGAAAAGATGAATTTTAAAAGTAAACATCTAATAACAAATATTGGAGAAAAATTGAGTCTCTAATAACAAGTGTTAAAAAATTGAGCTCAATAATAATTATTAAAAAATTAAACTTTAATAATAAATATTAAAAAAAATTAAATCTAATAATAAACCCCTAAAAATAAATATTAAAAACATTAGACCATCATACCAATATTATAAAAAGAACCGAGCCTTGGATGGGCGCCCCTCTCGCTCATGACTAAAGACAGCTATGAATGTAAACTATATTTCACAAAATGATAGTTGAAAAAGAAACGTAAACTCTATAATTCATTTGCCATTTCACACATATATATTTCAATTATGCTTTGTCAATAATTTTTTTTTTCTTGAATGTAAGACACATTATATTCATAAGGAGAGTACGTCATAATTTTTATTTTGTCCTGCATATTATATATTAAGTGTTGTGACTTGTGATATATATCAATTCCCTCATTGCCTGGAGAATTTCACGGTGTTTACTAGTGAGTAAGCGTTGAGCTGATTAGATGGGTGATTCATAAATACTACCTGCTACAAGTTTAGTTTGGTGAGGGAAATTATGCCATGCTGCTTATCTTATCTTCAATAGAGAGTCATTCTCTTCTTAAACACTGCTGCTAATTGTTATGTTTAAAGGACCCAATAAATGTGAAAGAAAGGGGCATCTTTGATCTTAGCGGCAAAGATAGAAGGAATCTGGTGTTGGTCTGGTACTAGTTCGACTTCTCTTTATGCCTTTCTTCCCCCACTTGTTTTGATGGGGAATCTATTTGGATATATATGAAAGGTTTTTAGATTTTAATTTGATTTATTTTTAAATCAAAGTTTATGTATAATATTATATATTTTACCAAAATTTATACATAATTTTGAATTTTTTTTCCTTTTCTAAATTATTTAAACCATACATGTTTTTTTTCTTTCAATATTAATATATAACGTTTATGAAGACGAGACTTGATGTTTTCCTTTTTAAACCTTAGCTGCTCTCATTTTTTTTTCTAATGCGACCTTCTTTATCTATCGAGCGCCGTAAATTTTATTTTTTTATTTTATTTAACTGGCGGAAGCACCGATTTTGATGCTGGTTGCCGACCGTCGGATCTGTTTTTTTTATTTTTTATTTTATTTAACCGACGGAAGCACCGATTTTGATGCTGGTTGCCGACCGTCGGATCTGTTTTTTTAATAAAAATAATTATGCCTTTGTAGCACGTTTTTCTCTGTCTTTGTGGCACGTTTTTTTTTCTTCCTTGATCGTTCTTTTATTTTATGTTTTTCTCAGGGTTAAATTTGACGACGCTACGACTGATCAAGATGGCGCTTATTTGTAATCATGCTGATCTTCCCTGTTCTGGACCATCGGTTCGAAATTAGATACGCGGTTTGCGCTCGTGGATAATTTCTCACGACGCTCGGCTCTGATTTGCGATTTTTGGTGGTATTTCAATAACTTAATCCCCTTTTGTGGTTCATTGGCCGATACAGTCAAATATGCTCGTGTCTATTTTTCGTTCGAGTCTTTTAGATAAGTTTTTAACCTTTTTCATGCATGGTCCTTGTATGATCTAAAGTGGTTAGTTTTAGGAAAATGTCCAAATTATGTATTTAGTTTACAATGATAGTTGTGAACCTTATTGTAATTTTGGGTATTTTCTCGTTTAATAAAACTAGCCCCTTCTATTCAAAAAATATATATCAAGATTTCAATTTCATAGAGTCATTTAACAAAAAATTTTGATACAATATAAATATAAGGCTTAATGTATTTTTTGCCCCTAACGTTTATCACTTTTCCCAACTTGGCACCTAAAGTTTATTTTGGGCTCTTGTGCCCCCTAACGTTTGTACCGTTTCCTGTTTTACCCCATTCTGTTACTTTTGCAGTTAAAAAAATTTAGCCAATAACATCGCGCCACGTCCTCTCCTCTTTGACTAAGTTAACCTGTCTGGTTTTATTTGACATGTCAAGTCTGTCAGGTTTGTTTTTTGTTCATTTTAGTAACTGAAAAGTCTATTTTTACCTAAAATTGACATATATTTATTTCTATTTTTTATAATTTAGTCTAATATTTGTTACTATAAATAATATTATTTTATTTAAATTTGAATATTTAATAAAAATAAATTAAATTAGTAATTTTTTAGATAAATTAAATTACCTAAAATTGCCCCCAATAATTACATATTTGAATTATATTCGTTTTTGTGAAAAAATTGAATTATATTCAAATTATATTATAATTATATTCAAATTATAACTTTTGAGAAAAAATTGAATTATATTCTAATCATATTTTAATTATATTCGAATTTTATTTAGTTCGAATTATATTTTTTTAGTAAAATTCGAATTATATTAGAATCATATTCTAATTATATTGAATTTTTAATTGAATTTTGCTATATTTCAAATATATTTTTTGAGCAAAATTCAAATTATATTCGAATCATGTTCGTATTATATTCGAATCATGTTCGTATTATATTCGAATCATATTCGTATTATATTCAAACCATGTTCGTATTATATTAGAATCATGTTCATATTATATTCGAATCATATTCCAATTATATTTGAGTTTTGTTATATTCAAAAACATATTTTTTGAGCAAAATTCAAATTTTATTCGAATCATATTTGTATTATATTCGAATAGTGTTTGTATTATACTTGAATCATATTAAAATTATATTCAAATCATATTCCAATTATATTCAAATTAATAATTCAAACTTTGCTAAAAAAATAATATAATTTGAATCTAACAAAGTTTTAATTAATAATTTGCATTTTGCTAAAAACTATGATTCAAAATTTGCTAAAATGAATATATTTCGAATTTACCAAAATTTGAATTAATAATTATAATATAATTGAAATATGATTCGAATATAATTGGGATATGATTCGAACATAATTTGAATTTTGCATAAAAAAGAATATAATTTGAATAAGTAATTGTTAGAATAAATTTTAGATAATTTAATTTATCTAAGAAATACTAATTTAATATTAAAATATTTAATTTATTTTTATTAAATATTAATATTTAAATAAAATAATATTATTAATAATAACAAATACTGAACTAAATTATAAAAATTAGAAACAAATATGAGTCAAAACTTTTCAATGACTAAATTGAACAAAAAAACAAACCTGACAACTTGACATGTCATTTACCCTTTAAATAAAACCAGGTGGATTAACTTAGTCAAAGAGAAGATGACGTGGTGAGATATTATTGGTTGGAAAAAAAATTCAATGTCAAGAGTAACAGAATGGGGCAAAACGAGAAACTATGCAAACGTTAGGGGCACAAGAGCCTTAACAAATTTAAGTACCAAGTTGAGAAAAATGAAATGCGTTGGGGGACAAAAAAAAATGCATTAAGCCTAAATATAATGTTAAAGTATTCATCGCTCTATCACTAATGAATGGTTTAAAACAAATATTTTTCATTTTTCTGTTTAAGAAAACAAATAATATATATTTTCACAAACTCATAATTTATTAAGTTAAGAGATAAAGAATATTTTTTTAAAAAATAAAATGACTTGAAAGTATTTCTAATGACATTTTTTATATTATCATGTTGAAGAAAATTCATATAATTGTGGATTTTTTTTTCTATATTTCCCTTATGAGATTTGGGAATAAAAATAAAACAATAAACTCAAAGCAGAAGACCACCCAAAGAGAAAAAAAACACAAAGTTGTAGGGATTAAGGAAGGACTCAGGATGCAATACCCAAAAAAATTATGTCTAAATTGTAAATCTTAGATTCGAAATATCCTTAATTTAGAAATTTAATTTTAAAATTTTTAATTCTTAAAAACCTAATAATTTGAGAATTTAATTCAAAAACCCTAATTGAGTTTGAAGGTTAAGTTTTCAAACGCGACTACCTAGATTCGACTCATTTCTTCTAAGCAGGTTAAGGAGATTACATTTATTGATATCAGAGCTAAGTTCAACCCTCGGACTGTGAGGCTCGCATAAAACTTTAAGTCGAATATGATTTTTGCATGCATATTAAATGTTTTCGGGCAAAATGAGATTTTCTGATAAATTTATTATTTTAAAGGACTAAAGATATGTTTTGAATAGATACTCCAAATACTAACTCTAAATCTGGGTTAATTTTCTCTTTGTAGATAGACTATTATGCCATCTCGTAGGAGTTCTAAATTAACGACCGATCATGATCATACTCGTTCTTGTAAATCTAAGATTAAAAGTGTGTTTTCAAGTCTTCTTATGTCATTCATATTCGATCTGAAATGATCTAAAAAGTTTTTACCAAAATATTTGTATTTTTAAGGATCTATCGCTAAGTTTGAAAATTTCGAGGACAAAATTTCTTTTAAGGGTGGAAGAGTTGTAACATCCTAAAAATTATGTCCAAATTGTAAACTTTATATTTGAAATATCCTTAATTTAGAAATCTAATTTTAAAATTCTAATTCTTAAAATCCTAATAATTTGAGAATTTAATTCAAAAACTCTAATTAAATTTAAAAGTTAAGTTTTCAAATTCGACTTTCTAAATTCGGGTCTATTTCTTCTATGATGGATTTAGGGGTTAAACAATAGCATCTGTTCTTTTAGTATTTTGTTTCATCGAGTAAATTTTCTCTCTTTTTTTTGGCCATTTTCCAGCACTTAACTTTGTTATTTCTCTTGGTCTACTCTTGCCTCATCGCTTGCTGACCCATACAAAGTGAGGAACTTTGGTGTCTTTGATCACTCTCTGGCTAGCTTTCTAAGGTAACTATTTACATATCTTTTGATTATACAATTTGCCTTTGACCTGATGCTGTCTTCGTTTAATCTCAGTTTTAAGGTATTTGGAAACTTTAAACTGGGTTGCCTTTCTTTCTAGATACAATTTAGATTTTTTTTAAAAAAAGGTTTAGAATCTTTCTGCGTTTATAGGAGTTTGTTTGTCTGAATATGATGTAAATTTATGTATCATGATTTTTGTAATCTTTTTCCAGCTTGGTTTTTTCACTCTTTTATTAAAAAAGTTATACAACCTTGGGAATCCCAGTTGTTTTCATTGCAAATGTGGAGTTTCTTTTTCCCACTATTATTAGTTGTAAACCAAAATTTAGTTATGAATTTCAGCAACAAGAATAGTGACAATTGGATTGTAGGCTTGGTGAGAGTTGTTGAAGGTTCTTTATTTTAATGGGGAAAGGTTCGAAAATCAACTGCAAGTCTGCATCCCACAAACTCTTCAAGGACAGGGCAAAAAACCGGGTGGATGACCTGCAGGGGATGTTCTTGGATCTGCAGTTTGCCAGGAAGGAGAGCCGCAACATAGATGTCGCTGTCCTTGAGGAGCAAGTCCATCAGATGCTCCGTGAATGGAAAGCTAAACTCAACGAACCTTCTCCGGCATCTTTTTTGCAACAAGTTAGCACTGCACATATAATTATCATTTGAATCACATGTATATTTTTAAAATCCTTGTGACTGAGAATTGTATGCCGGATAGATGCTTATGAGTTTTGATCTTAAGAGGTTGGAAATACTATCTAAGATGTTGTGATTGAGAATTATGATCTTCATGTGACTTACAGGGAGGGGGTCTTGGTTCATTTTCATCGGACATCTGTCGGCTGCTGCAGCTTTGCGAGGAGGAAGATGATGCAACTAGTGTACTAGCTCCTCCAAAGTCCGAGCCTAATGATCAAAACCTGCAAGTAGAAGATACTGCTGTTTTCCAAGAGGTAGTTTCGCTTTGTCCTTGGATTCCTTGCCTTTTATTTTGTTTGAAATTTGCATGATGGTTGGAGTGATGACAAGTTTATTCAGTAAGCTCTGGTCAACACGAGCATCAAGTTAAGTTGTCCATCTTAGGGGATGAGATTTCTTTATTATTTGAAGCATTTGGTTTCATTCTTATGTAAACATGGGATTGGGAGCTGTATATGTTTATATAGTATGTTCATGATTTCTTAGTTTCTAGAATGTTGTGAAGTAGTGAAATGATGAAAACTCATGTTGCTTGATGATTGTTTTTAATTTGTTTCTTTCCTGGAATGGTGTTATAGAGTAGAGAAGGTTACTACAATATGCTTGCAATTCTCTTCCAGGTTGGTAAACAGGATTTGGTTACCTTAGACCAGAGTATGATGACATTGGTTTCTCTAGTAACTGACTGGGTGTTTCTTTGATAAATACGGAAGGATATATGATATTCTTGGAAGTGGTCAGAGCATCAAATATGTTTCATTTGTTGCACACTCAGTGAATAGGACTGGTACAGCTAGTGAACTTCATTCTAAGATATCCCTTCTCAGCACCAATGATTGCTAACCTCCCTCGTCTTCATCATCATGCATGCTTTTGTACCTAGTTCTTTATTTGAGCTTACTACGGATTAATTTACCATATTTTGTTCGTACTTTTGCATTAAAGTTATATTTCCCTAGAGCATAATTTGGCACATCTTTGATTATACTTCATGAATGTTTTGTGGTTAACAGTTCCCATTTTTCTTTGGCATGCTATAAAGTTGAAAAGGCATTCATTCACTGGCAAGTTTTGTAATCAACATGTTCTTACAGGGTTATGGAGTGAATCAGGGGCCACATCAGCGTGGCTTTCCATTAATTGATCATTGTAAAGACTCGCCTTCAGGAGTCAATGCCATGCCAATTAATAACTTGGAAGGGGCTACGCAATTGGAATACCATCAGTTTGATTTGCATCAGGATTTTGAACACTTCTACACATGTTACAATGGTACAGGTTTCACCGGGGAGGATGCCATGCTTCATACCCCTGGCTATCTGCCAAGTATATGCCTGCCACCATCTGCATTCTTAGGTCCAAAGTGTGCACTTTGGGATTGTCCAAGGCCTGCTCAAGGGTTGAACTGGTATCAAGACTACTGTAGTAGCTTTCATTCTAGTTTAGCAATGAATGAAGGGCCTCCTGGAATGGGACCGATTTTGCGACCCGGTGGCATAGGCCTCAAGGATGGACTGCTCTTTGCTGCTCTCAATGCCAAGGCACAAGGAAAAGATGTGGGTATACCAGAATGTGAGGGAGCTGCAACTGCAAAGTCTCCGTGGAATGCTCCTGGTATGTCTTATCAATATTTCTTTACTTGGTTCTGGTGGAAACTTTTATGAGTGGGAACAGAATATATTCTCTAATCGGACATTATATTCTTTTTGATTTGTGAAATTAACTAATTTTCTTCTGTGATTACAGAACTCTTTGATCTTTCGGTTCTTGAGGGTGAATCAATTAGGGAGTGTCTCTTTTTTGATAAGCCTCGAAGAGCATTTGAAAGTGGGAACAGAAAGCAGAGGTCTTTGCCGGATTACAGTGGGCGTGGCTGGCATGAGTCAAGGAAGCAAGTTATGAATGAATTTGGAGGACTCAAGAGATCATACTACATGGATCCACAGCCACTAAACCATTTTGAGTGGCACCTTTGTGAATATGAAATCAACAAATGTGATGCTTGTGCCTTGTATAGGTTGGAATTGAAGCTTGTTGATGGCAAGAAAAATGCAAAAGGGAAATCAACAAACGACACTGTCGCTGATCTGCAGAAGCAGATGGGAAGGCTCACTGCAGAGTTCCCAACTGATAATAAACGCTATGTCAAAGGAAGGGCTAAAATTAATGCGAAGGTCAGTGTCGGAAATCCTTATTCTACTCAAAATGCGGTGGCACCAACAAGTGAGAAGTTTGATTACGGGAATGGATTGCAGTACGACTATCTTGTTGACGATTTGAGTGGTTATTATCTAACATAGTCAAAGAAAATGGATAAAGGCTGAAATAGCTACACCCATTCATCTAGTTTCATTATATTTATCTGCTAAAGCTTTTAACTCAGAGAGAGTGGTGGGAGATCCTGCAGTTTTACTAGTCCCTTGTGCAGTTCTTAATTACTAGAAAACCAGGTCAAACTCTTATTTTTGGTGGCCATAATTTTGTACAGTTCATTTGCACACAGAAGTGCTCGTATTTTCGGGGTTGATGCCTTGATCTAACTTCTGGAAGATGGTGAGAAGCAAGAGGAATGACTGTTTTTCTTCAGACCATTTGAAAACCTTTAAGCAAATTATATTTCTAGGGTTCTAATGCTTGTATGCTAAGTCTTTCATCTGCTCATGAAAGATAATCTCAGTCTGTAACTGAGTATATATGAATGGTATACATGTCTCTGAGTCATTATAACTAGTAAATGAGTTTGGATTAGGCTCACACGCGATTTTCAAATGATTTCTTGTGGTGAGGGGTGAAATACAAAGTATAGAGAGATTCATCGACAGATTTGTTGTCAATATTTATGCAGCTCGAGCAAGTTAGATTTATAATGGACAGCAAATACAAAAGCTTTCATCATTGCATCTTATTATGGGGTGAAAATTGGTTCATACCACTTAGACACCATTTTTTTCCCTCCCAAATAACCGTCTTTAAATCACGTTTAACCAAAAATTTTGTAGAAAAATGCAAATCTAATCTTTGTCTTCTGATGCAAGCAGAAATATATGTATAGTGTCCCATTTACGTGCTTTTCATGGCGGATTGTGAGAGCCTACCTCCCTAGCTTAACAGCAGCAGCAACAGCCTAGCAATCTATGTTTTGTTTGCACTATGCAGTATAACGCCACAACTATCCAATCAAACCTACTGTTGACCCACCTAATCCCACCACGTATTGATTAATCCCATCACTCTTGTTAAGCCATGTGTCCTGTTATCAACTGTTCTCCCATTTCTTAGCCTCCTGAACCTCCCCAAGCTAAACACAACGGGAAACATTGATATAGGGGAAGGGTTCAAAAGTTCTTGACCTTACAAGTTGCAACCGCCATTGATTCTTTCTCCATCTACTTGGGAATCATTCCAAGTTTGAATTTTTGGGGTTCGAAGGAGTTGTCATCACTCTCAGTCATGATTACCTTCGCTGATGGTTCATGCATAAAACCAGTCACTTTTGCAAATTGTGACGCAAGGGAACTAGAAATAGCTAGGGAAATGATTCCTTTTCTTTTTTCTGAAACACCCCAACACTTGCTTTGTCAAATCCAAAGTGGGAGGGGTTAAAACTGTTCTCACCAAAGTGCACGTCAAATATCTGCACCACTCAACACACCAAAGTTCACTCTCTCGTCCTATAACCCGCTCGTCAGGTTCTTAGCTTGGCTCATTTGTTGCCAACACGGAAACACAACAGCGAAATGTTTACACCGGCCAACCTTTTTGGGGAGGGTCGGTCAGGGTTTTCAGTCTTTTAGATTCGCGTGATGCAATGAGTTTTGAAAGTTGAAACAACCAACCAAGACCTTGTTCGACGCTTACATAACAGATGGGGGTTGTTTGATATTTGGATGAATCCTAAGTAAAACCCTATTTCTGAATGCAAAACTTATCGTATACAGACAAATTTAGAACCCTACAAGACATACATAGTTGTTCTTCATTACGTATATATCATGATCCTGTCTCTCATATATTTCATTTGTCTCATTACAACATCTTTTCTTTTCATTTTTCAAAGAATCAAAGGGTTCACAATAATAATATCGCATATATCACATATCTTTGTGTTTGTAAACTACCCTCATAAATTAAAATTCCATGGCCCCTGCCCTGGTTGGTCGGTAATTAATCATTTAAAATCTCAATAACATTTCCATTAAAAAATCTAAAATTGAAGTTTTGAACTGAGTCTTGCATGCATGAAATACAGCTGCCCGGCATTGACAAAGGTCGTCTCTCATGTAATATAGATTCTCAAATCTCAATAGTTTTTTGGCTTGCTGAATGGTATAGCAATTAAGGAAGTCAAAGCGGCTTTCAAATTTGTTCATGGCCATCGAGGAGATAATTACTCACCCTATGTAGAATTGATTTGGTAGGTGCCAAATTTAATTGCTTAGAGATGATATTATTACTTATTTCCAAGCAAAACCATTATGAGGTTCATATCAATAGTCCCATATCCCCACGTTGTAGCATTAGATTTTGATATGTAGTTATACTCTTTAATTAAAAGATTTATACTTATAAATTGGATTAGTCAAGTTTAGGGATGGGCATTTCACCTAGACCCGACGGTTTCTTATCCGACTCTGCTCGATCGGGTCAAGTTTTTAGTGTGAGAAAGTTCAGTTCGGATTAGATTCGAGTTTATGGTCAAAAATTCAACCAGACTCGAGACTAATAGTGTAATTTTTCCTATAATTTTAGGGATATTTTACAATAATACCCTTCTTTATATATTTTTAAAATTAGGTTCTTAAAATTGATTTTATTACAATTAGATCTCTAAAATTATTTTTTACAATTAAGTCTCTAAAATTAATTTTTTTTAATATAGGCATGGTAGGGTTCAGGTTAATGTATATAATTTTTGGGTCGGGTTTTTTTAAAGAATGGAATTGGGTTCGGGTTTAGAGTACTCCTTTTGTCCCAATAAAATTGTCACTTTTGTGTTTTAAAATTGTCTCATTCAAATTATCACTTTGAAAATCTCAAAACTTTTATTAAACATATTTACTTTTATATTTTTTTTAGTTTCTAACAAAAACAAAAGTTAACTTTCTAAGGTCAAACTTGTCATTTAAATTCTTTTACACCATAAATTTTTTTATTCCTAAAACTCCGTAAAAAAAGTTAATATGTGACAATATAAATGCAATGGGTGGAGTAATTATTTTGGGGTTGGATTTGGGTCGGTCAAAAACCTGACCTGGCCCGTGCCCATCTCTAGTTAAGTCAATGAGTTGAATACCTATAGTTAAAATAAATATTAAAATAAAATGAAAATTGTAAGTAATATTCTTTAATTTGGCAATTGTAACAATATAAATAATATCTCACATTTATCATATAAACTTATTTTTAATTTAAAAGATAAAAGTAATAAATCTTCTGGTGAGATGTGATCGAGCAATCATCACACGAAAAAAATTACCTGCTATCGGTAGAGCCTTAAGTTTAACTCTACTTTCGGAAGAAAACATGCAAAGTAAAATGTAAAATACTATGTTAAAAGCATGTATAATTTGCAACTTCTATGGTTATTTCATGCACATCAAAAGTAAAATAGCATATAATTCATACACATTGCTTAACGAGAAAATAGATAATACATTGGTCCAGAAAGTTTTCATACTACATATCCATAACATATATATAGAGAGAAAGAGAACCCTAAGGACTAGCTAAACCTAAATTTCAACCTTGAGATTAGACTTGAGAGAGAAATGATGGTGGCATCAGAGCGAGAAAAAAGCTTCCACTTCCACATCTCTAAACCTGCAATTCAAGAAAGAAAAAATCCCTAAGTGATCTCTTACATGAATGAATAAACAAGCTGTCATGCACATTATCTAACATAAAAACAGCGTATGTACGTTATACCGAATTGCAGAAGAAGATCGATATAAATTTTCTATACATACATATTTGATACCATATGCAGTAGCCAGTACAATACAACTTAAAGGTTTTCGATAGTCACCTTCCTTAGATGGAGAATGAGCGAACCAGATAGTAAAATCCACCATGTTGAAGGGAGTGAAGGGTTAACCCCCACTCGTTCGTGAGAACAGGTTGGCCGGAGGAGTTGATCAAGATTGCATCATCACCAAAAGCCTCCCTCACGTTGAAGGGACCCACCGTCACCTCAAAAGCTACATCATTGATAAACACCGTCGATCTTCCCAGATTGCCAGGCTCCACTGCTGCCGTTTCCCCAAC
This sequence comes from Hibiscus trionum, assembly GCA_030270665.1. Classification (NCBI taxonomy): domain Eukaryota; kingdom Viridiplantae; phylum Streptophyta; class Magnoliopsida; order Malvales; family Malvaceae; genus Hibiscus; species Hibiscus trionum. Next base: position 22,989,945 of record BSYR01000024.1, read on the forward strand.
ACCTGCAAACCAGTCAACATAAAACACCAAAGTAGTAGTCAATTTGCAGATTGAAACAAGCCATGCACACGTTCGTCCAGAGACAAATCATACCAAATCCTGGTCCTAAATGACACTTTTATCCTCTTCCTTTTTCTACTTTATAAAGATAAAACTATGTATTACCGTCCTGAATTGTGAAAGAACGATTTATTTACCATGAATATGTTGAATATTAGATGGAACAGTAATGGTAGCACTGGCGGAAGCAGTGTGAGGAGCAATAGAGTGAGTACTAGGAGCAGTTGTCACAGTACTGTAACTAAGCTGGAGCTGCATATTCGTCTTTTCCTCATGTTCTTTCCTTGAATCCCCATGGCTTAATATCTCACTCAACAATAGACTTGTACAGGGTCCAACTGGTGTTTCAGGGGCTTGAATCACATTGGTTAGATCAGAAAAGCCAAACGCTTGTGTAAACCCGGCTCCCGCAGTAGCCTGTTGCATGGGAAAGAAGAAAGGTTCATTCAGGAACTCGGTCTGAGGCTGATGAAAGTAGGTCTGGTTCACAGAAGCAGTTGGAGAGTTAGAAAAGTCGATGACATTTGCAGAACTCAAAGAGAGAGTACTGCTGCTCGCTCCTTTCGGTGAAGATTTATCGGATGAGGAAGATGAAGAGGACGGTGCAGTGATGGTGGTAATATTAGTGATGGGAAGGGTTTGTTGGTTTTGATGGGACTGCTGTTTAGTGTTTTGGAGATTCCTCAGCTTATGTTTGCTTCTTGATTTCCGGTTCTGGAACCAGTAAAAGACATTAGCATCCCCTACTTGGCCATACTCTTGCAGTTGAGCTCTGATTTTCCTTATCTCATCCCTCGGTGGGTTAACCATCCCGGAGTTGAATATGGCTTCCAGTATGCTAATTTGTTCAGGTTTCGGGTTCCATCTCGGTTTAGGCTCCGGACTACGCTCTTCACATCCTGCACCTATTGCAAAAGACATCAGCATCTTGTCAATAATTCAAACAACATATTCCTAATTAGTGTCATATCAACATAAAATCATAAACATCAGTTTAAAAGGAGGAAATTAATGAGATAACCGATGATCTATTTATGTAGGTAAAGACAGATCCATGATGTCTAACGCATAATTGTTCAAGAACAGAAGCCACCATAGATAAGGTTCTCATTCTCACTTACCAGAGGTGTAAGGGGCTTTTTGGCAACCAGTTGACATGAGAGATGGGTTGACATCATGCTGCCATTGGTGGTGAGTGTTGCAGGGCTTGGATTTGAACATGCTAGGCCAGTGTCTGTTTGATGAAGACATGATGATGATGATAATGGCGAAAATCTAAGTTAGATACCTAATCCAAAGTAGCCAACCAAATGAGAGAAGAAGAAGAAGAAAAGAAAAACACAAATGCCCTTTTGTTGTTCTAGTTTTTGGAACTGCTTTGCACTAGGCCAACATGTTTAACATCTCTTCTTATAAGCCTCCTCACCTACTCCTGTGATATTCTTTTTCCTCTCAATTAAATAAATAGTCATGAGCCATATTCCCATCTCCCAAAGAAAATAAAAAAAATATATTTAATAAATGTTCTTTCTTGATAAATTAAACCACGTAACTGGCAAAACCCACAACAGAAGTCCCTTGAAGAAGATAAACAAGAAAGGAAATCAAAATAAATGAAAAGATGAAGATTGAAAGTACTCTCCCATATCGTCCCTTACAATTTTAAATGTTAAACAACAAAAAAAAACTTGTTTTCTACTCAAAAGTACGAGCTAATTCCCCGAAACAAGAAGCAAAAGGGAACAAGGATATCAATACATGCTTGGTGTTTAATTAGAATCTTCCATCAATGGTGACAGAGAAAGTGAAGTAAGGTCTGAAGAGTCCAAAGAGTGGAGAGAGAGGGGAAGAGGAGTAAAAGGAGGGCTTTTTCGTTGTTTTTTGCTTTAGAGAAATGGGTTATTCTGGTCAGCTTGTCTCTCTTATTTTATGTTACATTTATATAGATTGGAGTTCTTTTGGGTTTCTGCTTGCAGTGTATTAATGAGAGGGTGTAGGGGGCAGATGTAAGCATGGGATTATTCTAATGGAAAAGGTTGTTGAAGAATAAATAGGGGTGTTTGAAAGTCAAGAAGGGGGATGTATAGATTGTAGGGCTTTTGATACTTTGGTGGCCTTGAGAGTGTATTTTCAAGTAGTGGTTTGTTTTGGGAAGAGTTAGGAAATTCCTAGTAATTTTTTATGTCTCGTGTTAAAAATACTTAAAAATTAAAGTATGAATTTTAACTATAAATCATATCTCCTAAATAATACATTTTACCCTAAATTTTATATATCTTAACATAAAATCCTAAACCCTAATTTTTAGTGGGCATAAATGAAAACATATTTAAGAGCAGACGATTTCCATCCAAGATCGATGGCTTTGGATTTATTTGCATGGTTTTTTCTTTTCTTTTAAACTTAAATCTTTCGCATCCCATATTCATAGTGAACTCAATTGATTAGTTCCATAATTACATACAGAGTATTGAAGAGGGCAAAAACATGTGTGCACTCTTATTCAAAGGATATACATTTGGCACCGGAAGAATATTATGGGGGGAATGGTGCGGCCTTCAGTTGAATAGTTTGTATGAATTAGCTACTCATTAACATTGCAATCAATGGTCATATTCTCTTTTTCTTAATGCCCATTAGAAATGGGCACGGAAGTTGAAATCTTCTAAAAGTAATGTTTTATAAGTTTTTTCTTTTACAAAAAATAACAGCCTGTTTTATTAAGGAAATACCTTAAATCCATCATTTCCATATAAAAATAAAAGATTAATTAAATAAAACAAAATAACATAACACGAAATAAAATAATATAAATATATATTTAGAAGAAAAGGAAAAATCAACTGTCAACAACCAACCCAAAGTTAATATTATTGTTGGCAATAAAAAAATATAAAAATCAAGAAAAGAGCAGTAATATATATATAGTCTAAATGTGATTACAAGGTAATATATGTTCATAAATAATTTTAACCCTTTGACAATACACACACCTTGCCGATATTGTAATTGAACCCGTATCTCTTAGGATGAAGATCATCCGCAGAAATATTGTAATAATTTATATTTGATACATTATTAATATATAAACCTTTACTTTGTGAGCGGGGTGTCAAAATTGGATAAAATTCGTTTGCCCCTTTTCGGTGTACTTACTTATGCCCCAACACTAAAAAACACTACACAGTTAAATTTCAAGCCCTAACCATAAATTCTAAATTCTAAACCCTACATTCTATACCTTAAAAAATACATCCTACCCTAAATTCCCTAACCCTAACGTAAAAACCTAAACCTTAAACTTAATTTTGAGCGTGGGAACATATGTAGGGGCACCGAAAAGGGTAGATTATTTCCATCCGTCAAAATTTGACTTATATCATAGCATGTTGTTAACTTGAAATGCATATATCCAAAAAATTCCTTATTTTTTTCATCTTACGGTGATGAAAAGGAATAAAATTAAATTTATTTGTCTCTCAAGAAAAATAGTAATGCAAAAGCTGGCAGCCGAGGTGTCACATGGATTAACCTCATACTTCAACACGCCGTTTCTTTTTCTTATTGTAAATCAGTTTGTGGATTTACATTTACATTTACATAGTGGAGCACCCTGTTTTCATGGCTAGGAAAGAGGGTAGCAAAGCACGCTCTTGATTCGTAATTTGTAAGGGTGACACGTGAACAGATGACGGAAGCAACGAAATTAGACTGCTCGTGCAAGGAATGAATGAGAGGATTAATTATATTGTGAGTAAATTTGGGTGTCGGTCCTTTTCCGACGTGAAATTTTTGCACCAACTTTAGCTGCCTGCAATCTCACTTCTCCTATTAAATCCTTCCTCTATAGTTATGCTGCACTTCTGATGCAGCGAAGCTTGCGATTTTCATTAAACAAAATTGTTTTACTTCTTTCTAAAGTTTGTCTGCAACTTTCTGGCTAACTAGCTGGTTGAACTTGAAAGGATATATTTTATTGATTGTGATTTTCATGGTGACATCACCACATATAAACTAGAATTGTTTTTTTTAATATCTACAAGTTCTTATATTTGAGATGAAAGTTTAATTATGTAAATAAATAAGGTGCATATGAGTATCCAATGAATACAATTAGGAGATATATTCTCATAATATGACATATTGTTTTTTTTTGAAAAAAATTGCAGGCATCATTAAAAAAAACCTCTACAGTTAGCACTAGAAGGTCCAATGCCAACCCCTAAGAAAAAAAAATACTCACTATTATCCATTAATTGCATCGTCAATTACAATATGTTCAATACAAGAGGGGCATTCATAATAAAAATAATTACATTGATGCTCCCTAAACGCCCAATGTGTTGGTGTATGAGCCGCCTTGTTTGCCGAACGATGAATGTATGCAACCGAGATGTGATGATGACGGCTCAACATGCTTCTTCCCTCGGACAAGCTTTGTGCTAGTACAGACCGACCATTGCCTTGCGATTATAGGATGATGACCACATTTGTCGCGTCCCCATCGATTCTAACTCTCGGCCAGCCTTGGTCCAACGCAAACAAGATTACCGCATAAAATGCATGCCCTTCAACCGTCTCTGTCGGAGTAGCTCTCAGTAATGTGCGAGCACAACCGGCTACAACAAGGCCATTATGATTTTGTGCAAGTAATCCCATCGTGCCAGTACATGTTTGTGAATGGAACATACCATCAATCGTTAATGTAATCATACATGAAAGTAGTTTTGTCCAACTCTCCGATGCTCGTGGTTGCTGACCACCATAAGGCATTGGTGTAATAGATGTGCCATGGTACTCATTGTGTAAGTGTTGAACATTTTCAACAATAAGAAATGTCGGTTGTAACTTTTTGTCATGCACTAGTGTATTACGGCGGTTCTAGATATTCTAAAGTAGCACAACAAAGTCAACAAACATATAAGTAGTGAGAATAGCCGCACAATGCTCTAACCATGATCGGGAAGCTTAAATAGACTATGCACTTTCTTAGTAGTAGGACAATCTCCCAACGCATGATTAACATCGTTTTTAACTCTGTATGGCAAAGAGGACACATGCCATCCGGTGAGCTAAGAACACCTATACAGCTATTAACATGTAAGGCCTCATGAACCACCCGTCAAATAAAAATTCGTATCTTCGGTAGGACCTTAAGCTTAGATAGAGTAAACCAGAGCTTCAGAGGTGGTATTGGATCATGAAATTGCCACAACAACCATGCATATCCTGATCTAGTAGAATATATATCACTCGAATAATTGCCCCAGATCATTATATTCGAGCCTTTGTTTGTAATAATACATTGTAAAATTATCTCAGCATCAGAAGGATGAAACACTTGGTGGACCTTATGCACATCCCACCCATTGAAGGATGAAATCATGAAATCACCACATGTCAATGGAACAAGCATACTATCAACATATGTCTCTGATAATCGAACTCGTTGTGCACCTTCCTAATTAGCTTTGAAGTTGGGAGTCACGCTATCAATCCCAATTTGCCAAAAAAAAATTATCACGAAGTTATTGCATAACATTAAAAATGGACCTCCAAGCATAAGAAGGCTTGTCACCAAGTCTCGCATCCAGCACATTTCGTCCTGCAAAATACTTGCAAGAGAGAACACGAAAAATAAAATAAGTTGGGTCAATCAATAATCTCCAAACTTGTTTTCCCAGGAGAGCTATGTTGAATTGATGAAGATCCCTGAATGCAAGACCCCCGCTCGTTTAGGAGCACACAATCTTTGCCAAGCAACCATCGACCATTTTTTACATGACATTTTTCTAGACCACCAATAGTTACACATTACACTCACAATCTGAAATATAAGACACTCAGAAGCACATAACAAGTCATGATGTAAGCAGGCAATGCTTGTGCTACTGTTTTGAGAAACAGCTCTCGGCCACCGTAAGATATAAGATTTTTTGTCCATTCACACACTCGCTTAGCCACATGGTCAAGTAGGAAGCCTAACTTGATCGACTTATTTTTGCCAATTATCAATGGCATACTAAGATAATGTCTCGGGTCATCAACTTCATTAATCGAAAAAGTCACCCAAAACCAGTCTCTACTCAATTGAGAAGTGGTCGGACTAAAATAAATTAGTGACTTGTCAAAGTTTATTTTCTGTCTAAATGGAGATAAATAAGTATCCAAAATTTCTTTCACTCGAAAAACTTCAACAACTAAATTCTTGACAAACAACAAGCTGTCGTTAGCATACAACAAGTGTGTAATGCTTGGGCCATTCATATTGAATTAAACTATAAGGGGGTGTAAAAAATTATTCTTTGGATGGAACTCTTTAATAAAATGTGAATTGTCTCGAAACATGCTATCATAATCATATTTCATGTTGTAATTTTAAGTGACATAAGTTATCAATCATGAAAGTGATGTTCCATACATATTTGGATTTAAGACTCTCTTTTCGACGGATGAGTGACTATCGGTTTGGATGTCCGACTCCATTCTCTTCAGTGATGTCCATCTATCATCAATGAAAGCGATGATCGGCAATGATGTTGTTTTGCTGCATTCTTCCACAAGCTTTATCTATTGGTGACCCCTGATACGTCATGCAGTTGAAGATCGATGATGCCGGCTCTGTTCTTACTCGGTTTTCTTGTTGGTTTCCGGAGATTGTTGTGACTTTTGTTCCTTTTTCTTTGTCCTGTATTTTTCTGTTGTTCTTTTTCCTGCCCTGCATGTCTCTCTAGTCATGTATGTTTCTTTCTGCCTTGTTCGTGCTGTTACTGGGTTTGCTTTAACTCTTTCCTTCCTCATTGTATTGGATGTCGGCACTTATGTTTGGAAAAAATTCTCAAGCACCATACAACTACAAAAAAGTCTTTCTGTTTTTTACTCTTTGTTCGGGGGAAACATGCAGAAAAATTTACAGAAAGTCGGGAACATAGCTCATTAAAAATGTGATTGTTTTATGAAATAATTTATTAGAACATGTATAATAAGACATCTTTTTATTTTTAAATAGACTTAGATTTTTATTTAGAAAAAAGATTAAATTAATAAATTAAATGATAAATTAGACCTAAATTTAAGATTAGGTCCGCAATATTAGATTATGGACGGAGTTGAGTGCTATTAGATTACAGTATACCCGTAATATTTACGAACTAAATACCGTAAATTTATATTAAAGTTTAACATTGCATCCTTTAATCTTAGGTAACACGAACCAAACATTGTGGGTGAGTTTGCGGTGCAACAGGTTTAGGATGCGGCTAAAAACGGTAAGTTTTGAAATTTGTTCAAAAACTTAAAATGTTAAACTTTTAAATAACCTTTTAGATTGGGTTTTTAGTGTTTTTTTTTTACAAGTATCGATACTTTTTTTTAATAACATTTTAAGTTCTTGGACAAAGTATCGATACTTGTCAAAAATCATAGAAAAAACAATCTAAAATGTATCTAAAAGTCTAATATTTTAAGTTTAAGTTTCGAAACTTGTCGTTTTTTAGCTGCACCTTCGACCTATAGTAGATTAGACTGCCCCCAAAAGCTGTGGAGTATTTAGCAAACTGAAACAAAAAGTAGTATAGTATGCACTATGCAGGGAGAAGTTCTAGTTTTGGCATACTTCGGCCTTTATATCGCTGTCTTCGCAAACGTGTGTAGGGGCTTTGCCTTCGTTACTTATTGATGAATGGCTGAGAGCGAAACCAAAGTAAATACCCATCACTTCACTTATAAGGCCTCCACCCTTTCCTTCAAGTTATCTTTGCAGAAGTGTGGTTATGGGGGTGGGATCTCTGCCTCTCTGCTGCAATTCCGTAAATTACAAAACGTGCATTGTTTTTATTTACCAATACTCCGTTTCCTTTTTTGCGACATTTTCTGTTTTCTGCTCATCTTTTTATCTTTGCTGGTTCTACCCATTTTGTGTATGACAAATTTTATTTTATAGGGTAAACGTACATTTTATGGTATATGTTTGAGATTTGTGATTTTTCCTCTCAATAATTTATTTTTTAAAATTCATTTTATATCCGGTATTTTTTCTTCTCTCATTTTATATTATTTTTAAATAAAACTTAAAATATACACCAATATCACTTTTTTCATATATTTAGAATATAATCTCTTTACTTTTAGCTTAAAAATTCAATATGTTATAATTTAAAAAATTTAAGTACAATTATTAACACTGTTATAATTATGTTGTTAACTTCATGTTCATTTTGCCGAGCAAAAAATAATATTCATATTCATTATAACGTCATTTTGTTGTTTACTATGTTAGCAACTATAAAAAATGCTTATTTAACAAAACAAAAAAAATCTAAGTACGTCAACAAAGTAAGTATTTTGTATTCTTTAATGTTTATTCAATAAAAGCCCTTATTTTGATTAGTTGGTATTTTCCTACGACATGAAGAAACACAAAGGTACAGAATAAAATAAAATTATTCATTTACTTTTATCACAAATCTTATCGACTAATTGTTTGCCTTTTGACATATTTTATTAGGGAAAAAGATTAGAGAGTAGAAGTTGAAAGCACATGATTACAATAAATGGAGATGGTATTTAATCAATGAGAGGCAGGCGCAGGTGAGTGATAGCTGGGAAGGCGGTGAAGAGAACAGTTACTTAATGCAAACGTGCTTGTAGTAAATACTAACATGACTCTACTTAAATGCCTTAATTTGGGTGCACATGCAAATCATCTTTTAATATTCCCAATCTAAAATCTTTTGTTTTGCACATTCTAGTGCCGAGACACGCAGTGGCGGATCTAAAATTTTTTTTAAAGGTGGGCATAAGTCATTAAAATTTAAAAAATTTAAGGACTAACTCATAAAAATTATAAAATTTAAAGCTATATGTGTGAATTTTAAAAAGTTCAAGTTGGGCACGGGCCCACCCAATCCTATATATAGATACGCCACTGAAGGCACGTCACCATTCATTCTCTTTGGAACGATTGTGCTTCACTGTTTTGAGGTTAATTATTTTTTATTTGGATTTTACTATATATTCAGTCTTAAGATCTGTCAATAAAAATATTTTTATAAAAATTAGATAAATTCGCTTATTCTATTTTTCAATAAAATTTATAAAAATATAATTAATTATATTCTTAAAAAGTTACATTCTATTGATTTGAGGCGTTTAATGTAATTAAACCATAAATTCTATATCAATAAACCTTAAAAGTCCTAAAACTATAGACTTTAACCCACAAATTTAAAATTCTAAACCATTTTAGGTGAGTATTAATTACCTCAAACAATCTAAATTAATGGAATAAAACTTTTTAAAAGTATAATTAATTATATTTTAATAGATTCTATTGAGAAGCAAAATAAGCATTAATGATAGAGATTTATCTATTTCTTATTGATAACCTTAGGGTTGTATATACAGTAAAACTTCTATAAATTAATACCCTTGGGACCATGAAATTTTATTAATTTAGAGAGATATTAATATATCGATAAATTAATAATTTATTAATTAAAAGAAAGTTTCTAAATTCAGCAAATATAACTTTGATAAAGATATTGTGTGCAAATAAATTGTAAATTGTACATAATATTCTAATTAATTAAAAATAAATCGATTCATGTATATGTTATTAAATATATTCATGTATCAAATTATTTATATCTAGCTAGACAAATGTATGTACTTAATAATTCATTGTTTCAATTTAATATTGTATTCATGAATTTACGAATTCATTGAAACTACAATAATAAGTGAACAAAAGTTAGAGATGAAATTGAATTAGATTTGAATTTAAAAAAAACAAATTATAATAGATTCATATTTTAACAAGTTACCAAAGTAGTAATTGTAATATTTATGAATTATTAATTTATAGTTTTGATGGGACCTTTATATTTATAAAGGTGATCTTCAAAAAATTATTATATTATTATCTTATCGAATTTGATGATTTTTTACATTGATCCAAGTCGAAACAGGAAAATTTTATTATTTAATAGAATTTATTAATTAAAAGAGTATTAATTTATAGAGGTTTTATTGTAGTAAAAACTTTTTTTATTTATAACAATATTTCACATTAAATTTTAGTAGCTGACACTTAATATCACAATGTTCAACACATTGAAAAACACAAATAATTAAGAGAAAAATATGGATTGGATTACACATGGGATTGAACTCTAATATTTGATGTCAAAATATAATAATTGAAAAGGAGAGAAGAAAACTAAACCTCTAAAACCCACCATGGTTGAATCATAGTTTAATCCGGGAATAAAGGACACAACATCCTCTTGGGAAATTGAAGGAATTCCCAAACTTCCTTTAAACTAGATTAGTTCTTCATTGACGCTATTTGATTATTAACTAAGAACCCAATATTTAAATCAAATCAAAGCTCAAAGTCTCCAACAGTACATATATTATAGGAATGTCAAATTCTAGTACTATATTGATTGAAAGAATATATTTGTTAATAGGAAAAAAATGTTAGTGCTTAGTATTCTTAGAAAATACTTGTCTCACAAAAGGGGGACAATGTGCAAATATCTATACAATCTCAATAGTAATTACAGTAAAGAAATTGTTTCTAACACGGTATTTAAGGTTATCATATTATACATGATATCTTTTATTTAATGCATTTGAAGTTATAATTGAACTTATTGTTATTGTATTTATTACATTCAATATATGTAGCAATTTTGTGCTGTTTGTAGGCAGTCTCAATCATGTTTGAAGTTGATTTTATGAAGGTGGGATCATAGCTTGCCTAGTTTGGTTCCAACCAAGGAAAATGGGCACATCAGGAGCTATGAATGCATGTCAGTATTTATGTCAAAGTGTGAGGTACTTGTTTTGTCAGCACAACTACGTTTTTGTAGACATTTTTCATAACTGGCAGAGGCAGTGCTAATCAGACAAAACATATCAGCTCCTCTACACCTCAAAAACCTTAGCCTGTGCTGAAATTCACAAGTGAGAAGTCGTAGGCATTGATTTGAATGATGAGTATGATTTCACTGAAATTAGTAGACGCTAGGATCACAAGGATGTGCAGCCAATGAACTCACCGGCAGTGCCCCCATAGGCCAAGGTTTACTGCGCTGTCATCCACCCTCACATTGACACTACAATTGTCTGTTACTTACTGTTGGGACATAACCCTATATGAAATCTCACTGCATTACTATGCCTTTCTTTTCCCTTCTTTCTCGTGATGTCATAACCAGCATGATCAAATCACCTATGTCCATGAAATATCCCATGACAACGTTTAAGGACAGACGCAAAATTTTATATAAGGGAATGAACTTATAAAAAAATTTTAAGTGATAAAAATAGATTTTAATAAAAATTACATAAAAGATTTTTAAATTATATAGAAAATTCAATTTTTAAGGGGAGACCACGCTGACTAGCCCCTCGGTCCATCCCTGTTAACGTTAGAAATGTATTACTCATTTTCTCTTTCTGAGCAGAGCCGTCCCTGGGCATGGGCAATAGGGGCGCCCGCCCAGGGCCCCTACCCTGCCCAAGGCCCATTTTTTAGAATATTTATAGTTAAAGTTTAATATTTTATTAATATTTATTGTTTAAAATTTAATTTTTTAATAATTGTTATTAGAGTTCTATTCTTAAAATTTATTTTTTTCAATATTTTTTATTAGGGGTATAATTTTTTTCAATATTTGTTATTATAGGCTATTTTTTTGAATTCTTGTAATTAGGGGCCCATTTTTTATTATTCATTGTTATTTTAATACTTGTTATTAGGGTACAATTTTTTCAATACTTGTTATTATGATGCTAATTTTCCAATACTTGTTACTAGGGGCCTATCTTTTCTAATATTTGTTATTAGGGCCCAACTCTTAAATTTTATTTTTTCTGATACTTGTTATTATGAGTCCATTTTTTTCAATACTTGTTATTTATGGTCTATTTTCCCTAATATTTGTTATTATATGCATACTCTTAAATTTTAATTTTTCAATACTTGTTATTAGGGTTCCATTTTCCCATATATTTGTTATTACAAGAATACTCTTAAAATTCATTTTTTTTTCAAAATTTGTTAATAGGGACCCATTTTTTTATATATCACTTGTTACTAAGGGTCTAATTTCAAATTTTATTTTTTTCCAATACTCGTTATTAGGGGAAAGGGTGAGCAAAACTCCACTCGACTCGAAAAAATGATTTTTTTCGACTTGACTCGTCTTGACTCTAATTTTTTTTTTTTAAATAAAGTTTGAGTTGTAAATTAAAAATTCTAATAACTTAAAATTTTAGTATTTAGTAGATAAATTTTTAAGTTCGAGTCGTAAGTACTCGTAAACTCGCATAACTTGAATTTTTTTACTCAATTTAACTCGATCGAACGCTAACCCTTAATTAGAAGCCTATTTTTTAAGTTCGTCCATGGGCCACCAAAATCTCAGAAACGGGACTGTTTCTGAGACCGCCTTGTTTGATGTCACTCGGAATTCATTAGCGAGAATGGTGGGATATAGATTGGCAGAGCCCATTTTGTAGGCCTAAATTGAGAATGGAGTAATTGGTCTCTTAGCCTTTGGGCCCGGCAAATAACAAATAGAATTATTTAAACTCTTTGGTGGGTGAAATAAAAAGTTATGCAAAAAAATATATTTATTAAATATTTATATTAAAATATTGGTCTTTTATAGGTTTTAAGAATGAATGGTAGTTTTTTTTACTGAGGTAGTATTAATTTAGGAGTAATTTAGGTTAGGGCGCTATTTCGTAAATAATTTTTTGAGTCAAAATTAGATGTTTGAATAGTCAAATATGCTAATTTAGATGTTTGGTAAATAAAAAATTGTAATAATGAATTGAGCTAAACCTTTTAATTTAAAAAAGCTCAGAGCTTTTTGAGTTAGATGTTTGGATAATAAAAATTGTAAATACTCTTTGTCCTTGACAATTACGAAAAATTCTCTAAATAACATAAATTTGTATAACTAATAAAATTAAAATGATAATTTCACAAATAAAAAATTAATATATATACATATAAATTTAAAATTATATTAAATATATAATTTCACAAATAAGAAATTAATATATACACTTAGTAATAATATTAAAAAATTAGTTTTCATAATCTAGTTAATATTAAAAGATACAAAATATTAACAACTAATAAATTATTCAAACAAATATTGTATATAATCATGTTCTTATATGTTATTTTACTTGTTCAAATAATCAAACAATTATAAGCTATTAGTTAATTTTACCAAACACTTTTATACAACCAGCTAATGCAATCTATTAGTCAAATCAACTAATGATATCAAATATATGCCATCAGCTAATGTAATCCTTATCCGCTAATTGTCAAACAAGGTCTATATTTTCTGAAGACTTTTATACTAATGTTTTACTTTTTTAAAAAAATTACAATTGTTTTATTAATTAAGTTGATGTTAAGTTAATTTGTGATGTTAAATATAATTTTTATATAAATTAAAACTAAAATTTTGTGTTAATCACTCTCTTGATGAAGAGTAATATTTATTAAAATCAAACATATTTTAAAAGTTAAATAAAATTTAAATCTATATTTTATATAAAAATATTTTAAAAATAGAGGGGTGAACTAGTTCCATATTTGTAAAATGTGTAAAGTTGTGAAAATACATGATTATTTATATGAACATAAAAATTTGAGGTACAGTTGACTTTATTAATTTTTTTAAACTCATTATAATATAATTTTAGTTCCGTCGTTGATTATTTATAGTGTAAGTATTGAGTGACTTTTAATGATTTTTGTTTTACTAAAAAATATTTTTATTACCAATTACTTTTTTTACTAGATATTTATTAACTTGTATAATTCTTTAAAATGATATTTTATAATTAGGTCGTGACATTAACAAAATAAAAATATTAAAAATAAAAAGGTTTTTATTTGAGATTAATTATAACTAATCATTTAACAATTAATAGTTGAAGTTATTGTCAAATGGCTAGATTGCCAGTCTAGTGAATCGTACGGTCTTAAACAATATTATTCAGACAAATGACGAAGTTAACTTGATTATTCTTTCGAAAGATCAAAGTGTTCTTAGGTATTAAAAAATGCGAAATCATTTCACACGGAAACAAACAAAAAGAAAGGCAACAAAGAACGAAATAAGAATACTCAAAACACAAAAGAAAGTTTTAGAGTAAATGTATTTGATTACTCAAGAAATTGATGAATGCAAATGTGACGGAGAAGCCTCTATTTATAGTTGAATCCTCGTACTATGAATGACCGAGATCTATTTGCATTAGCGACTTAGATCGAAAGCTAACTAAAGGAATTATATCACCTTGAAATACTTTACTTAGGTTTACGTTCACATGGGATGTTCACATTGATGGATATTTTTATCCCTTAGAATATACCCTAGTAAGATGTCCTCTATTTATTTACTCGGCTCAACGTGATAGAACATTCTTTCAATCTCCAACAATCAGAACAAGTCAGGTGGTTTTTTTAGACAAGTCCAAAATTTTGAAAAAACCTCTTAAGCGTGTGTCTTGATTGTTAACTCGCGAACTGTGACATTATGCTCTTTTGGTGGTTTAACTGTTTAGTTGAGGGGCGACAAAGCCTATACATCGAATACTTTTATTCACTGGGTCACCCAAATACTAATAAATATCTATATTTAAAATATATTAATAAATAAATAGCTTACTCTTTTAAAGTTAAATAAATAAGTAAATCTCTAAATCAATCAGGTTTAAGAGAATGCAAATTGTTTCAGCCTCTAACAGTTCGGCTAACTCAGATGATTTTTTAAGCAAGTCTAAAATTTTACAAAGAACTTCTTGAGCACGTGTCTTTGTTGCTAACTCGTGAACTGTGACATTATGCTTTTTTAGTGGTTCAGCTGTTTAGTCGAGGGGTGACAGAGCCCATTCATCGAACACTTTTCTTCACTGGTTCACCCAAACACAAATAAATATAAATATTTAAAATATATTAATTAATAAATAATTTATTTTTAAGTTAAATATATTTTTATTAAATATATTTTTTTACCCGATATTTATATACTTGTATTATTCTTTAAATTTATATTTTACAATTGAATCATGTTTGATTAAGTTGTGACATTTACCAAATAAAAACATTGGTAGATAAAGAGGTTTTTATTTGAGATTGATAATAACTAATCATTCAACCCTTAATAGTTGAAGTTATTGTCACATGGCTAGATTACCAGCCTAACGAATCGACTGGCCATAAACGATGTTCTTTAGATAAATGAAAAAGTCAGTCAGATTTATTTTTTTGAAAGATCAAAATATTTCGAGGTATTAAAAAACGCAGATCGTTTCAAGTGAAAACAAACAAAAAGAAGCGCAACTAAGAAAAAAATGCTCAAGAATAAAATAAATAATTTTAAAGTAAATACATTTGATTACTCAAAAAATGAATGAATACAAATGTGATGGAAGACCCTATATTTATAGTTGAATCCACGTACTATGAATGACTAAGATCTATTTGCATTAGCGGCTCAAAATCGAAAGGTAACTACCACATCCTAGCTAAAAAAACTCTATCAACTTAGAATACTTTACTTAGGTTCGCGTTCAGATGGATGTTCACATTGGTTGATACTTTTATCCATTGGAATATACTCTGGTAAGATGTCCTCTATTTATTTACCCGGCTCAATGGATCGAACCTTCTTTTAGTCTCAAATGGGTAGGGCAAGTCAGGTGGTTTATTAGGCAAGTTTAAAATTTTGCAAAGAACCTCTTGAACATATGTCTTGATTGTTAACTCGTGCACTTTGACATTATGCTCTTTTAATGTTTCATCTGTTTAGTCGATGGACGACAGAGCCCATTCACCGAACACTTTTCCTCACTTGGTCACCCAAGTACTAATAAGTAATAAATATCTATATTTAAAATATATTAATAAATAAATAGCTTATTTTTTGAAGTTAAATAAATAAGTGAATCTCTAAATCGATCAAGTTTAAAAGAAAGCTAACTGTTTCAGTCTCCAACGGTTGGGCTAAGTCAGGTAATTTTTTAGGCAAGTCCAAAATTTTTCAAAGAATCTCTTGAACATATGTCTTGATTGCTAACTCGCGTATTGTGACATTATGCTCTCATGGTAGTTCAATTGATATATCAAACACTTTTCTTCACATGTCAGCCAAGTAATAATAAATATATATATATATTTAAAATAAATAAATAAATAACTTTTTTAAAGTTAAATAAATAAGTGAATCTCTAAATCAATTTGATGTAAGAGATTATTAACATATATAATACGATTCCTACTAATACTATATATTATTACGCCATTTAATTGCTAAGTCGTTAGACGGAAAGTCAAATTTGCAAAACCCTAGATTACCTTGGAGAAAAAGTAATCTAAGTTGTCTCAAACCCACCATATATTCCGCCCCCAAATTCGCTTTCAATTGTAACAATGTCAAGCGCGGAAGAAGCCTCAAATTCTCGCCACGCATGCGCAGCATGCAAACACCAAAGGAGAAAGTGCGAAACCAACTGTGTATTCGCTCCCTACTTCCCTGCAAACAAAGCAAATAATTTCCGAGAAGTTCACCGGATTTTTGGTGTTAAAAACTTGACGGCCATTTTGTCGAGTTGTAGTCCTGATGAGAGAGAAAGAGCCGTGGCTTCCCTTGAATGGGAAGCCTTTGCATGGAAAAAAGATCCAGTTGAAGGGCCTCTAGGGCTGTTCAAGCGGCTCAAGAGAGAGCACGAACAGACGGAACAGTTGAAACAACAACAAAAACAGAACGACGCTATTGTGCCTTACTCTAATTACCAGACTAACTCTGGTTTGTTTGAATTTGACCACAATGCCGCACCTGTTACTTTTCTGCCCAACCCCAACTTCGACGCTGCAAATTTTGGTTATGTTTTCAATCCAAATATAAGAAGCGAGCCACCCTTAAATAGCTACACTGGATTGCCGCAAATTAGAGGTGGTGAAATCGAAAATCATCAAGTATTGGTACATAATGGAATCCCCATGGATTCTTACTACAAAATCCCGCAAGTGAAAGATAGGTCTGCACTGCGAGAAAGATCAAATGGTGCTGATAATGTTCAACCCAAACAAGAGATGCTGCAGCAGAGAAACCCAATGTTGTTGGCTACTTCTTCAATGGGGCCACCGGCTAATTCCTTTGCTCAACACAATTATCCGCAAAGAGAAAGCCAACGACAAAGAGTTCATGGGAATCTCCCAGGACCTGCTTCTCAATCTCAAGGGAGGGGTTTGCGTTAAAAAGTAATGCCCTCAATTCAGAATTCTATGTTATTTATCTCCTATGATTAAATTATCAGGCTTTCTGTTCCCATTAACAAATTTATATATATATTAGTTTTAGATAAATGAGCAAAGTTTTTTTTATTATTATGGAATGATTAAAGATTAATGTATAGTACAAGCATGTTAATTTTTTTACTTATCAAGATTGATTTTTTTTTCTCTGTGAATTATTGTATAAACATTAACCATACATTGATAAGCGAAATATATTCTGACATCTGAGGAAAACATTATTTTTTTTAACGGGTGCATTCAAAGCTCTTTAATGATGTTGAATTGAGGATTGAATGATTAGAGGTGCATTCTTATAATTTCATTCTCTGGTAGAAGAATGGTTTTCTAATGCCACACTTTTGTGATTCCTTTCTCTGTTTGTTACTTAATGAAGTGTTCTCTTCTTGAATGTAAAGTGGAAAAAAATTTAAAAAGAAAACACTTCATTAAGTAACACTATAATATATAATCACTACATTATGTCTGTCAATCAGCTCTTAAGAAATATTAAAATAATAGTCATCTAAGATGTAAGAACCTATTAAGTGGTTTTAGTGGTAAAGAAAATATTGTCTTCTTAAGTGACCCGAATTCGAGTAACATAATTTGTAGGTATACGAGAACTTATCCAAATTTAAAATCGGACTAAGATATTATCTTGTAATTAATTTATAATGCTAATAATATTATGTAGTGTTTCTCTATTTTTTTTCTTCAAAACTGTATGTTTGATGTTCAAATAAAAATTTCATTCGCTTTTGTATTATTACTTTTCGCACATCTTGATGTGATTGTTCATCTATTTTTGTAGCACAATTTTTGTCTATCTTTAATTCTTCATGGTAATTTGATGTTCAAAACTATTAGTGGAACAATATGCAAAATTGGTTTTCTCGATCTCCATTTCTATATCTATATAGCTTATAATTAAAAAGAGATAAAGAAATTTTAAGAATCATTAATATATTTGATCCCCAAAGTTCTTTTTTGAACAATATGCCAGTTAAATTTTATTTGCAATCAAAATAAAAAACATTCTAAAAGAAATAAAATTGTAGCAAAAAACAAAAACACAATAAATTTAAAATGAAAAAATAAAATATTAGACCAACAAAACACCTCTAGTGGGCTACAAACAATGATAAAGATGAAACACTCGAGAAATAAAAGCAGAGAGCAGGACCTTTTGTCTCTATCCACCTATACGCTTCAGGCATGAAGTAGGAGTGATGAGCAAAATCAATAATATTGGAGATTGTTTCGTAAAATAGATCTGACTGCATCGGCAACGAATCACAAAAGGGGATCAAACTACTGAAGACTATCGACAATCTGTAAATTAGAGCTGAACGTCGTGAAAAACGTATCCACGAACACAGATCTACCACAACGGTAGACGATAACATGCCATAAAAAAGAAGCATACTACAAGACAGAAAAAACGTGCTACAAAGCAGATAAAAATTAGAAAAAAACACACCAAAATATAAAATAAAATAAGAACTAAATACACAAAATAAATTAAAAGGGTTACTAGTAATACCGACCAACATTAAAATTGATGTCACTGCCAATTAATAAAGAACTAAAGAAAAAAATTAAGATTAGAATTGGGAGAGCGGCGCGGCACTAGGGTTTTGGGGAGTTGAATAAAAGTTCTAGAAGTTTCCCAAAGTTCTTTAGTCGGTTGTATTTGTTATATTTTCCCCCTATTTTTAATGAAACCCAGCTTTTTATTATGATTAATTATATATATATTGAATTAGTATATACTCCTACTCTACGGTAGATAATGGGTAAATTATTTTTAGGCGTTTGATTTCAAGGTGAGTAGATAATTCTTGTAATTGAAGGGCTAGGATTGGATTTATTTCTCTCGCTGTTATATATAGTTAGACTTTCAAAGAATCTCAAATACTATTATCTATTTGTGGTTGGCTTCCTGATGTGTGGATAATTCTTTTATTGTAATTGCTGTTAGGATTGATTTTATATTTCTCATTGTTATATTCGAGAGAATCTCAAATATGTGAAATATTTATTTTTTACAACCTCCCTTAAAAGAAATAATATTTTTACAAATACAAGTGAATTTTTCATGCATGCATGCATGTGGACGAAAATTAATAATCAGAATGACGATGCATTATAGGCTGAGAAAAAATATCGATCAATAGAAATATAAAAAATATATTAATTATATAAAATTTTAGAAATTCAGAGTGTGACCGTCTTGCAGCATCTTTCAATCCAATTTTAAGGACATAATCTGAACTATAGTAAAAATAATCATTGTCGTTAAAGTTCCAAACACTCAATCGTTAACTTTGAATCAATACGTTCATATGTCAACTTTTTTTAATAAATCAATGTTCTTTTAGGAAAATATGATCCTAGCTAGTCATGAGAGTTAGAACCAGAGGTGATAATGAGATTTACCTGCTCGCAAGTTACTCAGACTCGGCCCGGTCAAAGTTCGATTTGAGTGAGTTCGATTCGAGCTCGTACTCGGCTAGAGACGTTAACAAATCGAACAAGCCAAAGCTCGGTTCGAAAAGCTTGTAAACATGCTTGAAATAATCATATATACACACTTGTATGTTTCAGTACTGTTAACTTGTTATCATGGTTAAATACTTTAAATCCCTTTCTCTTTGTGGACTTGTATAATTTACAAACTGTACTATAGTTACTTGCGGACTTCAAAATAAATATTATCTTTTCCCAAACAAATTTTTATGTGTATTTTTCAAAACATCTTAAAAAAATATTTAAAACAATTTGACGAAAGTAACAAGCCGAGCTCGAGCTCGAGCTGAGTCTGAGCCTCGAGCCGAGCCGAGCTCGAGCTGAGTCTGAGCCTCGAGCCGAGCTGAGCTCAAACTGTCCAATTCGAGCTCGAGCTCAAACTCGAGCCTAAAATTTTGAGCTCGATGAGTCTCGAGCCCGAGCCGAACGTAATAATACTATTTTTAGGCAGGCTCGGCTTGGCTCATTATCGCCCCTAGTTAGATCACAAGATCCTTGGGAAAACGTCTTACGCTTATCACGATACTAAAACTAAAACATTAGTACATTATTGATAAAATCATAAATAAACTTTATTACATTATTGGTAAAATAATATTTATATTAGAATATGGTTAAAATTAAGGGTTCGAGACAAAAAGAGGTGTGGTTTCGGTTTGATCTTAATTTGAGTTTTATTGTTGGTTTCGATCCTTTGGACATGATTGTGATATTTTTGTCGAGTAGTATGAAATTTGGTTAAACTACATCTTTGATCATCTAATTATTGGGGTGTTGTTATTTTAGTCAATTAAATTTATCAATATAAAATACCGTCAATAACATTATAAATATTTGATTATTTGGTTATCCATCTGTTAAAAGTTTTAGAATCATGATCAAATTAATAAAATGTATAGACATTAAAAATTAAATTTATTATTATCAGTGGCAGAGCCACATTTAGTTTAGGGGTCAATTGACCCCACTTGATTTGTTGTGGTATGAGATTTTTAAATACTTAAATGAGGTTTTCAAGGAGTTAATATAATTTTTTTAAATATTAGAATTGACCCCACTTGAATTGTTTGAGTATGAGGTCAATAATATTTATATAGTAGCGGTATAAGAATCCTTATACCCAAAAATCTACTATGAGCCCACTATATAAAAATCCCGACTCCTCCATTGATTATTATATCAATTAAAAAGATCTAACTTTACTGACAAAATTAAATATTTTTTAGAATTAGATAACCGAAATAATAATAATCCAATAATTGGGTGGTTAACTGCATAATTTATCCATGATTTTTTTATTGATACAAATAAATTTTTTCATTAAGAAAAAAATTACAAACAAGATTATATATAAATTCCGTTTCATTTTTTCTTTTCATCTTCCATTCAAAACCGCGTGTGCTCGTGGTTTACAATAGTCTAGAGTTTGGACCAAATTTGTGAGGAGATAAAAAAGAAATAATATTGGCCATTTTACACGTGAAGAGTTGGTTGATTTTGTGCTAATTTTTTTTTTCTGTAGACGTAATCCTTGATGGTAGAAAAATCAAAAGAAAGGGTGACGATCTTGATGAGCCTAATGATTGCAGTGAATGCCAAAACTCTTAACGTCATTCATTACATCTATATTGGAGCAGGTCAACCTCACGATTTCACTCTCAATAGACTAAATGCTCATTTAATAAGAGATGGGAGCTGCTGTTCTAGGATATACTATCTCAACAAATCCACGAAATAATAGTTTAACCATCACTTTTGGGATTGTTTATGGAGAAAGGCCCTTTGTTTAAAAAATTGAGAATTGGTTCAAATAAAAAATTATTTAGAGAAAGGATCATTTTTACAGTACCAAAAGGGAGTCGTCTTCGGCTCACATTAGTCGTGGGGAGTCTCTGGCAGCTACCAACGACTTTAAGCCATTTTTTCATTTTAGGGCTAAAATGAAAAGAATTAAAATTAGAGAGACTAACATGAAAATTTACACAAATTGACTGCAATTGTATAATTATACTATGTTCGGAAACTATGTAATCTTACTGCACTTTGAAATATTTCATTTTGGTTATGCGGTAAAATTACAAGACCCATTAAAAAGGAAATTAAAATTATAGGGACCAAAAAGAAAAGTTCTATAATGCAGTAAAAGTACACATATCGAATCTTTATGAATAATGAACTATACTCATTTATAGAAATGAAAATTTTAAGGCAGACAGATTAAAAAATCAAAATCAAAGAATTAAAAGTTTCGGTAAAAATTAAAAGCTAAAAGCTAAAACGAGATTTTTTGGGATGAAAACAACGACAAAGCGACAACGTCCTCTTATAAGCGTGTAGATCTTGACATTTATGTGGATTAAAAAATTTACCTCAAATGGACACAAGCATAAAATTATTCTCTTTCAAAGTTTTGCACAAAACTCTAATATTGATATACTTTCAAATAATCTTTAAAAAATTCTGTTTTAGTGTTTGCCATTTATTTTCTTTCATTTTTGTCCGTAAAATAAAAAATATGTTTCAATAATTTGGGAAAATGCACCATTTAAACAGAAAAAAGGAAAACACACATTTTGGTTTAAATATTTCTATAAAATTTTATTTTAGTCCCTTTAATTTTAACCCAAAATATAAAAATTGGCCCAAAATTATCGACAACTGTCAAGGAATCCTCCCACCCCATAAAAGTTGTCGCCAGCCGAAGACTAGTCCCCTTTGATAATGTAGAAAACGATCATTTCCCTAAATTATTTTTCATATGAATATTTTTTTAAAATAATGGCAATGTTTCCTAAATAAGCCAACACTTTCGCTCAAAAAGAGTAAATTTTAACATAAGGTTTATTACGAGGATAAATTGTAGAATTATTCCAATGGTACCTATCTGATTTGCACATGCCTTAGCCCTCCACAATCTAATCTAGTCTCTTTAACGACGTGTTCAGAATTGACATGAAACCAAACTCTGATTCCTGTCCCTACTTTTCGTGATAATTGATACAAATTTAACACAAGAGGAACATATGTCCCATTCTGGGTCTCAGATAAACCATCTAAGGTTTTAACCCTTTCAAAATCCACGTCACCAAAGATCTTTATCTAAAATCACCAATAATATATAACCCAAGTATCACATCAGAACTGTAGAACACAATACTTTTTTCTTGTAATAACCGGAAAACTATGGGGTAAAGTTTATTGTACAGAATAGACAAAAGAGGTTCAAAATCATGTCCTGTCTCTTCTTCCTCTCACCTTCCTTATGACCAATAATAAAATTCCAAGCCCACCGATCTTGTTTGTTAAATACAAGTGTAGAGCTAATTTGTACAAACTTGAGGCCTAGAGGAGCAGAGCAGCATCCCCTGGAAACAAACATGACATCCTGGAAGTGGGAGGAATCCAAGGTTCAAGTCTCCCAGTCTCATAGTGATCATCAGCTGCCGTTTAACGAGAATGATTCTCAAGACATGTTCATCTACCAAGTGTTGAACGAAGCAAACGCTCATGTATCCCAAAGGAACCAAACTGCTGCTGTTTCGAACATGCTTGAACCAGTCAGGAACATCGCCAAGAAGCACTACAGAGGTGTCAGGCGTCGCCCTTGGGGAAAATACGCCGCGGAGATCCGTGACTCCGCCCGACACGGTGCACGCGTGTGGCTCGGCACTTTCGAAACAGCTGAAGAAGCTGCGTTGGCTTATGACAAGGCGGCTTTCGATATGCGTGGCTCCAAGGCTTTACTCAATTTTCCAGCTGAAGTTGTGGCTGCATCCTCGGTCCAAAGATTATTGAGGCCGAATTCAAGCTCAAAAAGCTTGGGAAAAAACTAATCTGGATTCAGATAGTAATCCAAGCACCGGGACATCCAAATCAGAACCAGAGAACAACACAACCGGGAAGTCAGTATCTACCCAAAACCCTAAAACCCAATACTAGGATTCAGGTGTGTGTGTTCTTTCAAATTTCTTTTAAACTTTTCTTTGTTGGGCTTACATATTGCCCTTTGATAGTTTTCTTTATTAGCTCTCATGTACATATCAATACACATTGAAACTAGTGCATAAATGCACCTTAAGAACCATATTTCATTTCTTATTATTTCACAACTGCGTTGTCACAAGAGATTTTTTCAATGAAAAAATGCATCTTGTTAAAAAATAAGATGTTTGGTTATCATGATCAATAAAAGTATATAAAACATAAATAATGTTAATCATCAATAACTTTTTCCCTTGTAATGTTTAAATTTAATCAAATTAGGTCATGTTTTAAATAATCTTATTAACATGTTTGCATCGTGGACGACGAGATTGACTAAAATCTACTTTTATCAGAACAATTCCATGTACCATGTTGAATAGTAGTAGTAAATTTGACTTGGTTCTATTCCTCGTACGAGTGCACCAATTTTGCATCTTTTTGACCATAATAATAAATAAAGCAGGTAGGCAAGACAAAGAACAATTAGGTAGGTAAGTCCGTTTCAATTTGTTAATTTTAGTAATATTAAACTCGTCATTTAACCATGTGGTAATTTACCCAAATCAAGCTACATTTGTGGGCTTGATTGGTGTGAATATAGAGCAGACAGTCAAACACTATATATGTACCAAATTTAAATCGTACAAGTATGTTTCATAGGTTATGACCAAAAAAAAAGTCTGTTTCATAAGTGGTAACCTACTCCATTGTTAGATTAGTCCGTCAAGTCTAGAATACTCTTTTTTATTTTTCAAGTGGGAAAAAGAAAATTCAAAGTTTTGTTGAGAAGCGTGCTTTCCCATGTGCTGATGTGCATGATGATTTAAAACGTTTACTCCTACAAAAGTTATCAAAGAACGGCAACGATTACATGCATCTCCTTTTATCCAAATCAATAGCCCACTTAAGAATACAGCCCAATATATGAATGTGATTCTCCAAACAATTTAGACTCCTAG
Organism: Hibiscus trionum; assembly: GCA_030270665.1. Taxonomy (NCBI): domain Eukaryota; kingdom Viridiplantae; phylum Streptophyta; class Magnoliopsida; order Malvales; family Malvaceae; genus Hibiscus; species Hibiscus trionum. Next base: position 23,014,818 of record BSYR01000024.1, read on the forward strand.
ACCCAAACCAAAAAATTTGACTGTTTTTTTAAAAATGTTTTTGACAAAAAAAATATATATAGTATTTGGAACTTACTCATACTATGTCAACCAGATCAGATATGTCCTTTGCACGAATGATGGAAAAGGATCAACCAATATGGATTTGACTGCTAAATTTAATTTGTTTAAAATTTAATGTGTAATTAGTTTAGAATATAATATAACTTTATTGGTTGATTATCAATTAGTGTCTGTATGTGTTATTGTATGCGTCAATATTTTTTGGATATTGAATATTAGGTTTCATGTAAATCATAGAAATAGGATTTTGGTGTAGTATTTGATTTTCAAAATTTTAATTTATGTGGTGAATTTTTCCTTATAAATCTTATTCATAAATATAGGTAAGCTATACCAAATCATATCAAATATTTACTTGCCTCAGTTGTTAAGGGAACAATTATTGCTTTTAGAGGTCACGGGTTCAAGCATCAACAGTCTCAGCATGGTGATTGAGCATACATTGTCAAATGGTTGAGAGTATTTAAAAAGGGTATACTTTGGGCACCTATTTTTCATTTAAGCCTTTATAATATTATTGTACTAATTGTAAAGTTTTAGGGTTGAAAAATGAATTTTTAAAAATTTAAGGGTGAAATTATAAAGAAACCTTTTCAGTAGTGACCATAATGTTTATTTTTTAAAATTGGAGAGTAGAAATGCACATGAGATAAACTTTAGTGGCCATTGCAGTATTTTACCCTTATTTTTTCCTTGCCAAGTCAGCAAGCCGTCAATGTTTAACGACAACAAACGGCTGAGGGACCAAAAGTTTACGCCCCGAAAACGTAAGTGACCTCACTGGTCATTTTTTAAAATCGGTGACCAACTCTGTACTGAGGGAAAACATAAGTGACTTTTCCAATAGTTAACCCTAAATTTTAATATATATACTAGGATAATTATTTGATACACTGGCGCTGGAAACTAAAAGTTTCCACAAACGCTTTAGTTTTAAGGTTCAAGGGCTTAGTTTAGGTAGTAGGGTTTATGAGTTTAGGTGTAGGGGTTTATAATTTAAGGTTAGTGGTTAAAATGCAGGGTTTATGGTTATAATTTAGAGTTTATGGGTTAAGCATAAATCCTCAACATATTACCCTAAAAACTAAACCTTAATCTCTAAACCGTAAATTCCAACCCTAAACCTTAAATTCTAACCACTATCCCTCAATTCTAAATCCCTACACTTAAACCCATAAACCATATACCCTAAACTAAGGCGCTTGTAAAAACTTTTAGTTTTCACCGCCAGTGTATTGAATATAAATCCTATATACTAATACATACATACATATATATATATATATATATATATATATATATATATATATATATTTGATACACTGCTAGTGTAAAAAAAAGTTTACACAAGCATGTGTAGTTTCAAGCCTAAATATAAAATCTAAAATTCTAACCTTTAAACCCTAAAAATCTAACCACAAACCTAAACCTTAAACCCTAAAGTCTAACCATGAATCTTAAATTTTGAACCATAAAATCTAAACCTCTAACCTTTAAACCCTAAACCCCTAAATAACCCCGCTTGTAGAAACTTTGTTTTTCACCACTAATGTATAAGATAATAATCAACACACACACACACACACATATATATATATATATATATATCTTCTTTCCTTTGTAATCCTTTTACTTTGAATATAATCCAGCACGTCAAAAAAATATTTATCTATTAAAACTAACTTCAAATCACGAAATCTTATAATTGAATTATGTATTATGAAATTTTTATGTTTTCTACGTGATATTTTTAAAATTTTGAATAAAAAATAAAAATTGTAAACCAGATACCCAATTTCGATAGGCCGGGTCACGGGCCAAGCTTTTTATACCTAAAAATTTGAGCTTCCAAAAATTCGTGTACCCGAATATAAACATTCTTACTTGTAATTAGGGGTGTTCAAACCCGACCCAATGAGTATCTAGAGGTCCAATAAGTTTAATATTACTATCATATTAGTATTATGTTTCATCCTCCCTCTCACTTTTTTAACTTGCATTATGAGCTTATTAGACCTCTGAATATTTATTGAACCGATTTGAAACACCTCTACTTGTAATCACTTAAAACTATTAAAAAACAAATTATAACCAACTGATTAACAAATGAGGCAGTCAACTAACGTTGGCTATGTTAAAAAAAACTGATCATTTGTCTAACAACGGATCAATCATCTTTAAAATTTCAATATGAGACCAGGGTCTTAAGGAGTGATCAGAACACTGTGAAACGGCCAACAAAGAATCCAACGCAATAACTAGAACCTTCGACCTAACCCAGGTTGTTCTCAAGAATATTTCAAGTGCTGTCCGAATCGCATAAAGTTCAGCCACCACTAGTTCACAATAAGATAAGGGTAGGGATGTAAAAACAGGTCAACAGTTGGGTTTCAGGTCGGGCTCTGTCAGGTCGGGTCAAATCGGTTACAGGTCATTTCGGGTCATTTTTTGTTTTGACTCGATTCGGTTCGGGTTCGGGTTCATTTCGGGTCGGGTTCAATTCAGGTCGGGTTCAATTCAGGTCGGGTTCATTTCGGGTCGGGTTCATTTCAGGTCGGATTCATTTCAGGTCGGTTCATTTCAGGTCGGGTCAAAACGGTTAATTGACAGGCTGATTTCAGGTCGGTTTCGTTTCAGGTCGGGTTCATTTCAGGTCGGTTTCGTTTCAGGTCGGGTTCATTTCAGGTCGGTTTCGTTTCAGGTCGGGTTCATTTCAGGTCGGTTTCGTTTCAGGTCGGGTTCGTTTCAGGTCGGTTTCGTTTCAGGTCGGGTTCTTTTCAGGTCGGTTTTGTTTCAGGTCGGGTTCATTTCAGGTCGGTTTCGTTTCAGGTCGGGTTTATTTCAGGTCGGGTTCCTTCGGGTTTATGGTTTATTGTGTTATGTGTATTATATATATTGACGGATTATGATTTTTATTTTTAGGGTTTATGGTGTAGGGTTTAGGGTTAGGGGATTACGTATATGTGATATATATATATATATATTTGGTACTATTGGATTAATTTTTAGGGTTTAGGGTTTGAGGTTTGGGGTTTAGGGTTTGAGTTTAGGGTTTAGGGTTTAGGGTTTAGTAATCTTAAATTAATACAAACATGCCTACATTAATTATATATATATATATATTGATGGATTATGGGTTTAGGGTTTAGGGTTTAAGGTTTAGGGTTTAGTAATCTTAAATTAATACAAACATGCCCATATTAATTATATATATTGATGGTTTATGGTTTAGGGTTTAGGGTTTAGGGTTTAGTGTTTAGGGTTTAGGGTTTAAGGGTTTAGTGTTTATGGTTTAGTGATCTTAAATTAATACAAACATGCCTACATTAATTATAGATATATTTATGGATTAGGGTTTTTAGGGTTTAGGGTTAAGGGTTTATGGTTTAGGGTTTAGTAATCTTAAATTAATACAAACATGCCCACATTAATTATATATTTTGATGGTTTAGGGTTTAGGGTTTAGGGTTTAGGGTTTAGGGTTTAGGGTTTAAGGGTTTAAGGGTTTATTGTTTAGTGATCTTAAATTAATACAAACATGCCTACATTAATTATAGATATATTGATGGATTATGGGTTTTAGGGTTTAGGGTTTAGTGTTTAGTGTTTAGGGTTTAGGGTTTAGTAATCTTAAATTAATACAAACATGCCCACATGGCCACATTAATTATATATATCGATGGATTATGGTTTTTAGGGTTTAGGGTTTAGGGTTTAGGGTTTAGGGTTTACTAATCTTAAATTAATACAAAAATGATACGTACATACGTACATGTAATATATATATATATATTGATGGATTAATGGTTTTTGTTTTTAGCGTTTAGGTTTTAGGGTTAAGTGATTAGGGTTTAGGGTTTATTATTATTATTATTATTATTATTATTATTATTATATACTTAAATACAATTATTATTATTATTATATATTTACTATGCTTATTATTATTATTAGTTTTTATTATTATTATTATTATTATTATTATTATTACTATGATTAGTAATATTATTATTATTATTATTATTATTATTATTATTATTATTATTATTATTATATACTTAAATACAATTATTATTATTATTATTATTATTATATATTTACTATGCTTATTATTATTATTAGTTTTATGATTATTAGGGTAGAGGTTATTGTTTAGGGTTTAGGGTTAGGGGCTATGGTTCATTGATTAAATATTAGGGTTTAAGGTTTAAACCCCTAATGTCTAATTCTAAACCCTAAGCATTAAACCCTAAAGCATGAGTAATTAACCCTAACCACTAAACCCTCGATCTAGGGTTTTATGCTTTATGCTATAGATTAAATATTAGGGTTCTATGGTTTAGAGGGTAGTGGTTATTGTTTAGGGTTTAGGGTTAGGGTCTATGGTTCATTGATTAAATATTAGGGTTTAAGGTTTAAACCCCTAATATCTAATTCTAAACCCTAAGCATTAAACCCTAAAGCATGAGTAATTAACCCTAACCACTAAACCCTCGATCTAGGATTACCCTAAACCTATGAGCTATAGATTAAATATTAGGGTTTTATGGTTTAGAGGGTAGAGGTTATTGTTTAGGGTTTAGGGTTAGGGGCTATGGTTCATTGATTAAATATTAGGGTTTAAGGTTTAAACCCCTAATGTCTAATTCTAAACCCTAAGCATTAAACCCTAAAGCATGAGTAATTAACCCTAACCACTAAACCCTCGATCTAGGGTTTTATGCTATATGCTATAGATTAAATATTAGGGTTTTATGGTTTAGAGGGTAGTGGTTATTGTTTAGGGTTTAGGATTAGGGACTATGGTTCATTGATTAAAGATTAGGGTTTATGGTTTAAACCCCTAATGTCTAATTCTAAACCCTAAGCATTAAACCCTAAAGCATAAGTAATTAACCCTAACCACTAAACCCTCGATCTAGGGTTTTATGGTTTAAAGGGTAGTGGTTATTGTTTAGGGTTTATGATTAGGGTTTAAGATTTAGGGTTTAGGATCTAGGGTTTATTAAATCATAAACCCTAAATTAATTAAAATAAACCCTAAACCACAACTTACATGTTTAGGGTTTTTATTTTTAGGGATTCATGTTTAGGGCTTAGGGTTTAGGGTTTTTAGTATTTTAGGGTTTAAGAATTAGGGTTTAGGTATAGGGTTTATTAAACCCTAAACCTTAAATTAATTAAGGTAAACCAAAAACCCTAAATTAATTAAATGAAATATTAAACCTAAAAATTAATTAAAATAAACCTAAAACCCTAAACATAAACCCCAAATCTTAATTCAAAGACTAACCCTAAACCTAAAAATAATTACACAAATCTAAACCCTAAAACTAAAATATAAAATTTAATAATATATAAAGAAAAACCCTAAACTATAACCCCAAACCCTAAATTAAATCCATACACTAAAGCTTAAAACTGCATTAATGACGAAATTGAAATGAAAACAAAATTATTAGCTCAATTTCAAATAAAAAAGGATTAAAATGAAAGAATTGAAACTAAGAGTCCTTGCGGAGCAAGACCCGCGTGACCCGTATAATGACGCGCGGATCTTTTGACCCGGACTCACTCTATAAATAGACCTTCACCCCCCTTCATTTTACACTTTTTTCCCTACCGTTACTCTGCCAAAATATCCTCTCATCTTCTCTCTCCTCTAAAAACACAAAATTCCCAGAAAGTTTCATTCTTTTTCGATCAAACTCTTGGTTTTTTACCAAGTTCTTCCCTGTTCTTCCACTTTCCCCTCTCCAGATCCTATACAAACACCTTAGCCCACCAAAAACCTGTTTATTCTCGATCAAAACATCTTTTTTTTCAAAGTTCTTCCTTGTTCATCCAATTTCCCCTCTCCAGATCTTATACAAACACCTTAGCCCACTCTCCATCTGTTTGTTCTCGATCAAAACCTAATTTTTTCTCAAGAACAACCCTATGTTCTTCCATTTCTATCTTTTCAATCCTTCAAACCCTAATCCCCAATTCAATTCTGTTTTACCCTAAACCCTTATCCAGAAACCCTAAACCCTTACCTCTTATCCAGAAACCCTAAACCCTTACCCCTAATCTACAAACCCCAAACCTTATACCCCAATTCTGAAACCCTAAACTCTTACCCCTGATCCTCAAACCCCAAACCTTATTCCCTAATCCTGTAACCCTAAACCCTAATCTGTAAACCCTAAACCTCTTCAGATCCACTCTGACCCTTCTCATTCCACTGTCCAGACTGTTTGTTGTCTTCTTCTCTCTCTCTCGGTAAGTACAAAACCCTTTCATATTTCATTTAATTATTTAGTTTTTTAAATTTCATTTTACTAACTCTCTTGTCCTTTGATCTCAGGATCGTTTCTGGGTTCTTCAAGAGTCTTCTTCCACATCTGCGTTTGGGTTTAGGGTTTAGGCTCTTCCTCTTTTATTTATTTTTTAAATGTTTCTATCTTGATTTTTGTTTGCATGTTTCTGTTTGCATGTTTCTGTCTTGATTTGTATATATGTTTTCATTTATATGTTTGAATGTTTCTTCTCTTTCTGATTTGTATTTATGTTTGCATGTATTTTTTCTGCTTTGTATATATGTTTGCATGTTACAGTCTCGATTTATGCTTCTGTTTTCCTGGTTTGTTTATATGTTTGCATGTTAGAGTTTTGATATATGTTTGCATGTTCGAGTTTTGATATATGTTTGCATGTTTCTGATTTTTATATATGTTTGCATGTTGGAGTCTTGTTATATGTTTGCATGTCTACTTTGTTTGGTTTTTTTGGGGTTTCTGTTTCTGTTGTTGATTTAGTATGCATGCTAGGGTTTCCTTGGTTTAATCCGAGTATATAGGCTGGAATACCAGACCTGCGGGGCTACTGGTGCCAAAGGGGGTTTTTAAAGGACCCTGGGGTTCGGTGTAAACAACGCCACGTACAAGGATTAAACTGAAACCACCCTCTGTTTCTGTATTGTTTGTTTAGTATGCATGCTAGGGTTTCTGTGTTGTTGATTTAGTATGCATGCTAGTTGTTTTAATTTTTTTACTAACTGTGGTTCCTCTTGATCTCAGGTACATTTCTGTGTTCTGCAATGGAATCTGATTCTTTTGAGATGAACTATCCTGGTGAAACTGGTAAGGTTCTTTCTTTCTTTTTATTTTCTTTATTCTTTACTTGTTTTCAGTGTTAAAGTTACTAACTCTGTAATTGTTTTTTTGAAGGGGAAGCTAATGATCAAGTGTCAATAGTTGCTCCTACCTCTAGGAGGAGGGCTTCAACTGACATTGGGAGAAGAACTTCTCCTGTGTGGGATCACTATACATTTATTAAGACTGCTGATGGTGTCATTGCTCAGTGTAAGTATTGCAAAACTGCTAGCTATAAAGCTGATTCTTATGTTGGTACTTCTACACCTAAAAGACATACTGATAAATGCCAAGCCTATAAAGATTTTCTTGCTAAAAATGTTACTAGTAGTTCTGCATCTGTTTTTGATCAAAAAAATATTGTGAACTGTTTGCTGAAGCTGTTCTCTGTCATGGTTATGCTTTAAGTATTGTTGAGCATGAAAAACTTAGGGTTCTGCATCAGTATTTGAATCCTAATGTTAAGCATATTTCTAGGTATACCATTACTAAACATTGCATGTTAAAGCATGAAAAACATAAAAAATTGCTCATTGATTCTATGAGTTCTATTCCTAGTCGTATCTGCTTTACATGTGATGGATGGTCTGCTTGCACATCACGTTCTTATTTTGCTTTGACTGCTAATTATGTTGATAATAACTGGAAACTTCAGTCTAAAATACTGAATTTTAGGCGTTTCCCCCCTCCACATGATGGTGAGTCTATATATAAGTTTGTGAAAAAAATGTTATGTGAATGGGGCCTTGAGAAAAAAGCCTTTACCATGACTGTTGATAATGCTTCTGCCAATGATCGAATGGTGAAGAGGCTTAAGGATGACTTGCATGCTATTTCTCCCCTACCATGCAGTGGTAAGTTCTTTCATGTAAGGTGTGCTGCTCATATTTTGAACTTAATTGTTCAAAGAGGTTTGAAGGTAATTGACTCTTCTGTTCTTAAGTTGCGTGAAATTGTTAAGTTCATTGATTCTTCTGATGCTAGACTTTGTAACTTTGACTCTGCTGTTAAAGACTGTGGTTCTTCTTTTTCTGGTAAATTAGTCCTAGATGTCCCTACTAGATGGAATTCTACTTATCTAATGCTTCGTAGGGCCATTGATGCTAAATTTGCCATAAACTTGTTTGTTAATAGGGAAAATGATTTAGATGTAATTGCTGATTCTGAGTGGGAAACTTCCCAATTAATCTGTGATTTTCTGGAGCCTTTTTTTGAAATTACTACACTGTTTTCTGGTTCTAAGTATCCTACTTCTAATCTTTATTTGGCTAATGTGGTTGCCATTGAGAAGCTGTTGTATGATGCTCACAATGATCCTTGTGAGGCCATCTCTGCAATGGCTGGACCTATGCTTGAATTGTATGAGAAGTATTGGTCTGAGCACTCGACCATTTTGTCCTTTGCTGTTTTGCTTGATCCAAGGTATAAATTACAACTCCTGAAAGAGTTGTATTCTGTCCTATATGTTGAGGATGAGGTTGAGAGAAGGGTAAGTATTGTTTACAATGAATTTGTAAACATGTATGTTTATTATTCAAAATCTGTCCTTTGCAATTCTGGATCTTCTGTTCGAAGTAACTCCTCTCAAAGTACAACCGAGTCCTCCACTGGTCGGCCTCGAACATTTAAGAAGTCTAACCTTTTTCAGGTTAGTTTTTATTTTTGTTATTTCAGTTTCCTTTATTTTATTATTTCAGTTTCAATTACTGACTTGTTTTTTTTTTCTAGAACTTTGATGCTAATCTAGCTGCTTCAAGGAGTGGGAAGTCAGATGTTGACTCTTTTATTAGTTTGCCCCTTCTCCCTCATGCTGATGATTCAGACTTTGATATTTTGGATTACTGGAAAGCCCAATCTGTGTCTTTCCCTGTTCTTTCTCTCATGGCTAGAGATATCTTAGCCATTCCCATCACTTCAGTTGCTTCTGAATCATCTTTTAGCACTGGTGGTCGGATTTTAAATAAGTTGAGGGCTAAACTCCTTCCTAAAAATGTTGAGATATTTGTGACAACCCGTAATTGGTTGTATGGATTTGAGCCTGAGGAAGAGGATGAGGAATATCTTTCTGTTATGAAAGATTGTGCAGTGGATGAAGATCCTAGTGCAGAGTAAGTTTCTGATTTGTTTAACTTGTATTTTTTTTATTTTTTTTGAATTCTGGACTGATTTGTTCTTTTTTTTTGTAGGGACCTCTGAGAACAAGGAAGCATAAGGTCTGGTACGTATGTTTCTGATTTGTTGAAAGCTGGAGACGTTTGGTAAGTTGTTTTTATTCACTGTCTTTTTTTAGTTTTATATTTCTCATTGATTCTGTTTTATGTTTGCTTATATATGCATGTATGTATGTTTCTGTTTAGTTGCTCACTATGTAATGTGTATGTATGCTTCTGTTTTATGTTTGGTTCTATATGCATGTATGTTTGTATGTTTCTGTTTAGTTGTTCACTATGTAATGTGTATGTCTGCTTCTGTTTTATGTTTGGTTATATATGCATGAATGTTTGTTTCTGTTTAGTTGCTCAGTATGTAATGTGTATGTATGCTTCTGTTTTATGTTTGGTTATATATGCATGTATGTTTCTGTTTAGTTGTTCACTATGTAATCTGTATGTCTGCTTCTGTTTTATGTTTGGTTATATATGTATGTATGAATGTATGTTTATGTTTAGTTGTTCACTCTGTATTGTGTATGTATGCTTCTGTTTTATGTTTGGTTATATATGAATGTATGTATGTTTCTGTTTAGTTGTTAACTATGTAATGTCTATGTATGCTTCTGTTTTATGTTGGGTTATATATGAATGTATGTATGTATGTTTCTGTTTAGTTATATATGCTTGGTTTGCATTATTTCAGTCTGTTAATGTTACTAATGATTTTAATTGCTTGTTGCAGTTTGTTGGTGGTAGCTGGTTTTCCTAGTTTTAATTATGTTGGTGACTTAGCTTTTAAAGTTAAGTTGCCCATAATTTAAACTTGGTTGCCCTTCAAAGCTCGATGATGATAATTCTGGTAGCAAAGTTTGTAAAACTTTGTTATAAGATCTGAGAGCTTTAAGTTTAAACTTTTGTATGTAAATTTTGTACTGTGAAAGTTAAAGTTTCAGTTTGTAAAGATTATTTAGTTTGTAAGTTTCAGTTTGTTGTAAGTTTCAGTTTGTAAGTTTAAACTTTTTGTAATATTCAGTAACGTTTGTAAGTTTAACAACTTAAATTATTGAATTCAAGTCATTTAATGTTTTAATCTTCTTAAGTTTTACCTTATTCTTTTTTTTTACTTATAAAAAAAGTTGGAAGTGTCCCCTATTCCATCCAATGTGAACGTTTTAATATATTTAAACATGTTAACTTAATTAAGTCATTTAAGTTAATCAGTTTTTTACAAAGTCAGTAAAGTATGTAATGTTAATTAAAAAATTTCGTTAGCTTTTATTAATTTAGTATACAGATTTAGTTTAATAACTTTAAACTAATATTAGTTAAGTATAAAAAAATAATTTTAGAATGCTTATTCATTCAACTTAAATAGATTACGTAGTTTATCATAATGCAAGTTAATTTAATAACTAACTTAACTTAAAATAACTTTAAGTTAATTAAATTCATTTTTAATTTTAAGTTAATTTAATAGCTAACTTAACTTCAATTAAAATGAATGCAAGTTAATTATTTAGCATTAATTTATTCCTATAATAAAAAATTTAAGTCATCTTATTTTAATTAAGAATATATATTTAATTTAATAATTTTTACTCATTTAACTTAATTTTATTAAGTATGAAATTTTAAATTAATAATGGTTATTCATTCCACTTAAGTTAATTAAGTATAATAGTTTATCTTTGAAGTTATTTTAAAATAATAGACAAGTTAGTTAGAAATACAATTTATTAATACTTAAAATTATTATTAATTCAATTTATCTTTTAATTGAAGTTAAGTTAATTAATTTATTAATACTTGAAATTATTATTAATTTTCAAATTTTTCAATACTTGACATTATTTTATATTCATTAAATATAACTTCTTTAAATGTCAGATAATTATCATTATTAGCAAATCAAATAATAGTATTAGTTCAGGTTAATATCAGTTCAGGTCAATATCAGTTCAGGTCAATAACAGTTCAGGTCAATATCAGTTCAGGTCAAGAACAGTTCAGGTCAAGAACAGTTCAGGTCAATAACAGTTCAGGTTCAAAACAGGTCGGGTTCAAAACAGGTCGGGTTCAAAACAGGTCGGGTTCAAAACAGGTCGGGTTCATTTCAGGTCGGGTTCATTTCAGGTCGGGTCCAAACAGGTCGGGTTAAATCGGTTATCTGGCAGGTTAGTCTCGGGTTCGGGTTCGTTTCGGTCGGGTGCAGGTCGGGTTCGGTTACTACAGTAACAGGTCAATTTCGGGTTCGGGTTCACTTCGGTCGGGTGCAGTTCGGGTTCGGTTTCTACAGTTACAGGTCAAATTCGGGTTCGGGTTCGTTTCGGTCGGGTGCTGGTCGGGTTCGGTCTTTGAATTCTCGGGTTAAACCAGGTTCTGACTCGATCGGGTTTCAGGCAGGTTACCAGGTCGGGTCAGTTTTTCACACCCCTAGATAAGGGTAAAGTACATGAAATGCAATTAAACTCTTAATTTTTATCGAAAATACCACTGAACTATAAAATAATATTATTATACCACTGAATTTCGTTTTTGGCTTCAATTCTGTGGCGGGTATAGGTGGTGTTGCCCACCCTGAAAATCTGAATCTCCTTTACTGGTTATCTATTTTATCGAGTGTGCCCACCCATAAATTTTGTTGTGCCCACCTTGCAAATCTAAATTTCTTTTATTGGTTATCTTTTTTACTGAGTGTGCCCACCGTAAAATTTTATTTGTACCCATTTATGTACAATAAATTTATGTTGTTAATACTTAACATATGTGATTCAAAAAATTTTATGGATCCGCTACTGCTTCAATCCAGACATTATGCCGTTAAACTGTAACGGTTTGTTAAATGTAAAAATGTGTCGTTTTAGTATAGAGGCTTTGATGTCTAAAATAGGCCAAAATTGTAACGCCCCAAATTTAGGGTCCGGAAGATAATCATATTCGGTTTGGGTTAGTTGGTTGGTTAGGTATAATTTCGGGGACCCATTTTCTAATAAAATAATTTTTAAAGTATATTTGGGCAAAAATAAAGTTTTTGAATGAGAAAAGAGAAATTTTCCCAAATGAAATTAAAAAGAGTATTTTGAATCAAAAAAACATTTTCACAAAATGCTATCATCTTCATTTTGAACAAATAGTTTTTTACTTTGATTTTCCTCCCTTCAATCCAAATCCTTTCCTTTCGTCAAGGATTGCAAGATAACTTCTCATTTACTTTGGTTTTTACTTATTTGACTTGTCATCAACGAAATCTTCCTTCTAAACTCATTATATTTCATTTTGGTTTTGGGCTGAAAAATGAGTATTTTCACTTGATTTTCGTGGGTTTGATTTTCCATGGTTTTACATGTGTTTTAAGCTAAGTTTTGAGTTGTTAAACGTGTCGGAACATTGGCTTAAAAATGGGAAACTCGAAATTGGTCAAAATAAGATTCTTGAGTTGAAAACAAAGAGTTTTTGACATTGATTTTGGGTTGATTTCGTGGCTGTTGATTCCTTAGTTTTTGGGATGTTTCTAAATGATATTTGATGTGTTTTGATGTTTGAAATCGATGGGTTTAGTTAGAACGAAATTGGTGAGATTTTGGGTGAAATTTGGGTTTGAATCAATGTGTTTTTGTTTCAAGAAGTTAGATTTCGAGTTGCTGCTGGTTTACAAGTATATTAGCATCATAATGTTCTGTTTTAGGTTGCCTAAAAGTAGAAAAAATTAAATTGGGCACTTCGAACGCGAGACCGGGTAGTTCAAAGGCTTGAATCGGTGTTTCGGCAAGCGTTGGTGTGTTGGTTGGTGAGTGGAAATGTTTTCTAAGCCTTAACTTGGATAAAGATATGTTTTGGGGGTTTAGATTGAACTTGATAAGCCAATCTAAGCTCAAGAGTAAGTTTTAAGCATTTTAGTCTTTGTTTTCGATAAATTCTACTATGTGTTATGAATGATTTCCACATTGTATGTTTGCCATGAATATCCTTGTGTTATGCATATGATTGCTTTAATTGATTTCATGTTGGTTATGGTTGTGACCATGAGAACACGAGGTAAGTGTTGGTTTGGTGGGTTATTGACAATGTGAAATCTTATTACCGAATATAGTTGGTCGACCAATAGGATAAGAGTGCACTCGGGGTAAAAGTCGCGCATGGCCTTAGTGATGTTAGATTCCACTAAGAATGAGTATGGTGATGTGAGATTCCACCGAAAGTTATGTTTTACTAGACGAGTGAGTACGATGATGTGAGATTCTACCGAAAGTGTCTAGTGATTTTGAGAACTATCTGCATATCCAAGTAAAAGTGTTAAATGTCAATATACCAATGGTGCTCTAAATTCTCATGTTGAGCATGTTTTATCGTTCATTTTCATTTATGCTTATGCATGTAGTTGGTTACGTTGTAAGTATGATGAGAATGGGCATGAATTAAGCTTGTGGATTGTGGATGCATTCGGTAAATGCACGAGATGTTAAATGCATTATTGTTTTGTGTTCAAGCATGAGAGAAATGATTTTTGGTTTCAAGCAAACTATGATTTTAAAACTGCATTGTTGTAGCTACTATTTGAGCACCGCTAACTAAGCTTAAATGCTTACGCTCTTTTTCTCAACAATGCAGATCCTTAAACTTTCGGAGCAGCTCAGGAAACAAGGGGATAATTTATTCAAGTATGGTTCTTAAACTTCAATAAATGGTATTAAGCAATGGGATATGACATTTTGGTTTAAAAAGTTGTTGATATGTCTCGTTGCTTTAGGCAAGTTTGTTTGGTTATGTATGGCTTGTAATGCCTCTCAACATGTTGAAACATGCCTTGGTTTGGCTTTTGACCCTTTTTATGAATGTTAAGTATGAGTAGTTTTCTTTATGAATCTTGGTTTATAAATCTTGTCATGTTAAATCTTGCCTTGTGGGATGTCTATTTTGTTTTAATGAGTATTTATGGTTGCCTTAAGTTGTATGTGTGTTTATGAGATGAATGAATGCTTATTAGTGTGTTTTGTGATGGCATTCTTGTGTTTTAAATCTGCAGAATTCTGTTTTCTGGGCATGGGATATCGATACGCCTGAGGGCAGTATCGATACGGTCCCCTGTTTTAAGCTTATCGTACCAATACGTTGGGGTGTATTGATACCTGTTTTGGTCACTGAAAATTTGAGATTTTGGCGAGAAATTGGGGTATTGATACGGGCCTTAGGTGTATCGATACGGCCCCTGGTGTTGACCTTGGGAGCTTGACCATCAAGGGCGTATCGATACCATCCTAGAAGGGTATCGATACGGTCCTTGGTGTTGACCTTGGGAGCTTGACCATCGAGGGCGTATCGATACCATCCTAGAAGGGTATCGATACGGTCTCTTAAAGTTGACTTTGGGGGTTTAATCGTAGAAGGCGTATCGATACCAGCCTTTGGGGTATCGATACGACTTGTAGTAAAATTGTTAAAAATTAACCTCTAATGTCCGTAATTCTTGGTTCATGTTCGTGTTTGTATCTTCCGTTGTGTGTTTGTTCACATAGGTTACAAAATGGCTTTTAGACAAGATTAAATTATAGAAAAAAATTTAAGGTTGCTAATCGGAGTGAAGCCTTAACGAGTCTCTCTTCGATTTTCTCCGTGTAACCCGTTCGATGCGGAAGCTTGAACTAAAAACCTTTAAGATGAAAAGTTTACACCAAATCAATTCACTATGCCAAATTAAAGACTTGATATAATCCTAACACAAATAGTATATAAATAAAACTGCAGTTGAAATTCATTTTATTTATTTCATGATATAATAATTATAATATAATTTTATAAATATATTAAGTTATAAATAAAGATTACTTATAATTTATATTACAAAACTAAAATATTATTTATAATATGTAAACAGACCTCAAATCATATATGTAACTGAACCCCAAATCATAAACTATATATATAATTAAATTTTAAATTATAATCTTTAAACCCCAAACAATACATATAATTAAACCTTAAACTCAAACTCAAACCCAAACCTTAAACCCTATATATATATATATATATATATATATATATATATATATATAAGGGTAAACTACCTGAAATATCACTCAACTTTAATGTGTGACTCTAATATGCCACTGAACTAAAATTCGATACTATAATACCATTGAACTTCACTGTGTGATTCAAAGTTAGCACTCCACCGTTACTCCCATTACGGAATTCTGACGTGGACTCTAACTCCCGTTACAGGGATGACGTGGCCGATAAAAAAATAATATCTTTTTCCATATATGATCCACCTCATTATATTTTATGTTTTATTTTTATTGTAAAACGACGTAGTTTTGTTAAAGACTCTTTATCTCCTCAAAATTAGGTTAATGAAATTTTAAACTTCAGAAATCACTCTGAAATTAGACGCAAAAAAAATCAGTGGGTTTTCTATGGATTGTTATTGATTATTCAAGTGGGTTTCTCTGGGTTTTCTCTGAAAGAAGATTATAGTGATCGATTGTTAGAAAGAAATCAAATGGAAAAACGTGGGTTTCTCTGGGTTTTCTCTGAAAGAAGATTGTAGATGATGTTGTAGAAGAGACTGGAGATGATGATGTAGAAGAGGATGATGATTATGTAGAGGATGAGATTGAACAAACTGATAGTGATAGTGGATATGAAAATAATGATGATGCCTTAAATGATGAAGCTCGAGAAGAAGAGGTGGAACAATGGAAGGCTGATCCTACCTTTTCAATAAGTTAGTTGTATTTCTTTTATTCTTTCTTTAAGTCTTATACCGGTATAAGTTGTATTTCTTTTATTCTTTCTTTAAGTCTTATACCGGTATAAGTTGTATTTCCACTCCCCTTAGTGCATTAAGTACCACAGTAGTACAATACTGATAATCAAAACAAAAATCCAAACAAATCTCTCATTCCTTCTTTGGATGTTATTCGTCTTGATTTTGTTTAGCAGTCCGACGAGAACAACTCTTGCACGTGGGCTCATTGGAGGATCAAACCAACAAAAAAATCTACAATGTTTATGAAGAAAACTCCCGTAATTTTTGCAGCCAAAGAATCTCCTTCCAGGGTTGGCATTAGACCACGATGTAGTCAGCTTTGTCGGATATCCGCATCCACACACCGAAATTGAAATGGGTTCTTCTACTTCAACCCTGCGTTCACTTGATCTTTGCCATTCTACCTCCATTGATTTGGATCAGCTTCAAAATCTATGCTGGGAAATAGAAAATAGGAAATTAGGGTTTTGTTTTCAGCCAAAAGAGATTTTATAGTAAAAATAAAACATAAAATATAATGAGGTGGATCATATCTGGAAAAAGATATTATTTTTTTATCGGCCACGTCATCCCTGTAACGGGAGTTAGAGTCCACGTCAGAATTCCGTAATGGGAGTAACGGTGGAGTGCTAACTTTGAATCACACAGTGAAGTTTAATGGTATTATAGTATCGAATTTTAGTTCAGTGGCATATTAGAGTCACACATTAAAGTTGAGTGGTATTTCAGGTAGTTTACCCTATATATAATGATGCTCTATCTTGGCAGCCGCCGCCAACTTGGTGGTTTAATAAGTTGAACCGAGAATCAATAGTCTGATAAGTTTGACCACAATTTTGATTCTTGTGAATGGGTATTCGTTAAATATTAAGATAAATTACACCACATACTACTTAATTATGTCACTGACTCGAAAATACTACCGAACTTTAAAAAGTAAAAATCTAACACTAACTTTAATTTGCGACTCAAAATTATCACTCAGCCGTTAACTCTTAACGTCCTATTAAGTCAAAACAACGTCGTTTTGATGCGACTGTTTTGAAACTAATTTAGCCCAAAACGATGTCGTTTTGCTGTAGGAAAAAAATATTAAAACCATGCACTTGAAAAGTTTTAAACACAAGACCTCTTCACATACATAAATAATATTATACATAATATATAAACTCTAAACTCTAAATCTTAAACATTAAACATTATATATTATTTATAATATAAATATATTACTTTTATGAATATTTTTGGTTTTTAAATATATATATTTATATTATATATAAAAATAATATATTTTTATTGATATATATGTAAATAATATATTTTTGTATTATTTATATTTTAATATTATTTATAGTATTATTTTTTATAAAATAATTTGGTTGAACTAAATGAAAATATATATATAATTTAAATAAAAATATATTACTTTTATATTTTTTATATTATTTTTAAAAAAATAAAAAAAATATTCATAAAATTAATATATAAATAACCATTAAACTCTAAATCTTAGGGTTTAGGTTGAAGGGTTGTGGTTGGGGTTTGTGGGTTAACAATTTAGGGTTTAGGGGCTTTTATATATTATTTTATGGATATTTTGAGTTTTTTAAAATAATATATTTTTATATTTTTATATATTAATATTATTTATAGTATTATTTATTTCATAAAATAATTTGAATTAATATTAGGTAGTTTGAGATATATAATATTTGTGGTGAAACAATAAATAATATCATGTTAGTTCAGTGGTTAAGGCTTAGTCCTTATATGTGACGGTTATGGGTTTAAAACTCTCCAAGTGCATGGTTTCAATATTTTTCCTCTAGCAAAACGATATCGTTTTGGCCTAAATTAGGTTTCAAAATAGATGCACCAAAAACGACGTCGTTTTGACTTATCAGGACGTTAGGAGTTTAACGACTAAGTGGTATGTTCGAGTCACAAACTAAAGTTTAGTATTAGATTTGTACTTTTTTAAAGTTCAGTGACATTTTCGTGTCAGTGACCATAGTTAAGTGGTATGTAGTGTAGTTTACCTTAAATTTTACATGTACACAACTTATATTATTATTAAGATCTAGATCCAACTTTTGAAATTTAGTTTTGAAAATACAATCTAATTCGTGTTTTAAGTAGAAATATATGCATGTCTATTTTTGTGGGCTAATAATTAAGAAATATATTAGCTTTCAAGTAAATTCGCAGTTGAGTTCAACTTTCACAACGAGAAATAATATCATTGGCTTTCCTCAATACGTTATTAATGATCTCGATCAATGAAAACTATCTATTTTATTAATTTTTTCTTGTTATCTTTTTATAAAATAAATCTTTATCTGATAAAAATAGTTTTTAATTTAATTTATAGTAAATATGAATATCGAAGAGTCACTTAGTAAAAAAATAACATAAAAAATAAATTAATAAATTAATAAATTAAATGATTTTTATTGATTAAGACTATAAATGACGCGATGAGAAGAGCCCATAATATAATTTATTCACGGGAAAAGAAAAATGAAATTAAATGTTTCAACATTTAGTTGCAAATGGTGGTTAATGTGTTATCATATGGTGGGGACTACCCATAATAAACCACTGCATGAACAAAAATTATATGGTCCTAATCATGTATTTTTTTATGCCCTACATTAAAAATATAAAAAAATAAATTTTAAATTTAAATTCTACATCTTAAACTCTAAGCCCTAAAAATACATTCTTCCCCCAATTTCTTAAACCCTAAAACGACTTTTTTTAAGTGGAGACACCAAAAGAAACATAGTTTGGGGCAGACGATTTCATCCCCTCCACAGTATACAATGATAAAATTACACTTTCATCCTACCAAAAAAAATTAATTCGATTTTGACTCTCAATGTCTAGTGTATATTTAAATGACCTTAAAAACTAAGATGTAGTTTTGACTTTTGAGCAATCGCTTCGTATTCACATTATCAATTTTTTGCATAGATATTAATCTCACGCAACGCAATAATGGTTCTTCAGTAACCACTTATTCCCTCATTTTGTTGCTATCTCACTGTACTATTCCATACCACAGAACTTTCGACTTGGAGCTAGCAGGGGGAGAAGCTGTTTGATTAAAACAAAAGTTGGGACAGCCGCATTAATTTCTCCCATTAAATTATGCTTTCCCTGTGAGAGGTCTTGCTTCAACCACAGGGTGGAGACACTCCACACTGGTCCATACGCAATTATGGCAATACGTGCTCAATCCGATTGGCTTGAAAACTTAGCAATCTGTCTAAATACTTATTAATTTATAACTTCTGGTTATGAAATCCACCGGAAACAACTAAAAATATACAGACATCTGCTCAGCAAGCACTGGCCATGGCCCTCTCCATACCTCACTGCATAAGGGATGGAATATCTTAGTGTGTTTATGGATCTTTTGTTAGACAAAATGGTTAAATTCGAAAAAAATGTGATGAAACTAAAAATAATTAGGGCTGCAAGCATTTAATTTGAATTCAAATTAATCTGAATTTATCCCTTAATTTTCGAGATAATCTACTATTCAAAAGAGAAAAAAATTAGTTCGAACGTGATAAAATATTCATTAGCTAAAGTAGGGTCTAACCAATTAGGACATCTACATTGCCAACATTGTGCAGGTGCAACCCAACACAAATGTTGGATCCACACCCACTACTCACAAGGCACAATTTTATTTCAAGTCATTCAATGACAACTAGTAGGATAAGAGTATATAAACACTTCTCAATTCATTTATCTCATCAATGTGAAAATGGAGGTTTCTATTTTCTTTTCTTACTTTGCAACCTCCTTACTTTGACCATCAATATTCATTCATTACTTAACCATTTTGAGCATATGAGATAACGTTCTAAAGATCTCGTGGAGTATAATAAATTTATGTTGAATTTTTATTCAAATCTCAATATTTACTTATTCGAAATATGACTCAAAGTTTCCATTTTCTCATATTTTTCTAACATCTTTATCCTCACCAATTCTTTTTCTTATCTTCTTGTGTTTCTTCCTATTAAGTGGCTCCACATCTTTATTATTTAGTATAAACTAATACAACTTTATATATATATGATGAACTATTTATGCCTCACACTTAAAATTAGATTTAGGGTTTAGACAATTTAGGGTAAGGTGTAGGTTTTAGGATTTATAATTTAGGGTTAAGGCTTGGAATTTAATTTTTTAGTATTTTTTTAGTGTTGGGGCATATATAGGGGCACCGAAAAGGGGTAGAAGATTTTTATCCATATATACATATATTTGAGGGTAAAAATCTCCTGCCCCCTAACCATGCCTCCTTCTATGCCCCTGCCTAAAAATACTTAAAAATTAAATCTCACCCCATAACTCTAATTTTCATATCTTAAACCCCAAACCCTAAAAAATACACCCTTCCCCTAATTCCCTACACCCTAACCCTAAGCCTCAACCTTAAACTTCAAACTCTAAACCCTAAACCCACTATTTTAAAGTGGGGGCACAAATGGGGGCATACTTTGGGGGCAGATGATTTCCATCCTATATTTGATGGTGGACATTGATGGAAATTCTCGGCCCCTTTAGGTGCCCCTATTTATGTCCCTACGCTCAAAATTAGATTTAGAGTTTAGGGTTTATGGTTAGGGCTTAAAGAATTTAGGGTATGATGTATGTTTTAGGATTTAAAATTTAAGATTAGAGCTTCAAATTTAATTTTGTAGTGTTTTTAGTGTTGGAGTATAAATAGGGACACCGAAAAATGTCATAGATTTTTATCCGGCGGACATCCCCTCACTCATTGGTAACTACCACATCTTCTTATAATTAATGTTCAGTACAATATAATTAATACTATGTATAACATGTTCAGAATCAGTACAACGTTCACCGGCTAATTTACCTTAGCAAATTTTGTCCAAGGATACTGATTCCCGATGTGTAAAAAGCCTCTGACTAGTTAAATTGGTAATATTTTCTCTGTATATCTGGTAGTTGAGAAGCTTTAGACTAATCAGGAAACGTTAGGCCTAGGTTTCCAAATTGCAACAACCAAACTAAAATAGAAGCAGTGACCAATGCACTGTGCATTAACTGGGACGTTTTTGTCGACACACGTCAACTGGCGCTTGAGCATGACCCAGTTTCATTTTCACGACAGACAGAAAAATAACACACACTCATGGGAGTCTATATAAAGATAAGCTTATCCCATACGTTCAATGTCATAAATCAGTCTACAATATATTGCTCAATTCCTACAATCTAAAATTAGCTGATCACATGGAATCTTGTCATACATATTCTCTTCGTTTTCTTGTCGTCCTCTCCCTCTGCATGTCATTGTTTTCCGGTGCTGATGCTGAGGCTTCGATGTTGCCAAGGCCCTTCAACAACAACATTTCGGCTGGTTATGTCTTTGGAGATTCGACGGTGGATCCTGGGAACAACAACTTTGTGCAGACCATCTTTAAAAGCAATTTCCCTCCCTATGGAAAGGATTTTAGAGGCCAAACTCCGACCGGAAGGTTTACAAACGGGAAGCTATCCACCGATCTCGTTGGTAGGTTGATAATTATTCATTGAAATGAAAGTATTTGGTATTCTTTTCTTTTGGCACGTAAGTAACATTATATGCTGCAAATAAATGTGAGTTCGTTTGCTCGGTTTAATTTGGTCCATATATGGGCAGTTTCATATATAGGGATAAAAGAATATTTGCCACCATATTTGGATCCCAACCTTAGCATTGAGGAGCTGATGACAGGAGTTAGCTTCGCCTCCGCCGGCACCGGATTAGATCCGTTTACAGCACAGATATCTGTTGGCGTCTCCCTCTTTTCCTTTTTTTTTTGAATTTAATATGCTATAAACTATGAATAATATTGATATAATAAGTTAAAATGTTAATTTGTTGAATCCCAGAGCGTGATTTCATTACCAAAGCAGCTGGAGTATTTTAGAGAGTATAAAACACGAGTGCAATCTGCCATTGGAAAGAAAAGGATGGAAGCAATTATCAAAGACGCTGTGTTTCTCGTCAGTTGTGGCACTAATGACTTCATAGTAAACTATTTCACCGTGCCAGTTCGACGAAAGACCTATACCGTGTCAGCCTATCAACAGTTCGTGCTGCAAAATTTGAAGCAAGTCCTACAGGTTTGACTTACGAACTGCTACAATTATTAAGGAGATCATTACAATTGGCTACATCGGTACATATATTAAAGCTGCATGATAATTGGGACACGAGTCTGAAGACTCTGAACCTACTTGTTATATAGAATGAGTACCGGCCAATCCTTGGCTGACTTATTGCAATCAATTATCAACCTACTCGGTAGCCAGTGGCCACTTGGGACCAGTGTTCCTGCAATAGTACTCTTCAAGCCCTGCAACTTGGAAAGCATTGATTAATTTATTGTCTCTTTACCACAGGACTTATGGGACGAGGGAGCGCGGAGAATCGCCGTTTCAGGACTGCCGCCGATGGGTTGTTTGCCGGCCATCATCACCCTCTATTCCGAAAATGCCATCCTCGAACGTGGTTGCATTGAAAAGTTTTCTCGGGTTGGAATGGAATATAACCAAATGCTCCAAAATGAACTGAATTCCATGCAGGGTAGATTAGCTCATCTCGGTGCAAAAATCACTTATATCGACATTTTCACGCCGTTGATTGACATGATTCAAGGCCTTGGAAAACATGGTAAGCATAATCTTCTAACTTCTGCTAAAAAACATAGTGGTTTCTACTTGGTAATTATATCAGTAACCAGATTTTCTAATTTTCTCTTAATTTCTCTGTAGATTTTGACGAGGTTAGCCATGGCTGCTGTGGGAGTGGTTTAGTAGAAGCAGGATTTTTGTGTAATCCGAAATCGTTTGTGTGTATGGATGCGTCAAAATATGTATTTTTCGATTCAATTCACCCGACTGAGAAAACATACACCAAATTATCTATGGCTAGTCGTCCGGTCGTCGATTTCATGATCCAAAACTGATTGACCAGTGATATAATTAAAATTAATGATAATATTACTTTAATATATTTCTTTGCATGTGTTGGTGAAGTACTCCATTAATTGCTTGGCCACGTCTAAATTAAAGCAATGAAATTATTGAGATTTTTTTGTGACTAAAATTTTCAGTAAAAGGCTTTATGATTCATAACCAGAGCAGATACGTGTACTAATTTCCATTTCCACTGATGTAAAATTAATACATTTTGTACGCTAAAATAAACTCGTCTGCAATTTCATATTTGTCACGTTTTGAACATGGTACATGGCGTCATAAGAGGAAGGTAAACATAAAAATATTATAACTTTTTTTTGGTAACAAAACATATTATAATTTTTTTGACAAGTCTTAATCTAATCCTATCTAGAGGGGAGGGAAAGGGGAGACTCTAGGGAAAAAAAGAAAGTGTTTCCTAATGGGTCTAAAACTCATGACCAACCGTGTAAAATTCACCTAGTAAAAAAATAACATAAAAAATAAATAAAATAGATGAATTTTATTGGTTGGACTATGAATAACGTGGCGGGACGGATCTATAATATAATTTATCGTGCTACTTGGACTACATTACCTGGAAGCGTGATAGAACTTTTGACTAATATGTGATAGACCTCAACATTACTAAATTCTACTTCGTTTCTCTTGGATCCCATACTCCAAACGTATTTTAACAAATCCCTTGAAGCTGATCTTCAGTAAATGTTTGGATAAATCATTTCAAATTTCATGGAATGTGATACGGTCTCTTGACCCAAAAAAAATCAAATTAATTGGATTAATTGGGATAGCCTTTTCTAGTCAGGACTACTGGACTAGCATTTTTTGGGTACATACATTGATAAACAAACAATAGGAGCTGAAGCCAAAATACTAAATTAAACAAAACATTCTCTTATATAAACTCTTAGAGTCTTAGTACAAGCAAAGCTAATTAATTACTTAATTAACCTAAAGTCATGGATCTAGGCCATCAGCTGTTTCCGGAGAGAATCAATGGCCTGTCCAGCAATTATTTCATACATTCTCTCAGTGGGGTGAACAGCATCCCAGAATATATATTTTGATGCATCAGCGCATGTGCTCATGCCTTTGCATGCATCTCCATACTCTACGGTCCCCGTCCCGCAACACCCTTTTGACGTCTCCATCAAACCTATAATTTTTCAATCAGAAAATTAATTAATATTATCAGAAGAAATAATAGGTATAAGTTGAAAGCTAACCATATTTTTTGGGGTTATTGACAGCATCCTGAACGATGCCGTAAGCGTCGACGTAGCCGATTTTCATCCCTAATGTTTTCCTGGCGATATCCAACTTCACATTTAGCTTGGAATTGAATGATGAGGAGAAATTGTTATACTTCTCCACACATGTGTCCTGGTTCATTAGAGTCTTGACAAGGGGCATACAACCCAGGGCAGGCACCCCAACTACCACTAATCGTGTAATTCCAAGACCGTGCATCGTCTGTAATAATAATAATAAAAAAAACAAATCTGTGAAACTGTAACTCTTGCAACTAATCTTGAAGTGTAATGAAAGTTCAGTATGTTATAGCAGAGAGAAAGGGAGGGACCTTAACGTGGTTAGACATGCAAGAGGCCAAGTAATTTTGGTACTCTTCCAAAGTATACTGCTTGGGGCGAATGGGTTCTAAGTAGTAGTTTTGAAGGAAGTCATTTGTGCCCATACTCAACACACCTACCGCATTTTTTATAATATTTTCTGCTTTCCTCGATCCAACAATTTGCCTCAACCGCATCTTATATTCCCTGAAATACTCCAGCTGCTTGGAAAGCGGCAGGACATTCTGTTTCACCGGCAAAAGCAAAAGTAAAACATATACACAAACACATAATATGTTTTGCTAATGAGAGGGACGGAATTTAAAGACTGACAGAGAGATTGGCAGTGAGCTCATCGTAACCAGAAGCAGCAGATGCGAAACTAACACCGTGTAAGATATCAACTGCTCTCAATCTCTTGTGAAGGAAGGGTCGAATTGCTTTCGTGTAACCCAGAGCTTCAGCTGATCAATCGTTAGTAAACAGCAGAGGAGATGATCAATATTTAAAATTTTCCTTTTGTTGGCTTCGAAATCGGACAAATTAAACTAATCATGCATGAAACAGGGAATATTTGCTTTTGAATTGACAAAGATGTTTGGCCATCGGTTGAATAGTTATCTCCAAACAATAGTAATACGCCGCTTGTCATCAGCTGCAGCCTGCTACCATTATGTGTTTAGCATTTCGTTACAAGTCTATTTTTGTACATTCGTGTTACTCATTTTTACAACTCCATTTCTTTTTATCAATTCACACTAATCAATAAAATCCTCTTTTCTATTCGTGTTTTAAGATTTATATTATAATTTCATATATCATTAGTAAAACATGTTAAAAGTGTTGAAAATAGCTTTGAAATTTCAAAGCAAAATTCAACAAAGTAGGCACCAATTGACAAATTGAATTTGTCAAGTTTGGGTGCAGCAAATGGAGAAAAATGATGCAGCAAATGTTGAAAATGTGGAATGGGGAAATTGATTTTTGGTCCCTAAACTTTAGGCTATTTATAGGTTTAGTCCCTAAAGCTCAACTATAAATAGCCTAGCCATTTGCCATTCTTACACATCCCAAATCATTCTAACATCCTCCCAATACTAGAGAAATTAGAGAGTTTTCATAGAGTTGTTTTCTCCTTTCTTATCAAGAGAGAATTGTCATTGTTTTCTCCTTGTTAGACTGAGAGAAGTTGTAATTCCTATTTTCTCATAGTGAAATTCTTCTACTTTGTCCGTGGTTTTTTACCCTATATTATTTAGGGGTTTTCCACGTAAAATCTGTGTCTCTTTTATCTTCATTATTATTTTCTCAAATTATCAGTTGCGTTTTTGCTCTATCTGACGATCGTATTCCGCAACAATTGGTATCAGAGCCAGATTTGGGTGCGTATATCTACTTACCGTATTCTCTGTTGGTTGCCACTGAAAAGTGGATCCTCCATCATAAGAAAGTAAGTTAGATACTACTCATTCATTGAAGGTGGTGGGCACTATTCACGTCAAAAAGGTGAAATAGTGGGAGCTATCTGAAATAGAAGCTATGGCAACGAAATTTGATATTGAAAAGTTCAATGAGAGAAATTTCTCACTGTGGAAATTGAAGATAAAGGCCATCCTAAGAAAAAACGGATGTCTAGCGGCTATCAGCGAAAGGCCGGCAGATTTTACGGATAACAAGAAATGGAATGAGATGGACGAGAATGCTATTGCAGACCTTCATTTAGCATTAGCAGATGAAGTACTATCAAGCATTGAGGAGAAGAAGACAACCAAGGAGATTTGGGATCACCTCGCAAAATTATACGAGGTCAAATCGTTGCACAATAAAATTTTCCTTAAGAGGAAATTGTACACTCTTCGGATGTCAGAATCTACTTCAGTGACAGAGCACTTAAACACGTTGAATACTCTATTTTCTCAGCTTACATCCCTAAGCTATAAAATAGAGTCACAAGAACGTGCTGAACTTCTACTTCAAAGTCTACCTGATTCGTATGATCAACTCATCATCAACTTGACAAACAACAACCTTACAAGTGATCTAGTCTTCGATGACGTTGCAGCTGCTGTTCTAGAAGAAGAAAATCGGCGCAAGAACAAGGAAGACAGACAAGGAAATCTGCAACAAGCAGAGGTCTTAACGGTGATGAGAGGAAGATCAACAAAACGTGGCCAAAGTAGCAGTCACAATCATGGTAGATCAAAGTCAAGGAGTAAGAAGAATTTAAAGTGCTACAACTATGGAAAGAAGGGTCACATGAAGAAGGATTGTTGGAGTTTACCTAAAAACTCCAATCCTCAAGGAAATATGGCAAACACTTCAGATGATGGAGATGCTCTCTGTTGTGAAGCAGCAACAACCATGGAAGGCAGAAAAAGATTTGCAGACATATGGCTTATTGACTCGGGAGCCACATATCACATGACCTCAAGAAGAGAATGGTTCTATAATTATGAACCTATCTCAGGAGGATCTGTGTACAGCTGCAATAATCATGCCTTGGAAATTGTTGGCGTTGGAACCATCAAATTGAAGATGTATGACGGGACAATCAAAGTTGTTCGAGATGTGCGATACGTGAAAGGCTTGAAGAAAAACTTATTATCCTACGGATTGTTGGATAATAATGCAAGCAAGATTGAAACACGGAAAGGAATCATGAAGGTGTTCCATGGAGCGCTTGTGGTAATGAAAGGTGAAAAGATAGCTGCAAATTTGTACATGCTGAAGGGAGAGACTTTGCTAGAAGCTGAAGCCTCTGTTGCCTCATGTAGTTCAGATTCTACCATGTTATGGCATCGGAAACTTGGACACATGTCAGAACAGGGAATGAAAGTCCTTGTGGAGCAAAAGCTACTTCCGGGTTTAACAAAGGTATCACTTCCTTTGTGTGAACATTGTATTACAAGTAAGCAGCATCGATTAAAATTCAACACATCAAATTCTAGAGGCAAGGCTGCTCTAGAATTGGTTCATTCTGATGTATGGCAAGCACCGGTTACATCCCTAGGCGGAGCAAAGTATTTTGTCTCCTTCATTGATGACTACTCTAGGAGATGTTGGGTGTATCCTATCAAGAGGAAGGCAGATGTGTTTTCAACCTTCAAAGTTTTCAAAGCGCGGGTGGAACTTGATTCTGGAAATAAGATCAAGTGTTTCAGATCAGATAATGGAGGTGAATATACAAGTGATGAATTTGATGACTTCTGCAGAAAAGAAGGCATCAAAAGACAGTTCACAACAGTATACACTCCTCAACAAAATGGAGTGGCAGAGCGGATGAACAGAACTCTGTTAGAAAGAACACGAGCAATGTTGAGAGCTGCAGGGCTAGAAAAAGCTTTCTGGGCAGAAGCAGTCAATACCGCCTGTTATTTGGTGAATCGGGCTCCATCAACTGCAATTGAGTTGAAGACACCGATGGTGATGTGGACTGGTAAACCAGTTGAATATTCAAACCTCCATATATTTGGAAGTATTGTGTACGTAATGTACAATGCCCAAGAAATTTCAAAGTTGGATCCAAAATCCAGAAAATGTAAATTCTTGGGGTATGCTGATAGAGTAAAGGGGTATCGCTTGTGGGATCCCACTGCCCGCAAAGTGATTATCAGCAGGGATGTTATCTTTGTAGAAGATAAGCTACAAAGAAAAGAAGAAGATGATAGCACTGATAAAGAAAAGCCAGAGACTACACAGATACATGTTGAAAATGAGTTTGAACAGAGAGATTGTTCTGAAGCAGAACCAGAGCTCGAGGAATCAGAACCAGAGAATTCTGAAGCTCCAACAACTCGTCAATCAGATCATGTGAGAAGACGCCCCAATTGGCACTCAGATTATGTTATAGAAGGTAATGTTGCATACTGCCTTTTAACGGAGGACGGTGCGCCATCATCATTCGAGGAGGCAATGAACAACTCAGATGCTTCGCAGTGGATGGCGGCAATGTAAGAAGAAATCGAAGCCCTTCATAAAAATAATACATGGGAACTTGTGCCACTACCACAAGGAAGGAAGCCAATTGGTAACAAATGGGTCTTCAAAATCAAGAGAAATGGTGACGATCAAGTGGAGAGGTATCGTGCAAGACTGGTGGTCAAAGGATATGCTCAGAAAGAAGGTATTGATTTCAATGAAATCTTTTCTCCTGTGGTTAGACTAACAACGGTTCGAGTTGTCCTGACAATGTGTGCTACATTGAATTTACATCTAGAGCAGCTAGATGTTAAAACAACTTTTCTTCATGGAGATCTTGAAGAAGAGATTTACATGCTCCAGCCTGAAGGTTTTGAAGAAAAAGAAAAGAAGAACTTGGTTTGTAGGTTGAACAAATCTCTGTACGGTTTAAAGCAGGCGCCGAGGTGTTGGTACAAGAGATTTGACTCCTTCATCATGAGCCTTGGATACAACAGACTTAATGCAGACCCTTGTGCTTACTTCAAGAGGTTTGGTGAAAACGAATTTGTTATATTGCTGTTGTATGTAGATGACATGTTGGTTGCAGGCCCCAACAAAGATCATATTGAAGAATTAAAGGCACGACTGGCTAGGGAATTTGAAATGAAGGGCTTGGGACCAGCAAACAAGATTCTAGGGAT
The DNA here is from genome assembly GCA_030270665.1 of Hibiscus trionum. Classification (NCBI taxonomy): domain Eukaryota; kingdom Viridiplantae; phylum Streptophyta; class Magnoliopsida; order Malvales; family Malvaceae; genus Hibiscus; species Hibiscus trionum. The sequence continues at coordinate 23,044,131 of BSYR01000024.1, forward strand.
GCAAATTCACCGAGACAGAAGTAGTAGGAAGATTTGGCTTTCACAAAAGAATTACTTGAAAAAGATCTTGTCACGATTCAGCATGCAAGATTGTAAGCCAATTTCTACCCCTCTTCCTATTAACTTTAAATTATCCTCCAGTATGAGTCCTAGCAGTGAAGAAGAGAGGATGGAGATGTCTCGAGTACCGTATGCATCAGCAGTGGGAAGTTTAATGTTCGCTATGATTTGTACAAGACCAGACATTGCACAAGCAGTGGGAGTGGTTAGTCGGTACATGGCGAATCCAGGCAGAGAGCATTGGAATGCTGTGAAAAGGATCCTGAGATACATCAAAGGGACCTTAAATGTTGCATTATGTTACGAGGGATCAGACTTTCTTATCAGCGGGTATGTCGATTCTGACTATGCAGGAGATTTGGATAAAAGCAAATCTACAACAGGGTATGTGTTTACAGTTGCTGGTGGAGCTGTAAGCTGGGTTTCAAAACTGCAATCGGTTGTGGCTACGTCAACAACGGAGGCAGAATATGTAGCAGCTACACAAGCCAGTAAAGAAGCAATATGGTTGAAAATGCTATTGGAGGAGCTCGGGCACAAACAAGAGAATGTCTCTTTATTTTGTGACAGTCAGAGCGCCTTGCATCTTGCAAGGAATCCTGCTTTTCACTCAAGAACAAAACACATTCGGGTCCAATACCACTTCATTCGTGAGAAAGTGGAAGAAGGGACGATAGATATGCAGAAGATCCATACCGATGACAACATAGCAGATTTCATGACAAAAGCAATCAACACTGATAAGTTTACTTGGTGTCGATCCTCTTGTGGCTTGTTAGAGACGTAAGCAACATGGAAAATACGAGGTAGAAAGAATGGTGTGAAGATATGATTGTTCCAATCAAATCTTCAAGTGGGAGATTTTTAAAAGTGTTGAAAATGGCTTTGAAATTTCAAAGCAAAATTCAACAAAGTAGGCACCAATTGACAAATTGAATTTGTCAAGTTTGGGTGCAGCAAATGTTGAAAATGTGGAATGGGGAAATTGATTTTTGGTCCCTAAACTTTAGGCTATTTATAGGTTTAGTCCCTAAAGCTCAACTATAAATAGCCTAGCCATTTGCCATTCTTACACATCCCAAATCATTCTAACATCCTCCCAATACTAGAGAAATTAGAGAGTTTTCATAGAGTTGTTTTCTCCTTTCTTATCAAGAGAGAATTGTCATTGTTTTCTCCTTGTTAGACTGAGAGAAGTTGTAATTCCTATTTTCTCATAATGAAATTCTTCTACTTTGTCCGTGGTTTTTTACCTTATATTATTTAGGGGTTTTCCACGTAAAATCTGTGTCTCTTTTATCTTCATTATTATTTTCTCAAATTATCAGTTGCGTTTTTGCTCTATCTGACGATCGTATTCCGCAACAAAACACAAGACGACAATTGTTAAAAAATATAATAATTATATTTATTTTTAATCATTTATTAATAATGTGTCTTAATATATTTATTGACAAAGTATCAAATATTATGAGTTTGTTAGGCAAACTCTAGACTATTTATTTGACAAACAAACTATAGATTAATTGAAGTTCATGAATAGATTAATACTATATAGTTGTTAATAAAAAATACTAGTATATAGTTTTTACATTTTCAGAACTTGTACTGAAAGAATTTGATAAAAAGGATGAATCAAAGTCAATAAGCTAAAAATCCAACATTTTTTTACGACAGATTTCATGATGCAGGGCCTCGGGAAGTTAGCCGATGGTGTGAAAATTATAAATTGTAGTTTATAGTTTGAATACTAGTTGACATAGCAAGGGATATTTGGATAGATGTGGCAGTAAATTACCAATAAAATCTGTGGCTAGCCTTCCATTGCTGAACCGTCCAGTTGGGCGGCCTCTGAAGAAGTCTTTCCCGTAAGGCAGGAAATTACCCTTCATGGGCGTGGCGATGTAGTTGTTGTTGCCTGGATCAACGCTCGAGTCTCCGAACACTACCACACAAGTCACGTTGAATTTAGCTGCCAGCAGCTTCACTTGTTGAATATCCACACCTCCTGAGAGCAGTGGCATAACAGCGGCCAAGGCCAGTGCCAAAACAACTGCTCTGCTCGCCATTTTTTGGAGCTATATCCGGCTTGCTCAAGTTTAAAAAGGGAACACGGCTTCCGGTCCGGTGTGCTTCTCTTGCACTGCTGTACTTGGAATCTTTAATAGGCTTCAGATGGACTAGTTTGTGTTGGTTGAAACATTTAACCGCACCCGCCAAACTCTGGAGAATTGCTATGTAGCAAACTAATTGCATTAAATATTGGCTTTTAACACTTACTGCCATAAAACTGTAGCACTTGTAAAGTTGATCATGGATTTTTTTCTTTCTCAGCAATCATAATTTGTTAATAAGAGGTTCAAAAGAACCATCACTAAAATTGTGTCTCGTTAAAAATCTCACTAAATCTATACAAAAAAAAATATATATATAACACAATCAGAAAAACCCACGACGAACAAAGAAAACACCTACAAAACAACGTTACAGAAACAAGCCCTAATTATCCTAAAAAAACTACACCAATAATAAAGAAAAACACCTGACTCCAAAACATTCAACATAAACAAGCCCTAAGCACCCTACAAAACTCTAGACTGTTAGGTTTTCAGGAGTTTTACAATCCATTGCAACCCATATGATTCATATTTTAGTAAAGATTGTTTTGCTTAGGGCAGTTTCTAATTATATTGTCCAATGGACTTTCTTCTCTCTTTTTAATAAAAAAAAAACTTCGATTTCTGTTATTTATACCCACTCGTCTAACTAAATTTAAATAAATTTATTTACTTAACAAAAAGATAAAACAAATTCTCAGACGCAATTTTGAATTCGATTATTTATATTACACCTCTCGTTTTTTTTCAACTCAAGTATTTTGAAGTTGGATCAATTTTTTTCTATAACAATTGAAAAAAAATCAGTTAGATTTGAGTACTATTTCGGTAAAAATTATAATTAACTTAAAATCAGTTCACTCAATAATCGAATTACTTAAATTCAACCTCAATTGAATAATAAACTAAATTAATCCAAATAAATTATAAGTACGTATATTTTGTTTACACTCTAAAATGATTTTAAGTCTTTCTTTTTAAATCAATGACCAATGTACATAGATGTATTTTAAGCAAAATTAAAATCATGCTTTGGAGATTTATTAATTGGCTGAGTGGTCAAACATATATACTTACGTTATCTTATCTTGTATGAGGTAATGCTACATCTACCCACCGAGTAATCTATCCAGCTGAGGTGGCAAATGACATGATAACTAAGATGAATATGATTGAAGAAAAAAAAATTTAAAATACCTTTTACCTATAAACAATTTTCAAGATTATAAATGCAATGCATTTAATACCCCTTTTACTAATAAATAATTTTTATGACCATAAATACAATGCAGTTAATACATTTTTTACCCATAAATAATTTCTAAAACTATTCAATTATAAAACTAATTACAACAAGCAAAATATTGATGATAAAATATTATTATAATTTAAATTGTGCTTAATATACAAATAAGTGACTAAACTATACAATTTTTTTTTTTACTTTAGGTGCATAAAATATATTTTGATAAAAGTATTCCTAACGTTTCTTTTTGTTAATTCTAGATGCTTAAAGTTTCAATAATTACAGTTCTAAGGTTGTGTTGTTAAAAAAAATTATCACCTAATGAAATTAGACACACAATATTTATTTTTTGTTTTTAATTTTCTTTTTTTAACTGAAAATATAATAATTTTAAAAAAAATTCTTAAAATCTTTCAAAATAGTCCCAAACCCCTAAATCAAAACCTCCCAAAATTTTTATCGTTGCCACCATCGATAACCTCATCGGACATTGTCACTCTTTTCCCCTAACCACTCATCGTCAGTAGATGTGTCAATCGGATGTCGTTTGATTAAAACTTTTCGTGTTTGTTGTTCAATGCTCGATTGACATGTCTCCTATAAGAATAATAAACACATAATTTATTATCTTTCTCCAATATGCCACATCAGCTGAATAATCTACCCATTGGGTAAATAAAATTTTCTCCTCTTGTATGAACTCGAATCTTAATATTTATCTTGAAAATATAATATATCTATTTAATAAAAGCTAAACTATAACTTTTGAAGAGATATCACGAGTAATTAATATCCGAAAGATATGCTATTAGGAGTGGTCCTTATTTGCCATGCAAAATTCCACCTAATTAGACAACCAATAGGCATCCAAAAATGTTTGTGGGCAGATTTAATTCTGAAGATGTATTTAGTTTTTACTTGAGTTATTGTTTTTTTTCTATAATTTTAAATGTATATTAATTCTTCTTTATGTCATGATAAATCATTTAAAAGTGGACCAAACGTAGCATTAAAGTGGGCCTTATCCTTCTCCAAGAACAAGTTGTTTAAATTTCCATGTGGATCCGTTGACAATATTAAAAAGGTTGAAACAGTGTTTTGAAAAAAAAATATTAAATTAGTCTTATTTACCACGTCATTCAATGTCTTATTTAATGGAAAAAATATTCATCTTATTTAAATATTTTCTTCTAAGGTGAATATTTATCTCTTTCCTACATATAATTAAGGAGTGAGTAATTATTTGAAAGTTACACTGAAAATGGTGAATGATGTTAGATGGACCATGGATGACGTGGTAAACCGGGTCCATCTAATAATTTATCTGAAAGTTGGCCATATAGTGGTTGACATAGATATGCCAGCAACGCGTAATGCATATTATAATTTATAATCAAAGATGCTGGCTCCACATCATCTAATTTCCGGGCCCTAAATGCCGGATTGGTTCTAACCAGAACGCAGCTTATTGATTGCGTTTGCAGTACCCCTTGCCCTTTGGTTTAAAACAATGCTACGGTGCTGCAGGATTCTAAAGCAAACACCGAGTATGAAGCGTTAGATTTGGCAATGGTCGGTAAGATTCATAACTATCCTCAAGCATGCTTTTGAACTTTTAATTGAAGAATACGGAATTTTTTGTTGGTGTTTATTTCTTCAACCTTCCGTCGGATGACAACTTTAAATCAGAGAAGTACACATGTTCAGTGAAACCAATCTTTGTAAATATCAGTTCTTAAAACACAGTGCAACAGCTTCTACAGCGATGAAACCAATTTTATGCACTGGATGCATTGAATTTCTGACGGTAAAAGTAGTTGCTTTTATTGATGTTCCGACCCATACATATAATAAAAGCAGTTGTTAATATTGAGTAGAAATCGTATGTCTTTTTTCGGTGTTTCTATTTATGTTTCGTCATTATTCGGTGTTTTTATTTATGTTTCGTCATTAAAAAATAAATTTAACTTTTAAGATTAGGATTTAATTTTAGGTCTTAGAATTAAGGTTTAGAGTACTATAAGCTATGTTGCACTGATACAAAGAAGAAGAAAAAATGTAATTTCTAAAATTACAAGGTACAAGTGCGACATATAAAATAAGTTAAAAGTATTAGTAAAATGTAAAAAATAATATTAAAACATCATACAACCTAATTTTATGTATCATATTAAATGAAATGAAAATACTTTTGGATTAAATTTTAGAAATAAAAATATAATGGGGTTGAATAGTGTATTTTAATGGTGAAAGGAGATTCATAATTAGGTTTGAATTGTGTGTTATAAATTACATATGGAATGGTTGGTTAGTTGACAGGTCAAAGGATGAATAGATAAATAAAAAATGTAAGAGATTTATTTACAATAAAAAAATCTTGTCGCTTTGGGTTTATAAATAATAGCAAAAGCGGTTCGTTTTGTGATAGGGGATTCGTCTTTTTCTCTTGTCTCATTCTTTTTTATCTCTTTCCGTCATTTCTTCAAATAGAGCATTCAAAAGAGAATTGTGGGGAACGCGCGTGAAAATTACACGCTGTCTCGAAACGTACATAAAAATATAATAGTCGTCTTCAACTACTCCCAGCCGTATCTCGTCAATGTAGAACGTCACTAGTACGTATTTCTGTCAAACTTGACTCTTACTCGTCCCAGGGACATATCGAGTACTTAAAACGGTATTAGTTTGCCATATTTGTACTTTTTAAATTGGATGTAAGGTGTATTTTGTAGGGTACATAATTTTGAATTTAAAAATTAAGTTAAGAACTTAAGATTTGATACTTTAGTGTTGAGCACAAAATATGGAAAAAAATGTATTTACATACTAATATCTCTTAAGTTTTTATCTCTTACATTACTGTATTATACTTCATTTATTTACGAATTAAAAAAAACATAATAAAGCATTAGAATTTATTTGCATGATGTGTGTGGTGTCATCCATAGTTTAACGAAATATTTTTGATAAATGCAAAATGTGAGATTAATTTTAACTTTAGGATGGATTGTTTGATGTTTAACAGAACTGAAGGTTAGATAAATAAATGCTTCTTTTAAATTGCCCCAACTTGATTTCCTTAACAAATATATGGTTGGTATGTGAATTATAATTGCTTTCTCATTATTATAGATATACTTTCCCCTTAATTTCATAGTCTATCATCTTTAACGAGTTTATTTATTTTTATAATAAATTTTAATATAGACTTTTTAAACCACTTTAAATTTTAACTCTAAATCTGATGACGTTTTTTAAAGTCTAAATATATCCTTCTCCGGTCACCCAAGTCTCATGCTCTTTGGGGATTAAATTCGCTAGACATTCACAAAATGCTTACAACATCCCAATCAATATATAAAAAAAAGCCTACAATTCACATGTGCATGCTACAAACTTTGCGTTTCTCGCCATGTCTTCTTCCCCTTTTGATACCAATCGAGCCCATTTTGTCCATAGCCGCTGAGAAGGCCTGGAAGAACTTTGCCTTGTCTTCACCAAAAGATTGGACAATAGGCTTGGTCCTCGGGTCCAAAAACAGACCTTGGTCCGAAGCTAACAGACCCAATTTGCTCTGTAAATTTCTATAATAAGCATGGTCGAATACGAACGGTGTGGTGACATCAAATGGAGCCACAATGTCAGCATTTCCACCAACTTGTGGGCATGACATTTTCAGGGCTTTTAGTAGCCTTGGATCAATGGAAGGGTCAGCCTGCTTCGTGCCTTTATAATTGTAGATTCTGTCCAAAAAGTTCTTGCAGTGGGCAAAGCCGATAGTGTGCGCACCCGACAACACAACCAGGTCCTGGATAGTTAACCCCTTTGAGCTAAACAGTTTGATCAGTTGATCCACGGTTGAATTTGCATGTGGGAGATTGGTGGGTACCCTGGTTGCCATTGATATTTTTCCATCCCACCTTCCTTTCTTCACCGGGTAATTAAGTCCCCCAGACTGGAAGCACATTTAATTTTCGAAATCAGATCATTATAAAACCAATGCCCAGTAAATATTTTAAGAGGAATAATAAAATCAACGATCTCGGATACATAAAGATCGAAAGTCAAGATCAGGCAGGACAAGCTTAGCAGTAGAGTATGACTGTCAATGAACAAGTTTCGTTGCAGACAAATTAGGCCCATAAAAACATGAATATCTTCCGTGTCCTATTAGACCACAGCGTGAACTGTGTTTAAGTATAGCTGTACTGCAGAAAATAAGTAATATAAACAATTTCCAGCAATCCTTCGGCTCTGGAAGCATCAGCCAGATTGGAAAACATGCAAACAAGTATATCAAATTCATTTCTTTGTTTTTTCCCCTACTGTAAACAGAGATAATATCAAATGCATGAGAAGCAAATCGACAACAAAAACGAGTGAAAACGGTTGAACTAACCAAATGGATAAAATCTCTGGCTGCAATTGCAAGAATATCAGCGCAAGAAACAATGCCAGGGCATTTGCTCTCCACCAAAGTCTTGGCTCTCGTTATTGTATCAAAGCCCTCTGTTCTCAGGTCCTTGTTATCCTCTGCATCTTTCTCAGCTAATAGTTTACTTCCAGGCTGTGTTGCTATAAGGATAGACGCATCGCAGCCCTACAAAATATAACAGTAAAAAAATGATCAATCATCTGCTAAATCTTATCTGGTTGGAAATCGCAGGAACGGGAACCATTGTAGCATTGATGCTAACATGTGCATGCATGTGTAAGAACTAATCAATAATTGAATATAAGTAGCATTACTTCAACAAAGCAGTCATGGAAGAAGAGGCGAATAGTTGCAGGTGCAGAGACAGGGGCTTCTTTGAATTGTTGGGAGGTGATGGATCCGACGAGTTGCTCAACTTGAGGACATGATTTTGCATAGTAATTGACAGAAATCTGGCGTGGGCGGCGTTTGGCATTGGTAGCGTTTAGGGTTGAAAAGAAAAGGATTAAGAAACAAGTGAAAACGAATAAAGAAGAAGAAGATGGAGAAAGGACAGGCATGATTGTATAATTTGTTTGGTCGGCAGCTTAGGACAAAGAATGCAATAGTGGAGGAGAATATAAGAGTGTTAGACCGGGTGTAAAAATGGTTGGAGTGGAACAAATTGCCTCGACCATAAATGAAGATAACCAACTCCCGTGAAACCCAATAGTACACGAATAGCAGGGGGAGAAGGGTTTCCAGGTAGTAACAGATTGCGCTTTGACACTATTGTATTCTGGTTTATGAGCTATGACTAGAAATATAAGGCAAGGATCTGCTTATCATAGCCATATTAGAAAACAATAATAGCCATGACGATGATTCCTCACGGGTTTGTGTAATGACTAATGATTAAAATTATATATTCATTAGGATGATAACGAACAAGTTTAGAGTTCGAATTTCTAAATTTATATGTAATCTTTCTCTTACCTAAGTGATTTAGTTTCAACAGTGAGGAAGCAAACAGGCAATATCATGGGTGAAAAAAAAACACAAGGCCGGGTAAAAGCAGTGAACCCCACAAGCCAACCGAAGCTTGAGTTGTTAAATGCAATGCATGTGCAAAGGAGGGAAATCAGCAGATCATAAATAACTCTTTTGACAAACAGATTAATCAAATTCAGATTTCAGAGCCATTTGCTTTTAACTCCTTCCTCTCTCTATATAGGGTATGCATCAATTGCTATTTTACTTGCCCTTTTCAGTCATGTCTTAACTCTTAAGTGGAAGGTAGCCTTTTCCCTGTGACCCTATTAAAAGCTGCTTGCACCATCTCACGCTCACATTCCTTTTTTCCCCCTACTTTTTGTACCCACTAAAATTTTATGGACATTAAAATATACCTGCCCAAGGTAATAGTTCTTAAATTATTTCGACTATTCAAACAGCCATACTTATATTCAAATATGTGCTAGATCCTATTTTATGGACACTTTTCACCACCCAGATTTTGCTACATTTGAACTTTGGTCCCAACACCCGATCAGGTTTTGAGTAAACATATTTCTGTTTTAGGGAGTTGGGTGAAACTACTAAAGCCAAAATGATTTATCTGCAAATATAAAGCAGGTGTGTGATTGTGGGTCTCATGTGTGCATAAGAAGTATAAAACCAATTAATAATTGCAGGATTCTGTTGCTTTTCTTTCATTGTCTTATAGCATGTTCCGATAGTTAATCTTGTCCAGTTATAACTTCCAGATAATGACATCTTATGACAGTTTTAAAGTCAATGTTTTCATTAAAAAAACTTAAGAAAATCATGGCAACTGAGATTGGTGCTACTTTTCCAGACAAAAATAAAAGATAAAAAACTGTCTCGATTATAAAAATCCGAAGAAAGCTTCAAACTTAGATCTAGGATTTTTTATTAAGTTTTAAGGAAAACAAAGTTGAGATTCAGATTTAGGAGGCTTACCCGATTGAAACGGCGTCCTTGCATGTAGTTTCGGCCGCCGGAGGCGGCGGTTTCCGACGCCGATGACGGCGGCGCTCGCGGCAGAGATGGTGGCCGGCACCGGGCTTGGGCAGACGAGGTTGAGAGTGTATTTAGATTTTTTTTTGGTTATCAAAGCAAAAATAAATTATTTAGCAAAATAGGGTATTTATATACCAAACAAAACGACGCCGTTTTGAATCCCAACCCGCGCGCTCGAGCCTGACCCGGCTTGATGGATCCGCGTATTTTCAATTGATGGATTAATTACACGTTTGGTTCTCCCACTTTGTTATTCTTTACAGTTTTGTCTCTCAGTTTGCATTTTATTTCATTTTAGTCACTGTTTATTATTATTATTATATATATATATATCATGTATTCTTTCCCATTTTCTTTTTATATGTAAACGTATATATATATATATATATTTCCTTTTTATATGTAAACATGCTTTAAATATATAATTAAGGAAGTAAATTAAATATATATAGTATAATTTAGAATCTATCATTACCATATAGATATGATATTTTATTGATTTTATAGCTTATTTAGATTGTTTGCTCATATAATTCCCTATTTAATTTTATGTACTTATTTGTGCATATTTCATACATCATGTATATATGATAATATGTGTATATTATTTTACTATATAATATATGTGTATTGTAAACATATAATAATAATATGTATATATATATATATATATATAACTATGTAAATTATGTCATGTTATTGTCACATATGGTATTTTTTTTCCTTCGAATATACTTTTGTATTTATTCTAAAAATTTTAAATTTGTTTTGGTATTTAAGAGATATTTTCCACTTTATTTCGGAAACCGATTTGAAAGTGGTATCATGACTTATTCAGGTGTCATCTTCCTCAGCTATCGTAAATGAAGAAATATTCTCTTTGGACCTTTTTGGGATTAAAAATTAAATTAAATTTGAATTTTTTTTTATTTTCTTGCAAGACAACACTTAATCAACGCGGTACCAATTTTGGGCGTTGTGAGGTGCTAATCCTTACCCACGCGTAACCGACTCCCAAACTCAAATGTTTTTGAATCTCTGATTATTTTTTAACGGTGTCTGGCCTACCATAGTGGCTGGTGGCTACTCCAACACTCATTTCTCTATTTTTCCACTTTCCCATTCTCACAATATATTTTCCAACATCATTGTTTCTCCAAAAACAAAACCCTTTATCACAAGGACAAAGAATGCAATAGTAGTGGAGAATATAAGAGTGTAGAAATGGTTGGAGTGGAACAAATTTCCTCAACCATAAATGAAGATAACCAACTCCCGTGAAACCCAATAGTACACGAATAGCAGGGGGAGAAGGGTTTTCAGGTAGTAACAGATTGCGCTTTGACACTGTTGTATTCTGGTTCATGAGTTATGACTAGAAATATAAGGCAAGGATCTGCTTATCATAGCCATATTAGAAAACAATAATAGCCATGACGGTGATTCCTCACGAGTTTGTGTAATGACTAATGATTAAAATTATATAATCATTAGGATGATAACGAACAAGTTAGAGTTCGAATTTCTAAATTTATATGTAATCTTTCTCTTACCTAAGTGATTTGGTTTCAACATTGTAGTTAATTAATTAACTGTTGCGGAATGCGGTCGTCGAATAGAGCAAAAACGCAACTGATAATTTGAGAAAATAATAATGAAGATAAAAGAGACACAGATTTTACGTGGAAAACCCCTAAATAATATAGGGTAAAAACCACGGACAAAGGTAGAAGAATTTCACTATGAGAAAATAGGAATTACAACTTCTCTCAATCTAACAAGGAGAAAACAATGACAATTCTCTCTTGATAAAAAGGAGAAAACAACTCTATGAAAACTCTCTAATTTCTCTAGTATTGGGAGGAGGTTAGAATGATTTGGGATGAGGAAGAATGGCAAATGGCTAGGCTATTTATAGTTGAGCTTTATGGACTAAACTTGTAAATAGCCTAAACTTTAGGGACCAAAAATTAATTATCCCACTCCACTTTTCCACCTAATTTACAACCCATAAATTTGGCCACTTTCGGTGGCATAGCTGTCACCAGCTTTCAACAATCTCCCACTTGAAGATTTGATTGGAACAATCATATCTTCACACCATTCTTTCTACCTCGTACTTTCCATGTTGCTTACGTCTCTAACAAGCCACAAGAGGATCGACACCAAGTAAACTTATCAGTGTTGATTGCTTTTGTCATGAAATCTGCTATGTTGTCATCGGTATGGATCTTCTGCATATCTATCGTCCCTTCTTCCACTTTCTCACGAATGAAGTGGTATTGGACCCGAATGTGTTTTGTTCTTGAGTGAAAAGCAGGATTTTTTGCAAGATGCAAGGCGCTCTGACTGTCACAAAACAAAGAGACATTCTCTTGTTTGTGCCCGAGCTCCTCTAATAGCATTTTCAACCATATTGCTTCTTTACTGGCTTGTGTAGCTGCTACATATTCTGCCTCCGTTGTTGACGTAGCCACAACCGATTGCAGTTTTGAAACCCAGCTTACAGCTCCACCAGCAACTGTAAACACATACCCTGTTGTAGATTTGCTTTTATCCAAATCTCCTGCATAGTCAGAATCGACATACCCGCTGATAAGAAAGTCTGATCCCCCGTAACATAATGCAACATTTAAGGTCCCTTTGATGTATCTCAGGATCCTTTTCACAGCATTCCAATGCTCTCTGCTTGGATTCGCCATGTACCGACTAACCACTCCCACTGCTTGTGCAATGTCTGGTCTTGTACAAATCATAGCGAACATTAAACTTCCCACTGCTGATGCATACGGTACTCGAGACATCTCCATCCTCTCTCCTTCACTGCTAGGACTCATACTGGAGGATAATTTAAAGTTAATAGGAAGAGGGGTATAAATTGGCTTACAATCTTGCATGCTGAATCGTGACAAGATCTTTTTCAAGTAATTCTTTTGTGAAAGCCAAATCTTCCTACTACTTCTGTCTCGGTGAATTTGCATCCCTAGAATCTTGTTTGCTGGTCCCAAGTCCTTCATTTCAAATTCCCTAGCCAGTCGTGCCTTTAATTCTTCAATATGATCTTTGTTGGGGCCTGCAACCAACATGTCATCTACATACAACAGCAATATAACAAAGTCGTTTTCACCAAACCTCTTGAAGTAAGCACAAGGGTCTGCATTAAGTCTGTTGTATCCAAGGCTCATGATGAAGGAGTCAAATCTCTTGTACCAACACCTAGGCGCCTGCTTTAAACCGTACAGAGATTTGTTCAACCTGCAAACCAAGTTCTTCTTTTCTTTTTCTTCAAAACCTTCAGGCTGGAGCATGTAAATCTCTTCTTCAAGATCTCCATGAAGAAAAGCTGTTTTAACATCTAGCTTCTCTAGATGTAAATTCAATGTAGCACACATTGCCAGGACAACTCGAACCGTTGTTAGTCTAACCACATGAGAAAAGATTTCATTGAAATCAATACCTTCTTTCTGAGCATATCCTTTGACCACCAGTCTTGCACGATACCTCTCCACTTGATCGTCACCATTTCTCTTGATTTTGAAGACCCATTTGTTACCAATTGGCTTCCTTCCTTGTGGTAGTAGCACAAGTTCCCATGTATTATTTTTATGAAGGGCTTCGATTTCTTCTTGCATTGCCGCCATCCACTGCGAAGCATCTGAGTTGTTCATTGCCTCCTCGAATGATGATGGCTCACCGTCCTCCGTTAAAAGGCAGTATGCAACATTACCTTCTATAACATAATCTGAGTGCCAATTGGGGCGTCTTCTCACACGATCTGATTGACGAGTTGCTGGAGCTTCAGAATTCTCTGGTTCTGGTTCTGGTTCCTCGAGCTCTGGTTCTGCTTCAGAACAATCTCTCTGTTCAGACTCATTTTCAACATGTATCTGTGTAGTCTCTGGCTTTTCTTTATCAGTGCTATCATCTTCTTCTTTTCTTTGTAGCTTATCTTCTACAAAGATAACATCCCTGCTGATAATCACTTTGCGGGCAGTGGGATCCCACAAGCGATACCCCTTTACTCCATCAGCATACCCCAAGAATTTACATTTTCTGGATTTTGGATCCAACTTTGAAATTTCTTGGGCATTGTACATCACGTACACAATACTTCCAAATATATGGAGGTTTGAATAATCAACTGGTTTACCAGTCCACATTTCCATCGGTGTCTTCAACTCAATTGCAGTTGATGGAGCCCGATTCACCAAATAACAGGCGGTATTCACTGCTTCTGCCCAGAAAGCTTTTTCTAGCCCTGCAGCTCTCAACATTGCTCGTGTTCTTTCTAACAGAGTTCTGTTCATCCGCTCTGCCACTCCATTTTGTTGAGGAGTGTATACTGTTGTGAACTGTCTTTTGATGCCTTCTTTTCTGCAGAAGTCATCAAATTCATCACTTGTATATTCACCTCCATTATCTGATCTGAAACACTTGATCTTATTTCCAGAATCAAGTTCCACCCGCGCTTTGAAAACTTTGAAGGTTGAAAACTCATCTGCCTTCCTCTTGATAGGATACACCCAACATCTCCTAGAGTAATCATCAATGAAGGAGACAAAATACTTTGCTCCGCCTAGGGATGTAACCGGTGCTTGCCATACATCAGAGTGAACCAATTCTAGAACAGCCTTGCCTCTAGAATTTGATGTGTTGAATTTTAATCGATGCTGCTTACTTGTAATACAATGTTCACACAAAGGAAGTGATACCTTTGTTAAACCCGGAAGTAGCTTTTGCTCCACAAGGACTTTCATTCCCTGTTCTGACATGTGTCCAAGTTTCCGATGCCATAACATGGTAGAATCTGAACTACATGAGGCAACAGAGGCTTCAGCTTCTAGCAAAGTCTCTCCCTTCAGCATGTACAAATTTGCAGCTATCTTTTCACCTTTCATCACCACAAGCGCTCCATGGAACACCTTCATGATTCCTTTCTGTGTTTCAATCTTGCTTGCATTATTATCCAACAATCCGTAGGATAATAAGTTTTTCTTCAAGCCTTTCACGTGTCGCACATCTTGAACAACTTTGATTGTCCCGTCATACATCTTCAGTTTGATGGTTCCAACGCCAACAATCTCCAAGGCATGATCATTGCAGCTGTACACAGATCCTCCTGAGATAGGTTCATAATTATAGAACCATTCTCTTCTTGAGGTCATGTGATATGTGGCTCCCGAGTCAATAAGCCATATGTCTGCAAATCTTTTTCTGCCTTCCATGACTGTTGCTGCTTCACAACAGAGAGCATCTCCATCATCTAAAGTGTTTGCCATATTTCCTTGAGGATTGGAGTTTTTAGGTAAACTCCAACAATCCTTCTTCACGTGACCCTTCTTTCCACAGTTGTAGCACTTTAAATTCTTTTTACTCCTTAACTTTGATCTACCATGATTGTGACTGCTACTTTGGCCACGTTCTGTTGATCTTCCTCTCATCACCGTTAAGGCCTCTGCTTGTTGCAGATTTCCTTGTCTGTCTTCCTTGTTCTTGCGCCGATTTTCTTCTTCCAGAACAGCAGCTGCAACGTCATCGAAGACTAGATCACTTGTAAGGTTGTTGTTTGTCAAGTTGATGATGAGTTGATCATACGAATCAGGTAGACTTTGAAGCAGAAGTTCAGCACGTTCTTGTGACTCTATTTTATAGCTTAGGGATGTAAGCTGAGAAAATAGAGTATTTAACGTGTTTAAGTGCTCTGTCACTGAAGTAGATTCTGACATCCGAAGAGTGTACAATTTCCTCTTAAGGAAAATTTTATTGTGCAACGATTTGACCTCGTATAATTTTGCGAGGTGATCCCAAATCTCCTTGGCTGTCTTCTTCTCCTCGATGCTTGATAGTACTTCATCTGCTAATGCTAAATGAAGGTCTGCAATAGCATTCTCGTCCATCTCATTCCATTTCTTGTTATCCGTAAAATCTGACGGCCTTTCGCTGATAGCCGCTAGACATCCGTTTTTTCTTAGGATGGCCTTTATCTTCAATTTCCACAGTGAGAAATTTCTCCCATTGAACTTTTCAATATCAAATCTCGTTGCCATAGCTTCTATTTCAGATAGCTCCCACTATTTCACCTTTTTGACGTGAATAGTGCCCACCACCTTCAATGAATGAGTAATATCTAACTTACTTTCTTATGATGGAGGATCCACTTTTCAGTGGCAACCAACAGAGAATACGGTAAGTAGATATACACACCCAAATCTGGCTCTGATACCAATTGTTGCGGAATGCGGTCGTCGAATAGAGCAAAAACGCAACTGATAATTTGAGAAAATAATAATGAAGATAAAAGAGACACAGATTTTACGTGGAAAACCCCTAAATAATATAGGGTAAAAACCACGGACAAAGGTAGAAGAATTTCACTATGAGAAAATAGGAATTACAACTTCTCTCAATCTAACAAGGAGAAAACAATGACAATTCTCTCTTGATAAAAAGGAGAAAACAACTCTATGAAAACTCTCTAATTTCTCTAGTATTGGGAGGAGGTTAGAATGATTTGGGATGAGGAAAAATGGCAAATGGCTAGGCTATTTATAGTTGAGCTTTATGGACTAAACTTGTAAATAGCCTAAACTTTAGGGACCAAAAATTAATTATCCCACCCCACTTTTCCACCTAATTTACAACCCATAAATTTGGCCACTTTCGGTGGCATAGCTGTCACCAGCTTTCAACATTAACAGTGAGGAAGCAAACAAGCAATATCATAGGTGAAAAAAAAACACAAGGCCGGGTAAAAGCAGTGAACCCCACAAGCCAACCGAAGCTTGAGTTGTTAAATGCAATGCATGTGCAAAGGAGGGAAATCACCAAATCATAAATAACTCTTTTGACAAACAGATTAATCAAATTCAGATTTCAGAGCCAGTTGCTTTTCACTCCTTCCTCTCTCTATATAGGGTATGCATCAATTGCTATTTTACTTGCCCTTTTCAGTCATGTCTTAACTCTTAAGTGGAAGGTAACCTTTTCTCTATGACCCTATTAAAAGCTGCTTGCACCATCTCACGCTCACATTCCTTTTTCCCCCTACTTTTTGTACCCACTAAATTTTTATTGGACATTAAAATATACTTGCCCAGGGTAATAGTTCTTAAATTATTTCGACTATTCAAACAGCCATACTTATATTCAAATATGTGCTAGATCCTATTTTATGGACACTTTTCACCACCCAGATTTTACTACATTTGAACTTTGGTCCCAACACCCGATCAGGTTTTGAGTAAACATATTTCTATTTTAGGGAGTTGGGTGAAACTACTAAAGCCAAAATGATTTATCTGCAAATATAAAGCAGGTGTGTGATTGTGGGTCTCATCACTCATGTGTGCATAAAAAGTATAAAACCAATTAATAATTGTAGGATTCTGTTGCTTTTCTTTCATTGTCTTATAGCATGTTCCGATAGTTAATCTTGTCCAGTTATAACTTCCAGATAACGACATCTTAGGACAGTTTTAAAGTCAATGTTTTCATTAAAAAAACTTAAGAAAATCATGGCAACTGAGATTGCTCCTACTTTTCCAGTCAAAAACTTAAGAAAATCATGGCAACTGTCTCGATCATTGGAACAATATTTATTATTTTTTTCGGAGCCGTCACCAAGAACAAGGAAATGTGAAACGAAGTACATTGTCGTTAGACTTCTGTTATAATATATAATATATATTAAACCCTTGATTAGATTCAGTTTGTCCCTTCCGTCTTCATGGAGCCATTGTTTTGTTGCCTTGTTGATGGTGACCTCCGTGCAAGATGCAAATTTGGTGGCCTAAACAACCAATTTATTTCCAAGGAAAAGAAAACAGGCATTGGTTGTTAGTATGTCGACAAAAAAATTACGCTTAAATGAAAAATCAATCCCTTAATTATATTTTTTTTTCTGTTTTAAGTATCTAAATTATGGTTTGGGCAAAATAAGTACCTAAACTGTAACACCCACAAAAGATATATGTATAAAAAAAAGAGGAAATTGCAATTCAGGGGAGTCAAACCCGCAACTCATGGATAAGTTGCTTGAGTTTTAGCCATTGAGCCAAGGCCATTTTTGGTTGGAATATGCACCCACCCATTTTTAAGTGGTTCTTGTAAAGCTAAAATAAATTAATAAACAAATAAAATATCTCAACCACCCTTGTCATTCAAATTAAATTCTTATCTGGAAATTATCAGAACCAGTCTGATTGACTATTCGACTTCCTTCATCTCCCCTAAACCCAAGCCCCGACCACCGCCCTGGCTCCGTCACCGCCGCTCCGTGGCGTTCACCGCCACCACCGTTGGCTTCCCCGTCGAGCCCCGACCAAAACCCCTCTAACCACTCGCTCAGCCGCCGTTCATGTCGTCGGGAATTGAAGGTTAAATGTTCATCAAACCTAGGGTTAAGGACCCTCGGTTTTTCAAGGATTTCGGCCGTCGTGGGCGTCCGTTCGCCACGCCGTCACCACCCTTAGACTCTCCGTTTGAAGCCGGGCAAAACCCATATCACCGATCGTCGAACGGCCACTGTTAGAACGTCGTCGGAGCCACGGCAGTTTTGACGGTTTACCGTCAGTTTCGGTAAGTCCGGTGAGCCCTAACCTAAATTTTTGGGTTTTTGGTTGAAATAGGCTAGATTTAAGGCTATTTTTAGTGTTTTGGTGTTGTCCGGTGTGTTTTCTGACCGGGAAAGGTCGCGCATGGGCTTCACGCGCCATCCAAGGCGATTTCCGGCCGCCCTGGACGGTGGCCGTTGAACCGGCCGGCTCAGACCCGGTCTGGCCTTGAATTA
Organism: Hibiscus trionum; assembly: GCA_030270665.1. NCBI lineage: Eukaryota > Viridiplantae > Streptophyta > Magnoliopsida > Malvales > Malvaceae > Hibiscus > Hibiscus trionum. The sequence goes on from BSYR01000024.1 coordinate 23,062,799, forward strand.
AGTCACCCGAACCGGTCCAAACAAACCGACCCGTTGACCGACCCGACCCGACCCGTTGACCGAGTCAACCTAGTGAGTCAACTCGCTGAGTCATCCTTGAACCAGTGACGTCAGCATGGCGTCAGCGTTGACTTTGACCGCTGACGTCAGCGTTGACTTTGACCGTTGACCAAAAAGTCAAATTTTTTCGAAAACTCCTATTTTATGTTTTTCGACGTCCTGAGTCCGTTTTTGAACCCCGTTTCGCAAAATTCTAACCCGAAAGCCTCCGAATTGGACCTTGAACTCGAGTCTGCTTATGTATTTGAATAATCAGTTATGAGCAATGTGATTAAGGACTGAAATTGGATTTTGTGCGATTGAAGGTATTCGAAGTTCCTTGTATTCGGGATGAAGAGGACGTCGCATTCGGGTTCGAGAGTGATCGAATGGAGTACCATGGTTGACCGATATAGCAAGGATTAAAGGTAATACACTACTACCTCTAGTATGCCTTATGAACATGCTGATATTCGGTTAATGCATGCATAAATATGATGAGGGGTGCTGTTAACTCTGCTTAAGTCAAACTAGATATGAAATTGATTGTGATAACCTAGAAATGATCGAAATGTTCGAATGAGAAAGTTAATAAATGTAGGGATCTGGAGTTCATTAAATTAATTAATAAGGTGGCTAATCTCCAAACTCAATTATTGATGTCAAATGAGTAAATGCTAGTAATATTTGATTATGAAATTACGAAAATGCCCTTGAGGTATGAGAATGACTAAAATATCCTTGAAATTGTAAGCGATCTAGAAATCTACAGTGGAGATGGTAAAACAACTCGATTCATCTGGAAACCTCGATCTACTTGTAAGTTATGGTAACAAGATTTAAACGTTCGAGATTGTAAGGTGTTAGGTTTCCTTGAATTTGGAATAAATCTCCGAATGTAAATTTACGGGAAACTATCCATACCTTCGAATTAATCAAGCGACTCAAAATATTGAATTGTTTGAAATGACTAAAAGTTTTGGAAATACTATTATGGTTAAAAAATTAATCGGAATGATCGTATTGACAAAAGGGATGAAGTATTCTCGGACATCGAGGTTTGCAATTAACTGGAACGATGAATAAACTCTTGAGTTCTAAAATGAATGAAGCGGTTGGAGGTAACGAAATTTCTGGAATGGCTGAAACACCATTTAAAGGATTGAAATTGTAGAAATTTGCCAATAAAGCTGAAAATGACCGAAATGCCCTTATGGGTTGAAGTATGACCCATGTACGTCAATCACTCCTGATATTAATATAAGGATGGAAGTTTTCCCGCACAGAGTATTAGTTCGATTACTCCGTGGCAAGTCCTGTGGTGAAATATGAAGGCAACCTTTCAGATATACGATACAATCAGTATTTGGAAATGATACCCGTGTAGTGCATACATTAGAATGTTTGGTTAGTATTGCAAGGTTGGGACATATTGTTCGATTGGTTTTAGAGGCCCGACAAACTTCTGAAAATCTTAAATATGGTAAATCGTTATTTCATCATTATTGGGCTAAATTACAAAATCACTACCGATAGTTAAATGACCAAAATGCCCTCGTTAGCCAAAGTAATCGAAATAGCCCCGAATGTATCTGATGCCGTGAAAAATCTTGACATGGAAACCTCTGAATGCTTGGTTGGAAATCTGATGAACAACTAGCATGTTTCGAGCCACCGTTTATGTCTTATTGGTATAAGTTACAAAAATGCACATGTGTGATAAAATGACTATAATGCCCTTGTAGGCTTAAATGAGTAAATCACTCATGATATGCCAAAACTCTCAAAGATCTTGATGTATCATCTCCTGAATATTTGGGTTGAACCGTTAGTACAAACCCCTCTATTAATAGGGGCCCCGTTTCAAAGATCCGTTCAATTGTCAAAAGTTTAATGTGTTCTCTTCCGTAAATGCCAAGTATCTCCAAGAAACAAACTGTTCCACCTAGTGTGTTCCATGTGTGCCACACGACTGGTTTGCATACTGTTTTACATGTTATAATAACGATCACGTGCACTTGATTGACATACTTGAACTCGCATGATATGTTTTATAATTAAGTATGACCGTACTATATTTCTGATATATGCATATGCACCTGATATGGCAAACATGCTATATGGATAATGAATTACTAAAAATACAGTTAATAATTAATGAACTATTGATGATCTGATTCACTGGGGTACTTGGGACATGATATGAAGTCACCGTCGGCTCAGCCCTGATCCAGCTGGTAAGTCCGCCCGTATTCGGATCCTAGGCTTCGGCCAGGTCCGCCCGTTTTCGGATCCTAGGCTTCGGCCAGGTCCGCCAGTTTTCGGTTCCTATGCTTCGGCAAGGGCCGCCCGTATTCTAAGGTATATCCTTAGGATGGTACCCATGCCCAATGGGCTCGGGTTAATGCCTATACATGATACCGCACTAGGGAAACTATATACTGGAGTATGGTTGGAGGGTAAATAAGGAATAAAAAAATGAACTTTACGGATACTTGGAATAAATGTATTTTAAATAAAAAAAAGGTTTATTGCATTGTTACATTTTATGCATTTATGTTGCACTGTTGGAACACACTAGACACTAAACTTTCTGTTTCTACCTCCGTATGTTACCAGCCTATATAATTCCTGTCTAGTTCACGATGTTTGAATAAGGAACAAATATTGTTATTCCCGAGTATGATGCAACCTCGAAATAGTAGAACAGAAATGGAGACTGTTACTGCGTGGAACATCATGAAAATGTTATGCCTACCGTTTATCTGCATGATCTTATAGCATCTTTTGGTAGTTTTGTATTACTGAGCTTTTCCAAGCTCACGTTGTTTTTACCATCGCAGGTTAAAGGAATATATCATGGCATAACGATTGACATCAGTGTTCGGAGTTCTCTCGGCGTTGCCTTGGAGTACGGTATTGTATAGTTAGTGGGCATGTATGTCATGGATTGTTTTATGACAGTGTCTGTAAAATATTTTATGAAGTTTTATTATGTGTTTAAATGACATACCGAAATGATATTTTTAAACGGAAGTCGGTTTTACAATTTAATAAGTGTTTAAAAAAAATGTTTTTATGTGTATTTTTACTGCGGGTCGCTCTTGTGACCCTAATGTGACTTCCTAGGATCCGTTATAACGCATAGGCGGGTCTAGGGAGTTACATAAACTATGCCATTTTTCTTCTTTTAGCCCCTAAACTATCGGACTTAAAGTCACTAGAAATAATAGTTTAGGGGCTTATTTTGCCTAAACTATAATTTAGGTACTTAAAACAGAAAAAAGACAAAGTTTGAGGGCTGCTTTTTAGTTTAAGCCGAAAATTAATTAAAATTTGTTTAGATTGGTGGCCTAAATAGGAGGCTCTTACTGTACTATAGATAGATTTGAGTATTTGGTTTTCGGCCTAAATATAGTTCACTTTCGTGGCACAGCCCAATTCATAATATTTTTCCAGTGGGGTAGAGATCGCTGGTGATGTAAATAGACTTTGGGCTAAGTGTTAATTGGGTCAAATTGATTCCGATTGGATCCAAAATGTTATATTCGCAATCTCGTTTTATTCTCAGCGCGGAACTCTGTTCTTGACTAGTTTCGTACGGAAATTTTGCTGTGTTGCCCTTGCGCATTCGGTGTTTGATAAAATCACCCAACGAATCGAGTTTGAACTGAGTCCACTCGGCACCTGGAAGCTCGAAACAATGCAGCGGTTAACATCAAGAATCACAACAACCGCGAAAGTTTCCTCTTTGCTGAGAACTATTCTCCTTAACGAAGCACCATCTTCTTCTTCCTGGCCTCCAAGCCGCTGCTTCTCTACTTTCTCTTTGCAGCAACGTTTCAAAATCCCGCAAACGGTAGCAATCCCCGGAGATTTAGTGAAATGGAGTTCGCTTGTTTTTTGCAGGACTTCGAGATGTGCATCAGGGTTTAAGCCTTTAGAACCCAAGCCACTGGATTCCATCATGGATTTGAACAGAGCAAACAACCGTTCACCTGAGGACCTTGCTTCTATTTGGGATGATGTAATGTACCCAATTACCGAACTTCATTTTCCGCTTTCATTTTTATGTTGTCAATATAAAAGAACAGATTGAATAAGCAAATTTTTTTTATGCTCAGTATCACTTGGGAAGAGGTCATATTGGATTGACCATGAAGGCAAAACTTTACCATTTGTTGGAACAAAGAAGCTCAGACTGGTAATTCATTTGATTCCTTTTGTTTTATGTTGTTACATACACGTTGTCTGGTTTCGTAATTCTTGCTAGTCTCACTTCTGTCTGTCTTTTCAGCCGGTATTTTGTTGTTCCTTTGTGGAGAGTAAGTGGTTATACAACAATGTTTGCTCAAGGTTTGTTCACTAATCGGTAGCCCTTGAAGTTTTTCATTTTGGTCCTATAAGACTATTGATTTGTTTTGTGGTGGTTTAATTCTTTTGTTTGTGATCTATTTAAAATGTTTTCTGCACTACAGTGCTCGAAAGTCGAAAACACCATAGGCCTTAGTACCAGTTTAGAGTCATAATTATTAACAAGTTTATCATTCTCAAACATACTGTTTGTATCAGGCGAAGCATCATGGCTTTTGCACTTAGAAAAGAGCATTGAAAATGTCTTTCTGCCAGAGTTTCTATCTATTGTCCATTCTTGTGTATGCATGGATGGTTAATTGAAGGAGTTTAACAGACTTTTTGGCTGTTGATTTCCAAATTTCTGAGAACTTGTCGAACCGGGAATCCTATTAGGGGTATTTGCTAATTGCTATAACGAACAATATTAAATACTAATGCGCTATAGGTTAGGCCATTAGTATATTTAGATGGCATATGCCAACAAAGTTGGATTCTTCCATCAACTTGTCTGTTTGCTTAAATGTTTATTCAAATTTTCTTGCAGTGCAATTGCCATACGTGCTTTTCACCGGTCTTGAAGATTATAAAGCAAGAGGAACTCAAGCATCTCCGTACTTCACTGCAACCTTTTACACAGACTTTGCGGAAAGCAAGGACTTGGTACTTATTCGTGGTGATATTGTTTTCACCAGCAAGCTTACGGACGAGGAAGCAAAGTGGCTCCTGGAAACCACTCAATCTTTTTATCTGAATGATGTGAGGTACAAACTGGTTGAATGCTTCAATAAAGAACCACGTGAATTCGAGTTCAAGGATGTATTGCGAGCTTTAGACATGCCCATTCTTTAACTTCTTAAAATGTTAGTTTCTGAACTGCAATGCTTCGTTTTTGAAGAAGTCTGAAGCAATAATGTTTCCATTTTAAGTTTCTGAACTGCAATGCCTCATTTTTGAAGAAGTCTGAAGTAATGATGCTTCAAAATTTTCTAGTTGTGAGATCCTGAATATGTTTCCACTTTCCAGCTGTTGAGAATTCCATATAGCTTTAAACTGAAGGCTCAAAACCCCAGGCAAAGGCATGAAGGAGAAAGACTAAATGATTTTTTCTTCATTTGTTTCATTTCAGAAAATCCTTAAGTTATCTGGATTATGGAGAGTTGATAAAGGATTTTCATAAATATTTAAATTTCCTTTCTCCGCACCATCCCCTTCATTGGGAATCAGTGTAAATTTAGTATGCCCTGGCTTTAGAATTTTTGTCCCCTATCTTGTTTCCTGTTACATGTATTAAGTAATTTATTTTTATGATGATTGTCCATCTTGTATTGAACACATTGTAATTCTTGATGCTATTAATGGATAACAGGGTGGTGGGTACTCTTTTCCTCCTTAGGATTTAGAGGAGGTTTTTAACGAGGCCTGCTTATTCTTTTCTTTCAAAAAAAAAAATTACATGTATTAAGTAATTTCTATTACTATTGGTTCCATGTGTTGTTTAACCAAAAATAAATAAATTAAAGTTATTTTTAATCAAATATAAAAAGCAAAATGAGCTTATTATAAATAAAAACATATTTAAAAAAAACAAATCAATAGATGCTACTCTTGCATCACACCAGCATATTCAAAAAAAAAAAAAAAAAACAAATCAACCACTTTATTTATCTAGGAAAAACAAAACCAAAATTGAGCATTGAATAAGAGTATTTTTCATCACTGCCTCTCTAAATCTTGAGAGTCAATTACTTCATCCCCACAGGCCACAACTTTGAAACCTTCTTCATGATCTTTACCCGCCTGACCCTGATCTTCTCTTCCCACATGGGCAGCAATTTAGGGGTGGAAACGAGTCGAGTCGAGTAGTGTTGAGCTCGATTCAGCTCGTTAAGATTTTGAATCGAGCTCGAGTAATTTTTAACGAGCTTGAGAAATTTGAGCTTGACTCGGCTCATTAAGAACTCGAGTCGAGTTCGAGCCCAATCGAGTTAAGTGTTGACCGATCTTTGACCGTGTCGGACTCAAGTAGTTCGCGATCTGTCTCGTCTCATTTAAAGCCCTATTAAGGAAAAAACTTTGATATACAAGTTGCGTAAACTCAAGTTTGTTAAGTTTAGGGTGTTAGTTTAGGGTTTAGAGGTTTAGGTTATTGGGTTTAGAATTTAGGATTTAAATTTTAGGGTTTAGGACTTATGTTTAGGGTTTATGTTTTATGGGTTTAGGTTTAGGTTTAGGAATTTATATTTTAAATTTTAAAAAATAAAAAAATTAGTATATTATATTTTCGAGTAGCTCGCGAGCTTTTCGAGTCGGGTATCAAATAGCTCGGCTCTGCTTGTTAAGAACTCAAATAGCTCCCGATTTGTCTCGTCTCATTTACATCACAAGACAGCATATACGCGCTTTCCATTAAAGGAGGAGACGTGGGTTGAACCCAGCTGCACAACTCTTTATCCTCCGGAGCCCGGACCCTGGTTCAGTCTCGGTGCCACGTACGAGGCACGTTGTATGTGATCCAAACCATGTATTTATACACTCCACACGAAACATGTGCTTACAATTTGGTAAAAGCCTGACTGGACTCTTCCGTGATGGGTCCCAAACAAACCAGTTAATTCCGTGGGCTTGTCATGGTCGTCAACCTGGCTGGTGGTTAGCTTGCACGTGTAAATCGGCAACAATTCAAGAACGGAAGGGTCGAGACCTGACTTTGGTGACTTGATGACTGAACTTTCATAAAATGCTGCCATTTGAATCCTATGGAGATTAAGGGTGGTTCGCCTGACACCATTATCATCGTCTTCTAAACCCATTGTTGCTTAGTTTTCTCTTCTACGGGAAGCCAAGGGAGGTGTGTTGTTTAGCTTAATAAATGCATATATACCGTTAATGTGAATAGTAGAAATGCTCCTAAACTATTAGAGCTGGAAACTTTTGAAGCTAGGTAGCCACGCTTTTCTTTTGGTACATTCATTTTGACTTAAAAACACTCTCCTAACATCGTTTAAGAATCTTTATTTAATATTAGACAATACAATATTATTAAGATTAAAGCGTTATAATAATGCGTTGGTTGATCAATTAAGAAAAACAAAGGACTAAAATTTAGAAGAGAGATTTATTTATGGTTTTATCTGGGATTGAAAAGAATTTTTAGAGTTGGTGTAAAATCTTCAACCGCTGGTAAATGCCTCTGCTGTTTACCTAACCTATTGCTGATTACATGTTGACATTGTTTTCCATGTGCAGGTTAAGATGTTAAACATCATTACACAATCAGTTTACATGGTCAATAATTAGGGTAAAAATTATCTACACTTTAATCATGCCTTCTTTTATGTTCCACACTAAAAATTATTTAAAAATTAAATTTTAAATCATAATCTTAATTTTCATATTTTAAACCCAACACCCTAACAAATACACCCTACCCTTAATTCCCTAGATCCTAACCACAACCTCTAACTTTAAACCCTAAACCCACTATTTTAAAGCGAGGCATAAAAAGGACATAAGATTTCCATCCCAGCAATCAAGTCTTAATATTTGAGCTATAAATTTTACATTTCAAAAATGATTTCGTTAATACGTTTACGTGCAACTTTTTTCTTTTAAGGAAGTTTACGTGAAACTTTGATATATTTGATTGGTCCCTTTTTTTTCCCAAAAGAATAAAAAAAAATCACAAAAGAATGAGAAACTATAATCCAATTTTAATAATTAATCATCAATAAAATTTTGTAGATCAATCGAGTAGATTGTGAATATTATAAGTTCAAGGTTGTGAGTTTGAGCTCTTTTTAATTAATTGAAAGTCCATCTGTCATGGTTCGCTTTTCTCTATGTAAATAATGTAGGTTGTTTAAGTAGTTAAGGTTTGTATTAATAAAAATTTAAAATTACCCTATTACCACAAGTATTTTTTAGTTATAAATAATTTTTAAATCTTATTAATTCAAATATTCTTTGACATATAAAAATATAAATATATAGAATCCAACAAGCGAGTTCGGTAGAAAAGCAGATGATCCTAATTCAATTGAGGTGTGTGCGCATTGTGTATTCACTATTATAGAAAAATATGAGTATAATGTATATATATAGTTAGAATTTTATTTTAGTAAATAAGAGATCTAAATAATTAAATTAGAATACCAAAATTTAATTAGATTAAATTTAAAACACGTGCTCATATTTTAAAACAAAATATAATTAGATTAAGTTTAAAGAAAAAAACGTAAGAAATCAATGACATTTTCACAAATAATTAACAAACCAAGTCTCTAAATAATTTATGAAGTGAGATTATTGTAATAAAAAAGCCCTCCAAGCCCTGTTGGGATTGGGGGATCATTTTTGTTATTTCCTGAAGTCAGCTTGATGAACCCACGTTTACTTCAGAGTTTAAAATCTGATCGTCCGATTCATCCGGTCAACATTCCAGAAAGACCCAGCTGTAGCGTAAGTAAACTCGAACCCACCATCATTATCCCAACAAATAAAATCTGCAGAAACACATGTTGTGGGGGAGGAATCAGTGAATCATAGATTCACATAGCCCACCCTTTCCTCATCAAAAAACATGTCGTTCTTACTATTTTCTTATCTTCCCTTGTATTGGATTTTCTTTAATAAATAAAACCAACCCTGAACCCACACGAAAAACTCCACCACTTCTTCATAATTCACATCAGTTGTTGAGCCCTTGATTGACGAGAGAGGGAATTAAAAAAGAAGATATTTTTAATATGATTTCTCTTTTTTTCTTTTCCGTTAGACCAGCTTTTGATTCTCTCTCTCTCTCTGTGAGACAAAAAACAAAAATAAACAGAAGAAATCTATAACGAGAGAGGAAAAAGCTGGTAAATGGGCCATGACAATGCACATTCCACACCCACCCTTTAATTATTCTTTTCTTTCATCTCAGGCTTTCCTTCTTCTTTACTACAACTTGTACTATTTGTTGTCACCACCTTTCCCTTTTTCTTTCATCTCCCGATATCTTCGCTTTCAGTCTCTTCCTCCAAAAGCACCTCTTTTGACAGCTTTGTTCGGTATGTCCTTGCTAACTCGTATTTTGGTTTGGTTTGGTTTCTTACTGCTTCTTGTTTTGTTTGCTTTATTTATAATAATGGGGAAAGGGGTTATTTGGGAATGCCCCATGATTGGGAGGGATCCTGGGATCTGGATGATTATAATTTAGAAACTAGTTTATTGTCTAAAAATCAAATCTTTGGTTTATGGTATTTTGGGGTTAATGTAGCTGCTGCAATTTTCAGCTTGTTTCTGTTAGTGGATAAATGGGTTGGCTTTGATAATGATAGTTGCCTGGTTGTTCATTTGTGAAAAAGGCTTGCTGATTCTGTTTAGTAATTGTTACTAATTTCCCTTGAATAAATGTCTCAACATTCGAATCAAATCAGGTTCGTAGCATAAAGTTCAAATTGTTTGAAACTTTTCGGTCATCTTCTTTTAAGAAACTGAAATTTTGTGTGTTCCAGTTTATTCCTGCTGTTGTTTCTGATTATATTTGCTTTGGAAAATACTGTCAGGTGGATGTTAAGCTGGGTTGATACTTACTATCAGCAATGGGTTCTGGAAATTTCTTGAAGACAATAATAAGTATAGTGAAAGATGACGGCTCAAAGCAAGTAAAGGTATATATACCAGGTTCCTAAAGCTTTACTTAACAATCATTAACTAAGCAATGCAATTCTCTGTATTCCAATGATAAACAATTAGTTTGCAATTTGAATCCTTGGGGTTTATATTATCCATGATCTAAACCTTTTGGAAGATTGTATTGCCCACTAAAATGGTTTTTTAAAAGTTTTTTCTACTGAAAGTGTCATTACCCATTATTCATTAATTACCACCTTTCTTGATACCATTTATTATCTGCAAGACTGCAATTTATCATTCATTTCTTCCCTTTATTGAGGTGACCTTGACCTTGACCTTGTAATTGGTCTCATCTGTTTGGCACAGGGATCTTCGGCTTCTACAAAATCCAATGGCTTCAAATGGAAGAAACACCAGAGAAAGGCATCCACTAGAACGGGATTAATTAGAAGAAATTCCAACACTCTTGGCATGCCAATTGAGGATTTAGCAGCAACGCGGATTCAAACAGCATTCAGGGCCTATAGAGTATGTTGATCATGTCTCAATGATGTTCCTCGCAGAGAAAACAAGAAACTTTTACAATTGTAATTGTTATCTGTTAATTTTAGAGAATAGCGTCTGTTTTATTTATGATGATAAGTTTTGCATTCTTATTTAGACGATATATTACACTTTAAAGAATACATGCATGACCACCTTTAAGATTATATTGTGCTTCATGAACCTGACAGACAACTGATGGTTTGCACACTGCAGACATATTTGGTCATGGCATCACATAAGAATCTTCTCGCTCTCTCCTTTTGCTTCCCCATAAGTTATAGTTCTCAGATTCCACTTGATTTTCCTTATTTACATTTGGCGATAGAACCTTCTTGTATTTCAACCCTCTAGCTGCAACTGGATTCTGCATAATGCATCATTTGCGGTTAACTGAATGGAGTGACCGGTGAAGTGACATTCTCTAGTCTCTTCAAAATGAATTTGTAAAACTCTTTATAAAATAGGAGCAATATGGGCACATGGTATGTGATAATCAATCGATATCATGAATATATGCCCAACTATCTCCCCTGTTTCTGAATTTATTTATAAGTTGACAATGCAAGTGTAGTTTAGGTTTTCCTCTGTCTCCTTTTGTTCCACTTGCAGGTAAGATATATGCTCACCATTTAGTTGGTAGAATGGTTTAATAAATTTTTTATGCATGATGCAGGCTAGAAAACAATTACGTAGATTGAAAGGTACTGTAAGGTTACAGGCTCAAACCGTAAATCATTCCGTCAAAAAGCAAGCTACAACAACATTAAATTATCTTCACTCATGGAGCAACATACAGGCTCAGATAAGAGCTCGCCGGCTCTGTATGGTAACAGAAGGCCATCTTAGACAGAAGAAAATAGCAAATCAACTAAAGCTCGAGGCAAAACTACATGACATAGAGGTTAGATCAACAGCCCTGACTCATGAGGCCATCCATGCATGGACTAAGATCTTGACAACATGCTTGTTAAGGCCATTTCTCTTAAACATGTGAATTCATCTAGGAATGCAATTTTAAACATCTTATGGCTGTGGACAATTAGCATCACCTTATTTTCCTAAGTATAATGTTTTACACCTAATGATAGTTGATCATATAGATTAAAAGTTCGCCAGGATTTGGGTAAAATAAGTTTTGACACCTGGAAATCTGTAGGAATGGTCATTTTACATGCATAGTGGTGTTGATCAATGGTAGTTTCTGTTCAGCCCAAGTCACCTGTCCATTTTCTGACTGAATCAGTGAATCTTTTGTTATAATTTTCTATACTAATTTGCAATAAACCAGTCTAAATGTGAATCACAAAACAAACCATTGAGGTTTAAATTTGTTATGGCCTGGAACATTGGCTGCAATGATCAAGTAATCTATTTTCATGAGTTCTTTTTTTTTTAAATAGTTTCTGATTTTTTTCCATGTCTCTTTGTGGCGTCTTTACATGTCTGTACCTTAGTGACATTTTGTCTTTATCAGCAACTCATCAAATAGAGATTCTAACTCCTGTATATTGCAAGCTTATTTGATCTCCTGAGTCGTTAATGGTATGAATAGTCCTTAAGATTTGGTATGTCATGATATGGATCATCTGGGGTCTGTTTTCATCCTGGTCCAGAGTCGTCTTGGTTCTTCTAGACTTGTCTTAAATAGCATTTAGTATGTCATACTGATCCGTTTTATCCTTACCATTTTATAGTTTAAGATGTTTGATGTGTCATTTGCCGAAGTATCTAAAACTTTGCTCCTACCGTCTGATGAAAGCCTCCGGATTTCTTTGTTTTCTGCTTCGACTTAATCTGCCAGTTCGGGACTGGCCTATTCGTCTCTCTCCCTCTTAATACTAGTTTAAATGGATGACAGGTAGAATGGTCTTGTGGTCCTGAAACAATGGAGGAAATTCTCACAAAAATACATCATAGAGAAGAAGCAGCTGTTAAACGGGAGCGAACTATGGCATATGCCTTTTCCCACCAAGTATGCCCTTTTCCGAATCTGTAAGTTTTGTTATTTTGGTGAAAGTTGAATAAGCAATAACTAACCAAGGTATATTCATGATTTTCAGTGGAGGGCCCCCAACTCTAACAATAATGGGATTGGCAATTACGAGCTTGCTAAAGCTAATTGGGGTTGGAGCTGGGTTGAACGCTGGATTGCTGTCCGTCCATGGGAGAGCCGCCTCCCTACTCAGCCCATTACGCCTAAGAAACCGCAGAACAGACAGATAAACAAGGCTAGTAAAAACTCGAATTCACCGAAACCCCATCCTTCCAATGAGAAGGAAACCATGAAGATGAGGCCTAGGAGGTTGTCTTACCCTGGTGCTGAGAAACCAGCTGCACGTCAACAAAGCACCAAAGCTGCAGAAGTGAACAATAAAAAGGAAGAGATAGTGATTCAGCAGCAAGCCAAAGACAAGACATAGTTAGTGCATCCATTTGATTTTCAAAAATTCACGTTGCCACTAAATTTATAAGTTATATAAGTGTGCAAAATCCTACTTTAGGTATTGAAAACTTCATGTATTTATATCACCTTGGTTTTGTTTCGTTTTTTGTACATCAAGTGAGAATTGAGAAATATGTCTTGCGTGTGAGTTGTGACTACAACATTATCGAACCGCTTTGTTTTGGTAGCAGAACAGAAATGGTGATTCTTTACATGTGTTAGTTTTGTTTTCATTTATCTTCTGTTTATTATTAGTCAGAAGTTTTTTTTGGTAATGTAAAATCATAACATTTTTTTTATTTTGTTTTTCTAAAATGTTTTATTAGATATGATAAATTTATTCACATATATCCATTTATATTTATTATTTTTTATAATAAAAGTATTATATTTTAAATAAATTAAATTTATTTATATATGTTCGTTCGTTTAAATTTATTCACATATGTCCTTTTATGTTTGTTCGTTTAAATTTATTCACATATGTCCTTTTATGTTTGTTCGTTTGTGCTCGTTTATCATTTTAATGAACGAACACGAACAAGCTACATTCATTAACAAACGAATACGAATAAGAAACTATGTTCGTTTAGTTATTCGTGTTTATTCATTTGTTCAGTTAAAATTAAACAAAAAAACATAAACATATTCTCGTTCGTGTTCGTTTACAGGCTTAAGTATGATAAATCAGTTCACACCTTATCATGGAGAATAAAACAGTGAATCTAAACATGTAATTTTTAATTTGATCAAAATCCCAAAGTAACACTATTTGATCCATTCTCCGAATAAAGTCCACCGGGAAAATATGACAAACAAACTTGGCCCACAGTAACATCAGCTGAGTTTTGAATTTTGAATCTCTGAGTTGATGAATATTCATTTGCCATGGCAATTTGGCAAAGGCAGACTCAAGTATATTCAATGGTGTAGTCAGCAGACCACTACGACATATAGTGGACTTGACATGTGCTCCAAGCCTCCAAGGTTTAAATGAAAAATATTAGATGACGTGAGATCCAGTTCTAATAACGATAAAATAATTGATTAAAGCAGCCTATTATTCTCATTATTGTTTCTTAATTTAATTCTACTTTAGTCTTTAGAAGAAGTCGAGAAGTCGCGACTCTTGCATGCATCAGTAGTCGACCTTCCCTAAATGCCTATACTATATCTACTGTTACAACATTCAAAGTCTTCCAATGCCGAAATGTACATGTGTGCTACATATATAGGATGTTACATCATTAAAACTAATTTTATATTTAAAATGTTACGGTGATGTTTTGATTCACTTATGATATATATAATTGTACACTATTAATACATCAAATATGTAGGCATCAAAAGGTGGATATGAATCAAGGTTCAACTATAATTTTAATTTAATAATTTCATGCTCGTGGAGTCCTTTTTATTTACTTTTGTGTAAAAAAAAGGGGGTCATTTGGATTGGAATCACGGAAAGTAACGTTATTGTGGCCTATATATACTACTTATTATTCAAAGCTTGGACGAACAAGAAGGCTGCAGTGTCTATAACCGCTACAAGAAAAATGGCTCAGTGGCGACCTCTTGCATTATGCTTGATACTGGTATTGTACTCAGTTTCAAGATCTGAATGTCGCCTTCTTAATCCAAACACTGAGGGGCAAATTCCGACGGCACCGTCTCGAATATTGTTCGTTGCGACTAGTTCAGGGAAGGTAATGTACCGTTTCAGTACAGAGATGAGAGATGATTTGACCAAAAACAAAAGCCTCTACGACTCTAAACGTCTTAGTCCTGGGGGTCCTGATCCTAAACATCATTGATGTACTGACAAAATATGTTGAATGTAATGGAAAATCATCAACAATCAAGTAATGCAATGTATTTTATTTATGTTGTTTGGATATAGTTTTTGTAATGTTTCTGGTTTTACATTCTATTCTTTCTTCATATCTATGGCGAGTGTGCTGTGCAAGATAATTAAGAGAGGAGAATACTCTTGACGTTCTTTTCTGTTTAGTAGACTTTTTGTTCTATAGCCAGATATAAAAACTTAATCTGGACAGCAAAAAGCACAGTGATAATTTCTTGATTCGGCAATTGCTATTTACCAAGGATATTGATGCACATATGTAGGATTCAAATGCTTTTCCAAGAATCAGCTGAGTGAAGAGACTAATATTTATTTTGACGTGAGCCCTAAATCTATACCATCGAGGTCGAGGTTCATGAACGATATTAAAAGTTAGTGACGGTTTTAGACAGTCGCAATAAGAATAGCCACATAAGACACAAAACGAGTTAAGCTAAATACTTACAAGTAAAATATTATTGTACTTCATAGGTGTGAGTGATGTTAAACTCATTTTTTATTCACGAGGAAAGAAAAATATTTGAGTTAATCTATATTATCTGATATGGGAGGTTCAAAGATTTAGGGGGCCTGTACAATTTATTAAAATGGACCCCTTAATTTATAATCAGTAAGATATATAAGTTTTTTCTCAAAAAAATTATTTTAATACAAAAAATATTATTAGATTATTCTCTTGAGCAACAGAAAATTGACTTATAAACATCTAAATATCAAACATTTTCACTTAAAAGTGTCATTCTTTTTGCATGTTTTAAGTTTTAGATTATTGTTATATATATATATATATACACAAATAAGTATATATATATATATAATTTCATTTCATTTAGATTCTTTATTTTGGGCCCTCTCTTTTGAGAGCTCTGTGCGGTTGCTTTTATTGTATTTGTCTAAAACCGCGTTGTTATCTGCACATAATATGACAATGTAAATCTATCAAAGCAATACGCGGATCTCATAATAAGATGGTATGACACAAACTTGGCCTATAGGGTTGACTTACTTTTAGTACTAATATTAACTATGAACATATGATCATGGGCATTCACGGTCATCAAGCACTCAAGAACCCAACAAGGCCATCATCAGCGTGCCACTTCAATTTGATGTAGTGGATGTCTCGAAAAGTAACTCGAACGTGACTCTTCGATGTTACCCTATTGGATAAGGAGAAAAGATAAACCCTAGTTGCCCTTCTTAAAGGCATTGATGATTTTGTCTCACTCTAATACAAGACAAATTGAAACATACGCCAAATATTGCTGAAAACATTTGTATGCGCCACATACCCAGGCATATTGGATTTCATAATAATCATGGCATTAGAGGCTGATCGTTTACTACATTGATTGGTCAACTAAAAGTATATCGTAAATTTCTCTGGTCTATATATAATTTACACAACCTCTACCAATTTCAAAGATAAACGCCCACACATGGCTAGCTTCCGGCTTTGTGCATGCCTGATCTTATTGGTTTGCTATGCAGTTTCAAGGTCTGAAAGTCGGCTTCCTAATTCATACATTGATGGAAGGGAGGCAAGTAGGTCTTTTCGAGCATTGTCAATTGCTGCTGGTTCAGGTAAAGTGTACCACTTTAGTGTCCCTGTGGTAGACCAAGACACGAAGAAGCTGTACGAGTCGAAACGTCTTAGTCCTGGAGGTCCTGATCCGAAACATCACTGATCATCAGTGAATTATAATTAGCTGTAGCATCGAGGCACAAAATATCTGGTTACTGTCTGATGATACAGGAACAAAGTTGGTCATTTCAAACTTTGTGGTATTGACGAATTAAATCAAACCCAAGAAGTGCCAAATTAATGTAACATGTAATCTATACTCGATGTTGAGTGAATAAAATTCGAATTTTGAGTTAATGTTACATTTTTTTAATTGAATCAATTTAAAAAAAAAATCAGTTTTGGCTATTTTAAAATGATTAATATCCTATACACAGGCAGTGGAAACTGAAAGTTTCCACAAACGCTTTAGTTTTAGGGTATAGAGAGTTAATTTAGGGTATATGGTTTAGGGGTTTATGTGTAGGGATTTAGAATTTAGGGATGGTTGTTTCAATTTAAGGTTTAGGGTTATAATTTAGGGTTTATAGGTTAGGGTTTAGTTTTAGGGTAATATGGTGAGGATTTAGGTTTTAACTTATAAACCCTAAATTATAACCTTAAACCTTAAATTGAAACAACTATCCCTAAATTCTAACCCCTTACACCTAAACCCATAAACTATATACCCTAAACTAACTCCATATACCCTAAAACTAAGGCGCTTGTGGAAACTTTTAGTTTCCACCGCTGTGTATAGGATATTTATCCATTAATATAACAACTAAAATGCAATCCTTGGATGAGCCTTATCACTCTCTTGAAGGAGGATGAACTTGGATTCCTAACTCCTCATTTCTAAATTTCTAGAAAATATAATTCTTACAAAGATCTGCTTAACAAAGAAGTTCTTTGGTTTTGTAAATGTACCAAGTAACAAAAATCTTTGTCTATTTTGGTGTCCCTTTTTATGCCCAACATTAAAAAGTTAAACCATACACTTTAACCTTAAACTCTTAACCATAAACCTTAAAAACTAAACCATACACCCTAAACTCTAACTTCTAAACATTACAACTAACCCTAAACTCTAGACACCAACCATAAACCTTATTTTTTAATGTTAGGGCATACATATAGTCATAAAAAGGGCATATATATGATTTCTATTCATGTACCAAGCACCTTTACCTACATTTGTGCAGGAGGGAGATTGAATATGCTAGCAGTGAGCTCAAATCGAACCGTATGCAAAGTTAAGATTTGGTAGCTTTGGATATAATACAATTACACAATAGAAGCACAATGTAAAAAAATTATTGAATTATTTAGAATAGAGATCAAATCGATAGAATAGATAAATATTGAGAACTAAATGATTATTATACCGATTTATAACTCTCACACAATTTTGTTGACAATTTAATGACAATGAGTACATTGATACAATTTTGTAACCTTAGTGACTAAAATTTGTATGATTTTTAGTTTGGTGACCAAAATAAAACGTACCCATAGTCGGATGACTAATAGGGTAGTTTACCCTAATATTTTCATTACTATTTAATACTAGTGATTTGGTTGTTTGGTGGCCAGTTGAAGTAGGGTTTAGGTCATATGAGTCTATGAGATTAAAAATCCAGTAAGTGTAGTGCATAAATTGATACTGAAATGATACCCAAGTACAATAATTGTCTAGTTTTATTAAAAGTATTAACCCACAAAGAATTCGAACAAGAAAATAGTTAGGTCTGCTAGTGTTTGTTTTAGACTTTACAGTCCCACATTCACTAAGCGATTCTTAGAAGACTAATTGTTTTTGTCTTCATACAACCTGGATAGATGCTTAAGACGGATCTGAATAGTGAGTACTTTAACCACCTTAAAAAAATGCTATTGAGGCCTTTTGAATATGGGAATGAAATTATGGAACATTGAACACCGGAGAAGCCTTTCCACTATCGTCTTATTTGATGATTTTGATTTTTGAAGGCAGTAGCCATTCTATAAACGGTAGAGTTTTGCTGCTTTTCCAAACTTAGAAAGGTGCTGTCTTCTGGATAGAAATTGTCTGCTCCTTAATTATGTTTCTTTTGGTGTCTCATTTTAAAAAAAAATAAGTTTAAAATTTAAAGTTAAGATTTATGATTAGAGTTTAGGGAATTAGAGGTATGATATATATTTTAAGGTGTAGGATGTGAAATTCAATATTAGAATTTAAAATTTATTTTTCAATATTTTTTAGTATGAAACATAGAAAAAACATATTTAAAGGCAATTTTTTTTGTTCAATTATATATGGTCAGAAAGTATGACCTACTAATTTAGGTAAAAGAAATCAATCTTTTATGAATATTTGGATAAGATCGTATCCATCTTTACCGGAATTGGAATCACCCCAGCTACGATTGGGTCTAATAGCTACAATGATAAGTTATAAATAATTTCGTTAGGTAAATTAGCGGATTTAAATGTTTTTAAAAAATAATAATGATGGTCGGGTGTTCAGAACTTTCTCATCTGCATCTTTTATTAAGTTTTGAATTTTTAACTAAATAGGAGTATTCCCCTCCTCTTTCCTTAAGTCTTGAGATTAATTTCTAGCACGAACCGTCGTTTTTCATTTGTTGAAAGAAGTATTTTTTTTACACAAGTTAAAATAAAAGTTATGTCAAAATTCTTTAATCATTTATATAAATCAGGATAAATAAAAAAATTTAAAAAGTAGTTATATCTTTAATAACAATACATATCATATTCTCTTTCTTCTTTTGAATATTCTAATATGATTATTTGTAGTATTTGTTTTTTTACTTTAGAATTTAAATATGTACGGTTAAACATATATAAATCATAAAAGCTAGTTATAACTTTATGACATCACATACCCCAAAAGAATATAAATCATGCTCAAATATTGTTGTGAGGACAACCATAAACCTAGAATATTATTAGAAAACAACAACCACTAAACTTAAAATGGATGAGGATAGTTTTTCTTAAATAAAATTCACTTATATAATTAAGAAAATCAATAAAGAGTATCTATTTAAGATGTATGGATCAAATTTTAATATGAAATTCAAGATATGGAAATTTCAATTTCCTAAATTTAGTAAATCAACAAGGAATCATAATTTTTGGTGTAGAAAAAAATAAATAGTTTAACTTAAGTCCCTCCGTCACCTTATGATTAGAAAAGACCGTAGTTAGATGATTTTGGTCACGCCACCTTTAATCAACTTAACCACAACGATAATTAGATTGCTACACTCTTAGATAAAACATAATAACCCTATATATATTGAACATAAACCCTATATATATTAAGCTAGTACTTGAAAAACAAGGGAACAACAGTTCCTTTGCCTCCAAGTAAATGACATTCAAAGTCTTATTCCTTAATAAAATATAATCATAATAAATTAAAATAATATTAATTACCACGGTAGTTGATAAGTATTTATTTTAGTTATGTTTTTAGTCCTTATTTTGATTGAATATAAGTTTTAAGGACTTAAATGGGTTGTTTTTATGTTGTTTTCATGCAGGTTACGTGATGCTGGAAATAAGCTGGAATGCTGCAGAAAATACTGGAGTCGTGGGTAGATTCATGGGCATGAACCAGGGCATGAATGCTGACTGGGCGCCATGTCAGCACCTTCTAGAAGCTGACGTCAGCAACACAGATAGCTTATCAAGCCGCTTATCAGATAGCTTATCATCCGGATTTTAATTTTAAAATTCAAATTTGAGATAATTATCTTATGTAATTTAATTTAAATTTGAGATTTACCATTTTAGTTTTTTAGGGTTTTCAGCTACTATAAATACCCCAAAGTGGGGGTGAATTAGATCAAGTTATTCCAGTGTTCTCTTCTTCCTTGAGTTAATAAAAGCTCTTTATTTTCTCCATTTCTTTCTTTATTTAATTAAGTATGTTTTTTTCACCAACCATGCTTAACTAAACCCCCTTTAGCCAAAAGCAACGCCAAACCCGACTAGATCCATCGTTGGGGACGAGGAAAAGCTTGTAGCCAATTCAACTCCCTAAGAACAAACTTAGTGGCGGTCCACTAAGGGGAATCAAAATCGGAAACAATTCTCATTGAGACGATTATCCGAGCACGGGCTTCTCCAGCACTAACTCAGATTTGAGTTAGCATCGATTGCCGTAGCTAACTCACTAAAGCTTGACTTCAAGGATTGCCCTGGGAGTCGAATTTACCCAAGAGAAGTAAGTTGCAAGGGTTGGGCCTTGTAGACTGTAACCGGCAAGAAAGTTGAAGAAAAATCAATTTCAGTGATCGAAGATGTCGTGGCAAAGCGTGGCTTGAGGCTAATTCAATCCATAATCCATTTTCAATATTTATTTTTCGTTCTTATTATTTTTCTTTATCACTCAATTCATTTCTCTAAAATTTCATTTTTATTTTTACAGGTTTCTTGGTCTAAGTCAGAATGAAAGGTGTTAGAATTCCTATTCCCTGCGGATCGACCCTTACTCTCGCTATACTATTTTAATTCTTATCTATTTGAGTTTAAGGATTTATTTTTGACAGTAGTTAAGAAAAAGATACATGCTATTTTTTTTTTGCTCAACCGCTTATAATTTTATTAGAAATTTAACCTAGTATTGAGCCTCATTAAAAATCTCCCCAAATTTAATTTAACGTAAATAGTACATACTACCGGACAAGAAATTAACACAGTTTGATTACAAAACATTGAATACGAAGTACCAAATTCATCAACCCCGAAAACATATAAGAGCATACCCGTTAAAAAGCAACCGAACCTATTGAAGGCTAACTCTTAATAAGCACATACAATTTTGCACCTGTTGGGAACTCAAACACTGCACTTTCAAACAGCCAAAATAGGATGTAAGGATGATTAAAAGATCTTCAATATGAAACTTTTGTATTGATCCGTATAGAAAATTTTACTAGCGCATCTTTCACTAAATTGATAATATTTTGAATTATTAACGTTCGATTAAAACATTTAGGATTTATTAGAAAATAATAAAAGAATCTACCAACAACCATTTCGTTTAATGGGATGAGACATTAGATCACTGCAAAATACGATTCAGATTAATCAGTCAATAAATCGAATATTAATAGTTAAACCAAAATAAAAAAAAAATTGAAAAACCTGACTTCAATTATATGAAAATAAAACAACCAAAATACTTTAGATCATTCAGAAAATTCATTGAATTCAAATGATGTTCCAAACTTATAAAATAATCTCCTCAAAAAAAATTAAAATCAATGAACTTTATTCCATCCGTGCACGTGCCAAAATTGGCATCTAAAGGCATAAATTAAGCAACATGTAGTTAGTTTTTATTTTTGTCCTTTTATCTAGTCAACGAATATAAATAAGAAAAGAAAAACAAGACCTACCCATATCAGGTAGGGGTGAGCGTTCGATCGAGTCGAGTCGAGTCGAGTCAAAAAATTTCGAGTTATTCGAGTTGACGAGTCATATTTTACCACTCAAACTTTATTTGAAATTTTTTCGATTCGAGTCGAGTTTAAGAAATTCGAGTCGAGTCGAGTCGAGTCGAGTCGAGTTTTCGAGTTTCTATAAAAATTTAATTGTAGTTATTTATCATGTTATAGTAGGGTTTGATTCCAATTTAAACTCTTTTCTCTAATCATATAAGATATGCACATATACATTTTTTCACATGTGACAATATTTCTTCATATTTTTATATATAAGTATGTATATATCATAAAAAATAGAGGGACTCGTCTCGAACTTAAAAATAAATCCACTAATTACTAAAAATTTCGAGTTATTCGAGTTATTCGAATTTCCATTTCACAACTCAAACTTTATTTGAAATTTTTTCGAGTTATTCGAGTTTATGAAATTTCGAGTCGAGTCAAGACGAGTCGAGTATTTTTGCCTCGAATCGAGTCGAGTTATTCGATTTTTTCGAGTCGAGTCGAGTTTTGCTCACCCCTAATATCAGGTTTGTGAATCTGCTAATCCAAGCTGGACTCGCATTCCATGCTAATCACTTTATTAAGCTTCTGATTACATGTGATATTTATTGACCGTGGATCTAAATGCTTATGATTTTTATAATCAAATTTAAAGAATATTTTTTTACTAAAATTAATCTTTCATGCAAAGCCACGCTGCCCACGCAGGTCAGGTCAGGTCAACAAAATGCCACGCAGGTCTCTTTCATGCCATACACAAGCCCAATCTTAGCCGAAACAAAGCTATTGAAAACATAAATTCAGAGTAGAAAATTTAATAAAATTATCAATGTAAAATATAAAAAAATTAAAAATATATAAAAATTTAAATTTTCGAAAGTGCGACTATTCTCCTGATTTTTTTGAATAAAAATTTTCTCCCGTTTTCGGTCCTCCTATTCATGTTCTCACATTAAAATTAAGTTTAGAGTTAATATTTAAGATTAAAGGTTGTGATTAGGGTTTAGGGAATCTAAGGTAGGGTGTAAGATTTAGGATTTAGAATTTAAGGTTAGGGCTTATAATTTAATTTTTTTAATATTTTTAGTGTTGTCGCATAGAAAGGGGCATAAGATTTTTATCCATCTTTTGGTGTGTACCTGAGAATATAAATTCTCTACTCATTTTCGATGTCACTATTTATGCCTCATATAAAAAATTAAGTTTAAGCTTTAAGGTTTAAGGTTCGAGTTTGTAGTTAGAGTTTAAGGGAGGGTAGTGTGTATTTTCTAGGGTATAGATTTTAGGATTTAAAATTTAGGATTAAGACTTAGATTTTATTTTTTTAGTGTTTGAGACATAGAAAGATACAGTGAGAAGGGTATACAATTTTTATCTGTAGACCTGGTTGCTCATTCCGAGTTAAAAGACCTCAAACTTTATAGAATTAACAGATATCATCAAAGCAAGGGCTGTTTGGATTCAAAAGAGAAAAACAAATCGCCTTGACTTGGATTTTGTTTTTATGACCATGGTAGGTTTAATTGATGAAGTTTGAGCAATAAAGCAACTTATAATCTTCATTTGGATTATCATTTTCTGCACAATCCAACAAACTAGTGAAGCTATCTGAGTTAGCTTCAAGCTCCAACAGATGAGCATGTATGAAATAAGCGCCGCCCACCACATTTGCTTAGTGGATTCATCTGAAACTCACGATTGAATATATTGAAGAGTTAGAAAAAAGAATACAGAGTACAGACAACAAAAGAAAAGAAAAGCTGGAGTGCTCTGGAAGAAGACAAAGTCATTCTTTCAAGCCAATTGGAGAATTGAGGGATTCAAGGGCTTTTCTTACACTTTGATTCCATCAAATCAGATCAGATCATAGGTTTTAATTTGTATTGCTGAAAAAATTAGTTCTCCAATGGCTGCTAATTCTTTTATTTATATCCTTGAGATAGAAACGACAAACGGACAAATAAAAAATAAATTCCATTATGTTGTCGAGACAGTTTTCACCCACTTAGAACTCGAACAAAATATGATGCTCTCTCTATATATACCCTATACTTCTGGCTGGAATTGCTGCAAGAAAATGGCAACTCCCAATTTTCATCTCTACCTTGTACTGTTACTTATTTGTTTTCCACGCTCAGACGGTCGTCCACTTGGCCCGTACACAGAGGGACGCAATCTGATTAAGTCCATTCGAGCATTGGCTGCCAGGGAATCTCTTAAGATTGGGCGGACCGGAATTGAAATCAATAACAACAACTTGTACGAGTCAAAACGAGTGAGTCCCGGCGGACCTGATCCCCAACATCACTCCATCCATCATTAGCACCGATACTTAATTAGAATGGTTCTTGTAATCGACATTCATAAGATTTTATACTGTGGTGTCAAAAATCTGTTCCTACCGTCGCAAAGAAATTTTATGAATGCTTGTACAACATGTTAGATGACTTTGCTGGAGCCTGGAGCCTGGAGGGTTTTCAATTAGGAGTTTTAGAATGGAATTTTGTGGTACCGATGTAGTACTATTGCCTTTTAATTTAATTAATCAGATGAAAGCAGTGTGTTCCTAGCTTCTGAAAAGCTGGTGTTCCGTAATTAACACCACAAATTGATGTAGCCTTACTGAAACCACTGTTGCCTGTTGTGCGGTGCTCAGTGGCTGAATTAATTAGGATTTCGAAGTGACCATATGATCCCGGGTTAATATAAACAAGCCTACAAGTTGCATTATCCTAATTCGGTGCCGAAATCTTCACACTGATATTATTACAGAGCACTGACACCTCACTACATGACTTAATATTACTCATTAACCCGTATAAAATCAGATTGAATCCGGTCTTATCGGTTAACAAAACCAAGGATATTGATTCATCTACCTTTCTGTCACTTTCCAAGTTAAACAGATAGAAAATCCAAACTATGCTGCATGCCCCAGCAATAAAGCAATACTCCCTTTTCGGCACTTTTTAACTTGTAAGCAATTAAAATAAGATTTATATTTGATATAATTATACATACATGCAACTTAAAAGATATTGTTGTTATAGAGCTAAACCATGGAGCTTTATTCTATTTCTGCAGATTATGGGACGGAAAGACAATGCTATATAACTATACAGCTTCTCCATACGAACAGAATAATAAGAAATTGATTTCAAAAAGTGAACTCACACTAATACTGTTAACTGGAATTGGTGCTTTAATAGAATGGATAAGATAAGGGAGATTATGGAATGATGTCCTGCTTTACCCTCAGAAAATATTATTTTGTTTATATTCGGACATAAAGTAAGATATAAACATATGAAAAAATTATAAAAAGTTAGAAATACCTATCTTGGCTTCTTGAGCACATACCTTAATCTAAGACCAGTTCTTAAGTCAAAGAACAAGGTTTGCAGCATCCTCCAAGTGAAGTGTTTATGCTTGGATCAAAGACCATTTATGCCTTTTAATTTCAATTCAAGCTTGCTGCCAAATATTGACTCCCCACTGATCTGCAATGGTAAAGGCAGAAACTTAGCTGAACCATTACATTGACATTGAGTGCACAAACTTCTACAGGACTGCATATTTTAATGGAAAAAGATCGTTTAATGTTTACAGCTGCATCCATGTTCGTGCGTGTGGTTAGAAATATTAAGAATAATACAAAGGGACAAACAGTGGAACGGAATGTAAGGACAAGAAACGAGATTTCAATTTTGTTGGAATATGTAGAATAGACAAAATCTAAAGTTCATCCCAAGTATTGGACTTGGACATTGATTAAGGCCAAAACATCCTTGTCTTTACTCTACTACCCTATGGCTATTAAGTATTAACAAAAAGGAAAGCCACGACCCTTGATAGAAATGAGACGTTGCTGGCAGGGTCTACTTCAAATTCCTTACTGGAGAAATGTACTCGGGCGTGCATTTTCTGAAGCGGATTGGTGAATCAAAAGAATCCAAAACTAAAGTCTGTATTTGTTGATACTCTAATGGACAACTCATTGTTAGTCACAAATTAGTCTGTTCTTTGTTTCATTTGTGGTACTTTTGAAGTTAATAATAATCACAACGAATAGAAACAACATGATAAGGGCAATTTGTCCTAGAAAAAAGACCAGGCCTAACTTGACTATCAAATTGTCCTTGAAAAAAGACCAGGCCCCAACCCTTGTTGTGTCTCCAATGACAGTAAAATAGCTAAATCGGTGCTGATCAGCTGATGTTGATTGTTGATCTTATCTAGAATTGCAAACCAGCCAGGAAATTAAAAGGCAAAAATCCTTGATTACCCGAAAGGATCATCATTGTATATATTAATCTGACGCTTATCTTATCTCTCTTAGGTCCTTACCAGTAAATGATTAATCGGTGATAAAATAAATAACTCTCTACTTTAATTACCAGAAAGAATTGGTTGAATGAAAAGCTTTTTATTTTATTATCATCATCCACTAGTTCTTCATGGCCATGCCTAACATGCAGGTGACGTGTTCTTGAGTTATTCATGTGCGATTGTGAAGCTGCGAACCTTGTAAATCAGTAATAAATAAAAATGGAGTTATAATATTCCACAAACTCAGAATAAGCCAAAGTAAATGTTATGCCAACATGATCTCAACTCTCTTTACCTGTCAGACGACAATTTACACTCAAGTGATTGATTAACAGCCCCTCGTCCACTTTGTAATGAACTATATAAATAGGGAAAGACTCTATAAACTTTCCATACGTGAAAGCAGCAATGTCTATCTGTAGGTGTCTGGTATGCGTGATCACCTTGATTTTACTTTTGCTTGCAGGCTCTGAGAGTCGTCCCTTGGTAGAGAAGACGGATGTAAAACAACCCATAGAGGCCCTGAGACACTACCTGAACCAAGAAGCTAAGAGAAACGGGTATGTACATCCTGAAAGAACAAGTCCAGGGGGACCTGACCCGCACCATCATCGTAAATAACTAGGGCTTTTTCTCCATTTGAAAAAAGAGGGACACTAAACGTAAAATGGTTTGTTTTATGTTGTTTACATGTGCTTGTACTATCTTTGACAGATATGAATGAGATTGTTCCAGTTTTTCAGTTTTTATATTCTGATCGTTATATATATTTCTAGTATTTTGTGGATATGTGAGATTATTTTATATATATATTTTGAAATCAATTAACTTTCGGTAGGAAAATAAACCCCCAAAAGATCTATCGAGATAAACAGATGGATGGTATGTATGATATAAATTTACATCTAGCACTAATCTAGTAATCTGATCGTGGCACGGTATTTTTTTTCTTTCAACACCTCAGTGATTTCAGAACTTCAACCCTGTTTTAAGAGAGTTTAACCATACTCTGTTGTTTTTCTTTATTGTGTTTTGGATGATTGAGTTTATTCATTGATTCAGAACTCACAGGCATCTTAATTTACATACAATTTTTATTTCCTCACACTCATAAACAATAACTACATTTCACAATTTAGATGAATAGGAATCCTTGACTTTTTTCGGTATCCTTTTTATGCCCCACATTAAAAAATAAGTTTAGGGTTTATGGTTTAGGGAATTAGGGATATGATCTGTTTTTAGTGTTTAGGGCTTGTGGTTTAAAATTTATAATTTAAAGTTAGGGCTTATAATTTTTTTTAGTGTTAGACATAAAAAGGGACACCAAAAAGGGAACAAAAGATTTTTGTCTAATTTAATTAAGTTTTTTTTATTATCAATTGTTATCCGTATCTTTTTTTTTTCTCAAAAATACATACATATAAAAAATACATATCTGTCATACCGTTTATGTTCACAGTACGAGATTATTCCTCCCAACAATATTATATCTAAAGTTTAAACTTGTGTCCTCTCTTTAGAGTATAATGTGTCTTATCAGTGCATCTAACACTTGTCGATAGTTATATGGAATTTATAATTTGACTTTGTAATAATGATAAGAAAAAGGACGATCAAATGAATGGTTTTAAGTAGAGGAGAACCTGCGTAAAGTGGAAGGGTCCATGAATTTTTTTCTTTATAAAATAGATAAAATGTTGAGTGCTTCACAAGATACATTACATTTTTAAGAGATAATTTAGCTTTGAACTTTTAAGATGAAATTTATGAAAATAAAACAAAACATGAGTATATAGTAACATGATTACCCATTATTTCCATACGTGCATTCCGTTATCAAAATCACTTGGAAAAAAAATGTTATTATTGATTGCTATTTGATAATACTTATTATTAACATCATTCAGTTGTATGTTGACAAAGCCGATTATAAAGTTACAAAGATCTTTGCCCAAGAGAAGGAGAAATTAGAAGAAATCAACTTCCTTTTAAAGTGATTACGGACGTAATAAGATTAAAGCTAAGTGGGGAAAAAAAGTTACGAGTCAGCAATTAAAGTTGGAGTAGCAACAAAAACAAAATCAAATAGGTGCTGGAACGTTATTATTTTTTTTTTTGGTAATATACAAGTTTGTCTTATAGTTTATGTTCGGAGTGCGAGATTGTCTCTCTCAACAATGTCATTTTTAAGGTTTAAATTTACGTTTCTTTTTAAGACTGTAATGTGCCTTCCTAATGTATCTAACATTTGTTGGGTGAATAAAAGACAAAAATCAAATGCAATAATGAGTTGAATAGAATTTTGGAAATATTTGTCTATTTCTTGTCTAGTAGTTCAAGATTTGATATCCTCTTAACATTCTGCTCAACTTTGTGGACGTTTTGTCTTTTTAAGCACATGCCCCGAGTCCAACTCGGATATTAAAGAGACGATATCGATGATGACTGTGCAGGCAACTTTTAATGGGAAATGAATGTTGAAGCTAATATATTATATATATGAATAGTAGGGTATGCTCATGTGGGGACCAGAGACAAATGCTTCAGCCTTTATGCAATTTGTGGGATAATTAAATCATCTGGTAATGGGTAGGAAAAACGACAGTCCATACGGAGATAACAAAAACAAATATCCCTTCAGGATTTGTCAACTTGACTAGTATCTCCTGATGTGTGAAATTTTGGACGTTTGCCATATATTGCAAAATGCAAATGGATACTTTACTATAAAATGCTGTAGTCATTGCCATTGTCACCGCCACTGCCATCCATTCCGCTGCTACTGATTATCGGTTTCACCGGATCTCAGTATATTCAGCTTATATTAATTATTAACAATGCCTAATCCAACCATCATCCAGGCTTCTCTAGCCATCTTTCTTATTTTGTCAGGAAATGCATTTAACAATACTGTAGAAGCAAACAGATACGGCGGGCGTAGGACAATGCAGAAAAGAATCGATAGCCAGTCTATTATAAAAGCATTGGCAGGCTATGATTTTTCCGCAGTGAAGCACGATAGGAATAGGAGGGTATTGGCGGATGCATCAAGAATTTCACCAGGAGGACCAGATTCTATACACGACTAGTTACTAGTTAGTCATGTCGATCAACCACTGCATTGCCTTAGACATCAGCATTTGAAGGGACAATGTGGTTAAGGTAATATCTCTATTGTTTATCAGTATAGTTTCTAGTAAGAATTGCGAAACTTCCGTTATAGAGATTTGTTCATTCTTCGTCAATGAGCATTTCTCATGCATGCGGAGAATATATTGGATTAAGCTGTTGCCAGAACTTGTACCAGGTTTGAATAGTTGAAGAGAGGTTTATATCAGTTGAAATATAACATAGAACTTTGTAATGTTAGCTTATTGTCTAGCATATGTGTAATGATTAATTAGCATACACATTGCATTGAGATAGCTTTCTCTTGCATTCACTTTTTCCTCAAATTTTCATAAAATCATTTGAAGATAAGAGTAATCAAATCTAATTTAAACTTTGGTATATATGTTTTTTAGTTGTACTTCGATTATCTATTAAAATATGTAATTTCCAAATTTTTATTTGAGTTTACTTATAAAATATATGTAATTTTTACATAAATACCTTAGGACTTATTTCAAAAATTTATCAATATATATAACTAAAAACAAGTAAATATGAAAATTGTTCGTTTTAGACCAACAATCAATTGAATTAGTGGGATGGGACAATAGATCGCTTAAGCAAGTTCAACGGTTCAAATCATATGTTATGAATAGAAAAATTAGGTTGGGAGAGTCGTCCCCATAATAGACCTCTACAGTATTCGTGCCGAGTTAGTAAGTCAATAGATTGAATATCAGTGATTATAAAAAAATGTTTTAGCATGCATAAATTGAGGTTTGAAACAAAAAGAACTATTTTTCTTAAAAAAATGTTTTAGCATGCATAACTTGTGGATGGGAACCAAAAAGAACTCTCTTTTTTTACCCTTGATAATATATAAATAATGTGCAATTTGCCGAACCAAATGTCACTTTTGGATTTATGGTACGAAAAGATTCTTTAAGAGTCAAGAGCATAAATTGAAGAAAAAAAAAATGAAGGAGCAATTTAGCAATTGTTATGGGTTCTTCCAAAAGATGGGCCCAGATAAGATGTGAAAGCGTTGATTGAAATAGACCCAACAATCAAAGCTTGGTTAGGTTGGGTTGAACCTGAGAAAGAAAGAAATGATAGGAAAACAAAACTATTTCAAGAGTATAAACCAGCTAATGCTCTAAACAATGGTTCAACGGGAAAATGAAAAATGGAAGATTTCCCTTAATCAAATCGTCCATTTTTTCATCACCCAACTATCAAACCTTCCTGATCCGGCGTAATAGTACCTTGTCGACAAACCACCAAAGTTATCTCTCTAACCCAGACTCCACAACTCTCTCCACTGCTATTCAACATTTCATTAACTCAGATACCCCTTTTCATGGCCAAAAGATTCATGCCCACATTATAAAATCTGGGTTTTCTCCTAATACGAATATTTCCATCAAACTCCTTATTTTGTATCTGAAAACCGGGTGCCTGAAATATGCCAGCCAAATGTTCGATGAATTGCCGCTTCAGACTTTGTCCGCATACAATTATTTGATTGGTGGGTACCTTAAACATGGGAATGTTCAGGAGTCGCTTAGTTTGGTTCGTAGGATGGTTTATTCAGGTGAAAAGCCTGATGGATTCACATTTTCGATGATTTTAAAGGCTTCTGCTTCTGCTTGTGGGAGTAGTAGGATGATGTTACCGCGGTTTTTAGGAAGGATGGCCCATGCCCAGATGATGAAATTGGATGTGGAGCCTGATGAAGTGCTTTATACAGCGCTGGTTGACTCGTATGTGAAGGGTGGGAAGGTTCAATATGCGAGGACTGTTTTTGATATGATGTTGGAAAAGAATGTGGTTTGCTCAACGGCGTTGATCACCGGTTACATGAACAGTGCATCGGTAGAGGAGGCTGAAAATGTGTTTAATAAAACAGTTGAAAAAGATGTGGTAGTTTTCAATGCAATGATCGAAGGTTACAGTAAATCTGTTGAAACTGCTAAGAAAGGAATCGAGATTTTTGTTGTTATGCAACGGTTGAATTTCAGGCCTAATATTTCGACATTTGTGAGTGTAATTGGGGTTTGTTCTGTTTTATCAGCAGTTGAGATAGGTCAACAAGTTCAAGGTCAAATAATGAAGACTGAGTTCTTTATGGACATAAAGATTGCGAGTGCTCTTGTTGACATGCATGCAAAATGTGGAAGAATTGAGGATGCCAGAAGAGTTTTTGACTACATGCCGGAAAAGAATGTTTTCACATGGACATCAATGATTGATGGATATGGGAAGAATGGGAACTCCAATGAAGCGCTCAAGCTGTTCTATGTGATGCAAGAATGTTGTGTCAAACCAAATGACGTTACATTCCTTAGCGCCCTCTCTGCTTGTGGACATGCCGGCTTACTTGCCAAAGGCCGTGAAATCTTTGAAAGTATGGATAGATGTTATTCAATAAAACCAAAGATGGAGCACTATGCATGCATGGTTGACCTTCTGGGACGTGCAGGGCGTTTAGATCTGGCATGGGAACTTATAACGGGGATGCCCGAGAAGCCCAATTCCGATGTTTGGGCAGCTTTGCTCAGCTCTTGCAGGCTGCATGGCAATGTACAAATGGCTAGCATAGCTGCCAACGAACTTTTTAAGTTAAATGCCGAGAGCAGGCCAGGGGCATTTGTCGCACTGTCGAATACTTTGGCGGATGCTGGAAAGTGGGACGGTGTGAGTGAGTTGAGGGAGATGATGAAGGTTAGAGGGATATCGAAAGATACTGCCTGCAGTTGGGTGGGGAATGATGTGGTTTAGAATGTTTCATCTTCCTTGATTGCCTGTACTAGTAATTTTCGCAATGCAGTTGCACCAAAACAGGTTAATTAGTAATCTTCAGAAACATGTAACTGAGATTGTAAAACTGCTGAATGAAAATCAAATTCAACCCTTGAGAAGTATCTATCTGGTGAGGCAATATTCTTTTTGCTTTGGTTTCTTGAAGATAATCATTGGAGGCCGTCTATTAGGATTGCCTTGCCGTCCAGCCCAAACTGAGGAGAAGGTGGATCAAGCCCTCCACCGTGTTTTGTTTGAAAGCATATTTGCAGCAGCCTCGAACTATTTCCTTGGCCTAGCCGCCTAGTGATTTTCGACTTTGTTGACCTTTTTAGTACTAACAAGTGTTTGAATAATTTACGCACTGAATTTTTGATATTTTTCTTCAATCCTCTTAAACTTTGCTTCTCCGCGTTGGTTGAGTCTTATTTTGACTGTTCCAACAATTTGGTTAAATCACACTCATGGTCACTGAAGTTTTAGTAAGTTTTTATTTGGTTACTTAAGTTTTGAAAGTTACATTTTGGCTACTAAAATTATCGATAAATCAAAAAGTGGTCCACGTGTCATTGATTGTCATCGAGATGATGCCGTTGATGTTTTAACTAATTTTAGTGATTAATCACTAAAACATAACTTTCAAAACTTTAACGATCAAAATAAAAACGCATTGAAACTTCAGTGACCGTGATTCTCGTGTACTCATAAAATTTTGCTAAATTTAAATTCCACTATTATTTATTCAAAAATCAAGTTTAGACGAAATTCAATTAGTATATTATTTTGCTAATTTCTGTTCTCGTGTACCCATAAAAGCGTCGTCCTATAAATTATTCCAGTTTCAATTGTTCCACCACATTACAGTATTAGACTAAATTCAATTAGTATTTTATTTTGCTAATTTCTGTTCTCGGCAAAAGAGTAACAATAGCTCCATAGACTAATAGTCCATAGCCCACCTATGCTGACAATTTAAGATATGGGTGGCAAATTTGGCATTTGCTCTTTTTTTATAATAGGGATAATTAAAAAAACCCGGACAATAGCGTGACCCCAGAAGAAACCGAGACTAGGGCCATAACAAATCAGGCGGAGGTTTGGTATTGGTTGGTCATCGTTTCCCTTTCAAAAAATGTGGATTGGTGGCATAATGTAAACGGCAGCACCCCATTTTCTTTAATCATTTATTTATATACCCTTGCTTGTCTTATTTCTTGCTCAACTTGGTCAAATCAGAAAGCTGCAGAAGCAGAGAAGAAAGAAATATGTGTTGGTGCTGTGGCGATGATTGTGAATGCAGGCCCTTAGGCTTCCTGTTGGGTTTGCCCTTTGCTTTTCTATCCCTCCTCATCTCCATAGTCGGCATAATCGTCTGGGTTGTAGGGTTAGTCTTTCTCTCTTTCCTTCATTTTGTTTTCAGATTGGTTTTCTTGCTGATTTGATGATGATGATGGCAGGTTGGTGTTGAGTTGCATCTGCCCCTGTTGCTTGTGCGTAACCATCATAGTAGAGTTCGCACTTGCTTTGATAAAGGCTCCCGTTCTAGTCATCAAGTGGTTCACCTCTAAGATCCCTTGTTAGGAATTATTGTATTGATTTCATTTTTGTTCTCTACGTACTGCTAATCACTGTTTATTCTATAACATGATTTCTTCTCTCTTCGCTCTTCATTTTCAATTTAGCTGAGAATCAAACCACGTTTTAAAATAATGGCTGTCTCGGTTGACAATTTTAACTAATCAAAATGTAACATGTGATGAATGATATCATTTATGATATATACGTATTAACACGTGACATTTTGTTATTGGCTGTCATCATCAACCCTTTTTAACTCAACTCCCACTTCTAACTAACAACAACTTTAAGTACTCAAGTGAAAACCGAAATATAATTTAGCGAGTAAATTTATCAATTACCCTTTTTCGGAAAATAAAAGTCAAATCAAATTTAAAATCAAACTAGAGTTTGTTAAAATAGTGAGATTAATAATGAAATTTAAAATCTATCTACCTTCCCCAGCTTCTTGTATATATACATGGGCGAAGAAGGAACTCCTTTACTCACGGAAACAGCACGGCAGCTAAAACTATTATTTGTATATATACGGTTCGTGATTTACAAGTTTGAAAACAATATAATAACTATTATTTGTTTTCATTTATTTAAAAATATTATTTTTAAAAATATTTATGAGAAAAGCTATAAAATTTTATAAGATAATATTAAAAATATAAAATAAAATAAACAAATCAAACTTAAAATTAATATATAAAAAAAGTTACCAATCAAATCGAAT
The DNA here is from genome assembly GCA_030270665.1 of Hibiscus trionum. NCBI lineage: Eukaryota > Viridiplantae > Streptophyta > Magnoliopsida > Malvales > Malvaceae > Hibiscus > Hibiscus trionum. The sequence continues at coordinate 23,097,239 of BSYR01000024.1, forward strand.
TAAAAAATTCGACGGGGTCTCATCCCCACAATAGTCCACTAGTTCCATTTCATTTCTTTAATAAAATATATTGTTGGCCCAGTATATTTAATTTAAGTTAGGCTGATTTACATGCCACTGGACCAAATTGGGCCTTCTTTGTCATGCTTCAAGTCCTCACTATGCTCCAAAAAAAGAAAAAGAAAAGAACCCAGAACTGGTTGATTAATGTATTGTTTTATGGAGAATGATTTCAGTAATAAAATTTTAATTTGAGTAAATTAAATGTGAAAAATAATTAATATTAGGTAGAATGATTTTTTGGTCTCTTAACTTTGTCAGTTTTATTATTTTAATCCTTAAATTTTTTTATATTCTTTATTAAAATATTGATATAAATTATTTTGCCCTCTTATGTCACAACATTTTTTTGAAATTTAGAAACTTTTATTGATTAATCAACACTACTCCGGGCCTCGTTAAAAAACCTCCCTAATCCTAGAATGGAGGAAAAAGAGTGCCCCGAAGTAATGTGTTACACAAAACTTACACAACCTGAAAAAATATCCCAGATTCCAATCCAAAGAACAAATTTAACATAATGCAGAAATGAAATAAAATGGCCAGCAAGCCATTCATTCCCAGAACCTAAAACAGCTTGCACATCCTCTATGCAAAGCAGCGAACAAAAGGGGAAATGAACACCAATCAGTCCTGCTGTGCTATTACCTTTGCCAATCTCAAAAAGCTGTAAACACCCAGCACTATCACGCTGCTATACCATCGAAGCTGGGCGAAGACTGAAACCATAGCAGCGGCCTCTTTCTAGACAAACCGGCTTTCGCAAATTTATCCGCCGAGCCATTTCCCTCTCGAGAAATCACTTAAACACTCCAACCAAAATCAGAACAAAACTTTGAACAAGCATCAACTAAAGAACAAAGCCATTCCCCTCTTATGTCACAACATGAAAAAGTTTTAAAAATATTAACATTTGTAAAAGAAAAATATGATATTATCATTTTAATACTTTCCATAAATAAAATATAATTAGTAAGAGTGTACAATTGATTGATTCGGTTTTTAAATATTGAAAATGAAATAAATTAATTAAATTATCAAAACCAAATAATCAAATCAATTTCATTGTCAAATTCAGAATAAACGAACTAAACAAATCGATTAGAAAAAATTATTTATAAAATATAAAATTATCATTATAACGCTAAACATTGCTATGCATATTTGGATATTCAATTTTAGAGGGGAAAATCCGGCCGTTCGGTTCGGATCATTTCGGTTCGGTTTGACTTTAGGTTCAGGTTACTTTCGGTTCATGTTTGGTTCGGGTTAGATCGGATTTAGCTCGGGTCTATGGTATTTCGGGTCAGGTCGGGTCAATATCGGATCGGTTGATTTTCGATTCAGATCGCTATCGGATCAGTTGACTTTTTGGTTTGGGTCAATATCGGGTCGGTCAAATTTCGGGTCGAGTCACTATCGAATCAGTTGATTTTTCGGGTCAGGTCAATATCAGATCAATTGATTTTTCGGGCTGGGTCAATGTCGAATCAGTTGAATTTTTGTGTCGGGTCAATATTTAGATGTTCGTGTAACCCCCTCGTCCCGGTCTGGCCGATTGACCGGTCCGAGTGGGCCACACGGGGAAAATCGAGTGAAAACCCCTAAGGATTCCCCCTCGGTTAACAACCCTAATTTTTTTTTTTTCATTTTAAAGTCTTGTCTAGATGAGTATTTAATCCTATGTGGTCATACAGCGGAACAACATTCACCAATCAAACAAACGAACTCAACTAAACATGTTACAGCCCAATTTTAAGCTTATACTGCATGTAGTATCGATACACCTAAGGGGTGTATCGATACCCCTTGACTAGGTCAACTGGTCTAAGTCAACCCGTAGAGGCCGTATCGATACACCCAAGGGGTGTATCGATACCCTCCCCAACGGTTGACTTCCCACGGTCAAAGCTAAGACACGGTATCGATACACCTAGGGATGGTATCGATACCGAACTGGACAGTAGCTTCAGTGACCAAAAAGGTATCGGTACACCAGAGGCCCGTATCGATACCAAGATGGACAGTAGCTCCAGTGACCAAAATGGTATCGATACACCTCTCAAGTGTATCGATACACGAGGCCTGAACAAGAAGGTGGTATCGATACCGTACCAACCGTATCGATACCCCCTGCACAGCAAGGCCTCCCAAACTCAGCAAAAACGATCAAGACACGAATCTAAATGCAATTTAGGACTTTCCTAACCCCAACCAAACATACATACAACATTCGTATACCACCAAGCAACCATACAAACACTCAACAAGCATAAACATCAAGGAGATCATGCAATAGACCCAAGATGGCATCCAAGCATTCAAGTTCATACATCAACATTCAAACATGAAGGCAACCTCAAGAGACACATAGCTAACATTTAGAATAAGCAATTTAGGCACGGATACAATTCAAACATGGCAACACAAGCCATACAAAAACATGAGAACATGGAGTCTAAACAAGCTCCTAAACAACCAACAATCATCCATCAAAAGACACATGTCCCATTGCTTAAACTATTACATGTCCAAACATTAAAAATTCATACTTGATGTACTCAAGGCTAACAACCACACTTGGAGCCTTCCACTTGCGCAAGCAACCCACGAACTAAGGATCTACAATGTTGAACAAAGAGAGCGTAAGCAATGATGCTTAGTGAGGGTAAGCTCTAAAAACAAACCTCAACATTGCAGGGTCCGAGCACGATCTAGCCAAGGTAAAACACAATCACACCAAGGGTCCACAAGAGCCATAAGATAAAGATGCATGAGCAATGTACAAGATAAATGCCATGATCATAAGCTCAACTCCACAATACATGTAATCACATTTAAGCATCCCATTAAGGATCATAAACCACAACATATTGATACACATATCAAACAACATTGGCACCTAGCTATGACTCGAATACGCGGATAACCGTTGAAACTCACATCCAACAACACAACCATTACCTGACGGTGGGATTACACTCATCACCGGTCTCGCGGAGGGAATTCCACTCATCCTCACGCCCCGTCGATGGGATTCCACTCATCACCGACTATATTTAAATACAATTTCCGGGCGTACCCGTACTCCTCCTTGGTGACTCAACGCCACCAAGGCCACGCGCGACTTTTGACTCATGTGTACACACTAACATCCTAATGATCGATCATTTGTATTCAAGTATACTAGTGTCAATATTTACTCACTTCACATTACTCATTTCAATCGATTCCGTGCTTAGCACGTACTCACCAACAACCATCATCATGCATGTCTCAAGCATCACAAATTCATGTCTCATCTCACATGTATAACACAATATACATAGCAATCATATTACATTTCATACGAGACATACACAAACACACAAATGAGTTCATCCAAAGGCTCTAGATCAAGTTTAGGATTAGGCTACCACCCTAATCCTAACTCTAGGTGGGTCTACCAAGCCCAACCTAGTCCATATACTCGAACCAACCATTTTAAATCCATTTAAAACATTTAACCACTCACCTAAGCTTCCAAGCTCAAAAACCAAGCAAGCGATCGTCTTCAATTTCCCGGATTCACTTCCGATGCTTCACCGATGCCCAAACTCGATTCTAATCAATCCCAAACACAAACAAAACATCCACAATCAGTATTTTATCATCGAAACTAACCCGGATTAACATTGCCAAGCATCCAACACTCAAAATCAACCCCAAAAACAGAATTTTCGAGCAGCCCTTAACACCCACTGAATTCTCCCATTTCAAACACCCAAACAAGCATCAATTACACCCAAAATGATCCTCATATATCATACCACCTACAGCCCCCAAAATCCAACATTAAACAGCCCCAAATCCCACTTTAAAACCCTCCAAAAACCCTCCCAAAGCCCAATTCCGAAAATTCCCAAAATCACTTGAAATTCATATATGATATACCATTTGACTTCCTTATAGCGTAACTAAGCATATTAAATCAAGATACTTTACTTAACAACTTAAAAATCTCATTTTTAATCAAAATATTCAAAAATGACATTTTCTAAAACTTCCATGGAAACTAAAATGAAAGGTACTTTTATGAAGGGGAGGATGAGGGGAAGTCAAAAGTACCATTACCTTTCAATTCGGAGTTGAAATGGAGAAACTTTTGGATGAAATAGTAGATTGAAGAGGGGGGGCTTCTTTCACGTTAGAGAAGAAGATGAATAGTGGGAAAATAGGAAGAAATGGGTGTTTTAATTGTTTCTTTAAATTCAAAGGTTAAAAGACCACATTGCCCTTAATGAAATGGGACATTCACAAGGGCACACCATTAATGGTTATTTGGGATTAAATTTCAAAACTTGGTCCACATTAAATTAACTAATTTGAAAACGAAACTCGAAATTTTAAAGAACCCTTTTAATTATGAAAACCGAGCCCAAATAATATTAAAATATTATTTTCACCTAACCCCTAAACCCGGGTGTTACAGTTCGGGGCAATTCAAGTTGATTTGGGTATTTGTCCAAAGTGTATATATAATTATTGATATATTTTTCTAAAAAATGTGTTTTTGTCGATCTTATCATGTACGCTCAATTTTAACTCTAAATTGTTCAATGTTTCGAATTCAACCAACATTAAGAGATGACAATTTGATCCAATTGAACCAATAAGGCATGTTAGAATTTATAACTTGAAATTCTTAATGTGACGATTATCGAGTTTTAACTAGCTATTTTCTATTTTTAAAATAAAATTTTATATTAATTCTAAGACCGAATTAATTTAACGAAATTAGAATCGGACTATGTAAAAATTATTTAATTAAAAATTAATTTACCACATTTATTTATTTACTTATGAATAAAATTAATTTAAGTATATTTTAATTGTTAGACATTTAATTGGGTATTTAATTTTTTTACTTGGTTACTTAATTGATGAGATAAAAGTAATATTTTCTGATTTTTTTAATAATAAATTTTAACGTTATTTTTGTTAAAAATAGACATAATAGTGTAATATTATTTTTGAAAGATAATTCTTTATTTGAGACTTGTGTTTCATATTAATTTATGTTCGTAAAAAATAAAAAAAATCTTTTAAAGTAAATTATAATCTACCGTCTAAGAGATGTAAATTAAAGTTAACCACCTTAATACACTTTTTGGGTAGTAACTAGTGAGTGGCTTTATATATCTTTAATATCAAATACTATCAAATTCGATATGAAGATGGTCATTTAAAGGAGAAAAGATATAAAGAAGAATGAAACATACATATTTACTATTTATCATATTACTAAAATTATCCGTTCACTTCGACTGAATTATCGAGTCAAAATCGAGTTGATATGAGGTTCAGATTAGAATTCGGAAAATTAATTTTGAGTTTATTTTTTGTTCAGGTTGATTTTTGGTTCGGGTTACTTTCGGTTTGGGTTGGCTTTGGGTTCGAGTTGTATTCGGTTCGGATTACTTTAGATTCGAGTTGTTTTTTGTTCGGGTTGGCTATCGGTTCGAGTTGTATTCAGTTTCGGTTTCTTTCGGTTCGAGTTGATTTTCAGTTTAACTAAAAATCGGGTCGGGTTTGGTCCGATTCTATTCGGTTCGAGTTCGGATATAATTTGAACGATTATGTTCGGGTCCAAATTGAGTCTCGGGTCAAATAAACCAGTTTGAGTCTCGAATTTCTGGTCATGTTTGTCATGTCTATTCAATTTTATATTTAGATTATATACATACAATTTATTATTTGAAAAACCTTATTCGTTTGTATTTCTAAAATCGAAAATCAAAATGAATTACTATTTAAATTGAAAAGGCCGAAAAGTTCGAATAAATCGATTATTATTGTTGTTGTTGTTTGATTTAACAGGCTATCTACTCACCTTAACAAAATAATGATTAATGTATTTTTTTATTATTTTTATTAAAAGAGGAAAATTTCAGAAGTACAACATGATCCTAATAACACGAAAATTAATATTTCTAGATCATAAGCATGACCCAACCTAGAAAAGGTAAAAATCATAACTCAAAAGCTCAAAACAAAATAGATATAAATTCAACTCCGATAGAAATCGATTAAAAAAAGAAATTGTCAAACAACCGATTAAGAGAAGAAAAACAAGTCAAAAGGCAAAAAAATACATACCAAAAGGTAGATAATTAAATTGTGTCAAGAGGACTAAGTTATTAAATTTTAAAACTAAAAAATTGTAACACCCGGATTTAGGGGTTAGGTGAAAATAATATTTTAATATTATTTTGGGCTCGATTTTATAATTAAAATGATCCTTTAAAATTTCGGGTTTCAAAATAAACGATTTGAATGGGACCAAAATGATTTAGACTCAAAATTGAAGAGCTACTTTAAAAACAAGGATAACCATTCATTAATGGCCTTTTGGGTAATTTACCCATCATCAAATTTAAACCCCCTTTTCCTAACATCTTTCCACTATTCATCCTCTTCTTCATTTCCCCCCCAACGTGAAAGAGAGCTCTTCTCCCCTTGTTACTATTTCATTCAAAAAGCTTCCCCATTTCAACTCCAAATTGAAAGGTAATGGTATTTTTGACTTCCCCTCATCTTCCTCTCCATAAAAGTACTCTTTATTTTTATTTCCATGAAAGTTTTAGAAAATGTCATTTTGGAAAGTTTGGATTAAAGATGAAAGCTTTATGTTGTAAAACCAAATGTTTTGATTTAATATGTTTAGTTATGATGTATAGAGGTCAAATGGTATGATATATGTGAATTTCAAATGAATTTGGGAAATTTTCGGAATTGGGTTTCCAAGGGGTTTTTGGAGGGTTTTAAAGTGGTTTTTAGGGTTGTTTAATGTTGGATTTTGGGGGCTGTTGGTAGTATGATATATGAGGGTCACTTTGGGTGAATTTGAAGGTTGATTGGATGCTTGAAATGGAAGATTTCAGTGGGTTTTGTGGGCTGCTCGAAAATTCTGTTTTGGACTTGTTTTGGGTGTTGAATGCTTGAAAATGTTATTCCGGGTTAGTTCCGATGATGAGCTTTTAATTGTGAATGTTTTTTTTGTGTTTGGGAATGATTAGAATCGGGTTTGGACATCGGTGAAGCATCGGAAGTGAATCCGGGAAATTGAAGGTGGTTGCTTGCTTGGTCTTTGAGCTTGGAAGCTTAGGTGAGTGGTTAATTATTTTAAATGATTTTAAAATAGTTGGTTCGAGTATATAGACTAGGTTGAGCTTGGTAGACCCACCTAGAGTTAGGATTAGGGTGGTAGCCTAATCCTAAGCTTGATCTAGAGCCTTTGGATGAACTCACTTATGTGGTTGTGTATGTCTCGTATGAAATGTGTTATGAATGATTGTGCATATTGTATTATGCATGTGAGGTGAAATATGACTTGTGATGCTTGAGACATGCATGATGATGGTTGTTGGTGAGTACGTGCTAAGCACGGAAATGTTTGGAATGAGTAATGTGAAATGAGTAAATGTTGGCACTAGTATACTCGAATACAAATGATCGATCATTAGGATGTTAGTGTGTACACATGAGTCAAAAGTCGCGCGTGGCGTTGGTGGCGTTGAGTCACCAAGGAGGAGTACGGGTTCGCCCGGAAATTGTATTTGTATATAGTCGGTGATGAGTGAAATCCCATCGATGGGGCGTGAGGATGAGTGGAATCCCCTCCGCGAGACCGGTGATGAGTGTAATCCCACCGTGAGGTAATGTGGTTGTTGGATGTGAGTTTCCAACATGTTTATCCGCGTATTTGGGTCATAGCTAGGTGCCAATGTTAATTGATATGGGTATCAATGTGTTGAGATGTATGAGCTTCAATTGGATGTTTAAATGTGGTTATATGTATTGTGGAATTGGGGCTTATGATCATGGCATGTTATATTGATTAATGCTCATGCATCTCTATCTTATGGTTTGTGGATCCTTGGTATATTTGTGTTTTACCTTGGTTAGATCGTGCTCGGACCCTGCAATGTTGAGGTTTGTCTTTAGAGCTTACCCTCACTAAGCATCATTGCTTACGCTCTCTTTGTTCAACATTGCAGATCTTTAGTTCGCGGGTTGCTCGAGTAAGTGGAGGGCCTCCAAGTGTGGTTGTTGACTTGAGTACATCAAGTATGACTTTTAAATGTTGAACATGTAATAGTTTGAGCAATGGGACATGTGTTGTTTTATTGGATTGTTTCTAGTTGTTTAGGAGCTTGTTTGGACTCCTTGATATCTTGCCTTTGTATGGTTTGTATTGCCATGTTGAATTGTAACCCATGCCCAAATTGCTTATTTTGATTGTTAGCCATGTGCCTTAGAGGTTGTCTTTATGTTTGAATGATGTCGTATGAATGCATGCCTTATGATGTCTTGCCTTAGTGTTTAGACTTGTTTTAATCTTGTTGAAGCATGCTAAAATAGCTGGGTTGCCTTAAGTTTAATTGTTATGGTGTTGTAGTGTGTTTTGGTGGTGTTTTGAGGCACCCTAGTGCCTTAAAACAGCCAAGACGAGTCTGAAGACAGGGGGCGTTTCGGAACGGGCCATCCTGTTTCGGAACGGTCCCTTTGCATTTGGCCTGCCGTTTCGAAACGGATGGGGGTCGTTTCAGAACATTTTTGCTACTGGAATTTTGAGAAATTGGCGAGATGAAGGCGTTCCGAAACGGGCCTTTGATGTTTCAAAACGGTCAAATCTCGTTGACCACGAGAAGTTGACCGTTAGGGCCGTTTCGATACGGGTCACCCCTGTTTCGAAACGGTCACCCTATGGTTGACCCTGGCCTGTTGACCAAGTCAAGGCGTTTCGGAACACCCTATGTGCGTTTCGAAACGGCCTGCTGTAAAGGATTAAAATGAACTGTTTAATGTTTTGGTTGGTCGGTGTATGTTACATTGTTTGTATCCTCCGCTGCTGTGCTTCACATAAGTTTCAATTATGCCTATAGACAAGATAAAATAAAAAGGAATTTTCTGGGTCGTTAACCGAGGGGAAGCCTTAACGGGTTTCGCTTCGGTTTTTCCCCGTGTGGCCCACTCGGATCGGTCATCCGACCAGACCGGGACGATGGGTTACAAAAATAAAAAATAAAATAAATAAACAGAAAAAAATTACCACAGTCGACAACAAAAACTAAAATTGGTGATGGGATTATTATTATTGTTGTTATTGTTTGATTTAACATACTATCTATATTATAATGTTTGACTTATGTATACACCAATTAAAATCAATGTATTTTTTAATTATACACAATTCTTAAAATAAAATGATAATATTATAATGTTTGACTTATGTATACACCAATTAAAATCAATTTCCTTATTCGGCTTGTGGTATGCCCAAGAAGTTAAGTTGTCCTATTATTAAATAATTAAGAACTCTATCTATATTTCTCCAAAGAAATGGATAAACAAAAACAATACACGATTATGCCCCATGCCACAAGGCAAGACGACTAAGCATATACCATTAATTGTTAAAAGGAATCACTTACCTATCTAGGAAGTCTAGGCACTTCTTTGTCTTAATCAATTGGCGAATGGCAACAACCAAAGAATTTATTTTTGAAGAAAATCCCCACTATATTCTACATAAAACCATTTTAGTATTTGGTTGATCCACTCCAATGTGTAATTTCATAAGCAATATATACAATAATTGCATTAATCTTTGATCTTAATAACTATACTTTGTCTAAGTAATTAAATAATATCTGGTTCATGATCATCCAATATCCAGGAGCCATCATCTTGCTGAACCATGCCTTTATTCTTCTCTATCCACCATTCTGCTGGAACTCTGTGTTCGTCTTTCAGTGAATCCATGTACTTGTTTACAAGTGAGATGTCTCGATTCACCTCTAGCTTGAACTCTCCTATGTCCCCATGCGTACCCGCAACTCCATGCAGGTAAATCTCCAACTGGTGAGCAATCATCAAGTTCTTAGTCAAATCTATGTGAGTTTTTAGGTACGGAGATTTTCGGGCATCGATCGATAATTCCACCCCAACATGGGTATAATTTAGTAGCGGTAACGGCGGTGGCAGCGAAGGGACGATGTCGAAGGCGTTTTCGATGCGCAAGACACGAAGATCTTTCAGTCGTGAGAAGGTTTTCTTGAAGCCGGAGTTCCCAATGCGAGGGCTGGCAAAAACAATAGCAGTAACCAAGGAAGCCTTGTCTGGTCGGGTTGTCGGCTTGTTATATCCGTTGGTAACAATGTCAACCGCATTGAGAGTTGCCACCGCGCTGCCTAAGCTATGGCCTGTCAAAGTTATGCTGACTTCTTCGTCTTTGTACAACTCCATCAGTCTCCTAACCTCACTCAGAACCTGATAATAAATAAATAACTTCGTATTAGATCATGAATAATGGATCAAGTATATAAGTTAAATTAAACTTGCCTGTTCTCTAGCGCTGGTTCGATTGTAAATGGATTTGGAGTCTTTTGCTGTGTATATAGAATGCCAACCATGGTGCACCTTGGGATCTTCACCATTGTCTCCAAGAATATCAGCGGCTGAAACAAAGTCTGCTTGAAGATCATTGATGGTTTCATAGGTTCGCTTTGTTCCTCTCCAGGCAATCAAAATCTCCCTCCTTCCCAAGACCGCCTTCCCTTCATCGGTGGTCACCGCCACATAGCCGATCCAATTGGACTCCCCGGGGGAACACCAATCAAGGATTTGGATTTCTGATCTTGCATAAAAGAATTTTGTTATTCTATACTTGTATGGATTGCCCATCTCCAAACCCACTTTGGAGAACAAATCCTCCATCGAATATCGACTTAATCCCACCCATTTCGATACCTTCTCGCCATTAAAGGCATCTAGAACTGCTTGAGTTCTTTCACCGTAGTGAATAATTAACTTGCGGAGATCATTATCAAGAGGTTTCAATAAACCCTCCCAGTTCTTCTCGCCACTTAGTTCTCTCCACCTTTCTGCTATGCTACCCATCAAGAACAATTTTTTTCTTCTTTTCCTTTGCCAAAACAATCTAAAATGTTGAGCTCTTAATTGTTTCTTATTACAACCTATATATATAGTGATCTGGCGTCACTTGTTTTTTTTTTCAAAGAATTTTTGGTGCTTAAGTTTCCAACTTTCAAGAATGGAAGTTTATCTTTATACATTTTCAACATGGAAATGACTGTCGAGCACTACACGATAGACATGAATAGAAATCCTTTATTTTTTTGTGCTCTATTTTCATACTAAAAATAAAGTTTAGGGTTTAGAGTTTAAGATTAAAATTTAAAGAATTCGAAGTAAATGTATTTTTTAGGGTGTAGAGTCTACGATTCAAAATGTAAGGATAAAATTTAAAAAATATTTTTTTTTGTTGGAGCATAAAAAACCGAAAAGGAGACAATATTTTTTTTCCTAGACATAGTCAAATAATATCAATCAACTTTTTTGTCCCATGCCACACACTTTGTATTTTTATACGCAGTTCCTATCCCATGAAAGCTAAACTTTACCTATTATTAATTGCTTTGTATCGATCATCTTGTACTTGAAACATCAAAAAAATCCATATTTGACATAAAAAAAAGTATAGGCATTCGGAGTTTGGCTAACTTGTCCTTTAAGTTTTATCAAGTACTTAATTTCTTTGAGTATTTATAATTTCTTATTCATGAATTAAAATCCGACTTTGAAAGAGCAAAATATATAAAAGAATACAGTTGACCATTTAATGTATAGGCATCGGGCATAGAGGCTAACTTGTTTTTTTTAAGTTTTATAAATTATTAAACAAAATTATATATGGCATTCAACGGATCAATTGTTGAAGTTTTTTCCCCTCAGCAAAATCTTTTTATTAATGAAGTTGAAAAAAAAAATCGTAACCCTGAGTTGTAAGTCTCGTTCAAAATCTCTCTAACTTAAAATGAAAGAAAAGAGTAATGCATAACCAAGTCAATTGAATCATTTAAGTTTTATAAATTATTAAACAAAATTACATAGGACATTCAACAGATCAATTGTTCAAAGTTGAAATGAGTTGCTCACACATCTTAAACAATTTGAATCAACTCATCTAATTATGATTTTTCCTCCTATACGTTTTGGTTGCTTCCTTTTTCTCTCTGTTGAGTGTGCATGCTAAATAGGGTTTTCTTTTACCTTTTCTTACAAGCATGCGTTACTCAACTTCCTTATGGTGAAAAGAAATGAGTGGATATTTTGGGTTACATGAACTAACCTTGTTCAGGTAATCCTGATGCTACCTTTTTTTTTCTATTAGTAAAATATAGTAATTCATGAATATATCGACTAATATAAATTTAATGAATTGTTTAACATAAGCTGATTATAATTGAATACTTATTACTTATAGCATTTATTATTTTTAGTAGATATGTTACGTATGTATATTATACGTAGATTCAAAAATTTTAGGGTGGATTCAATTAATAAAATAAATAACTTAAGAAAATTTAGATTTCAAAGTGCATACAATAGGTAAATGAATAACTAACGGAAGGAATTTTAAATTTCAAAGTAAGCATTTGCCATTCTTTAAACCTTCACTGCACATGGATCTGTCACTGAATTTAAATACAAATTATAAGCGCTTATAAAATATTGTGTCTAACCAATTCTAAGATGTCAAAATTCTATCTTACGGTGTCGGAATTGGTCACATATTGGACTGAATTTGTAGTGTAAAGTGTGAATTTTAATTTGATATCAATGGCTAGAACTAAGATTTTATGTGTTAAGAGAACAAGACCTTAATGTGTGCTACTTAAAACTGACATATCCAAAACTTTGATATTATGACCATCAAATATATTATTTCTAATACCCATAGTCCATACAATGTCTTTTACTTTTATTTTGAAGTATGACACGTGAACTTCATTTTTAGTATAAAATACACCTCTAGAGCCTTTATATATGGAGTGTGAATTATAAGTGTTCAAAGTAAACTAAGAAATTGAAACTTTTGGAAATACTAAAAGAATTATGTGTTTAAATGTTGTAAAATTTTGTTTTTGTTAATAGTTGATATATTTTGCTATAAAATTGGGGAAATTTTCAGTATATGAATTTTGTCAAATTTTAAAAAAAATGAATTTTCTGCTATTATATGATATAATTTTTTTGGTTGCTTTCTCGGTTCTCCGGGGACCAGAACTTTACATGTCTCCCACAATACCTCAAACTTGAGACTTACTTAATTCATATTAAGTTACTTATCATTTGGACAAACTTAATTACAATAATTCTCTTATTAAATCTTAGTATTAAAGAATTATACTTGTTCAATAGGCAATTAGTCTAAGATATGGGCTAATTGTATGACTGATTGGCTCTAGGGAAACTGAAAAGTTTTCTACGACGGAAATTGGGCTCATTGAAGAAACTTCCAGGGTTTCCAATATGGATATTATCCAGTCTAGTTAGCCCCATATTGGGCTTACAACAAAGTTCAATTCACATTCCATCTCTACCCGAAGCCAATTTTTGAGGTCCTGAAGCTCTTGAGCTCTGAGAGGGAATTAGATAAGAAAGTAAGAGACAAAGAGTCGAGATAGCGTTGCAGAAAACAATGTCTGTACTAACATCACCTCAATGGCTTCCTACTCAATCCATAAGAACCCAAATCCCTTCAGCTTCTCTCAATCTTTTAACTGCTTCAAGAAGGAGGATTCCCATCTCTTCCAATGCAGCAAGCAACCCCAAAGCTTGCTCTTCCCTGCTTCACTGCTCCTTTCTCCCTTCTCTCTCTTTGCATTCATCGTTTTCAGGTAACAAAGTTCCCTCATTTTTGTTTTTTTTTACAGAGCACCTTCCATGGGTGGTGTTATTATTATTATTCGTTTAAATTTCAAATTTGCGTGTAGGGTTATCTTTGGGGATGGATTTCAGTTCAAATAATGGGCTAAGGAATGGGAAAAGGCGAGGCCTGGTGGTTAGGGCTGGGAAGGCTGCCCTTTGTCAAACAAAGAGGAACAGGTCTCGGAAATCCTTGGCTCGAACCCATGGTTTCCGTAGAAGGATGAGAACCACTAGTGGAAGAGCTATATTGAAACGTCGACGTGCTAAGGGTCGGAAGGTACTTTGCACCAAATCTAATCCAAACAGTGGGAAGCGCTAAGCTTTTTCTTTTTGTTTCGGTTTGCAGAATTCTATGAATATGATCATTTCTTTTCTATGATGTCTAAAGCATAATTGAGGCAAAACATAATCAATGCATCTTTTGTTTTGTTCAATTCGGTCATATTTGTTTGACAGTTACTTGTTTCTGTTATCTGGTGAATGATTTGTTTGAACTATGCTGAGATTTGTAATATTTATATGCTTTTCTTGCATGCATCTTTTCCTAGTTGCAGACCTAGATATGGAGCCATGATTATACTGTTCTTTTTATATGTTAATTACTGCACAAGCAATGAATTCTTCCATCTGTATTGGGAAATAGCCTTCATTATCTCTCTTTCCCATCATTTGCAATAATTATTAGTTACATAAAACGTTTTAGTAAGGCAAGCTCTTAGAGCTTGTGCTGAGGACCAAGGACTTGAGATTTGAAGAATCGCCGGCTGCATTGGCTCGCCGGGTGATCAGTTCCATATTCTTATGAAGACTTTGCTTCACCAGATTCTTCATCATTTTCTTTCCTTCCTGAGCCTCCCTCGGATGCAGAGGCGAACCAGTGGCAACCCTTCCTGTTTGTGGTCCAGAATGAGGCCCCATCTTTGCTTGCCTTTCATCTTTGAACCATTGTAACAACTTCATTGCTCTCTTCTGAGCTAAAGGGCTTCCTAATAAGGACACTTCGAGAAGAGCAGGAACGATTCCCGCCTTTGACATTTTATTCCTTTGAGTGGAGCTTTGATGAGCTAAAATCATTAGAATGTAGGCTGATAATTCTTGACATTTGTGTTTATCCTCCCATGTTAGAATCTCAATCAAGCGCTCTGGTACCATCGAACTATCTTCCATGGCCTTTTTTCCCATTAAGGTCACCACCAAGTGACCTAGTGCTGCAAGGGATTTCTCTGAAAGTTCTTTGAACGAAGATAGCTTCAAAAGAGTGCTCACCGTTCCATTAGACACCAAAGGTCCGGCATTTTCTAACACAGCCGAGAGGTTACAAACAACACCTAAGCAGGTCTCCTTAGTTTCGATTCCGGAGGCCGACTCAAGAATGCCAATGAGAAACTGGAGGGCCTCAGTTTTAGATAGAGCGAAATGGGTATTTGATATCGAAGATAATGATAATAACAGATGTGCAAATTCATGCCTCGTTTGGTCGTCTACAACATCAATGTCCTTTGGCAAGTTCGATAATATACCAGCCTCAAGCACCAGTGCCTTGTTTCTGAAGCAGAAAAAACAAAGTGATTAGACTTTTGAATTGATATACCTTAAGTTTTGACATTAGCAGAATCAACCCGGAACTTTTAAAGTCGACAATGAAAGCGAAATTTCAGTTGAATGATAGAAGAACGGTAAAATAGGAATAAGAATTCCTACAAGTCAAAGCAAATGTGGGAGCTGAGCTAACTAGTAAATAAAATAAAACAGAAAAAGTCGGAGAGAATCTGAGATTTAAGTTGAGGGTAGGAACTAGGAAGGTGTATTATTTTCCTTAATTAATTAATTAGGGAGACAACGTTGTCTGTCTTGTAACATCATTATTGCCCTCCCAACTCTTACCATCAAGGGAGTCCGGTGGACAGTCGACAGCCACCGAACCTTGCGGGACGCAGGATTTCAGGATCATTTTCTAAATGACAGTATTAATGTGAAAGTTCCCATTTTGACACCTCCCCAAACAATATTTAAAGCCCAAGGACTATTACCAATTACCATAAATTCAGAAGGAAGTACAGATGCAGAGCCTATGGTTATCAAAAAGTTACAGCCTGTAGCTGTAGGGCTGTTGACTAGGGAGATTTAGGCTTTAAATCAGATCATTAGGGTAATAATACCGTTGTTAATGTGAACTTATCCTTGTCAACTAATTTTATAGATTATGAATTTGATCAACCATAGGGCAGGGGACCCCTTTCCCCTAATCCGATGAACTGTACCATGGGATGGTGCCAAAAACAGAGCTCCATTATTTCGAACTTGGCTGAAAATGTCCAATTTCGAAACAACTTTGGTTTTCTTTTTCTGAAGCAAAAATAAAGAAACTACAACCTCCAGGACAAAAAACAGGGGACCTTTCTCCTTACCAAGTATCTATCCTAATCAACCATTTATGTTTATGTTAAAAGAATATCAATCAATAAGAATTATCTCAACCAACTAAAAACATTGAAATGTCTCGAAAGAAATTAACATGAATAGAGTTAAAAATGATACAGAAAACTTACGTAAAAGTGTCGTCAGCAAGCTCGATCAAGGCCTTGATGGCGGCTAGACGGCGGCCAGCCACCTCTGTGGCCACCATAGATACAAGCATATGTATAACTCCAAGCTCTGCCATCAACTTCCTAGTCTTAACGTCTTCTTTAGCGAGTTTCTGAATCGCCTTAGCAGCCATCTCTTTCTCTTCCCAGCTCCCAAAGTGAAGTCTCTTGACCGATTTTTGCAACGCCATCGAACCGTCGAGCTCACTTTCAGTTTCCTCTATAATAACCCGATCCTCCTCTTCATTAGTATTGCTTTTAATTCTTAACTTGTTTGAATGATCAGATGATGATGACACGCATCGTTTCCTTGCTGCTTTGGATTCCAAAAACCTCCGGATTCTAGTAAAGAACTTAAGCTTCCTACAGGAAAGTAACCAAATAGAAGATGAAGTAGAAGACATGCTCTGAGTTTGAGAGCGAAACATTTAGTTTTTTTTTTTTTTTTCAGGAGAGAAGGGAATGTATAAGGATCATAAAGAGACAAGAGAGAAAGGGTTGTGTATCAGAAAAAGGCAGAGTAGGGAAAGGAGCAAAATAAATCACATGCAAAGAAAACAAAGTTGTTGTCTCTTTAACCTTCAATTCCCTAGACCCTGACAGACGTATTTTAAGACAACAAGATTTCTCTCCTTCATTTGTGTTTCTCTTTTTTTTGGTTCCCAATTTGCCCCGTTGGTTAACACTTTAATGTGCTGAACTTAGGGTCATTGGTCTAATTAATCCGACGGGGTTTTGGCAGTATTTCTAGGAAAGTCCCTCCACGTTTCAAGATAAAAAAACCATAGATTTTTGGGCCAAGATTAAATAATTTGTTTGAAGTTTTAAGAAGCTTAATCTGGGTTTTGAATTTTGATGATGGCATGTGGGATGAGGGAGCAATGAGCATAGATGCTCCCAACCATAACAGCAGGCTAATATATTATATTTAGAACAGAGTACAGAGTAGAGACCCCATGCTAAGAAACAGGGTTTTAAATCTCAACCACTGCTAAAGAATATCTGTATCAATGAATTTGATAATTTCATATGCATGGTTGGTTTCGGGATTTCTGGATCCGATAGGAAATTAACAATTTCGATTATCTTAAACACGTATTCTTGTCTCTTTCCGGACGTTAATCAGAACTTAGTTTACATGAAGGTGTGGCGTGGTCTGCAGGACAAATCTGATATTGGATGCAACATGGTGCATAAAAACAATTCATGTGAAATGTTAAAAGGCTTACCTAATCTGACCTCGATTGATTAATTAATTTCTGGTGGCTGGCCTTGCCCACAATCATCGCATGCTGCGACTTTAGGTCATTGTATTTGTATGCCTATAGATCAACTTGTTTCACCTTTCCACATTTTATGACGGCTTTAATTTAGTGTTTTTTTTAATTCAGTATTAGATATTTAAGTCCTAATATATGTATAAATATTTAATTTTCAAATAAAGATGAAAAATATCTTATAACATTATACATATATAAATGAAGAAATTTTGTCAATAATGTTTAAAACAAGTAATTATAATTTATAAGCTCTCAGTTCATATATTCTCATCACCTTTAGATTGTAAATTTAACACCTATTAAAAGTTAAAGAGTAAAATTAAGAAAACAAATATGAAAATATACGGAAAAAAAATAAACGAAATTTAGCGTACCAATAAAAAACTAATTTTACAAGTATTTAACTTCATTTGCTTTCGACACACGGATACTTGGGTAATTGTTTATAGATATAACATAAAGGGTTTTGAGTAAAAAAATAAAAGTTTAAGAAAAGACAATTCAATTGATTTTTTTAAAAATCTAAAAAATAAAATATATAACTAAAATTTGTAGGGTTATTATTTCAACGGTGAAAAAAATACTATGTCTAATTTTACTTTAAAGATTAAATTACAAAAATTTAATCATAAAACCATAAGCACTAACCTCTAAACCTCTAAACATAAATTTTAATCATAAATCACGAAATTTAAATTTTAATACTTAAGTTATATATCCTAAACCACAAACTAAACTTATAAACTTTAAAATTCAAACCCTTAAATTTTAAATTCTAAATATAAAAACCCAAATTCTTAAACTATAAACCCTAAATTTGACAAACACGTGTATATCAAAATTTTTCTCTTAAAATTTCATGCATAGAATAGTAATCCATTTCAGCACAAAGATCTGTTAGTGCACCACTTTAGGCCAAGACACACCAAAGTTGATCTCTCCTCTCTCTCTCTCTCTGCTTCCATTGCTTCATCTTATCAATTATCTCCGAAGCCCAGTGGCGTAAAACAATGGAGTCGGGCGGAGGCCACGGCCCCTCCTAAAATTTGTAAAATTATAATTTTGACCTTTATAATTTTTAATAAATTTAATTTTACCCTTACAAAATTTTTAGAAATTCAGATCAATCTTTAAAATTTATGATCTTTTTAATTAAATCATTCTCATAATTTTTAAAAATTCTCGTTAAGCCTTTTAAATTTTCAAAAATTTTAATTAAACCTTAACTTTTTTGAAAAATAAAATAAATTTAAGCCTTCAATTTTTTTGAATTTTTTAATTAAACCTTTAATTTTTTAAAATTTAAACTTGGCCCCAAACTGTACCACCAAATTCCGCCACTGCTGAAGCCTTTGGTGAAAATATTTGGCTGAATATGCATTCTGGGTTCTTCCGACGGCGTAGAAATTCCAACGTCAGATCCCACTAACACCATCTTTTCACCCCCCATAATCCATTGGCGCATTTTCTCACATGCCAAACAGGTCCCCCCCCCCCCCCCCCAAACAATCCTAATCGCTTTGCAGTAGTAATTAGATTTTAACTCGAAAACGTATAGCTTTGGTGCTTCTATGAGGTGTACCACAACTCATTTTCAACCCCAAACTCAGATTGTTTTTAACTAAAACACGAATATAACATGCTTTTTTTAATACAGGAAACCCATATCGTTTTTAATTTCCCCATATGATATATGAAAAATGTTTCAATATTTCTATCTTTATAAAGCTTGTGTATGAAAGATTAAAAGACCTTTTTATGTCTATCAACTTAAAAAGGTAACCTTCATTTTTAGAATAAGGTATATACTAAAGTTACCCTTACAAGTCTTGAGAGAATCATTTTTAATGCTTTAGCTCCAACCATATCTGCTAAAAGTTTTTGGTGCACTTGAACTACCAATAACTAACCTTTCAACTCTTAAAGAGAAAGCAAATCTTTCATTTTCTTATAAACTTATCTTTATTATCCTTATAAAATAACACGAGTTTTAAGGGTTTCTAAGCTTATAGTATTATTTATTGAGTTGAGATCCAATCAAATATTTCTCATCCATTAATTTTTAATGTATTAATTATCACCATTTAAATGTGTGGCTCTATTCATAATTTGTAAAAATGATGATAAAATTATATTCCCATTCATGAATGAAATACCTTAAAATGAACAAACCCTCAAGAAGCTGAAAAAAGGGAAGTCGATTTTTCAAGTAGTGCCACATGGCAGCAAACAATTGCAAAATCAGCTTAATCTAAGTCTATAATGGAGTAATGGGCACATCCCACTGATGTATTAAACATGAGCTTCAAAATTAATGGCCACAACCAACATTGGCATTAGCAAAGGATATAAGAATTTATTGGAAGATTATATCATCCGCAATGTACAAACATATAGACTATTATGAATTCAAATCCTAATTTGACACGATCGAAAAGTGCAAAAGTCACTACCTATAAGCTTCGACCTTTTCGCAAGTCTTTTGAGGTTCCAAGGAACTGGAGACCTTAAAAATTCTGGTCTCATTTGAGCAACTATTGCTTTTTCTTCTTCTTCTGGTGGCTTCAACCAAAGATTCTCAGGAAACTGCCGAATATTAATTATTTGCATTATGAGATTTCTTGGAAAATACATAAGATCAACCTTTGAAGCAGAAAAAAGAGTAAGATTTTATGGGGTGGTGGGTCTTTAGGTTGTCAGATTCTGCCATGTTGTTTGCTGCACTTTTTCTTCTGTTTTTAGCACATATCGCTAGTTTTTACGAGACCTGAGAAAGTTCAATTTAAGCCAACAGGGACAGAAATGCTGTCCCTCCTCACATCTTGGGTTCGACTTCGGAAACAAGAAAATGTATACACTTTCCACTTTCCAGGACCCAAAGAAGAAATGGTTGTTGAGTATTGATCTGAATATCCACCTGAATTTGATTAGACATTTCACCAATTTATTTTTATAAAATGTAAAACTATTTTTTACGAGTCCTTTCAGTGTTAATAATCATAAAGGTTCTGATTAAATTTGAAGTCAAATCAGATATCAACTTAAAAGATTAACTTTTTCAATTTTATTTTCTCTCTAAATAATATTTAAATTCGAAACCCTTGACATTGAATTCTTGTCTTTAAACCCAACAAGCATCGGTAATGTAATTCGGTCAAAAAAAGCATCGGTAATGTAAAAGTAACTAGAGGATTGATGAATGAATTGGGTGGGGATGAGCTTTGTCTTCAATTAAATTATTTCCCTTTTTGTCTTAATACTCAAATAAGTGTTTAAACTATACATATTTTTAAATAAATGATTGGATTATATTTTGAGCTAAATAAATGCCCCATGTTTTATTTGATGACCCATATAAGGTTTTTCCGTGGCAGACATTATTTTTTTCTTCGTTATCCAATGAAATCCAAACACATAATATGATTTATCATTTTCTGATCCACCGGTCACCCTTGTCTTCACCGGACCCTTTATACTAAAAGCCTCATCATCTCGTCGTCAAAAATCAACGAATGAATCACCAATTTCACCATCGACGAACACTCAACAAATAAAGAAAAAAATAGGTCGATTTGGTTTCGATTGACGACTAGAGGGTGGAGAATGTCGAACGGTGAGGTACCAAACATTTAAACGGTGAACAATAAACTACTGACGTGTGGGGATTCCAGACGGTGAGTATTGTGAATAATGGCTGCTGAAAATTATTTTGTTATTCTGTTGGGTCAGTTGTTGGACTCAACTAAGTTGGTTAGTTGGTTAGAACCCGTTAGAGTCCATTACCTTGGTTCAACAGATTAGTTTGATGGTACCAAGTCTGTTGGATTCATTTCTTGGGCCATATAAATAATAGGTCTTTAGACCTTGGCTTATTAAGTGAGTTTTATCCACTAAAGCCTATATTCTCTCTAGAGTTTTCCTAAGCCGTTAGGCTTCTGATGTGCTACAGTTGTTCGACAGCTTCTTTAATTCTTTTATTGTTTTCACCGTTTCCAATATACATTTTATTTTCCCAAAATCCTATCGTAATTACTTTTCACATCATGGTATCATTCGCTTCAGTTCCCGATCCTTCGTTTTTCTTCTGATTTTTTCCCTCTTCGTTTTCGTTTGGCTTCCGCTTCTGTTGGTTTTCCTCTTTTCCGTCCTGCTCATTTTTTTTTCTTTTCCGATCTGTTATGGCGATTTTCGGTGAAGATGATTCGTCCGGTTCTGGTTCTAATGGAGGCCGTATGTTTACAAACAAGAAAGTTAATGTGTTGCTTGATGAAACTAACTTTCTTGTTTGGAAACAACAAATACTTCTCACCGTCCGAAGCCACCGCTTGGAGAAGCTTCTCAATGGCACTCTGGTTGCGCCGCCGGCCAAAGTACGGGCTACCGATGGGACGGTGGTCGACAATGATGCTTACGAGATTTTTGTGGCTCAAGACAGTGCCCTAGCCTCGTGGTTACTGTCGACTGTGAGTTCCTCACTTCTGTCACAGTTTGTTGGTGCGGAGACCGCCGCGGACGTTTGGAAGATCGTGGTCGAATATTTCAGTAGTCGTTCAACCACCACTATGATGAGCCTCCACTTCCGGCTGCGTTCTCTTCGGAAGGGAGATATGTCTATGCGTTTGTACATCTCGAAGGTCAAAGAAATATGTGATGCACTTGCATCATGTGGAAGTCCGGTTTCGTCCACCGAACAAATTGCTTCGATTCTAAATGGGCTACCGCATGAATATCGTCCGTTCGTTGCTGTTATAACTGTAAGTCGTGAGCCGGTTACTATGGACAATGTTACTACGATTCTTATAGATGCAGAGGCTCAGCAACTTATGTATGAGCAAGGTTTACCGGTTCCTATGAGTGCTCACAACGTCCAGTTCTCAAGTGGCAACAACTCTAGTGGTTCTGCTTCTCCAAGGTCTGATCAGACTCAGTCAAATCTCGGTGGGCAGAACGGTGGCCGTGGTCGCAGTCGCAATCGGTATAAATGCCAGTTGTGTGGCAAAATGGGACATCTGGTAGATCGATGTTACAGGCGTTTTGACCAGAACTTTCCCGGTGTCACGGCTACTAAGTCTCGCAACAACAATGACTCCTCTGCTGATTTGACTAGTGCTGCTCCGGTTTGCAACACTGTAGGAATGGTGTCCTCTTCAAGTGGCTGCAATCAGGGGCCTAGCTCGGGTTCGTCTACTGAGTCCTAGTTTGTTGATACGGGGGCGACTCATCATGTCTCGCCTGATGCCTCTATTGCTCATCAGTGCTCGGATTACAGTGGACCAGGTAAATTAGTTGTTGGTGATGGTAAGGGTATTTCTATTACTCACGTTGGCACTGCTATGTTACAGTCTAATTCCAGAATGTTAATGTTACGTGATTTACTGATTGTGTCGCAAGTTACTAAAAATCTTCTTTCTGTGTCCAAGTTTGCTAGAGATAATCACGTATACTTTCAGTTTCATGCCAACCGTTGTGTGGTTCGTGATGAGGTCACTGGCGAAGTTTTGCTTCAGGGAGTTGAAGAAGGAGATTTATATGCTTTCAATAAAGTCACTGGTCCTGCTAGTGGTGAGAGTGTCTAGTCCAGATTTAATCAGTGTCCTGTTAGTAGTGTTAGTAATGTTGAGTTGCATACTGTTGATTTGAGTAATGTTGATTTGAACTCTGTTGAATTGAGTAATATTGAGTTGAATGTTGTTCAAGCAAGTTGTAATGATGGGGATCTTTGGCATCGTCGGCTAGGGCATCCTGCCAATGCCACGCTAGCTAAAATTCTAAAGCTTTGTAATGTTTCGTTGTTGAGAAATAAAAATCCAGTTTGTTCAGCGTGTCAGCAAGGCAAAAGCCATCGTTTACCTTTTACTGCTTCTGATACTGTGTATAATTCTCCTTTTCAACTAGTGTTTACAGATTTATGGGGTCCTGCTCACAAGCCCTCTGATGGCTTCTCATACTATGTATCCTTTGTTGATGCATATTCCCGACATACGTGGCTATTTCTGCTAAAACACAAATCTCAGGCTATTCAAGCTTATCAACAGTTTTCGAAGATGGTAAATACTCAGTTTGGAACGCAGATAAAAGAGGTTCAGAGTGATTGGGGTGGGGAGTTTAGAGGTTTGTCAGTTGTGTTAGCTGAAGTTGGTGTTGTTCATCGTGTGACGTGTCCGCATACTTCCAAGCAGAACGGTGTGGTTGAGCGAAAGCACCGGCATATTATCGAGCTCGCACTTACGCTTCTAGCACAAGCGTCAATGCCGTTACATTTTTGGGCCTATGCTGTTGTCAGTGCGATTTATCTCATTAATCGTCTCCCTACTGATGTGCTTGGTGGTGTTTCTCCATTTCAGAAGTTGTTTGAGAAGCTGCCAGACTATGGATTCTTGCGTATTTTTTACTGTCGTTGTTTTCCTTATCTACGGCCCTTTCAAAATCACAAGCTTCAGTTTCGATCTCAGCCGTGTGTCTTTCTTGGTTACAGCCCTCAGCACAAGGGCTATCAGTGCTTGACTCCTCAAGGCAAGGTTGTAATTTCTCGTCACGTGATTTTTGATGAGTTCCACTTTCCTTTTGCAGGAACTGGTTCTGATCAGAAGACTATTTCAGTCCCTCTTTCATCTGCTTCTGTATTTCAGTCTCCTCCTTTACGTGTTGTTCCTGGCCTAGTTCAACAATCTGCTGAATCTCAAACTGAAGTGATGCATGCGACAGCATCTCCTCCTTCACCAGCAGTGAATTCTACAACTTCTGCAGCAGCAACTCTTGTCACTGGTGAGCCTGCCTCAAACGTTCGTGTTTTTACTGATGGTTGTGCACTCGGTTCTTTGATGCGTCAGGGTTGTGACAATGCTGGCCTGGTCGATTCTGCATCTGCTTCGAATGGTGGTCTGGACGCAGCATGTACATCTCGAAGGTTTGGTGATTCTGCCGCTGATACTCCTGTTGTATGTGCTGAATCTAGTGAGGTTGAACCTGCTTTGGTTGACACCACTGTTAATAATGGTTTGAGTGCGTCTGTTAGTTATGAACCAGGTGAAGTTGAGCCCGTCACCTTGGTTGACTCTGTTATTAATAATTGTTTGGATGAATCGGTTGGTGCTGATCACAATGTGTGTGATGATTCTGTTCTAGTTTCTAACATTCAAGGCTGTCCCAGTTCTTTAAATGGTCATCATATGGTTACTCGGAGCAAACGAGGGATTTTTAAGCCAAAATTATACACTGTCACTACACAGCCAGTGGATGTTGTTCCAGAAACTATACATCAATCTTTGCTTTCGCCTCAATGGAAGGAAGCTGCATTTTCCGAATTTAATGCCTTGATGAATAATGGCACGTGGACACTTGAAGTCTTACCAGAAGGTCGTCGCGCGGTTGGGTGTAAGTGGATTTTTCGCATCAAACGTAATCTGGATGGGTCAGTTTCTCGGTACAAGGCTCGCCTTGTCGCAAAGGGATTTTCTCAAATTCCCGGGCAGGACTTCAAAGACACTTTCAGTCCGGTCATACGTTTTTCTACCATCAATATTATTCTTGCTTTGGCTGTTACAAACAAATGGTGCTTGCGACAAGTAGACGTGAATAATGCCTTCTTGAACGGTGAATTAGATGAAGAGGTTTTCATGGTTCAACCACCCGGTTTCGAGCAGTCTTCGAGTGATGGTTCTAAGCTGGTGTGCCGTCTAAAAAAGGCCTTGTATGGTTTACGGCAGGCACCGCATAATTGGTACAATAAACTTCGCTCCTATTTGCTTGAAATTGGTTTTTTGGAATCTAAGGCTGATGCGTCTCTTTTTATTCATAATAAAGATAGTGTCGTTACATACTTGTTAGTGTATGTTGACGACATCATAGTAACGGGTCAATCCTCTCAACGGATTGAAAATGTCATTGCTGATTTAAGCAATAAATTTGCTCTCAAGGATCTTGGTGATTTGACTTTTTCCTTGGGATAGAAGCGGTTCGAGTTGGTGATTGTATTTTACTCAATCAGAAAAAATTTATACTTGATCTTCTCTTGAAGGCTAATATGCATCAGGCTAATTCTGTTCCT
This sequence comes from Hibiscus trionum, assembly GCA_030270665.1. Taxonomy (NCBI): domain Eukaryota; kingdom Viridiplantae; phylum Streptophyta; class Magnoliopsida; order Malvales; family Malvaceae; genus Hibiscus; species Hibiscus trionum. Next base: position 23,122,990 of record BSYR01000024.1, read on the forward strand.
ACTCCAATGTTGTCCACCGCCAAGCTTGTTCGTGATGGTGGCAGTCCGTTAGCTGATGCTCAGGAGTATCGTAGCATTGTCGGTGCACTTCTTTATGTATGTCATACTCGCCCTGATATTATGCTCAGCGTACACAAAGTTGCACAATTTATGCATAGTCCTTGTGAAACACATATGGCTGCTGTGAAACAAATTCTTTGGTATTTGGTAGGGACTATTGATTTTGGCTTATTGTTTTCTCCTTCCGAGGCTGGTATAACTAATATAGTGGCATATTCGGATGCTGATTGGGCAAGTAGTCTTGATGATCGTAGATCGACTACGGGTTATTGTGTTTACATTAATAACTGTTTAGTTGCTTGGTGTTCCAAGAAGCATAAATCGGTTTCTCGCTCTACAACGGACGCCGAATATAGAAGTATAGCAGACACGGTCTCGGAAATAACGTGGGTTGCGGCTGTTTTGAGTGATTTGAAGGTATCGTTAGCCACCACTCCTACCGTTTGGAGTGACAATACAAGCGCGATAGCCATGGCAGCAAATTCGGTGTTTCACTCGCGCTCTAAACATGTTGAATTGGATGTTCATTTTGTGCGAGAGAAAGTCACACAAGAACAAGTTTTAGTGAATTATGTTCCGGCTCAATGTCAAGCTGCTGATGGGTTTACTAAGCCTCTTTCTAAGTCCTATTTCCAGTCTTTTAGGGACAAAGTATATGTTCAAATGATGATTTAGTTGGTGCCTCTTGCACGCAGAAGGCGAGAGGAGTACAGAGAATATTGTGAATAATGGCTACTGAAAATTATTCTGTTATTCTGTTGGGTCAGTTGGTGCCTCTTGCATTTTCCGACATTAAAAAAATGCAATATTTGGTTTGTCGTGTTAATGTTGAGTCACTGCACAATCATGGAAAGAGAGAATGAAGAAGACACGTGTGAGCGTCTCACACTCAATCAACCAAGACTAAATGAATTCAATGCTTTGTTTGTGAACCGAGAGTCGGTTGTGATGTTAGATATTCACGAGCCATGGTAGATATTCCTATGCCCCAATATCAACTTGTGTGTTAATGGTTTCACGCTTCAAATTCCTGATTTTTTTTCTTCCAGAAATCAAGTGGAATATGGGAAATTGAGAATGGACATAAACTTGCCACCTTTTTCCCGGTTTGTTATTATACAATTGACAAAAGAAATAACTGCGAGGGGAACTGTAAAAGTACAACCGACCTCTTCATAGTTCGACGCATTCCTCGATTTCATCATCCCAGTCTACTTCAAGAGCGTTTGCTGATCTCATCAGCTCTGTTAGTCCAGTAACATCCTCCAGATAGGTTGGATGATTAATTGCTTGGAGTATGAATTCCATCCCCCTCTTGCGATATTCCGACACAACCTATAAGGGATTCTTCTTAATCATCAAATTTATTCCAACTTTCAACTAAACCGACACAACCTAAAAGGGATTGTTCTTAATCATACAATAAAATTTGAAATTTATTATTAAAGCTTCCTATAGAATATGTTCTGTTTCAGAGACTGCACCAGCAATATAGGCATGCGAACTCTTATTATACCCTCTGGGATAGAAACCCTATTGTCAAAGTGCTCTGAATTTACCCATGATCAAACAAATTTATCGATTTCTGAATCTCAATATCAACTATAAGAAAGCCACCCATGTAAACTCAAATAAGGCAGTGTTGCAGAAAAATTCAGACACTGTAACCTTAAACGGATGAGTGAGAAAAGATGGGGAAAAATGAAAAAAAAGAAAGGCAAACTATAATAATAGAATCAGTGAGCTTACAGTGCTGCAACATGCGGTGCAACTGTTCGAGGAGTGGCCCACAAGGGTCATCTGTTGAAAGTGGGGAAGGGAACCTCGAATCTGATGGGGTAAAATACCCAGAGGTAGCTCAAAGTTCCCACCACTATTGGAGTTGTTAATCTCAGCTTCAGCAAATATCCTGCATATATGATTGGGTGGTTAACGAAGCGACCTAGACTTCTGATTACTTCATGATGAATCTTCAAAGAAACTACAGTGAGAAAGACTTTCTTCATATAGTTCCAAGGATTTACCCATTAGGGTGATGCAATATGCCCACTAAAAGTTCAACCGCCAGTGCAGAAGCAATAGGTGCAAGCCCGGGACGCGTTACAGTGCACTGCTGATCCAACGTGCGGTTTGAAGTTGACTGCACAGACAACCATAGATAAACAGTTAAGCTGAACATACAGAATTGCTATAATAGCAATTATTGCATTCTAGAAACTCTAGAAAATTACATCTGTTGGGGCAACCACATCATTACAGAAGTAACAACCCAATCTATGCCGTCCGTCTGTATTTGTTAGGGCAAGGTTGTCTATGCCAGAAGCTAAAGAAGTTTCTGTTTCAGCTTTCAAGTTACGGGTGGAGTTAAGAGGACCAGGCCCATGGCGCATAACCAAGAAACTGTCAAATCCTAGAGCTGCAGTAATGGTTATCTGCATAATAAGAATGGATGAGCAAAATATGCCATCATCAAATGACTCAAATCCAATATCAGGTCTTTACAAATCCTAATCCATGATGCCACAACAGAACACCAAACATCAAAGCAATTGATGTATGAATAAAGGAGATGAACCTTGTTAGTGTTGGCACAGAGAAGGGTAGGGAGCCATCGACTCTCTCTAGTATCAGTCAACAAGAAAATTACATCATGAGAATCAATCAAATCCTTGAGTCGTTTACAATCTTCAAGCACACTTTTCTCCTCTTGGCTGGATACTGGATGTCCAGGCATAGGAATGGCCATAACAACGCCTTCTGCTTCCTAAGAAACAAATCATAAGATATATGGTGAGAGAAAATGGATAGATTTTTCTGTTCTGTGTTGAGCTTTGTGATATAGGCCTCGAGAATAAAATAAATTACCACTGCCGGAAATATTCGTTGTAGGCTTCTCACTGCTGCTGTGGCTTTAAAATCACCACCATTAAGGCAGTCGTCCAATGTATATAGTGATTGCCTCAATGGATTAGACATGGCCACCCTGCCATTATCAAGTAGCGTAATTTTTCGGACACCCCAAGCCTACAACACACAGTCTTCAGTCTCAAGAGATATGAAATATGATCCAAAATTGGGGTTGCTGCTTTCTGAATACATACCATAAGCATTCTAGCAACCTGACATCCAAGGGTACCTGCCCCAAGGAGAAGGCACTTAAGAGAATACAAGATGTCTAAGTTAAGGGATGGCAAAGCACGCCATCTCATTAGTTTCAAGTTTAAGTCTGCAGCAGATATGGCTAGCCTGTGGGAAAAAGTGGGAAAGATCTCAAAATGCTTTTGTTAAAATAAACAATATTTTTCCTTTTGAAGTTACAAGTACAATACAACATCTAAATAACTACAAACGGAATCAATCATGACAATGTACAACCGGATTGATAATAGGAATAAATTCAGACCTAAACCAGAATAAATCTGGACAAGTCCCACAGATGGTTGGACTTTAAACTATATAATAAATTTGGAATGGAACCTATACATATTATTTAAGCATGGTGGACTTGAACCTAGGATCTCAAAGTTTCCAGTGCCTCAGCCTTGCCATTAAGCCAAGGCCTCATTGGCAGATAAATAAATAATACTATAATGCTTAGTAAGGTGACAATATCGGGAAAAAGGGAATTTTTTTTACCTAGTTGGATCCATAGATTTAGCAAGGTTAATACACCTCGGTACTTTTCTCCCCTTGTTGAGTTCCCATCCTACAGCATTGGGCACACATTGACGTTCTCTCCATCCTAAAGAGACATTGTAGGTCAAGAAAGATAGTGTAAAAAAAATTCATACTATTGGAAGTTGGCACAGCTAAAAAATGATCCCGGAAATAAGCTGTTATCCAAAATTGTGCCACTCTACCTGGTTGCATTGTAATCAAGGCTTCACCAACAAGTGACAAATTCAAATCAGCAAAACCTCGATTCTCTCTATAGCACAAAAAGCGGACAGTTTTCAGATTCCATCTGGCAGAAATAAGTGCAAGGAAGTTGCGGAGAGGCCAGCCAGGATTGTTCGGTAGATGACATGGGTCATAAAATGCAAATAGCATCTGCCAATAACAGATGTGAAAACGTTGAGAAAGAGATGTCTAAGATTTTGCATTTTAGCCTATTGACATGTATAAAATTTGCATTGAAACCGTCTCCTCTGCAATCATATACCACTACATATTCCAAAACCTCATGAAGAGAAAGGTAGACAGACCTTTTGACCATCATGCTGACAAGCTTCCAAATCCTTAAGATGCCTTGCGGCAGCGCGTGAATCAGAACCAATAGTAACCAAAAAGAATGGAACATCTGCAGTAGACTCATAAATTCAGGCTGAGAAGGGCATACAATTATGGATAAAGAAAAAAGGGCATAAAATTTGAATTTCAATGCAGCAAGATAAAAAGAAGTACAGAACTTGCAACAGCAGAGAGGCTACCTGCTGTTGCACTTGAATTCCGCCATTCATTACATGCTACTGATACGGATTCTGCCTGCATGTAAAAAAAGTAACAAAGAGAAACCTTTTGAGCACTCAAAAAGACACAATAATCCAACAATTTGAAAGTGTTAACCACATTTTGAGCACCTCTTCCAAGGTGAACCATTGAGAAGCTGGCCTCAAATCAACCAAGGTAGCAGGAGGATCAAGTGCAAGAGCAGGGAAAGCAAACCAATAATGAAAGTTCCATTTTTTCAGGTCTGCAAATGATATAAGAAGGACCCTTGACAATACCGCACAATCCTCCACCGCTTTTCCACTATGAATATCCTCCCAAATCTAATAGTAATTGACATAAAACACAAACTTCTCAACCAAGATTTCAATTGAATTAAACCAACTACAAAATCCAAACTGTTCTACCTTCATCGCTTCTGCCTTGAGCAGGCCTTGTTTATCCAAAGCCTGGAAACTTTCCATTGTATTTGTATTGTAAAGAATGCCCGGAACGGAGCACCTATTTCGATTACTCCCAATAACAGGCGGCATTGCTGATTCATCATTTGAATCAGACGGCAGGGATTCAGCAAGAAGAGTTAAATGATTCGATACTTGAGGATGGGAGCACGGTGCATAGAAACCTGAAGGGGTAAAAAAAAAAGGTCACGAATTTGGACCATAAAACGCCAAATTTACACTCAAAGCTTCCAAATTGAAAAACCTTTTGCATTAATTGCGACCTTTAACAACAGAAACTAGGATCAAACCCAGTGCAATCACCAATTAATTGTAATGAATTTAAGAAGGAAAAGAACGAAAATTTAGCCAAATAAATAAAATCTTTTAGAGAATTTAAGAGTGGGAAGTTTATTTCGTAGTTTAAGAAAATGAGTAGGGATTGGGAGGGAGTGGTACCGGAGATAGGGATAGGAGAATCGTCGATGCCAAACTTATTGAGCTTCAAAGAAGATAATCGGTGCCAAAATCCTTCGTCAACAGAACTCTGAAGTGGGGCGAATTGAAGTATGGATCCACTCCCTTCTTTTGCCATGTTTTCCCTTTCCCTTTTCAAATTCTTTTGCCCGCGATTTCGATTTGCAATCTCTCTATCTATCTCAGAAGTTTTTTCCTAAGATTTTTCTTTCTTTTACTTCGTTTCTTCTTCTTTTTCTTTTTCTTTCTTTTTCTTGATTTATTCTTTACGGAATCGGAAGAGTATCGTTGAGATGAGATGACTTTGAAGAAGATACCACCTGCACCACCACCTTACTCGGCTCCAAATTAAAAGCCACGTTGGATTGCTTTTGTTGTTTTATTGATTTTTTTTAAAGAATTCATATTTCAAGAACACTTTAAAATTTCATATATCATTTTATGAAATTGAATTATATTAATTTTTCACACCTATAATAATATAATTGAATGACAATATTTTATGTGAACAATTATTTTTATAAAAAATTATTTAGTAATTCTCAAAAAAATTATTTACTAAACGATAATAAGTGCAATGTTAAAAGATCGGAGTTTTGTTAATTAATGTATTAATCTTACGTTCTCGAATAATTAAGTGTAGTATGTGTTCTTAAATTATGCTATTTATTTATGGATAAGTATTCTATATACAGTGGTGGAAATTGAAACTTTCCACAAGCCTCTTAGTTTTAAGGTATATGATTTAGGAATTTAAGTGTAGGGGTTATAATTTAGAGATAGTTGTTTCAATTTAAGGTTTAGGGTTATAATTTAGGGTTTATAGGTTAAAACCTAAATCCTCATCATATTACCCTAAAAATTAAACCCTAAACTATAACCCCATGGACAGAGCCATTAAGGCTTCGCGATGGGCAATCACCCTCCCACCCCGAAGAATTTTTTTTTTCACCTTTGTCCCTCTATTTAAATTTTTTTAAAATTTGATTTATTTATAAATTCCCCCCAATTTCAAATATTTATAGTTTGCCCCCTAATCCCAAATCATGGCTTCGTCTTTGTATAACCCTAAACCTTAAATTGAAATAATTATCCCTAAATTCTAAACCTCATACACATAAAACCCTAAATCATATACCTTAAACTAACTCCCTATACCCTAAAGCTGAGGCACTTGTTGAAACTGAAAAGTTTCTACTGCCAGTGTATAGCATATTAATCCTTTATTTATTACATTAATATTTGATATATTGTCAATGTAAATTTTTTTACACAAGTATGCCTATTTTCAAGCATAAATCTGTCACATCCCAAAAACCGGTCTAGTCGGAATTAAATTCCGGTGACCGAATATTTTTATTGATTGAATAATTTATTCAATCTTATCTGAACCAATAAATATTATTCGGGGTAAATTATAATAGTTTATTATTATTATTATTATAAAAAAAACATAAAGCAGTGGACGGCTAACCACTCCACCAATTGAATTGAAATTGAAGATAAAGCAAAAGTGGCAATTGCCACATATTTCCACTATATGTGGTAGGAAATTAAAGGGTATATTGGAATTGAATAAAAGAAAATTTGGGTGGCAGACAAAGAAATAATGGGAGCAAAATAGTGGACGTTAAATTAGTATAAAAGTGGTGCAATGTGGATACATCACTATAATTAAGATAATGAATGAATAATTGAAGTGGGATTTTGCACCGGCTATAATTTGTATTTGAAATATGGTGGAAACACCATTATAATTATTGATTAAAGAAACAAATGGTGGGGGTGTTTAGACGGCAGCTTTACCTAAAATATTTAGGTAAAGTAAGCATAATAGGAAATATAGTGGAAACACCATATGAAATTATTGAATAAAAAATAATTAATTGGTGGGGGAAATAGTTCACGGCAAGTAGTATAAATAAGGGTGTAGGGAATGTTGCGGAGAAGATAAGAAAAAAATAAATAAATAAGGGAGATCATGGCGCATGTGATAGAAAAGAAAAAAAAAGAAGTGGCCACTAAAATGCCACCAAAATACCACTAAAATGCCACTAAAATAGAAATGAATTAAAAAGGGTGGGGAGTGGCCGGTCATGCTAGTATAAATAGGGGGAGATGAGTGCATTTGATAGGAAAAATGAGGAAGTGAGAAAGAAAAATAAGGAAGTCAGTGAATAAGCGAAATTAGGTGGGATCGAGTTCAGTATTAGATTGGTAGTCCGATAAATTCGATATAGTAATATCGAATCTCTACCGACGACGGGGTAAGTTCAAATCCTTGGTTAGTCTAAGTTTCGGTATCGAATCTATTTAATGTTTTTATATTTATTCGATATTGTCTTATCGATTTTAATCGATTTTTATTAATTATCATAGTACACGAGGTCGATTCGGAACAACTATCAAGCCCAAGAAATAAAAATAGAGTACCGGTCTATCAAGGTGAGTGAAACAAATTAGAGTTGAGATTAGAGTCTCAACTACCTTTAATTTGATGTTAGTATTTATATTAAGCATGAAATTGAATTAATTAAAGGTTGGTAAAAGATAAGGGTAGAAAGAATAAAGAAATTCGGATTTATAAACTGTCCTGTAGAAAACTGCATTTTTGAGCATGTTAGAGCCATTTCTAGAAAAGGTGTTCTTCTACAAAGTTGTAGAGGACAAAATTTTACATGAAATAGAGGTATTATTTGCTCAAAAATGTTAAGTATAAGTCTCTGAATTGTTCTTAGAAGTTTCGGGACTGAAACTGAATAATTGAAATCTGCTGGGATAAATTATAAAATTCGAAATGTTTAGGGGGTCAAATGGTATTAATAAATTCTGAAAATTTATGATTAGAACAGGGGATTCATGAAATGAATGAAATTAAATGTCCAAGCTTGAATTAAGTCTCAATTGGTAAGTTAAATGTACACTAAAGTGGCAAGTTGAAAACAGTGGGCAGAATAGGTCTACGAGAAAGCCCGGTTTTCAAACAATAAACTGTATTGATAGGTACATGCTAAAAATATTTACCATACATGATTTTAATGGTGTGTTTATAAGCTTTCTAGAATGGTAAAGAACTCCTTATTTGGAGTTATGAGTAAAAAGATATGAATTTTTGAATAAGTAAATGTCATAAAAACAGGGTAACAGTTTGCCCCTAAATCTGCATCAACAGCGACTTTAGAAATTTATTATAAATTGTATAAGAGGAATTAAAAGCTATAATTTATATGGTTTAAAAGGTTATTCAGTCTAGTTTCGTTTGAAACAAACGAAATCAGATTTTGAGTTATAGAACATTTTATATAAATATTTCTTTAAGGACAATGCAAGCTGCCTAATGTAATAAATGATATGTTTCTTTAATGTTTGGTTAGAAAAGATGTAGAAATGAAGGAAACCACAAAGTTGGAGAATAAAGAAAATGTCTCTAAGCTTGGATTGAAGTGAGTGTGGATGCATTTGTCTCGGGTGACGCGGTGTCATTCCGATATTTGTTTGTATGTTCTGATATGTGAGTGTACATGCATTTGTCTCGGGTGACGCGGTGTCATTCCGATCATTGTTTTTATGTTCTGATATGTGAGTGTAGATGCATTTGTCTCGGGTGACGCGGTGTCATTCCGATATTTGTTTTTATGTTCTGATATGTGAGTGTAGATGCATTTGTCTCGGGTGACGCGGTGTCATTCCGATATTTGTTTTTATGTTCTGATATGTGAGTGTAGATGCATTTGTCTCGGGTGACACGGTGTCATTCCGATATTTGTTTTATGTTATGATATGTGGGTATAGTCGTGTCAGGGGTAGGCTCGGTGCCTTCCTATTGCATTAATTATGAATTTATTTGCATCTGGTAAGTATTCTGCATTATTTGGATATGCTAAAAAATAATTATGATATGCTATATGTACATGAAAATAATATGAAATGTTACCTGATATGGAGCTACGGCTCATCTTGTTATTTAATATGATATGATCTGAAAATCATGGAACATGTAATGAATTTAATAATGATTGGTAAAATTTAAAATGATAAGGAAGAAGGATTAAAGACAAAAATATTGATCTAAGTGTATATTGCTTGTTAGATAAGCATGCTTAGCATAAATATGATTAGTTGCTATGATGTGTTGATTACTTGAGCTATGTGAAATGTGACTAAATGATAAGCTTTACTACTGATTTTTGATGATCATAAAATGAAAATGATCTCATGTTCTTGCTGAAATTTTATGTTACCATGATGCTTGATTGATTATATGTATATGCCCATTGAAATGGTTAAATGCCTTTGAAATTATGAATGATTGGCAAGTGAATGATATTGTTAATAAAGAAAGATAAATAAAGTCCTTGGTATGATTAGTGTCTATAGGTAGAAGGGCATGCCTTAGAGTCGTTGAGCTCCCCTGATCTTTGTTACAGGATGGTGGTTAGTCACCTATAAACCTGATAAGGTGGTTAGTCACCTTGATAATTGAATGGTGGTAAGTCACCATTGATGCCTATGCATCCCCTGTTATAAGTTGAAATGAGAAATGGATACTTTGAGTATCTAATGTTACATGTTACATGAAGACTCGATTACCTTGTTCATTAATCATCCAAGGCAAAATATTTAAAAGTTACATGACTTGAAGGATAAGTACTTAAATGATAAGTACCAATGAAATGAGATTGATATGCCTACTTGTCTTGTATATGCTAATGCTTTTAAATGATGCTTGTTGTTGTATATGATAATGTTTCGAATGATACTTGATGTATGAATGAACATAAAAGTATGTTGCATCAATGGTTACTTGAAATGGTTACAAGATTAGCATGGCCCCTGCGCAAGGATGACACGCACAAATCGAAAAATGGTACCAATATATATTGTGTTTGATACGTTATGCTATGTTATGCTCATGATATGATATTATGTTTTGTTATGAATATGAAGCATGCCATGTTATTTCATAATTAGCATGACATTCATTTTTGGAAGCATGTTACATGACATAATATGATCATTCATTGTCATTGGCTACCTCACTTAGACTATGTAAGTCTAATGCATTCATTGCATAACATTTCAGGTTAAGGAAAGTAACAGATCGAGATCGAGATTAGTTGGAAGATTGGCAAGTCACTACAATTAAAGAGTAATGTGTTTTGTCCTTATGAACTCCTAGTATGGTGGCAAAGTAGTTAAAGTAATTATACTAATCTTGTGGGCCTACTATTGTGAAATCTGCCTATGTTTTATATAAGGTTTTAAAGCTATATAGACTATTGAGTTAGTAATAAAATTGACATAATTGGTAGTAAAACATTGATTAAAGGACTCTATGATTTTTGTGAGTTGTTAGGCTCATTTAAATATGTAAAGAATTTTAGTAAGATAATTCAAAAAGAAATAGATTTGAATACTTTACAAAATAGTCACTAAACATTACTTCGTTTAATCAGATAGGTAAATGACCTCCGTTAGTAATGAGATTTTACAAGATAATAAATAGTAAGTTTAATTTCAGTATAATATCACGAATTTCAGATAAAGACCCCTAATTTGTAAAAATTACAAATTAGTCCCTGAGTTTGAAAAAGTTTAAAATTGACCCCAATTCAAATAAGTTGTTAATAAGTTAAGTGTTAAGTCTTAAAAGAGATTAATAAAATATGCCGAAATGATTCTTGAACTTTGGAATAAGTTCTGATCTCTAATATGTTATGTCACATTTTGGATTTATGTCTCCGATCTCCGTTATGTTTTCCGGTAGCGCTCTCCGACCCGGTTCTCTACCAGGCCGGGAAGGGGGTGTTACAGTAGTGGTATCAGAGCTAGAGTTTAGTCGGTTCTGGACTAAACTTAAGTATGTTTGTATTGTGTGTTAAGTTACTTTGCCACCTAGGAGTTATTTATTGTGCATTGTGACTTGCCGACTAATCCGATCTCTTTATGTTTAGATGTCTAAGTTCAGTCAAGCTCGTATAGATGATCCCGAAATAGCCGAGTATTGGTTAGACAATACTTTAAGGATTTTCGATAAGCAATTAAGATGATCGGATGAACATAAGCTTGAATGCGCTCTTGCGTTGAAGCCTTATAGTGATGGGAGACTACTGTCCTTACCGTCTCCGAGGAAACTGTGAGTTGGGAATTTTTCTCGAAAGAGTTCCATAATAAGTACATAAGTGTCAGATGTTTATCATAGGGCTTAACGATGAATTACGACCCATGTTTACAGCGTTATACATTAAAAATTTCCAAGATCTCGTAAATAGAGTCAAAGCTACGGAAATAACGAAGAGAGCTCAGAAAGTTAGTAAATTTAATAAGTCTGAAAAGAAATCAAGACATGAGAATTTCTAAGTCAACGACGACATGAAGGACAATGTCGCAAAAAAAAAAGAAAAGAAAGGTGAATTCTTCATTTCTAGAAGATTCTGATCCCGAAGAGTGCTCGGATGAACAATCCGAAGCTACAGGTAAGAATTCGAGGACGAATTCTTTTCTAAGGGGGGGAGAATTGTCACATCCCAAAAACCGGTCTAGTCGGAATTAAATTCCGGTGACCGAATATTTTTATTGATTGAATAATTTATTCAATCTTATCTGAACCAATAAATATTATTCGGGGTAAATTATAATAGTTTATTATTATTATTATTATAAAAAAAAACATAAAGCAGTGGACGGCTAACCACTCCACCAATTGAATTGAAATTGAAGATAAAGCAAAAGTGGCAATTGCCACATATTTCCACTATATGTGGTAGGAAATTAAAGGGTATATTGGAATTGAATAAAAGAAAATTTGGGTGGCAGACAAAAAAATAATGGGAGCAAAATAGTGGACGTTAAATTAGTATAAAAGTGGTGCAATGTGGATACATCACTATAATTAAGATAATGAATGAATAATTGAAGTGGGATTTTGCACCGACTATAATTTGTATTTGAAATATGGTGGAAACACCATTATAATTATTGATTAAAGAAACAAATGGTGGGGGTGTTTAGACGGCAGCTTTACCTAAAATATTTAGGTAAAGTAAGCATAATAGGAAATATAGTGGAAACACCATATGAAATTATTGAATAAAAAATAATTAATTGGTGGGGGAAATAGTTCACGGCAAGTAGTATAAATAAGGGTGTGGGGAATGTTGCGGAGAAGATAAGAAAAAAATAAATAAATAAGGGAGATCATGGCGCATGTGATAGAAAAGAAAAAAAAAAGTGGCCACTAAAATGCCACCAAAATACCACTAAAATGCCACTAAAATAGAAATGAATTAAAAAGGGTGGGGAGTGGCCGGTCATGCTAGTATAAATAGGGGGGAGATGAGTGCATTTGATAGGAAAAATGAGGAAGTGAGAAAGAAAAATAAGGAAGTCAGTGAATAAGCGAAATTAGGTGGGATCGAGTTCAGTATTAGATTGGTAGTCCGATAAATTCGATATAGTAATATCGAATCTCTACCGACGTCGGGGTAAGTTCAAATCCTTGGTTAGTCTAAGTTTCGGTATCGAATCTATTTAATGTTTTTATATTTATTCGATACTGTCTTATCGATTTTAATCGATTTTTATTAATTATCATAGTACACGAGGTCGATTCGGAACAACTATCAAGCCCAAGAAATAAAAATAGAGTACCGGTCTATCAAGGTGAGTGAAACAAATTAGAGTTGAGATTAGAGTCTCAACTACCTTTAATTTGATGTTAGTATTTATATTAAGCATGAAATTGAATTAATTAAAGGTTGGTAAAAGATAAGGGTAGAAAGAATAAAGAAATTCGGATTTATAAACTGTCCTGTAGAAAACTGCATTTTTGAGCATGTTAGAGCCATTTCTAGAAAAGGTGTTCTTCTACAAAGTTGTAGAGGACAAAATTTTACATGAAATAGAGGTATTATTTGCTCAAAAATGTTAAGTATAAGTCTCTGAATTGTTCTTAGAAGTTTCGGGACTGAAACTGAATAATTGAAATCTGCTGGGATAAATTATAAAATTCGAAATGTTTAGGGGGTCAAATGGTATTAATAAATTCTGAAAATTTATGATTAGAACAGGGGATTCATGAAATGAATGAAATTAAATGTCCAAGCTTGAATTAAGTCTCAATTGGTAAGTTAAATGTACACTAAAGTGGCAAGTTGAAAACAGTGGGCAGAATAGGTCTACGAGAAAGCCCGGTTTTCAAACAATAAACTGTATTGATAGGTACATGCTAAAAATATTTACCATACATGATTTTAATGGTGTGTTTATAAGCTTTCTAGAATGGTAAAGAACTCCTTATTTGGAGTTATGAGTAAAAAGATATGAATTTTTGAATAAGTAAATGTCATAAAAACAGGGTAACAGTTTGCCCCTAAATCTGCATCAACAGCGACTTTAGAAATTCATTATAAATTGTATAAGAGGAATTAAAAGCTATAATTTATATGGTTTAAAAGGTTATTCAGTCTAGTTTCGTTTGAAACAAACGAAATCAGATTTTGAGTTATAGAACATTTTATATAAATATTTCTTTAAGGACAATGCAAGCTGCCTAATGTAATAAATGATATGTTTCTTTAATGTTTGGTTAGAAAAGATGTAGAAATGAAGGAAACCACAAAGTTGGAGAATAAAGAAAATGTCTCTAAGCTTGGATTGAAGTGAGTGTGGATGCATTTGTCTCGGGTGACGCGGTGTCATTCCGATATTTGTTTGTATGTTCTGATATGTGAGTGTACATGCATTTGTCTCGGGTGACGCGGTGTCATTCCGATCATTGTTTTTATGTTCTGATATGTGAGTGTAGATGCATTTGTCTCGGGTGACGCGGTGTCATTCCGATATTTGTTTTTATGTTCTGATATGTGAGTGTAGATGCATTTGTCTCGGGTGACGCGGTGTCATTCCGATATTTGTTTTTATGTTCTGATATGTGAGTGTAGATGCATTTGTCTCGGGTGACACGGTGTCATTCCGATATTTGTTTTATGTTATGATATGTGGGTATAGTCGTGTCAGGGGTAGGCTCGGTGCCTTCCTATTGCATTAATTATGAATTTATTTGCATCTGGTAAGTATTCTGCAT